>OY728133.1:255880687-258380687 GCA_963277665.1 Viscum album | reverse complement strand
TAGTGCATAGAATGATTAATGAAGGATAAAATATAGAACTATATTGGAGCACTAGTCAATTATCAAACAAAAGCAGTAATAATAAACATATCATAAAATGAGAGTGTTACCCATGGTGACATAATATTCAATTTTAACAAAAAAACAATAATCGCACACTAGTTTATTGGGTTATCACTCATACAAGGATTTTAAAATCCCATGTAGGTTCTCATAACCATTTCCTGACTATTCATAGTCTCCTTTCTATAATTATGGAAAACTATGACAAATAAATAAATAAAATACACCTTGGATACCACTTCGTAACATCTATGCCTCAGTGCCTCACATTAGTGCCCTCAGCCTATCAGTCACATGACCTCGTTGCACCTCCCCATATTCTAAAGGCTATCAATTAGCAGTGATGGTTTGATAAGTTGATTATGGGAGACTGTACACTCTTTTATAAAAGTATTACACTAGATGAAAAAATAAACAATAGTGTAGTCATATATAACCATAAAAAACTAATATATCAAGATAAAAAACATTAGAAAATATAATATCCAAATAATGATGAAAACATTCCATGATAATATATGTGTCATGTTTATAAAATGGAAAAAAATTAAGCAGACTGATGACTCCAAAGATGGTACCGAACCATGTTCGGTTCCCTCATCCAAGATATATCCGAACATAATCATCTAACAAAATAACATATCCCTTAACATGTCCTGCAAGAAAAGGATTATCTGGTTACCAATTACGAATCCCATGTAGGGTGTGAGTGAAACTTAGTAAGCCTCCATAAAATGATTCTAAAAAATCTTGTCAATAGTAGTGTATGTAGTTGTATATATATATAATTACAATGCATAAATAAAAAATTTATGACATTATTAAATATTCTCTAGTTGACCACATAAACCCCCAGGATCCCAAGGACACCCAGACCTCAATACCAACTTTATCAACCACCACATTCTAAAATATCACAAATGGATATAATACATTTTAATTATTACTATTAATTATCATATTTAATTTCTAATAAAATATATAAAACATGTAAATCAATATGTCATGTTTAATGTTTAAATAGGGCTCTAACCTCAAGGGTCTAATTTGAGTAAGTTAAAATGAATAATAATTTCTTTCTTTCTAATGCAAAAGATCTCCTGGTATTTCCCTCATCTTAAATCCAAGAGTTCTCATAGACCCTTAAAAATTGAAATTGAATCTCACATGTTCTTCCTCTCTATAGGATCACATAGTCCATCCCAATTAGCTCACGCGGTTCTTCCCAATAATCTCTCATGGTACTTCATAATAATTACTCATTCACACCTTGGTTATCCAAAGTTCTAATCCAAGAAAATATAACCACAAATAATTCAATTTATTAATTCAGCATTTAATTAAAAACATAAATTCATATTAAATAATTTTACAATTAATTAATCAACAAAATTCCCTTTAATTATAAAAATTATTAATTAATCTATTTAACCAATTTATTTCCTTAAAATATTTTTTAGAACATATCGTCTATAAAACGATTCAACAATTAAATTCCACATAACATATTTTTAACAATACAACAATTAATTACCATGTAAATTCCAAAAATTAATTCAAAAATAAATTAACTAATATCTAAATCATCATTTGTGAATTAATTTTACAATTAATAATTTCAAATTAATAATTCATCATTGAGAAAATTAAAAAAACTATTAAATAGTTCTAATTCATCAATTCAATCATTTTATAATAAATTACCCAATTAATTATATAAATTTCATAATTCATTAATTCACTCAATCCCCAATTTTCCCACTTATTTAAATCATTGTAGTAATTAATTTATGTGTGGAATTTTACTTGCTAAATAACTTTTAAAATTATATAAAATTGACATAAAAAATCAAGATCATTATTATTGGATTTCAATTTAATAAAACCTACCTCTATTCTTTGACAGATGATCACACAATGGAAATCCCCAAAATTGACCAACATAACGATTTTTAATGGATTAAAGATCTAAAAAATAAATAAATGTTATCTAAATGAATATATAATTAATCTAGTTCTAGATCTACAATCAAAGATTATATCTACTATATTAGGTATATATCTAACCCAAATTAGAGAATAACATCCCATAAATAATATGGGATGGATTAGAGATGAATCGAATAGAATGTAATATAAGATCCGCTTATATAGAGAGGTGTAGATCATCGATCCAGGATTCAAATAATGATGAAAGGCGGCTGGAATACATTTGTAACCCTCTCGAAATATCAAAAAGGTTCAAAAACTATAAGGACTCGAGTTAGGTTCAAATGGGGGAACATTCAAGTGTTCAGGTGGAATTAAAACTAATTTTCAGGCAATAAAAAATATCGTGCATGACTTCCTAAGTAGTGGTGCATATTATTTCTGAAATGTGAACCTTAAACATGAACGTATTATTTTAGTGGTCTTTGGTTTCACCTTTTATAGTTAATGGTTTCAAAAATGATGTGTTTTCTGTGAAACTCCCCCTTGTCTAGGTTTACACGGTTTTCTAGTATGGGGTTCATAGATTGTACTAATTGTGCACCACCCATGCACAAACCTCTTTCCTTCCATTTTTATCAATGTTCACCCAAATTCACCCCAAGGTGAAATCCAATCTAAAATAACCCAAGAAGAAAAAAAATCACCTGTAAACATACTAGAGACCAAACATGAAAAGATCTGGATCTTATAAAAAGTCACTTATGTAAAATCATTTAAAATATGATTTGAAAATCAATAGAAAAAATATATATTGTTTAGTGTATTTTAAAAACAAATATTCATAATGAATATAAAATGTTATTCCTTTTTTAAAACATGTTAAACATATAAATTAATCTTCTAAACTATGGATGAATAATAATGTGATAAACTCCATTAATTTCATATAAGTTAAAAATAAACATTATTTTCTCATATTTAAAAAAATACAAAAGTTAATCTTATAAATAACTATTTAAAATACTATGTTTTATAAATTTGTAATTAAATTAATCTTTTTGAAAAATGAAAATTATAAATAAATAATTAATATATTAAAACAGGTAAAAATTAATTTCTTAGAACATGGATATGGTTGATATTTATTTATGACTAAAAAATAGAAATATATTCTTCTTTCCTTATTATTTATTTCCTAATCATTTTACGTTCCAAATAAAATAGAATGAAAGGAAGACCCATGAAATACAAAAAATACCAAAACATATTTTTTTAAAATTCATGGAACATATATTTTCCATTCCTTTAAATTCAACCAAAGCAATATATTAATGAAATGATATTGGAATATAAACCCATACCTCATGTTTTGAAATTAATTGTAAATACTCTAAATATCATATATAAATAACTTATAATAATTAAAAACTATAAATGAACTATATTTTGACTTATATTTCAAAATTTTATCCCCACACACATTAAAATAACTATTTATTAATGAAAATTCATTAAATTCAGTATTATTTTGTTAGTTATTTCATTTCCCATGTAAATTTGTGTTTAGAGATTATGTTTCCTGGCCTTGGTAAATGTATCCTCATAAAAAGAATATTGGTAATGTCATTAATAAAATTTTTATTTGATTTATACACATTAAAAACCATTCATATTAGGAGGTTAAGAAAAATTAATTAGATAACTTATTGGAGTGAGTAGATCGAACACAGCTTATGTGATTAATTATTTTCAAAAAAATTATAAAATAAACTTTAAATAATTTTATAAAAAAAGTAAAAATAAAAAATTATGTTAAATATCAAATATATTTATTAAATATATACTTATTATAATAAAAAAAATTAGAAAATAAAAAAAAAATCATATCTCTTCATGTGGGAGCTAAACCACAAGTGAGGAAGACCCATGATGTCATTTTATAACATATGGGATGGTAAGAAGGTAGATAAAATTTCTCCATTACTGAATTTGATTTATCATATAAGAATCATATATATATATATATATTGAATATGTTTACATAATAATAAATGAGATATTGTTATAAAAATTAAAATACATTTCTTCATAAAGATAGTAGTCCGTATATATGCATATTTTCTGTTTTAATTTTTCCTAAGATGCGATGGAGATATAAAATTGTTATTTAATTAACCTAAAAAACTATTATATTATAAATTATTATTTAATAATGCTAAAACACTTATAAAATATTTTAATGATTTTTAGTAAATAAAGAACCCTGGAATAGATTGAAAAGACAATAACCTCTTCACTTTGTATCTTTAGATGGATTATACAATAAGCCTGCATGAGATGCCATTTTGGTGATATATGTATCTATCAGATTTAGGAAGCGCTTTTGGGAAGGGATTTTGGTAGTTTTATGAAGAATATTAGTTCTATTTTGTTTTGAACATGTGAGAAGAGGATTTCACTTTTATAAGTGAGGTGGGTGGGAAACCTATAAATAATTGAAATATTATTATATAATATATTTATCACCCAATTAAAGATAAATGTAAATGATATATATATATATATATATATATTTTAATTTTATGGACAAAATATAATGAACCATTGATATTTATGTATGTTTTTTTACCAATTCAAATTATTTAATTTTAGGTTCACCCCCATTAAACCCTATTAAATCATATAGTGGTACCATAATTTTTAATATGAAAACAATTCTTTATATATAAAAATATGATGAAATAAATATATGATTTTATGTATTTTGATTCCAAATATAAAAATTGTTATAAAATATAATATTACTTTAATTACAATGAAATTAATTCTAATATCTTCAAATGAAGGGCTTAAAGGTAAATTTTAGAGGTTAAAATATTTTAAAGAATAAAAACTTTATATTACGTGATGTGTGTCTAATAATGATTGTTAGATGATGGTTAATATATTTTGTATAATTATGTTATCTAAAAGATTAATTATAATACTAAAACAATAGTGATTAATTCCACTAATTATGATAAAACAAATCATTCCCAAAAAAATAGTTTTGTTGAAAAATATTTTTTTCCATTCAATGATTTTATCATCATTTTAATCCAATTAAGATTAAAATTTTTATTTATTATTTCATTTTTTTCGAAATATAAAAAGTATATTTAATCATTGATCAATAATTATCAATATCTTTCATCCAAATAAAAATATATAATATATATAAAGTATAATTCTTAAAAAAATAAGTATTATATAATTTTATTCATACTGTTAAAATTTGACTACATATCTTTTATTAATTAATAAATATATTTTAATTCATAAGAATTGTTTAGAATAAAGTTTTTTATATTCATACCTACCAATATAATGAATATGTGATAATAGTCACATTAATTAATAATATTTCAAAACTATATTGTGTTTCATATTTGTTCAGCATAACCTGTAAAGAAAACTATATAACACATTAGATTAATGAGATTAATAAATTCTAAAATCAAGGGGTCACACTCTCATATTACTATGGCAACATATTATATATGGGGAAATTACTCAATATAATTAGGTGAAGATGTTATTTTTATAAAATAATAAAATATTCATTTTATTATTGACTTGATTCATTAGAAAGGGACTTATCATGAAGTGGTTTCCCAAATACATTAATCATATCATCCTATTTGAGAAAAATTCAAAAAAAATTATATCATTAATGAAAAATACTATTATTTATTTATTTTATATAATGTATTTGAATTATATATTTAATGTTGTTTTGATTGTAATGGATGTAAATAATAGATAAATTTATTATTAGAGTATAGATATATATATTATAATAAATTTTACTGAATATATTCAGACAAAATAAATTACCCCTTATTGAAATTATAACAATTAATTGGATACAATAAATAATTGAATAATTTTTTAGGTTTTATTTGGTTATTCTATAATCATTTTGGTATTTAGATTGACCATTGTTCAATTATATCATATATTACTCATATATTATTAACCCAAAAGAAATTTTTGAATCCAATTATATAGATTATTTAAACTGTATACATTCGGTTATTTAATTATTAGTGTTAACCAACTGATTTTATTGAAAAAATTAAATTAAGTATAGATGAATATTAGTTTTGGTCATTTTTATTTTACATTCCTTTCACAGGATAGTCTATATGTACTTGACCTTGGAAGGGAACATATATATTAAATAATCTAAGTCATGGGAGGTGTTCACATTCAAATGATTATATCTCTTTTTTGGTGGTTTTCAAATAAAATATCATTTCTAGTATATATATATATTTTATATTTTATCTCATATGTTCCTTATATATATATATGTATGTATATGAATTTTTCTAATTTATTGTAACCACATGTCACTTGTTTATAATCTAAAATAAATTTTTAAACCATGTTAATTTAATAGTCATTATATAATAAATGATATTTTTATGATTGTATAGTAAAATTAAAATTATAATTATAAAAACATTTCAATAAATTTTTCATGAAAATTTTCAAATAAACTATTTTATGTTATGGAAAAACTCATATGAAACTTAGATATTACTCAAGAACACTTATGGTGTGACATATCATCAATCTTAACATTCAAAAAACCATAATTACTAGTCAATAGGAAATTTTAAAATATGTACAGCTATCTATAAAAAATTATATAAGAGTTACATGAGTTTATAGATAGATTATAATTCAAAAAATGTATAAAATAAAATAAATTATTTACATGGAAATTATAACAATCAAACCACTAATGTTGGTAAAAAATGTGTAAATTTATGTTATACCAAACAATGAAACACATTAAATTAATAATATAAAAATAAATATCATATATTTGAATATGAGAATGAATAAATGAATGCCATAATAATTAATTGAAGTTTTATAAATAATTAATATTCTAATAAACATGAGTATAATCATTTTTAATTAATAATAATTAAATTATATTTCCCATATAATATTATTATAAGTTGAAATTTTAATAGTGAAGGTAATTTTTTTGAGGGGATCTTTGTGGAATATTTATTGACAGACATGGCCTTCCAGAAAAAATGAACCATTATACAAATAAAATTGGTTTTTAAGACACATGGCCTTTAGGTAATACCATTCTAAGGTATATGTGCCTCTACACCATTATGATATGTAATATCAGGTTCAACAGGTAATGTAAGGGATCCCTTTTAACCCAATTTAAATTATTATTTTTTCCTAATAAATGCTTCTGGAAAAAAGATTATTTTTATATATGATTTATGGTTGTTTTGAAATATTTAAAATTTTAATCCACTTAAACATTTGGGATTTATAATTTAAATAATTTACATTATTTATATATCATATATCTTTAAATTTTCATCATATCTAGTAGAATAATGTTTCATATAGATTATATTTATTTAATAATGATTCAATAATTTCAATATTTCATATCATTTTTATAAACATTTAATAAATCTGAAATATATTTTTTATTTTTTATTTAAAAATACATAATATGATTATAAATTACATTATATTTTTATATTAAAAATTATAATTTATATAATTATTTAAATGTAACATTTTTATAATTTATAAAATTTTTATAAATTAGAAACTCATTTAATTAATGATAATAAAATAAAATTTTTTAACCATAAATATTTTAGATTATGAAATTCATTATATCTTTGATTAATTTATAATAAAATATATATTATATAAAAATAAGGATTATTATTATCTATTATTATTATTACCCCATCGTTCTATATCGTAAATAATGTTATCATATATTTCCTGTTGTAGTAATAGGATTTATGCATTGGAGTTATACGTTTTAATTTGAATCATTGATAATAAAATAAAAATATACCTTATCTATTTATATTATAGATGGATAGGTCCCTTTATATCTCCTCTCATTTAACAAAAACCTAGTGTTTTGAATTGTAAAACTAATGGGTATATTTTATACCAAAATAATGTTCTGAATTTATTTTTAAAATATCAAATATGAACATATTAGGTTAAAATATATCCCATATCAATGTCTATGAAACTATGATCAAGGATTGAAAATGACCACATGTTCTCTTTTTATATTATGTATATATATTTCATCATTTCCATACAAATGATACCCTTATTTTTCAAAATATTCAAAAAAAGTATAAAATTGAGAAAATATCTATTCTTTTTGGAGGGAGATATAATGTCAATTGTCGGTATTTATAGACATTTAATATTCCTTGATTATTTATTTTAAATCTTAAAATCATATTTCTATATTTTATCCATCATGACTCATATAGAAGAAGAGTATAAAATGAATTTAATAAAATTATTTTATTGATTATTCATTTAAGAATTATTTATGAAAATCCATCAACAGTAGTTAATGGTACCCTATATAATATATACTTATAATTATTATGAATAAAATGATGACATTGTTGAAATACATTTCACTTAATGTATTCTAGTGACACATCTTAAAAATTGAAAAAATTAATAAATATAAATTTAATATTATCACTATAAAAAGAATAAGATTTTAGTTACTAAAAAATGTATAATTCTCCTAGATGGGGAGTGAATCAAAGAAAAATAGTCTATTTTTAACTTTTATATATTTTCTGGAAAGTAAAATTCCTCACATATTGGAGTTAGTGAACACAATTCTTAACCTACACACACATATGAAGATAAAAAAAAGACAGTCGATGTACATGTTTCACTAATAAAATATTGTCACTAATCCATTGCATGATTCAGACTCACTCAAATCTATATGTTCTATTGGAATCGCCTTTTATTATAATAATGTGATGGATATATTCATCACTTGTTATACAATAATTTTAAAAAAATCACTTGAAAAAGTCTCCTAATAATAAGAAATTTTTTATTTTATTTTTTCATGGAATGGATTATCTTTAATTGAATGATGATTATCAATTGATGATATTATTGTGATCCTGCAATTCATCCTAACATTGAATTCATTTTAATTTTTTTCATCCCCTCTCAATAATGATGTTATGATTAAAAAGAATATATTATATAGTTTTCTCATTTTATCATTATATATTCACTAATATTTGTACTATTCCTATTGTAATTTCATTGAAAAAAACATATTTCACTTGACTCAATTCATATTATTTTATTTCACTATAATTATTCCATAATATTAGAATGTCCCCTTTTATAATTAATCTAAAATCCTGGAAGTAAATTCATGTAGTTTGAATTTTAATTTAATTATTAATCTAAAACTCAAAATGTTCTTAAACACAGATTCAACTAATAGTGATTAATTTTAAGCCTTTGGATCGATCAAGAAGATTTATTCAAGTATGATGTGCTTGAAGAATTAATATATTGGGAAACTGTATCCCCAATATCATCAACTGAGATGCATCATCAGGTCCACTCAAAATCCGAAGTACATTAATAGCTACATCATCTGCATTCTTCATCATGAAATATGGGAGAAAATTAAATCCACATTTCACTAAATATATATTTTAAGACAGTGTGTTGTACACTATTTTAATCCGACCACACTAAACATTATTGTGACTATTTTCAACCTAATATATTTAATGATATGTTATCCCCTTACATTTTCAAGAATTGAATGATTTTCTTAAACCACTACATGTTCCATGTTGTTTAATATCCCATTCCAATCCATAAATATCATCTAATACATTTTACAAATTTATTATAAGATTCCTATATTTTTAAAAACATATCAAAATGTTCATTATAGATACACCATGACATGGTCACCCATGTTTATATTGTAAAAAAAGTCTCTCAAATTGATAATGTAAGCAACATTATTCATCATACATATCACTCCTTATGTAATGAAATTCCTAAAGTTTCAAAATCAAATCAAATCTAACTTATATTGGACTACGATGATAAGAATCCTCACCATTTTCCAAATATAAACAACTTAATTGAAACACTTATTGCATTTTTTATCTAACCATATCCACTCTTTGTTGTGTTCCTTTCATCATGGTGTAATAAAAAAATATCATTAAAATACATGTGAAAAAACTATTTTTTGGAAAATCTACATCATTTTCTCATGGAATACCAATTCCAAACTCATAATTTAATTATTCAAGGAGTAGATCAATCACTTGAATGTAAAATGGATTTAATACTCATTATTAAATCAAACAAAAATACTATATTTTCCTCCAAGAATTCCAAAAAATGGAACAAAATTCATCTAAAATTAATCATCTCAAAACAAATAGTTTTAAATATGATTTATTAATATAATCAATCCCATCAATAAATACGTATGATCCATTCATTTCCCCATATTCATTTAATGTCTCCATAAAATATCCCCAAAACAAATATTTACATTAATAACCTCCCCCATTTGTTTTTTTGATACCATTGAACATAATCAATTAATTAGGATCATTACACTTTTAAATCAATCATCAATAAAAAATAAATATCTAACATAAGATGAATTAATGTAAAAAATAAGAACATTTATCAATAATTCCATATTATCCATTTTTAATATTTTACAATACCAACTAAAAGTAACAGTTGATTCATTTTCAAAAAAAAATTAACTTAAGACTAAAATTTAATTTTCAAATATACATACTCAAAAAAAAATCATAATGGTTCACATGACACCTTCATATCTTAACGCCTTCAAAAAAATTCACCAAATTACATGCCCCAACTAAATTATATGTAAAGAACCTGAAATTTCAAGGAAAATATTTTCTTAAATTATTTTGAATTTTACGAGTCCGCAGTTTCGGACGGTGCATGATTCCGAGGCTGGAATAAATTTATGATGTTTTCTTCAGGTACGTTCAGTAAAGGTACATGCAGGTTTTTCTATCTTTTGAACTGGTGCTTGAATTGAAATCCTAGGACACTGATGAACTCACATCACCGATATTCGCATAAGGAGACCTCTACCGTAGTTGTGTTTGGTCGAGAGGGGAAGTTAATTTTGGGGATTCATAATAAATTAAATTACATTTATGTGTTACATAATTTTATTTATTTGGTGGTTTTTATGTCCAAAGGGAAGTGGTAGGTGGAGCCCACATGAGTCAAACCTCTCAACTCCCCTTTAAATTAATGAGGCCACTACCCTTTTCTTTTAAATTTTAAACCTTCCACCTTCTCTCATAATGAATCCACCACTCTTCTATTAATTGGGTGAACTCTCCATCTCACTCCCCTTAATTTTTCCAACACAATTAATTAATGTCTTCATTAATTAATTCCTGTGTTTGATTTTTATTTGAATTACCTGACAACATTAAAATAATATGTAGCCTATTATTTTTCATGGGTTGGTGATTATACCTTGGGGGAAGCATTGGAGAAATGGAATAAAATGTTTTTCCCTCGAAGAACATGAATAACTCCTCCAACGACCTCCATCAGCGTTAAAATAAAGACGTCGTTCTTGAAGAACGTCGCCAACAACGACGCTTCCTCCTCGGACACACCCCCAACGACAACGGATCGACGCTATCGTCAACGAATGAACTTCGAATCAAGGTAGGGGATTTTTGGGGTATTTTTACTTTTGAGAATATACCTTCATTCTTCATCAATCATGTTATGGTATGAGTATCATCGTTTTCTATCACCGTTACGAGGAGGGTTCGGGCCGCATGAACAAGGTCTTACCCTCCTCTTGTTTGTTCTTATTTGGAGACGATGAAGGTGATACACGTGACGATGGTGACGATGGCAGCGATCTAAGGCGTCGTTACCTGCAGCCTCTGTGAACTATACTGCCCCCGCAGCGCCCCGGTGTTCTACCCAGACACCCGTGCCCCTTTCGATGTGCATCAGGCACCCTGCACCGCTAGAAGCGCCCTGCCGGCACCCCGCACCCCTGCTGGCGCGCCCCCGGCGCCCCGCTCCCCAAACGGCGTGCTCTGGGCGCCCCGCGCCCTCTGTCGGCCCTCTCCTGGAACCCCTCTCCATTGGCGGGGTGCTCCTGGTGCCACGTTCCTCTGCTGGCATGCTCCCGGCGCCTTGCACCCCAGCCGGCTCCCTCCTGGTGCTCTGTTCCCCTACCGGCACGCTTCCGGCGCCTTGAACCCCCTACCGGCGCGCTGCCCGACATCTACTGTGGCATGCCCAATGCACCGACGGCCTGCCTGGAGTCCACCCGGCATGCCCACACCCCGAACAGCCTGCCAGCTAACCTCCCGGCCACTGGCCTGCTGAGCCGACCCACAGCGCCCCCGCGGTGTCACTGGCCAAACCGGCCCAGTCTTCTAGGCCGAGTTACCGAGACGCCTATGTGGAAATGTAGGTCAAAACATAGAGGGCTGACCCACCCAATGGGCCAGGCCAGAACTATCGAGTCTGAACGGGTCGGCCCAGACTGGGTTGGGCTGAGTCGGTACAACCGGGTCGGATCGGACCCAAGCCCATTACTGACCCTTTACCTTCATGGGACTTTTCTTTCGCACTAGACGTCTCTTTGATGAACCGTCAGTAGCGCCAGAATTCTTGGAGAATAGATATCCCTTTGTGTATACCCCACTTGATTTCGGGGTATAGTTGAGTCACGGTCAGGTTGGTACGTACAAGAATCCAGTTGGGACCCTAGGACTAAAATGATAATAACTCACAGACCATGCGTCTGATTAATTCGTCGTCTATTGAGTTTGGACCCTTTTTTACATGATGGTCCTTTTAGATACTTCCACCTGAGAGTTTGTGACACGTGGAGTATCAACTAGTAGCTCATAGAGCATATCCTTTTGGAGACAAGCTGACAGAGTGCAGAGACCTAGTAGTTGTAGACCTGACGACTGCTTGACCGATTCGACTCAGTATGATTTGACTAGCCCAGTGGACGAAGCACTCATTTTGGCTGCAGACCCAGGGAAAATAGAGCACCTGGTTTGGAAGCATACCCACTATACTAGGCATAAGGAGTACTTCCGACAGCTATTAGGGGGAGCGCCCGGTTTGGCAGCAGACCCCCAGCGGGCGGAGCACCTGGTTTTGAAGAAGACATGTGGTACTCGACAGGAGGAGTACCTCACCAGAAAAAGGTTAGTGAGTAGTGCCTTAGAGTAATGAAAGGGCCACTGTACTCGATAGAGGAGGATTTCTCCAGCAGATGTGCTTTCTATAATTAAAATATTGGTTTGAGTTGAGTCAATGACCTTTGTTTTTTACTCATGATTGAGATGGGTCATTTGATAACATATATATATGTATGGTCATATAACTAATTAATGGTTTTCTATTGATTTCATACTTTCTGGTTTATCCTTTTTGAATTTTGTGAGACCTTGAGGGTCTCGGGAGCCATACTGAGTATCGTTATACTCACACCTGCACGAGCTATGCCCGCACCTCATTGTGTAGGATACAGATGATGGACAGTGCTGACCGAGGCGGAGTGTACGAGGACAGGACAGTACCCAGAGGTGGACCTCACGACGAGTCAGTACCTAGAGGAGGCAGACAGACCTGGAGTGATGAGGAGGCCATCTGTACCTACCCTTCAGGTAGGAACCCCGGAGGACGATTCAGGAGATGCTTTCACCTTTCAGTAGTTTTTCACTTTTTAGTTGTACATGATTTCAGTTGTATTTGTACCTTATAGTTGGACTTATATTCTGTCCCCCTTTACATTCAGTACACTTGTTATTCAACTTTTATATAGTTTTTGTTTCCACTTGTACTCTGTTTGTGTGTGTTTATGATTTATAAATGCAATAACTTCCCAGTTTGAGGGAAATTACGCATTTGGTGCTAGTCGACTACCCCTGACCAATGGAAGGTGGGTTTGGGGTAGTAATGTTGCGGGCCCCTGGGGGACGGGTCATGAAAAATTGGTATCAAAGTAGTCGGTTATACCTCAGAACATGGGACTCTAAAATTTCTTTTCTGTGAAGGAATAATATTAAGGGTACTAAGTGTGGTTTTCATTTCAGGGAGTCCAGTGTTGTTGCAGCGGCCAACGTATACATACACCTAGACCATGACTAGTGATTTTCCGACTCAGTACATGAAAAAACTAATTGCGTGTGTGTTTTCAAATGTTTTTCTTTAAGTTATCTCAAACAATGTCAGCTCACTAAGTATAACTTTTGACCATGTCACATCTATTCCGGATGCCTCCATGCAAACAGCAAGGTAGATATCCGAGATATTACACGATGACGGTCCACCGAGCAACGAGGATTTGGTACAGGGCCCTTTTACTATGTTGGCACCATAGGGTGGTGTACCAGCAGCACCACCACCCGTTGGGCAGCAGATGCCACCAGCCGCATTGGAGGATGATGCACGCTGATTCGGTGAGTTGCACAAGTTCCAGCGGCAGAGGCCTCTGAGGTTTCTAGGTGAGATAGATTCCCAGGTATCAAAGGACCAGATGTAGGTTATTAATCATGTTTTCTACCTAGTTGAGACACTATTAGAGAATATTTTGATCTTTTCTAGTAATCTTTTTTAGTGAGTGACCATGAGGATGGTCCACATAATGATGTGGTTTCGGTACATTGACCATTTTCCGAGATGGAACGTTCGGGCAGTGTGCCAACTATATCACTGCCCGTTGGTTAGTAGACACTACTGGAGGTACTTGTAGAGAAAACTTGTAGGCTTAGTGCCTTACATGTGTTTCAGAACCAGATATCCCTCATGATCTGAGGTGATCCCCACCCACAGGCGGTTGAGGTCTAGTTTGAGGAGTTAGTGGAGATTTTTCTAGAGCTTAAACATCTTTGGAAGGACGATGTGTCGGTAGTTGGGTATTCATTGAGGCATACCGATCATTCCTGGTTCTCTCTGAATACGATGTGAAAAATTCTTTAGAGCACAGACCTCTGAGCAAGGTGAGTTTAAGGAAATATGAATCTGTAGGGCAGGAGATGTGGAAGCAGAGCTATCAGAGCCGCATGAGGTGGTGAACATTTCGACATGATACAACCACCCTTCTTTGTAGTCCCCGATAAGATCATGGAGCTAGAGGGTATGGGAAAATAGTAGTTTCATGCATCCAATGAGTGTGACCCTGGGCTCTAAGAATGATTTTAGGTACCGTTTGTGCCTACTACTAGATGTTGTATCAATAGACAAAGTTACCAATAATTCCTTCCTTGGAGGAGTCTTTTCTCAAACCTAGAGCTTCTGGTCAAGCCATTTAATTGACCCTCACGTCTGGAGACACATTTTGGAGGAGACTTGATAATCACACTTATATTGATGGTGTGATCTGACCCTTGAGGTAACAGTTTTGGTTGGAACCTCTTAGTGGCAGCGTCGAGCCCTTACGATGTTAGTTTAGGTATGGACTAGGCAACCACAGTTCATAGATAGATTGACTGTATTAGGAAAAAAGGTTGTGTTTTATCTAAAATGTTGGGATGGGGTTTTCCTTGGTTGGGGAAAAGGGAAAACCAGGCTGCACAGGATGAAACCTTGCATAAGAGGGTGCAGTCGATTACCCAAGAGTCAGCTAGTCATAACATTACGCTAGACATCTCCAGAGTTGAAGCACCACTATCATCGTTGATGAAGAATGGGAAATCCTTCATATGGTCAGAGAGATTCCAGTAGAGCTTTCATAAGCTGAGGTAGGGGTTGACCAGTGCACCCATCTTGAGGCTACCGAAGGAGGGCATTGGGTACGTAGTTTACTGCGATGCATCCGGGACCGGACTCGGGTGTGTACTGATGCATGAGTGAGTAGTGATCGCTATGGTTCACGAAAATAGAGATAGAAAGTGCATAACTATGCTACCCCATGACCTGGAGTTATCAGCTGTGGTCTTTGCTTTAAATATGTGGAAACACAATCTGATGGGTGATCATTTTACAGTCTACTATGACCACTAGAGTCTCAAGTACATCTTCTCGTAGAAGGTCCTGAACCTGAGAAAACGGTGATAGCTTGAGTTACTCCAGGACTATGACTTTGAGATAGTTTATACTACTAGGAAGGGGAATGTTGTAACATATTCTCTCAGTAAGAGATCATACATTCAGCTACTAGGAGAGGTGACAGAGCAGCTGGACGCATTGCAGATTTCCTTTATGTATAGAGATGGAGCAGCCTTTCTGCAATCTCTCACAGTCACTCCTCCACTCGTTCAGCGAGTCCGAGCGGTGCAACATGGGTATGTTTACTGTGTGGTGCGACGTGCTCAAATGTCCTCTGGGCAGGCACCTGATGGATTTTTTTGAAGGTGGGGAACACATCATACTCATTAAAGGATGGACCATGGTACCCGTTTCACTACAGGAGGATGTCTTGAGGGAGCTCCACACTTCCCCTCTAGAGGTACATCTAGTATTGGAAATATGTATCGGGACCCTAGACGACATCACTTGTGGACAGGTATGAAGAAATCAGTAGCAGAGATTGTCTCTCGATGCCTCACTTGTCAGCAAGTGAAGGTGGAGAACCAAGTTCCATCTGGATTTTATTAGCCCTTAGAGGTTCCAGAGTGGAAGTGGGATAAGATATCCATTGATTTAATGATGGGACTTCAATGTACATCCAGAGGACATGAATCTATCTGTTTGATCATATAACGACTCACCAAGTTGGCCCACTTCCTACTGATGAGGGAGCAGGGCTCAGTAGAGAGCATGTGACGCCTCTACGTTCAGTAGATCATACGGATTCATGGTTTTCCATAGACTATCTTGTCCGATCGAGATGCTCTTTTCACTTCACAGCTATGGAAGGTGTTACAGGAGACTTTTGGGATGCAACTCCACTTGAGCACCGCCTTCCATCCTTAGATAGATGGTTAGACTGAGAGGACAATTTAGAATCTCGAGGAAATTCTCTGTGCACGTGCCCTCAACTATGGTCGCATCTGGGAGGATCACTTACCCTTGGTGGAGTTTTCATACAACAACAGCTACCACTCCACCATCGTGATGGCCCCTTACAAGGCACTATATGGACAGCATTGAAAATCACCTATGTGCTAGACTGAACCAGCGTAGTCAGAACTTGTAGAACCAAAGATGGTGCAAGCTATGAAGAAGAAGGTGCAGATCATCCAGCAGTGGATGAAGACTACACAGAGTAGATAAAATTCCTATGCTGATAGGAGGCAGATACCACTGGAGTTCATGGATGGTGACCACGTCGTCCTACGACTCTCACCTTTACGAGGTCTACGGAGATTTGGCCGAGGTGCCAAGTTATCTCTGCATTTTATTGTGTAGTTCCAGGTCCTTAGCAGAGTAGGTGAGGTGTCTTACCTGCTGGCCCTTCCACCACAGTTGCACCAAGTGCACGACATCTTCCACATATCTCAGTAGAGGAGATACATGCATGACCTATCCCACATCATCGACCATGGGGATCTGGACATGGATGAAAGGGAAACTTTCACGGAGGTTACAGCAGAGATTGAGGATCGTTAATGGAAGGTCCTACATGGATAGTTAATTCCTCTAGTGCGCGTTCGCTGGCAGCACGGGAACCTCCATGAAAGAACATGGGATCGGGAGGCTCAAATGCGTTCTCAGTACCCCCTTTTGTTTCCCTAGTGTGTGTTTTAGCTTTACGGGGACAGAAATCCCAGAGGTGGGGGTAATGAAAAGATCTGGAAATTTCAAGGATATGTTTTTCTTAAATTTGTGGGAATTTTACGTGTCCGTAGTTTCTGACAGCACCTGATTCTGAGGCCAGGTGTATCTAGAATCAATTTCTGATGTTTTGTTCAGGTACGTTCAGTAAACTTATGTGCATGATTTTCTATATTTTGAACCAGTGCTCAGAATTAAAATCTGAGGACCCCAATGATCATGTAGCTCCAGTATTCACTTAAGGATACCTCTACCGCAGTTGTTTTTGGTCGAGAGCAGAAGTTAATTTTGGGGATTCTTAATAAATTAAATAACATTTATGTGTTACATAATTTTATTTATTTGGTGGTTTTTATATCCAAAGGGAAGTTAGAGGTGGGGCCCATCCTTCACATAACCTCCCATGGGATCATATTTTGGGGTGGGGCCCACACGAGTTCAAACCTCTCAACTCCCCATTTAATTAATGAGGCCACCTCACTATTCTTTTTAATTTTAAACCTTCCACCTTCCCTCATAATGAAGCCACCACTCATCAAATAATTGGGTGAACTTTCCATCTCCCCCCTAATTGTGCGAACACAATTAATTAATGTCTTCATTAATTAATTTGAGGGTTTCATTTTTATTTGAATTAGAAGCCAACATTAAAATAATAGGAAACCAATTATTTTTTATGGGATAGTGGTTATACATTGGTTAAAGCTTTGGATAATAATAAGTAAAGGTTCTTCCCATGAATAAAACGAAGAACTCCTCCAATGACCTCCACCCACGTTAAAGAAATAGACATCATCTGTGATGAACGTTGCTAACCACGACGCTTCCTCCTCAGATGCACCCCAACGACAACAGTTTGACGTCGTCATCAACGAATGAACTTTGAATCAATGCAGTGGATTTTTGTGTTATTTTTAATTAAGAAAATAAACCCTCATTCTTCATCAATCATGTTATGGTATGAGAATCACAATTTTCTATCATCGTAATGAGGAGGGTTCGGGCCGCACGAACAAGGTCCGACCATCCCCTTGATTGATCCTTTTTTATGATGACGAAGGCGGTACATGCAGTGATGGAAACAAAGATGGTGAACAAAGGTCACGCTACCCGCGGCCTCCATGAACTATGCCACCCCTTGGTGCCCCGGTGCGCTACCTGCACCCTTGTACCCCTGTCAGCATGATCTCGGCACCCTGTGCCCCTGCTGGCACGCACCAGGTGCCCACTCCCCTGTAGGCATGCTCCTGGCACCCTGTTCCCTCTTCAAGCGTGCTTCTAGCACCCTGCACCCTTTCTAGAGTGCTCCCATCACACTCCTGATGCCCCTTTCTATGCGCTTCTAGAGCTCCTGTCGGCGCACTGCCCGACTCCTGCTGTTGCCTGCCCGGTGCAACTGCGGCCAGCACGGAGTCTGGCCAGCCTGCCCGCGCCCCACACGGCCTGCCCGCTGGCCTCCGAGCCACCGTACTGCTGAACCAACCCGATGAGACCCTCAGTGTTGCTGGTCGAACTGACCCTAGTATCCGGGCCGAGTTACCGAGTCGCCTACGTGGTGACTATCAGGACGAACTATCCTCATGGTCCGCTGGGTCGGGCCTAGCAGACCGGGTCAAAACATAGCAGGCTGACCCGCCCAATGGGCCTAGTTAGTCCCATCGAGTTTGACCGAGTCGACCCAGACCAGGTCGGTCTCGATGAGGTTGGGCCACGTCGGTCCGACCGGGTCAGTCCAGACGCAGGCCCATTACTGACCCTTTACCTTCTTGGGCATTTTCTTTGGCACCGGATGTCCATTTGCAGAACTGTCAGCGGTGCCAGTTTTCATGGATCATTGCTGTCCCATTGAGTATATCCCACTGGAGTTCGGGGTACAGTTGATTCACATTCTATTTGGTTCGTACACGAATCCAACTGGGCCCCCAGGACTAAAATTATAATAACTCACAGACCGGGCATCTGATTGACGCACCGTATCTTGCTTTGGGACCCCTATGATGTGGCGGTCCTTTCAGATACTTCCACCTGAGAATTAGTGAAAAATGGAGTATCAACCATTAACTCATGGAGCAGATCCATCTGGAGATGAGCAAACGGAGTGCGGAGACCTAGTAGCTGTAGACCTTACGACTGTTTGATCGATTCGACTCAGAGTGATTCGATTAGCCCAGTGGACGGAGCTCCTGGTTTAGCCACAGAACCACGGAGGATGGAGCTCCTTGTTTGGTAGCGGACCCACAGTACTCGACAAGAGGATTACCTCTGACGACTATTAGGGGGAGCGCCTGATTTGACGACAGACCCACAGTGGACAGAGCACCCGGTTTGGCAGCAAACCCACAGTACTCAATAGGTGGAGTACTTCATCAGTATAAGGTTAGTGAGTAGCACCTCAGAGTCTCGACAGGAGCATTGTACTCGACATAGGAGGAGTTCTCTTGCAGCCATGGTTTCATTAATAATAATCATGGTTTGAGCTGAGTCAATAACCATTGTGTTTTCGTCATGATTGAGATGGGTTACTTGATAACTTAGGTATATATATGGGAATATATCTAAGTTATGGTTATTTGTTGATTTCATTCTTTGTGGTTTATCCTTGTTAGATTTCGTGAGACCCTGAGGGTCTCGAGGTATCATTATACTCACCCCTGCAGTGGCTATGCCTGCACCTCATTGTGTTGGATGCAGAAAACAGACAGTGCTGACCGAGGCAGAGTGTACGAGTACTGTACGGTACCCAGAGGTGGACCTCACGATGATTCAGTACCCGAAATAGGCATACGGACACGGAGTGCTGAGGAGGCAATCTGTACCCACCCTTTCAGTAGGAACCCCTGAGGACGATCTTCGAGTTGCTTTGACCATTCAGCTATTTTTTCCTTTTTAGTTGTGCTTTCATTCAATTGTATTTATACATTACATTTGGGCTTGTATTATGGCCCCCTTTACATTCAGTACACTTGTTATACAACTTTTACTTATTGTTTTATTCTGATTGTACTCTGGTTGTGTGTTTTTACGATTTATATAGGCAATACCTTCCCATTTCTAGAGAAATTACACTTTTGGTGCTAGTCGCCATCCCTTAGCCCAAGGTTTTTTAGAATTATATTATTTTTATAAAATTTATTTTCATAATTCATTATTTTTTGGTTACATCAATGTAATTGAAATAAATTATGTGCAATGTCATAGAAGAAAAGAAATAAAATTACAAAAAATTATTCATTCATAGTAAAAATCAACTAATAAATAAAACTGATAATTATACATTATAACATATAGAACATTTATAAATAAAATTCCATTGTTAATGAATAAATTCTTTATTTTGTAATGTAAAGAAAGAAAAAAAGGAAGTTTATTGTATAGTTTTTAATATTATAGAATATAACTAGTCTACATCAAAATCTCATTAATAATTTTTACCAATGAAAGTATTGTCAATTTACATTGACTATTATGAATTTTATATCCCAATGGTTATGATAAAGTCCAATTGAAAATGATGAGATAATTTATTTACCTAAATAGTAGGATCATACCATTTGAATCCAATTTATCTGAGATTTTAGGGGAGAAGGAATCGATTAGCTTTATCCTAACACAAACCCAAACCACGATCCAAAAAATGAAGCTCATGATTATCCACTTACAGAATATGTTCAAACTTATCAAGATCATGATCCATCCAATATTCACCAAACTGCCCCATGAAATAACACCCATCCTACAACATATCCATTGATAGCCCCACATGAATAATTATTTCCCATGCGGTTACAAAATTTTTAAATTTATAAACACAAAACAAAAGAACTACTATACTACAAGGAATTGTAGAGATTGCAGGTTCGAGGAAGAACAAAAAAAGATAAAGTTGGATAAAATATTAAGTAAATAAAATGAATATAATATAATTTTTTTATTTAGAAATATAATCTATGAAACTGAGCATTGGTCTAGTGAATATTTCAAGATTATAAAATATAAAAATGGTGTTATAATGAAATGAATCTAGATTTATGGTTCGAAAAGTATTGAAATATTCAATTACGAATTATACTGTCTCCTAAATTAATTCTAAGTTAAATGGTAATTGTAAAAACTCTCCATCATATTTTTTCCTTTTCTCGTGGTCAGGTGCATCATATTACGAAGAATCGGTAACTCGAAATGTAATTTAATCATAGGGACAAAACAAACCCAATGGTCATGATGGAAGTTTAATCGATATGCAGCACATTAAAAAATGCATTCAATCAATTTAAAAAATCAACATGCTCAAGGTACCAAATAAATTAAACCTGATGTCTAACCTCCCTCACAATGGTCATGTGATAAAAATAATTGATGAGATAGAAAATAATAGGAAATATGCAACCACATTATAAGTTGATATCAAATATAAAATACGTCATACAGTCAATATCCATTCATTATTAATCCTTTATTCGAGAGTGATTAAAACATCAATAGAGGGCGCATCTTTATCATCTTCTGCATCAAACCCTTGATCATTGCATCATAAATTTTATTCATGTCAAAAATTCCACAATTATAAAGCGTAGACAACATGTCAGATTACAATTTATATGTGTAAATTGTTTTGGTGTATCTCTTATAAATCCCATCATAAAATTACTCACATAATGTAAACGAACTAAATTACACGTAAATGTTATTCTCTATTTTTTCAGCATTGTTGTATCCCCAAAAACTTGGTTTTGAAGTGTATTTTTGCTCAATATATCAACAATTTTTATTTGTTTTTTAGATATCTATTTTTCCTCCCATAAAACACCCAATAGATCATATCAGGAAAAATTTGGAAAATAATTTTCATTTAAATAATGAAATCAATCTTATCGAGCACCCTAGAATGTATGATAGAAATAAAGTGATCACACTTATGGTGTACGCTGGTGTAATAAGAGGTATTGTATCTTGACCATAGTAACATGAAATTCAATATATTCTTTTAAATAAAATAATATTTATATTTATCCCTTTTCATTTTTTCTTTATAAATTATTATATAATTTGTTTTCTACAAATTGGATATTGAAATGAATAAATTAAAATTGTATTTTTGTGAAATACATAATGTCAATTAAAAAAGTCTTTTAATTTCTTCAAGAATTATTGAAATTTTATTTATTATAATAAAATATTCTTATTAACAAATATTTATTTCAATAAAAATTATAATATAACAAAACAATCCTACTGTAATTTTTTGTTAGTCACAAAGTTATATGTGTTTTCATTAATATATTTTATAGTAAATATTTATATTTGTTAAAAATTTAAAATTATCATATTTTGGATATTAATATTTAAAATAAATAGTAGTTTTGAAATCATCATGGTTAAATTATTAAATGACAACCATTTCATAATATGATGAAATTTTTTATTTTTTTTGATATAAATTAAATACAATATAAATATATATCCTATATTATGACATCATAATAAACAAAAACATAACAAAAGGGTTTGGGTAAATCCCCTAAATTATGAAATGAAAAACCCAACACAAACTCCATTTTAAACTGGGTAGTAGATACCCGTTACGTGCAGTAGTGCCAGAGGGATCAACCCACTAGAAAGCCCAATATAGCAACTCGATAGCTTAAAAAGATAACCCATTACATGACCGAAGACCAGATAATGAAATTCCAAAACACAAGTCCCACAAAAGCAATCCGAAGACAACACATGAGCCTGACTAAAACCACTGCTTCATCAACGGCTTAAACCATAGTGCCATCACCAACCTTCTGGAATAAGAGCCATGTGTATCGAGGCATGATAAATATTATTATATGATAACTGCACCAATGGAATGTTACATTCCCATGATCCACCAAAATCTATTACAAAAGCCAACAACATGTCTTGAAAATTTTGTATAATTTTTCATATTTACCGTCCCTCAGAGGATGATACATCTTACTCATAGTCAACTGTGTTATAAGGGATTTCTATAAGGATTTCTAGAACCATGATGTAATCCTCACATCTCTATATGAAATTATGGAAACTAGTAATTCATTCCCCTTTACAACTTCTCGAATAATGACTTTTAACATGTCCAGTAGTGTATGATATTCCTGAATTGGGATGAAATGATATGACTTTTTGAGTTTATCTACTATCACCCATATGGAATTATGTTTCAAAAACATTCTTGGGAGACTTGTTAAAAAATATGTTTCTATTTTCATCAATTTCCACACTAACTTTGGTAATGACTGCAACATACCTTCCGGTCATTGAATCACTGCCTTAACATAATAAAAAGTTAATCAACTCAAAAAAAAACTCTTCCCGTTCCTTTTCAGAATGAACAAAAAAACTATACTTTCAATTATTTATGCATCATCCATATTCATGGATGAACATGAAATCTCGAATACTGGTAATAATGTAGATTTTTTTCATAAAAATCTATAAGTACATCCATATAATTTATGAACCACAACACATAACTCTCATATAACATACATCTTTCAGTAATCTCCCCACCATTGAGTTTTGACATCATAGAAATGAATCCTTAATCAGATGTATGAGACTCATTAATCATCTTCACCAAATTATAAAGAACCTAGATTGGAAATAAAAACACTTTAATTCATCAATCTTCACATTCTAAATGCATGTCGGCTAGGAATGTCATCAACTACCTCTCTTCTAGAGTTAGATTTTCTAACTGATCATATGATATTCTATTTAATGCGTCTTCCACCGAATATCATTTTCCTTGGGTAACCATTAATTCAATGTCAATCAGTTGGAGAAGCATAGTATATATTTTTTGTGTTAGATTTATACCCAACTGTGGGAATATATTCTTTAAGATCTTATCACATGTGAACAGAGTAAATTTCTCACCAAAGATATAATGACATTATATCTACAACGAATGGACTGTGGTTGCTAACCACAAATCATCTATTGGGTAGTTCTTCTCATGCACCGGTACATTACGCGTGACATATTACAAAACTATATCTCCATACAGGAGAACACATCTGAATCTAGATCCACAGTCTTCATAATGCAACATGTACCCTTGTCCTCATTCCTGAAAAATCATGATTTTGTGCTGATGTAAGGAAAACCATTAGATCATCAAAAGAATTACATTATTCCTCATCCCAATGTAATGGAACATTATTCTTTGAAAAATAATACATAGTAAATTTAATCCATGGAAATTCAAGAAAAAGGGCGCAATAATAATCGTTTAGAACTCGAAAACATGGTTTCTTGAAGAGATTATTTGGAGATATCTAAGAGATAAAATCCTTTATCATTTCTAGATCCACAAAACACTACTTTCCTATATTGAATATCCAAGGAAATATTCCCCTTTCTGATGAACATAACATGAACTGCCCATGGAGACATTCCCGTCTGAATTATCCCTTTGATATCACGATTTACCAACTACACATCTGACTCCATTAATAATATTTGTGCAATTTTATATGCTGTAATGAAAATATGATCGGTCCTCAGAATGAGATCAATCATAAAATACACTTCCATTATGGTTGGTGACACTAAGAAATTATTTTGAAACACATCTGGAAACTGATCTACCACTACTGGAAAACTATTACACTTGATCTATTATGTGGAAGCCAATGATAATGCTGCAAAATAGTACAAGATCGTTCCAACTAACAGTTTTTAAAAAAAATTGCACCTTTCATTATATTATACTATCCTCAAAAGAGATATGTGATTTTATATTCAGTTGTAAAACTAAAATTTTGAGTATATAGTCGATGTGGGCTATTAAAATTGTCATCCAATCTATACCCCAGACTATATCATAGGTATCCATCTCATCTATAAGGAAATTACATTTCATATTATATTCATCAATAGTTATAAAACATGATCTATAAAAAATGATATTATCCTTAACTCATAAGATTTTTATGTTTATTCACATATTGAATCATTAAAATTTTTAATCCCATAAAATCAATAGCCTGAGAATAAATTAATGTGTGGTATTAACCTGTATAAAACATTCATTCTAAAGAGTATAACTCAATATAATCATACCTCACATTGTAGATAGTCAAAACTAATCATCAAAAATCAATTTCTCAGCTCCAAGTATTTACTTTCCCATAACACTTTATCTTTATTTCTATATTTAGATGTCCCATATTGAGGATTCTCGGAATTCCTAGAATCCCCATTTATATCTCTATTCTATTGACAAATGTAATTATGTGGCCCTCATCCCATCAAAGCATACAATGTCTGTGATATATTAGATGTGTCCTAAACACCCAACCTCTAAGAACTATGACGATACCATAGAAGATTCCACATCTAGTAAAATTATAGCATGATCATGGTGTTGTTGTACACAACCACTTCATGTGGTCGAATGATCTGCATTGAAAACATCCAGGATGGATTTTTGGTTTCGGAGGAAGATTCCATGACATATCCATTTTATTTTGATACATACTTGCACCTTGGGAGTAGGTGTCCCTCTTCCACATTTACACATAATGATAATTCCCAAAATTTCTTATAGTTATGATCATGAATTCTTCTCCTATGGCTCATGAGACATCTATTTATGCAATTTTTTCTCTATTGACAATCTATGTATAATCAATAATACAAAAAATGACTCCCTTTGAATCAATATATTCACTATGTAATGATTCAAATATGTGTTCCTTTAAGTATTAACAAGAATAATGTCCTATGTGAATGTGCTCTAAATTAATTAATCTACCCAAAAAATCAATTACATAAAGATTTTCCAACTTTAAGATGAATAAGTTTTACATTATTTTAATTTTTAATGTATGAGTATAGACTTGTATTCCAAATAATTCGTTAAAATTATCCCATCTAAGGTCATGGTCTATATTATCCAGAACATCTATATCCCATAACTATTGTTCAATATGTTCTACCATATACATTGCCATATTTCCCTTCAAATCTATTGGTGTGCGGATGGAATCAAGGATATGATTCATCTTATTCATACACAAATATGGATTTTCTAGTTCAGAATCACCTTATTGGATTGGTGGATTTTATATTTGGAATTGGATTGAATGATCCACTTTACATAGATCATATCCCATATTCATGCTATCATTATCCTAAAACTCTAAGAAAATACTCTCAAATAATTTTTTGATCAACTATAGATCTGGTGTAACAACTTTTTCAGAAGATTCCTCTGGTTTCTTCTTATGACACATAACGAGTTCCATTTTCTAGAAACATGACAGACATCATTAAGTATCACTCTATAATAAATAAAGGATTATAATATCAATGTATATTAGATAATACTATTAGAACAACACTATCTGAAATCATCAATTTCCCATATTCATCCATTTTTCTAAATCACACAATGATTTAGAAATTCATACCATTTTTATGTTGTATAATATTTATGGAATGAAAATGATTGATATTGATAAGAATATGAAATGTGGGTTCAAAATAGTATGGCCTTATAATTCAATTGATGATTTTTTTACCCTATGATATACCATTCATGTTGAATGGGAGGTTATAGTAATAACATAAGTATATGCAATTTTAGTGGTTATCCTTGGCCTATTATTATGATTTTTTATATTGTTTTCACATTAACATATTTGCATGATGGTTTCATATTATGATGTGATTAAATTTAAATGTTTATTATTATAACCCTTCATATATCACCATGATATTCCTCTTGAAAAAAATGTATTACCTTTATCATGTTATACTTTTATTATTCCATTATTGATATTTATATATATAAAATTTCTTATCTATCTCACCATGTTATGCCACACAATTTAGAATATTATGGTAATGTTATGTAAATGTTAAATTGTTTTAAATAATGGGGTTTTATCCATGTTTCATATTATTATATTATATATATAATTACCCAATGACTAATGGAATTATGATTTCTCGATTTTATAATCTGGGTATCCCTATGTAATATATCAGGAATTAAGTTGCATTAAGTATATGGGTTGTCAAAGTTGGTGAAAATTAAATAACTAGTTAATTTTCAGATTTATGATAATAAAATGTTAGTGAATCTCTTAGGCATTAGAGTAAACATATGAGACCATCCAAAAATTATGAAAATGTACATGGTAAGTGGTTTCCATGAGAAAAATCTCTATCCTAAAAATAAAAGTTGATGTGGAAATGTCATAGTGGTACTTATGGATAATAACCCCAAAATGGCCCTAATAGGCATTGGCACAATTTTAACCCGGTGTTTGAAAAAACAATTATGTGTACAATTGGTTTGAAATAATAATGGTATATGAATTTGTAAATTTAAATAGTCTTTATAAACCATTATGATGAAAACCAAATAGGGTTAAAAAAACTTATTTTATGAAATAGAAGATGGAAAAAATTGATTGAAGAATACATTTTTCATATGATTAAGAATTTGTATCATTTATGACTTATCATTTTAAGGTTTTTACATCCCCAACCTGGGAGCCACAAAACCTATACTTCAAGTATGGTTGCCACATGACCTCATGTGTGCGTCCACATATGCTAGATATTGCCGACTAGCAGTGATGGTCTAATAAGTTACATGGGGACACTATACTATCTTTTCCAAAGTATGAAATAATAGATAGCAATGAAAATAATGAAAACATTATGAAATGAACAGGGAAAATTCATATGAAACATCTCCCAAAACATGGTATAACCCAAACTAAAATATATATTCCATGGTATGCTTATAGTGTACTATGTTTTGGAAACCAAAAAAATGAAAGTAGTTAAATACCACAAAACATTTCTAAATCTATGTCTCGAAGCCTATTCATGAACATCCCAAGCCAAAATCAACACCCATGCATTGGGAATTTTCCCTTTGTCCTGACCTACAACCATGAAATCTGCTTGGGAACCCAATGGCACCATGAGCAGGGTGTGGGTAAAACTTTATATATCACCGCCAATGGTTTCTAAAAATATCCGATCTAAATTGATAGTTCATGAAAATACTAAGTAAATGAAATGTAAATAAATTATAGTTTAGGTGACACTAGTAAAACATATTTACATTAACTATTTCTAACATTAGTCTAATTTCATCATTTACACCATAATTCTTTTCTTTTCCCATTTCCATCATATGTCCCATTAGATATCCAATTACAACATTTACTACGGGCTAAGGCCATCAATATTGTGTATATGAGATAATTAAACACCAGTATCACATCAAATAAACACATTATAACTCTCAATGGTGCCTCCATGTAGGTATTCTCATCAAATAAAACCATTTGGGACATAGATTATTAGTTGAAATCCCTAACATGTGCATTCCTGGTTGTGGTCAGATCATCAGTATAACCTAAGCCATGGGAGGAGACTCAGTCATTTATCCATCCACAATGAAATGTGAACATTATTATATATAAAAAATTCATCATTCATACCAAATCCCAACCACACATTCAACAATATACATATCCCCCACAATACATCCAACTCAACATGGGAGTTAATATTATTACAAAACCCATTATCATATTACCATTTACAATACCTTTCCATATATCCCAATATCTATTTTTTATGCATAAAATCATCAAGCATATTCAATAGTTTCCATATAGGAAAACATTGAACCTATTCGACAATTAAAACATGTTAACACCCATAACTCATTCAAAATTTCAAATAATTTACCACCTATGCATTCCAAATATAAATTATTATCAATTTTTCACAGTAACATTAAATTCGATTTAACCAATTTTCATGTCAATACAAACAATCCCATATTCATTAACCAACTCTAGACACAACATTATATTTTCCTTTTTAATAAAAAAAATCACCCTTTCAACATTTCAACTTGGGATATTTTTAATCATAAGTCAATCTGATAGTTAACATTTCCATTAAATATGTTCAGGAAAGTATATTCACCCCATTGGTGGCCCCAATCTGTCATGTTATCCTTCATGCATCGCACGAGGACCATGTGGTGTTCAATTCATCATTTACACACCCATTTCACAAAAGCTCACTAACGGTTCTAGGAAGATGACAATGGAAATCAATAAAACATTTTTATATTCATATTTCTTTATAAAGACTATATAATATAACATGTGGACCAACTACCCCAAATTCATTAATGAACACACTATTAATCAAAGACTATGATAATGATTCAAGAACGCCTTAAATATTTAACTAATATTCCATAAAAAAGATAAATTTATGGATTCCAAAGAAGATCACCTAATGGTCAAGCACTAATTTAGAAAAGAGATTAAATGAGAAAATTGGACTCACACAGTGTTTCTATCCACAAAAAACAGAACTCTAAACATCATATAAATGATTTAGATCTATCTCATAGAAGTTTTGGGAGCCTTTGATCATTTACTAGGGTTGAAATAGAGGAAATGGTAGATAATTTCAAGTGAGAATCATTAAATCCATTAATGAAAAAGATATAATTGTTACAACCTTTAGAGGGGCCCATGGATCTCTCACAATGTTTTCAAGGCAATGAGAAAATCATGTGTACGCTACTATCGAAGGAGAGATGCGTCGTAAATTTACCTGTGTAAAGCAACATGGTTTACAAAAAATGAACTAACCATGTGATATTCCACTATCCAAGGTTGAAAATTTTTCCTGTGGAGGTTGCACGGTTTAATTAACCATGCTCCTACCATTCCCCTTCAATGGATTGTCTTCTTTTTCATTTCATTCATGTCCCAAACTCCCTGAAACCCCTTTAAGAACCTCAATCTCTTGGGAAGCACTTCATTAACCCAAAAATAAATTCAATCTTATTTTTAAATGTGTATATACCTCAATGAAGTTTGTAATCAGATGTCCTCCCCCAGATATAATTTATCATCCTCATGCCAGATTTCCAGGAATCATTTTATTTCATGTAATTTTACTATTACTATTTAAAAACTGACACAAATCGTGGAAGTCGGGATATCTGTGAAAAAGAAAAATCAGGTTATTATCTTATCCTATGTGTATTATTCCTTCCATATTTAAATAAATCGAATTAATTTATCATAAATCATAATTATACTTCATTTAGTAAAATTTAATACACTTATGGTCATTCATTGGATTTTCCTATATAAAGAAAACAAGAAAATTGGGTAAAGGAAATCTCTTTCTATATTGTGAATCACCCTCTAAATTTTTACAACTTCAATGAGGAGGATGAATCTTATTTTGTAGAATCATATTAATCATTGATATTTTTTCCTTATGAGAAATGATATCCTTCTATAATTATTTAGAGTAAGGATCAATATTGATTTCATGAACATTATAATGGAATATAATGATGTTCTTCCTAGTAATTTGTGTCGTTTTCTTAAAATCATTGAGGTTGAGTTCTCAATCAATCTTATTTATAGATTAAGACCAATATACTACATCTACATTAAATGGTAATGTTTAAATTGAATATTTTAAAACAAAATACTCAATAATATGGATATAATGTCTTTATATGCCCCAGTTCATGAAAGTGGGGTGCTATGGTCCTCTTTATTAAGAAGAATGATGGATTTACGTTGCTCTCCAAAGAATATCATGGGATAAAAAATATCATGATGAAAAAAGTTTCATTTTCTATTGACTGAATACTTGTTCTATTTTCTATGTTGATCCTAGTAATTAACTAGGGTGGCCATTGGTTAGGCTATTATCAAGAATAGGGAATGGAGAAGGATATCCCTCGTACTTCTATTCTTAAAATGTATGCGAAAAGTAAGTTCTTAATGTTTCAATTTGTACTCTCTTATTAAATTGTTATCTTCATGAAAATAAAGTATAAATTCTTTTGGGATTTCCTTGAAAACAATTTAATAGTATTTTTAGAAGATATTCTTATATAATCCAATGTAAGGAGAAGCATGAAGAGTATTTAAATGATTTAATAAATAATTCATGAAAGGAAAACATACATTTGAAATAGATTAAATGTGAATTTATTATGTAGAATGTAAAATAACTAGAGAGTGTTATTGATGGAAAATGGAGATCTATGTATCCTTTGAAAATAGGGAGAATTTTTAAATTGCCTTGCTAATATCTATGAAAAATATCTATAATTTTCATGGATTATCTTATACATATCATATATTTTTTAGGAACCATTTATGATTATCAATACAACTAAACCATAAAACTCATAATGAAGTAATATTTGTATGGATTGATGAATGTGATCAGATATATAAATAGATAAAATATATTTTAATCAAGGAACATATGTTCTGATTACTAACCAATGTATAATGATTTATGATCTACACATATTTATTCAAAAAATTATTGGGTTTCTATAACTAAATGATGAAAACGTGAAATTCCATGAATCCTTAAATTTAACTGAAAATGATTAGAACTTAATAACTCATGATCTTCAATTGTATGTAGTGATATTAATATTTATGATTTGGTTGTACTAAATCTATGGTGATAAAAGATTCATATTTATGAATCACAAAATCCTCAAGTCTATATCACATGAATGTTTTTCAATATAAACTAATTAATATTGTTAGATCTGATCAAGGATTATGATTTTTAAATCTATTCCAGACTACGGATGGTGAAATTTTTTTCAGATTCTCAAAGTATAAATTATCCTGAAACCTTATCTGTGATAAGAATTGTGTTGTGGTATATTCCTCTTGGAAGTAAAGAAGGATAGAAATGGGAATAATAATAATTTATCTGTCCTAAAATGAATAAATAACTTCTCATCCATCCATTCTTGATAAGATCATTAATTCCCAAATAAGGATGATGTGTTAGAGAATCAATTAGAGAATTTTCTTCTGTAAAAACATGATGAAGGGTGGATTGATAATGTCTGTATCCCTTGTACATATTGTAACACCTCAGGTAAACAAAGAATATGACATTTTTATATTTATCCATATCTATGAATAAAATATTAATATATCTTTAAATGGGATTCTATGCTCGATGGCGTACACAAGACGCAACAACAAGTTTCTTGGGAATCTTACATTGCACTCTAATAATAAATTAATATTATTTTAAATGGTAGTTAATGCCTAGTTGTTGTGATGGCGGGAATGAATAGAACTAACTAAAAAATGATTATATATGTTTGTCAAATATTTTTACTTTTTACAATAAATGTTAGAGGATTAAAAATGCGAATGAATCCAATTTTAAGCGTAAACATTCTAATATTCTTTAAAAGGTTGATTAACCACCTTTGAATGGCGAACCTATTTTAAATACACTTTTTGACAATTTTATGTGTTATATTTGACAAAATAAAATTCTTTTTTAGAATCGGGACATCAAAATTTAATTTGTGTATATTTTTGGTATTTTTCCAAAAAAGTTCAATTTTTAATGAATAGTGAAAAATGTTGTATTTTAATTCAAAATCTCTTTTTAATCTAATTTATTTATATGATTAGATTATCTTTTGAGTTGGTTTTAAAGTGAAATTAGAATATATTTTTACCATTTATTCCAATAGTGGTCGTTGGAATTATTTTCACTTTGAAATTGGACTTAAACTAGTGTCAATCATTTAATATATATTGTTTCTTAAAAACACGCTATTTATTTTGAAAATAGGAATTAATTATTAAATTAATTAATGCAACTTATATGTTTTTAATTTTTTAAAATAGACATCAATTTTGAATTTGGAATATCAAATATAGCCTATATGAATTTTTGGTAATTTTCTGAAAACCTTTAATTTTTGATGAATAGTGAAACCACTAAGTGGTACTTATAAAAACTGATTTTCCGTTTAAATGAAATTTTTCCACCTTTGTGTATTGAATTTAAAAAATCTGACATAAATTGTAGTCATTAAGAATTAAAATGTGGTTTAATGGGATTAAAATAATTTTTTTGCCGAATAGTATCTTATTAAGTTTTTAATCGCGATTAGAGGTAATTAGTGCAGTTTAAGGTAAAAATAATGTTTTAATAATATGAAATGACCTAGAAACATGTCCTACTCTCATTGGATGAGTCATGGCCGAGAAAGAAAATACATGGGTCAACTTGGGGACCCCATGGAGCCACTTTGGTTGGGAAATGACAAAAATATCTTTTTATTAAATGTTAAAGTAGAAGTAACACAAACATGACATGTTTTACTAAAACAATTGTTATATGGAGTCATACAATTCAGATTTTTGACTAAAAATATTAATTAGAAATCTAAAAATATTTCCTGAATCATGAGATTTCTTTTATAATTTTTATACATTAAATATATTAAATTATTTATGACATCATGATGATGCAGTGATTTCCTCATTAAAAAAATTTAAATAAAATGAAAAGATAATGTAAAATCTAAGACCTAAACATGTCCAAAACCAATTGTATGGGTGTATTCCGAACTCTTATCACCTTATCCTCGAAACACATCAATGTGGGACCACTAAAATCCGAAACTCATTCTAAAATAATGTAACTTTTCTTTGATTTACAAAAGTGCCCCTCCTCTCCTATTATAAAAGGCCCCCACCCCTACCTCCTTACCCACACATCAAAAGCCTTTAGCTTGGCTAACCCCTGTCCATTTTGTCTCTCCACATCCCTCTATTACTCCTTGAGGCCTCACGTTGGGCAGAAGTCTTCCCAAGGAAGCCTTTGAGCTCAATCCAAAGGGAGTTACCCGATTTTAAGGTAATGTTTTCACTTGAGTCCTTTTTTTTATTTTGCTTATCCAACCCCCTAAACTCTTTTTAGTAATTTATTTTGTAATAAATATAGTATCTTAAATATACTAGGATGTTTTTATAAGATGTATTCGAGCTACACTTACACACACCTACATCTAATGGTTAAGGAACATACTGTTTCTGTGGATGGCGATTTTCTGCCTCACGAAATGATGATTGTTCAATATTCTTTTAACACAATTAAAGGAGGCCATTAAGATGACACTATATTTTTATATGATATATAATATGTTTATGTTTTCCTTAAGCTTCTGTATTTTTCATTTATGGCCTACCATTATGGCTTCCATTATGGGTATACGCGATATCTTCATTTTAGGAAGTGCGGACTACCGCACCCTCAAAGTGATTTGATTCGTTATTACCATATGTGGTACGTATAAAAGATATAATTAATGATATTATATATTATATCATACTAGAATTAAAATACAATTATGTATCATTATGTTTTAATTCCATTAAATATGAAATAGAAATGGAAGCAGCGTTCATGCGTACGTACGTCTTACCGTCTCCATGAACGGTGCATTTCATTTGTTAACTATAAATGTTATGTAATATTATAAATACATGTATATTCTGGATATATATGATATATATGATATCCATATCATGAATATAATTCTGGATATAATGAACCTTTGACCACATGAACAACATGTAATTATCAGAAGTCCACTTTCGACTTAAGAACCATATATCGACAAAACAAACATTATTAACTTAAATGATTACATAATTTTTATAACATGGAAATAAGTGATATAAAAGGAATAATGAACCTGAAAAAGGTTCTTAAGGAAGTAGAAATTAACTCAAGTTTATTATTCAGGAGATTAACGAATGATCGAGTCAAGTCGGACCCGAGGTAAGGGATCCTACTCCTCTCTTTCTTTTTAAGTACAATCTTTTATATCATTCCTTTTAAAGCTCATATTTCTTGTTATTGGGATCTTATTTTATATTTATATTACTGTAATTTTTATGTTCATGTGATGAGAGACCCTATTCTCTCTCATCATTCTATTTTGGATGTTTTATGTGACACCGTTAGGCTACCGAGTTTTTGTAAGGGATTTTTCATCTCACTTGTATTCCCGTGAGATTTATGCTACATTGGCCACAATTTTATTTGAGTGGTGTATGTACTGCCCATTATGTTAATCATTGGGTAATATAATTTCATTTATGAGTATTTAAATCAATGTTTTATTGTCCTTAATTCACGAGTAGTATGTTTCGAACGATACCCATGTCGGTAAGTGAACCATTCACCCTCCTCTTTTTAAAAGACTTCTTTTTTATGTCTTTTAATTCACATACTACTATGTTGGGATATGTTATTCTATATCCATATTGATTTAAATTGTATGTCCAAGTGATGATATACCCTTTTTATCTCTCATCAACTCATTTTATGAATTTTATGTGACGCCGTCAGGCTGTCGAATTTTACCAAGGGAACTTCTTAACCCAATTTCAATTTCATTGGGTTCAATATGTAGTTATTGAATATGTCATCATTTGAATATGTGTGAATGACCTTTGATTGTTTTACACTCAATATCCACTTATATTGGGTGTATTTATATTTGTCACACATAATTATGATATTGATTTATCCTTGATTTAAGGATACCTTCTTTATTATGGATTTCATCTCATTTTACATTTCTATTGAGACGTCATTGTTTTTATGAACCAGTTCACTCTTATATGGTGTATATACTGTCCTTTGGAATATTATATCATGAATACCTCTATTCTCATGATATTATAATTTTTTAATTAAATTTTATTCCTAAATTATTGTATTCAAGTGTCTCTAATTTTGTTAAAAACCCTTTAACTAAAATATCATTTTAAATGTTTTAATGATTTAATATTATAAATATTTCTCATTAATATCCATGTTTTCAAAATGTTTTTAAGGATTTATTTATATGTATATTAATGGATTAAAATTTTAAAAGCTTCAAAGTGGTATAGGACACTTTGATTCAAAAATCTCTTTATTAAATGTTTTAAATGGTTTTGAAAATGGTTTTTAGAATGGATTCATTATTTCAATATCTTGAAATGTTATATTGTTATTGCAATGTGGGAATGATATCTTTCCATTATGCTTAAGTTATGTTCTATGATTATGTTATGGTTCTTGAGAATTTTTATGAAGACGGGTGGTTCCGTGATAAACAAAGGGCGGGTGAGCCCGATATAGCTCTCCAATGCATTGGGTAACGTGAAGGAGTGAAACATTAAGGTTTCTCCGAAGAGATTTAGGGAATATACTATGTTGGTTATTACAAACTTAACCAAGAGGGTTACTCCCTACGTAAGAATGTTATGAATGCATCAAGTTACATTTATGTATTATGATTTATATGATATATTCATGATTTTATGAGGTTTGTTAAAGTGCTTATGTTTTATGGGTAAAGTATGATTTCATTATTATGTAATCATGTACTCATGTTTCGTTGCCATATTTTTATATCCCTTACTGAGCTTTTTATGCTCATCCAAAGTTTTTGAAATGTTTTCCACAGGTTAAGGAAAGGGTACATGATATGATGATAATGTCAAGGAAGTGTCAAGAAAGAATCCATGTTTTATTTTAAATATGTTTCCATTGATGGGAAAAAATGAATACTATCTTTTATGTAACCACTTTGTTTAAATGTGGAATGTAATGCATGTTTTATGACCTAATTCTATAAAACTCTAAACCTGAAATGATCCTCAATGTGTAATCTTGTAATAACTCAAGATTAAGTATGGTTTAAGGTTTGGCCCTTATAGTTTGTATCAGAGGTCGGTTTAGAATACTTTATAGGTTAGGGTATTCTCTAAGCACAAGTGACATTACCATAATGGTTAGGATTTCAGAAAGAGTCCTAATTTTAGATAAAGTGAAAGAGTAAGTATATATTACTGTTTACCTTCCTCATTAGTTCATGAAGGTTTTGTTGATATACTCACACTGACATTTCTGTTCTTAGTGAATGGATGGATCTAGTAGGCACCAAAGTGACAATAGGTTTGAAGGAAACTGTGGTGGTCATCTGATTAAGAGACTGGATGAAATGTGGGATTCAATGAGGAAACCCGTGGTTGTTCTAAACCAACTATCAAGGAGTCATGATCAACCACTTATACCTTGGTATGTTCTGTATTTCATCATGTACGAGATGACCAATCAATGAGGAAGTTCAGGTAATAATTATAAAGGTATCCATTAGAGTTTATGTGATCCTTACTTTTGAGTTAATTATGGGTTAATATATGTTATGATGGAAAATTAATGGCATGAGATAAACATGAGGTTAAAATATGTTATGATTATTTTTGAAGATTTTATCTCATTTTGGGGAATGTTTTAAGAATTATATAGTTTTGTAAAAAGGATAACACGCAGACCATGTGACAACCCGTCGCGTCGGACAAAGCTGCGGGAATCGAACCCACAACCAAAGTGCAACTAGTATTTATCGCCTACCACTAGACTACGTGAAGTCCCTGGTCAGTATGACTTATTCTTTTTAGTTAGGAGACTTTATGAATTAAGAGTAAGTTGATTTTGGGTTAATTATAAAAATGATTAACCTAACATGGAGGATATGTGATTAGGTTAATTACTTTTCAATACGAGACTTTAGGAGCAACTTATGTTGTTTGGAGATAAATGTTACGAATTAACATGGATGACTATGAGAATAAATCCTTCAAATATTTGGGTTTCAATCTTAGTTTGGTTTAATTTGAATAATTTTATGGATAAATTGTTTATTGAATGGTCCTCGTTGAACTTTGGGGGTTGTTGGACAAATTTTGGAGATTACGAATAGATTTTCTTTTTATAAAGGGTTATCATTTTCTGGATTATCTGATCTTGTACTAAGCTTTTTGGTTTTGGTTTTGGTTAGAGTCTAAAGACATGGATAGTATATAGTTCTCTTTTTTGGATTAGGTGATTCTCTAGAAATTGATTATAGTACTCTTAATGTGAACAAGTCTTCCTAAATACTCGTCTTTTGGAGAAAATAAGAGTTTGATTAAGGAATGTAGTAAAAGTTGAAAGTCTACATGACAAGTAAGTATGTTTTATTATGATTTAGTTAAGCTCAAAAATAAATTCTTCAATGAAAAGTAACTTAAAATAAAAATATTGTCTGTTAACTTTTCCTACTGGGGAATCGAATACCGTTTAACCCATCACAAGTTTGTTATTTTCTTGTGGTTAACATTCTCCTAAACATGTTTTCTATCACACTCCATCATAAAATGAACCTATGTTTTTTCCTCCATGTACATATTTTCATACTTGGAATCCTAGTATGGGTTAACTCGGGTGACCTTTGTACTTATCTTTCTTTATTTTAATGTGATTGTTTTACTGAATCTTGTTCCGATGTGGGATTTTCAATGAAGCTTCCAAGCCCAATTTTAAAATTGCGAGGACGCAATTCCCAAAAAGGGGGGAAGGATGTAACACCCCAGGTAAATAAAGAATATGACATTTTTATATTTATCCATATTTGTTAATACAATATTAATATAACTTTAAAGGGGACGCTATGCTCTATGGCGTACCCAACACGCAACAACAAGTTTCTTGGGAATCTTACATTGCACTTTAATAATAAAATAATATAATTTTATATGGTAGTTATCTCCTAGATTTTGTGATGGTGGGAATGAATATAACTAACTAAAAAATGATTATATATGTTTGTCAAATATTTTTACTTTTTACAATAAATGTTAGAGGATTAAAAATGCAAATGAATCTAATTTTAAGCGTAAACATTCTAATATTCGTTAAAAGGTTGATTAACAACCTTTTGATGGAGAACCTCTTCTAAATCCACTTTTTGACAATTTATGTGTTATATTCGACAAAATAAAATTCTTCTTCAGAATCGGGACATCAAAATTTACTTTGTGAACATTTTTGGTATTTTTCCTAAAAGTTCAATTTTTAATGAATCGTGAAAACTGTTGTATTTTAATTCAAAGGTTGATTAACCACCATTAGAATATATTTTTACCATTTAATCCAATAGTGGTCGTTGAAATTACTTTCACTTTGAAATTGAACTTAAACTAGTGTCAATCTTTTAATAGATATTGTTTCTTAAAAACATGCTATTTGTTTTGAAAAAGGGAATTAATTATTAAATTAATTAATGAAAATTATATGTTTTTAATTTTGTAAAATATTCAACATTTTTTAAAGCAGAATATCAAATATAGCCTAGGGAGATGTTTTGGTAATTTTCTGAAAAACATCAATTTTTTATGAATAGTGAAACCACTTAGTGGTACTTATAAAAACTGATTTTCCGTTTAAATAAAATTTTTCCACCTCTGTGGTTTTAATTTCAAAAATCCGACATACATGGTTATCATTAAGATGTAAAATGTGGTTCAATGGGATTAAAATATTTTTTTTGGTGAATAGTAACTTATTAAGTTTTTAATCGCGATTAGAGGTAATTAGTGTAGTTTAAGGTAAAAATAATGTTATAATAATATGAAATGATCTAGACACATGTTCTACAATTATTGGATGAGTCATGGCCAAGCAAGACAATCCGTGGGTCAACTTGGGGACCCCATGGAGCCACTTTGGTTGGGAAATGACATAAATAACTTTCTATTTAATGTTAAAGTAAAAATAACACAAACATGACATGTTTTACTAAAATAATTTTTACATGGGGTTATACAATTAAGATTTTTGATTATAAATATTCATTAGAAAGATAATAAGATTTCATACATCATGATATTTTTTTATAATTTTTAGACATTATATACCTTAAATTATTTATGACATCATGATGATGCAGTTATTACCTCATTAATAAAAGATTTAAATAAAATGAAAAGATAATGTAAAATCTAAAACCTAAACATGTCCAAAACCTATTGTATGGGTGGATTTAGAACCCTTATCACCTTATCCTCGAAACACATCAATTTGGAACCACTAAAATTCCGAAACACATTAAAAAATAATGCAACTTTTCTTTACATTCCAAGAATACCCCTCCTCTCCTCTTATAAAAGGCCCCCACCTCTACCTCCTTACCCACACTTCCAAAGCCTTTGTCTCAGCCATAACCAGCCCATTTTGTCTCTCCACATCCCTCTCTTACTCCTTGAAGCCTCACATTGGGCAGAATTCTTCCCAAGGAAGCCTTTGATCTCATACCAAAGGGAGTTACCCAATTTTAAGGCAATGTCTTCACTTGAGTCCTTTTGTTTTATTTTGCTTCTCCAACCCCCTAAACTATTTTTATTAATTTATTTTGTAACAAATACAGTATCGTAAATATACTATGATTTTTTTATAAGATGGATTCGAGCAACACTTACACAAACCTACATCTAATGGTGTAAAAACATACTTTTTCCGTGGATGGTGATTTTCTGCCTCACGAAATGATGATTGTTCAATATTCTTTTAACACCTTTAAAGGTGGCCATTAAGATGACACTATATTTATATATGATATATAATATTTTTATGTTTTCCTTAAGCTTATGTATTTTTCATTTATGGAATAACATTATGGCTTTTATTATGGGTATATGCGATATCTTCATTTTAGGAAGTGCGGACTACCGCCCCTTCAAAGTGATTTGATTCATTAATACCATATGTGCTACGTATAAAGGATATAATTAATGATATTATATATGATACCATACTAGAATTAAAATACTATTATGTATCATTATGTTTTAATTTCATTAAATATGAAATAGAAATGGATGTAGCGTTTATGCGTACGTACGACTTACCGTCTCCATGAACGGTGCATTTCATTTCTTAACTCTAAATATTATGTAATATTATAAATACATGTATATTATGGATATATATGATAAATATGATATATAAATCATTAATATCATTCTGGATATAATGAACCATTGACCACATGAACAACATGTAATTATAAGAAGTCCACTTTTGACTTAAGAACCATATATCGACAAAACAAACATTATTAACTTAAATGATTACATAATTTTTATAACATAGAAATAAGTGATATAAATGGAATAATGAACATGAAAAAGGTTCTTAAGGAAGTATAAATTAACTCAAGTTTATTATTCAGGAGATTAAAGAATGATCGATTCATGTCAGACCCGAGGTAAGGGATCCTACTCCTCTCTTTCTTTTTAAGTACACTTTTTTATGTCATTCCTTTTAAAGCTCATATTTCTTGTTATTGGGATGTTCTTTTATATTACTATTACTGTAATTTTTATGTTCATGTGATGAGATACCCAATTCTCTCTCATCAATCCATTTTGGATGTTTTACACGATGCCATTAGGCTACCGAGTTTTAGTAAGGGATTTTCCATCTCACTTTTATTCCTATGAGATTTATGCTATATTTGCCACAATTTCCTTTGAGTGGTGTATGTATTTCCCATTATTTTACTAATTGTTTAATATGCTACCATTTATGAGTATTTACATCAATGATGTATTTTCCTTCTTTCACGGGGAGTATGTTTCGAAAGATACCCACGTCGGTAAGGGAACCTTTCACCCCCCTCTTTTTAAAAGACTTCTTTTATTATGTCTTTTAATACACATACTATTATGTTGGGATATGTTCATCTATATCCTTATTGATTTAAATTTTATGTCCAAGTGATGAGATACCCTTTTTATCTCTCATAAGCTCATTTTCTTAATTTTATGTGACGCCGTTAGGCTGTCAAATTTTACCGATGGAACTTCTTAACCCAATTTCGATTTCATTGGGTTCAATATGTGGTTATTGAATATGTCATCCTTTGAATATGTTTGAATGACCATTAATTGTTTTACACTCAATATCCACTTATATTGGGTGTATTTATATTTGTCACACATAATTATGAGATTGATTAATCTTTGATTTAAGGATACCTTCTTTATTATGGATTTCATCTCATTTTACATTTCTATTGAGACTTCATTGTTTTTATGCACCAGTTCACTCTTATATGGTGTATATACTGTCATTTGGAATATTATATCATGAATCCCTCTATTCTCATGATATTATAATGTTTTAATTAAATTTTATTCCTCAATTATTGTATTCAACTGTCTCTCCTTTTGTTAAAAACTCTTTAACTAAAATATCATTTTAAATGTTTCAGTGATTTATTCTTATAAATATTTCTCATTAATATCCATGTTTTCAAAATGGTTTTAAGGATTTATTTATATGGATATTAATGGTTTAAAAATTTAAAATCTTCAAAGTGGCATGGGCACTTTGATTCAAAAATCTATTTATTAAATGTTTTAAATGGTTCTGAATATGGTTTTTAGAATGGATTCATTATTTCAATATCTTAAAATGTTATATTGTTATTTCAATGTGGGAATGTTATCATTCCTTTATGATTAAGTTATGTTCTATGATTATGTTATGGTTCATGGGCATTGTTATGAAGACAGGTGGTTCCTTCATAAACTAAGGGCGGGTGAGCCCGATATAGCTCTCCAATGCATTGGGTAACGCGAAGTAGTGAAACATTATGGTTTCTCCGAAGAGATTTAGGGAATATACTATGGTGTTTATTCCAAACTTAACCAAGAGGGTTACTCCCTACGTAATAATGTTATGAATGCCTCAAGTTACCTTTATGTCTTATTATTTTTATGATTTATTCATAATTTTATGAGGTATGCTAAAATGCTTATATTTTATGGGTAAAGTATGATTTCATTCTTATGTAAACATGTACTCATGTTTACTTTCCATATTTTTGTATCCCTTACTGAGCTTTTTATGCTCATCCCATGTTTTTAAAATGTTTCTCACACGTCAAGGGAAGGGTACATGATATGATGATAGTGTCAAGGATTTGTCAAGAAAGAATCCATGTTTTATTTTAAATATGATTCCGCTGATGGGAATAAATGAATACTATCTTTTATGTAACCACTTTGTTTAAATGTGGAATGCAATGCATGTTTTATGATCTAATTCTCTAAAACTCTAAACCTGAAAAGATCCTCAATGTGAAATCATGTAATAACTTAAGATTAAGTAAGGTTTAAGGCTGGGGCCTTATACATATCCCATACATACCATACATAAAGAGGTAATAGATTTATGATGTGAATAGATCATACTAATATGTTAACATATAATTCACCGTGATGTTCATAGATATAAATAAATAATTTGATTAGATAACATAATGATGGAGATTGTAAAATTTGTAACTATATTATTGGTATTCCAACATTTCTAAGAAGAATGAAAAAATTATAAGGGTTAAATTTTATGTGTATGATAAAACCAACCCATAAAAATATTCTTTTCATAAAACATTCACATTGATTTAATTGATGGACTCACAAATACATTAAAAGTTAATAACACCATCTTCTTGGTAGTAAATATCCTTACAATGTGGGTATATTTCAATATTATCATGAATGATCTCACTCTTGAAGACATTATATGATTTACATAAGGGATTTTCTAAGTCTTCATGGAGCACCACATTCCGTTTTATTTGAATGAGATTAAATGTTAAGCACATAGTTCTATAGAAGCATTTAAAAGCCTAGGGATATAGACGAAAGTTTCAAAAATCAATTTCACACTCAGACAAATGGGCAGTCTAATACATTCATCAACATTCTAGAGGATATGTTGAGATCATTTTCTATTGATTTATGAGAATTTTGGGATCACCAATATCCCATACTGGATATCTCATATGAAAAATAGTTTCCATTATATCATTCATATTTCTCCATTTGAGGCTCGATATGAGGAAAGGTGTTGGCACCATTTTGTTGGGATGATGTTAGATAGATTAAGATTATGGGATATGTTCTTATCCAGTAGATGATAGAGTGGGTTCAATCCATTCATTTTCATATGAAATCCCCACCAATTCATTAGAAGATATATGTAGATAATTCATTATGATACAATGGGTTATAGGTCATAGATAAGGTAATCCTCCTCAAATAACCACCGAATAAATTCAAAAAGTTTTTCGAATGAGGGAAATATTATTCAATGATATATCATCTCCTTCATGATCCATGATCACTCTAGAGTCGTGGCCTATTGAATAACACTCCCAGCTAAAATATTCCATTTACATGATTTTTTTTATATACTCTTCATGAGGAGTCACATGCTATATCCATCACATATGTTGAATCAATTTGTATTACATTTTAAGAATCTGATATTATATAAGGAGAAATTATTGAAGATCGTAGATATTACAAATAAATTTCCAAAAAAAAACACCAATGGTAAATTTTCAGTAGTGTAATGAAATTTTTGAAGAGAAAAAATGGGAACTAGAAGATGTGATGAAATATAAGTACCTGCATCTATTGCACAATAAGAAATGAAATCATGAGGAAGAAAATTATAAAGGGAGGAATAATTTAATTACATATACATTGACGAATAATATTCCATTTTAAATGAATAATGTCATTAATATTTAATGTAATTATAAATATCACATACACTTTATTGGATATGTGGGGCCTTTATCAGAGATATCATGTTGGATAGAAAATATTTCTTTGAATAACTACCACTGATAATATATTAATTTTATAATGATAATTAATATCAGTATATATTAAGAATTGTCATTAAATATAGTTGTTATAGTTTAATAAGTGAGGACCTTGACATGTTTGATCATATGTTATGATGCCAATTTATTATATATTTTGATGTATATTGAATAAAAAAAATATTTTTCATTAACCATGCCTAATCTATGATCCAACATATAAAGTTTGATAAAAACCATGTCTAGGAGAAGTTCAATATTTTTGATATCATGATAGAAATAATATTCACTGATCTTCCTCAGGAAAGAACCTCAATCGCATATCATACCCTTATAGTGAATGCTGGTTTAAAATAGGGTATTGTTTCATTACACTTGTAATATGAATATTTATTTATTAATTTTTTTAAAATAATTATTATATTCACCCCTTTTTTATACTTTCATTTTATATTTTTATATAATGAGTTTTATAAAAAATTGGATTCATTTTATGAAAATAATATTTTATTGTTAAAAAATATATACGTTCAAGTAGGACATTATTTTTACCATTTCATGTTTTTTTCTAAAAAACATATGTTTATAAAAAAAATTATGAAATAATATTAATATAATTTGAAATTGTAATATAATTTAATGATTTCCAATGTAATATTTATAAATGTTGAAGATTTGTTATTATCATAATAAATTGTATTTTTTAAAATGCATAATGATGTATATTTAAAAATGAAAATGAACATTTACAAAAATTGATAAAAGAAGTATTATTTATTAAATCTAAAAATAGAAATTAAGTATTTTTTATCTTTACATAATATTCTAATATTGACACATTTTTTTAAAAATATGGAATAAATATAATGTTAGTGTTATGACATCAATATATCAAACAAGTGAAATCATAAAAGATATAGAGAGTATTAAAAACCAAAATCGTGTTCCACCTTTAAATTATTGGGTTTATTATGTTATTTTAATAATTCAATACTACTATAATTAATCCTGAAAAACTTATCTTCTATTTGAAGGTTTCAAAATAAATTATTTATCAACGTGACACTCTTTTACATCACTAATAGTGTATTTTTTTAAGAGATCCAATATATTCCATATAAAATTTTTACGAACACTGCTATTTCATAAAAAATAATGGGAAAACCCCATTGTATAGTTTTTGGATTTTATTATTTCATCATATAAACTCCAAAACCATGGATTTTAAATTAATACATAGTTCCGCTATATTTCTCAATAAATATCAACTTATCCCAACACTAATCATCACTTGAAAATCATTGAGCATTAATTTATTCTCTTCCTCCATCTGAAAACTCATACCATGGTGTGACCAATATCTTACAAAGAACATTTTATGATTCTATAATCACCTTCTTAGGCTAAGGTATTCTCACGAGTTTCTTTTTATTTCATGTACATTACTTGTAATAATACTTTTCATTTCCAATTTTTTATGTTGTAATGAATTTTGTTATATCTCAATTATTTTACTTATGTTATCCTGGTACATATAGTATATATTTCATCCTCATTAAACCCATCCATTAACCTTTTTGTACACTCATTATGCTATAGATATTATCCAATTATTTTTTAATCCCAATATTATTATTATTATGACATTTATAGTTAAAAATATTCATCATTATGGACCTGTATTTCAATTATTTAAGACTCAAATTCATATAAATTAAAGTTGTTAATTTTTGGATTAAAATTCATGACATGAATTATTTTATTTTATGATCTATTTACGCACACAAATTTATGTACATAATATGAATATGATGTGTGTGATCATAATTATAGAGCCCTTCAATACATTATGTTATGTTTTTTATCTTAAGAGATACCATGTATGGTGCACTAGTGGTTATATTATTCACACTACGATATGATGGCCCATAGGTTATTATTGGAATTTTATTATGAGTTCTTGTTTTATGTTTTTTCTAATTACCTATGTTATGCTGGTGTTATCATCATATATCATACATCAAAGATCACATATATGATTATCACCCCTTTTATGTTAATTTGATATTCATATTGCCTAAAATATTTTACAAATATCATGTTACAATTTTATTATCCCCTTACTATGATTTATAGTAAACACATTTATTATGTAAAACCTCAGTTTACCATGTGATGTTTTAGAAGAATGATGGAATTTCAAGATCAGATAAAGGAGTTTTAAATAGTGTTGTCTTAACCATGTGTTATGTATCTATAGTATGTTTATAATTACCATAATATAAAAGGAATGTTGATATTTCAAGTATTTATATTTTGTATCATTATGTTAAAACTCAGGAATTATGTTGAATTGAGGATATGGGTGGACATACACAATATGGATTATTACTCACCAAGGATTACCGAATTATTTAGAAGTTAAAAAATTTAAATGTAATAATAAATATTAAATAAAAAATTTTCCACAGAAGAAGATATCAAAGGTCATTTTCCCCCAAGAGGATGACCATTATCTAGAAAAAACCAATAATGAAGAAAATAATCCTGATTGGATAAACCACATTGTGATATCCAAAAATGAAAACTATAGAAATGTGAAGTGTGACACAAGAAGTCTAAATAGTTAGAATGAGTTTAGTATGGAAAAATATGAGGAAATCACTCAGTTAAAAATTTATAATTAGAAATACGGCCGTTGGATATGCCTTTATCGAATATGTATAATGATGTCTTGAATTATTTGTAGTAAAATTAAAATTTTACATTTTCGAATAATAAATAATGAAAATAGAATATAAATTTTAAATATTTTAAATATATATAATCATATTCATGTTTTATTAATTTTATGATTATTAAAGTATAATTTAACTTATTTAGAAAACTAAAAAAACATATTAATATCAATGGATTCGTAAAATTGAAATTTTAAAATAATAAATAATTTGTTTTATTTCGTAAAAATTAATTATTATAAGAGATATAATTCTCTATAAAATATTTTTTAATATTAAATATATTTATTATTAATAAAGTAAATTGAATGACTATATAATATTTATATATAAGGACATATATATTGTAATTAATTAAATTATTTAATAGTATGGAAAAATATTAAAACCGAATGAAAAAAATTAGTTTTTAATCAATATGTTTTATTTAGAGTTTGTATGTTCAATAAAAAGATTAATAGTTTTTAATTTTAGTCATATAAAAAGAACAGTTTTTTTATTTCTTAATTCCAAAAAAATCATAATATGATTTTTTTAATTAATTTTTAATAAATGATATTTATTTTTATAATTAATAGAATTGAATTTTAGTAACACTGTTTATTTTTTGACATTATCATGTAATAAGATTGACGAAAAATATTATAAAATTATTTTCTATAATATATATATTTAAATATAAATGTAAATAATTAGAAATTACTATATTTACTTTATAAAACATTTCTTCAATACTTTTGAAGCTTGGGAAATATTTTTCCCTATAAGATATTTTTTATGAACATATTTTATAAATTATATTATATAACTTGAAAAATCATATATAAAAATGGATTAAATATTTCAAATCATAATTACCGTATTAGTTGTTAAATTAAAAATAGTTTTTAAGAAAAAAAATTATATTATAAACAATAAAGTTAATTACAATTACAATAGTCATGCTATTATTTTTTTTATTTTTTTATTTATTAATATTTTTTAGTTTTTAACTAATTAAAATAATAAATTATTCTAAAAATTATTTTTTAAAATGTTAAAATTTTAATATGTTGAATATAAATTTGATTAAATGGTTACAAAATTAATATTAAAAACATAAGGATATTTTAATAAGTGTTATATTATATTTTTAATCAATTAAAAAATTTAATTAGTGAAAACTGGTTACCATGGTAAAAACAAAGAATGATTTTTTTTGAAAAATAAGAATAAAATACATTAAACTTGTTTAAACCATGTGTGGTAATTCATTGATGAGTATTTATAGAAAGAATAACACCAAAAAATCCATTATTTTTAAATGTTTGAAGCACAAATATCATTTATAAAAAGGGATCACTTACACACATTCAATAATGAACATTAACTTTTAAATTATTTTGAGAACCATCTTTATTCTCCTCTCATAGTATCTCCTTACTCATTCTATGTCCTATCTTCAATAAAAATAATCCTTAGAATTTTTTTCCAAGGTTTGTTTCTCGAAAATGATCAGGGACCCAAAAAGAGTATTACATAAAATAATATCTTTTCTTCAGAATATTTACCTTAGAATCATATACAAACAATAATAATAAAATGTTGTTAGTAACATTTTTAAAAATTTGAGGAATTATATTTAAATAAAAAAAATACTATTTATCCATTTTCATCAAATTATAAATAAAAATTAATATTTATATTGTTCTTGACTAGACTACAACCACCACAAAGCTATAAATTCAATTTTCACCACCACTATTGTTTTTGGTTAATAGTATGTTGTCTGGATTTTTTCATCTACAAAGTAACATATCTCATTTTTCAACAGGTATGTTTATTATTTATTAAAATAGGTTAAGATATGATTCAAAATCATAAAATATATTTCTAATTCATTATTACAAATGAATAATTATATTATGGAAATATAATATAGTTTCATAACTATACTCATCCCTTGGTTATTATAAAATATTATTTGGGAGGGTTTAACCAACTGAATTAATGAATCTAAAATATAATATAATAAATGGAAATCAAATCAAAATTAGTGATAATATATGATACTAATTAGAAAATGAGATAAATTGTTTTGTGATTCATTGAATTTATATTAAAATAATTTATTAAGATACCAATGTTTTATCATTAAAAATCATATAACCTCATTATCATGCATTTAATGTTAATGGATTCAAAGAAAAAATAACTTATAATGAAATTAAATATTTATTAAAAATTAAAAATAATCATTTAAGTACAATAAATGGCCTATTAATGATGAAATTTGGGAGAGCAATGGAGGGAAACATCGTTTGTATGAAACTTGTTCAAAACAATAATGATTACTTTCTCCAGATATATAATTGTGATAATAAATTACACATATACATGTATAGAATAATTATAAATTAATATTATCAAAAAAAATTATATATATATATATATATTCTGATATTTATTATAATGATAATTATTATTATAATACAGGATATTCAGTCACATTAGTAGTTATCTGGTTCTATCATAAGGGTTATTTGTCTTGAATTAAAATTCTAGGATACATGATCATATTATAAAGCATTTTTTATTATTTATTACTCACCTAGACCCCCAATGTCATTTAATAGAATGATTATTTTATATTTCATGATATTCAATTCTCTCCTCCAAGTTATTTCTCTCACGGTGTTGTGAATCAAAATTTGAAAATTTATAATGGTTTTTGGAAAACATATTTTATTTGCACCGTGATTTAATTTTTCTTATTAAAATATATTATTCCATTTTTTATTTATTCTGTAAATAAATATTTTCTAATTTCTATCGGTATTCATTTATAGGGTTTAATAATTCATTTTCATATCCTCAATATCAATGGACTATTACCTCAAAGAATATGTTACTTGAAAGGGAGTCTTGATCTCAATTCCAATATATTTGTAAATCAATCTTATTATGGGCCAATTTATGTTTTAAATGGGTCTTATGCTACCAATATTATATATTACCCGGAATTACATGTTATCCATGGTAATTTAAGTCCAATTTTATTTTATTTATCCTTCATGGATTATGATTTAAATGTCACCCACATTGTAAGGTGTCTTTTCCCATCCTTGTTTTACAATTATCATATCTTAAATATGAAAATCCATTGTGGGAATTTTTATATTATTTAATTCCAATGACACAATAATTTTATTCATAGAATCTTATTATTGGTGGTACTTTTTTACTATTTATATTTTAAAAATTTTATATCCTATAATATTTTTAATTCGTGATGTTTTTAATAATAGTATATTAAATACAAAAATAGGATATTATTTTTCAATTTTATTTTGTCATAAACTCCATATATATTGTATATCCATATAAATTTTTAAAATTTTAAAAATTTCACTTTGAAATATAATAAAATTCATGGGGTTTTTTAATAGTAGACTATTTTATTGTTCGTTAAGTATGTATTTCTTATATAAGAAATGCATTTAGTGTTTCCATATGAATGTATACTTCATCCATTTTCTTATTTCATGAAATGTTATATATATTTTCATTGTTTCTAAATGAAATTATTTTATACAAGTTATATAAAATATTTAATTATTTATTTGTTTAAAAAATATATATAATATTTAATATTTACAATGGTTTTGACCTAAAAACCTTGAGAAGTGTGTTTTATCTATGTTATTGTCCTCCAAAAAGCCATATGATTGACAATCGATGTTACTAAAATGATACCATCATCTTTTTTCCTCTAGGTAAATTATGAAATATTGTTTTATATAAAATAAATGTCCCGCCACTTAAATATTTTTCTGAACCATCCAATCAGAATATGAATAAATTTTCATTCAATGCCTTTCATTTGTAAATACCATGATTTAAATTCATCGGATTTAAGGGTGTTCACTGAGATTCCATGGATCGATTTATTAGGAAAATAATTTACATTAAAATATACCATTTTTCTATAGAGTGTAAATAAAATTTTCCCTATTTTGTTGATTATATTGTATTTACCTAGATTTTTACAGAATATATTTTTATAGGAATTTATTTTTCATTTTCTTATAATGATTTTATAATTTATGGAGTTTGGAATGTAATTATTATTTTATTCCATTTAAAAAGGCTATAAACTAAATTTTCATTCCAAGTGAACTTCAATATATGATAAATGAAATGTTTTAATGTTAAACACATATGTATGGATGATGTTTGGATAGGTCCAATCTCACCCCACAATGCATTTGATAAAGATTTATATTTCATGAGAAAATATTGTATGGATATTCATTGATTTATTCACAATATAAACAATATACATACATGTTTTTGTTCACAATTACTTCACATGATTTTGTTTTCAATTGTTATATTCTTATTCATTTGATTATATTATTATCTCTATGATCATGTTCATTGAATCATGGTCAAACGTTATATTCATTCATTTTTTATTTAATTTCATACAATATTCCAAGAATGGAGATCTATAATGTTCAATATTTAGGGATTAGTATAAGATAAATTTATTATAAATCCTAGGGATAATTATATGGAATTTTCTTATTTATATGAATGTAACCTCATCTTTTAGTAATTTAGAGTTTTTTTGGTTCTCCTATAGATTTAATTTGTTTCGGGATATGAGGAATTCGATATTGTTAGGGGTAAGAATTCACATAGGGGTAATTACCATGAATGAGGATGGTTATTTTTGAACACATTATTCACTCTAATTTAGGATGAGTGGCCTCAACACTACAAAAATGGTTAGACACTCTCAGGTGATATTATTTGGTACATAATATTTTCTTTAAAATACATTATCAATGATATATTTTTAAAAAAATTAATGAATTACATTAAGAAGTTTGAGTGAACAAAATGAGAAGTTATCTATATTGATCTAAAATACATATAGGAAAAACCAAGTGTGACATAATTCAAATAAATGTGCCATTGGTTGATATAATGGTTTCATTGGGGAGGAGATATTTTGAATGATATTTATTTCTTATCTTATCTTTTAATAAAATTATAATGGATATTATTATACTTATTCTTTATTTAATATTTTCTTTCAAATTGGACCTTTAAAATGTTTTTTGGAAGGTATCCCTCTAAAAACACCCAACACATTACTCTAGAGATATATTTGAAATCAAGGGTTAACAATATTAATATAGGTCTATTTGGAGGGAAAATATATTTTAACTTGTATTCTAGAATATTAGATAGTTTTGATCTCTAAAAGTATATTCTTAATTAAAAATATCTTTTTATGACTTAATGTATTGTAATTAGTATGTTATAATTAAAAATGTCAGGTTTAAATTTGATTAAGATGGAATGTAATGATGTATGTTTTTAAGAATGGTAAAAATTTTATATAATATATATTTATATTTATAAACCAAAATCAATTATGTCAATGAATTTAAAATAAATTAGTAATAACTCATACAAAATAGTAATTAAACAAAAAAATTTATTAATTCATAGTAAGACCATACATAAGAAATGCATGAAAATAAGTATCACAAAACTCTAATTATTACTCTTCATAGATTATTACATCATTTCAATGTTCTTGTCTTAAATAAAGGATATAAATAGAAAATAATAAAATAATATACATTATTATAATACATGAAACGTCTTAACCCATAAGAATAAATAATAGCTATATAAAATCTGTATTTCGAAAAAATATCTAGAAAAGAAAAAGCATATATTGTGATCTGAAAATGAAAACTATGGAAATTTTAGGTGTGTCTTAATTTGTGTTAACAGTATGAACCACATTAGAAAGGATATATATAACAATAAAATTTGTCCATTATAAATATGGCCATTAGAAATATATTCATCAAATATACAAGAATATAATAGGTATACTGCAGTCATGTATAATTTTTGAAATATTGAAAACAATATAATTCCATAATTATAAATAATTAAATTAAAATATAATCTTATAAGACACGAATAATAGTTTTATCATATGAAAATTATTATTTAAAAATTATGAAAATAAATATTAATAACATAATAATATTGATATTATTTTCACAAGAATATAAAAATTAATTTTTTTTAAATAAATAATATATTTAATTTGGAAAATATTTTTAAATATACAAGAAACATTTTTCAAGGAAACTATTTTTCTATGTAATATAGTGTATATTATAATATTAGTTTGTCCAATTTTAAAATATCTTCATATATGAACTAATACATTAACTATATTTAAATTATAAACTGATATTGAATAATATTAAGAACACATAATGTTTTAAAGGATTTTTTCAATAAAAGTATTCTTTCATTATATTTTTTATTTCCATTAAAATTTTAATTTATTATATTCATATTTTCAAATTTAAAAATTTTATATATGATGATGATTAAAATTTAAAAAAAATTATATTGGTATAATTTTTTGAAATTCTTTAAAAAAGATTTATTTTTAGGTAGATGGTAAACAATGTCGAAATATTCATAAGATGTAACTTTTTGATAGTATCATAATATCAAAATGACACTAACATTTATGGATAAGTTTTACCAACATTTATATTTATATAATATGTAAATTAACCTATAAAAATTATTATATTTTTTTTAGAAAAAACCTTTTTAAAATTTTAGAAATTCGATAAATATTTCACACTAAAAACTAGTTTTATACACATATAGTAAAAAATAAAATTTATCACTTTTAAAAAATAAACATACAAAATTAAAATTTTATATAATATGAAAATTGAAACTTTATTTGATCATTTAAATTTATTTTTATGACTAATAAAAAAATTTATAGGATTAAATTTAATTATAGCGATAAAGGTGAAACTATCATTTTTTGAAGAATTATTATATTAACATGATATAATTTTAAAATTAAAAATTAAATTAATATATCTTAAATAATTACACTAAATTTAATTTGAAAAACACACCCCCCCACACAATATATAAATATATATATATTAACACAAATTTTAATTTTAATTAAAAGTTAACAATGTTAGGAACACGTAATGTACATGAATACAATTTTATGCAAAATTATACTTTATAATATTTTATTCATTTTAGTTTTAATGTTAATATTTTATTATTTATAATTATTATTAGATTAAATATATAATAAATTTATTTAAGAAAAAAGAAAAAATTAATGATTTTTCATATTTATTAGGAAATAATAATTTATTTGGTTGAAAACTATTTACCACAGTAAGAAAATGTAATTTTTTTAAAAATAACTATATACTACATCCAATGTGTTTAAAAAAGTTTTAATAATAATTTTTTAGTCTTTATCAACACAAGATCACCCGATACACAATTATTTCAATCTTTTTGATCCATTGACCATTATATAGTTTTATTTCATTATTTAAAAATAATAGGAATACTCAAATATGAAATTTTCATCCCATAAAATATTAGATCAATTCTATTTTTTCAGTGATTCACATTTACAATGAAATTTTTCTTTAAAATTCCTAATATTCAACTACAAGGTGTCACATTCATTTCTTAAATCATTTTCTACTATTAGTTATAAAATTACCTATGTTTATAAGGTTACTTTAAAGAGAATGTTCATAGTCCCATTGTGAGTATTGTATTATAATTATCCTTTTCTTATTAATCATTCTATTTGAAACAGTCCAAGAAATAATATAATGACCTTAATATCATTATTAAAATAATTTAATAATATATTCATTATAATCCTTTATTTTCTCTTTCCTATCGTATTTTAAAAACAAATGAATGATAATTTAATATTTGTATGGAATATTACCTCCATGAAGAAATTCATAATATTCTTTAAAAATGCCTGTAATTGTTGGTTATAATTATTTTATAGAATAAGAAATGTAAAATATATAATGTAGATATTATTATTGAAGAGAAAATGATAATCCACCAATGGTCCCTCTATTTGTTGGTAGATGAATGCATTAGCTGTGCATTGTGATAATCACTACATCCATGAAGTAATGTTTCTCATTTTTTATCTATTATCTTTCATATTTATTAAACATTTACAAGCTGTGATTCAACAGTAATTAATTATCTATATTATATAATTATTCATCATTAATGTTAATATTATTCCAAACAGAATCCACATTTATAAATGTTCGCATCCATTAATTATGGAATGTTCATGATTAGTTCAGTCTAGACATCAACTTCAATAACGGTATAAAATAATATCATTGAGGACTATGAGAAATAAAATTAGAATAATATATTATATAAATAAGTAATAAATTATCCGATTTTAGATCATGAATGATATCATTATTATTAAATTCATTAGTTTACATATAAATATCAACTCTTTAAGAAGAACTGTTGCATAATCATTATTGATATTATCATTATGGATTAAAAACAAAAAACCCATAGTATAAATTAATTTTTTTCAAAACTAAAAATTAAAAGTTATATTATGTTTTATGATTAGGGAATGATGAAATTTTGGTGATGAATTTAGAACAAGACTGCTATTGTGAAAAAAAATCAAAATAGTGTATATAATATGTACCCAACATTAATATTTAATAATAAATTACTAATAAAAAGGTAGAATAGTTATAAATTCTGTCTATAAAAGATTTAATATGTAAATTATGTTCTGAAATAAGAGATTATGAATTATAAGTTTTTATACAAGATATTTAATCACATTAATGGACGTCGGGAATTATGTTAAAGGTTCTCTTTCCCATGTTACAATTCATTGAGTCACATTTATAATGTACACCATTTTTTATTTTGTATGGTGTAATTAATGAAACATTTGTAATTATATATCAGGATTATCATATATTTTATTATATTCAATGATATATTCAATGTTCATTCCCTATTGGGAGTTTGACTCAAATGTTACATGGCCTTGTGGGGTTTCGATAACTCAATATCCACCCACTATTTTAAATTATTTATTATTAAACCCTTTTATACAATGTTTTAGTTTTACATAACAATCAATACATTATACATCATTTATACAATCATTTTTTATGTTTTCAAATTTCTTTTAATAACCTCATTATAAAACGACTCTTACCTCAAAAATGATTTTACTAAAAAGTGTTCCTTCATCTCAATTCCCATTTCTTGAGACATGATCATTGTTCTGTACCAATTTACATTTTTATATTGTATATGGTATCAATTTGGTATATTATATCATGAATTTTCTTTCATAAATGGTATTTGAATATCAATTTCAAGTTCTTTATCCATCAATGAATTTTACTTATATGTTACTCGGGATGTATGGTTTAGTTTCCCTACATCATTTTGAAATCAATATCTCTCAAATGTGATAAGTCAATTATATAATTATTTTAATCATTCATTAAAATATATTATTCATCTTGTTCCCATATGAGTTAAATTTTTGATATTTTCCCCTATATATCTTATTTTAAATATTATTTACTATAATAATTTTATGTGATAATGTTTTTGAAAAAGGTATTTTTAAAAAAAAAATCCAATTTTTTATACTTTTATTGTATATTTCACTTCACATTTTGTGGATACCCATAAACTTGTTAAAAATATTTAAAATATTTAATTTTATTTACCTTTTATTTCATTGTTCAATTTTTATTTTAAAATCATTTCTATATTTTATCAATGGTTTATTTTCGAAAAAAGAATCTATTTTATTATTCTTTTGTGGTTCAATATTTCATCCACATATTTCATTTTATAGGAAACTATACCTCTATGTTTTCATTATATCTATAATATATTATTCTAATTTGTTTTATAACACATTTATTTTAAAAATAATAATATTATTATTATTTGAATATTTAGTTTATAAAAAAAAATTGAATTTATTTTTCATCTATTTTTCTATCCTTCAGCATAGATTATATTTGATCAATGTTGTTCCTATAATGATAAAATCTACATATATTATCTAGATGGATTATGAAATGTTATCTTCTATTATTTTAATGATTTATCAGTATCTTTTTCTTGTATATCTATAACACAATGACTATAACATTCAGAATACACCAAGTCATGGCACTAAATAAATGTTCATGGCAGAGGTGGCCATTCGATGGGGATAATTGTTACATTTTACATCCCATTTCCCAATATAATTATCTTTTAATTTCACTTATCATATATCAATTTTTTAGGTGTCTTTTTCAACTTCCAATGATGGAGATATTTTTCTGGGTAAAATGAAAAAAATGTTCAAGGGTGTTTATTTGTTTGAATAAATAGGGTTATGGTATAAATTTGTCAAAGTAATTTTAGGGTTCTCCCCATATTTGAGAAAATTGAGGTTGTATTGGGTTCATTATTCAGATTCTAGACTATTCAATATCTGTTTTAAATTTTTCACATTGTGAATGGTTAAAAATCATGTATTTATTCTGTGGTTGATTTTATGAATTTGTTTAATGTTTGAATGGATAACACACTATGATCAATGTTTACATTACTAAATTGTAAAAGATTGTATTTTTAATCTGAGGTGATTTCTTTTTTAATATATTCTAGAAATAGATTAATCTATTTTATTATGGGGAATCACATCATGAATGTTTTGGGATTAATGGTTTCAGAATGATATATGAATTATTTATCTATCATTTAGATATAGCGTTATATATCGAGAACTATGAGATATAATATATGAATTTAGGGATCTACACTTTGTCTAGATAATACTGTTTTGAGATTGATCTTCATTTTGGTTTCGCTACATCTCCCTGGATAAGATATCATTATTCTATTTCAATTCCCTTGGTTGGAGTATCACTATAGTTCTTCATTTTCCAATCCATTTGTCTTGTGATGTTAATTCCTCTTATTCATTTCAAGATCCATAGTGTGGTCTTCTTTTGGAGGATGAATTCTTTTTTGTTTTGGTTATGTATGTCATTTTCATCAGGTGTGTGTTGTGTTAACCTCATTTTCTCCCATTTTTTGTATTGGATTGATTATCATATTTTTGGAATGATTAGAGTGCCTCTCTAGTTTTCTATGTGTTATTCTATGTTGGTGGATTGCATTTTGGGTGGGTGCTACTTGAGAAGGAGGTAGGTGGTTATTTATATAACCTATGTTAGATAAACTATATTTCTATTGTATAAAAAACTTTTTTGAAATTGAATTGACATGACTGAGTTATGTGTGTTTAAATTGTGTTTTTGAGAAAAGGTATATTTCCAAAAAAAATTGGCAAAAAAAGTAATCATCAAATAATTTTGAAATGGTTTTATAAAATTTATTTAAAACCATGGTATATATTAAATTTTATGGAAAATTTTAGCCGTTGGGTATCATGGGGTACTTAGTTCAATGTTTTAGTGATAACCATCATCCATTGATATCATTGGGGGTTTTACTCATGTGTGCTCCACTTTGCCATAGGATAGTTTTCCTGAGGACCTGATAGATCATATGTGAGGTTTTTATGATTTAGGGTCCTCTATTATCTAGATTTGATGAATATATTTTGAGACTTGATGTGGGTGATTTTATATGTTTAGGTATTAGTTTCTGTGCTAGACTAACCAGGTTTTGTACATTGCGTGAAGTTACATGTACAATGGTTTGATTTCTTTTCGATTTATTTAGATATGATATGATATATGAAATTTGAATTTCATTTACTACTTTTATATATGAGATATGCTTGCAACTTCATAACATAGATTATAGATATGTATGGAAAACGAATAAATGTATTACAATGATTTTAATATATGAAATATTTACTAATTATCGTGCAATGATTTTTATAATATTGATTATGTTTGGATTTTTTGTATAGTGTAATTATATATGACCCCTCAATGGTGTCAAACTGATCCTATTTTACACAAATAGTGAACCCCGTTGAGAGTGCACAACCCGTGTTATGTATTTTTATGTTGGAAAAAGAATTGTGACATAGTGAAGTGTTGAGATTTTCTATCAACATTATCTAGATTGTTTATGGTGAGATGGTGGGAGTATTCCCAAATAATTACATAGAGTTGTTTTTCTGGTTATTTATATCCTTTTGTATTTGACTTGTTCCTTAGATATTTTTTAGTTACTTTTTATTTTTTCCATATATGATGATTCTTATTTTTATAAGAAATATATCTCTTATTATACTCTTCCAACATTTCTTCTTAATCTGTATATTTATATTTCATGATTTCTAAAACATATTAGTATAAGTAGTAACCTTTTGTTTTTGTTAATTCCTTAGTGACAATCACCATCGTATGGGGATGTATAATTATCATTTGGTATGTGATGGTTCAGTTTGAGTGCCTATTTGAGTGGGTGTCTTGGTTGGGTTTTTCATAGATTGGTATCATAAGAGTTTATTCCCAATTTATTAATGTGTGTAGACTAGTTATTGGAATTTTTTGACTTCATTGGTATGTGTATGTGTCTGCATATCCATCTCATAAGTTGACGAGACTCATGTTACCATTAGATGTTGGGATATGTGTAATATTTTTATGTTCATGATATTTATGCTTTCTTTTAATGTATGTTCTATATTTATTGAATTAAGATTATATTGTTTTCTAATTGTTTATTATATTTTTATGTGTAGTGGTTTTCCATTGAGGCCTGTTCAACAGGTTCACCCAGAGGGTGCAGTGGATGCTACTCAAGAAAATTTTGCTGTAGATTATAATCTTATCAAGGGTATCATGTGTGAAGTTCATTTGGTCAACCAAAACATGCATCAAGTCCCTATCATAGTTTTTTAGGTATAGTTAGGATTTTCAGTATAAATGGATAAATAATGAGAGTTCATATGTGAGAATTAAATGGCCATTAAGGGTAATAATGAATCTAATTAGGTGGAGGGCTGGATATAAAAGTTAAATCATATACTAATATTTATAGATACCATATTCATATCTTGGTAATGTGTACATAATTCACACATGATAGTCCCAACAATATTTTTTTGGATTCCAAGATTCATAACAATATACATGTGGCAATGGAATAAAATGGTTATATGGTCCAAATCATTCCATAATTTTTTACATAGTCTCTAATTATTTTGATTTATTTGGAGTTCCACTTTTTATTGAAACACGAGAATTCATATTCAAAGTTTAAAAATCAATTTTTGGAGCTAGTCTATTTTACTTCATTAGATTTAAAGAACATCCAAATTATGTATTAGAATTGCCTATAGGGTTTTCAATAGAATATCAGAACACAAGTATTTATGGTAAATCATTCGACCTAGTTTGAAATGGTAGATAGAGAAATGATGGAATATATGGATATAACATGAATGGTTTGATATTATTCCCCTTATCATCCAACCAAAGGTAGATTAAATGGCATGAATTGGAGGACGAGTATGTTTATTGATCATCACTGGAGTGGTGGGGTAGTTCTCACTTGTTGTCCAACCATACACCTTAAGTTACTGGGATTAGTGTTACCCTGAATTAATACTTTTGTGGAATGGTTGGGTACACTAAATATAATTTTTATGAACCTATGATGATGTTTCATAGTTGTGGAGTCAATATTTATCTTCTTTATTTCATTAAATATATTTAATATCCTCGTTATTGTCAGGTATAATCATTTTCTATAGCTATTACTCCACATTTAGATTCATCAAAGACTAATGGCCTCCACCTATAGACCACAAGAATGGAGAACCATTATAGAGTGACTATGCCTCTAGAAAAGGTATATGTGGTTCCATTGATATTGAGAGGTACCATAATTATTTCATCTTATAAATATTCTACATTATTTGATATATATTCCACCCTCTAAATTATTTTTCCCATTTTTATTGATTTTATTAAACATTTAAAGGATCTCAAGTGCTTTTTTGGGGAGTTTGTCATACCTATTGGGATGTGGAAAAAGCAGGGATTTAAATTACCTTAATGTTCACTATCAATATGTGATATAGATTTTACCATGGATTTCTTGATTCATGATCATGATCATTTTTTCACTATTATCATGATGGATTGAGATTTTTCTCATCATGTTATGGTTTATTTTTCGCATCGATGTGATATTTTCATTGCTTCTGATGGGAGCTATTTTGTTTTTTAGGGAGAGTGGAATTCGATGTGTAGTTTTCTTGGAAATTACTTCACATGAGGAGTTTAGTATTTTATAATTATATTTCATTATTATCCATTTATCTTGGAACTTTTAAAATTTATTTTGACAAGATATGAATATATTAATTGTTGAGTTGGGAGTGTGTAATTTTATATTATATTTCAAACTCTTATATCTCCAATAAATAAAATTGCATATTATGAAGTGTTTTCATTTAATATTTCCAATATCGATGCCATTATTTTGAGTGGGGTGAGGTTTCCATGGAAATAGTTATTTATATTATCATGTATTCCATGATAGGGGAATACTATTTCGGTTGTTATTGATCTTTTAATAATTTCATCTCACATCATTCTGATTAGAGATAATATTAGAGAATAAAACATGTTAATCAATACATGTAATAGGTTTTTTATTTTCGTGATGTTGTATATTCCATTATTTTAAAAAGAGAAACTATGTTTACCTTAAGGTTCTTGATGATTTCTAAGGAGTTATTTTAGATGCTGATCACGTTGAGTACAACCTACCATTGAATGATAGATAATTAGATGGAGGGTTATATTTAGATCATGCAGGATATTCTATACGAATGTATCTAATATTTTTTTGGATCATGGGGTATCCATATTGGATTGGTATAAATTTATTGTAAAAATACATAACATTCATCAATAAGAATGGACCACTTTTAGGATCTGTTTAGTTTCAAATGCATTTCCCTTATTTATTGGGTATAGGTTGGAGATTCCTCTCTTATGGCATCAAGTATCATTCTAGAGACATCAATGATAATTCTAGGAATATTTAAGAATTTTGATATATCTTATATTTCATATAAATCTTATACAAATAATCATAATATTATTGTAGATTTTTTGTTTGTTTCAATATTTTCATGAATGTTTCTACTTGGTTAATTAACTATCCACAACGAAAATAGGTAAATATGGATCCAATATATATTGGACTATTTGAAGTTATTGGGAATCTAGGTTCGGTCACTAATCTTTTAGAATATATATTTTAGTTGAGATATATTAATGATTTTTCAATTTATCATAGATTGGTTTGTGCTATCCTAATCCCACTTACATTCTGAGTTGTGAAGATATCGACTTCGAGGAAACTTTTTTGTCGTTTTATAATCAATTGGAGATCATTAGTTGTTAACTAAAGATATATTATGGTATCTCAATTTTATTGATCATTGTGTTATAATGACATAGAATTGAATCTCCATAGAAGTAGGAGAGTGAGTCATTGAGTGGGGATAAATGGAAATAACTGTTTCAAGACATTATTATTCTACATGAAATATTTTGAATGGAAACTCATCTAGTGGGGAATTTCAAACATTTTGAAAATTAATTTAAGTTATTTTCCATATGTATTATTGTTTCACTCATTATTTGTGTGTTTTTCGGGCATCGGGGGAAAGAGATCCTTGATGGGGAAATGACCTAGTGTTTAGGGGTCATTTTTTTTGAATTATTTGGGTCCATGTATATTTGTTTCAAAGGATTTATAGGGTTATCCTTGAGTTTGGGTAATACCAAGTAAGGTACGGGATCATTCTATTGACTATATATTTTCACATCCTGCAAACCATTTCTATGTACGGAATGCTCACACATCATTTTTTTCTAGAAATCTGCCATGAATTGGCTCAAAGCATGAATGGTTTACATGCTGTGACTTGGGTTCACATTGTGAAGTGGTTGAAGTTTAACTTTTTAATCAGATGGTATTTCTTTCTAGTGTATCTTATAAGTCTATGAATTTATCCATGAAATGGTTTCATGCCATGACCGTATCAAGTAATGTGGTTTTATCCACAATTCATGATTTATTTTTCTTCTATTTAGTGACATAATTTTCTATTAAAAATGTAGAGCTCAAACAATAGAATTTGGGGATCTCTATTCATTCTATATCTTAATTATTTATTGATCATAATTGTGATTGTAGTTTATGTCCCCATTTATTTGATCATTTTGTTTCGTCGGTGTCTATGGTCTTAATAAAACTATTGTGCACAATTTTCTGATCTGTTAGTCTGGTTGTGTCAATTATTCTTGATCCATTGTAGATATATTGTGTGATCTTCCAATAGAGTCAAACATTTATGTTTTTTTGGTGTTTAATTATAGTTTCTTGAGGTGTATTATGGGTTATATTTTCTTCTAACAATTTTGTTTTTTGGATTTATTCTTAGATTTCAGGATTGATTCTAGGACCTCTGCTATTATATTTTCATTATTCAATGTTGTGGGATGCCATTTTTGAAATGTGGGACCCATGATTATGGTATTATCTTCTTTAACTAGGATACATTGTCTAAAATATACTTTTACAGTTTTATAAATTTTTTTATAAATAAATTTTTATGATAGAATTATGTGTGCGGAAATGGGTTTTTGGGAAAATTTGTTTTTCCAATTTGTTGCTAAAAGAAATGTTATTTTAAAATAATTTTTAAAAAGATTTATGAAATTGTTTTTATAGAATGATTTTGATCAAATACATTAAGAAATTTATCACATGGGAAGGCTTGGTTACTTATTTAGAAGGTGTACTGATATTCCTCATTTATTGAAATATATGTGGGTTCACTCATGAGATTTTCCTCAACTACCTGGTCCATTTTATGGGGACTTGATAAATGTATTATGAGGTCTAATTTTGGGGTTTTATCTTATCTCTATATTAGATGAGTGAATTTAAAGACATTATTTTTGTGATTGTCAATGCTTTGTTACAGGTTTCATTATTAGCATGACTTAGTGTGCTATTTGGACTGATGTTACGAACACATTGTTTTGGATTGGATTGAATTGGATTAAAAATCCTGGGATTTGATATAATATGTGATATATGAACTTATATGAAATATTTAATATATGAAATTTCCTGGAAAAAAAATTACCTTTTTTATTTAGAAAAATGGGACTAAGGGGAATTTTATTACCCTTGTTTAGAAATAAAAACTATTTTTATTAGCATTACTTAATTTCCTAAAGTTGAATATTTTTTTATATTCATACATAGACTTGATATATAAAAATTAGGTGGGATCCTACTAATTATGTTTATCTCATACCTTTCAAACACTATTGTGGGATGTTGACATTGTTATGTCTATTGATACATATAAATAAAAGTAAAAAATGATAGTTTTTGATGTTTTATAGAATTTATTTCAAGATTATTTACTATGAGATAGTGGTATTTTTCATACACTATCACATAGATTTTTTATTTTGGTTGTTGTGGTCCTTTTATTTTTTAATTTTACCTTGATGATTATTTAATTTCTTTTATGGTGTATAACACCCGATGATTGTTTTTTTCTATGATATATATCATTATTCTAAAAATATAATATTTCATCCCATCATGTAAATAAATATGTCATGTTATATAATTTGTGTTGATATAAATCATTTACTTAGGTTGTGGTTGATTCTTGGGTTCTAGTCTCTAGTCTGTGCGGATCCGGATTACCCACCTGGTAAGTGATGGTTCAGGTTGTGTACCTGTTTGATTGGGTATCTAGGATGAGTTTTTCAAATTAATTATAGTGATAATGTGGTGGTTGAGACCAAAAAATGAGGTAATTTTTGTGCCATAGTGACTCAAAATATAGAGGATATGTCATTGACTTAGAAGATGGGCTTGTTGAGATAGGTTGTATCATGGTATCTTAGGATATGATGCATAATCCATTTAGTGTCAGCTTTATATAAGGTAGTTGTAGTGTTTAGATCATAGGTAGTTTTTAAAATTTGTTATTGTACAACAATTTTAAATCATGAGCCTCCATTCATTATTTGTGTTGATTTAATGGTGGATTTATAATTGGCATGACCATCTCTATTTATACCATGTTTTCCCCTTCACCCAATACAATTCCATGCTCTGATGGACTACTCCCACTCCGCACTGTATATCTCGTCCTACGTCATAGGGTTCATAGTTCTAGTGGTGTTTCACATCATATACCTCCTCTATTCTCATAAGGTGTCATAATGTTTTGCTTTCATTTTTATTGTAGTCATTTCCATGCACTACAACCATACCTTCTACACTATGGTGATTCTATCCATGATGCATTCATATATTCAGTGTTGACTGTGTATTCATTAGTGCACCACAACATCATGGTGTTAGACCCTATGTCATGGTGGATTACTATATGCCGGAATGTTTGGATTTTTCCATAGAGAACGATCATGTAGAATCCCCTTCCATACATTGAACCCTACATTAGGCTATTCTGATATCATTATCTATGGTATGATGTTTTGTATTATTTTACTATTATTTACTAGCTTACAATGAAAAATGTTAAATTATGCCTCAAATTAATTACAAATTTTATATTTGGTTTTTGATAAAACCTCTTTCAAATTTCATGGGGGTGATTAAAAGTTGTATAAATTTGATGAATCTTCATAAAAAAAATTCCTGAACTGATAAATTTATTTTGGATATGTTCTTTCTGGTCTTGAATAATTTATAGTTTTAAATGTGAGTATTCTTTGGATTTTTTAAGAAAATATATTATGTTTGTTTTTGAAAATAATGGAAATTAATTTTGATGTAAAATATTTGATGTTAGCCTAAAAGGACTGATATGAGTGTTTGAAAAAATCATTGATGATAGTTCATTAAATTTAAAGAATTTTTTTAAAATAAGGATGAATAAATTAATGTTGGATATGGTTTCGGAACCAATGATATCCCATATAAATTTTTTAACCTGTAATAATATGGAGGGACAATGTATTTCATAAGAAGAACAACCACTACGCTTATATTAGCTCCACTTGGGAACAAATTAATGATTAAAACAAACCCAAAAAATCTTTCTAACAGATAGATTGAACCTTAAGTATATTCACCTTTTCATCCATATGATTTTCCCCTAATAACATTAGAAGTCATAATATACCATATTTGTGTGGGATTCTTGGGTTAACATAACCTACGGTCTCATAACCATGTTGTTATGATTGAAAAGGACTCATCATTCCTTATGATAGTTTTTTTTCTAATTTTATTTGTAATGACCTTTTATATGAATTCCATTTTTATTGATGTTTTATTCATTATTATTTAATAATGATTAACTATTATGTGTTCTTATATGGAATCCATGTTGTACTTATTTTCAAATAGTCATTGAAATTTTATTTCTAGAATGTGTTGACATGAACATTAAAAATGTTACCCTAGAATGTTTTATTAAAATGAAAATCATTAGCTTATATATTATCGAATTCTTATGAAATTATTATGAAATCCTTCATTTATTTTATCTGTCACCATACAGTTTTATTTTGGGGATTGTATAATTTCTTATGTTATGTACATGAAAAGGGAGGACCCCACTTGGAGATGGGGGGTGCAGCTAACTTAAATGTCCTTAGGTCATTGGTATATTTTGATGGATTTTGTCATCCACCAGTTGTTCAAGGATGTGTATTTGTTTTATAGAATTGTATAAGTGTGTTGTGGTCACATTTCTCTTATGGGAAGTTTGTTATAATGACCATATGTGTCTACAATTTAGCATTTTTGAAGCCATGATGCTGAAATAATTATCTCTTAGATTTAATCGATTCAATGGTTCGTGGTGTCAGGTCATGGGGATTAGAAGTTCCCATTGGGTCAGGTTGGGATCTGTTTGGGTACTATTATTGTGGGTTATCATTCCCAGTTCATGAAAAATTGGTAGAAAAAGGTGGTCTAGAATCGTATTTATGGTCTGAATGACTGTTTTGGGACATGATTATCAATACATAAGCGTTATTTTATGAGTGAATATATCTATATGTATCATTTTAGTGACCTTTAATATTCCATGGGTTATTGTGGAATGTTTCTTAAGGGTAGTAAATATATGATTTCATATTTTCCCCTGATTTAAATTGAGTTATATGAAACCTTGTTGATTTACACTTCATATAGTAGATAATATCACGAATCAAAGATGATTTTATTTGATGTTGTACAGTAATTTGCACATAAAAATCCATTTAAATAGATATTTCGAATGGGATACTGATTAACCATATTATGAAAACCATTCAGTTAATCAGAATCAAGTATATGTTGTTTTTCTAATGGTCTAAACTCGATTCTATGATGATTATCCTATTCTTAACAGGAAAGATAACGTTTTACCTAATTTAATGATACTAAAGAACTTCCCCAATAAATAATTTTTCATAAAACCAACATTTATAGGGAAATTTTTATCCTTTGGAAATGAATGAATGTTTTATGAAATATAATCAGGTCTTTGAGATATTTTCAATTCTTAATTATGAAAAGGTGAAATTTTCTACTTCAAGACTGAAGATACATTATAATGTTCGTGGGACTCAAATTTTATGAAAGAGAATAATGTGGGATTATTGTGAAAAGGTTATAGGGAATATTTCACTGATAAATTTTATCTAGATTTAATTATTTTATATTAATAGATGTATTTTTTTTAAATTTATGAACTATTTCTTAGTTGTATCCATGTGTGAAAATCAAATTATTGAGCTTGTTCAATTTTCAATTGATGTGGTGTCAAATTAAAACCAACATTCCCAGGAGTATGTGATTGGTCTTCAACAAGAAACTAAATCCCTCATTTTTCTTTTGAAACACTTCTTATATACTAATTTTTGTATAATTATTAAATGGTTGAGTTTGACTTGGATATAGAAATATAGTATTAATAGAGTTCTCCATAATCCCAATAGTGGTTTTCATGGTTCTTTTATATGGAATAGAATGAAGTATTTCTTCCATGTTACAAATAATGTTAGTTTATATTTGAATAAGAACTATAATTAACCATATTTATATTTTATTAATTATCCTCTAACTTACTATAAACATTGTTATGTAGGTCACATGAAGAATTTTTTCTCAGTGGAACTCAAAATTTATTTATCTTGTGGATTCTCAAAACAAATAAGTTATTTTAAATGTTTTTACAACATCTTGTAGTGGTACAGTATCATCAATACTATGTGGGACTTATTTACATTTAAATTGATCTAAAAATGGTCTTCCAACCAATGGAATTATAATTATTGATTCTTCAAAAAATTATAAAATCTCTAATGGAGTATTATGTTGTTCCTGTGACTATAAATGTACCATTATCATTGAATAATCCTTATTATCTTTTTTATTTGATATTGGTTCTTCTCAATCCATTTTATCCACTCACATTGTGGAATTTTTTTTTATTTCGAAAAAAATATATTCTATATTTTATAATGATTTATATTCCACTCAAAATGAATGTAGAGAAGGGTATATGATACCCCTATTATACTTTCACTATTTTACATGTTTATATTCGATGGAAATTGTTATTAATATATTTGAATCCATTTTAATTAATTATTTGGATGGATTGGTTGATAAACCATATTTATTGTTTAAACAATAAAAATCAATGGGTTTTTTTAAAAACAACAATACAGTGTATCATGTATTCTCTAGATATTATTCCATATGAATATTTTATGTTCATCCTTTGGAACATTCCTTGTGTACATTGAATGTCGTACATCATGTACGACATCGTGGAATCCTTGGATATACATCCCCTGCCTCTCATAACCATGGTACAATGATTAAAGATGACCGTACATTATTTATGATATAATGTTTTGACTCATTATATTCATGATGGATATTCTTATTCATTCCATATTTTTAAAAATATTATATTAAATCCAATATGAAAAAAATTATTTCTTATGCATTATTTGAAGGAAAATCAATTTTACTATATTTTTAATATACATTAAAAAATTTATTTCAAGAATAATTAATATGAACTTTGAATATGTTTCAATGCCATATTTTATTTACCTCATACATAAATGGTTTATTGGACATTGAATTATTATGAAATAATTATTAAAAACCTAATAGGATTAAATATTACACCCCACCATTACATTCATGCATTTATAGATTTCCAAATGATATGTCAAGTTAAAGGGAAGTCACCAATCAAAGGTCAAGGGTTTATCAAAATTGGTTGATCATTGGGCATCACTAGCTTTTGAGTTAGTATGGGTTCCATTGGTTGTGTCTAGTTTTATAGATATTTTTGAGACATATATCAAGGTGTTATGGAAACTATTACACTATGGGATGTTTTTCATAAATACCATTTGAGTATAATATATTATTTTTTATCTCCTATGGTTAATTTTTTATTTTGTTTCTTTTATATATTTCATGGTCTTTTTCTCCGTCCAATGGGAATAAGGATCAGTACGGGTACCTTTTATGAATTTTATCCTCATTTATTTATGAAACTGACAATCCACATTGAATTTGAATATATTTTCTTCCAAATTATTTATTTTTGTAGTACCCTATATTACATGTTATTGATTTAAGGTTATTAAATTATATTCCATTTGACAATTTATTAGGTAACTTATAAACTTATAAATATATGATTTGTACTTATTATGTTATTTCTGTATTCTCTTTTATCATTACTAAAGGGTTTTCCAAGAATTTTATAAAATAACTTGGATACACATTTATTTTCCAATGTTTCACCATGTTATGAATATTTCTGGTATTATAAATATTTCCCTTATGCGGTTCAGTTTGAAAAGGATATACACACCATTTCATTCCATATGTTATTTATGATATGAAGAATCAAATGATTTCAATTCAAATACATAAATAAATATAGTGATGGGTCCTTTTTTATATCCCCTTATAATTCATTATTTATAGTTTTATATATCACCAGATCATCATGTGTCGAAATTATTGTATTTTTTCAGAATATAATGTATGGGGAAAATATATTTGTTAAAAATGTGTTATTATAATCATGTTTTTCTATAGTTTTATAATAATTATTATGATAATATTTTTCTATAAATGATAATTTTCACTGACTTGTGTTTCGAATCACTATCCATTCATTATTATGTTATGACATTCCATATAAAATATATAATGTTTTATAATATAACTTTTAGTGGATATGTTTTTATTATTTATTTTCATTATAACTATTATCAAATATTATACACAATTATCAAAATTTATTATTATCAATTTGGTTTATCCTAATTAATCCTTTGGGATCAATACTTTATTGTGTTTCAATTTTCCCATTCAATAAAGGAATATAATAAGTATGATGTTTCTTGAAGTGTTTCATGTGTGGTTTTGTTGTTGATGTGGAATCCATTTTTTCAGTTGTGTATTCAGATATATAAGGGGAAAAATTTCTATAAGATTAAAACCTCTTGAGTTTTGTTAGTCAATTTTTGGACCAAATTCAATGATACTCTAAACCTAAATTATATAGGGAATGCATTGAGGTTATTTAATAACATAATTCAATGTACTTGTTATGGTTATATCAATGGGTAATCATAACCATCATTTGAAGAAACTATACAATTTTTATTGAAATATTATCACCATATTCTTCTATCAATTTATGATCTCTTTAACATGAGAATACTTCAATTCAAAAAATTATTATATATGTCTATCCACCCACTATGTAGTCAAGATTATCATTGGGGTTCTCTACCTATTTTTTCTTTTTTTCATTGGGATTATTCTTCTTTAAAAAATTAATTCTATTTTATCAGAGCTAAGATATTTAGGATCTTTTTATGGATGCTATTGACTAACCTGAGTTATGATAAATTTCTCATTGATATGACGATACTTTTCATATCTCTTACACACATTATTCAATCCTTAATATATAATATTCATTATCCTACTTTATTGTAGAATATAGTCTTCCTTGACATTTTTAATGGGTTATCTCCCCCTGTATGTGAGACATTCATCTATCTGCATGAGTGGAAATGTTCCTAAGCTAATGTAGTATCATTTATTTATTTATTGAAATCCTTTTTAGAATTAAAAATGAATATACAATTTAAAATGATTTAATAAAATTATATTATATTTGTAAATATATCATATATAAAATTTACATATCGTATTAATTCGTGAACTCGATTTTAAAAACTCTAACTCTAGTATAATCTAAACATGCTCTTCCTCATTGAAAATATTCTTCATAGTTTTTCTCATTCATAAAAAAGAGGTTATGTTTTTTTAAAATTTTAATTTTCTAGAATATAAAAAATTATGAATAATCCTCCCTATTGTGATTTTCATCCCATATATCAGTTTATTTTTGTATTCATGCTCTCCAATTATAGTTACATTATAATCAAAAATAATTTCTCTTATCCTTCATGATTAGAACAATATTAATTTTTAAATTTTACATTAAAAAACCACTCATTCATAGCGAAATAAATAAATAAATTGTTATAATTTAAAAAATTCAGAGATAATATTTTGTATATTATTATTTATTGACCAAATTCAACTTCATTGATTAAATCTCATTTTCAAATACATGAGTCTACTAATTCACCAATTAAAACATATTTTTTGTATTTTTATTATTTTTTCACAATACTTATAAGAAACTCATCATATTTAATATCGAATTAATCCTTATACAAATAAACTATATTGGATTTAATATTCATTCATTAATTTTATTTCTACATTTTGAAATCTTTATTTATTCCAATTTTATTTCAATTGTCTGTATGATGTCCACTTTATATTAGTATAAATCTTCTTTACTGCTAAATGAAAAATTTTCATTCTTTGACTCAATTAAAATGTTTAATCATTAACTTATACTCATGTAGCAAAATTATTCTAACATTTAATATTTTTTTTAACATTAATATTCTTTAATTTTACTTGATTAATAGTCATTTATTTAAAATGAATTCATACTTTCGATAAAATAAATTTTAAAATTTTATCATTATTAATAAAACATTCCACACATATGTTTTTTGTATTCATTAATTTAAAATTCTTTGAAAAATCTATCTTCATTTTAACATCCATCATCAGGTTGAATGGTATAATTTTTAATGACATTCCCAATACACCCATATCCAAAAAGCCTCAACGAAAACATACATTGAAATTTAATTGATTCTTGTTAGAAAACTCTTAGGATGTGTGATATAGTTTTGTCAAACACCACATCAACATCTTCTTCTTAATTAGAACTATTATCTTCAAATTCATATTCATCCTAAATTTTATTTTAGGACCATTGATTATTTGAAAAATAAAATTTTAATTCATTCCAGGAGACAATTTTATTCTATTTAATAATTCCTTTGTTATCTCATATTAAACTAATATTTTGTAAATTTTACACTAAGGATGTGTGTACGGATCAAAGTCCTCTATCACCGAGAAATTAAAATAAAAATTTTATAGTAAGATAGAATCTATATTATTTTTCACTGTTTAATATTCAAATGTACCCTCGAATCATATAATGGTTTTAATCACCTCATTGTCCATTGTAAATAATTCTTAAATAGATTCTCTTACAAAAATAGTCATATCGTAATACTATAATAGAAAATTCGGATATTTATCACTCTTGACATTGATCATTTTATCAATGATATTTTTTAGAATTCAAAAAATTCTTATAATTGTATTGTACCTCCAAATAATTAAATTATCCCTCTCTAAAAATTACGAAAATAATGGAATTTATAAATTGCCTATAAAATTGGAAGACCATTATATAATATTAACTAAAAAAACTCCTTCTGAAACTAGTGTATTTCCATTATTCCAATTTTCTTAAACATCCATATAAAATTGAATTAGTTTTTTAACCTTCATTCATTAAAAATATGATAATTGTTCCCATTTAATTTGGAGACATTTTTACTATTCATGAAATTAATACAATATATGACAACGATATATGTTTATAACACAACACCAAATTCACTAAACAACGCTAAAAAATATCATGAAAACATTAATTAAATTAGTATCATCAATATATTAATTTTTCATTTTTATAATATAGAAAAAATTAATTATTTCTCATAGATTTAATGAAAAAATTAAAATGTCCCCCATGCGTACATCAAGATACTATTCCCTTAAAGAGATGTGTTTCGTTTTTCATCACCGCCTGACATTGTTTCTTATATTGATGGATTTAATGAATATATATAACACTTAAAATATAATTATGATTTTGGGAACATAATAATTTTTTTATATTCATTCAATTCATTGAAAATAGAAAGAAGCGCCCAATATTATGTGAGAAAAACAACCACCACAACGTGATGTTTGTTATTTGTTCACACTATTTTCATGAATTTTTTCTAAAAGTGAATGTTATGAATACATACTATATATATTAAATGACTTTTAATTCGTATATTTTTAAACCATCACCATGTTTCAAGGGTTGGAATCACTAAATTGGATGATGAATGATTAATAAAATACTTAACACCACAATTTTTTAATGGATAACTATTAATAAAAGGGTGAACATAATTAAGATTGAATATTACATTTTATTATAAAAAGAGATTTGTTTCTCATATATTATAAAAATATATATATTTTTTATATATGACCTTAGAGTTTTCACAATGAATGACGATTGAATGTTACCGCCTTGCGAGCCACTGAACTGGTGCAATGGGGCGGTGTTCCACTTGTCCTCAAGCATGCATCATCGTTTTCTAGAGGTTATATGAAAAAAGTATAGGACTAAGGTGGTATTATCAGGAACTGTACTCACAAATGATATTCATGATAATAGAAAAAAATCAATCAATAAATATGTGATATAAATATCACAGATAAGATAGTTAATGTACAAAAATTATTAACAATACAAACTGATAAAAAATCAACAATTATGTACATGTCAAGACCAGTACCACATGGGGAGGATCACATAAAAAAACAACTATGAAATCATTAAAATATAGATATACTCATTATAGGAATAGTACTGAGTATTTATTTATTCTAAAATTCATACTCCCCTCTAGGGAAGAAAATTCATGAAATCTATGCATCATTCACTTTCCCAAACATGTCCTTTAAATATAGATAGTCTTATTCTCGGTGAAAAAAGTTACATGGATGCCTTATAAGGGTGTGAATAAATCTCAATAGGTTACCACTGATGTTGTATCTAGAATAACCAAAAAAATAGTTCATCTTTGTGTGAAATAAGTAATTATTTATTGTTTAACATATTTATCAATTTAATAGTTCAACTAATAAATATAAACTCTAGTAAATATACACTAGTTCACGGGCTTTATAGGGACACATGATATTAGTCTATACCTTATTTATCTATCACTAGTGGGTATCAGATCATAGTGTACATTAAAAAAATGACTGGGAATCCATGTTCAAATAACTCTATGGTACCCTAAAATATAAATTGATAACCCCTTATAAAAAAATACATATGGATTTCAATGGTGCGGTGATATTTGGAATTCCATGAGTCTATAAGAACTATTCATATCCCAAGGATTCGTACTTAAAATTTAGAAGCTTCACTTATTGGGAATATTTGGCTTAAGCCCACAGTATTTCACTATATATTACAATGATAAATATGTCAATATAATCTTATGAAATTACAAATCGTACCTCTGTATAATCCCTGACATTAGTTCATGAAATTTGAATAATATAAACATTTAAAAATATAACTAGGATCCATACCAAGTAATTCATTATAATCAATACAGTTCATTCAATGTGATCTCTTGATTTACTCGAAAGCATTGTACATATAAGAATTTAATGATGTCTTAAAACATTGGAATTCATACGAGTCCCATAGTTGAATACATGTTTTTATCATGAAATCCTACACATGTAAAAGTCCAAAAAACTCAATGGAGTTTTATTAAGTAAATCCAAACTAGCATCAAATCAAATTATAATAATGTAACAATAATTTATTAATCAAAAAACACTTCTTGAAATGGTAATGATTGGTCCTAAATAAAATACCATGGTCCCCTTTATTTACCATTTCTTCTAATTATCATTCATTTAAAAATATATAAAATACTCTCATTCAATTACATAAAATATGTACCAATGTTCTATTGATGACTTTACAAGTACTCCTTTCCATAGGAAATCAAAATTTTAATACCCATATCCCATTTGATAAAACGTGCCTTCCAACTTCCAACACATTTATCTATTTAATTATTGAAATTATATTTATAGTTTTGAGGGATCTAAAATCTCATTTCGCAAACCCGATAACTATTTGAAATTCAATTTTTCTTCTTTAAAAAATAAAATAAAATTTTTATATTATTATTACATTTTAGAAAAAGAATAATTCAATTAAAAATATATTTTATTTATCAAATAATCACTTATGCACTTTATTATAGGATACCATTTTGTGGTGTGTCACATGGTAAATAGTACAATTTAAATAAAAATAATATAAACATAAAAAATCAATTTAAACATAGTTGAAGAATTAAATGGATGGATTTTCTACACCAAAAATTATTCCATAAATGATGTAGGACAGTTGTTTAATTTTAAGGGACCACCATTCTCATTCTAGCTGAAAAAAACTCATCAAGTATCGTTTATCATTACATCTTTTGTTGAGAGAACATTAGAAACTTTATACTCTCCCTAAATATAAGGTGAATTATCTGAAACTACATGTAGACTATAGTCAACTAGTATAATTGAACAAGGAATATAAGAGGACTCATATATATTCCATGGTATATTATTCATAATATTTTAAGATCCATGCACTGTGGAATCATCTTATTCTGGTATGAAAAACATCATATTTTAGGCAAAAATAATGGGTAATAAATGGTTTTAAAGATCATGATATCATTTCCAATGAAAATGGTAATATTAATATAGTACTTGAATATACATATGAAGTAGATCATTAAATATAATTAATAATTAATTTTTGTCTAGTAATAGTATTACCTCATATTCTAATTCAACTTTTATCGAAGATCTGATAGAATTGAATTGATATCACTATAACTACTTCATTGTATTATTGTGTAAAATCAATGTATTAGTGATCAATACTTTCACCACCGTCACTAATTAAAACTTTATTATCACATGGTTCTATCATGGCAATCCTAGATCACTAGTTTTATTAGTAGTTGATCATAGTTGTTCTCAACATGAATCACAATGAGCCCTAGTTGTTCGATCAATGGACTAAGAGGGGAAGAACACAAAGTGAACTCAAATTATTGATCCAATATCATAATATCTATTGTTCAAACAATAAATTTAATGAAAACAACAATATTGATATTCTCTTGACCTGTGACTCATATATAATAATATATATAAATATCAATTATAAATTTTTGGACCATTAATCTCGGTCTACATTACTTTTTCATCATTTAACAATACCCGAATAACGACTTTTTAATAAAATTAATGTCATTGAATTATTCAATGATAAATATAATAAATTTTATATTTGGTAATAATTTAATAAAATAGTAATTCTAATTATTTAAATCTCTTTATTATTTTAAATAAAAACTATTGAAATTATTACAGTTATCTATCATCATGTAAATATTATTTTTTCTTTCATGTAAAATTTAACATTTGAATGTAACTGATATTTTGGACACATATAGTGTCCGACCCCCTACTCCTCTTTTTCTGTAGAATTTTGAATAACCTCCTAAAGAATAGGGTTATGATCATGATTCACAGTAATCAACCAGTAGAGAAATATGTTGATGGGGGAAAAAATTTAACCTCGTATGAATTATTAGTGGGTAAAAAACTCTTTTTATTTTGATACCTCTAATAAGTAATGTTACATAGAAGTAGCATAAAAATATATACTCAAGATCAGATTAATTGAGTTCTTAGAAATGAACTCTCCGATGAGACATCATTTCCATGGATTTGTGTAGGCAATTAAATTCTATGAAAGTTCCATAGATGTCAAAATTCATCAACATAAAATAGGGATAAATCCTTTCTGACATTATCAATTAATATTATATAGTTTATGATACCCCGAACATATCTTACATAATAGTGAACATATGTATTTATGGTTTTCATCAATACCTCATAGCATTTAACTAATGATATCCACTAATGATAATATTAATTTCTATGTATCAATACCGAAGTATGAATATATGAAAATACAATATCATAATTAAATTTGGATTTATAATTGATGGGAAAATTCTCAAAACCTCCTTTCGTGGATATTTCTATGGGAGAACACCATGAAAATCCATCTCAATGTCATATGAGTCTCATATCCGTAATGAAGTGTATTTTCTATATCTCTCTAGAAAATACCATACGACCATTGGAAAAGGTTCAAGAATAATGTCAATGCAACTCTATGTTCAAATTATTGTGGGGGAATACAATGAACAATTAGCAAGTAATATATTCTAAGGACATTAACACATAAAAATAACATGAATACATATAATCAATATTTGATATTGAAAAATATTAAATACGAAAAAAAATATATTAAACAACTGAACAATTTGAATCTTGGGGAAAAACTCTAAAATAATCCCTCATTAAATAGAGAAAACTGGAAACACCTTTTAGTCTACTTGTTATCACATGATACTCATCCTTCTTTTGATATAAAGCCCCCATCCAGGTGTTCCCAATGTTTTCTCTATAGATATTATGCTCAAAAAAATTCACATCATTGAGAAAAATCACTCAACAAATAAAACCAAATTTTCATGTGTTCTATATTTTACAGTGACAATGGATCATTGGAGAGAGTCACCATTATAATATTATCATTATTAATTGTTATTGGGTATTTAAATCTTAGGAACACATCCTTATTATGGAAATTTTCTTATCCATTACTCTTAGGTGGTTGTGTTATAATCATATATACACTCAGATTCTACTATAGAATTAGTGACAATTTTCTATTTTGAACTATTCTAGAACACAACTCTTCTATTGAGATATAATAAACATCTAGACGATGAATTCAGATAATTATGTTTTCTTTGAAAACTAACATATATATAAACCATGACGAACGGTTCATCATATACTCTAAAAACTAGAAATATATCATTTTTATTCCTTATATACGTATTTATTGACTTTACAATAGTCTATTTACATTCAAATAAATCTTATTGATATCTATCAACCATAGACAATGCATAGGAAACGTCAGTACTCATTAATAACATGGAATACCTGATGTATCATGTCAAAGAATTTTATGGGAACATAATTATTCCCTATCTTTATAATTATGTATGAGGACCCATTTTCAGGGTAAGATGTTTAAAATTTTGAAACTAGATCCAATCCCCTCTTTGAATGTTCTTTACTGTAGAATATTATTATCTTGACAATGAATGTACCTTAACATATTATATTCTCCCTCTTGGAACTATCACACAAGATCTTGATCCAATGAATGTTTGTTTCTTCATGTAAATCTCTGATAGTGAATAAAATTTTAAACAATGGCTAAACCATTTGTAAGTCTATTATATCACATTCAATTAGTAGAATTTCATCAACACAAACTATAATTAAAAAAATATAATACCAATAAACATCTTCTAAGATCCCAAAATTCTCTTGAGTATCCTCGGGCACATTTTCATGTATTCTATTTTATAGTTTTGAGGTATTTTTGATTGAAATTTACCTTGGGGTGTTTTGGGTGAATTTTAATAAATTTGAAGGAAATAAGGTTGTGCATGATAGGGACATGGTTAAATTAAATGGGTTTGACCATGTCAGGTAACCATAAAACCCTAGATAGTGGGGGTTCACATTGATGGCACATGGTTTGTCAAACTATACACTCCAAAAATAAAAAACCATGCATCTCTAAAATAATTGGTTCATGTTTGGAACGTGGTTCGGTAAAACATTTACCCCTACCAAAAAAATCATTTGTGATATTTTCAATGTCCTAAAACATAGTTTTAAATCCACCCAAATCTGTATAACTCCCCTATTTTGTGTCCCCGTTTGACCCAAGTTGTTTTTCTCACTTTCTTCAAATGAAATGAAAATTAATTTGTTTTCAAATATAAATTTTATAGAAAATGTTGGAAACCTCACAATATCATAATAGTTGGTTATTTAACACTAATATAAATAAAATTTCATTAAAGGAAATGCTAAAATCATTAGTACTAATTACTCTATATAATACCCATTGTATATTATTTTCCGTAGTATTTGGGTTTTCCTAGACGATTTCTTCAATATTTTGGGAAAACCTATCCTATGTCTAAATATATTCCTACACATTAATATTTTTTTCATTGATTACTCTATCTAAATTGGGATCTTGTTTGTCGATCCATTACCTTATTTCTCATTTACATCAATATTTTTTATTCAATCAAAGTATAAATAGCCTCATCTTTTTTAGCTTTTATGCGAAAGGATTCTTCAAGGATTATTTCTTTAGAGAGGAAAGTGAGCACCATGAAATGATATTTTTTTCCCACATTTTTAGACTTCATCTTCCCATCTTAGATAAGCCTTGCTTCTTGTAGATATGAGTTATTAGAATCATTTTTCTACTTTTGTTCCTCATGGACCTCACCCTCAACTAAGCGGTTGAAATCCCAAAGATTATAGTGCTTCTCATGATACTACACCATCAAGTTCACTTTTTATTGGGTTTCCTTATTGACTACAAAAGTGTTTTTGATGGTCTTATATTAATTGGCTTCAAAAAGTAAAAAATAATTCTTTTCACCATTGTATTTTTTCTTGAAGAACTAAAAAACTCCCAGAGTCCTAGGATAATTTCATACCCTTCTTCTTCTATGGAATATAATGTCATATTCAAAAATCTCATTCGACATTTTCAATAGTGAATTATATGGACATATCTTAATTTAATTGGTGATATCTAGATCTACAATTCTAGTTCAAAATCTATATTTATAATATCTAAATATATTTAATATTGAATTTGGGTTTTATGATTTAAATCTCAATTTGATTTCATTATTCTACTGACATGGGGGGTTTTCAATTATCAAGTGTTCTTTATCATCATTCTAGTGGTAGGTAGTCAATAATTCAAATCTCAATGTCTTAATTTAAATTATTTGTATGAAAATATAGAAAATTATATAAAATGTTTAGAAATTTCATTCATGATTGAAATATTTAATTTTTTAATATAATTGATTGTCAGATATGTTCAATTTGGTGATATTGTGATGATAGATTATGAATAATAAATTTTTTAATTAATTGTATTGGAATTTAAATCGTTAATTAGGGATAACTACTTATTGCGATTAAATATCGAAAAAATTAATTGATTAAGAGGGAGAAATTAATTTAGGACATAATTGGGGATATTATATTTCTTCTGTGAGAATGATTAATTGATTAAATAAGGGGCTATTTAATTGAGTGAGATAGGATAATTAATTGATGATTTAATTATAGTGGATTTTTTGATTGGGTATTTGATTAATTAATTGATAATATAATAAATGGATGTATTGTGATTATGTAACTATTTAATTAAATAAATAGTCTAATTAATCGATGAATTTATTAATGGGATTTATGTGATTAATTAGTTTTACAATTAAATAAATAGATTAATTAATTAAAAAAACTAATTAACAGGTGTTGTGGGATAATTTTATTATTCAATTAAAAAATGGGATTAATTAATTAGAAATTAATTAATGAGGGGTACATGGATATTTATTTATTAAATTCAAAAAATGAATTAATTTATTGATTAATTAATTATTGAGAGTTATGTTATTGTCTAATTATTGAATTAAATGAAAAGATTAATTAATGGACGAATTATTTAACAGAAGTGATGTGATTTTTTAATTGTTGATTTAGAGAAGGGGACTAATTTTATGATGAATTAATTAATGGGAGTCTTGTGATTACTTAATTATTTAAATAAAATAAGTTATTAATTATTTAATTTATTTATTAACGGGGGTTATATGATTATTTATTAGTTTAATTAAATAAAAGGACTAATTTATTGATAAACCAATTAATGGGAGTTAGGTGATTATTTAATTATTGATTTAAAAAAAGTGATTAATTGATTGATTGATAAATTAATGAAGACAATTGGATTTATTTAATTTATGAATTAAATAATAGTGCTGATGTGATAAATTAATTGATGAATTAATTTATGTGATTAAATGTGATAAATTAATTGATGAATTAATTTATGTGATTAAATGTGATAAATTAATTGTGTTTTAATTTATTGAATTTGACAAGAATAAATAATTGCTAAATTAGTTGATCGATGTAATGTTATTGTAATTGGTTTTGATATTTAACTGTAGAATTAAATATACAATATTGAGTTTCTTGAGTTGGGCTAATTAATTGGGAAATTAATTATGTGATATTGAGATTGTGAATTGTTAAATTTAAATATTGAAAAAATTATTGGTTGAGATTAATTATTTAATTATTTAATGTTATTATTTTGATTAGTTAATTTTTGTAATTTACTAAATGATTTGTTTTGATTAATTAATGATAGAACTAATTTATGTTATTTATATAAGTAGTTAATTGTTGAGTTAACTAGTTGAAATGTGGTGTTTAACTAATTGTTGAATTAGTAATGAAATTTATGTTGATAATTAATTGTTGAATTAATTATGTGTAAAAGATTGGTAACATGGTCATTCAATTGAGAAGTATACATGGTAACATGTTCATTATACATGTGACAAAATGAATGAGAACATGGTCATTATTTTATGTGACAATTGAATGGTAATATTTGAATTCATATATGAATTTAATAATGGTAACATGGGAAATCATGTATGAACTACAGAATAATAAAAAAGGCACTCTGATAAATGGACTCAGTTGATATTACTTTGGGCTCTTGTTTGAGTCAAAAAACATATTGAGATATGATATAACCAAGGAATACTTTGGGATATGGTAAGAGCCAAATATGATATTATGTGTTGGGAACAAGTTGGCAGATGAAGTTGTTTGATGAACAAAGTATTGTCTTTGGTTGAAAAGAATGTTAGAGAAGAATGTAAATCACATCACTTTTTATGAGTGGGTGAGGAAAGACTAGAATGTTATAATACATTCAATAGTAAATCAGACGATGTTTTGTTGGTCTGTATTTCCCATTGATTATAAGTTGGTTGGATAACATATGATGTATGGATTATGAAGGAAAGGTGGGGAAATGATGTATCCAATAAGCATGGTTGGTCTTCATGAAGTGCATTTCACGGAGACATGGATTTCATGAACATTGTCTTCATGAAGTGTATTTTGTGAAGATGTAAAGAAATTTGATGGTGTTCTTTGTGATTGTGACAAGCATTACGAATGATATATGTGAAGAGCATTGCAAGAAATATTTGTGGTGCAATAGAAGAATGAGCATCACCAAAGGGAAAAGAAAGAAAGAGCATCGTGGGGGCACAAAAGAAGAAAGATACTCACGATGGCACAAATGATTTTATTGAATTCGTATCGATTATGATGAGCTTAGCGAATCCATAAAATAGCCATGGTGCTTTGCAAAAGAGAGTGAGTTTTGGTGGAAATTTTGGAGCTCAGCAATTTGATACTAACAAGTCACTGAGGTGGCTGGAAGGTTCTAAAGTCGGTTAAAAACACCATTAAATATGCCCCTACCCCCTCAAGATAATTAGAGTGAGTAACCGAGAATTTTAGAGATCTCGAATTATGAAGAAGGTTCATAGAGGAAGTGTCCTCTGCGAAGGCAGTAAGCTTCGCGAAGTAAAGGGGATTCATGGTGAGTCGTTGATCTTTGAGAAAAAAGAACTTCATAAAGATCAATATGTGATTAGTGAAATAGTGATCTCTATGATATAGTGAGCTTTGTGAACTAGGGATATTTTCAAACTACAATTCTCTCTAAATATGGGAGCCTCGCTATGGAGCTTTAGGAGCTACATATTTTAGTACTGAATTTAATTTAGAAGTTCTTTCAAGTTGAGTAAGATATGACTGGGGTACAGGACTATGTATAATTAAAAATTACATGTTTTTTCTATCATCTTATAGATAGAAAATAGAATATTTGTTCTCAATGATCAGATTTTTGAATTGTTGTCAAGAAACATAGTGATATTACATTACAATATTTGTGGTAAGAGGATTGAAAATATACTAGAGTATTATCTCCGGAGTACTACACGAGTGAAAGGGAATATCCTACTCATTTTATTGCACATCAAAGTATTTTTATAGTGTATTGTGTGTTACTGAATTATTTCCATACAATACCATGGGCATATATACTCTTGTTGAGAAGTGAACCTTGTAAATTTTGTGTTCATGTGGTTGTGTGTGTTGAGGAGGAAATGTACTCTATAATAGGATGTGAAGGTTATTTCAAAAAAAGGAAAACATAAAAGAAAATGATATAACTGATTCACCCCTCCCCCTCTAATTGATACTTAGATCCATATTGAGAAACATCAATTGGTTTTAGAGGCATGTTCCTTTCATTTGATCTTTTATGTAGTTTTGATGAGATGTTTTGATGGAGAATTTTAAAAGTATGAACTATAAGGGGATTCCCATATTTGATGGGCAAAATTATCATTTTTGGAAAGATATAATGATGCCTTGTCTTATGTCTCATGCATATGAAGTTATTGACACCACAATAGATGTATTTCCTACTATTAATGAAAAGGATCCACTTACTCTTGAAAATATGAAAAATATTGATAATTATGGAAGAGTTAGAAATGCATTACTCCAATCTCTTTCTGAGAGAGAATTTTTGAGAGTCAAAGGTTTTGTTATATCCAAAGGAACCTGGGAAAAAATAAATAACATCTATAAAGGAAATTAAAAAGTGAATTAGGAAAAACATCATATCTGGAGGCTGATGTATGAAAAATTAATGATGGGAGAGCATGAATCAGTTAAGGACATCTATAAATGGATAAATGAAATTTTCAGTACAATAAGATGTCTTGGTGAAAATTTGGATGATTATAGAGTTGATAAAATGATCTTCAGAATTCTACCTGAAAATTGTGATGCTGAAGTTTCATCACTAGAAATCATAGATCCTGAAACATTATCACTTGATGATTTTCATAGCACTCTCATCACTTATGAGATGATAAGGGAGAGGAATATGAAGAGAAATGAAAATTTTGATAGAGAAATTTCATTCAAGGATACAAATAAAGAGAATTCAATGAAAATTCTTATTGTAGATGAAGCTAGTGAATCTGACTATAAAAATTATTTATGTCAAAATTTTGATGAAATATTTTCCTTGTTCTCTAAAAATGTGAAAAGTTTCACATGGTAATAGAAAGGGAAACTTCTATTTTAATGTTTTCAATGTGGATATATAGGACACCTTGTGGATAATTTCCTTTAATAAGGGAATGATTAAGATAGTTATGAAGTAGATAAAAGGCCAAGATGATCATGGAAGAAACATGGTGGAAAATATAAATATTTCAGAATCAGTAATGATAAAAAGTTCATCAAATCAAAAAGAAAAATCTTTTGTCAAAAAAATGAAGGAGATGATTATAGTGAGACTGAATATAAAGGTTTTTTTGATGAGAAATAAATAGAGAGTGCATTTTTTCAATAGTGACTAATGATGATTATTAGAGTAGTAGTATACAAGAATATGAAAATCAACTTGAATAGTGTCCAAAATAGGAGAGGATAATATGTTTTAGAAATATTCAAAGGCATGAGAAGGAAAATAGGAAATTGAAAAATTAAAACTCTTCACCAAATGACCAAGATTGTTTTCTTGACAAGAAAGAAAAATTTGAAAAAATGATTGATTATCTAAAAAAATATCTTGAGAGGGACGATAATAGTATTGATCATCAGGTAGTAAATCAGAAGGAAAAAGAATATAAGGTCAAATATAAGGCATAATTATAACATTACATCAATGGTTGAAAACATTGACGGAACCAGTACTGATAATGGAAATATTGTAATGGTTATATATGTGGTCAGAGTTTTTAATACTGAAAAATCAAAGGCATCTAAAAATATGTTTTCCATAAATATGTCTACCACTTTTGGTTCTAGTAAGACTATGAAGAAATGTGATTTGAAGAAGACAATTACAATTGAATATATGATGGTCTACGAACATCAGAATTCTGTTTAGATGATTTTTTGAGAAGCATGTTCACAACCCTGGTCAGTACAGATGTTATTGAGGAAAATATTAATTCTATGGCGATTTCTGGTATTGTAGGGGATTTGGGAACATAAAAAATATGGGTTGGTTCAACCAACAACATTACAATTATTCCACATGTTTTGAAAGATAAGGATTGAGGGGGAGTTAATTCGTTCAAAAGAGAAAATCGATAATTTTTTTAAGAAATCTGAGAAGTTTGGTGCCAAAGTCAATAATAGGTTCCAACCACCAGAATCTATTTGTGAAATATGTGATCCCATTAAAAAATTCTAATGGATTTTTTATTGTTCTAATAGAGCAAAAAATGTTTCCTAGTAATCCTTAGATGGCTGAGTTTTTAAAAGATAAAAGGAACATGTATACTATGTCCAAAAAGAAAAAGTGCATGGTTTTCTGGATAGATTACATTGACTTGGCTAAGAAAATTGAGTAACCACAAAAGAAAGTGGAAGAAAATGAAGAACAAAAACCTATGGTTGTCGAAACATCTCTGAAAGATACAAAAGGAGAATGTCCATAGATTCTTGGTAGTTGGTGTTTCTCTAAAATGATTGGAGATATAAAAATGCTGAGGAATGTGAATGGCTTAAAATAATGAACATTGACCTTTGGTAATGATAAATCAATTAGTATTAAAGGGGTTGGATAAGTGATCATTGGAAAGGAAAAGATGAAATCCCGGAAAACACTATATGCTGATGTACAGAAACCTAACCTACTAAGTGTGTCACAACTCTACGATGATCTCAACAATTTGATCATCAGAAAAGATAGATTTTTTTTGAAATGTGAAAATAATGAGAATATTGTTACAAGAGGCCAACAGACAAGAGGTAATTTTTTCCAAGTTGGTGTTGGGAAGAACTCTTATTACATGGGTGTGGTGGATGTGAATCAGTTATGGATAGAAAGGTTGGAAGAAATGTGTCAGAGAAATATGTGCAAGTTATCAATGCAATATAGTGTCCGATATATCCCTGATTTATCAAGATGAAGAAATTGATGTTGAAGTATTTGTTAGAAAGGGATTATTACAAACTCTATGCTTAAGAGAGTTGAAATTCGCTCAAAAAATACCTTGGAAGTCATAAACACTAATATATGAGGAATGATGTCCCTGAAATCTAAAAATTTAGATAATTACTTATTTAGATTCATTGAAAACTTTACTTGGATTACATGTGTTGTATAAATCAAACATAAGTCAGATGCCCAAAAAATATTTAAGAGTTTCCAGAGGAATGCAGTATGGAATGTGAGTATTCATGGAAGAAGATGAGAACTGATAATGGTGGAGAGTATAATAATTAATAGTTTGAATGTTTCGTGAGAAACATGGAATTCAATGCAAGTTTGGTTCACCATACACACCTAAACAAAATGGGGGTTTTGAAATAAATAATCGAAGTCTGGTGGAAATGGGGAGAACTATGTTGCTTGATAATAGTCATTCTCATTATTATTGGAGGAAGTCCATTAGCAATTCTATGAATATTCAGAATTGATGTTTGTAAATACCAATCTCATATATGACCCCATATGAAATGTTCTATTGAAAAAATCCAAGTCTGAAATAGATAAGATTTTTTGGGAGTCCATGCTTTATAAAGATGAAAGGATGAAACCATAGAAGGTCTGAGAAAATAATAGATGATGGAATATTTCTTGGATATTCTCTAGAAAGAAGAGGATATAAATGTCTCATCAAAGAAACTAGATGAATTATAGATTATTCAGATGTAAAAGTTACTGAAATGTTTGAAAAATAAATGTAGTCATATGCTGAAGTTGATGTTTAGCAGGATAGAGAAGATTTTTTAACATATCTGGTAATGATGCAGAATTTGTTAATCCTACTCAAGAATATGAATCTGACCCATAAATCTCCAGTTATGATGATAAAGATTGAACAAGTCATCCTAGGATAATAAAACAAGTTGAGGCTAAGAACATTATTGGAGATCAACATCATTGGGTTCAAACAAGAAGAAAAAATAATGCTATAACACATACTATCTTTATTATAAATTTGAATAAAATGATGTTAATGAAGAATTTTTGCATCCATAATAGGTTTAATCTATAAAGGAAGAGCTTCATCGGATAGATAAAAATGATACTTGGTAACATGTACCCAATCCAGACAACCAGAACATTATTGGTACATAGTGGGTTTTCAGAAAGAAGATCAATGAAGGAGGTAACATAATAAGAAAAAAAAACATGATTGGTTTACAAGGGGTATTAAAAAATTTAAGGTATTTATTTTGATGAAACCTTTGCTTAAGTGGATATATTAGAAACAATCATTATATTTATTACTATTCCAACACAATGATGTTACAAAATCGTTCAAATTGATGTCAAAACCGCATTCTTGAATGGTGACCTTGATGAGGAAGTTTACATTGATCGAAAATGTGGATTTGTTATCTGGAAGGATGAATGTTATGTCTGTGGGATGACGAATGATTTGGATGGGCTAAAAAATTCTATAATGGAATGGTATTCTAAATTATATACTTTCTTGAAGAAGATGAATTTTATTAAAGGTATATTTGACAATAATCATTACATCAGGGAGTGTTAGGAGTTTTTACTAATAATAATTGTTTATGTTGATGACATTATCATTGCTGGGGATGATGAAAGATAATGTGACATATTTTATAAAGAAATGAAGAAATTATTTGAGATTTCCATTCTGGGAGAAATGAAATACATTCTTGTGCTATAAATTTCATAGAATAAGAATCGCAATTTTTTGTCTCAAAAAAGTATCCTAATGAATATCTAAAGAATTTTGGAATGGATAATTCGAAACTAGTGTCCACCATAATTTCGGTTGGAAGGTATACCTTTTTATGTAAAGCTACCCTTGATCTTGGGTTGTGATATTTAGAGTACAATAAATCTTAAAAATAATCTGGTTCAATATTCTTATTCAAAACATAATGACATAAACAGTTCATCCAAGAGCTGGTGGAAAAAATTGAATTAAGGCGGGATTATGTTCCTACATCTGAACAAGTTGATGATATATTCACAAAACCTTTACCTAAGGAACCATTTGAAAAATTGAGTTTGAACATGGGTGTCCAACCTTCTTCTAATCATGTTTAAGGTGTGTGTTTCTGTCCCCTCTCTCGTCATACCTATGGATAGTGTTTTGAAGGGGGGAAATTTTCATAAATCTATCCTTATGGAAGAATTCTTAAAGAGGTAATTATTTGTATGCTTTTAATTCTATATGTAAGTGTGTAAACTACTATAACTGTTTGTTGGAAGGGGTTCAGAATGGTTATAGAGTGTTTGTTGGAAACATTTTTTATTTTTTAGGAAGGTCGATGAAGGATGAGGAGGAATGATGATGCAAGGTCGTTTCATTGTCACAGCTTTTGGATAGCATGATCTTGCTATCAATAATTATTGTTTCCTATAATGAGTTTTCTCACGTAGGCTTATAATTGATGATAAGTGAACCATTTTTCATGGTTTCAGTGTTTATTGATTTATGAATATTGGTTGAAAACAAAATCCAAAGTTGGAGATTTTTGGGACCAAGTTGGCTTATAAATTTTTCTTATGAGAGATTTATTGTCTTTTGTTATCAAGAATATTTTAGAATATAGGAAATCACATCACATTTTATAAGTGGGTGGGGAATGATAATTTGTTTCAATACTTTCTATAGTAAATCTGACGATGGATTGTGGGTCTATATTTTGCGAAGTAGAGTGAATTTTAGATGAAATTTAGGAGACCTGTGATTTGATGCTGACATAGAACTGAGGTGGATGGAAGGTTCTAGAGTCGGTTGGAAAATCCTATAAATAGGCCTCTACAACCACGAAATAATTAGATAGACTTAATGATAATTTTAGAGGTCTCTAATTACGAAGATGGATTGCGGAGGAACCGAGATCTACCAAGGTTGTAAGCTCTGTGAAGGAAAGGATATTCACGATGATCCATTGAGATTTCCAAAACAATAAATTCACAAAGACCAATCTATGCTCCGTGGAATAGAGATCTCTGAGATATATTATGATTTGAGAACTACAGATCATTATGAACTAGAGTGCTCTATGAAGCTGAGAGCCTCCCGAAGGAGCTTTGCGAAGGATCTATTCGAGTTAAATAATTTTGTACCAAAATTAAGTGAGATGGGATTTCATGTGGATCACGATATTACTGTGGTATAGAACTATGTGTCATTAAAAAGTCCATGTTTCTCCTGTTATCTTGTTTATTGAAAAGATAAGAGTTGTTTTCAAATATCATATTTGTGAATGGTCGTCAAGAAGAATAAGGATATTGCTTTAACCATTTTTTGCTAAGAGGGTTCACACATACTTGAGTATTGTCTCACAAGTACAATAAAAGTGAAAGTGCATATCCTAATCATTGTATTCCACATCAAAGGATAGTTATATGGTGGATTTTGTGGTACCGGATTATTTCTGTACCATATAAAGGACGTACCTACTATTGTTGAGTAGTGATCCTTACAAATCATGTGTTCCTCTAGTTGTGTGTGTTTCGTAGGGAAATAAATCTTTAACAGGAGGCGATGATTATTTAAAAAAGGTAAAACATAAAAGAAAATGATATCAGTGATTCAAATCCCCCCCTCTCAATGATAAATGGATTCTAATTCAGTAACTTCATTAAAATTTAATATGACCAGGGGAACACTTAGGGCTCCGTCATGAGGTGAATTTAGTATTACGGTATGTGTATCGTCGAGAACCTTGAAGTTTATGTGGTTAATAAAAGATTAATTCAATAAGGTGGTAGATTTATAATTATTTATTTTCCTTATTTCATTGTACAAATTTATATACTATTGTCTGAATGGATACTGTTTTAGACACCACTGATTGTGGGCTAAAAATTTATACCATTACCCTACATATGTACCTGAATATGAATTGTGTTTTTTAGACAGGTTAATGGAAAAGGATATTTGTTAGATAGAAAATTTGGAATTTATCCCTGATGAGGGAACAAGATGTGATTCTGGACTCTCTGCGGAGGTTTTAGTGTCTTCACATTTGATATTTCATTTGAATCATGGAACACATATTACATTGATATATTTATTATTCACTTTTGATTCTATATTTTTAGTTTATGTTATCTTGTGATCATGGTACTACTATAAAAATGTTTTATATTTTTGTTATCAAGTTGTTTATTAATAATTAATTCTACTAAGGTATTATGTTGAAATAAAAAACGAGCATGTAGTCTTTTCCTGACTGATATTAGACCCTCACTGTTATTATTTTATCATTGATATGTCAGGCGGTGAGCTTGAGTTCATGTAACTAACTGAATTGGGGCATTGGTATGTGGCACCCAGGACAGGACATCACAAAATTGTATTGAAAGAAGTTTTCCCCTTTTCTCTTACTTTTAAAAAAGGTAGATATGATAGAATAAAGACTCGGGGCTTGGTTATGCTCTAATTCTTGTGATTACCAACCCCATGTATGGGGGAGAACTCATGTACAAAGGGTGGGATTGTTATTATTTTTGTTTTTTATTATAGTTGAATATTATTTCAACTTGGTTGATGCACTTGTTATGTGATGTAATTATTATTTAAAATATTTGTTGATATTTTACATATCACTATTTATGACATGATAGGGGTTTATTCATGCATCATTATATTCACAATGGAATATTTTGACATGCATAATTTTAGTAATTCACCAAAAAGAGGGGTATGTGTATGTTTTTTAACATAAAATACTTTTCTATGCTTGTAAAATTGAAATTTAAATGGTTTCAAACATGAAATTGAAAAATAATTTTATAATGATGCATGATGAGAATAGATGGGAATATAAAAGAGAAATTTGAGTAATATGAAAGCGATTACCCTTGTCAACCAAGGCCTAGGTTTAGTAAGGATAAGGGTTGTGAGAGGACCTCAAGGTTGACTATGCAAGGGAGGGTGGAATGGGGAAATAATTGATATGGTTTTTTGTAAATCCCTCTCATCATATTTTTTAATGTTTTTAATTATGAATCTTTTTTTTAATTGGCCCATGATGGGGTTTTTTGGGTATTGATAATTCCATACATTGAGAACTCATTTGTGTTTTTTGTAAGGGGTTTTCTAGTTTTAGATAGGTGTAGAGATATATTAGTGTGAAGGGAAGAATAATAAATTCAATAGAATAATGTGTTTTGGTAGTGGGAGATAACATTTGTTGTGGAGGATTTGTGGTTGTGTTCAATAATTGATTTATAGTGTACCATTAATTTGTAACGATCATGTCACCTACCATGAAATCATCCTTGGTACACTAAGATAGCTCTGGATTTATTCTTAACTTCTGAAATGTGTTTTGGTTTGATATGGGGCCTCGTGGTAGTTGCTCTTAGGAAGAAGGATATGTGTGGAGTGGGATGGTGTAACATAAGATATTGAATGTTTATGGATACAATTCTTATGTAAGTCCAGAGTTCAGAAAATATCATGGTACATGGTCCACAGATCATGGTTGTTGAGTTTGTTGAGGAAAAATGTAAAAAACTCTACCAATGGTTGGTAGTGATGTGTCAGTTGTAGGTGTGTAGGAAAATAACAATGATTAGAGGTGGTAAAATCATGTTTTTAATGAGGAACATATATGGTGCTTGTTTTAATTCCTTTGGGAAAGGCTTTGTGGTCCTTGGAGGTGGTTTAAATAAATCCATTATAGGTGTTTTTATGGAATGTCAATGTGACATTGTTGGATGGTGTTTTCATGGTTTCTAGGAACCGTGAGTTAAGAAATGCATCCAGTATGTTGTGAAAGTTAATCTTGAGGATGATATGTCTTTGAGAAGCTTCTGATACATGTATTGTATCACAATGAGAATGTGTTATAAGGATCAATTATGTTGTTAGTTTATGTATTGTGGAAACATGGATGTGAGATGGAAGAAACTGGAAATAGGTAAATTTATATGAGGACTTACTGGACATATATTTTTTACTCGGAATCATAGGGAAGCTTGTGACTGCATCGCCAGGATGAGATATTATAATGTGGGGATATTATGGGATCATAAATTATTATGGAGTTGTCATGGGCTCTCCTATCTATATTATTTTTTACTAGTGTTGAGTACTTTTTGATTTGGAGTTATCATGGGTTTTTATTCAATGAATTATGAGAAAAGATGATGGAAATATTGATATTCATGGTTGGAAAGCAATTAGATAAAACAGTGTGCCCTATCCCAAAAAATCGCACAACCCAGGATAATGGGGTTTTGCATAGACAGAACAGAGTTTTCCAATCCGGGTGCCCTAAAATGATATACCATGTACCCATAAATTAATAGTCACACAGTTGGCACATGGACAGATAAATCCGTTTTTCCAAACCCAGTAAACTTGTCGTGATATTTTTAATGGCCCAAATATTATTTTTCAATCCATGTGGACCCCCGTAAATCAACCATTTAGACTCGTCATTTGATCCAAGTCATTATTTGTTGATTTTGGATGCTCTAGTAAGAATTTATAAGGATCGCGTCATCTATTCTTAGTAATCTAAATCCCATATAGAATATCTACATCGCTTATAGTATGTGATTCCAATCTTGGTTCTTCCTAATTTAGTCTCTCATTCTTCTCTATTTCTTTTTGTGAAGAAAGAATCAATTATAAAAATATCATAATTTTATTGTTGAGGTCTAGATATATGATTCTATATCTTGATCTTCATTTATAAGATCTTTATTTCTTCAATAATGATTTTTGGTTTTATGATTTGGATCTCCTTCAAAGTTGTTATACTATTGAAATTGGGGATTTCTATTGGTGAGTGTTCAAGGACATGGTTATTGATCTATGTAGAGACCCAAAACATGACGTACATGGACATTACATTACTTTCGCGGAATACTTAATACATAAAAAACATACACACAAGGATCGTAATAGTTTAGTGTCTTTGGAAACATGGAATATAAACTTCTAATCATGTTGAAAGATTTTCAACAACTCCCATAATAGTCATCCCCTTTTTATTTCCTTACCTAAAAATTTCTTTATATCATGGGGAAAATAAAACAAAAAAGGGGTGAGCTCAAATGCCCAGTATGGGTAAACATTGAGAACATAAAACAATCCATAAACATTTGAATGAAAAAACATGAACATAAAATCTAAACATCAATATCTTGAGAAATGACAAGAAACTTGGAAGTATGTAAGGAATATAACATAAGGGAACATAAATCATCATAAAATATCATGGGAATAAAACATGTAATTGTGAAAACCATTAAGCACATGTTATGATTTCCATAGTAGCCATGGCATTGCTGCCAAGACCATCTTAGTGGACAATGTTTCTTTCTAAATCATGTTTACTCCTCGTTTCAGTCTGGTAACACTGAACCACATCTACTTCCCGTTCCAGCCATGTCTATCTCATTAGATATAAATCTTTACCCAATTCATGGGAGGGAGATATAGGCCCCACACATCTCATAATGAAATCATTCATACTTGTTCCACAAAATAAACTTAAAACATTCATCATAACCCAAAGAATAAAATAGGGTTCATAAACATCATCCCATCATCTCATAATCCATATAAATCAAATGTACATTTCATCATAAGAAAAGTGAAACCATGTAAATCATAGAGATATAAAACATGAAACATACACATATGAAATAATGTCATCTTATATGGAAAATGGTTTTGATAAAACATTTGAAATTAATTCTTGAGGAAAATATCCTTACTTCTTCAGAATCATTTTATTTTCACAAAATACCATGAACGTTAAAAATAAAAGTATTTTCTTGAAAATAATAATGAAATCTTGTAGAGTAAGCTTCATGAAAATAAGGCGTTATGAAACCGTAAAAATATTTTCACGCCGTATAAGTTAAAAATAACATTCTTCTCGTACTTTTGTTGGAAAAGTCAAAAAATACCTCGTATGGTAATAAAAAAAAGATTCCTTACATACCATGTAGTAAAAGTAGAAAATGGGTAAAAATGAATTTAAAAATACATGAAAACTTTTTTATAAAACTTGGACATGGATGATTAATATCACCCCCAGTAAATACTTACGTATAAGCAATCTCGGATAGAAAACAATTGAGACTACAACATTATCCCTTACCTTAGATCTGATTTGCTTCGTACGTTTCCAAACCTCTAATATAAAGATTTAAATAATGTCATTGACAAATTACTGAATCATATTCATTGTTATGATATCTTATATGGTTCAATTATGACTTTATATCACCTGTTCTTTTTTAAGTTCCATGTTAAAACAGCGTTTTGGGTCAAATCGTTTTATTTATCGTACGTGTTTGGAATTTTTGTTCTTGAAATTATTACTTATATCCTGATTTACTTAATTACAAAATATAAATCATGATTTATATATAATATATATTCAGTATATACATATATATATGATAGATCGATAAAATGGAATTGAAATACACGGTTCATGGAGACGGTAGGCCATACGTACGCATGAACGTTGTTTTTGTTTCCTTATTGAATTGAATGAAATTAATTAGATGAAACACACATATATATATAAATAAATCCAGTATAATTATTATGTCAAAAATTTCATGATTACTTATTATATATACTTTATAATCATTTATGAACGGTTAACATGGAGAATGAATCTCATCGGGTCGTGGAGACGGTAGTCCGTACGTACATATGAGCGATGATATAATTCCCATGATCGTGGAATTACATTGAAGTGTATGTATAATATTTCAGAATCATTATCACTTTTCAATAATCATATATAGTTATTTATTTACACCATTATACCCATCCAAGTAAGATGGTGGTTGAAAACAGATTACACCACGACATGGAGACGGTATTCCGTACGTAAGCACGCTCAGTGATTTCGTTTTCCGTAGGATGGATAGATGGTGAAATAGGGTTGTTTCATAAATATAATAACATATAATTATATGATAGATACTGATGTTATTACTTCATAATAAAACAACTAAATAAGAAGAAGTAGAAGAATAAATATAGTTGAATGAATCGGTAACGAATATTACCTCTTCTTTCGACATACCTTTCAGAAACCTTCTCTTAGGGCACTAAGATTGGTCTTTAAAGAAGACCAAAACCTATAGGATGTTTCTAGGGAAGTGGAGATGAGAAATTGGCAGGTTTTGGCGGATCTTGAAAGCACAATGTGGTGTGAGGAATAGAGGTAGGAGGTTCCCTTTTATAAGGGAGGAGAGGGGCACCTTTGGAGTCCTAAAAAATATTAGTTAATATAAATTCAAAACCAAAATAAAAACCACCAAAAATGACTAAATTCGAAGATTAGATGACATAGGGTTGTAATAACATTAACCAATCAAATTTATACATTGTTTGATCTTATTTTAAACCTTATCATTTTGATTTATCCTTATTTAATCTATTTAAGTTTATTTGGGGTAATAAAATTCTAAATTTTAAATGGTTATAAATAATCACTTATGTGTTTTTAATTTTCCATAATTGGATAATTTATGAAATTTTAGACTATATAAATTTCAATTTTTAATTTTTAAATATTTTTTTTATTTTTAAACAATTTAATAATATGTTATTTTTATAAGATAACAATAGTGTCAATTTTGACAGTATTCATTTATTGGAATTTAAATAAAATCTACACAGAGGATATATTCTAAATAAATGCTTTAATAGATTCATAAAATGTCATAAGTATCAATAAAATTAGTGGAGTACATTAAATAGTTCATATAATATTTATTTTATTATTTTTAAAACCATTTATTTGGTTTATCTCTTAATAAAATAATTACTACAACATTTTTGTATAATTATTTAATATAGTTATATGTTGCATTAAAATTAAAAATAAAATAAAATTATAAAGATAAATCTATTACCTTTAACAATAATACTTTTACTAGAATTTCTCATCTTAAAATCAAAATATTTAAATTGTTATATTTATTAAATTTTGAAGGTGACAACTTTGGCGTCATTTAAAATAAAATAATATAAGTGTCATAATCGCATTTATAAGGCTCAAAATGGTCAAATATTCTACTATTGGATGATTATGGTTTATATTTACATGGACAATAAATTTGATCAGGGTTTTGTTCCTTTTATGGTCACTATTAGTTTAATAAAAACTATATTCTTGATTTTTTCACTGGATAAACAATTTCTGCATCACTATTGTGTCAAAATTAATGATAATTATTTAATCCCTAAAAATTATAAATAAATTAATATGATATATATAATTTTATTAGCTTTCTGTAGACTATTCATGTTTGATGTTTCATTATGTTTATCATTAAATTAAAATTAATATACTTATAAGATTTAAGAGAGTGACATGTTATCACTTTCTTTTGTTTTAATAATAATTAAATAATTTTTATTAAAAAATGTCTATAAAATTAATATAATATGACCCGTAGGTGATATGGGTCTACTTTTAGCAATATAATATAATTTTAGCTTGTGTTATGGTAATTTTATAATCTTATATTTACCCTTAATTACCTGATTAACCTTTAACTACGGTAAATAAAATTTACCGTAGTTACTATTCATAAAGCCCAAAAATAAAAAGTAGGTTATTAACATAATTTGGACCCACTGATTCCAAATATGGAATCCATTTTTCCAAATTCAATACACAAAAGTTGAAGAAATTAAATTAAAATTAATCCCGCTATCGAAAGAAACCGGGTTCTTGATTAAAACATTACAAAAGATTGAATTGATTTAACCTACGAATTCAAGGTAAAATCAATGATAATGACATATATTATATTAAATGGTAAAACATATTCTATTTATACATTAAAATAATTCAATATTATAATTTAACCATATAAATTATTACGATGAAAAAAGATGTTTTAATTAAAATATAGCGCGTTTTTATTATTTATTAAAATATGAAAGTTATCAGAAAAATATCAAAACTTAACCAACGTAAATTTTTATATACTGATTCATAATAAGAAGTTTATTTTGTAAAATTAAACGTATAAACATGTCAAAAACTAGATTTAATGAGGGTGCACCATCAAAAGGCGGCAAAAATGCATTTTTTTAAAAATAATTATTTTACCCGAAAAATTTATTTTTCTCTCATACCATGTTCTAGAAAATGTGTAAAATGAATAATAATGTTATAAAATTCAGAATGTAGTTAATACTATTCATAAAGGCTAGTTCATGATAATATTATAACCATATATCATTGTATAGTGAAAACCAATATTGCGTACAACACACGTTATCGAGGAAGGTCATGACCGCGTGTAATGCATGCCATGTCAAGGTTACATGTAGTGAAAGACTTATTTGTTGTTTGGTATAACAGAATCCAACCATATTTAATTTATAAATTGAATATGTATATATATATATATACTCAATGTTGCATAGAATGACTATTATAAAACGAACTGGAAATTGTGTGTAACACAATCTAAGAATAGTGTTGCGTATACTTTAAGCTAATACAGTGTGGCGTATAGGAAAAGATAATATTGTTGTAGCATAAAACGCATGAGATAAAATAAATTAAAAAGAATACTTATCATAAAATATTGGGTTGTTACATTCTACCCCCCTTAAAATGAATTTCGCCCTCGAAATTCGTCAGGGCTATACATGGTTTTCTACTTGATAGTTTCTTTAATTGTAACACACATCGTAAAATGAAATACCAAAAAAAACATTAAAAAATAATGTATAAAATGTAACGATTACCCAAATTAACCAATAAACGGGTTTTCCACATAAGATAACATAGGTGAAAATAATGATATTGAAGAAAAATCTAACCATTATGTTCTGATGGAGAGTGGTAGAGGACATGGCTATAAAAAAGCCAACAATCACAAAGCCATATATTTGTGATGATCTAAGTTACCATCTGATTCATCAGATATAAGAACACTAGGACAACATTTTTGGTTTTCAATATCATTACCCTAAAGTTTAAAAAGTTTAATTAGAAGAAATACTTGCTTGATTTTGGAGCAATGTCACTGGAGTTCATGCTTTGAACAAGTTCCACTTCATCTCTTAATGAAATGAAGTTGAATTTGTTATTCATGAAGTGTTAACAAGTCATGTGATAGAATGATGGGGCATTCCATCTATTTCAAACAAAATGTTATCAAGAGTTATCAAATATACATATGTCCATCTATGGTGAGTTTAATCATATATGATTCCAAAAATGAACTTATACTTTATATATCATACCGCTTTATAAAATAAAACTAGTTTCTACTAATAAAGGACTTCATGTAGGGCAGTGGTAGGCGATAAAGACCAGTCATACTTCGGTTGTGGGTTTGATTCCCACAGCCTTGTCCGACGTGACGGGTTGTCGTCTGTCCTGTAGGTTATCCTTTTTCTAAAACATTACTATCATAACTTTTCAGAAACAAAAATTTATATCCTTAACCAATACTATATGATGTCCATTCCAACAATTAGTCTTATCAAAAATACTTCTGTCTGATTATTAGAAATTTCATCTACTGAGCATGTGAATTCCTTCATTTGTCCCCCATATATCATAAGATATATCTTTTTGGTCACATACCAAACATGTGAATACCTTAATCATGCATTGTTTTGAAATGTTAATTACCATAGAACCTTAGGGAAAACAAGAATTTTGTAAAAAGTTAACTCTTTACACATACAAAAATCCCTAATATATTCTATATAATCAAATGATGATATCACTTAGTCCTTATATCATTCATGAGCTCATGAATACAATCTAAAATATCATTATCTTCATATCCCTTCATTATGCTCATATCATCTACTTTCCAAAAATATATGACTATCATTTCATGGTTACCGGTACCATTCATCATATACTTTCAAATAATTTAATGTAAAAAAGAGTAACAATACATAGATAATTATTTATTCCATAGTACCATTAACTATACAACATAACTCTTGACAAACATACAATCATTCCACTACCTTCTTAAACAACTGACTGAGCTTCAAAACTTCTTTCATCTCATATATTATTTGTAGTCTCTTCATCATCGTCCACATAAATACTACCCATATGGCCATGATGATTTTATTCATGAGATTTTCATTTATGGAATTGGTTTTCATAATGCCCGTACCTTCCACATTTAAAACATATAACCATTGTTGATGTCTCTGAAATACCATTATCCTTGTCCATTGTATTAACTGAACCTTTTCCTTTTCACTTACTGGCTTTGTGTCCTTCTTTTCCACACCCAAAGCATCTTTCAGTTCCTTTGAAACAATCTCCCTGATGCCTCTTCCAACATGATTTACATGATCGAAATTGAACTTTCTTTCCTCTATGATCATCATGAAACTCTATCATTCACTTATTATCTGAGTCGGGAAACTTACCAAAGTTGAAATTATTGATCATATTATGAGATTTCTAATTAGGAATAATAACGATGTTTGTACTTCCAAATCCCATTTCATATGGCTGCTCAAGAATAATATCATTCCATTGTCCGTCATATCCTCCATTATCGTGAATCTTCATGTTTCCATCCATTTTCTAAAACCCAAAAAGAATAGTGTGAGAGGTAAAAATCATGCAAGGGAAAACACCGTAGTAAAGGGGGATTTCCCTCAATATCTAACATCTTAGGTTAAATTCTAAGATCATTACCATAGTTCAAGGACTATATCCTATACATATACTTATCCTTAGAGACATCCCTAGAAATACCGTAGAAATATCTCTAGGGATCTCACTATCGTTTTCGCATCCTAGTTTCCAATGGTTAACTAAACCTTTCCTCAGATACCAAATGCAGAAACCCGAAGCTTGACGTACATGGACATTACATTACTTTCATGGAATAATTAATACCTAAAAAAACATAAACATAAGGATCGTAATAGTTTAGTGTCTTTGGGAACATGGAATATAAACTTCTAATCATGTTGAAAGATCTTCAACAACTCCCATAATGATATTCCCCATTTTTTTCCTTAACTAAAACCTTTCTTTATATCATGGGGAAAATAAAACATAAAAGTGGTGAGCTCAAATGCCCAGTAAGGGTAAACATAGAGAACATAAAACAATCCATAAACATTTGACTGCAAAAACATGAACATCAAATCTAAACATCAAAATCGTGACCAAAGACATGAAACATGGAAGTACGTAAGGAATATATCATAAGGTAACATCCATCATCATAAAATAGCATGGTAATAAAACATGTAATTGTGGAAACCATTAAGCACATGTTATGATTTCCATAGTAGCCAAGGCATTGCTACCAAGACCATCTTAGAGGACAAAGTCCCTTTCCGAATCGAGTTCACTCCTCGTTTCAGTCCTGTAACACTGAACCGGATTAACTTATCGTTCTAGCCATATATATCTCATGAGATATAAATCTTTACCCAATGCATTGGAGGGAGATATAGTTCCCACACATCTCATAATGAAATCATTCTTACTTGTTCCCCAAAATAAACTTAAAACATTCAGCATAACCCAAAGAATAAAATGGGCTTCATAAACATCATCCCATCATCTCATTATCCATATAAAACAAATGTACATTTCATCATAAGAAAATTGAAACCATGTAAATTATAGATATATAAAACATGAAACATACACATATGAAATAATGTCATCTTAGATGGAAAATAGTTTTGATAAAACATTTGAAATGAATTCTTGAGGAAAATATCCTTACTTCTACAAAATAATTTTCTTTTCACAAAATGCCATCCACTTTTCAAATAAAAGTATTTTGTTTAAAATAGTCATAAAATTTTGTAGAGTAAGCTTCATGAAAATGAGGCTTTATGAAACCGTAAAAATATTTTCACACCATATAAGTTAAAAATAACATTCTTCTAGTACTTTTGTTGGAAAATGCAAAATGTACCTCGTATGGTAATCAAAAAAAAAGATTCCTTACAGACCATGTAATAAAAGTCAAAAATTGGAAAAAAGGACTTTAACCAGACATGAAAACATTTTTATAAAACTTGGACATGGATGATAAATATTACCCAAGTAAATACTTACATATAAGCAATCTCGGATAGAATACAATTGAGACTACAACATTATCCCTTATCTTATGTCTGATATGCTTCATACATTTCGGAACCTCATGTATAATGATTTAAATAATTTCATTGACTTATTACAGAATCATTTTCATTGTTATGATATCATATATGGTTCGCTTATGACATTATATTACTTGTTCTTTTGTATGTTCCATGTTAAAGCAGCGTTTTGGGTTAAATTGTTTTATTTATCGTATATGTTTGGACTTGTTGTTCTTGATATTATTACTTATATCCTAATTTACTTAATTATAGAATGTAAAACATGATTTATATATAATATATAATTTGTATATATATATATATATGATAGATCAATTAAATGGAATGAAATACATTGTTTATGGAGACGGTATGCCGTACGTACGCATGAACGCTATTTTTGTTTACTTATTGAATTGAAAGACATTAAGTAGATGACATAAATATGTATAAACATAAATAATTTATCATTATTATTACATATATTTCAGTATTACTTATTATATATACTTTATAATCATTCATGAATGGTTAACATGGAGAATGAATCTCATCGTATCGTGGAGACGGTAGTCCGTACGTACACACGAGCGATGATATCATTCCCATGATCGTGGAATAGCATTGAAGTGTATGTATAATATTTCAGAATAATTATTGCTTTGAAATAATCATATATAGTTATTTATTTATATCGTTATTCCCATCCAAGTAAGGTGGTGGTCGAAAATAGATTACACCACGGCATGGTGACAGTATATCATATGTATGCACGCGCGGTGATTTCATTTTCCATAGTATGGATAGATGGTGAAATAGGGTTGTTTCATAATTATAATAAACTATTAGTATATGAGAGATACTGATGTTATTACTTCATAATGAAACAACTAAAAAAGAATAAGTGGACGAAGAAATAAAGTTGAAATAATTGGTAACGGATATTACCTCTTCTTTCGACACTCCTATTTGAAACCTTCTCTTAGGGCACTATGATTGATCTTTAAAGAATACTGGAACCTCTAGGATGTTTCTAGGGAAGTGGAGAAGAGAAATTGGTAGGGTTTGGCCGAGTTTTAAGGCTCAATGTGGTGTGATGAAGAGAGGGAGGAGGTTCCCTTTTATAAGGGAGGAGAGGGGCACCTTTGGAATCCCCAAAAATATTAGTTTAATATAAATTGAAAACACACTTATAAACCTAAAAAAATGACTCAATACTAATATTATATGAGATAGGGTTGTAATAACATCAACCAATCAAATTTAGACATGTTTTGATCTTATTTTAAACCTTATCATTTTGATTTATCCTTATTTAATCTATTTATGTTTATTTGGGGTAATAAAATTCTAAATTTTAAATGGTTATAAATAATCACTTATGTGTTGTTAATTTTCCCTAATTGGATACATTATGTCATTTTATAACATATAAATTTAAATTTATAAATTTTAAATATTTTAGTTATTTTTAAACAATTTAATAATATGTTATTTTTATAAAATAACAATAGTGTCAATTTTGACAGTATTCATTTATTTGAATTTAAATAAAATCAAAAAAGAGTATAGATTCGAAATAAAAACTCTAATAGATTTATAAAAGGTCATATGTATCTATAAAATTATTGGAGAACATTTAATAGTTCATATAATATTATTTTTATAATTTTTAAAACCATTTATTTTTTTATCTCTTAATAAAATAATTACAACATCATTTTTGTATAACTATTTAATATACTTATTTGTTGCATAAAAATGAAAAATAAAATCATATGATTAAGATAAATCTATTAACTTTCAGAATAATACTTTTTATAGAATTTATCATCTTAAAATCACAATAGTTAAATTGTTATATTTATTAAATTATGAAGGTGACAACTTTGGCATCATTTAAAATAAAATAATGTAACTATAATAATCGCTTTTATAAGGCTCCAAATGGTCAATTATTATACCACTGGATGATTGTGGTTTTAATTTACATGACCAATAAGTTTTGGTCAGGGTTTTGTGCATTTTATGGTCACTATTAGTTTAATAAAAACTATATTCTTGATTTTTTCACTAGATAAACAATTTCTGCATCACTATTGTGTCACAATTAATGATAATTATTTAATCCATAAAAAATATAAATAAATTCATATGATGTAGATAATTTTATTATCTTTCTATAGACTATTCATGTTATAAATTTCATGAAGTTTATCACTAAATTAAAACTAATATACTTATAAGATTTAAGAGAGTGACATGTTGTCACTTTCTTTGGTTTTAATAATAATTAAATTATTTTTATTGTCAAAAGTCCATAAAATGAATCTAATCTGACCCTTAGGTGATATTGGTCGACTTTTAGCCATCCAATAGAATTTTTAAAGCGTGAGGGTAATTTTATAATCTTATATTTACCCTTAATAACCCGATTTACCATTAACTATAGTAAATAAAATTTACCGTAGTTACTATTCATAATGCCAAAAAAATAAAAAGTAGCTTATTATAATAATTTGGACAAAAAGATTCTTAATATGGAATCCATTTTTACAAATTCAATACACAAAAATTGTATAAATAAAATTAAAATTAATCCCATTTTCGAAAGAAAACGGGTTTTTGTTTAAAACATTGCAAAAGATTGAATTGATTCAACCTACGAATTCAAGGTAAAATCAATTCTAATGAAATAATTTATATTAAATGGTAAAAATATATTCTATTTATACTTTAAAATAATTCAATATTATAATTTAACCATATAAATTATTACGATGAAAAAAGTTGTTTTTAATTAAAATATAGCATGTTTTACTATTTATTAAAATATCAAAGTTATCTGAAAAATATCAAAACATTATCCAACGTAAATTTTTATATCCTGATTCAAAATAAGAAGTTTATTTTGTAAAATTTGTCTTATAAACATGTCAAAAACTAGATTTAATGTGGGTGCACCCTCAAAAGCTGGTAAAATTGCATTTTTTGAAAAATACTTATTTTACCTGAAAAATTTATTTTGCTCTCACACCATGTTCTAGAAAATGTGTAAGATGAATAATAATGTTATAAAATTAAAAATGTAGTTAATACTATTAATAACGGCTAGTTCATGATAATATTATGACCATATATCATTTTTTAGTGAAACCGGATATTGCGTACAACACACGCTATCGAGGAAGGTCGCGATCGGGTGTAATGCAAGCCAAGTCAGGGTTGCGTGTAGTGCAAGACTTATTGGTTGTTTTGTATAACAGAATCCAACCATATTTCATTTATACATTGAATATATATATATATAAACACACATTCAATGTTGCGTAGAATGACTACTATAAAACAAACTTGAAATTGTGTGTAACACAATCTAAGAATAGTGTTGTGTATACTTCAAGCTAACACAGTGTGGCGTATAGCACAAGATAATATTGTTGTAGCATAAAACACATGACATCAAATAAATTAAAAATAGTACTTATCATAAAATATCGGGTTGTTACAATCTAGGTGGTCTATAATTCAAATCACAAAGTCTTAATTATAATTTCATATATGCAATTGTATAATTACTATTATATGTTTATAAATTCCATTCATGATAAAATTAATTAATTTTTGGAACTAAATAATTATGTGAAACGTTCAAATTGTGGATATCGTGATTATAGATTACGAATAATTAATTTTTGAATAAATTAAAAGGGAATTGAATGTTTTAATTTGGGATAATTAATTAATCACGTTAATTATTATGATATTGAATTGATAAAGAATGTTAAATTAATTAAATAATTAATTAGGGAAATTTTATTGGTTAGGTTAGAATAATTAATTGATGAATTAATTAAGGGATTATTGAATTGACTGAGTTGAAATAATTATATGATGACTTAATTATGAGGGATTTCATGACTATGGATTTGATTATTTAATTTATAAATTAATTAATGGATGTAATATGATGATTTAATTTCTAAATTAACTAAATAGATTAATTAATCAATTAATTTAATAAATGGGGTTATGTGATTATTTAATTCTCATATTAAATAAAATTATTAATAAACTGATGAATCAACTAACAAGGTTATGAGATTATTTAAAGGCTCTCCACCACTCCCCATTATTTCCTCCTCCCTCCAGAACTAGACGTCTATGGCCATAATTCTATTCCATCCATCATCATTAAGGTTGGAAAAATTGATATCTATTATGTATAATCAATCTACAAATGTAAATCCCTTTTGAATCTTGATTTCCTTTCCTATTTTCCCCTTCTTTTCCTCAGCATGATTGTTTTGGAATGGTTTGATTTCTCCTCTGAACAATCAATATTCCCTCTCAAATTAACTAATTCATCTTTTCTATTGAATTTGACATTGATTTCAATATTTAGGCAATTCCAATTATTGGTGTAATCTTTTGACCTACATATTTTGGGATCATGGGGTTTACAGGAACATGCTACCATAGGGCTCGATGACTCCAAGGATTTCATGATAAAATTTTCTTTAATAGAGGATCTTGTTCTGGATTGGTTGACTATTACTCATAACTAAAATGGATAATGATTCTTCCTCTTCAAATGGTAATATGAATTCTGCATGAAGTGTAAATCACTAATGATGGTGATTAGGGAGATAATTCTAGAAGTACAGATCTCATTTCAGTATCCCCCATTTCAAAAATTTTAAGGAATATTGTAGGGTTTTATCTATGTTTAGATTATATGACTCATGTTGGGTGTCACATGATCTCACCATGAATATGCATCGAAGGGGAAGTGTTGAAACTACATGTCTATTCCTTTTGGGTTATTGTATGTGATGAGTTGTGTTATATGTAGATAGTCAACTTTGAGTACAATGTTATTTCTGCTCAACGTTTATGAACCTAGGACACTTGGTGATGGTTTGTAATCATGATAAGATATAGTGGAGGGAATATTGTGCTAGTTAAACTAAAATAACCCCCGTTTTTTGGGTATCCCGTGAGCATGGATGTCTTCTTGATATAGATTTCTCTAACATAGATGAAAGCTGATGGTTAAAATAAGTTTATCAATTGGTCTCTTCTAGTATCATTCCTCGAGTTGAAGTAGTCAATGAATCACATAATCTAGGAATGGTTAAACCACTTGATCCAAAAATCATTGTTAATTATGGTTGGCTGAATTTTTTTTTGGGCACTGGTTTCTATTTAGAGCCTATGGTGAATATAAGTAATGTTGTTCTTTTATTAATATTTCTTATTCTCATTTCACTGCTGGAACTTCACACTGCAATACATAAATAGGGAGTGATGGTGTCATGTAGCTGTAGGTTCAATTCTGAATGAAGTTGTTAGGCATTAGGAGAGGGGGGTTCACATGGATGTTGATATGTTCATGCTTCCAATTTATTCATGTCCAATCCATAAAGCTGTGGTGAATGATAAAACTTGTGATGATCAATCCACTGATGAGGATCCTCAATGATTGATTTTGGGGGACATTAATATGCAACCATAGTTTATGGGACATGTCCCTATATAGAAAATTTGTTCTGATATGTTGGTGCATGACCTACGAAATGGGTATCATTGCACTAAAATGAAAAAAAATTAAAATCTGTGATGAGATTCATTAAATCCATAGTTCTTTGTACATTTCTGAATGGTAGGAGAATGTTACTAATTTCAGACACTACGACTGAAAACAACCCCCCTAAATCCTTGAGCTATAGTAAATCCTTATTCAATTAAATCATCATCAATAGGATGAAAAAGATGATTAAAAGAGAGTATTTCATCTCTACTCCCTTAAATATAAGGTCGAGGAAGGAATACTCTAATATTCCGTGGACCATGTCTACTCATCTGCCTATAAGGTATCTAGAAGGATTGATATTAATATTATTAAGATCTTTCATCAATTTAATCATATATTTTTATGGGAAACTATAATTGAGTATGTCTCCGGGAATAAATTATCATATTATGTTTTGTAGTCTAGTTTCTTTTTTTGGTGGGAAAGTTGTCATCCATGTCCCTTTTCCATATATACTTTTTGTTTAATTTTAGTTAATGGTCAAAGCTTTCACTTCTGACTATACGTTCATGAAAAGTATTGAATTAAATAAATGGATTACAAAATTAACAAATTTATATAAGGGAGTTTGGTGATTATTTAATTATTTTATTAAATGAATAGATTATCTAATTTATGAATTAATTATTAGAAGTTATGATATTATTTAATTGTCCAATTAAATAAAAGGGATAATTAGTAAATTATTTAATTAATTTGGGAATTGTGAATATTTAATTGTTGAAAAAATTGAAGGGGGTATTTAATTGTTGAATTAATTAATAAGAGCAACGTGATTATTTAATTATTAAATTAAATAAAGGGATTAATTGATTGATTTATTAATTAATCAGGATCATTGTGATTAATTAATTAATTAATTAAATAGGTTGATGCGATAAATTAATTGATGAATTAATTGAAGTGAATAAATGTGATTAAATTATTGTGAATTAATTAATATAATTTAACTTGAACAAATCATTCGTGAATTAGTTGATGGATGTAATGTTATGGTAGTGGGTTTTGATAGTTAATTGTTGAATTAATTTTGAGATATTGAGTAAGTTTATTTGGGATAATTAATTGAGGAATTAATTATATGATATTGAGATTGTGAATTGAGAAATTTTATTATTGAACTAACTATTGGTTGTGATTAATTAAATATTTAAGTAATTAATATTATTATTGTGATTAGTTAATTGATGTATTGAGAAAAAGAATTATTGTGATTAATTAAAGGTAGAACTAATTAATATCATTTTTGGGAGTAGTTAATTGTCGAGTTAACTAGTGGAAATGTGGTGTTAAACTAATTGTTTAATTATTATTTAATTTTATGTTGATAATTAATTGTTGAATTAATTATGTGTAAATGAGTTGTAGAATTGTAATTCAGTTGAGAAGTATGCATGGTAGCATGTTCATTATACATATGAATAAATGAAATGGATGACAACCACTCTTCTATGTGATTTTTGAATTGTTAGATGGGAATTAAAGTATAAATTTAATAATGGTATCACGATAAATAAAGTATGAACTAGGGAATGGTAACAATGTCACGCTTATTTATGGCCTCAAATGTGAATACATTGAGCTCTAGGATGAGACGAAATACGTTTTAAGATATGATATCACCATGGAATACTTCTAGCTATTGGATGATCTGAATCTAGTATTTAGATATGATATTACCTGTTGAACACGTTGGGTTAAAGCATGAGGTGAAGCCCATATTGAGGTAAGTGGATCATCGAGAACCCTAGAGTGCACGTGGTTAGAAAGAAATTAATTAGCACAGGTTTTGATGTTTAATTACGCATTGTACTTATTTCATTATAAAATTGTATAAACTATTTTATAAATGATTATTATTTAAGACACCAATGGTGGTGGCCTACCAAGTTGTACGTATACCCTACATCGACTGCCCGATTGTTACCCGAATGGGAATTGTGTTTTCTAGATAGTTTAAGGGAAAATTATATGTATTTGATAGAAAATTTGGGATTGATCATTAGGGAAGGAACAAGATGTGATTCTGGAATCTCTAGGGAGTTTTAGTGTCGTTAATTTTGATCATGGATTAGAAACATGGAACACACATTAGAATGACATATTTATTGTTCACTTTTGATTCTATCTTTCTAGTTAATGTTATCTTGTGATCTTGGTACAATTCTAGAAATGTTATGTGTTTTGGTTAATCAATTATTTATTGCTATCTACTTTTCATAAGTATTAATATTAAAAGAAAGAAAATACCATATAGTCTATCCATTACTGATATTAGACCCTCACAACAAGTCTTTAGTCTCAGGCATACAGGATGGTGAGCTTGAGTTCATGTGATCGACCGGCTTGGGGAACCGATATGTGGCACCCGGGATGGGAAATTTCAAAGTGGTATTAAAGGATGCTTTAAATTTATCCATATGTCTTAACTTTGGTAAAGGTATAAATGAGAGAATAACGATTCAGGGCTTGGTTGCGAGCTAATGTGTGGGGGTAGCTACCCCATGAATGGGGGAGAACCCAAGTACCTGGGGTGGGATTGTTGTTATTATTTTTTTCATTTGCAGTTGAATATTATTTCCCCTTTGCTGATTCACATTATATGTAATGTAATTATTATTTCAAATATTTTTTTTTATATTTTACTTTTCACTTGGTATGACATGATAGGTTTTTCTTCATGCATTGTAATAGGCACATATGGTAATTTACAAATGCATCGTTATAGGAATGCACCATAAAGTGGGTTATGGGTAAGTTGTTGAACATAAAAGAACATTATCGACTTTTAAAATTGAATTTAAATGGTTCCTATCATAAAAATGAGAAATATATTTAAATAATGAAAGATAGGAATTAATGGGTGTCTAAATTAATATTTTGAATAATGGGAATATGATTACCCTTTTCAACTACGACCAAGGATTAATAAGTTCAATGATTCTTATACCGCCTCAGTATTGATTGGGTGGGGGTGTGGAAATAAATGAAATAGTTGTGTGTAAATACCTTTAATTAAATTTTTTAATGTTTTGAATTTTGAATCATCTATTTGATGTAATTGTCCCTTGATGTGGGTATTTTGGGTAGTGATAATTACCTTGTTTGCTAACTCAGTAGTGATTTTTGTAAGGGGTTCTCATGTTTTAGATCAGTGTGGTGATATGCTGGTGGGAATGAAAGAAAAAAAAATTCAACAAGTAGTGTGGTTTTGGTAGTTGGTTGTAAAATTTGATGTAGAGGATTTGTGGTGGGGTTCAATGATGAATTCATAGAGTACATTTAATTATTATCGATTATTTCCACAACCCTAACATCGGCCAAGGTACACAGAGATAGCATTGGATTTATTCCTTGATACCTGAATGTGTTTTCATTTGATATGGGGCCTATATGTATTTGTGCTTCTGAAGATGATTATGTTTGGAATGGGATGGCGTGATGTACGCCACTGACAGTTTACAGATGAGGTTTTTTTCGTGGGACTAGAGTTCAAATAATATCATTGGATGTGGTCTATAGATCATGTTGGTTGAGTTTCTTGAAAATAAATATAAATAATGTTCCAAAGGTGGGTAGTGATTTGTCATATGTATGTTTTCAGAGATTAAAAATTGGTTGGAGGTGGTGGAATCAGGTTTTTAATGAGGAACATATATGGTTCATGTATAAATTGATTTGGGAAAGGCCTTGGGGTCCTTGGAGGTTGTTTTTATAAACCCATTCGAGGTGTTTTTATGGAATGTGTATGTTCCATTTTTGGATAGGATTTTCATGGTTGTTGGGCACTGTTAGATGGAAAACACATCCAGTATGTTGTGAAAGATGATCTTGATGATTATGTATCCTTTGAGGAGCGTCTGATAAGTGTATTGGATCATAGTGAGAATGAGTTATAGGGGTCAACTATTTTGTTATTTCATTTATTGTGAAAACATATATTTGTGATAAAAGGAACATGGGAGAGAAAAATGATATTGAGGGCTCAGTGGACTGATTTTTTTACTCTAAATCTTAGTGAAGCATGCCAGTGCATCACCAGGATGAGCTATTATATGGTCCAGATATTACATTATCATAACTTATTATGGAGTTTCATGGACATGTCTGTTGGTATTATTTTATCAAAGTGGTGTGTAATTTTTTTTGGGAGTTAACATGGGGTTATATTGGATGGATTTTGGGAGAGGATGAAGGAAATATGGCTATGCATGGTTGGCACACTATTAGATAATATAGTGTTCCCATACCAAAAAACCATAAAACACTAGATTATTGGTTTTCTCGTAGATGGCACATTGTTTTCCAAACCGTGTTCCCTAAAATTTTAACCCTTGCACCCCTAAATTGATAGGCACACAGTTGAGACATGGTTAAGTCAATTAATGTTTCCTTACCAAGGAAAATGTGCATAATATTTTTAATGGCCATAAATTATTTATAAATCTATGTGGACCCCCATAAATCACCCATTTAGACCACCATTATACCCAAGTAATTATTTCATGATTTTTAAGATATAGTATAAATTTATAAGGATATTGACCTATTTTTTTACCAATCCAAATCACATATTGATGATCTACATCCCATTTACTAAGTTAATCCAATCGTGATTCATCCCAAGTTACTCTGTCATTCTTATTACATCCTTTTAGTGAATAAATCATATAGTATGGAAAGAGAATAATCTAATTGTTGAGATATACATATGTAATTCTATATCTAGCTCATGATTTATATGATAGATAATTGTTTAATCATGATATAGGTTTTTAATATTTGGATCTCATTTTTTTTATGCGTTTCAAATTGGGGTTCTCTATTGGTGTGTGTTCTTCATCGTCATTATTTATCTTGGTGGTCTATAATTCTAATCACAATGTCTTAATTATATTTATTTGTATGTAATTGTATAATTTCTATTATATATTTAGAAATTTCGTTCTTGATAAAATTAATTATTTTTTTGAACTACTTAATTAAGTGAAATGTTAATGTTGGAGATATTGGGATGATAGGTTATGCTTAATTAATTATTGATTAAATTCGAAGGGAATTGAAATTTTTAATGGGTGATAATGAATTGTTGACATTAATTATTAGAGTATTTAATTGATTGGGGAAGAAAAATTAGGTGATAAATTATTTGGGTATATTAAATTGGTTAAATTAGAATAATTAATTGATGAATTAAATAAGGAATTATAGAATTGAGTGAGTTCAAATAAATAATGGAATAATTAATTATAATGGATTTTGTTACTATTGGTATGATTAATTATTTATAAATTTATTAATGGATGTAATCTGATTATTTAATTTCCAAATTAAATAAAAAGATTAATTAATCAATGAATTAATTAATGTGAGCTATGAAATTATTTAATTATCGAATTCAGAAAAAATATTAACTAAGTGATGAATTAATTAATGGGGCTGTGTGATTTTTTAAAGGCCCTCCACCACTCCCCACTGTCTCTTACTCCCTCCATAACATGACATCTATTGTAATCATGCCGACATTTCTCTCATCATTAGGGGAGGGGACATTCTTATCTCTTAATGTTAATCGATCTCCACCCTTATATTCCTTCTCACTCCGGATTTTATTCCAATTTTAACTCTAATTTATCTATGATCAATTGTTCTAGAATGGATTGATAGGTCCCAGAAACTATCTATATTCCCCTTAAATTTCACAAATACATCTTCTCTATTGAATTTGACATTGATTGATATATTTAGGCAACAACAACCATTGGTGGAATCTATTGGCTTATATATTATTGTATCATGGGTTTTACAAGAACATGCTACCATAGGTCTCCTTATGTCTTAACATTTCATGATCAGATTTTATTTGAAGAGGATCTTGTTATGGCTTGATTGAATATTCCTTAAAACTATAATAGATATATATTCTTCCTCATCAAATGGTTATATCAATTTTACATTATGTTCAAATTAGATAATATGATGATTTGGGAGAAAATTCACAAACTAGAGATCTCATTTATGAATACCTCATTTCTTCATATTTTATGGAATATTGTTGGATTTTATCTTTATTCAGAAAGTATCACTCATGATTGTTGTCACTTGATCTCAGCTAGAATATTATTCAAAGAATATGTGTCGAAACATCATGTTAATTCATTTTGGATTAAAATAAGTGATGACTTTCGTTATAAGTTTATATCCTAAATTATGTAAAAGTGTGATTTCTGCTTAATGTGCATGATATAGGGATACATAGTGATGGTTGTAACAATATTAAGATATAGTCCATGGAATACAGTTCATAGTTCCACACACACGACCCTAGTTTTTTTGTGAATCCACATAGCATGGATGACTTTTTATGTGGATTTATATAATATAGATAAAGGTCTATGGTACAAAGGGTTTGGTCTGTTGGTCTCTTCTCATAACATGCCCCCTGGTGAAGTAGTGAATGAATCACCTAATCCAGAAAATGTTACACCACCATATCCAAAAATCATTGATAATTATTATAGAATGAAATGTTATTTGTGGGTTTGTTTCAATTTAGAACCTATGGTGAATATGAGTATGGTTGTTCCCTTTTATTGATATGATTTATTCTCATTTGAATGATGTAACATCACACCACAACACATAGATAGGGAGTTCTGGTGTGAGGGAAATTCAAGTCTAGTTCTAAAAAATGATTTTAGGAATGAGGACATGGAGGTTCACTTGGATGTTGATCTGGTGATGCAGCCAAATTCATTTATATCCATTTCCTGATATTGAGCTGAATGAGGTACATGAGATTTTCAAGACACTAATAATGATCCTCAATGTTTTTTAGGACACTAATATGAAACCCCAGTTTATGGGATGTGGAGTTATGTAAAGATGAGATTCTGATATGGTAGTTCGTGATCCAAGAAATGTGTATCATGGCCCTGATATACAAAAAATTATTATTTTTGAGAAGATTCAAAAAATCCATAGTTGTTTGTAAATTTATGACAGGTGGGATAATGCTATTTATGATGAAACTGTGACTGAAAACAACTCTCCCAATTCCCTATGCTATGGAAATCCTCATTCAAATACATCATCAAAAATGGGGGAAAATATGATTTAAAGAGAGGAATTTATCACTTCCCCCCTTAAAAAATGTCGTGGTAGGAATAATACAATATTCCAAGCATCGTGTCTACTGGTTCGCTTATAAGGTTTCTAAAAGGATTTATGTTGAGATTATTATGATCTTAAATCAATGTAATTATCAATTTTAATGGGAAACAATGGATGAGTATGTTTTTTTGAATAAAGTATCATATTATTCTTTCTATTCTTGTTACTTTTTGTGGTGGTAAAGCTGTTCTCCATGTTTGTTTTCCTTATATATTTTTTTTAACAAACGGTATGAAGCACCCACTTCGGAATATACATTCGTTAAATTTATTTAATTAAATAAATTGATTACTTAATTAACGAATTAATAATCGGTGTTAAGAGATTGTTTAACTATTAAATTAAATTAATAGATTAAATAGTTTATAAATTAATTATTGGAAGTTAAGAGATTATTTAATTATTGTATTATATAATTAAATCAATCAATTAATTAACTAATTAATTGGAGAGATGTGATTGTTGTATAGTTGAAATAAATGAAGGGATTAATTAATTATTGAATTACTTAATAAGAGTTATACGATTATTAATAGTCGAATTATATAAAGGTATTAATTAATTGATGAATTTATTAATAATTATAATTTTGATTATTTAAAATATGAATAAAAAAATCAGGTTGATGAGATTAATTAATTTACCAATTAAGAAAAAGGATTTATTATGGTTATTTTTTTGTTATTTAATTAATTGAATTTGAAAAGAAAAAATAAATGGTTGAATTAATTAGTGGATATAGGGTTATGATTTTTATTGTAGATAATTTATTATAGAATTATGTATGATATAATGAGATTGTTGATTTTTTATATTTAATTTATGAATAAATTATGATACATTGTAGTTGTGAATTGAGAAAATTATTTATTGAATTAATTAACGTTATTATTATGATTAGTTAATTGTTAAATTGACTGAATGAGTTGTTTTGATTATTTAATGTTGGGCTTAATTATGTTAATATATGTGAGAAGTTAATTATTGAGTTATCTTGTGGAAATGTTTTGTTTTACTAATTGTTTATTTTGTAATGAAACTAATGTCGATAGATAATTTTTGAATATATTAGGTGTCATAGAATTGTAACACTTAGATTGAATTGATATGTATATATGGTAGCATGTTTGTTATACATGTGGAAAAAATAATGGGAAATTTTTCATTCAATAATATTATGTTTGAATTGTAAAATGGGTACTCAGTAATGAATTTAATAATTGTAATATGGATAATCAAGTATGAAATAAGGAATGGAGAGAAAAGCACTCCAAGATGTAGCCTCACTTGAGAATACATAAATCTTTGGAATGAGTCCAAAAAAGTATTGAGATTTGAAATATCATTTGAAATCATTGGGATGTAGAAATATTGAAAGAAGTTAAAATGATATAATATTACCTGGGGAATACATCGTGCATAGACATTAGAAGAATATTATATCGATGAACTATTATTCTGTTTAACCCTATAGTTTATGTGGTGAGAAAAACATTAATTTGATAATCTTATAATGGTATACTTATTAAATGAACATATTTTTTTATAAAACTGCATACAGTTATTTCAGACTGACTATTGTTTTAGAAACCATTTGTGGTGACCTATTAAGTTGTACTGACACCCTATTTTTTTGGCCTGATTGGTACTTGAATAAAATTTTCCTTTTTTGCACTGGTTAAGGAAAAATTCCCTATGATAGATAGGTAATTTGTGATAGATCACTCATGAGTGAACAAGGTGTGGTTCAAGACCTATTTGGTTGTTTCCATTATATTTACATTTGAGAGTACATTTTATACATGGATCGTACAATAGATGGGTATATTTATTGTTTTGTTTTGATTCTATATTTACAGTTTTTCTTATCTTGTAATAGAATTATTTTTTTCGGAAATTTTATATCTTTGGGGTAATAATTTATTAGATGTTAGTTTTTTACATGCGTGTATTACTACGAAAAGAAAAAAATAGTATAGTCTAACCGTGACTGATGTTAGAACCTTGCCCCTAGTCAGCATCCTCTAGAATATATTGATGTGTATATTAGGTCAACTGAATAACAACATTGAGGCACTGATATATGTCACTCATGTTAGGATGTTACACCTTTTGTAAACACATGTATAAAATTCCTTCATAATGAAGCCAAATTCAATTTTGGATTCATCTAATCTAATGTTTTATGTTCTTAATTATTTCATTAATCCATAAAAATATCTCCAGATCTTTCATACATTTATTTTATTTCATAGATCCAAAAACCCTTATTTTTGTGTCGTATACACATTCTATTGAAGGATTATATTAAGACACTATACATTCAAATCCATTTTAAAAATCTCACAGTCATGTTCTATTTTAATGGAAATAAAAAATCATAATGAATTTATTGTGGAAACAAGGGAAAAAATTTCCCCATAGTACATTCATTGAAATTATCTAAACAATTTTGAAACTATCCAATCATTATTAGTATTTTTATTACCATATTTTATTAGTAGTCTCTTCAATACCTATTTAAGTCTAAAATTATTTACATTAAATGGTGATTGATTAGAACCTAATAATTATATTGATTTATGGAATCCATCTCATAATTCATGGATTATTTCCATCTTATATCCTTGGATCTCTATACTTATTCTATGTAAGATATATGATCATTATTTTCTAATGATAATTATTCACCCTCATATGTGACTAAAATAAATATCTATTTTACTCTGTTATATCACATGTACTTATATGCATCACATATGTTACAGGAACACCTTCTTCTATGGGGAACTACAGAATCAATTTCAATAAATTTTTTTTATAAATTGGTCTTATAAATCATTAAACTCAATCTCTCACATACTATAATCCCTGAGTGTATTCTCCCTCAAATGAATGAAAACAAGTCTTATGATAGTTACATTGTTATCGATATGGTTTTATATATAGAATACCATTGTTTTCATAGGATATAGTATAATGATTAACATCTTTCCTCTCGGTTCTAATTGATTTTGTTCTACTATCCTTAACAAACACATCACATCCCCATGGATGAACATGTTAAAAATTGGGTTTCATACCACTCTCTAATTCGAAGAGAATACCATTTTCATATTTATTTGGTACCCTATTTAATCTGTATAATTCACTCAATAATGTGTGTCCTCAAAGAGATAATGTAATACATGCATCACTCATTATTGACCTTAACCTGGGAAATATGGTCTGGTAACTTAATTCATTAACAATATTAAACAATTATTCTTCAGGTGGGTTATGTTGAAATAAAATACAATTCTCACATTGAAATTAAATTAATTATTATTTATGTTATTCACCTCCTTGATCTGATCATAGATTCTTTATCTTATTAAGAAGTTCATAATCATCGTCGTTATTACACTTTCTGAACATGTAAATGGATTCATAATTGTAACTCATTTTGTATATATAACCATACCTACTAAAGTCATCTATAATAGTAATAAATAATTATTATCCCGCTAAGTATTGTACATAAAATGGTCAACACACATCAGTGTGTACCAATTTTAAAATATACATTTCCTTTTCAACATAACCACTTAATTGTGTTCTGTTACTTTACCTTTTTAATAATTATGACCAAATTTAAGTGGATATAGATCAAAAGAGTCAAAATAACCATATTGATAGAGATTTTCAAAACATTTCTCATTTATATGACCATGATCGAGCTTCAACATAGGGTTTCATGTGAGTTTTTTGTATTAGTTTCATAAAATGTTTCTTATATTTGATTATCATATTTTAATAGATAATTATTTTTATTCAATTTTCCATACCATAAAATATTCTATCATTAGAAAAAGTAATAATAATTATTTCAAAATATGAAAATGAATCCATCCATATCTAATGATAATAGTGAAATAATGTTTTTTATAACACTATGAACCTAATAATCATTATTTAAAACCAAAATCAATCTTGTTGTAAATGTGATATGGAATTATCCAAAGGATAGGTCATCCATCATCTCTCTCATAGTATCCTCCAAATTTCTAGAAATATTCTAATATATACATGGTTCTAATATTTAGAAATTAATTTGAGAAACATCAAAAGAATATAGTACCCAACAGATTGATATATAAATATTTAAATAAATAACTAACTCACCTCAAGCTTCAACATTATTATTTGGTTGAGTTCAATTCCTCATCAAATGGCCCTTCCTACCACCTAAAAGAATACGACATCATGTTCATAACCATTCCATTGGATCTTCTTCTTCTGAAAAGGATGTATATTGAGATTATTATAAATTGAATTAGTCTTTGGGACTATTGGCCTAATCGTTTCCTTCTAATTTTCCATAAGGGAAATGGGTTGGTCCTACTCCATGTCAATATCAATGGGATGAATTATTGTATGATGTACAGAATGTGGCTTCTAACTATTTATCATATTTTATTTCACAATAATACTGAATATGATTTTAAGTAGTGAGGAAAAAAATATTTCTATGTGTAACTCATATGGGATCAAAAAACACAAGATATACATGCACTAAATATATCTAGTAATCTTGGACACACATTCTCGAGCTCTTTCTAACTCTCTATTATTGCATATAAATATTATATTAGAGATATTCTATCTATCTTATATCTCTTTCTCTTGATATAGATCCTTATGGTTATAAATAATGTTATGTGCATTGATATACAAATATTATTTTAAAATATCACTCTACATTGATGATAAAATGGTACATTGGGTATCCACTGCATCAACAACATGATAAAAATAAATTGATTCTTTTTCATTAGGATCATTGGAAATGAACATAGGAAGTCATGTTTCAAGTATGTATAATTTATGTTCGTGATGTATTATAAAGAGAAAGTTCATATACCATTCATATAAATTAATATTATTTAAAAGGTAATACATATCAAGTATGTATGGTAGTTATATTGCTAATGTCAATTTATTTTCCATTTCGAAAAATTAATAAAAAATTCATAGAAATTGTTTAGATTAAAATATAGATTAATAAACTTATATTTATTTATTTATTTATTTAATCTCCAACTATTTTTCGAAACCAAATATCTATCACCATTAGTTTTAAAATATCTTCTCACATAGATATTCTAGTGTCAATGATAAATATTCCCTTCATATAAACCATACAAGGTCCAAACTTTCTATTTTAAGGTGTTTTAGAATGAATATCATTCAAAATTCTTCAATGATTAGTTACATGATCCATTTAGTGGACCCCAAAATCAAGAAATCTCATTTAATTATTTTGAAACCCTTTCATCTCACCTATAAAAAGTGTTTTGTTGGAATCCAACCATTAATGTATACTATTTTAAGTTAACTCAAAAAATCAAATTAAATTGTACATCATAATTGAATGCAGCCCAACATGGGTTGGTCAATCACTTGTGACAGTGAGGTAATTTCAAACTTCTATAGTAGAAGGGTATTCTTACTTAATATTCAAGTTTAATTGATTTTTATCCTCATTTATAAGTCCCATTTTTAATCTTCCATGAATGGTTAATATTGGTAATATTTTATATAATTAAATTACCATGTATTATAAAAAATTTGTGAATAATACATTTTATATATATTACCATATTGTTTTCGTGTTAATTAATTTTTTAGATGATTACATAGCATCACTAAAAAATGATAAATAACCCTTGAAAGAAATAGAAATAAAAAATAAGTGGCATGATCAAGATATTCTGTAATGTTCATTTTATCTATCTGATGATAATCTAACCCACGACCCTATGGGAAAATAGACACTGAACAAAAAAATGTTTCTTGTACTATAATTATAACTTTATCAAATGTATCACCTTGATTAGTTTTTGATCAAATCCTTAACTCGGTCCATATCCCCTAACATGGTAGATCCATCATTAAAGAATCTCTTTCACTCATGTAGATGAGTTAATCAAATGTACTGTCTAAATAGGTTTTAAAAAAATCATGGGTACACATTCCACTGCATAATAAAGGGAAGAAGATAACTCACACTCTATCCTCTTAATTTCATCAAAACAAATTAAAATTATCCAATAAAAATCAAAATTATGGTTTATTTTCATAATCCACCACACACCATGAAAAATAATAATACATTTACATTATTATTATCAATTAAATAGATTCGTTATCTAATTAATATAATATTCCAAAAATGAATCCCATTAATTTCGATTTATCATAATTCAATCAAACAATCCTAAACTCAAAATCATCTCTAATTATAAAAAATTTACTTTGTTTAAAATTAATTTCAAAAAATGTGCACTTTGAATCAACATCATGTGTTCATACAAAATTTATCATAGGAAGTAACATAATTTATAATTTTAAATAAAACGACATCATGTGTATTATAGAATGATTGAAACACATAAAAAATAATGAATATGTTTAATAAATAGTTTTTTTAAATTTCAAATGAAATTTTGAAAACACATCTGGTAGAGGACTACATGGAATGTACAAATTACATAACATTTACTTTATTTCAACACTTTTCCATAGAGAAGATCATGGTTCTATCCATATTTTTTTTCATGGAGACGTTCTAGGTATACAGATTGCATTTCGGAATACAGGGAATCTAAAATAAAATTACAGGACATGGCATTCCCAATGTCATCTATGCAATACACAGATCACATGAACATTCTATACTATATAACATGATATGGGAAACTAAATGTTGGGTGCGGTGATTCCATGATTCGTGAATATACTAGGATATCTAAATCCATATGTTGATCTATTTTTTCATATCGTAGATCATATTATACAGATCTATCTTACTTTATCATGATATTTTTTTTCCTTTGAAGAAAAAATGTATTTAATGTATACTTCAACTACACATCATGTACCGTCTTTTCCTCTAGGAAGAAACATTAGCACCACCAAATGGTATTATCCAGATTATTATTCATTTTAATCATTAGGAATTTACTCGTTATGTAGTTGATAATGATGAAAAGAAGGGATGATGACTATAAAATATTAAATTGAATCATTTTATATAAATTAATATCAAAATAAATCCAATAAATCTATTATTAATAAATATTTATAGATTACACAACTCAATTCTCTGATACAACATTTAAGTTGTGGAAATAATGGAAGCATACTTTTCAATAACGAGTAATAGGAATTTTGATATTAAATCACATGTAATTATTTAATTTTAAGGATCAAGAGATCATGTCCATTTAAACTAGTATATTAATATAATAATTTAATATTATATAAACTTATAAAGTGGATCAATATGTGTAATTTATATTCAATTTATGAGTATGTATAAAACTACTTCCAATTATATTACACTATTATATTTGATCAAACGAAAAATAATTCATCACACCATCATTGAGCTATATTATTCAAGTGTCTAATTCCTATAGTGTTGATCCCCATGTGCAATGGAATCTATGATCAACACTAGAGAATCATTGAGTTCTAGAACAGCTATTCATGATTCATTAAATTTTTTGTGGTTGATCATATCAGTATTCTTCATAATGGATGTTGACACCTTGGTATTCTCCTTGTTTTGTGAAAGGGGAGGAAGAGAGAGAAGACTCTAGGGAATGATCCATTATCTCAATATCCATTATTCAAACCAAAAATTAATTAATAATATTATGTAATTAGATACTTATTATATCTATTGTATTGTGAGAAATTCATAGAAAAGAACCCAACTATCATTATTTTTTATATTTATACCCATATTCATTGATACTATTATTAACACTATTAGTCCCTTAACATGATAAACACATTAAATAATATAAATAATTAATATTTATAAATAATATTACCGTTAAACTCAATATATTTTCCTTTTCCATCATTTATTGATCATTGAATAATGACAATTTAACTAAAAATATTTATTACATTCTTATATATGATAAACACACTGATTATTATATTCACTACTATTGTAAAATAATATTTGTTATTATTATTTAACTGATTTTATTTTTTCAAATAACATGTGAATAGATTATGGAAATCAACTTACCACAATTAAATATTATTTATTCTTTCCTATATAATCAAATATTTGTATTTAAGTAAAATTTTAGATACAGTTAGTGTGTGACCCACTATGCCCCCATATGAAAAGAATTATTTAGAATCACAAAAAGAATAAGGATAACATCATGAAGAATGTCATGTCTTTCATTGAAAAATAATTTAATTTCTCAATGACATCCAACCTCCTATAAATAATTATATTATACCGAAATTCTGTTATAATTATATCAATAATAAAAAATGTTTCATGTCACTTCCATCAACCTATGAACTTTTTTTATCTTTCATCGAAATTCTAAAAATTGACTATTTCAGTAAAAACCATGGACATCGAATTATTTCAATGATCAATTTAATCAAAGGGTATGAGATATCAGTTTTCATCAAGACACAAAAGAGGTAAATACTTTCTCACAATATCCATTAATACATTATCTTGAAAAATGTACCCAATAAATCATACATCACCATGAAGATATGTCATATTGGGTTTCATTAATACAATAAATTATTTGAGTCAGGAAATAAATTAATGATAATATTTAAGTATAATTATCAATTCACATATATGGTGATAGGAACAGTCAATTAAATATAAAAATGTAGACTCACTATTGACAATGTGGTTTTTATAACCACCTATCTTGAATATTACCAAGGGAGAACACCAAGAGATGGTTCATCATTTTATTATCATCATATAAACCCTAATAGAATATATTTTTTTTGTTTCATCTATAAAATAAAACCATAAAATAGAATATTGTTCATGAATATTGTTTTAGAGTCTCTAGTTTCACTTTAGAGTGGGAAATAACTATGATTATTCAGCATGACCGATATTTTTAGGATATTAACAGAGATAAATATCTAGTGGGGAATAATAATGATATGATAATTAATGTTACATGATACGATAAACATCTAAATAACTAATAATAAATGTGGGTTAAAGGTAACCAAATTTAATACTGAGATGATGCTTCCAATGACGATGAAACATGAAGAATCTCACATAGTGGAAGAGCTAGAAAATATCATCAAATGGTGGTGTCCCTAGACCCCCAAGGAATATAAGTCATGAGTAAATGGAATAACGGTTCTTCTGAATGGATGGTTGGAGCCATTACAACTTCAAAAATATATCTCAGGGTCCTTTAATGGATTCTTCCTCTATTTCTTTCAGCTCTATAAATTATGAATCTTTTCTTAAAATGAATTCAATTGAATATCCTAAATGAATGTAATATTGTTTTTATAGGAACCAATGGATTCAACCTACCTTTCTTTCAGATCCTGGAATTCTATATCAATTTTAATTATAACTATTTAATGAAATCATTTTTTCTAATATACATTATTAGGAAACTACTAATAATTTTTTTCGTTTCTTTATCTTACCTCATGTTCTTAATGAAAGATTACCATGGATTAGTTTCAACTTAAAAATGATAAAATTATAATTTTCATTTAATTTTTTTAAAGCCCTAAAATATTATCCAGTGAACTATTACTCTATGAAATTTCATGACATGTCCACACGTGAACCTCCATATATGCCTGTTGATGTATAAAAACGCCAAGGGACTATCAGTTTTTTATGCGGGACTATAGTGTCTTGATAAATGTGTAAATTATGGAAGAATAAAAAATATATATCATCCATCTAGATAGAAATTAATAATTCGAGTAAATAATAAGACGACAGGTGAATAGGTAACCCATATTATAAAACAAATCTTAGTAATTCAATCATTGAGTCATAAAATTTACATTCATATATATAGGCCCAAAAAAACAAATTATAAAAAACATAAAACATAAAAATACTCTTAGAGGTCTGTGTATTATCGAGTTCTTTATCTCTAAACACCATCATAGAACATGTCATGAATCTTCTACAAATTAATTTCTCTTATCCAATATTATACCACTCACTTATACAAAATGTCTATATACAATGTTAGGGATTTAATATCACTAGCTATAATCTCTATTTAATACACCCCTTGATTGAATTAGAAAAAGTGATGCTAAAGGGCGTCATTAAAATTAGTTTTAAATTTTGATAAAGAGAGTCTTTAATAGTTCTAAAAAAGTGTTCTTAAAGGTGGTCATTGATCACTGCTTCAAAAAAAAGTACAGTCAGTGTGTGGGTTTTTTGTTAGTTATTTTCATGAAGTGGTGGTAGTGATCATGTTTATTACAACTTTTTTACTAGCACTACAAAAGGGTATTTCTCAAAAATATATAAATATCATTAAAAGTAATATATTAAAATATATGCATATTTATATTGATATTAATATAGAATATATTATTTAATTATGTTTTATAATGAAAATATGCATTTAACTTAATATATATTATATTTTGTAAAAATAGATTATAAAATAATTGATAAATAATAATTATTAGTTTTATAATTATTATCAATTAACAGTCATTTAATATCAATTTGAGGATAAAAAATACAAAAAATCATTAAAATATATAAAATAATATATAAATGTAACTCGATCTTCTAATGAGAATAAAATTTGATCTATGTGTAAACATTGGATACACTAAATTTCTAAAAGAATCAAGAAATAATGTTTATACCACAGTGAATATGCAGGACCTTGCTCATATATTTGTGGAAAAGGCCCAAAAGTCCTCCAAAACTGATTTCTTAGTAGGGGAACTCCAATTTTTTAATATATTTTGGATTTTCATCCTCATTTACGGGAGTGTTATTGACTTTTGTTTTTGGTGGATATTGATTTACTTTTTGGGTATTACATTCATATTAATATTACTGTTTTATATTTTTATCATTTTCCACAATTTATTTTTATTAGTAATTTAATATATGCATTTTTTCTTATATTAACTTATGATAATTCAATTGTATAAATAAATATGTAAACATATTTATATAAAAATTTCTTTCTAAATATTAAAAATAAATTTTTATTATTCATTTTACATGTACAAAAAATAATTATTCATTTTTTTACTTTAAAAAAGTGAAAAAATATTTATATATCTATACAATTAATGTATATATATAAACATTTCTATTTCCATAATATATATATGTATTTATGTATGTATATCCTTATTCTAATATATGTAAATAATTACATATTTGCTGAATTTATTTAAAACCACATCTAACATTTTTTTACCTTATTCAAATATATTTATTTTGTCTACATATACATATGTTTGTGTATTAATAAATAGATATATATTTTTATTATATTATAATATATTAAAATGAATATAATATATAATAAATTTAAATAAATATATGTATATAAACATCATAGAAACATATATATTTTATAAATGTATTTAAAAATAATTATATAAGTATATGAATAAGAAATATATATGTTAATATATATAAATAAATAGAAATAGCAATAAAAATTATTAAAACACAACAGTTTAGTGGTAATGTCATTCCTTCTTCAAAAGAGAGGTACATGGTTTGAATCCTGATGAGTGTACAAGATGATGGAAATATGTAAAGCACTGATAAAAAGGGTAGTGCAGTGAAAAGCCCTGAAAGGCAGGGGATGTTAAAGGTGTTGTGGAAGTGCTGATAAAGGGGTTCAATCTCATATATGTATGAAAAAATAACCAAATTTCGTAGCCCTTTTTTTGGCAGTGATAAAGTGTAGATTTATATGCGCTAAAAATCAATGTTAATGGGGTCCTTTAACATTTAAAAAAATATACTATTAAAAGGGTCCTTTAGTAGTGAAAAAATAGTTCTGATAATGGTGTGGTTCATTAGATGTTTTTTAACAATGCTAAAAGAACCATTTATCATAAAATTTATCATTCAGATAAAAGGAACAAGACTTTAACTATGCTTCCACAGTTGTCATTTTTATAGTTCTTATAAAGGCCCATTATTTCAATATTAATGGAAATTTTTTCAGAAGTGAATTAATTATCTTTGGTTTCTAATTGAATTCCCAATAATTGTGTATGTACAACTCGTTAGATAACCACTAATGATGTCTATACTAATTCATTGTCTCAGTAAATGTTGTTTATTTTGATGTATGTTAAAAAGTACGAAGATAAGGAAAAGAAATAAAAAATATTTAACAACCTCAATCCTTTGGCCCTAGGATGACACGTGAGATAAACATACCTTTATTTTCTATTTGTATATATCCCTGATAACATATCAATAATTATTCCAAGAATATTTAACTATAAAACCTTAGAGATCATCCCATGGATTCAATGATAATGTATCACTTATAATCCCAACAAAATTTAAAAGGTCCCTAGAGTATGGTATCATATATAATACATGAATTTTATCATTGATTTTCTAACATATGTACAGTACTAAATCTACGGATATCATCCCTAAATTTCCATTTATATATCATCATATATCATATACAATCTAAAGATCTTGTCCTCAAATTATGATTTTTTTAAAATTGTATATTATATTGAATATGGGGATCCCATCATGGAATTCCCCTATATTTGGAATCTTGTCTGACTAATAATCTAAGGATTTCAACATGTAATTCCAATTTATATATTTAAAAAAAATTATTCCCCTTAATTAAATTTGGTCCAAATTCTACAGGAAAAAACAATATACTACCCTCTATTTAAATCATATAATTTTATTTTTAATTAACAAGGGGTATTAATAACCAAAATAATCAGTTAATTTATTATGTACATTTTAATTACTCATATCAAGAATTTACAAGAACCATTATTATTTGAATAAATGTATATAGAGGTTTAATTAAAATTATAACAACCATCATTTTATACCCACATTCTATTCTCAAAAATAATATGGTTCTTTGATGTATCTATGTTATAAAACGAGTAATAAATCACATATTCTCTTCCTAAAGGGATGGGGTATGAACTAATTAGAATATCAAAGGATCATTTCTTAATATATATATGAATCTATTCTCATTTTATTGAATTTTTTAATTGAATATAGGTTCTAGGAAATATGTATGACAAATTTTCATGAGAAATACATGTCATATAATATCAATATGGTTAACCCTTATTGTATTAATAAATTACCACATAATTTAGTTTATAGTTTCTCCACTATTTGAGTGTTGGACTTGTATTCAAGAACATATGAGATGAAATTGGAAACCATAAAAATTACCAAAAATAGGGAATATTTGAATTCATCAATGATAATACATATTGAAGAATATTAATATAATAAAGAAGTATGAATGACTTGTATCCTTACATAGAGATTTTAAACACATCAAAGGGAACATAATTATGATAAAAATCAATGCAGTTTCACCAATTTAATGGATAAAAGTATTTGAACTCAATAGAGGGATACTATACAAAATAATGAAAGAAAATTCAACTTAGGCTTAAGGCTAAAAAATGGGAAAGAAAAATTATTTGGTGATTAAAAAATCTAAGACAAACAAGTTTGATGGGGTATCCCACTGGCTAACCTGTTCACTTATAGAAGCACTTCCAGCCTATAGGAATTCCACTATATAGTAGGTGGACTTTTATAAGATTTCATTTTCATTTTATCCTTAGGGTTGGATTCCTAGTTATTCTCCTAGGCAATTGTAATGCCACTGAGACCCCACGAACCCCCTTGTACATTTCCTTATAATTATAAATGTTTTTTACTGAACTACTCCTCACATTTGTAAAGTAAAGGGACCTTATAAGGGACCCATTATTTTCATTCATTGATAATACATATTTATTTGTCAATAATCAATATATATTAAAAATATTCTCCAAAAACACATATTGGTTTACTGTTTATGAATAATAAATTCATAGTATAATTATTTCAAGAAAGATATTCTATATCTCCCATAAAATATCTTCCAAAATTTTTCTCCTCTGAAACATACCATACATTAAACCTTTCTTCAAAACCAAGGAAAAAGAAACATAATAAAGGGAGAGCTCATATTCTTAGTAAGGGTAAAAAAGGGAGATATTAATCGTCACTGAAACAGAATATTCACATCACGGAATGATAAATTATATTAACATGTGAAAAATCGTACATAGTATATCATAGATCATAATCATTAATCATGTGAAAAAGAATTAAATTTCATAAGACTTGAATCTTCATTGAATTGACCATCAGGATCCATGAGAGCATAAAATTGAGATAAAACATAATTTTTTGGAAAAAACATAAATATTTAGATTCATTTATATAATAAGGTATTACTTACAATAATATCATATTGGATTGGGTTCACATAACATTCCACCATATCTATAGTAAGGGTTCACTCCCAATAATCTCATGGTTGAGATAGTCCTTCACTATATTTGGCTCACTCCGCATTCCAATACTTATTTTATGATGAGATATCCATCAACAACTAAAGAATTATAATGACTTATAATTTTTTTAAAAAATTTACATATTCATTATAAATTTTTCTTTCTGCCACACGATCCTAAAACAGTCCTCATATATCATAACCCCTAGAAATGAAATGGGTTACATAAAAATTTATACAATTCATCCTATTATAACCCATGGAAAATTAACACATATAATAGACATATAATTATCATAAACTATCCATAAATATAATTATAATGGAATCCATTGAATATAAACCATTTAAATAATGAGCAACATCAAAGGATGTTATTATAAATGAAATCTGTTATATAATATCTTTTGGAATATTTCATGTGGAAAACACTCTTTTCATTTTAGAATAAAATCGTTAAAATATAAAATTATCTTCAACATTATTGAAATGTTTTTATTTGAAAAATAACCATGTTAAAATTACATGTAATATTTAATAAATTTTTCTTTTATGATGGTTTGAAATTTCATTCATTCCATGTATGTCAAAACAACAATTCTTCCCACATTGTCATCAAAATTCAATAGATACATATTTCATAAACATTGTAGTAGATTAATTTTAATATATTTTTAATAATTAAAACATGGGTAAGATGACTCTAAAAAATCATACGATGGTATTGAAAATATTTATGAAAATATTCTATACAAAATGTTGACATGAACAAAAAATAATCCCCACAAAGGAGTAAATAATTTATTTTTCCTCACAAAAAATAATTAATCATTATAAAAAATAAAGAGAGGTAAATAGTAACATTACATGATAAATTATGTATAAATACTGTATACTAAAATTCATGATATTATTGATTTTTATATTATGATATTTAATTATTTGAAACATAATCCTAAATCATCCAAGTAAAAAATCAGATGGAAACAGAAAATATTTATCTCAAATTTGAATTTCTATAAATGAAATATATCCTTCTTTATAACAAATTTAGAATTATTATTATTACTTATAAACAAATTTATGTAATCATAATTTAATATATGACACTTATGAAATTTTAATAAAAAATTATTAATAATTTATTATAAAATATATTCTATTCTGGTGAAATATATTTTCATATCTCATAATAAAATCTTCTATATATCTAGTCATTTGACATTATTCATTGTTAAATCTACTTTATAATTTTATGTGTGATATAAATATCATATATTATTCATTATAAATATTTATATTCTTCTATAAATTTTAGATATGATGAAATTATTTACACCACTCATGGTGATGGCAGTCCAATCAAACCCATAAATCTTGATTTATCTATCTAACTAAATGAGGAAAATAACGAAAAATATTATTTCTTAATTATATCTCAATAATAATATTATAAATAATATATATTTCGGTTTTAAATCTATCATGACTAACATTTATGGAAAATGGAACTAACAAAAATCAAATAGCTTCATTAAGGTTTATGTTCACATATACGCATGAGTGGAATTATATTTATCCAATAGATGAGAATGTAAGAAGATAGATGTGATTTTTAAATTAAATATAAACAATTATATAAAGACATATCATATATATTCATGAAATCAATCATAAATACCATCAATTAATGATGGGGATAATAAATGTTTGTTATTGTAGTGTGAAAATGGTTGTCCACATTTACTCATGAATAATAATTTATATAAATCATTTTATGGAAAGGGGGTGGATGTTAAGGTAAAATTATCCTAAGAAAATTTAAATATATTTATTGTTGTAAATTTTATATTTTTTTATGAATAAAATATATATTTTTTTGGTATAATAGAAATAAATTGAAAGAGTTCAGGAAGGATGATAACATAATCTTCAATATTCCTCTTTTAGATGACTTTTTAATAACCCATTTAATGGAATTTTAAAAAGAATCTTAAGTAAATTTTAATTAATAAATTTTAAAATATAATTGAGAAGGTTTTGGTTAATCTAGAGGGATAAATATTAATTTATGAAGTGAAAGGTGGTGTGTCCAATTATAATTGGTGAAGAGGACACATTTAGTTTTTCGTAAAGGATTAACATGTAATAATTTCGTACTATGGAAAAATTATTCAAAATGGTGAGATATTAGATGGTGAATTTTGATGTTGAAATAATATTTAAATATAATAGTATTTAGATAATTTCCATTGAAAAACCTATCATTCTCTCTGGTTTAACACCCGAGTAACAATATTTTATCTCAAATGAGGGTAAAAATTTTGTAGTATTAAAGGGTTGTAATTTTTTTATAATGTATAAAAAAATCATGAATTTCCTATAGAGAAAAATTTTAATCATTTTTCATCCTTCATGTCCAATTATCTTATTTTATAATTTTAAATTTTTTAATAAAATACTATTGGTCATACAATATATTTAATGACATTTTTGGAAATATTAATTTTATTTAGCTATAAATACATCAAGAAAAAAAAATAATTTTAATAAAATTTCATTAAACATAAATTAAAAATTATTATTCATTATAAAATTCATTCGACAATATAAGACAATGAAAATAAAATCATTTTCAATTTTTAAGATAATTTACATTGATTTTTATACTACTTTCACAATCATCTTCTTAGCATTGTTTATGAATTTAAAATAATTATAGAACAATGAAAATCAGTAAATAATTTCAAATTAAAAATGAATTCATCATGCTAAAAATTATCTTTTAAATTAATCAATAAAATATTGAGATCCCTATGTTAACATATAATGTGAATTTAAATCTAGAGAGTGACATTTTGTAATTTTCATTAATTTAGATAATATAAATGATATTATGTTAGGGAAATTGATCAAAAATACCATATATAAACATTTGATAAATATATTAACTAATATGTCTAATAATGTGAAATAAAATTATGTTTTAGGTTGATTGTGAGTCCTTATACCTTGGTCGTATCATTATTTTACTCTTTTTACAATTACGATGGTGAAAAACATTTATCACAATTTTTATATATATTAAATGAATAGAAAAGTTATATATTTACCATATTAGAACATAATTATTATAAACAAGTTAAAAAATTAATTGCTCAATATCTGTATTTGGAATATATTAATTTTTATATAAATATGATAAACGAATAGAAAAAAGATGTTTATAAAAATTATGTCTTTAAGAATAAGAATTAACACATATCAAAATCATGAATATATATAATTTAAAAATAATTATATACATTATTATTAATAAAAATTATCATATTTAAATTTAATAATAAATACAAAAAATAATTTTACTTTTACGTTACTTGATTCACTGAAAGGAAATGATAATAATTGAAATAATGTTATTTTTCAAATAGTAATGAAATATAAATCATTTTGGAAAAGAATCAATATTTAAATTCAATTTAATTTTGATATGATAATTTAAGTAAGTATTTTATTTTATAAAATAATATATCTAAATGTTCAATAAATTAATTATAATTTCGTTGACAAAAAAATATAAATCATTTTTGATGAAAAAGAATTTTTTTTATTCATAAATGAGATCACAAGATATTAAATGCATGATTTGTGTTGATTAATGTATAATTTTTTCTTTTAATTATAAAAAAAATATATTATATAATTTTTTAGTCATAATCCTACACAAAAAATAAATATTTGGGTTGTAATAATGTTTGTATAATATATCATAATTCTATTAAAGTTAAGTGTTGTGAGTTAATCAAGTTATGGAGAATATTATTTTCTTCAACTAATATTTCAACATGTAAAATTGACCCCCCTGAATAAATTTTACATCAATATTCTATCATGGTAATTTATTTCTATAGATAAAAAAATCATTTATTGGAAACCCACGTTGTACACAAGGATATAAAAACATTATTTGAAAGGGAAATTGAAAAACATAAAGGTTAACATAAATACTAAATAATTGGGGACCAAAATATTGAAAAAATTATTTTAAACATAACAAATAGACATGTATTAGAAGTATAATTTAAGAGAACTAAGAGAGATTAATATATAATATGATCATGTTAAAGTTAACTACTACAAAACAATAAATCATTCAAGGGTGAAAGTGATATAAATTCATCACAAATGATGGAAAAAGTATAATTTTTTTTATTTCAATATCCTTTAAGAAAGTAGAGTTAGTATTTTAATATCAAGATGAATAACATGAGAAAAAAGATACATTCTTGATTTATTTCAATATCATTGACACTTTTTCAACATTTAGTTGTGCATCACTCAATTTAAACATCATCCATTACTCTACAAAATTAATAATAAAAATAAAAAATTCATGGTTTTAGTAATATAAATAATTTTTCACAACTATTAAGATCTATAAAAATAAGAAATCATTCTTATTGTCTCTAAATATATATGAAACCCAAAATATTTATAAAATTTTATTCAATAGGGATAAATATTAATAATTAATCAATTTAACTTCAATAATGACAAAAAAAGATCAACAAGAACAAATCTCTTTGTACTAAGCCTTAAAAATATTTCCATATATGACTAAACCAATTCAAAATCCAAAAAAATTAAATATTATCACTAGGAATATAAAATAAACATAACACTAATCCAAAAAAATAACATATTATTTTCACATACCATATATGTGAATACAATGATCATATAGTCTCCAAAAACAACGTAATAACCTAAATCAAAATAAAACAAGATTGAAAAAAAATCATGATTCCAAAAGATAACTCTCTCTTATTTCTTAAATAAAATCATATATTATGGAATTTATTAAATAAATCCAAAAAATAGTAATCTACATCAATGATAACTTAAACAACTTTTTCATTAAAATCACTAAGAAGTTCCCAGGTCCCCAAAGATATCACATTTACTTTACCTATATTAATAATATCTATATCTTAACTAAACATTATTATCTCATCAATAGGAACATATTAATGATTATTTATCCCTCAATTATATATTTTCCAAATAATATCACCTTAAATATAAATCACTTTTCTAATATATCAATATCATTCAAGAGATTCTAGAAAATCATTACAAAAATATATAGAAGAACAATCTTAAGATGTTTCATGATTTTTAGAACTAAAATATAATTGGTAAATCACTTCTACAACATAATTTCTTAATAAAAATACAAAAACACTTTAATCTTCCATCATCAATTATTTAAATAACATATTCACTTTCTTTTTATTATAGATAATATATATATTAGTGTGGTGATTTTGATAATTCACATGTTCCACCAACATAATACATTAACTTGTAAATGGTAGCATAAGATGAAAATCAAATACCTCTATATAAATATTAATTTTTCCCCGTGAATATTTTATCTATTCAATTATTTTAAACACATATAAAATTATCACATTCCTATGAGAATAATTACTATGTGATTCTTCCCCATAATGAATATAATGTAAGTGGGATCTTTCCTTTCCATTGAAATTATTTACTAAATCCCCGTGTTACCATATTTTATCCTATTATATGATGTAGGAAATATGCCCAAGATGATGTTTTAAATTAAATAATGAGATAAATGACTATGATCAATCACTATTTTTTTTAAGTACCAACTTCACTTTATTTTCCAGTACGGAAATTATTCCATTATCCATCAAATTCATCATTAATATGAGTCCTCCTCGTTCCATCCACTGGAGAGAACTGAAAACCATAATGTAAGAAACAATTTTTAAAGTGTGAAATGAGAAGCCATTAATATTCTATCTATATTATATATTATTATTTTCAGTATATATAACAATAAAATAACCCTAGGTCATTCATTCTCATTATCGACATGAATCCTTCTTAATAGTTTATAAAGGTAATTTGAGTTAGCCCAAGAATATACCCAGATAGTTTACAATGAGGTGAACACTACAGTCCCACTTATCATCCATTAGAATTACATTCAATATATTCATGAAATCTTTTTGAGGTTATTCTCACAATATTCATAGACACAGAAGCCACATCTACTATTGGTATGTAAAAGGGTATTTATTATTATGAAAACAACATAATCATTTCTTTACGAAACCATAATGATTTACCCCAATATATAGAAATTCTTTTGGGGATTTTACCGGAAATCTAAAATCCTAATATCAAAATATTAGCTAATCCTACATATTATACCAACTATAGTAACCCATAATTTTTATTTATATATATATATATATATATATATATATTAATACATGAATATTCAATATATTTTTCAAATGTTTTCCTAGTGATTGTAACTATTTTTATTATTGGGAGACTAGATGCACAATATTATTATTTCATGAAATATCTTCAATATACCCCAAAAATATATTTTACACATAGTAAAAATCATTGAAATACCTTACATAAAGCCCATCATCACAACCAGGGGAAATGAAACATTAAAAAGGTGAGTTCATATGCTTATTAAGTGTAAATAAACGATAACTCAATGATCAAATATATATAATATTATAATAGTGTCACGATAATAAGATTATAATGGTATAAAATATATACATATAATTTTAAGGGTTATAATATTGTATGTTTTTATATTTTTTGGCAGTTCATAAGTCTATAATCATAAAAAAATCAATGAAAATGAGCCATTATAGAATAAAATTGGCCTACGACATAAGTTTTTAGAATATAAATAATGAAATAATATAATTTCCATAGTCAATCCTTACATTAAAATATACTATAGAGTATTTGGTCGCTTCCCAATTCAATTATATCTTTATTCATGGTTCACTAATGAGATTATCATTGTGGATAGGGTCCGTTACTGAACTGGGTTTAGTCCCCATTCCAACCCTTATTATCTAATGTGTATTCCATCATTTCCAAATGAATTGTTTTGGGGGAATATATTGTTTATCCCACCCATCACATAATCATAATTCCTTCACATGTGTCCCAAAATATCCCTAAACAATCATCATGTATCATTACTCTTGGAAAAGAAACATATTCGATGAACATTTCATGAATTCATCATAACATAATCCATCGAAGATAAATGGGTTTCATTAAAATCTATACTTCATAAAATATCTATATAAATAATAATTATGTACTAATTGGATAATATACCATATATATAAAAAATAACAAATTGAATGTTTTCCAAAATTATATTTCCTATAAATTATAACATCAATTTAGTTTTTGGATGATAATATTTTAATTTCATAATTACCTATTTGAGATATGAAAACATAAAAAAATATTATTGAAAATAATTTCTTTGAATGAAACCTTAAAACTTGTAATTTTGTATTCAAATAAATTATTTCTCATTATGGTGGAAAATTCCATTAATGTCACATACAATAAAACAATGATTAATTTTACATTTTTGATAAAAATCCAAGATTAATTAATTTGGGAAACATTGAGAAGATTAATTTTAATATATTTTGTAAAAATTTAAAAACATATATGTTAAAATTAAATTGAATTATCGTATCACATTATTAGAAAAACTTTTGAAACTGTTTTAGGAAATCATATTACTTTGAGAAAAATATTTTCCATAAAAAATTGAAATAAATTATGTTTCTCATACAACCATTTTCCAATCACATTAATTTCCTAAAAGAGGAAATCAAATATATTAAAAATAAATTAAATTAAAATCAATATTAAAAAAATTCATGTAATAATTGATAGATTTACTATATTATTTCATCATCTGAAACATAATCATAAACTATCTCGGCAAATAATGAGAATGTATTATTATTCTTTTACCTCAAGTTTTATTTTTATTAGAAGTACTAATAACTCATAATTAATAAATTTAATTTTTTTTTAAATTTATGAAAATATTAATTTCAATAATTATAATATAATATATGGTCCAATAACTCAATTTAAGTACCCATTTATTGATATTTAACTGTGAAAAAACATCAGTTATGGTTGTTAACTATTTTCATTTCTAATGGACATTGTGGTTTGTAAATTATGGCATGTGTACATTGATTATAGTTCCATGATATCAAAAATGTTATATATGATATAAATATCATATATATTCATAATATTGATATTTATAATCTTACATAATATATATATATATATATATGTGTGATTTACACAGTTCCTGGAGAGGTTAGTCTATGTGTACGCATGGAAATTCTACGCTTTTTCTAATGAAAAGATAAAATAAATGACAAAAATTGTGTCATTATTAATTATAGAAAAATATATCCTGACTAATAATAACAATATATATATATATATTATATAACCTTATTACCACCCATCTTAATATGAAAAAATAAATTATTCACATTGCATCAGGAAGGTGGTTGTAGAGATGAATGCACAACATTATTATTTGCCAATAGATGGGATGGTAAGAATGTATTTATTATATATAATAATTTATAAATAATAATAACATAATAAATATTATGTATATTAATTATACTAAACATAATTACCATCAATTAATGAAAATTTTGAAAAAAGATTTTCATCACTATGGAATGTTAGTAGTCCACAAGTGCATACGAGTAATAATTTTCCATTACCATTTGATCAAAAGAGTTGGTATAATTGTGGTTCGATAGCCATAATAAATTTTTAATATATTTGGGAAAAAAATAAATTATTTTAAGGAGAATTCCATTTTTTTTATAGGATTTATAAAATAATAAATTGAAATAGGGTGGGTTGGATGATTGCATCATTTTCAGTAGATCTCATTAAGATACCTTTTTAATTACCCTTATATTGATTTTTAATAGGATTGGTATATATAATTCATTGATACAAAATCTAATAAGTGATTTTTTAGGGTTTAGTCATTCAGGTTGGATCAATGATGTGTAATGAATAGATAGAATGGATGCCCTCAAATAAGTGGAGGAGACTAAACATTTAAAATTTATTAAAATATCTATATATAATATAGTCACACTCAAGGAAAAATAATTATAATGACAATAAATTCGAGTTTTGGATATTAAAAGGTAAAAATATTTCTCTAAAATAGTATTTATATGATGTTAATTGGAATACTTATTCATTTTTCTATGTTTATCACCTTGGTAAGATCACTTTATCCATAACCATGGAGATGATTATTTTAGTCATAAAGGGTAATAATTTTAAAAAGAAGTCAAAATTGTGTAATAAATTTATATGGGAAGAAATTTTATACCATTTAAAATACACATTTCCATCTGTACTTTTTTTAATATCAATTAGTAAAATATATGTTTTCAAAAATTATCATTACTAATATTTTATATGTTATTTAGTTAATTTGAATACAAATACATCAAGATAAAAAAAGAATTATGATATAAACACAATAAAAATAAATTATCCACTATTATTATCTATAATTATTATTTAATACAATTATTCACCTAAAAATTTATTTTCATGTTTTTAAAATAATTTACAAGGTTTTTCAAAATCTTGAAAAGGAATCGGTAAACATTAGGTATGAATTTTATGTAATAATAATATTACTAAAAATTAAAAATACAGTAGAATAATTAAAATTTCTAAATGATATTGAATATAAAAATTTATATTAATACATAACATATTATTATCCCTAAGTGAACAGATATGTGAAATTAAAAAAATGATATAAATGTTTTGTAATATTATATAAATAACATAATATAAATGAAATTTTGATGGTAAATTTAAAAAAATGAAATATATTAATTGTTGGAATGGATATTGTTAAATTCATGTAATCTAATGAAAATAATTAAATTTTTGGGTTATTTTTGGGACATTGTCTCATGGTTTTATATGTATGTTTTTTATTTTTATCATTACTATTGTGAGAAATATTTACCACAGTAACAATTCATAATGGTATAAAATATAAGGTTACTATATATGAAATTTCATCCACTTAGTTTCATATATGGTATCCATTTTTATATATTGAATCTAAATAATAGGCAAAAATGAATTTAAATATACTTTCATAAAACTCAAAGAAATATATTTTTAATGTGTCCTTATGAATAAAAATTAAGTTAAAACAATGTCATGAATATTACTGAGAAAATAAGAATAATTTAGACTATGATAAATAAAAATATATCATTTGTTACTCTATGAAATAATATAAATTATAATATCACATTTAATAGACATTATTTAAATAAAACAAATGTAAGTATTTGAAACAGCTATGTTTTTCACTATTTAATAAAAAATCCTTTATTATAGAAAAATTAAATAAATTTACTGCACGAAAATTTTTATATTATGATTTCAATAATTATTTTCATTTTAATAAATTCATTTTTTTATACTTTAATGAATTAATTATAACTTTCATGCCCATATAGAAGTAAAAAAACATTTTTAAAAATCATAAAGCATAAAATGACTTAACTGAGAATTGAGTTCTTATTTATTTTTCATTAATAAATAATTTTGAAATATGTAGGACCACAATACGTATATTATATTTTTTGGATACTCATATTCAAACCAACCAATTCAATGTTTGGTTTATAATAATATTTTTATAATATATCACAATTATCTTAAATCTTGGTGTTGTGTGATGGACAAGCAATCAATAATATTATTTTTTTAAAATAAAATTTTGGGTGTTAAATGCATTAAAATATACCTATAACAACCCAACTCACCATTGAGCCACAATATCTGATGTCGCATACCTCCCTTGTGAAATAATATGGTTATTGATCATGCATTTCCATCTCTTACTCCCACGATTCTAATTAACCATCCACATTTTAAAACAAATAATTCATTAGATGGGTAGATTTTCCACAAAAAAACTTATCATTATGATCCTAAGTTCAAACTACATTATTTGTGAATGAAGAATCAACCTCACGATTAATATCATTACTATAAGGAGAATGAGTTAAAAAGGTAATGTTACGCTCATGTTCAGATACATGAAATATGTCACGAATGACACTAAACCACCATAGAAGGGCCAGTTAGTATGCCACCAATCCTACCCGTTCCTAAATATCAAATAATCCGACATACTAGGGTCTTACTTTCCCTTTCCTTCATAATATATTGTGACCTAATCAAATTTAAATGGGAACAAATACCCAATCACCTATCTCAAATGTAACAGAACAGTGATTCTGAATTTCATAAGACATTTCTATAAAATTTAATGTATCTAATCAATTGAAAATTAGTTATAAATATTATTTTTTCTCATTTATGAATCATGTTTAAAAAAAATACACCTCACCTATCACTATCCTATATAAGAGTGAACAATAATGTCTCCCATATAATGCCTCATAGTGCACCATATGAATATTAACATAGTATCTATTATTGTAGGAAATGTTACCAAGGCTATGTGATTCTATAAACAACAGCAAAATATAGGACACCTTCTCTCATAATTATAATAGTATCTATATAGTCAATTTTGACCACTCATTAGTCTGGGGGTGGATGGAAGGTCTCAAAAGAACATGAGAACCTAGTGGATTATATAACCCCTTCTAAAAGAATGAATCAAAAAAATAATATCTATATGAGAATATTATATGAGTAACCCCATGTTACCACACAATATCACAAAAATATTGTTTTCCCATATCATCAACTGAGAATGTATCATTGATATGAAATAAACAAGAGACCATGGTCAATCAAACCCTAACTACCCACATGATGTCATTCCCTAGGGTGTCCCCATCATACCAATGATGAAATATATAGAAAAATCATCCCACATCCTTTTGGTAATAGGTAATGTATATAGGATACCAATTGTTCATTGGTTCTATACATTAAATAATTGATTAGTGAAGCATCTCATGAAAAAATCATTATCCCCTTTCTAATTACTGGACATTAGTACTATTATTCAAGATCCTGAAACATTTTTTTATCCATGGCTTCACTAAAAACATAAAATCATGATATTCCTCCATTATAGCTTCCCTAATGCCTATAGTAACCACTAAAATTGAGTTAACATAAAGAAAATCATCCTAAAAAGAAAAATAATTATGTGGAGGATCCCATTCATAAATTCAATGCCACAAAGACATGAACTCTAGAAAAGAAAAATGTCTCCACCCAATTTTTTTATAAGTAAAGGAACAATAGAAAAAAATGTGATGGATTCTTTGACCTAATATTCATGCACCCCAAATTCATTTTTATAAAGAGAAAAATTTAACATAATTCACTGTTAGAATCTAGATCCAGTATATGGTGAGTTTTATGTCACAAAAAATTAACATTGTTTACATTTATACGTCTACAATATATTTATTTAAAAAAATATTACTTGTATTCTCTCCACCTTTATTGATAAGGGATAAAATTCAACTGTGATAATATATATTTCAGGATTTTTTTTTCTATATAAACAATGATTCTCTGTGCTGGTAGATAATATATAAATTGTCAAAAAGAATTCACAAATTTGGTGCACTCCCTGTCATGTATCATATAGTTTCTTGAATGCGGTATTAACTAGTGGCTCCCATAATCCATAAAATTACCTCCCAACATCAGCTCTACTCCAAGACCATTCCTTTATTCATACATAATATAAAATACTCCCAATCAAGATATTGTAGGATAAGGATTATTGTTTTATATATTTTCTTCTTCAACTAAAAAACGCATCCTCATATGAATCATATAATAAAGGAATCATTGTATTTCTCATCTATCCCATCAATGGTATTTATAGTAAAGATACATCAAAAAAATAATTTACACTTTTATCATAAAAGTCCTATTTAACTTTTTATGTCAATCATTCTCTTATTTCATTCATATGTTACCACATCAGTAACCTGATATGGTTTTATAGAAAAATTGGTCATAGAGATATTGTTCCTTTTAACGTATAGATGTTCAATCTATTAGAAAAAATAGAGACTATTTCCAAAGTTTGTATTCCCTTATTGAGTTTAACACAACATTCAAATTGTGTGTATTACTCCCATGACATGTAGTATATGAGGATATAATCAATTAATATAAAAAATAATGAATCCAAAAATGGATGAAGGACATGATTCATTAGGTTCATACCCATATAAGGTGTGTTCATTAGGCCAAATAGCATAAATGGTACTCAAACTAACCACATATTCTTTTCAAATATATACAAGGTATGTATGATTGTATCAACCTATCGTGGTGATAACCTATGTCACGACCTGTCCTCGGGACCCGTGGCAAGACTACCTCAAGACCGCCTTCCAAAGGCTAGGGGCTGGCGACTAGCACCAAAGGTGTAATTCCCTATGCGGGGAAGGAATTACCTTTATAAAAGTAAACAACAAAAACAGAGTACGCAACATGAAGTAATCATTATGTAAAACTGAATACTAAAGACTATGATGGAAAGTAAATGGGCCAGTATACAAACCCAACTGAACAACAAGTACAAGTAAAATGGTAAAAACAGTTGAAAGCAAACAGCTACTACTGGATTGTCCTCCGGGGTTCCGAACTGATGTGTAGGTACAGATGGACACCTCATCACTCACGTTCGTCAGTCTCCTCCGTGTGCCGATTTGTCGCAAGGTCCACCTCCAGGTACCATCCAGTCATGGTGCTCTCAGCCTCCATTAGCGCTATCCATCATCTTCATCCAACACAATGAGGTGTGGGCATAGCCAGTGTGGGGGTGAGTATAACGATACTTAGTAGACCCCGAGAACCGTAAGGTCTCACAGTATCCACTATTGATAAAAAAACGAAGAAAGATACAACCATGAAGTAACAACAAACCCTACTTAGTTATATGCCCATACATATACCTATGTTACCAATCTCAGCCCAACTCCAACTCTCGAGCCCATTCGCAACCCAGTCCACACAGTATGTAAAGTCAATCACCACGTTGATGATGGTTGAATGACATGACTCACCTCACATAGGTATACAACTCATGAAGAGGGGTAGAGATGATTAGATGTATCCTCTGAATCATCTTCTCTATCAAACCCATGTAGGATCCTAGAACAATATCAGTCTTGTTGAACCTACATATTATACTAGCACAGATGTTGCCACTGTCAAACCCGTGAAGGATTCCGGTACAGTAGTTATCGATGTGGAAGCCACGTAGGATCCTAGTACATAAGTCAATTTTGTCGAACCCACGGAGGATCCCGGTACAGAAGTCGTCACTGTTGAACCCACATAGGATTCCAGTATAGTGGATATCATTGTTGAACCCAAGTAGGATCCTTGTATAGAAGTCTTCACTATCGAACCCACGTTGAATTCTTGTACCGTGGTTATCATTGTCGAACACACGTAGGATCCTGGTACAGAAGTCATCGCAGTCGCAGCCAGCTCTAGTGTTACCGCACATAGCAAGATCGATTTCGGGAGGGTCTGCCCCTCATGAAAAGTGGGTCGATACATCAACTATCATGAAGTCCTATGTATATGCTTACCAAAGTTTGGTCTCATCATTAGGAACCCAACACGACAGACTGTGCGTCAATCGGACGCCCGGTCTTAGAGTTATTGTCTTTTCCGTTCCAGGGGCTCGGTAGGATTTACGCTCCATCGAAACATTGTAATTTTCCAAATTCATCCAAAACTCACATAGAGAATCGTAAAAGGACCACCTCATCACATGGGTCCCAGTTCCATAGACGGCGCGTTGATCAGATACGTGGTCTAGAAGTTATTCACGTTTATGTGAAACGGGCCCGGCCCGTCAAGAAAAGTGGCTTGCGTATTGGCCCGACCTAGTATGGAGGGTCCGACCTGTCTGGGGGTCGGCCCAACCCAGTTTGGTGGGTCGGACCAAGCTGGGGGGTCGGATCAGTTCGGTGGGGCGCGGGCCGTACACAGACCCAGCCCGTGGAGCGGGCCGTTCCGGTTCACCTGGCGGTGCCGGGCGGCGCCGCCTCTCACGGCCCAGCCGGGTGAAGGCGGCCGGTTTTTTCCAGCACGAGTGGCATTCTCAACAGGCTACTATTTCTCTCATGCGGCACTGTGGGTCTTCATCCCGGCTGACAGTCAGTCGGCATGTTCCCCGGTGAGCGGCCCGCTGTTGCGGCCCGCGGTTCCCCCGCCGCGCGGCGCATGCAGGCAAAACATTTGTTCTACCAGGCCGGCCGTAGCTTGCCTGTTTTCTTATCCCAAGTGGCCCACATTTTTAGGATGCATCTCCTCCGTGCAGAACCTATGGGTGCTGCAGTCCACCACCACGGCCGGCAGTATCCGGCTGGTTCTTCAGCCCGAGCGGCCTGTGGATGCGAGCCGCAGATTTCTTCCACGCGGCCGGCGCGCGGCCACCGCCTCCAGTCGCCGCTACCTCCGATCGTCATCGCCTATTCTGACCGCCATAGCCTCCATGGCCGTGACCTCCTTCATCTGGGACAGTGTGAAGACACCGCTCCCTATAGGCTCCACCTCCATTGCCAACGCAAACAAGAATTAAGGGGGGGTCGTCAGGCCGTGTTTTTTTGGCTCGCACCCTCCACGTTAGGCGATATCAAACGGCCTAATATGATCCAAAGAAATCATCAAGAATAAGGTTATAATTTTATTCAATTAAAATTAAACAAAAACCCCCTACCTTGATTCAAAGTTCGTTCATTTAAGACGGTGTCGATTCGTTGAAGTCGGGGTGCATCCGAGGAGGAAGTGTCGTTGTTGGCGACATTCTTCACGGGCAACGTCTTCTCCCATGACTTAGAGTATGAGGAAAGATGATGGGATTTCGTTGTGGACCTCACCTCATGTTCTTGCCCCCAGTTGAAGATGGTATAAGGAATTTCTTCACGTTCCTCGAGGGGGGAGTGTTCTTCATTGAATAATGGCCTTCTTCGTTAGGGAAATAATATTCCACCAAGAGTTTCTCCCAAATCTTTCTCAAAGATCCACCACCCAACTAAAATAATAGGCTTTCCTATTATTTTATTGTTGACAAGATTTTCAAAATTCAAATTCTAGAATTATTTTAATTTAATATGTTCAATTCATTAATTAATTGGTTGGCATACTAAATGATAGGGGGAAGGTGGAGAGTTCACCCTAAATAAATGAAGGGTGGAGGCCTCATTAATTCAAAGGGGAGTTATTGGGGTTTAAGGGATGTTTAAGGGTTAGGTGCTCATGTGGGCCCCTCCACACAATATCCTCTAATGGGAGGTTATGTGGGGGGGGCACCTCCAACCTCTCATTGTAGAAGAAAACCACCACCCAGATACTTTAAACTCCTTAAAATAAAAATGTGTTACACAAACAGTTTTATTCAAATGTTAATTTTTATTTAGAAACCCTAATTAATAACTTCTACTCTCGACCAAATGAAACTACGGTAGTGGTCTCCTTAATAGAATATCTGCTCTACGAGTTCATCGGTGTTTTAATTTTTGAATTCCGAGCACCGGTTTAAAAGATAGAAAACCCCGCACAAAATTTTACTAAATGTCCCCGAACAAAACTTCAGAAATTGATTCTGGGCACAACAGACTTTGGAATCAGGCACCATCAAAATCTAAGGACATGTAAAATTCCAAAGAATATAAGAAAAAAAAATCTTTGAAATTTCAGGGTCTTTACATTATCCCCACATCTAGGATTTTTGTCCCCATAAAACTACAACACACACTAGGGAAACAAATGGGTGTACTAAGCACACATCTGAGCCTCCTGAACCCATGTGCTCTCTTGGTGGTTCTCATAATGCCAGTGAACGTGCACCAGAGATTTCGACCATCCACATAGGACCCACTCCCGTCGATCCTCAATCTCCACTAGAATTTATGTGAATGTCTCCCTGTCATCGATATCCAGCTCCTCGTGGTCAATGATGTGGGACGGGTCGTGCAGGTATCTCCCCAGCTATGATATGTGGAAGACGTCATGCACTCGGTGCAATTGAGGTGGACGGGCTAGATGGTATGAAACATCACCTACCCTGCTGAGGACCCAAAAAGTTCTGATGAATCGTGGAGATAACTTTCCGCCTAAGCCAAATCTCAATAGACCTCATCGAGGAGAGACCCATAGGTAGAGGTGGTCGCCATCCTCAACCTTCAGTGGTCTCCGTATCCTATCAGCATAGGACTTCTGTCAGCTCTTTGTAGTCTTCATCCACTCCTAGATGATCTGTGCCATCCCCATGGTAGCTAATACCATCTCTAGTCAGTAGGATGTTGTTCAACTTGGTAAGTCGGTCAACGATCATCCAAATCATGTCATGTCCCCTATACTTACGTGGATGACCTATCACTTAGTCCATGGATATCTCATCCATATTCCACTTTGGTACCTCTAAAGGCTAAACCAAGCATACTCGAACCTGATTCTATGTCTTCAATTGCTGAAAAGTGAGGCATCAAGAGACAAACTCTGCTACTGCCTTCTTCATACCTGACTAGCAGTGCTATCATGGAAGGGCCTAGTACATCTTTAGCACTCCTCAATGTACCGCTAAAGGGAAAATGTGGAACTCTCGAAACACATCCACATGAAGTGAAACTTGTATCATGGTACGTCCTCTAAAAGGAATGTTGTGCTCCCCACCTTCAGAAAAATCTTTCAGGTGCCTGCCCTGAGGATATCTGAGCACGTCGTGTCTCAAAGTCTGCATCCCCAGGTTGCGCCTCCCTGACTCGCTGATGAAGTGGGGACGCGACTGTGAGAGACTGTAAAGCATTCTCCCAAAGAAAAATGATTGATACTGGACTATTTAAAAGAAATATTCTTCGCCTACGTCCTACAAGAGTTCTTAAGAATTCTACATTGTCAAAAAGAGAAATCTAGTCTTAGCCCTAGGATTAACATCACCGATTTCCTAATATAGTCTATCCTGACATGAATGGTACTAATTCATGCAATGGATGATGTCGTAACGCCTCGACGCTATTACCAATAGATCCATCTGCTACTCTCTCCTCCAAGGGCTGAGTCACACTGTCGGCATATGTGTGTGGTCAATGGGACTCCTCCAGTAGGAATCTCGATTGTGAGGGTAAAGTCAACGGTTTTATCCAGAATCTATGAGTATTATCCAAAAAAATAGGAAATCAATCGTTACATGGAAAAGTTTCTTTTATTACTGTAGCTCTATGTACATATACACAAGGCAACCACAAACAACGACATCAACGAAGCTAGAAGCTTTATGAACAAAGTAATCTATGCCTGGAACTAGTCCCGCTCCTATCCACCTGCTCCCAGAGCACTATGGTTTTAGGTCTCAGTTTCCTAAAGTTGAGCTCTCCCCTTTCCATCTGTTCCCTGTGGTCGGGGAGGACATCCGGATGGTGGGGGGTAGGGCCCCGAATCTTTATCCACCACATACTGCTCGGCCACCTCCTCTGCCACAATTGGCTACTTATGGAAGACCACCACGGTTAAACCTATGCCTCTTCCAAGGAAGTCCATCTACTTCCTGCTGCTCATCTGAAGGGAGGGTCAGGTAGTCTCGAGCCATGTGACTCTACCCACGACATGAATAGCACTGCATGCTCCTCATATGGATAGCTCTATCTCGTGTGCCACACACAATTGAACCTGAGTCATGTAGTCTCCCACCTATGGGTCTAGTCCTCTTGAACCCCTGCATCAACTGTCTACTACCAGCTGCAGAAGACTCGGCAGTGTGTCTACTAGTGGTGGGTCTCGATGTTAGTGATTTTTCAGTAAGGAAACTCTCCACTAGGAGGGCTCGCTCCAATACCCCTGTCTGTGTCTAATGTTGAGGGAGATCATCGAAGCCCTGATCTCATGAATGAGTCCCTACTCAAAGGTCTGAGCCCTGAAGAATGGGTCCCATACAATATCATTAGAGTAGAGTGAGAGGTCAGTTAACCTCGTTGAGTACTAAGCAACTATCATTATGTCCTGCTGCAGATGATGTAACCCCTAAATTCGTATCGCACGAAGGGTGGCAGATACAACCTCTACCCGAAATAGCCCCTCGAAGTCTATCCAGAGTAGTGGTGCCTCATCATGCACCTGAAACATCATGCTCCACCATCTGCATGCTATTTCATATAGGAGACTCGGGGAAAGGATCACTATGAGGTCGGATGGTGTCCCTACCAATATGAAAACTCTCACAACAACCTCCATCCAATCCTCATCTGCATGTGGGTTCGTCTCCCCCCATAACCTGGGCGGCCTCTAGAGCTGGAACTTGTGCAACATGCTTAGGTGGCGTGCATTCTATCCTACTAGAGTTGGTGGTATCGGTGGCCCATTAGGCAGTGGTACCGCTGGTGCCTCCACTGTGTTGGGGCCTTGCACCGAGGCCTCGTCACTCGGTGGGCTACCATATTTTACGTAACTCGGAACCCTGGATGGCTACCTTCGTGGATCCATCCTGAAAAGAAAAAGGAGTGCCATGTTCAAAACAGTATACATGGTGAGCCGACACAAAGTAATCAGGAAGAAAACTTTTTTTCATGGAAACACACAGGAAATCAGTGTTTTCGTCCACTCAGTTGGAGATCAGAAGTCAGAGTCCTAGTGTATGGATACGTCGGCCGCCACACTAACACCGAATTCCCGAATCTAATTAACTTACCCAAAACAAATAACAATATTTTCGTTAAAAGAAACAGAGTCTAAGTTCTATGGTAGAACCGACTCCTCTGATACCAATTTGTCATGACCCATCCTCGGGGAACGTGTCGTGACTACCCCAATCCCACCTTCCAAAGGCCAGGGGCTAGTGACTAGAACCAAAGGCATAATTCCCTAAGCTGTGAAGGCATTTCCTTTATAAAAGTAAACAACCACAATAGAGTACGCAACATGAAGTAAGCACAATGTAAAAATGAATACTAAAGAGTGTGATGTAAAGTAAATGGGCCAGTATACAAACCCAACTAAACAACAAGTACACGTAAAAAAGGACAAACAACTCGAAGCAAAGAGCAGCTCCTGGATCTTCCTTCGGGGTTCTTACCTGAAGGCTAGGTATAGATGGCCACCTCAACACTCATATCTGTCAGTCTCCCCTGTGTTCTGACTCGTCGCAAGCTCCACCTGCGGGTACCCGTCCAGTCGTGGCACTCTCGGCCTCCGTCAGTGCTGTCCGTCGTCTGCATCCAACAAAACGAGGTGAGGGCATTGCTTGTGCAGGGGTGATTATAACGATACTCAGTAGGGACCCTGAGCCCCTCAAGTTCTCACAATATCCAATATGGATAAACAAACGATCTATGATACAACCACAAAGTAACAACCAACTCTACTTAGGAATATTTCCATACATATACCTAAGTTACCAATCTAAGCCCGAATCCAACTCTCGAGCCCATTCACAAACCAGTCCAAACAGGATGTAAAGTCAATAACCATGTTGATGATGTTTGAAATACATGACTCAGCTCACACAGGTATACAACTCATGAGGAGAGGTAGAGATGATTAGATTTAGCCTTTGAATCATCTTCTCTGTGAAACGCATGTAGGATCCTCGAACAATATCAGCACCGTTGAACCCACATACAATTATGGCACAAAATCCGTCACTGTCGAACCCACGTAGGATTCCGGTAAAATAGTTATCGTTCTGGAACCCACATAGGATCCTAGTATAGAAGTCAATGCTATCAATCCCATAGAGGATCCTGGCACAAAAGTCGTCACTGTCGAACCCACGTAGGATTCCGGTATAGAGGTTATCACTGTCGGACCCACATAGGATCCTAGTACATAAGGTTTCATTGTTGAACCCACATAGTATTACGGTATAGTAGTTATCATGGTCGAACCCACATAAGATCCTGCTATAGAAGTCATCACAGTCATAGCCAGATCTAGGTTTCCCGGACACAGCATGCTCGATTCGGGGAGGGTCCACTCCTCGAGCAAAGGGGGCCGATACATCAACTATCACAAAATATTGATTTGATTTATACTGAAGTTCCATCACATCATTAGGAACCCAATCCGACAGATGACACATCAATTGGATGCCCAGTCCGAGAGTTATTGACCTTTTCATTCCAGGGGCCTGGTTGAATTTACGCTCGATCCAAACCTGGCCATTTTCCAAAGTCATCCAAAACGTACATAAGTACCATAAAAGGACCTCCTTGTTTCATGAGTCACAATGACGTAGACGACACGTCGATAGGATCCACAGTCTTGATGTTATTCATATTAAAGTGAAACAGGCCCAGCCCGTGATGCCCAATGGCTGGCGGGTTGGCCCGACCTAGTTCGGCAGATCTGACCCAGCTGGGGGTTAGACCGACCAGATTTTGTGGCTTCGAATATGAAGGGGGGGGGGGCTGGCCTAGTGGTGTGCGGCCCACAGGTGGACCAGGCCCACCGAGCGGGCCGGTCCGATTTTCCCGGTGGTGCCGAGTGGCGCCGCATCTCCATGCCCGGATTGTTTTTTCCAGCAAGAGTGGCCTGCACAGTGGGCCTCTGTTTATCCCAAGTGTCGGCATGGGACTTTAGCCCAGGCGACAAGAGGCTGGACGGTTTTCCAGCGAGTGGCCTGCAGTTACCCCGCCGCGCGGCGCCTGTGGTCGCTGCGTTTGTTCTGCCTAGCTGGCCGTAGTCGGCCGATTCGCTCAACCTAAGAGGCCCGCAGTTTCGGGTCGCATCTCTTCTGCGCGTCACCTTAGGGTGTCACGGCCCACCAGCCTGGCCGGAAGTAGCCACCCAGTTCATCAGCCTGAGAATATTGTGGATGCGGTCCACAGTTTTAGTCCACGCGGCCAGTGCATGGCCGCATCCTCTGGTTGCTGCCACCTCCGGTCATCATCGCCTCTTCCGACCGCTCCAGCCTGCATGGCCGCGACCTTTATCATCCAGAGCGGTGTGATGGAACCATGCCCTACCGTCTCTACCTCCATTGCCAACACAAACATGAATTAATGGAGGGTCGTCAGGCCGTGTTTTTTCAGCTCGCTCCCTTCGCGTTAGGAGATATCAAATGTCCTATGACGATCCAAAGAAATCATCAAGAACGATGGTATAATTTTATTCAATTAAAATTATACCAAAACCCACTACCTTGATTCGTTGTACTTTCGTTGACGAAGGCGTCGATTCGTTGAAGTCGGGGTGCATCTGAGGAGGAAGCATCGTTGTTGGTGACATTTTTCATAGGCGGCGTCTTCTCCCTAGACAAAGAGGATGAGGAATGATGACAGGCATTCCTCATGGACCATGCCTCAAGTTCTTTCCCCCATTTGAAGAATGTAGAATAATTTGCTTCACCTTCCTCGAGACGCAGAGTGTTATTCATTGTGGAATGGCGTTCATCATCGGGGGAATAAGATTCCACCAAAAGTTCTACCCAAATCCTTCTTAGTGTTCCACAGCCAACTAAAATAATAGGCTCTCCTATTATTTTATTATTGACAAGTTTTTCAAAATTCAAAATCTATAATTAATTTAATTGAATAGGTTCAATTCATTAATTGTTTGGTTGGCATACTAAAAGAGAGGTGGAAGGTGGAGAGGTCACCATAATTAAATGAAGGGTGGTGGCCTCATTAATTCAAAGGGGAGATAAAGGCGTTTAAGGGAATTTTAAGGGTTAGGTGCTTCTGTGGGCCCCGCAACACAATATTCTCCCAAGGGAGGTTATGTGGGGGTGGGACGGACCTCCAAATTCCCTTTGGAGAAGACAACCACCACCCAAATTCTTTAACAAACTTCAAATAAATATGTGTCATACACACTTTTTTATTGAAACATTAATTTTTAATTAGAAACTCCAATTTATAACTTCCACTCTCGACCAAACAAAATTACAGTAGAGGTCTCCTTAAGTGAATACTGGTGCTGCGAGTTCATCAGTGTCCTCATATTTCAATTCCGAGTACCGGTTCAAAAGATAGAAAAAACTGAATGTACGTTTACTGACCGTACCCAAATAAAACATCAGAAATTGATTCTGGGCACACCTGGACTTGGAATCAGGCATCGTCAGAAACTGTGAACTTGTAAAATTTAAAAGATTTTATGAAAAAATTTTCCATGAAACTTCCAGGTCTTTACAACCTAACCATATAATAACCATTTAAATCCCACAGACTCATCTAAATTGGTCAAATAAGTAATCAATCATAGTAATTAAGTACATATTATTTACTATCATTTCCTCCAATAAACTATAATCAACACACAACCATAGTGATCCATCACCATTTTATGAAAAAAATATTAGAGAGCCCCAATGGGTGGAACTCATTCGGATGAACCTCTATCATCCCAATCCTCTATCTATATATTTAGTGGTCATACAACTTTTAATTATATCCTCTAAGGTTGAATATAAATAGGATTCACACCCAAAATATGCTCAATCGTGAACTGAATCCAACGATCAATTAGTAGTCCCATTAAATATTCAAAAAATATATCTTGGAACAGATCACACCATAAGATAAAAACCTTCATGTTGAATACTACTACCATCTAACATAGTATTATGGAGCATGGAAGTAATCTCACCAATCCATAGGCAATATGGTCTTTCATGAATGGGTAGTAAATACAATTATATGATAATAATGTAAATGAATGTAAAAAAAACTAAGTTACACTTCTAAAAATGGAGGATACCATCTTATCAAGCCCTAACAGAGTGAAAATAGATATAAATCCATGTATAGCCACATACCATTGTCCATTTAACTCACATACGTTGTATTAAATGTTAATATCATCATTCACTATAATAAAAATGGTGTAATGATAATATAAATTCACCTACACAAAGATCACAAACATCCACCTATCCTCTAACATTCGTTCTTGAGCAAGCTCCTCCTTTGCTATCGAAGGATTGAAGAATTAAATTTTTGTAAATTATTATTCATACTCATTATTTGAGATAATAACATTTTTATGTAATAAAATACTTTGTCCCAATCAACCATTAGGGAATTTTCAAATAAATGGTCATGTATGTGGGTCTCAATTCCTTTTTAGGATATATGTGTATGTTTTTTGAAATGAAATAAGGTATCTTACAATTATTATATTAGTTTAAATGGATTATAAACATTCTAAATAACATTCCTATCCTGAGGAGCCTTAAGATGCTCAAATATATTCAAAACATACTAAAAAAATCAATTTTTTGGGGGTCCACCCTCCCCCTGAACACTGAGAAATGTTTTAGGTAAAAATCCCAATTCCACTTAGACATAGAAGGTATAGTGTGTCGATCCCCGCTCTACATAATTTGAACTACAAACAAAATAGTTTCTCGGAGATGATAGTTGGAAATTACACTAAGATCTATATGAGGACCTGTCATCGAATCTTCAATGGTGTAATCATTCACACACTCCTAATTTTCAATCATGTGGTTGTGGACACATTCCACTAAATTTCCAAAAACATTCCTCAAAAAAAATACATTACAATTGTTCATGATATAATAGTTTAGGGAATTTATATGTAATGAAATTTTACATTTGAATCATTTTAACAAAAATAATCTAACTGCTACAATGTGTGCTCTTTTTTTTTGCCTCATCTACCCACACAGAGAGGTCTATTCAGGGGAATTAGTGTTTTTGTTTCTTATAGATTAATTTTATTCACTGTTTAATTTTATTTATTAAACATTTTAGGGGTTTAAAAAACTAATCTGTTGTAATATGGATTCTTGACCACACAAAACAGAGGAAAAACATTATATGTTGTGATTGAATATCATTTTTAATGGTTCTTATAAATTTAAATACACCATTAATTTATATGAAAACTCTATATAAACTTATATTGAAACTATAAAAAACATACACTAGTTATATTATAATATAGTTCTATCTAGGAAACATTGTAATAACATGGAACTCTAGGTTCCTGATTGATAAAAAATCATAATAATCTTTTGATACCATGAAAATATTGAAAACCCCATCAAATAATAAAATTAGGAAAAACAAAACCACTCAATGTGGTAATAAATCCTAAATAATAACACAAAGGATGAAAACAATACAATTCCAATGTGACATATCTTTTTACTCATGTATGGGTTAACAAATCCCTTGAATTATTTTATTACAAAGAACTAACACATTATATTATCTTATATACCCACCCAAAAGTTGTAAGGTAATGAAAATTATTTGATACCACTTTGTAAAACCTCAAATCAGGAGCCACTGAAGTAGCGCACCAGAACAGTTCCAAATATGGCCTCAAGCAATACTCATTGTAGACTAGAAGCTTCCAATTATAGTATATAGAATATTCTGTCATTATTAATGTGTAAAACACATAAAAAATAAAATATCATCCAACCAAAAAATAATAACTAAATAAAGGAAACATGTACATAATAAGAGATTATATTACCCATGTTGTTAAAAAATATCGAGAAATCCATTTGTGGGTCATATATGTTAGATTATTATATTCAAGCCCTAAAATAAAAAACTTATAAAATTTGCCTAAATATTCCAAATACCCTAAGAGGAATGATTATTTTCCATTTCCACTTCTGTATACACAATCCCATACCATATCAAATGCCTATCATAGTTCACTTTCCCTTATCGAACCCTACAACCATGAATTCTTCTTAACTGCAAACTAATGGCCCCTGTTGTGTATTAGTTACAGTAATTTAGCCCCTATAAACAATTTGTAACATCATATCAATTTTTAGAAAATATAGTGCATGATGATGTATATTTCAAATTATGTTCTTAAGGTCATTAAATTAAAAAATTAAACCACCGTCAATCCTAGATCTCTATAAGAATCCCATGATACAGAAACATAATTCATCTTGTGTTTTATGTCTCTGAGATCATCTTAATGAAATAATTCCAAACTCATTGACCACATGGATTCTCAGATATCATGTAGACTACATAATATAATTTATCATCTAAAATGAGGGAACTTATTTTTACATTAGAAAGTTACTAGTATCATATAATATCCATGGTGATTGTAACACCTGAGACTTTTATGTTATATAAATCATCAAAGGAATCTTTTTCTACACAACACTTGCTTGGATTTCTTTACACGCAATCGCGACCTTCCTCGATAGCTTGCGTCGTACGCAATACCGAGTTTCACTAAATAACAATATGCTCTTAAAACTAGCCGTTATGAATAGTAATAACCACTTTTTGAAATTTTATAAATTTTATTTTTCAAAATGGACTTCATTTTTGGACTCAGAATATCGAAATTAGCCTAGGGTGAAATTTTGGTATTTTTCTGAAAACATTCAATTTTTGATGAATAGTGAAACCACTAAGTGGTAGGTTAAAAACTGAATTTTGCATAAAACGTAATTTTACCGCTTCTGTGAATGGAATTTCGAAAATCCGACAGACACGGTTGATATCAGTAAGTAAAATGTGGTTCAATGAGATAAAAATAATTTTTTGGTGAATAGTAACTTTTTACTTTTTTTACCGCGGTTAATAGTAAATAGGTTAACTAAGGGTAAATATGATATTAATATTACCCTAACACATGTCCTAATTCTATTGGACAAGTGTAATTTGACAAAAAACAAACCTAGCAATAAAATATGACCATTTAGGCCCACTTGGATTAGATTAGGACATTTATTATTAATTTATTTAAAGAAGGGTTAAAATAGTTAAAATCAAAGTTTAATAAGTAAATCATTTTTAATATGGGATTATACGTAAGATAAATTCGACTATAAATATTCATTAGAAATCTAAAAAGATTTCCTACATAATGGTATTTTATTTGTAATTTTTAGACATTAAATAATTTAATTTATTTATGACACAATGATGATGCAGTAATTATCTTATTTATGAAATATTGACATAATTGATGTTATAAACACCAAAATAATTGTAATTTGAGACTTTTTATGAATTAAACAAATTTTATAGGTTACTATGATATATTAGTGTTGATTTAATCAACTTGGTTCGAACATATAATTCTCTTATGAGTTTCACAAAAAATCATATATCAAATAGTGACAAAATTGACACAAAATAGATTTTAAATCAAATATTATATTACTAATTGTTATTTTATTCCTAAAAATCTAAGGTTCGGCCAAATGACTTAGATAAGGATATATGTATTAATAATAAACAATTTGGGGTTCTTTTGTCATGTTATAGTAAGTTTATTAACCATATAGTGAAAGAAAACAAAAAGACATAGTAAAAGTTAAATTATTTAACTTATAGTTAAATCTAATTGATAAGGTTAAAATAATTCCCTAAACTTGTCTAAATCCTATTGGATGATAGGATTTCGACCCATCCCCACTTTAGCTTCGAAATAAGACCCTTTGGAACCATTATAAACCGATTTTGACTTTAATATAAAAAAATATTTTGAGATATTCCTAAGCTGCCCCTCTCCTCCCTTATAAAAGGGCACCTCCTCCCCCTCCTCCTCACAATAAATTGAGCACTCAAGCTCGGCCAACCCCTGCCATTTTCTCCTCTCCACTTCCCTATAATAATCCTAGAGGTCCTGGTCTTCTTCAAAGACCAATCTTAGTTCCCTAAGTGGAGGATTCAAAGAGGCGTTCCAAAGAAGAGGTAATATCCATTACCGATCTTTTCAATTTCTTTCTTCTTCAAATTCTTCTTCTTTAGTTGTTTCATGATAAATTAAAAACATCAGTATTACTTACATACTGATATGTTATTATAAATATGAAACAACCCTAATTCACCTTCTATCCATCCTACGTAAAAATGAAATCACCGCGCGTGCGTACGTACGGAATACCGTCTCCACGCTGTGGTGTAATCTATTTTCCACCATCACTTTACAAGGATGGGTATAATGGTGTAATGAGTAACTATTTATTATTATTATAAAGTAATATAGATACTGAAATAATATATATACACTCCAATACAATTCCACGATCATAGGAACGATATCATCACTCGTGCGTATGTACGGAATACCGTCTCCACGATGTGATGTGACTCGTTCTACATGATCATCATTACATAGTAATTATATAAATGAATTGAATGAATAAATATGATATATGTTACACTAATACCATTCTGGATATAAGGTATCTATAACCTTAAATGAAGAATAAGAATTTATTCGACAAAACACGCATAAGAACAAAAGGCAATAAAGACCCGAGTAACAAGTAACAATGAAATATTACTAATAAGAAGCTAAGAATATGACCATATATGATATCATATCAATATGTATGATTCTGGAATAAGTCAATAACATTATTTAAACCATTATACAGGAGCTTCGGACACGTACAAAGCAAATCGGACCTAAGGTAAGGGAAATATCGCAATCCCATTTTTATCCGAGATTGTTTGTACTTTGAAATTTACTGGGGTATATTTTATCATCCACGTCCATGTTTTCTCAATATGTAATGTTATTTACATCCATCTACAATTGTTTAAATCCAATTTTACCCTTCGGTGAGTTTTTAGTAAAAGATATGAAAGGAATCTTTTGTCGTTTTTCATACGAGGAACTTTTTGACTTTTCCGACAAAAGTACGTAGAATGTTTTTTTAACTTATACGGCATGAATGGATTTCTAAAACATTATTTCCATGAAGCTTCCTTTACAAGTTTTCAAGATTATTTTTAATCAGCTTCTTTTAGTTTAAAGTTGTATGACATGTTAAGAAAGGAAAAATGTTTTTGAAGAAGAAATGATATTTTTCTCAAGAATGGATTTCAAGTGTTTTATCAAAATTATTTTCCATCTAAGATAATAAAGGGTTATGATTCTATCCCTATTATTACATGGATTTGATTATGTTGTGATGGAAATATTTTTATGAATTCCTTTATCTAATATGAATTGTTTTATGATGTCATGTTGTTTAAGAATCCCATTTTTATTAAATGGGTTATGCAATGATGTATGATTTATGATTTTGTGGCACACATAAGAAAGGATTCATTATGAGATGGGTGGGACCTATATCTCCCTACAATGCATTGGATAAAGATTTTATATCTCATGAGATAGACAGGGCTGGAACGGTAGGTTATACCGGTTCAGTGAAACAGGACTGGAACGAGGGTGACTCGGTTCAGAAAGGGACTCTGTCCACTGAGATAGTCTTGGGAATGAGTCATGACTAACAAGAAATGATTTTCCATGATTATGTGTGCATGCCACAAAGTTTCAAGTTTCATTTTTATGATTATGGGGATCTCATTTTCACTTCTATGATTTATTCCATGTTAAGATATTATGATCTCTTTTGCAGGTTATGATTTTCAAAAAGATATGATATGATTGTTTTTATTTGCCCTTGCTGAGCATTTGAGCTCACCCTTTTATGTTTTCTTTTCCCCAGGCCAGGAAGATGGATATTAAGTAGAATATGCTAAAAGGGACCCTAGATATGATGAAATAAATGGGAGACACTGTAGAAGATTTATGAACCAGTTGTTTATGTTTCCCAGTTTCTAAAGACACTATACCTATGCGGTCCTTTGTGGTTTTGTCATATGTTGTAATAAGTGTGCTTCAATTTTGAAGTATTAACAATGTATGTAAAGTATGGGTCGTTATAGTTGGTATCAGAGGAAAGGTATAGACAACCTTTGGAAACTAGGATGTGAAAGCCTTAGTAAGAACCCTAAGGATAAGTCTAAGCATACAACACAATCTTAGTGTTTTAGAAATGGCCATGAATACCCTAGGATAAAACCTTATGTGTGAAATTTTATCCTTGATTATGTGGTTTTCCTATTATAATTAGTGTTTCTCACACTATTCTTCTTGGTTTTAGTCAATGGATGGAACCCGAAGAAACCGTGTTAATGCGGAATGCGATGGGCAAAGCAATGATTGTCCCCCTGAGCAACCAAACGATATGGGAGCTAGAATGCAAAATCTTGTAGCCATGCTCACACAACTTTCTCAAGCTATGAATCATGCAGGATTTCCAAACGAGCAAAGGAAGGAGCAACATTCTGTTGAATCCTTCATGAGGCAGCGTCCACCTTCATTCAGCGGGTCTACTGATCCATTAGTTGCTGAACAATGGATTAGTACTACTGAAAATATATTTTCAGTTCTTCAATGTTCTGAGCATGATAAAGTTATGCTAGCATTGTATCTTTTGGAAGGAGATGCTGATCAATGGTGGAATATTATTAAGAATACGAGGCAAAGGGATGAAATTGAGTGTATGGAATGGGACGAGTTCAAGAACTTATTTTTCAATAATTACTTCCCCCGTATTCTCCGAACAAAGATGGAGAAAGAGTTTCTTGAACTGAAGCAAAGGGATGATGAATCTGTTGGTACCTATGAAGAAAATTTTACAAGACTTGCATGGTACACTTCTGTTATTATTATCCAACCTGAGAGTAAGATCGATCGATTCTTTAGTGGCTTAAAACCAAGTCTTTGAAGGGCGTTAGCCATAAGGGACTTCAATAGCTACGAGGAAATCGTTCGATGTGCTCTCAAAGTCGAGATGGAGATTGGAGTAACCCATCAGTCACATGGTTTTGATAAGAAGAGGAAGATGGAATTCAAAGAAAAATCTAAAGAGCACACGGAAAAGAAGATGAGCTTTTCCTTATGCTCAAAGTGTGGACAGAAACATGAAGGGAGTTGTCTTAAAGGGACAAGTAAATGTTTTAAATGTGGAAAGGAAGGTCATCGGGCATTTAAATGCCATGATAATGGGAAGAAGATGTCTAATGACGCAAACAAAGGAAGGGATACACAGAATGAACCTACTACACTTCAATGTTTCAAGTGCAAGGAGATGGGTCATTATTCCAACCAATGCCCAAATCCAAGGGTTGATGATGATGGTCGACGTCAACAAAATCGTAAGGCTAAAGACAAAGGAAAGTCACATGCAATTTCTATCAGCGATGTGGAGTATGATAACGAAGTGGTGAAAGGTACATTTACCATCCACTCTAAAGTAGCAAATGTTTTATTTGATTCTGGATCCACCCACTCTTTTATTTCTAAAGAACTTTTTAAGGGTATCACCGTATTACCTCAACAATTATATGTTGAGTTAGCTTTGACAACACCTAATGCCACAACAGTCGCATCAAAAGTTTATAATTCTTCTCCGATTGAAGTTTGTGGGAAAGTGCTTCCTGCAAGTCTTGTGATCCTTCCTTTAGTGGAATTTGATGTGATTCCTGGCATGGATTGGCTTTCTCTACATGGAGCTCATATCAATTGCCAAAGAAGGGAAGTCACATTTCATATTCAAGATCAATCTACGATCGTCTATCGATGCAAGGATGAATATAACCTTCCAGTGGAAATTTATTCCATCTTATGGGTATTGATTCCACTAAAGGAAGGTTATTTATCTCAAATGGCTGGTGAGAAACTCACGATTAAGAATATGCCCATTGTACGGGAGTTTGATGATGTCTTTCCGGAGGAATTACCTGGTCTTCCACCAAATCGTGAAGTTGAGTTTTCAATAGAACTCGTACCGGGTGCTTTGCCTATTTCAAAGACACCTTATAGAATGGCCCCAATTGAGTTGCAGGAATTGAAGAAGCAACTCCAAGAGAATCTTGATAAGGGATTCATACGCCCTAGTGCGTCACCTTGGGGAGCACCTGTTCTATTTTTTAAGAAGAAAGATGGATCAATGAGACTCTGCATTGATTATCGAGAACTTAACAAGATCACAATCAAGAACAAATATCCTCTCCCACGCATTGATGACTTATTTGACCAACTACGCGGAGCTCAATACTTTTCCAAGATTGATCTTCGTTCAGGGTATCATCAATTAAGGGTCAAAAGGGAGGATATACCAAAGACGGCTTTCCGTACAAGGTATGGACACTATCAATTTATAATGATGCCATTTGGTCTTACTAATGCCCCTGCTATCTTCATGGATCTAATGAATAGAGTCTTTAGAGACTATCTTGATAAATTTGTGTTAGTTTTTATAGACAATATTCTTGTCTATTCAAAGAGCAAGGAAGAGCATGAAGATCACTTGAGAATTATATTGAAGACCCTGAGAAAGGAGAAGCTTTATGCCAAATTTACCAAGTGTGAATTTTGGCTTCAAAAAGTTGCATTTTTGGGTCACATAATCTCAAAAGAGGGGATTTCTGTGGATCCATCAAAAACAGAGGTTATCGAAAGATGGTCAAGACCAACAACAGTAACTAAGATCCGAAGTTTTCTTGGTTTGGCTGGATACTATCGACGTTTTGTAAAAGATTTTTCACGATTATCTAATCCACTCACCAAGTTGACTCGGAAAGGAGTTAAGTTTGTCTGGACAGAGGAATGTGAAGAGAATTTCAAGGAGTTGAAAAGAAGGTTATCCAGTGCACCTGTGCTCACACTGCCTTGTAGTGGAGAAAGGTTTGTGATCTACAGTGATGTATCCAAGAAGGGATTGGGGTGTGTTCTTATGCAAAATGATATGGTGATAGCTTATGCCTCACGACAGTTGAAAATCCATGAGCAAAATTACCCAACACATGATTTGGAGTTGGCTGTGGTAATCTTTGCATTAAAGATTTGGAGGCATTACCTTTATGGTGAAAGGTGTGATATTTATACTGATCATAAAAGTTTAAAGTATATTTTCACACAAAAGGAGTTGAATATGCGTCAAAGAAGATGGTTGGAGATGATTAAGGATTATGACTGCTCAATCCATTACCACCCTGGGAAAGCAAACAAGGTGGCAAATGCATTAATTTGACAAGACCATGCTAGTTTATCCATGATGAGGATCACAAAAGATCCAATATTTATGGATTTACAAAGGATGGATCTTGGAATTATAATGGAAGGGGAAAATTCTTATCTTTCTCAAATGAATGTTCAACCATCTATACATGCGAAGATTAAGGAGGCACATAAAGAAGATGTCGAGTTACAAAAGAAGGTGAGAAATGTTCCTGAATTCAACCTTGATTGTGATGGGATAATAATGTTCAGGAATCGGGTTTGTGTTCCTCCCATCCCCGAATTAAAGAAGGAGCTGCTGGATGATGCTCATAGTTCTTCATTCTCTATTCATCCTGGAAGCACGAAGATGTATAGGGACCTGAAAGAGTACTTCTGGTGGGATGGCATGAAAAGAGATGTTGCTGAATATGTCTCTCGATGCTTGGTTTGTCAACAAGTTAAAGATGAGAGACAGAAGTCTAAGGGGATGTTACAACCATTACCCATACCCGAATGGAAATGGGAAAACATCACTATGGACTTTGTCACAGGACTTCCTAAAACATCCAAAGGCAATAATGCTATCTGGGTCATAGTTTATCATCTTACAAAGTCTGCACACTTCATTGCAATTAGAGAGGATTTCTCTCTAGATCAGCTTGCCAGGATATATGTAAAGGAAGTGGTGAGATTGCATGGATTACCACTTTCTATTATATCTAATCGGGATCTGAGATTTACCACGAAGTTCTGGCGAAGTCTTCAGCATACTCTGGATACAGAGTTGAGTTTCAGCACTTCTTATCATCCCCAGACAGACGGTCAGTCTGAGAGAACAATTCAAACCCTAGAAGATATGTTGAGAGCTTGCTCTATGGATTTAAAGGGAGGTTGGGATCAACACCTACCTTTGGTGGAATTTTCTTATAATAATAGCTTTCACTCCAGTATTCATATGGCTCCTTATGAAGCTCTCTATGGAAAGAAATGCAGGACTCCAACTTGCTGGGATGAAGTTGGGGAAAGAAAGCTATTAGGACCTGATCTCGTTGATGAAATGCCAGAAAAGGTTAGATCTATTCAACAACACATAAGAGCAGCTCAGAGTCGACAGAAAAGTTATGCCGACAACTGAAGAAAAGACCTAGAGATTGAAGTGGGTGATAAAGTGTTCTTACGAATATCTCCCTGGAAGAGGGTTATGAGATTTGGAAAGAAGGGGAAGTTGAGCCCTAGATATATCGGTCCTTTCGAAATACTGGATCGTGTTGGGAAGGTAGCTTACCGATTGGCGCTTCCACCGAATCTCTCTCAAGTTCATGATGTGTTCCATGTATCTCTCCTGAGAAAGTACATACCAGATCCTTCACATGTACTCAGCTCAGAAGTTATACCACTGGAGCAAGATCTTTCTTATGAAGAACAGCCGATAGAGATTCTGGATCGTAGCGAAAAAGTCCTACGAAACAAGACCACTCGATTGGTGAAAGTTTTATGGAGGAACCACCAACTTGAAGAAGCTACATGGGAGCTTGAGGATATGATGAGGGAGATGTATCCTCATCTGTTTGTTACAAAGTGGAGAATTTCGAGGGTGAAATTCTTTTTAAGGGGGGTAGAATGTAACACCTGAGACTTTTATGTTATATAAATCATCAAAGGAATCTTTTTCTACACAACACTTGCTTGGCTTGCTTTACACGCAATCGCAACCTTCCTCGATAGCTTGTGTCGTACGCAATTCCGAGTTTCACTAAACAACAATATGCTATTAAAACTAGTCGTTATGAATAGTAGTAACAACTTTTTGAAATTTTTTAAATTTTATTTTTCAAAATGGACTTCATTTTTGGACTCAGAATATCGAAATTAGCCTAGGGTGAAATTTTGGTATTTTTCTGAAAACTTTCAATTTTTGATGAATAGTGAAACCACTAAGTGGTAGGTTAAAAACTGAATTTTGCATAAAACTTAATTTTACCACTTCTGTGAGTGGAATTTCGAAAATCCGACAGACACGGTTGATATCAGTAAGTAAAATGTGGTTCAATGAGATAAAAATAATTTTTTGGTGAATAGTAACTTTTTACTTTTTTTAACGCGGTTAATAGTAAATAGGGTAACTAAGGGTAAATATGAGATTAATATTACCCTAAAACATGTCCTAATTCTATTGGACAAGTGTAATTCGACCAAAAACAAACTTAGGAATAAAATATGACAATTTAGGCCCACTTGTATTAGATTAGGACATTTATTATTAATTTATTTAAAGAAGGGTTAAAATAGTTAAAATCAAAGGTTAATAAGTAAATCATTTTTAATAAGGGGTTATACATAAAATAAATTCAACAGTAAATATTAATTAGAAAGCTAAAATGATTTCCTACATAATGGTATTTTATTTACAATTTTTATAAATTAAATAATTTAATTTATTTATGACACAATGATGATGCAATATTTATCTTATTTATGAAATATTGACATAATTGATGTTATAAACACCAAAATAAATGTAATTTGGGACTTTTTATGAATTACACAAATTTTCTAGGTTACTATGATATATTATTGTTGATTTAATCAACTTGGTTCGAACATATAATTCTGTTATGACTTTCACAAAAATCATATATCAAATAGTGTCAAAATTGACACAAAATAGTTTTTAAATCAAATATTATATTATTAATTGTTATTTTTTTCCCAAAAAATCTAAGGTTCGGCCAAATGATTTAGATAAGGATATATATATTAATAATAAAAAATTTGGGGTTCTTTTGTCATGTTATAGTAAGTGTATTAACCATATAGTGAAAGAAAACAAAAAGACACGGTAAAAGTTAAATTATTTAACTTAGAGTTAAATCTAATTGATAAGCTTAAAATAATTCCCTAAACTTGTCTAAATCCTATTGGTTGATAGTATTTCGACCCATCCCCACTTTATCTTCGAAATAAGACCCTTTGGAACCATTATAAACCGATTTTTACTTTAATATAAAATAATATTTTGGGATATTCCTAAGGTCCCCTCTCCTCCCTTATAAAAGGGCACCTCCTCCCCCTCCTCCTCACACCAAATTGAGCACTCAAGCTCGTCCAACCCCTGCCATTTTCTCCTCTCCACTTCCCTAGAATAATCCTAGAGGTCCTGGTCTTCTTCAAATACCAATCTTAGTTCCCTATGTGGAGGATTCAAAGAGGCATTCCAAAGAAGAGGTAATATCCATTACCGATCTTTTCAATTTCTTTCTTCTTCAACTTCTTCTTCTTTAGTTGTTTCATGATAAAGTAATAACATCAGTATTACTTACATACTGATATGTTATTATAAATATGAAACAACCCTAATTCACCTTCTATCCATCCTACGGAAAAATGAAATCACCGCGCGTGCATACGTACGGAATACCGTCTCCACGCCGTGGTGTAATCTATTTTCCACCATCACTTTACAAGGATGGGTATAATGGTGTAATGAGTAACTATTTATGATTATTATAAAGTAATATTGATACTGAAATAATATATATACACTCCAATACAATTCCACGATCATAGGAACGATATCATCACTCGGGCGTACGTACGGAATACCGTCTCCACGATGTGATGTGACTCGTTCTACATGATCATCATTACATAGTAATTATATAAATGAATTGAATGAATAAATATGATATATGTTACACTAATACCATTCTGGATATAAGGTATCTATAACCTTAAAAGAAGAATAAGAATTTATTCGACAAAACACGCATAAGAACAAAAGGCAATAAAGACCCGAGTAATAAGTATCCATGAAATATTACTAATAAGAATCTAAGAATATGACCATATATGATATCATATCAATATGTATGATTATGTAATAATTCAATAACATTATTTAAACCATTATACAGGAGCTTCGGACACGTACAAAGCAAATCGGACCTAAGGTAAGGGAAATATCGCAATCCCATTTTTATCTGAGATTGTTTGTACTTTGAAATTTACTGGGGTATATTTTATCATCCACATCCATGTTTCCTCAATATGTAATGTTATTTACATCCACCTACAATTGTTTAAATCCAATTTTACCCTTCGGTGAGTTTTTAGTAAATGATATGAAAGGAATCTTTTGTCGTTTTTCATACGAGGAACTTTTTTACTTTTCTGACAAAAGTACGAAGAATGTTTTTTTAACTTATACGGCATGAATGGATTTCTAAAACATTATTTCCAAGAAGCTTCCTTTACAAGTTTTCAAGTTTATTTTTAATCAACTTCTTTTAGTTTAAAGTTGTATGACATGTTAATAAAGGAAAAATGTTTTTGAAGAAGAAAGGATATTTTCCTCAAGAATGGATTTCAAGTGTTTTATCAAAATTATTTTCCATCTAAGATAATAAAGGGTTATGTTTCTATCCCTATTATTACATAGATTTGATTATGTTGAGATGGAAATATTTTTATGAATTCCTTTATCTAATATGAATTGTTTTATGATGTCATGTTGTTTAAGAATCCCATTTTTATTACCTGGGTTATGCAATGATGTATGATTTATGATTTTGTGGAACACATAAGAAAGGATTCATTATGAGATGGGTGGGAACTATATCTCCCTCCAATGCATTGGGTAAAGATTTTATATCTCATGAGATTGACAGGGCTGGAACGGTAGGTTATACCGGTTCAGTGAAACAGGACTGGAACGAGGGTGACTCGGTTCAGAAAGGGACTCTGTCCACTAAGATAGTCTTGGCAATGAGTCATGACTAACAAGAAATGATTTTCCATGATTATGTGTGCATGCCACAAAGTTTCAAGTTTCATTTTTATGATTATGGGGATCTCATTTTCACTTCTATGATTTATTCCATGTTAAGATATTATGATCTCTTTTGCAGGTTATGATTTTCAAAAAGATATGATATGATTGTTTTTATTTTCCCTTGCTGAGCATTTGAGCTCACCTTTTTATGTTTTCTTTTCCCCAGGTCAGGAAGATGGATATTAAGTAGAATATGATAAAATGGACCCTAGATATGATGAAATAAAAGGGAGACACTGTAGAAGATTTATGAACCAGTTGTTTATGTTTCCCAGTTTCTAAAGACACTATACCTATGCGGTCCTTTGTGGTTTTGTCATATGTTGTAATAAGTGTGCTTCAATTTTGAAGTATTAACAATGTATGTAAAGTATGGGTCGTTATAGTGATCATCCCGATAGTTTAGATTCATGTTACATATATAATCCAAAGAGATCATCAAAATAATTTCATGTCCATATAATTGTATATCATCTTGATCACGAGGATGTCAGCCAAAAATTCATATTCATTTAGAGTCTTATAGTTCATGAAATCCACATAGCTAATCTGGACAATCACATTAATTTACTATCTTCTTTCACATGGAATCCAATGATCTTAACTAATCATTCCTTTTTATTTACTAAATTCAAACACAGTCATTTATTCCAAATAAGTATATTGCGGCCCGAATAAAAAATCAAGAAAACATCATTAACTTTATATTTCTAACCTTTGAATTTATTTTTAATTAACATGTGGTCTTAAACACCCCCACATAATATCTTTTATAGAAATTATTAATTACTACATTTATAAATTTTAAATTTCCATTTATTTTTAACAAAAATTATTGGGATATACTAATGAACATCCTAGGTGACTTCCCATTACACCCATTATCCATTCTCAGGTTTGAGAAACCTCTTTCTTATATATTGATTATAAAAAAGTGAATACAAAACATACGATCACAATGAAATGGTGGAAATGTACCAAATTAGAAATATATAGGTTCGTTCAAAGTCATTATGGGAATATAGACTCACTTTATGGAACTAATTAATTTACTTCATGTTCTAAGTTAAATTCATGTAAAACCTACATACTGACATTCATGGTATATAATTTCAGAATGGGTAAACTAATTGAGATATATCAAATGGGACATATATTTTTTTAGAAGAGATTGACTAGTTGAGTATAATATTTTTTTGAACATAAATCGGATAAAAATTAAAACTAGACATAATCCATGATTATATGGAATATTTTACTTATTTAATGAGAACAAATACAGAAAAAGATTAAAAGACGAAATGATTAAATTGGACATATATCTTAACCTAGAGATTCTAAAGACCTGAAAATAAAATAAAATTATAATATAATCCAATGGGTTATATAGAGCCTTAAGGGTTGGAGGAAAAGAACTCAATTGTGTACATATGATCAGATAAATGACAGAAACATTAAGTGAGGTTTAATGGTGAAAACAGGGGGAATTATCTTATTTTCTTATTATAAAAAACTATAATGTTCCCACTAACTAGTTGGGAGTCACGGATGAGATAGTGCACTTCTAATATCTCTTCCAGCAAAGAGAAAGTATACAAGCTAGTTAGTTGCCTCCAAAAATCTAGAATGAGGTAGTACAGCCTTAGTGATGCACACTAGGGCTCACTCCCGAGCCCCTTAAAAGACTCTAGACCGCAAATACACTATTGTCCCCTAATGTAATGATATAATTTTGGGATTTGATTAAAGAAAAAATAGTTCATTCGTTGGTGAAGGGTTGAGCCCATACACTAAGCACTAGGGAATGAAACATATTTTTCTATTGTATTGTACTTTTTCTATAAATTAGTGGATTTCATGACCTAAAAAATAGTTTTTGATACATTAAATTTATGGACTTAAAATAGATCTATTAATATTTTAAAATTTATTATTATAAACATTATTTTTACTATATATTACATAGTAGAGTTGGTTGGGAATAGCCCAAAAAATATTCATTCTGAATCTGTTTTCATTTTATTTATCATTTTGGCTTCATTCACTGAATATCATACACATTGTTAACTAAATTATATTATGTTCCCATAATCTACTCAAACCAGTATGATTAATGTATCGATAATGGTATTAAAATAAATGTATGAAAACATATGATAAGCATATTCATTTCCAATATTTCATAAATTATGACACCATAATTTCAACCAATAACATTCTGGATTAATTCTACATCACTTTTTATTCAAAATACTATATTTTATGTTCTATAATCATATTCATAATAACGTAATACCCAAAAAAACTAATCCTGACATTATTAGAAACTGTGGATACCCAACAATAAAATATTATCATATTTTATCATTTTATTTGAACAATCATTGTATATACTGACCGGAAACAAAATCAAATGTTTTTACAAACATTATTCAACTTTAACCACATACATTCTTCACATATGATGTCCTTCTTAGTGTATCATATATAAAATTATTATCCATAACATTGGGGCCTGAATAATGAATAATGCTAAGATCGACTTATTAGTAAGGGTAAACATATGTGGTTAAAATACAAAATAATAAATTTTCATAATGTGAGTATATATGTGTGATAACATAATGATGGTAAATACATATAAAATAATATTTAAATACCAAATAAATTATATGTCATAAATAATGTTTCAAGGTATAAATATTTTTAAAATAGATAACATTTGATTCATATTAGTATGGAAACAGGTGTCCAAAAAAATTATCCTTGAATACAGAGATTGGAAATTAGAATTTGGCTGAAACAGAATCTTATAAAACAATTTCTTATGTCTTTTAAAATTAAGAAAAATCACCAAAATGATGAAAGACTACATTAATGGATTAGTTTCACCAATTATCCTATAAAAATTGTTGATAGAGTCGCGTAATAGATTAGGTTCACACAACTATCCCTTTCACGTCATATCATGAGAAATTTTTTTTTCATAGTGCATAGGAATTTTATATATATCTAAGGGCACACATTAAATAATAAAATCTCATAAAAATTAGTGTCACATAAACATTAAAAAATATATAATCTCATCATTGATCATTATTCCATTGTAACATTCAAAATATATGGTTATTTTAAATCCAATACAAGAATGTGGCTTTTATTATTTGAGATATTACATAGAGATTAACATGAGACATTAAATAATGTTGACATAAAAATAAAATTTTATATAAAAAAACTAGAAAAATTAATTGAAAATTTGGAATAAATATTATCAGAATTTGAAAATAATTAATTCAAAATAAAATATTTATTTAAAAAAAGGAATATAAATTACAATGTAAAACCATTAAAACAAAGAGAGAAAGCCCCTTGAAAAATGAAGTAGATAGTTAGAAAATAGATTCTTGGGGAAAAAATTATTAGGGGATATTTTTAAAAAAAATTAAAGGTGGTCATAATAATTTAAAATGACTCATGTTGAAAATGTTAATTAAATAATACATTCTAAATTTTTTAAATAAATTTAAAGACAATAGAAAATTTCCAAAATAAATCATTAAAGTGTAGATAAGAACATTAATAAATCAGTAATATGAATATGGATATTGGGGATAAACTATTTTCATGAAAATAGGAGAGATGTTCAATTCTATATACAGAAATCCTTTATGTTTATTATTAAACATAAAAATGTGAATAAAAAATACCAGACATGAACCCTTTGATCAAAAACTAAATTAATAATCATTACAAACAAGATATGGTACCGCCAAAAATGACCTCAACATTATTGTCCATAATTAAAATATAGATATCCAATATTTAGTCAATTATATAACCAAATAAATTTTTTATATGAATATATATAATTAAGAATACTTATTATCTAATCCAACCTATTACATTACCGTAAAATGAAAATATATCCCACATAAAATATAACTCTTTATTTTAAAATAATTATTCATTATATCAACTAAGACAGTCCCAAAATAGTATCCCCCAATATCATTCATAATAATCTCAACTATAACCTAAGAAAATTAATACATATGAATGGTTATCTTAAATGATCAATAAGGGGTTAACATAAAATATTTCAACATAAAATCATAAGTGTGAATGATAGTGTGATAATTTAATCAAGGTACATGTACATATTATATGGAATAATAATTCTAAGAAAACATGGATCACAAATCATGAGTCATGGATTAAGTCTCTAGAATGGAATCCAATATAAATAATCTTTTTATGAAAACACAAGTTTTTAGTCATTAATTATGAAAAAAGAACATATACACAAGAACGAGGCATATGAGTATGATATAATTATAAGAATCAAAATCATTTCGATTGTTAGGGGTCACATCCATGACCATCATCATATAGTGAAAACAATTCCTTACTGGTTTGGTTTCAATACCCATTCTCATTAATCATTAATGAATATAGTCCTATTGTAGATTTTGTTTATTCCCATGTACCTTATGTGCCATATCAAAAAATATATATCCTTACACAATTAATTAGTGGGAAATTTATTTTTGGAATCAATTTTCAGTTAATGAAAACCCTAAAATTCTCCTACCTATTCAATGTAAAACATTCATAATTCAATCATGTCTTCATAAAAAATGTAATGAAATGGGTTCCATGATAACAAAATGAATTCATGCCCCTAATCCATGTATTGAAAAAATTGGGATTGTATCATTATATCATATCTCTAATAATTCCTACGAAATATTAAACAATACTAACATTAATTAATAACAATTTCTTAGAGAACAATAATATTGCATCAACAAATCTGAAAAAATACCCTTTTATCTTTTTAAATTTGTTTTATTTAAAAGTGAGAAAATTACAAAACAATGACAATAAAGACTAATTTAAATGACAATGAAATATATAAGAGGATTATGTTTAGAAAAATGAAAAATAAGGTAGTAAACTTAATTCATGAAAAGAATTTTATAGATATGTATCTTATCATTATATTCTAAATAATTACAAGACAAAAATTGACACCTTTCGAAAATGATTAAAATTATTCTATGAAAATATTTGTACAGAAAGTGATTCCCAATATACTAATATATTGATAATCATATATGTTGATATAATAAGATATATGAAACCAAATAATGAGTATGAACATGGAGGATAAATATTCAACAAAAATAATATGATATTCATATATGTCTTCTAAAATAACAACTTTTGGTAAATTATGATCCAATGCATTGTAAAATAGTATAAATACTAATAAAATGGCTGAATAAATATGGGATAATAAAATGGTTGTTTTTTGGGGGATGAACAATTACTTTCTCCATATTCTTCACCATTCATAAAAAATTGTGACTTCATAATATGGTTGGTAAAGATATATTGACAATATTTATATCATCCAAGTTAAAATCCATTGATAGTAGGAACATGATATATACTTTTAAATTTATATAGTTTAACAAATAATTTGGCAAAATAAATTTTTTTTCTTGTATATAAAATACTCATATAAATAAGGAAAAGTGTATATAATATACCTCTTTGAGTTAAAAATTGATATGTGAAACCCATACCGGTTTGGTTTATTTTGAATATATATATATATATTAAAGTATAGAACCATTAAATTATTTTAAATCTCATGAATTTAATTATAATTATAAGAAAAATTATTTGAAAGGAATTATATACCTCAAAAATATAATTAAGGGGGTAAATATAAAATAGAACTAAATGAATTCAATTGAGAAAACAAATATAGATTTGGTATATTTTGAGTATGGAAATTTTAAAAAATATCAACATTATTGGATTTGAAATTATAATGAATATATAGAAAATTCGGATAAAATATAATCCTTTTTAAATAGATACAACACATGAAAGAAAAATATGATGAATATTAAACATATATGAACGAATGAAAACATAGTTAAGAAATATTTACATTAGATTCTCACATATTTGGATACACTCTAGAATTTTGTATACTAAACTAAGACTAATAAATAATCTATTTCACAACATTTTTCATATTCATTTATTTTGTTATTATATTACAAATTTATGTATTATTCTATTTTTAATTATTTATAGTTAATATTGTTCATCCATTGTTAGTAGTTTCTATTATTTCATGTATATATTAAAATTATGGTTTCAATCATCATTCTATGTTCAAAAAATAATCATCTAAATAATATTAAAGATAATAGAATAGAATTTATATATTCAGTTATAATGTTTGGGGATCATTCACATGGTGTTTTTTGTACGATTATCCAAGATAAAATCAATAACATGCTTGTTTCTGTAAATTTTAATGGATAGATAGATTTATATGTATAAAGATTCAAAAATTATAAATAAAACTCTTGTACAGAAATAAATTATTTAATTTTTAATACCATATCAAATGTGTAATTATTATTCCTTAACCACCCTTGATAAAAATTTATCATTTTAATAATCTGGTTTTTTAAAACAATCAAAAGGACTATTCTATAATCAATGGACGTGTATGATTATGATATGATTTTATAAAATATTAACCATCATATAAATATAATGACTTTGTTTATGTTTTATTAAACATATAATTAAGAATTTAGTAAATATGAATGAAAAAGATAAATGAAAAAAATAATTATATTAAATAAGTACATTCATATAAGAAATCACAACTCCGCTTGGAATATAATTAGTTTTAAAGGAATTAGAGAATTCCTTTAAGACCTAGGGATCATGAATGTGTAGTATATTTATTTAGAGAAGATATATGATAGATTATATAGAGGAAATTGGATTCTATGTTTCAATATAATATGTTGTGATGTCATTAATTTTAAGATTTAGAGGGGTTGAATTTATGTATAAAATTATTTATTTATTTAAAATGATTATGATATTCAATGTTAGTGGATCAAAACATGATTATTAAGAATTATAAAATTAATCATGTGGGTTAAAACCCATTTCCACACATTTAAAAGTAATTTTTTTGGCATTTTTGTGACCCATCCAGTTAATTTAATACTTTAACTTTATTATATTTTTAAAAGTTATTAAAATTAAAATTAATAATAGAATGTATAATGTATAAAAACAAATATTTGGTAAACTATATTTTAAAGCATGAAAATGATGTTATTCATCTTTATTGATATTTAATTGATTTTAGAAGAAAATTATTTTATTTCATTATATATATAATCTCTACATTTCATTAAAATAATTCATGGGTAGTTGTTAATTTAATATATATTACTATAAATATAAATTCCAAACATAAAAATTATTCCTTTAAAAATATAACATTTCCATTGAATGATCTTATATATTTATCTAACAAATTTTTAATAAATTTATGAATGATAATTTACTTTTTTATAAATAAAATCCAATTTATTAAATTTCATAATTTTCAAATGATGAATATTTATTATAATTAAAAAATTAAATAAATATAATAATAACAAAATTAAATAAAATACATTACTTTTTCCATGAACTATTATGATTTTATTTATTATCATTCCACTATTTGTTCATGTATATTTTTAACTTATTTTTGAAAAAATTAGATTTCCCTATAGTTCAATTTTATTGAAATTATTATATTGATTCAATATATTAATCAAAATATTATATTTCATGGAATCAAATTTAATGGAATGAAAGAAATTATTTAAAATAAAGTATAATAATTAGTTGTATTTCAAATAAATTTAATTTTTTATTTTTTTTAAAAAATTACATATAATTAAACATTATTTTTATCAACTATATACAAAAAATAAAAACTAATAACATTATACCCATAGAATTTGATTTATATTATTTTTATTTATATATTATATGATTTAAATTCTTCTCATGTTGAAATTTATGAACAGAACATATTAATATTTAATTGCCGTGTCATTTATGAAATACAAATGTGTCCTAAAACCATATATATTGTAGTGAATGGGTAAAGAGACATTTAAACCCAAAAAACAATTATGGAGTAAAATATATGGGGTGATAGATTGGAAGAACAAATTTTTTCCAAAAACAAACATTAACATAAAAAATCATAGACGGATTGGAAATTATATCTTTATTATTGACTTCTTCTTGGTCTGATTCATTCTAGCTCCCTCTATAATAAATATATGATTTTTATCATATTAATAATAAATATATATTGAGTTATTTTACCTAATATCATTAATTTAAAATTATTTTTAAACCATATGTAAATTCTCTTGAGTTGAAATTTCATTTAGGTGAAAGTTGTTTTGTTTTTCAATGAATGTTTTTGATTTTATGTTCCAGTACATTCACATTAATCATATTTGAATCATCAACAATATCTTTATAGACAATTAATTCTTTTTATTGATATTTTTATAATTTCCCAAGTGTATTTCATGGAACTTTTTTGGAGGATTCCCTCAGTGTACTTCAAATATCCATTTTGGGAATGTTAATTCAATTTAATGAATTTATTTTGGTATGTATTGTACTTATATAAATATATATATATATATATATATATATATATATTACCATAAGAAAATTATTGTAATATGTCAAATTAACGATTATTATGTAATATTACATGTTTTATGATTTCAATTTCAATTCTGAATAAAACGTTTCAAATTCATTATTTTTGTTCACAAGACCAAGAAAAATAAGAACATGTTATAACCACTAAATGGGTAGGAATATATTACTATATGTAAATAATATCTTTTTAAAAAATTATTATTGATTTTGAAATAAGTAAATCAATTTTATATATAACATTCAAGATTAATTGGATAAATAAAATATAGAAGAATTAATAAGGATAAAATAACACTTATGTTGAAGGATTGAATCTCGTTTTAACGAGCCTCCTAAAAATGATGGTTTTGGGTATTCTTCCTTTAAATATGTGTTCAAAAACATGGGAGAGGATTATTATAGAGATAATTTTTATAGGGTTTCAATATAAATTTAATAGAAAGGATGATGTTTAGGTCGGTTGAGGAGGGGTCCTTCATATGTGGGATGGAGTGAATTCTTTTCAAACAAACATTACATGCTATATTTTATTGAAATTTTAAAAAAGTAAGAGGACAGAGGTGAAAAAATAATACGTAATGGAATACAGGAGGTTAATTAATTCTTATTATGTTAATTTTATGACTTTTATTTATGAAATTTTCTATTTTTATAACTTAATTTAATCTTTTTACCGCATTTCATCTTATATTATGGAAACTAAATCATTTTTTATGATGTTATTTTGATTTATTAAAAATAAATATTCTATATTAAATAATTTTATATATTTATTTCAAATATCAACAATTTTCACATGATAATGTTTCTAGTGGGGATAAAAAATATTCTAGAATAATAAATGTATAATTTATAAAAAAAAATTATAAACACATATTATTAGGAATAAATAGATTTATATTATTTGTTAAAAAATATATAACATAATATTAATTCCAATTTATTTTCCTCTATATATGAACAATGAAATTTACTAATAAAATTCATTGATAGCGATCAGTTTATTTGTTAACAAAAAATTCACATAAATGATGAAAACAAATATTTAAAAATTATCTCTTTTAACGTTAATTAAATTTAATCACATCGCATTATTTATAATTTAACCAACTAATTTTTTAAAATTATTATTATAATATTCATTTCATGAAATAATAAAACCATTCAATATAAATAATTTATAATGAATAAAAATAACATTCTTTACTTGAAAAATAATTATATTTCTATGTCATTCTATATTCATATAATACATGTGAATTGTATTATTTTAAATTCTCCCGAAAAAAAATAACACCAATTCCTATCAATTATATGTATATCAATGACCATATCTATAGCAGATATAAATATTAAATGGTTATATTTCAAAAATTTAAATGTCCCAAAATTAGTTGTATAATGTTAATATATATAATGGGTAAATTATATTCCAATAGATAGACTTATATACATCTCTAAAACAATTCATCCTATTTATTTATTTCATAAAAAATATACTATATTTCCATATTTTTTAAATTTATATAATTATAATCAAAATATTAAAGTTAATTATGAACCATGAAGATAATGATTTTATGTTTACATTATTTTTATTTACTTTTTGTTTTATTCCTCTTATAGTTTTTTTGTAACATTATATGTTTCAATATAATAACGAATTCATGATTTTATTTTTTTAATAATTTATCCAGATAAAATATATCATGATTTTTATGTTAATTTTTATATATTTTATGAAATGAAACAGGATATACTTATTTAAAGAAAAATACATACTGAATTATATGGTTGTTATAAACTCCATCTTGATTTTATTCCACCTTTAGGGTGTTTTGACATAAGTATCCTACTCATTAAAATTTTAATATCAAAGAATTATTCCTAAATTGTAATTCATAATGTATTAAATGAGATATATATTATTTTTATTAAACGGATTTTGACATTAATGTGATAAATTTTAATTTTCATAAATGAATTAGTGGTTAAATATTATTACAACACTAACATAATTTTATAATGTCATGAGTTAGTAACAATGGCCAGTATTTTTAATGTAATTATTTTATCTTGTATTGCATACACATATTTTATTAAAATATTTTTTGGTGAGATAATTATAAAACGCTATCCTGATATTAATAAAATAGTTTTCATAGTGTTTTAGTAACAATATATTTTAAAGGTATGGTAAAATACAACACAGATTTGAATAAATGGTGAATAATTCCAATTCATGTAGTGTGTGGGAATAGAAAGAATATTGTGTTATTGTAAAACATAGAAAAATTTTCATCTAATTTATAATTTTTTTAGTTTTGGGGTATTACTTGGTTTAAATTTCACATGTATTGTTATTTTAATGGTAGACAATGTTTCTTATTTTTAAATATACTACCATGAATAAATTGTTTTATTGCAAAATTTATAAACCATTGGGATGAGAATACATTATCCAATTTTTTAAATGGAGTATATTGTTATTATATATATATATATATATTGATTTTTTCACGATATTTTGATGCTATTATTTATCATATAATACATATATATTGTTTATTTGTACACATCATTTCAAAAAATCAAATATAAATTTTTTTATCAATTGATATATACTATGTTTATAAATATTGTATTTCCTTGGTTATGATATATATTTAATATGATGGTATGTTAACCATGTTTGTCACATTCAATAATTGTAAATTTATTTTAAATAAATTTAGATACATATATGTCTCTATGTGGGAGTGTGATGAGATCCTCCCTTAAAGAAGTGATATGACTTAAATAGATAATTTAATATATATATATATATATATATAATTATGGTTATATTTATATATGTGTTAATTGATATGAGAAGATGACTGGCTTCTAAGGTGATGACAATATGGATATATACATGCATAAATATATATATATATATAGTTCATCCCTATGAAATGTTGAGTGGCCTCTTAGGTGTGCATGATGTTCATTCTTATAGAATTCCTCTCAATGAGAATATATAGTTTCCCTATGATGGATTATTATAGACACACACAAACACACACACACATATATATATATATATATGTATCTAATTATGGGTTATTGTGTGTCATAGATCATTCATATTTTGATAAAAGATAACCATTCTCAGTTGATGGGTCCTTAAAGAAGATGGGTAACACTACATAGAATATATACAAAAATTGAAATGGTTCTGGAATAATCCTTCTATAATATTATATAATATTATGGAAGCATTTATATATTTTGGTACACTGAAACTAATTGTTTTTTAGTTCATAAATCATTTTATATCTGGTATGATAATTTTATATGAACTCAATTTTATATAGATAAATTTAATATTCATGAAATTTTCATGCATACACCTTTCTGTTATCTTTTTTAGTGGTGAAATTATTGAACATTCATTATTTACACACCCTATGTATTTTTTTGAATAGATAAATTCATTCCTTATATTTACTGATAATAATTTGAATATGAATATTATATATTTTGTGCGTCTTATTAGTCAATTTAAAAATTGAATACATCAAACTAATTTTATGAGTAATTTGAAAGAAATTTATGATTTATTTCATCACCATATGAATAATTAACTCAATGTGTCAGTAGTTTTAGATTAGAGAAGACCATTATATTAGTCACTGAGACTATTTTTAATTATCCTCATAAAATAACTGTAGTGGATCCATCAATGGAGACGTAAGTGTGAGTGATAAGAAGATATGTACAGGTCATCTAACAAAAAATATGAGTCATATGGACTTTTGTGTGAGACATTGATAAATATTTATATGTATTTTTTATGGTATTGTTTTTCAAAATAATATAGGTTAAAAATTTGATATTTCCTGAAGTATATATTCTTATAAAAATAAAACCAGACAGAGTTTGACACATATTATTAGATTAAAACATGAAAAATAAATTTTTAATCAATCTAAATAACGGTATTTTTATTTTAAAATCATGAATATTATTATATCAAATAATAATATAGATAAGTGAAGTTTATTATATTTTTAATGAAACTCTAAAAATATATTTGGATTTATAGTGTGATGAATCTATGTGGTTTTTAGGCTCAAAAGTCATATTGAAATTGTTTGTATAGCGATTCGACATATGTTACTAGGTGATGAACTTTTTCTATGGATGTTGTTCCATGACCACAATGAATTAAATTAGACATCATATCGATCCTCTAAAACAATGTGAAGATCGTTTTTGGGAATTTATGGAATTCAGAAATACAATTATTTTTGGTTAATTTTCAAGATTGTGATCGCTACTAGTATTTCAAAAAAATTCATTGTAGTTATGATATAGAATAAATAAAAATGTATTTGTGGAAATTACATGGTATCATAGTAAATTGATTATGATTTTTTTTGTGAGTTACTAGATTGGATCACGGGTGAAAAAAATTGATTTTCATTATGTTTCTTTCTACTGGGAGTCTTGAGACATCTTGAAAAATACCATTTCAGGTATATTTAGAAATTCATGAATCTTTAATGAGTATTATTTTATATAAATTTTTATTACTGTGATAGAATTTAAAAACTATTATAAGTTTAGGAAGAGTGATTTTCAAGTTGTGAAAAATGGATATAAAAATAAAATGTCGTTGGTAAAGGATAGAGGCTATAAGAATTTAAAAATCTGTGAGCATGAAATTTTTGTTATAATAAGTATAAGTATATCTAGGATCTATTTAAAGTTGAAAATAACTCATTGAGAATTCGTATATACCATAAATAATATATATATATATAGTTGATTTTCCTATAGAGTCTAGTAATATATTTTCTATATATTTATAAAGGATATAACACGATGATCTATATATTGTTTCTAAAGTAAAACAATCTATTTTAGTTCATTCCAAAAAATTGGACACAGTATTACACTGTAACTAGTGAAGTCTAATTTAAATAATTTATTATTACCAAGAAGATATAAATTTCATGTTTATGATGTATTCAATGAAACAACTATAATTTTTTATTACAATAATGGGGAAAAATATATTGGATGGAATTATAACCGGTTAAAAATATGAATGGTCTCTATTAATAAGTCCATAAAAAGAAAAAATTCATCATTATTTTTTATCTTTTATTTAATTTATACCACATCTCTGAATAAGTGTAAATATTGAGTGTAATTGATCCTAACTAGTCAAAAGGGTTAAAATCATTGGGAAGAAACTATAATAGATTTTTAAATAACTAATAATTTATCCTCATCCCTTTCAAAAGGAGGAAAACTTTCAATGAAAAATCAAGTAGTATTAGAGCCACAAATCCCACTATAATATCCTCAAACTAAATATTATGGAATATGTCAATTTATTTAATAGAAAGGCTACGCCAACATTTAATGAAAATAATTTCCAATACTACAAATATTTGATTCTATGATATATTTTATCTACTGGTCATAAATTATTAGATGTATCGAATGTGGTATTTTCAACTATTCAAAGGGGTGAACTAATTCCATATGATTGTTAATGAAATGATGATATTTTTGAAATATAAATAAACTCATTTAAACATCAATTATCAAATTGTATTTTTTAAAAATTTATGGGCCTCCAAACAATAAATAATTTTTTTGATAAACATTCATCATGTTGTGGTGGAATTATAAATTTTAACTTTATATATCATAAAATAGATGGTTGTAGGTTTTTGAACATTTAATATCGATTATGAAGAAACCATTATTGGAAATTTCAGCGTAATAAATAAAATTTTTATCTACATTAGGGGATGTGGAAAAATGTTTAATGAAAAATCAATTTCTATGAATATCAAGAGGAATTTTACTTATGGGTTTGAAAATAAATTACCAATATTAGAGGATAGAGGGGTTACATAAATCAGATACATTACATTCACATTTCATTAGTAATGTGGAATCAATATATCATTAAAAATAATGTTAAATATGAAATTAATTTTAAATAAATGGTGAAGATTAAATTGAATGTTTATTATTTTTAATAACCAATTAAATCTATGATAATAATGGGATAAATATTTATATAACTTAATCATATATTTTATATCTAAAAATGTTGTAGATATAATATGAAAAAATTGAGATAACCCTATAAAAGATTATCATGCGGAAAAAGCTCATAATTTTGCTGCATACTATCCAAAAAAGAAAAACTAAATTCATTAGGTTAATCATCAAGATTATAACCTAGAAATAATAAATGGGGAATGTGATCAGAAATGTTGAAAAATAAGGGGAAAGAAGGGGTAGATTCTTAATTAGAAAAAACGTTTTATAAGTAAATAAGATTTATAAAAAAGTATCTCCAGAATACAATCATAATATTACGTTCTTTATAAAATAACTGATTTCATTAAACACTTAATGAACCATGAATGCTCTTAAATATGAGTGGAGAAAGGAATGAAAGAATAAAATAGAGAAACTAAATAGATTTAAATCATAATCTTGTCTTGATCAAAACACAAATATCAAGAAAGAAAAACTATTTTTGGAGAAGGAATATGGAATGAATATGTCCAATAACGATTTAATTATGAAAATATAAACTAATATTTTGATGAAATTAAAAATCTATGATAAAATCAATTTAGAATGGAAAAATCATGAAATAACATAAAGAAAAGGTAATTTTTAATGAATTTTAATAATGAAAGATATAATATTATTATTTTATAGATAATGATAATCTGAATAAGTTATAAAAATAAATAAAACATCTACTGATGCCAAATATAAAAATTGTAAAGTAGTTTATAAATATAATAAAAATAATCATGTTAAATTTATACTTGAAAAAGTGAATATAAATCTATTTCGGATAAAATTACTACTATTAATTAAAAATATAGAAAATTATATGAAAAAAGGAAGGATGAGAAACCTTCCCCCACATCCAAGGAATAATGAAAAATTATAATATGTTCATCATCTCACATACATGATTTGCATCAGAGAAAAAATATAAAACAATATTAGAATTCTAGATCATTGGATGCTCTAAAAATATTCAATTATTCTGAATGATTTCTATCAATGGATATTTCTAATGTAATGATATTTTCAAAAATATTTCAAATACTTATTGGAATAACATATCATCACCTAGAATATAGTATGAATCTAGGGGTTTTTTCTGAGAATATATTAATGTATACTAAAATAAAGAATGTTGTTAGCGGAAAAGACCAAATATGTTTAAAAAAATTAAATATCAATTTATACGTAATAATTATAATATATTTGATCAGTCATGCAACAAAATATAGAACAGTATAGAAAATATTATTGGCTTATATTAATACATAGAAAAAGATAATGGTTTCAAAATTAAATTTTTTGAAGAACAATATATTTTTATTGAGGTTTAATTGAGTCCTAGTGATAGATTTAATCATTTGATCATTGATGGTAGTTATTCACCTCACCTGAATTGATATAAAAACTCATTAAAATTGTATAATAATATAAATAATGATTATTATTTTGAGGAAATTTATGTTATTTAATAATTAATGGTGTTTCAACTATACTGATTAATTAGAAGATTTTCATATACATAGATGTAATTTATATCAAAGTAATAAAACACTAAATTTTATTTTTGATATTGTTAAGTGATGATTGTAATATTTTTTTTAAGAAAAACTCATGAGTCAATATGGAAACCAAATTTTTAATGGTTATTACCAAAGTAAAATAAGAAGAGTTGATGTATTTTATATTATTGACCCATAAATTAATGTTACATGATTGATAAAGATGAAACATAACCTACTAAATATAAGACAAGGCTCTCTATGATAATGAAACATGAAAATGAAATAAAAAATTATGTGGTGATAGATATTCTAGCTTAATAGACATAAAAAATGCATATATTTAAAAATTGGAAGATCGGTTAGGGATTCCAAAATGAGTAGAAATTATATACTATAAAATATTGGAGATCATTTTTTATAATGTGTGGGATCTAATGAGAGATATTTTAACGAAGTTTGATAATTAATTTATTAATTTTATTTATGGTTACAAGCTTATAATGAACTCCCCATTTTTAATTCATAATTCTGGGAATATTTAAAAATTAAAAATCACTATAAGATAGGTTAAAAAGAATCTTCAATTTATATGATGAAGGATAGATCATACAATTCATAAAAATATACAAGAAATTATTTTGAAATATTTATAGAATGGATTAAAATAAACCATCAATATAATAAACATTCATCCGAAACAAATTTTTTTAGATAAAACAGAAAAAAGAAAATTGATGTGATTAAAAAGAATATTCAAAAAATATATTATCTTTTTGTATTGTTTGAAAACAGAGAGAATTCCTAATGTTATAATGAATTTATTAAATTATTCTAAACTATAAAATATTTTTACGGAGTTTTCCCACTATATGTGACATTAAAAATAGTGTTTTGTTAAGAATTTAATATAACATATTTCTATATGATATTTCATGTCAAATAAATCTAACCATAATGTGATTTGAGTTCTTTAGAATCCCATGTTTAATTAATAAAGGTAATACTCATGGTACGTTTGAATAAAATTTTTATGAATGAACCATTATAGGATTAATTTTAAATATAATTGGATATAAATGTGGGTATTAAATTTTAATATGATTTTAGACTTATTTTTCTAAAAATTATTCATTATATTGAAAAATAGATGTGATTTTTATATCTGATGATGACATCATTTTAGATAGATTCATGAAAGTTTTAGGACAAAAAGATTAAAAATGAAACTAGAAATTTGTAGATTATTGTTAATTTTAATTCATATTAGACCAGTTTTGAGGATGATATTTCATAGAGTTAGAGATATAGATATCATTTATTGAAGAAAATTATTTATTATGAAATCATTATTTGAAATCAAGATACACTTTTCTAAACAAGAAAGTGGTTGAGATTAAAAAACCAATTTGAAATCATATAAATATATTAACCACAAAAATTAGATAAGTAATTTTATGAAGTGTAAATGAAAAAATCTAGGAATAAAAATCACTATCTAGTTGATAATAACTCTAAATGGTTCATTATAGAATTCCAATGTGTAAAAATGTGTTTAGAACCTACGGGGTATTTAAAAATAAATTAAATGCAAATATATAATTGATACATAATAATGAAAGGATTGTTTATAAATGATTCTACCGAATATATGGAGTTGATATTGAAAAAACATTTACACACGAGGCCAGGATTTAGAGCATTTGAAAGTTCTTTTTTATTAAAACACAAAAAATACAAGATCTCTCAAATTTTTTGGAACTATTCCTTAAAAAATAGTGATATAAAATATAATGTTATCATTCAAAAAAATAACGGTTTTACCCTTGATAAATATTGTATCATGGTGAGAAGTCTTATCAACTCTATACATGTATTGATATATCCCTAGTTCATGATATTTAAATCAATATATATGCTTCAATTTAATGTAATTTTCAAATAAAAAGGTTGATAAAACCCATTATGTAAAGGTTTTTTCCATTAGTATAGTTATATTCACTATATATGTTGGTGATATTCTTTATTAAGTTGTCAAAAGAAATCCTTGTGAGATTTTTTTTGATAAAGTTAAATGATATTTTGTGATATCAATATTGATGGAGATTACATTGTTTTTTGGATTTTAATTGTTTAAAGAAAATATCTTATTTTCCTATCACAAGATAAATCTATTATGTTATTCTTGAAGAGGTTGTTATGAGAATATTAAATTGAAATATTTTGTCATCAATATATTGGGATAAAACTAAAAATGGATGATTATTGAATGTGATTAAATATAAAAGATTTTGGAAATATTATTTGAAGCCCCCTAATTGAGAGCATTAATTATATTATATTTATTTTTTTACTCATTTAGTAAGTTATAAGAGTCTCCAAAGTTATAGAAAATATTAGTTATTAAAACAGTCCTATGATATTTAAAAATCACCATGACACATACTATAAAATAATTGATTTTATTTTATCTTTTATGTATATAAAGTTGCTGATAGGGTTTGATATTTCATTGATTGGATGTCCACTTTAGATTTATATTTCATTATTTATAATATTTTTTTGGTGTATCATATAATAAATCTTAATTAAGTGTCATTGAGGGCATATGATGAATCATATATTTAATCTTCACATTTATATACATCATCGTTATAGATGCCTTTATAGGAGCTAGATCAAAGTGTAAGTATATGTAAGACTCTTAAAATATATAGTGACATTAAAAGTGGTGTAGATGATTATAAATATCAAATTCAACATTAATGATCTATTAAAATTGAGATTATATTTCTTTTTATTTAAAAAAATTGATAATGGTTATTATTGGTGTATTATATTTTCAACAAGGATCAAATTGCATACATTGTAACTAAATTAACACCAATGGCGTGGTCTTTTTATCTATGTTTGGACCTCCTTGTTCATTTATCACTTCTATCATTACAGAATGTGAGTAAATACAACTACATGGATTTGTATAATTTTTTAAAAGGAGGATAAATAGGGAAGAACTCTTTATCAAATGAATTGATAATCATTTTCAATAGGGTAGGGTACACATCTTTTTAATTTGAATATGTTGTTATTAATATATAAGGTATAACAATATGTGTGAATTCAAGGATATTACATATATATAACTTGGACATAGTTTCATATCCTTTAGAATAATAAATTTCTCGAAAAAAATTACCTTAATTGATATGGTGGTGTCAAGATGCATATCTTATGGGAAAGGATGTGATTCAATGATTCGTATGATATTTGATGTAATCATAATGACGATGGATATAAATGATATATGTTAAAATATATTTAAAACAAATCAAAATGGGGGGTGTTAAAGAACCCCACTGATTAGATAAAGGGTTTTATGTTTTTCAATATTATATAAGAAAAATTTGAATTTGATTGTGAGTGATTTAGTTCTTTATATTAGTCAAATAAAAATGAGAATAAGTGTTATTGTATTTATGTGTGATTTCAAATCACTGTTTGAGTCATGAAATCTTTAAATAAGACATTTAATCATGATGTGATTCATTTTGGAGAAAATGAGACTAACATATAATTCATTTGGACAATCTTAAATAGTCATCAAAATGTATTATCAAATAATTAAACAAAGGATATGTTCATATGATTCACTCTAGAGTTGTGTATGAGTTAGGTAATTCAATATTTTACACATATGTACGTAATTAAGATTCATTTATAATTTCATATACATCAAACCATTTTTGAATGTTTTGATAATGTAGTTGGATGAATATTCCAAAATTATATATTCTCAAGACAATAAAATAGATATTGGTAAATCTATTCATCAATGATTAAAATATAAAAAATCCCCTGTGATATAAGTTATTTGACAGGATTTTGATATTTCTGTAATTATAAGAATGTTAACACCATTAATGCAATAATATAACTAGGAACATACATGATGTTGAGTCTCTTTTTATAGAAACTCTATAAAATAATTCTCTAATATTAGTGTGATGATTATATATTATTTATAATAGTAATAATACCCTCTATTTTTTTTGTTTCCATCAATGATAAGTTATCTTATTATTTTAAATTTTTATCATTTCTTCACTATAAATGGATTAAAGAAAAATTAAATTGCTTTATATGTTGTTAAATCAAAATAGAGGGAACTTCGGGGTATTTTTATTAATAAAAAATACATATCCCTATCATTAATTTTCAAGATGATGATCACTGAAAGAGTTTAACATAGTTTAATTTTAGTTATGTGGTGAAATATTATGATGTGTATATATGGAAATTTTATGGGAATATGGGAAACCAACAGCACATTTATTTTTTTGTATTTTTTTTATAGACCATGGTTGGAAAATTTGTTTTATTACCATGATTGTTTTTTGGTATGCTCATGACATCTTTCACAATACCATTTTGGGTATACTTAGATTGAATTGAAAATTTATTTGGTTGTAATTATTTAATCATTTATCGATCAAAGATATTTTTAAGAGTATGAAAATATTAAAGAGTGTATTTCAATTGGAACAACATTGAGATAGGAAGAAGTTAATAGTTATGTGGGGATGTTGTTGTGTTATAAAAACACGCAATCCTAAAATTTTAGTGCTAAAAGGAAGATAAACTTTGTGTATCTACATGATGTGAAAAATAATTATCTAGGCATTGAAATTTCCAAAAAATGAAATCTTTGGATGTTTATTTTCATAAATTATATAGTTGGTTCCTTGCTGAATATTTATAAATTCACTCTTTGGAACATCTATCATATGTTAAAAAAATCATCAAGAATCATTTGGAGTTATTTATAAATTAGATTTGTTAGTTTAACGCTATAAATTGAATGATAAATTGTTAATAAATCGTAACTAAAAGTAAGTTTTGTACAGTAGTAATATGATAAATCCACCCAATCCATAGGGATATTATTTAAATAATATATTGGAAAAATTGTTGGCCTTGATGAAAATCGACTATAGTGATGAGTAGTCTCTCACCTTGAAGTAAAATGTTGTAAATTATTTATTTTAGTTTTTTGTTCTTATTACATCATTCTATGATTACTATTGATTTTCAGATGACCATATCATACTTATTAGATTGTTTTTATTTAAGACATTGAAATTTAAAATGATATTCAAATAATCATTAACATATCCTTGCCCAATTAACATGAGTGAAACCCATCATGGGGAACCATTATCTAATAAGTGAATTGACACTCTAGTGAACATGTATCTTCTTCATTTCAGTATTTAAAACAAAAAAATGTACATAGTATCTATTGGATATATGAGGATTTAATAATTAGGTAATAATGGTAGGGTTTGTCTCCACCATCAGGTTGGAGAGGATGGTTGGTTGGTAAAAGAGATTATTTTAAAATTTTATTATTTTTCTTTTTAGTCCCCTTATATCATGTCTTGGTTAGTTTAGATAATGGTATTGTTAATATACATTTATCTTCTATTATGTATATTATTGGTTTCACATATATAAAGTATTTTTTGTATTTCAATATTTTCTATTCTATATCACATTGATGTATATGATATATTTAATCATTAATATTTTTTATTCTTATTAAATACAATGATCAATATATGTTTTTCATTTTTAAAATATAATTATACCATTTCTTATTTATTAAATCTTCCAATTTTACTCTTCCCAAAATCAAAAATCGGTAACCAAAATGCTTGAATCCAGCCTAGTAATTAGGGAGTTCTCTTAGGATTGTTACATCCTGACATGGGAACTACACATGTATCTTTGTTATGGTCTATATATATGGGATTGTGTTAATATTTTCCAAAGTAAATTTTTTTATTTTACCAATATAAGGAGAAAATAAATTTATGATAGAGACATACATTTGTGTTTCTCAAATTCATATGAAATCTTATCACATAGAACATATGATACATAAAAAATTGAGCATAAATCATATGAATAGTTATTTAGAAGTATAATTAGGCCTTGTGTATACTCCTAATTAATTAAATTATAATATTCAAATAATTTGGAGATGATCATGTGGGTGTTTATTTAGTACCCATTTTTGTACTATGTGATGATAATATTCTTTATCCAATTCCAAGGATTAATGATTTATTTATCATTATAAAGGGGATGCTGAGTTTTTAATGTTCGATTTATAACCTAAATTTCATTAGATGACTAAAATTGAAATGAATATCCAAGTAATGAATTTTTTATTTCATTTTATAAATTTAAAGATTACATTGATTCAATTTAGAGTTGTGAATGGAGCTAATATGTTTTAAAAACTTATGATTTAGGTTTTTCAACCCAATATTGAATTTATGATGACTCTTTCAATTCTATGACTACTAGATCAAGGTATATTATATGAGGTATATTTTGATTCGTCCCAATAAGTTTTTATACATATATATTGATATAGGAGAGTAAAAAAATTTATTATGGTTCGACGTAGTTATTTCCTCTATATTATAACAATGTGACTCTAGATTTATAGTTCATAATGATGGAGTTTCCAAAAACGATATGGAGGTAGAATTGTTTTGGTGGGTATATAGTAGAGTATAAATATCAAAATATTTTTTCAAATTTCATTTACATGAGGTATTTCAATTTTTAGTAAGGAATATAGTAGTAATCCCTTCAATATTTTCATTTTGATTTTTAGATCACATATACCATGAGTAATAGAAATATAGTATAAAATGATTGGTGTCAAAATATATGTTGTTATTTTTGTGACCATGATAGTGATAAATGTAATTTTAAAGTGTCATTTAAGTCTGTACAGTTTTTTTAAGGATGGAGATGATGGGTAACCATGTCATAAGCCTAGCATGGTGTTATCATCTTTGTGTGACAAGTGGTGGAGTCTGAGTGTGGATACATGGAGGTGCATTTATAGAGTAAGTATATTTTTTATAATGATTATTATTATGACTAAAATATGGATGGGGAACATCATCAATTGTCTTTTAAGTATTTATATGTTCTATAGGGGTAAAAAGCCAAATTGTATACGTTTCATAACCAATCAGGGTGGAATCCACGAGTATGTAGAAGATGTACCATACTTTTATAGAGTTTATTAGGTGGATTTAGATTAAGGAATTATTGTCTCATTTTATGCCTATATATATTTTACATCAATAGGTGTAATAAAAATATTGTGTCGTAGATGATTTTTTTTCACATGGATGTTCCCCAATGGGAATGGGGGGAAAATCACATATAAATGGTGATGATATTACCACATGATCTATAAGGATTTTTTCATATAGGGTTTATTATAAAGTGAATGATCGAGGATACACATTTATTATTTATCATGGTGTTTATCCCAATATATTGTTTTGAAAATATTTATGTAAATGTGGTTGTGAAGATTCAGGGAGATAATTTTTTTGTTGTTGTAACTATTATACTTCGTATATCATTAATATGGGAAGGATTATAATAGGATTTTGGTAACACATTATTTCTTAAAACAACATTCATTCAACAGAATAATAGAGTCATTTATTATATAATTTAGAATTTAAAGAATATATTTAAAAAAATACATATAAATGTTTTTGGATCATTATTGCATTACTCAACCTTCATTATGATTTAGTATGAAAATGGTTGTCATTCATCAATTTGATGTAATAACTTAAAGGATTTGAATTGGTGACTACTTCATTCACCACTATGTTTGTTTGATATTAGAAAGGAATTTGTTATTAGGAATAATATGGAATAGAAAATTATATGATGAAAAAAGTTATTTGAATTAGATTTGGGCCAAAAAATTTGGGCTTATGGGATTTGTAATGGTCAATATGACTATGAGGCCTACAGGCCATGTAATGGGGAATCAGCCCACTGGGACTTCAGGCTACGTAATGGGTCTCCCTCTAAGCAGTTTAAAGAGGACTTTGCTTTGATTTAAAAATAAAATGATTATTTGGCACCAACCTTAAAAAAATACACATTCTCAAAAAAATTCATATTCCATATAGATATAATAACCTATAAAATAAAATAACAAAATAAATTTTAATACATAAAACCCAACATTGATCACAATTTCCATGATAAAAAATCCCATCATTGTCATCAATTCCCCAATGGAATATTATAACAATGATATATATACATATATATATATATATATATATGGGTGAGAATATAGAAATTCCCAATCAGATCCTCTAAAGAATCACTCTTGATAATGTTGAAAAAGAATACTACTAACTAATCAACTCATAAACTATATCTTACTGACTACCTCACATACTCACAAATTCTCCCTCCCTATATACATTTATAATATATATTAACATAATTAAAATAGAATACATCAATAAAAGTACTATACAAACCCATTAATGTTAAAAAATCTACCCTATGACCATATGAAAAATGTCTAATAAAACCAACACATCTACCCACATATAGACTGATCAGAACATGCCACAAAAAAGAAGTATGCACATCATCATCACTATATAGCCAAAATCCAACACTAATAAATATCCCCAAACAATTCCATATTATTATATTTATACGAATCATACACATCACATCCTTTCATCATTGTCGGTTATCATAAACATGACTTATATATAAATTTTGGCCTCATTCGTCTAGGTACATCCCCCAATATTCACCAAATAAAAACTATAATTTTATCACCCTATCTTTAATTTATTACAGAACATGGAACATAACCATAGGCCGTCACTACATATACCATGTCTAGAAGATAATTTGTGGAAGGGGGAGTAGTTATCCACTTTTGTTACCCCTATCATATATATCTGAGAAAAAACATAAATCTCATTATTTTATACGATCATTGGTATGTTAACCAGACTCTGGTGGTGGAGTGTAACAAATGAAAATAATCATAAAATTGGTATAATAGATCAAGAAAACTACCCTATGGGTGCAAAAACAAATGAAAAAAAGTTATTACCAGAACATGAAATGGTAACATAATCCTAATGGACACACACCATTGATAATTGCCTACACTAATAAAAGATGAACTAATTACACTACCACTACATAACAACCCCCCCCAAAAAAACCTTAACATACCATTTCATACCATCATTACCAATCCAATAATTTTTTATTTTCATAACATTTTACATTTATTTAATAATAATTTATTTCTTAAATTTGGTTTGACTACTTCGTTATATTTATTATATATTTCACTTACTGAAAAACTATTACTAATAATTTTTTCTATTTATTATAAACCATTTTTATTCATTAACGAATGAAAAAAAAATTATCATTATCTTTAGTAAAAAACCATTATTTGTTAATAGGAATCTTCAAAACAAGAAAAAACAACCACAACCCAAACATATCAACCAAAACAACATATCCTTCCAACATCAAATTTAAAAGTTTCACCACACACAAACAATCAAAAATCTCTTTTTGGACATCAACCATGCCAAATATAACTAAAACCATGAAATTTCATATTCATAAATTAAAACCACCAAAACTAATGACCAATAAGACTCTAACCATATTAAAGAAAATCCACACAATTACTATCGAAAAAAACATTAATTCTCTATTGATCCACACAAATCAATGAACGTTGATATTTTTGTGTAATTATTACAAACACATTTAAATGTTAAGCATAAATGATATCAAAAAAATATAAAGATTCCTTCCGTTAATTTTTACCTTAATTATATTATTACATGATTATGAATGTCAGATGGTTAATGAAAAATTGAAAACATAGGCAAGATAGTAATATATATCCATTAATAAAGAAATGATATATAGGAAATATAATTTTATTTTTCAGAATTTTTTTTGATTCACATCTTCTCATCAATTGATTAGATATCCATTCATTTCCATTATTAGGTTTATTGAAACCAACCAATCATTCCCCATGTGATCATGAAAATTTCACATTAACATTTATTAATAAAATCAAATTCCTGAATATCATCCCTCAAATAGAGCTTAAATAGTTTCTTCATTGTAATGAAGATAAAATATTCTCACATAATAATGAGTCTCCAAGGAAACCCTCATAAACCATTGTCACATTTACTCTATTAACTCTTTGACAAAAATCACAGAAACAGAATAAATATCACAATCACAACCTCCACAAAAAATAAATATAATGAATTGATGTATAAAAAACATAACCAATCCATTGAAAAAAATATATAAAATTCACTGATATAACAATAATGGGTATCCAAACTATTAAAAAAGAGAAATTGAGATGATCTAAAGGGTACCCAGAGGTTTGAGGAGGTTAAATTAATTGTAAATAACATAGTGGGAAATATTAATATATTATAAAATATATAGAAATATAAAATACAAGAATGATGGTAATTTAAATTCCCCAAAATATTTTAATGAAAATAATATGATGTGACTCCTTTAAATTCGTAGAGTCAACCAATATTTTATTTGACACATGGATATAGGGTAATTTCAAAATGGGAACTCCTACAAATAGAATGTTACAAAAAAATCATGTTATGAACACCATAATTCATATAGAAACTAATAAATCTGCAATATATGGTCGTTTAATAACATAAACACCATAGTCAAATGTTCCCAAACAATGCAACGAGGAAACCAATTCTATAACTAATGTTTTCCCAATATAGTTACCTTAAATATGATTTAATTTCCCTTTAATTATATTTAATTTGAATAATCCCATGATACTTGATATCATATCTCAAATAATCACAATGCACCTAATAAAGACTATCTAGCTAGAAGTTCAACAATATCTAATGAACCAAGCCCCACAACCAGATACACAATCTCACATCACAACATTACTAAACATGGAAATAAAAATGGACTACATCAATTCTTCTTTCTTGGATAACCAATCTTAGTGGGACATATAAAATCATAAAACTGTCTATAGGGGAATCTTAAGATCCATCATAAACTACAACCACTTTCGTCCAAATTCAATAAAAACACCTATAATGTATAAAAACCACAATTCAAATACTAATAATATTTTAACCATTATATCAGATTTCATTCAATTGGTTCTCATCCACTATAATTAAAAAACCCCCTTATAATTGGGAATTCTCACAAATATTTAAACACCTAAATTTAATATCTTTCAATAGTGAACCACCTCAACATTGAAACATTGACATAATGTAATAAGAAAACAACTACAATTATGTAATAAATAATCAAACATTTGAACATATCAATATTAAAATAAGTGTCTCAAATAAACTCAAGATACATAATATTAAAATATGAGTCAAGTTCATATGTAAACTCCTAAGTTACACCTTTATTCTATTTGAAATGTAAAAAATGAGTGAGGAACCCAAAAACCAAATTTTTTATGCAAATACAAAATCATAGATGCTCACCCCATGAACTCTATATCATCCTCATCATTCATTTATCCCCAACCAATGACATGAACAACATGTTAAATTTATGTATAATGCTGAAAGTCCGAAATTTTTTTCATGAATCAAATCCATTTATAGAAGATGATATCATTAATACAGAACCTCATTATCACGGTCCAATACCTTGAAATGTTATATGAACCACGAATAATCCATTTTACCTTGTCTAATGGGGGAAAAATATTAAAAATTGTTCACTAATCTCAATATCCAAAACCCTCCTCCAAGTATCAGTATAATATCAATGGTGATATTGAGAAAAAACTCTCTGGTAATAAATCTTATAAAAATTCTTGAGTTTACTATACACAAAATATTGATAAAGAATCCCCAACCCTGAAACATTAGTTCTATACAATGGGGATCATTATGTGTACCCATAAAACACCACATATTAATACCTTCCAATGAGAGATTATTGTATATTATAATAAGAAATTCTATCCATGGGAATATTATTCAACCATGAACATAAAAAATATATATTTAATACCCTTAGCATGTCATATAAATAAATTTTTTGTTTTTTCTATCTCACCATCAATAAAATTATTAAATGTAGTACTATGGAATAAATAATTGACAAAATCATGTTGAATACCATTAAAAACTCTTGAGGTAAAATAGTGATATTGATCAACTATGTTCATCCATAAAATAGAATGACTATGCCTGATCATATCTAAATATTTCATCTCTAAAGCATCCACCATGCTTGAATAATTTATTTGTTTGATTTTTGGACAAAAATTTAGCAGATCACATATAATCAATATTTCTACCCAGATGAACTCTAAAACCCGTAATGGATACAATAACCCACTAATAACATGATTCAAATATTTATCCTACTTAATATCTAGTTGGTGTGAAGATATAAACATAAGCATGGACATCTTTATTCTTGGAAATAATAAGTTACTCCCTAATAAATAATTCATCTTGAATATACCATGAAGAATTTATAATGGTGAGTATAAAAACCATGAACACTAATATCTTGAACTACAAATATATCAAATATATTATCCCAAAACAATGCCTAATGTTCATGGTACATAGAATATCCCTTTACAGTATGAATTTATACCACACAATATCACCAGCCCCTAGGTTAATATCTCTTAATTTGTAATCCTCGTCTTTTATAAAAATATTATCACAAATCCTTTTGATATAGAATATTTTATATTAGATTTTTCTATATGATGATATAAAAATAGAATTTCCTCTATAATCCTATGTGAATTTTGGGAGAGTAGAATAATACCACCATGTGGATTCATAATTAAAACAGTAGTTGTTGTATTCATCATACCCAATGTATATTAAAATATTAATTCAAGCACTTGTATGAAATTAATTAATAACTATTAATGAAAATTTAATTACTATAGAGAAAAAATATATCCCAATATTTTTTGATAGGTGAACTCCAAAATGAGTTCACTAATGAGAAAATATTATAAATTCTCAATTTAACGAACCAATGAAACTAACTTAGGATAATTGGTGTAATAGATACTCTTATGGTAAATAGAGTCTAAGATCCATATAATATCTTTATCATCAACCATGTCAAAACACAAAAAGGTTATCCAAGAATAATCATATAATGCACTATATAAGACACTATTACTAATAATTTAAAGGATGATAGAACTGGTCCTGTTCCCTTTTATTTATAAAAATTCCATCTAACATTGATGAGTGTAGATTAAGGCATTTACATTTTCGGTCTATTATTCCAATGGGTGAAAATATGAAAACAGTCATCCATAATCTATATATAATATCATGTATGTCCTAGGAATCCACATACCACTACATTATTCTAGGGATTTACTTAATAGAAGATTACTTCTATCTTTCAAGGATTTATTGTTTCACCTTACAGGGTAACAACATAAAAAAAATGCAATCCTCATATCTAAAACATTCCCATTGAAAAATTTATATTCAATTTATTCTTTTGAATGGCCTATAGGAAATAATCAATTAATCATAATGATTCAACTCTATCATATGATACCAAGATATATAATCTATAAACAGCATCGTGAAAAAATTTAGAATCATTCTCAATATTTCTATTATCAATAAAATGAAAATAACAGGTTTTCTTTAAAATGAATGGTATAAACAAAAACTAAATGTTCCCATAGTGACACATAATATTAAACTATAGGATATATTCATCTTTTACCATCATTTGATTATACCCAGAAAAAAATCATTATTTTAGAAGAAACATTCACTATTAAAACATTATCATTCTATGTAAAAGCTCGTACTATAATTAACCTTGTAAATGAATAATACACGAGAATACCAGGGTTATATAGTAGGTCAAATGAAAACCTTCTAACCATTATAATCAATAATAATACAAAAATTCCACAATATAAAATGATCCAAAAAATTTATAAATTAGAATGATATATAATATTGGTACTGACATTATCCCAAACATGATGTAAGGTCGAGGATATAATGTCATAAAATTCTATATGATGCCATTAAGGAAAACCTTCAAAACTATTTGTAACGCACATACCTATCCATATAGAAAAAAAATTATAAACATCATTATGTGATAATATATAAAATCTATACCCCCACAATACATATAATGATCAAACTCACCAATAAAAACCAAGCGATCATATTATAAATAAATAAAAACAACCTTCCACTAAAATAAATCATAAAAATAAAGCAAAACCAAAACCCATAACATGATAATAATTTAATAATATAGTCACATATATTGTAAAAATGAATTCCATAAATAATTATTGTTTATATTTATACACTGACAACCACAGCAGACCATAAATATGTTATAGTATACAACCACTATGATAGATAACACCATGCAGGTCAGAGGCCCCAACATTTAGTTTCCTACCACGTTGATCATGGTCGATATAAAGAATGAATGTATAGATACATAATAAAAAAAAACCTATTCCATATTATAAGATAAAAAATGGTATATTTCATGATATATAGACTAATTGGTGTCAAAAACCCCTTGGAATTCACTTAATTATTCCCAACTCCCTTCCCTCACTAGCCATGATGATAACTGTCTCCCCGATTGTGCTCAAAACTATGTTCTTGAGGGGATGGAACATCACATTTTTTAAGGATATGTTCGTGATCTTTATACACACCACAAAAGTATTAACAATACTACTTATACATCATAAAATCCTATATAAAAAAATATCTCTTTGATATAAAACTATCCTCCTACCCCACACCATCCAACAATTTTTCTAAATATTTTTCACTATTGATAATTATGATCTAAACAATTAAAAACATACCTAAGACTATTTATAGAGGACTATAAACTACCTCAATTTTTATGTGACTTCTATAATTATGGGATTTTGTCTTTTTAATTGTAAACTTGACTATACAAAAATTAAGAACCATTATCTAGAGTGCTACTCCTCAGAAATTTTAGATGACATCCCTCTCAAGGTGAATTTAGAAATATAGGCATTTTTTGTCACTTATTTAATATCTGTAACTACATAATATACTAATTATTTTAAATAGGAAACCTAGTATTGGATATCTAGATTCAAATACTCCTAAAAAGTTCTCTAACTAAAAAATTCGTTTGTGTGAAAATCAAAATAGAAATTAACAAGGATTTTTAGTAATGATCTATGTTCTATGATGCTTATACTCCACAAATACTGATAGATAATATCATGGGGTCTAGAAACCTATAGAATGGAATAGATGAATTAAATGAGAATATAAATTTAGATAGAGTCTCAAAAGACTACTGACTCCTCAGATTTACCCAAGAATATTATCCAATGTTGATGACCAAGACTCTTAAATAATCTAATCGCCAATTCAATCTAATACACTATCTTATTATTGATGAATATATAATAAATATAAATCTCATATATCCATTTAAATATAAAATTATTGAATAGAGTACACTCATATACTATTACACTGTAACGTTTGAACTCAGGAAACATATTCCTCCCACAATCATCCTCGTTCACCAAATCAACCATAAATTGATCAGTTGAGGCATCCTGATATACCTATAATATCTAAGTAAAATTATGATCCCTTCTAAATCACATGTATATTTTATTAAATGATTCCAAATATTTAAAAAATATAAATAATGTTTCACTTTTTGATTATATTCGTCAGAATATCCCAAAAATCACACCTATATTAAATGTAGGCAAAATAATGAATATTGGATTTACGGCAGCTATATTTCTCCCATATATTTTTCATTATCTAACAAATAAAGTGTTCGGTAAGATTATATCCCTTATTTTGGATAACTAGGGTACCTAAATAAATATATCCATGATTTTAACAATTTCAAACATCATAATTACTAATAAATAATACTTATTCCAAACCAAACTTGTAGAGTAATCATTACTATCTAACTACAAACAAAATTCAAACTCTCATTTATAGATTTGATAACACTCTATCCAGAACCATACCACTTAAAAATCATTATAGTCTAGAAATATTGATAATATTATCCATAAATAGTTACCAGGAATATTCCATATATTTCATATTGGTATACTTGGTATGTAAACACACATATGTGAGGAATAACCCTCAAAATACTAATAATATAAATAAATATCCAAAAAAACATAACCAAATAAATAAAAAATAACCCCTAAATAAATATAAATGTAAATATAATAGAAAAATAATGGTATCTAAAATAAAAAAAACTGAAACTTCTAATGAGGATATGACACCAACATCAGGCATGATTTCCATTAGAAAGTAAGGTCCATAATTATCACCAACTAACTCTTAGAAACATAAAACACTCTCACAAATAATTATATATGGTGGTGAGTATACAATAATATTAAATGGGACCTCCCTAAAGCACCTAAAGAAAATATGAAATAAGAATATCAATTATATAATAAATAAATAACATCACCAACTAATCACAAGTACTAGTCCAATGACAACACATATTCTCTAAGGCCTTCTCACAAAATATATGTATAATATATGTAATCATAATATCAATAGAATATATAAGTAAAATTACCCCAAATGAACATTCCCCATTTAACATGTTACACTCATGAAAAAATAGCACACATCAAGTACTAATATTCATTCTATATCAACATAGACACAAAACCACATGCCATACGTAATCTATTTCCATATTATCATTACAACATACACCAGCCCCATTAGTACCACATATCCACAAACACTATAATATATTTTATAGGAATATCTCCACAAGTTATCACATATTAGAGTCATATTAGGTAACAATAAACATAATATAAATTAAATGCATGACCTCCAATTTTCAGGTATACCCTTGACAAGAAACACAATACAAACAAAGAAACAAATTTTTATCCTTATGATATTACAATTCATACATCAAAACCTCATACATTTCTAACATATATTATTATTTGAAGAAATACTGAGGAATTTTTATTGGTTATCCATCTATTCTACCTCTATCCAAGATGTTTGGAAAAAAACATAGAGTCCACGAACTCATATAAGTGCCATTATGGATACCCTACATAGGTGGTGGGGAATGAGAAAAAAAATGAAAAATTTAAAGATTATAATAATACACATAGACTATTATAAAGGTAAAATTACAAATAAAAAACATATAATTATACTAAATATAATAACCACTTCATATGAACCATCATTCATAGGGGTCTCCAACCACTACTAATCATTACTCATAAAAGTACACCACAAATACAGAACTACCCCACTATATAACTAATATCCCATATCATTCCATCATTAACAATATCTTAATTTTCTATTTGAAACCCATATTTCACAAATTATAGAATAATTTGAATTATCCATTAAATCTAATATCTATTATTTCATTAATTTCTCTTTCACTCTTCATAAAACGGCTTCCCATAATTGCATATGATTATTATTTTCCCATTTTATACATATATCACAAAAAACACATTCTATTTTTAATTTTTTAAACACCATTATAACTTATTTTTTAGATAAAATAGATCGAATAAATACCACAATCATAAAAACAACAACAACATCACTAATAATATAGCATCATCAATTCTTATTAACACATCAACTATTCTAGCCACAACCCTAAAAACAACATTCTTACATTAGAAATTTCCACCACAAAACCATCATCCAATAACAAATTGTTATATAATGTAATACCACACAATTATATGTGTAGAAAACACTAATTAAATATAAAATAATATAATATAGTTAAAAATAAAAAATAAAAAATATATTAGCTAATTTTTATACATTCCTTTAACTCTTTTAGTAAAATCGAAAATAATAAAATTTTAATAATACAAATCATTTAATTTTTTACAATCTTTCAATGATTTGATTGTTATTAATTTGATAAGTCAAATAAAAAATATACAAAAGGAATCCCAAAATCATATATCCATAAGGAAAGAAATATTTAACAATATATATCATGATATTTATATAAAATATGAGAGTTAAAAAATTTCAAAATACTTTTGTAAATTTTGGTTCATTGTCATTATTTTTTAAATTAAAAATATCCCCCAAATTAAAATAATACTATGATAATTATAGACTATCAAACAGTAAAAAAATAAGAGTCTCTAATAGGCCACTATAATGTAAGCATCAATATTAAATTTATGATAATTTGGAGAAAAATTTATTATACGAAATAAAATATACAAGGAAACCCTTAAAAATTTAACACCAAATATTATTAAGACAATGATCTAAAACCCTAAAAACAAAACCAAACCCACCACCAATACCTATATAAAATAAAATCATGAATGAAATAAATGGACACGAATAGGACTACACCTCATGTATCAAGATCTCAACAACACGATTCCAAGGATTAAGAGTCACCACATATTGACGAAGGAGCACCCAGTATGTGACACAGGGTGATTTGGGTTTAAATTATGTCTATGAAATTTCAAATAATGTAAAGGGATATAATATATAATAAAAACTATAAAAATATGACTTCATAATATTATAAGCATGTTCTTCCAATACTTACATCATAATCTATGAAAAAAATCATGATTCCCAAAAACACCAGTTGCTCGACCCATATTATATTTATTAGATCTAAATAGAGTTATTATGATATTTGAATGAAAAATTTGCAATTTCAATAAAAATTTGATAGTTCCTAAATGATGAACTCTACATCAAACACAAAAACTCCAACTACTATGGCCATGATGCATCACAAACCCAGGGTGAAATAATATGAAAAATGTAAGAGCTTAGAAATTATACAACTACTACCATTATGGAATAATTCTGATCGCCACATCACAATTAACCTTAAATAATATTTTATATTAATAAATAAAAGAAACTCCATGTTATAATTAAAAAAATATGTCTAAAATCATTCCATGTTAACATGATATACCCAAAAATATAATGGTCTAAGGAATCTAGCATAACACACCACCTCACTAAATAACATAATAGAATATGGTGAAACATACAACACTTAATCTACCACTCTCCCTTGACCTATAATTAAGTATATAAAACATATTGTCCTGGAATGATCCTTGGGGGAAATTATAAAATTTTTAAACTCCCCAATTATCATATACTACAATCCCCCATTCTCCATCCCATTACCTCCATGAACTAAAAAAAATATTAGAGAGGTACGAGAAAGTCATATATTTAAATTACTATAGATTCTATCTAATTATCATGCATTGTTTGTATTTTTACATTTTTTCCATAATGATTTTTTTATTGGAGGAAAAAAATCTCATATATTCATTAGAATATTTTAAATTTGGGAGTGTTCAATAGTTGTTTAATACATATTAATGCTACCTCCAATACAATTATGGATTCATATTTTATTTTAAATATTCCTGATTATTGTATATTATAATGATTATTCACATGTGATTGATATATGTGATATTTACATATTAGGGAATATAAATTTTATTCATAATGTATTATAAATTTCTGATCACAAGGAAAAGGTATGACATTGATTACTTATTTAATTAGTAAGGTTTACTTGGAAAACAAATTTACGAAATAACATCGGAAATAGATTAACATATTTTTGTGTAACGCCTTGAATTATTTCATGTTGTTCTGTAACTTTTTAAATAAATTATTTTATTCTTGTAGTGGAAGTATAAGTATTGAAAATTATTGTTGAATTATTTCAACATTTTGATAATGATTTTAGATGGATGATATTGAAGTTTTGTTATAGGGATATATAATGTGTAGAACATAAAATTTTATTTTGTGTAGTTTTTTAAATTTTATAGGTTATTTTGGTTTTTTTGTATAGAACAGATGATATCATAGATACAATAGTTAAAAAATAACATTTAATATGTGTCATTAGATTCAAGTCACAATTATTTCTCTTGGGTAAAATTTTCATCATTTTCTCTTGTGATATAAGTTTTTAGATAATTTCAAACACTTGATGTATTGAATAATTTATTTTTCACTTATGTTCATTATTTATTTGAATTAATATTTTTAATTATAACAATTTCACATGTTTTTTGACATTAGAAACTAAAAATTAATATTTATGGGTGGAATTATAATTCTTTAGTCAATGGAAAAATTGAATACCAAGTAATAATTTTAGATGAGACACATTGAATGCGAAAGCTACAATAGAAATTTAATGATGTATTATGATAATTTATAAAAATTAATATCATGAAATTATATGGGATTATAATATTTAATTTTTCAAATATACCTGAACAATATTATTGTTTCACAGTCTTATCTATTTGGTCCAGAAAATCTTCCATGGAATCAATTTATCCTATTGAATTGAGATGGATGTGGATGAAAAATAAAACATGATGAACAAAGAGTGATGTTTGTGTATTTTTAATAATTTTTTAATTAAATTAGGTGACTCATGGTTATTATATTGAATTATTTCATGTGAGTTTATCAAGATTTTATTTTTCCATGATGGGTGGAAAATTCCTAATAATCATTGTAAATATTATAATAGTTTATAAAAAATATTATTAATGGAATATATTCCATGTCTTTATTTAACATAAAAAATTAATTATTACATGTATTTTTATTGTATGAAAATGGAAATGGTATAAAATAATTATGAGATGTGATGAAATATATTTTTCAATTATTAAAATTGATTTATTAGTGATACACTGTGGATTAATTAATTTATATCATGTTATGATAGTGAATTGTGAATTTTTAATTAAGTTAAACAATTGATGATATAATTTTTACAATGAATATTGTCACGACCCCCTCCCCACAAAGTGTACCCCTCCTGGGCCGGAAATGTGAGAAGGGAGATAATGACCCCCGAGTCCCGCCTCCAGTAGGCCCCGGGTTGGCGACTAGTACCGAGGGTATAATACACACACAAATGGGAGGCATTACCCTCTAAGAGAACACATGCAGAAGAGAGAGATAGAATAGACTCCAATCAACTCCAACTCAGAACTGAAATGTAAAAGGAAACCAAGTACATATGTGAAATGTCATAAAAAAGTACTACAACTGAAAGGGAAAACTAAAAGTACCCAAAAGAAAGTAAAAACGACAGCGACCACAAGCCCGAATAGCTCCTCCTCCAACCGCAAGCTAGTAGTAACCAGCTTGATCTCCAACCTGCTCCAAGTGACCTAAAAAACAGTTTATATGTACATAGGGTGAGTATAACAGTATACTAAGTAGGATCCTCCCCAGGACTCTCGTGCAAAGGTAAAGAAAGCCTGCTAAAGCCCAGTGAACAACAAGTGAAACTAACTCGTCAACTAAACAGGTATACTATGTTCCCAACCTCACCATGGCTACTCTCACCAAGTAACGCATACAAGAATATAGCATATAGTAAAGAATATCAAGGGTACCCTGCTACTACTTCCCCATTGGTTTGCCGCTTTTCCCCAACGACATACGTCATGTGCATCTCTCTCTAAAGGCTTGCCCGCAGACAACTGGGCTAAGCTCCACAATCTGCACCTCGTGCACCACAATGGCTTGCCCGCAGACACCTGGGTGAAGCACCACACCGCCCTCACAACCAAAGTAACCAGGTAGTTTCCGGGAGCCACCATAGCTCGTATAACGTGTATCATACGTTGAGTATTATTCCTCAAGCCATCACAGCCCATACGCCGAGTAAGGATCCTCAAGCCATCACAGCCTATACACGTTTCACCTATAGTATTCCATAGGATACTATATCCAGAATATATGTGTGTGAAATAACCACAAGCCATTACAGCCCTCTACACACATATATGGGTAAATCTAACCACTGTGCCTACCAGCACAAGGATCTACCAAGAGAAGAGAGCGGGGCCAAAGGGGGTAGTCAGCCATTCAACCTCCCATCAGAATGTTGGGGAAAACACCCCCCAGGGCTCAGAATCCCCGGGGTGTCAGTTTCCCTTACCGACAGGGTGGAGTATCATATAGAATCACAAAAAGTACAGAATATATAAGTAACTCACATCCACACTATGGGAATTACCTAGTCTTAGATACAACTGCAGCTAACGTCTCTCAGACTCCAGGCTCCTACATCAAAGACTAGGTATCCTACAAGCACACAACCAATTGAAGAGCTTCATTAGATTACTCCATTCTCATTTATCAATTCCACTGTACGTTAATTAATTCTTTAAACATTAATTAAGAATGAACAATTCCACATTAAACTGAATTGGCATCATTTTCAAAAACAACTGCTCTTTTTTAAGATTCACATCACCTTTAAATTCCAGCATCTCCATCCCCGTGGATTTTCACCATTTAATCAAATATTCCTTACCGAATTACTTTTCCACATTCCCAGGCATTCTTGAAAAACATCCTATGCTTCTAAACACAAAGGAGGCTCAACACGGTGAATAGATATACTATCCGTCGAGTCTTTTCCACCTATAGAAAGAGCATAGACCCATCCTCCATCGAGAGGCTAAACACGGAAAGCACGTGGCATACCCCGCGTGTCTTCGCCTCCTTCGGAGAGAGGGTAAGCAAGACCAGCTGCCTTGAGTAGTGGGGAAAAGTAAAGCAGATAAACAACCAAACCAAACCACCAACATCAAACCATCACATTCATCTCATACCATCACCCTTGGTGTCCTCTCCGACACCCATATTCATAAACTGATGCATCTCGCCACACTAGGCGTCATCCGCTGCCACAACCACAAGTCTCCATGCCTCCACATATCACATCAGCCATCTAGGCTCACATCACAGCACAAGAAGCAGGAAAACAAACATCGCAAATTGGGCTCTCGGCCCTTTAACAAGGCATTCAGCCTTCAAACACAATGAGCACTCAGAGCTCCAAACCACAAGGCATTCAGCCTTACAAGCAAGCGGGTAACTCAAAACCCTTTTGAAATTCCCACATAATCTGTTTTCTAATCCATATTGAATTAACAGATTTGTTATTCGTAGGTTCCAATCATGGATACCTAATCAGCAAGCTATCACAATTAAATAACCATGCTTACTTCCCACATTTGATTATCCTCAAATTAGAACTACAACAACGGCAACAACCAGATTAATTTACATGCCTCTTTATCTTTAGCCAATTAATTAACAATTAATTCCGGCTTAACATTCGTTATCAATTGCAATCATGAACGAACAACAAATCAAAGAAAACATAGATATCACTATATCTCGGAAAACATGAGGCAAACCGTTATCATGGTATAAAGAAACAACATGCGATCAACCAATTCTTTTAATCCGGTTCAAGTATTTAATTAGGTCAATTTCATTGTGATCCAAAGGAATAAATCATGTTAATTCTACGATTGCACATATACAATTAGAGAAGCCATGAATCCCCTACTTGTTGATAGATGATCGACGTTTAGGCCGGGGGCGCGGATCTTTATGGATAACGACGTGGCGGTCCCGATGCACCAGAAGAGCCACGATCGAAGAAGGGGGAAACCACGGCCTAACCCTTAATTTATAAGAGCCGGGGACGGTTGAGATAAAAACGCTGAACCGCGTAAGACGTGGAAGTCGTGGGTTGACCACGCGGCTTGACTCATCATTAATGGTGCTGAGTGGTTTAAACCGACTCATGAGCCGATTCAGTATTTAATTAAACTTTTGGGCGCGTTACTGGAACAACTTGGCAAGGTCGGGTGACGTCGGTCGGTTCCGCCGATCGGTCACACCGATCGGTCGCTCGGATCCGTCTCATCGCTCAGTCTCACCGATCGGTCTCACCGATCCCTCTCACCGATCGGTCTCACCGATCCGTCTCACCGATCTGTCTCACCGATCGGTCTCACCGATCGGTCACACCGATCTGCGAAACTGATCGGTGAGACCGATCTGTCAGACCGATCTGTTACTGTTCATAAAACTGGAAACATTGTTCACAGAACAGGAAAATTGGTAAAGTGTTGGGGATAAGTCCCCTTGGCCTCCCGGAACACCTCCAACACCAAAATTCCACAAAGTAATGGACTGGAGAGGTTCGGGCCATTACATTAGATACCTCTCAAAACATTCTCGTCCTCGAGAATTAAAATCCAACCCAGAAGAAAAGAGGGGTCCGAACAACCACCCCATAAGATACCTCTCAGGGAAAACCACCATGAGTTGTTCGAAAGCTGGAACAAAACTCTGACATCCGGGAACAAATAATCCATACCCAAACAATTCATTCACAACATCACATCAAAGGTAAATAAATAAAACATGAAAGATCTAACCAGAGAGGAAACATCATTACATGAAAGGAGTTAAACATTGAACAACTCTGGGTACTGAGCACGTATCTGTGCCTCACGCTCCCAGGTACTCTCCTCCGTGCCACTGTGTCGCCACAAGACACGAACTAAGGGGATAGAATGCCCACGCAACACCTTCTCCTTGTGGTCTTGGATCTCCACAGGTCACTCTTTGAAGGTTGTATCATCATCAATATCGATCTCTCCCCAATAGATAACATGAGATTCATCATGAAGATAACGACGGAGCTGTGATACGTGGAAAACATCATGTATCCGACTCATCTGAGGGGGGGAGTGCTACTCAATACGCCAAAGATCCAACACGAGCTAACACCTCGAAAGGCCCAACAAACCGGGGAGAAAGCTTACTTCCACGACCAAACCTTCGCTGCCCACAACGGGTAGTCACCTTTAGAAATACATGATCCCCAACATTAAACTCTAACGATCTCCTTCTTTGATCAACATATGATTTCTGACGATCCTGTGCTGTCTTCATCCTCTCACGAATCACCTGAACCATCTCTGTTGTATTCTGCACTAGTTCTGGTCCGAGAATTGCTGACTCTCCGACCCCAGTCCAGCACAACGGAGAACGGCATGGCCGGCCATACAAGGCTTCAAACGGCGCCATGCCGATGGTAGAGTGAAAACTATTATTGTAAGCGAACTCTACCAAGGTTAAGTGCTTCACCCATGAACCTCCAAAATCAAGAACGCAAGACCGCAACATGTCTTCAAGAGACTGGATGGATCGCTCTGTCTGACCATCCGTTTGAGGATGAAAAGCAGTGCTATGGCATAGTTGAGATCCAAAAGCATGTTGGAGACCTCTCCACACCCTAGAGGTAAAACAAGGATCTCGATCAGAAAAGATCGTCTTAGGGACTCCGTGAAGCCCCACCACCTCCTCCAGATACTGCTTCGACAAAACTTCCACTGAGCTCGACTCCTTGATCGCTATGAAGTGGGATGATTTTGTTAAACGATCCACTACCACCCATATAGCATCATGTCCTCCCGGAGCTCGAGGTAAACCTGTAACAAAGTCCATTGAGATGTCCTACCACTTCCACTGAGGAATCTCTAAGTGCTGGAGAAGACCACCAGGAACACGGTGTTCAGCCTTCACCTTCTAGCAGACTAAACATCGAGACACACATTCTGCAACTGTACGCTTTAGCCCAGGCCACCAAAAATGACTCCTCAAGGATCGGTACATCTTCGTCACACCAGGATGTACCGCCAAGGGTGAACTATGGAACTCTCGGAGAACCGTCTCGCGCATCGCCAAGGGAACAAAAAGCATGCCATGATACAACACTTGGTGTTGTTCATCCTCCGACCAACCATCTGGGGCCTCACCACATACAACTCTGTCTCTCCAAACTTCCACCTCTAGATCACCCAATTGAGACTCTTCCACCTTCTGCATCAGGGATGACTGCACCGTCATCTGGAAAAGACAACCTCTTCCCCCAACTTCTCCCATATCAAGATGCAAAGCTGATAGCTCTACCATCAGTCTCCAGGAATCACCAGATTCACGAACAACATCATTACGTGACTTTCGGCTTGGTGCATCAGCTACAATGTTCCCTTTTCCAGGTGTATAGGATATTTCGAAGTCGTATTCCGGCAAGAACTCCATCCATCGACGCTGCCTCAAGTTCAAGTCCCGCTGAGAGAAAACATACCTCAAACTCTTATGATCAGTGAAAACCACAAAGCGATCGCCATTGAGGTAATGTCCCCACAACATTAGAGCAAACACCACGGCTGCCAACTCAAGATCATGGGTGGAATAGTTGCGTTCATGGGGACGCAACTGCCGAGACCCATAAGAAACAACGGACCTCTGCTGCATGAGAACACAGCCTAGCCCCAGATGTGAAGCATCACAGAAAACAACAAACTGGACTCCCTCCGCTGGAAGACAAAGGACTGGAGCACTTACCAACTTCTCCTTTAGATACTTCAAAGATGTCTGACACTGATCAGTCCATATGAACGCTTGATCCTTCCTGGTCAAAGCTGTCAGAGGAGTCGCAACTCGGGAGAAACTAACCACAAACCTCCTGTAATTGCCTGCGAGACCAAGGAAACTTCGCACCTCTGACACGGTCTTGGGGGCTGGCCAAGACACCACTGCTTCTATCTTCGAAGGATCCACAACTACTCCCTGTTGGGACACAACATGTCCCAAGAAACGAACTTCTTGAGCCCAAAACTCCCACTTGGACAACTTCCCAAACAACCGATGTTGGCGAAGAACTCCCAAAACGGCTCGTAGATGCTCTGCATGCTCCTCTTCAGATGTGGAGTACACAAGGATGTCGTCGATGAAAACCACAACAAACTTGTCCAGGAATTCACGGAACACAGCATTCATCAACCCCATGAAAACAGCTGGAGCATTCGTCACGCCGAATGGCATTACAAGAAACTCATAATGCCCATGACGACAACAGAAAGAAGTCTTCGGGATATCCTTATCCTTTACACGCATCTGGTGATATCCTGACTGCAAGCCTATCTTTGAGAACCAACTTGCACCCTTCAGTTGATCGAATAGGTCATCAATCCACGGGAGAGGATAGCGGTTCTTTATTGTCACTTTGTTTAACCGACGATAATCGACACACAACCGCAAACTGCCGTCAGCCTTTTTCACAAACAAAACTGGTGCACCCCAAGGTGACACACTTGGCCGAACAAAACCACACTGCAACAGAAAATCGAGCTGAATATGTAGCTCTCGTAACTCAGAAGGGGCCATCCTATACAGAGACATAGAGATAGGAGACGCTCCTGGCTGTAGCTCGATCCCAAACTCGATCTCTCGTCGAGGGGGTAAGGATACAACCTCTTTTGGAAAGACATCAGGGTACTCCTCTACGACCCTTGGAAACGACAATCGTTGAACCTTTGAAGAACTCAACATCATCCCAGCCATCATGGATGATAATGATGAAACTCGTTTATGACTCATCCGAGGATCTCTCTCACCAACAAACACCACTTCCTCTCCATTTTCATCAAAGAAAACGACCTTCTTCCTGTAGCAATCCACAATAGCCTACACCGAATACAACCAATCCATGCCGAGGATGACATCATATGGTTGTATTCGTAAACATAGGAAATCTCCCCAAGAGCGGTGCTGCCCCAACACTAGCTCACAGTCTCTACATACTTCAAACAATCTAGCTCGACCTCCAACTGGCGTAGTCAACGCCAAGGGCACGGGAAGTCTCTCTACCTCAAGTCCCAAAGCATGGACAAGGGTAGGTGATATGAAGGAGTGTGTTGCTCCTGAATCAAACAAGGCATACACCAAGGTAGAAAACAAGCAAAGGGTACCTCGAACGACATCCGGCTCGCCTGGGGCTGGTAACGCAAGAGCATGAAGCTGACCACGACCTCCTCCATGGCCTCTCTGACCCTGATGAAGAACACCACCACGGCCGTGCTCTGCTCTCTGAGGACGGGGAGCATCATGGGGTTGTCCTCTGCCTGCTCCATCAACCCTTTGGTGATCTAAAGCTGGTGCAACCTGCTGCTGCTGCCTCGGTTGGAACTGCCTCAACGGAGGAACCTGGAGTGGAGCGCCTGGTGCACGATGACTGCTCTGAAATGTTGGGCACTCCCGTTGCAGATGACCACGTCCACCACAAGAAAAACAAGCGCCTGATCCCTTGGCATAGGTCTGAGAGTTGCTACCTCCGTAGAAACAAGATGGGAAGGGCTGGGACCTACCCCCAGGTGAACGAAAACTCTTCTGTCCTGAAAACCGGGAACCCCGGACCACAGCTCTGCTTCGTGAGGAATCATGACGATTCCCCTCTCGTGACGATCTTGTCCTAGTCAAAGTCCTCTCAACAACCTCTTCCCTTGCCAGCACCTCAAGATATGTCTTCTGCATAAATGGGGTGACCTGGCGCTGGATCTCTGGACGCAAAGCCTCCTCGAAATGCCTCGCCCTGGCCTCTTCATCTGGTAACAGGTCTGAAGCATATCGTAGAAGGTTCCTGAAACGGATTCCAAACTCTCGAACACTGGAGCTCCCCTGTCGAAGGGTAAGAAGCTCCTGGCGACTGGATGCCTTCGCAGTCGATGAAAGAAACTCGACTCTAAACCTGTCTCGAAACTCCTCCCATGAGATCGCTGACTCCTCACGATCCCCGAGGAACAAGAACCACCACTGTCTCGCTGCTCCATGCAACATCGTCACAACCAAGGACACCCAGTGTTCCTTCCGAGCACGAATCGAACTGAAGCCTATCTCGACCTCCTCCAACCAGTCTTCTGTGACTGCATCTGAAACGGAGCCCTCGTACTTCTGTATACTATGGCGCTGAAACTCTCGGAGTGTCTTCCTCCAAGTGTCATCGTCGTCAACCTCTACCCGGCGACGATCTGCTGGAACAGCCTGCTGGGCACCTTCTGCACAAACCTGACGAGGACGTCGACCTGGAGCCATACCTATAAAATAACAACCATTAGAGCTCCTAAGCCTGGAATATGGAAGACTCAACATTAATTAATTAATTATTTTGTTTTATTAATTTTTTTTGGTTACCTATCCCAAGGTCCACCCATTCAAACACAGGCGCAAAGAATAATGATGCATGATCCTTTCCTAGGTCTCTACCCTGCAACCAGTATCACTTTGTTTAGTAGCCATCGTAAACTTAAAGGTCCGTGCAACAGATCATAGGGGGCCCTGAACGCCTATGTCTCTGCCGGTTTCCAGTGTTTACCCCACTTTCTAAACATGAATGACACAGTTTCCCTACCATCCCATGCATCCTCACCTGTGCCTAACTCCAAACTCCATCCTATCCATCAACCAGACCTTTGATACCACTCTATCACGACCCCCTCCCCACAAAGTGTACCCCTCCTGGGCCGGCAATGTGAGAAGGGAGATAATGAACCCCGAGTCCTGCCTCCAGTAGGCCCCGGGTTGGCGACTAGCACCGAGGGTATAATACACACACAAATGGGAGGCATTACCCTCTAAGAGAACACATGCAGAAGAGAGAGATAGAATAGACTCCAATCAACTCCAACTCAGAACTGAAATGTAAAAGGAAACCAAGTACATATGTGAAATGTCATGCAAAAGTACTACAACTGAAAGGGAAAACTAAAAGTACCCAAAAGAAAGTAAAAACGACAGCGACCACAGGCCCGAACAGTTCCTCCTCCAACCGCAAGATCGTAGTAACTAGCTTGATCTCCAACCTGCTCCAAGTGACCTGAAAAACAGTTTATATGTACATAGGGTGAGTATAACAGTATACTCAGTAGGATCCTCCCCATGACTCTCGTGCAAAGGTAAAGAAAGAATGCTAAAGCCCAGTGAACAACAAGTGAAACTAACTCGTCACCTAAACAGGTATACTATGTTCCCAACCTCACCATGGCTACTCTCACCAAGTAACGCATACAAGAATATAGCATATAGTAAAGAATATCAAGGGTACCCCGCTACTACTTCCCCACTGGTTTTCCGCTTTGCCCCAACGACAAACGTCCTTTGCATCTCTCTCCAAAGGCTTGCCCGCAGACACCTGGGATAAGCTCCACAATCTGCACCTCGTGCACCACAAAGGCTTTCCCGCAGACACCTGGGCGAAGCACCACACCGCCCTCACAACCAAAGTAACCAGGCAGTTTCCGGGAGCCACCATAGCTCGTATAACGTGTATCATACATCGAGTATTATTCCTCAAGCCATCATAGCCCATACGCCGAGTAAGGATCCTCAAGCCATCACAGCCTATACACGTTACACCTATAGTATTCCATAGGATACTATATCAAGAATATATGTGTGTGAAATAACCACAAGCCATTACAGCCCTCTACACACATATACGGGTAAAACTAACCACTGTTCCTACCAGCACAAGGATCTGCCAAGAGAAGAGAGCGGGGCCAAAGGGGGTAGTCATCCATTCAACCTCCCAACAGAATGTTGGGGAAAACACCCCCCAGGGCTCAGAATCCCTGGGGTGTCAGTTGCCCTTACCGACAGGGTGGAGTAGCGTATAGAAACACAAAAAGTACAGAATATATAAGTAACTCACATCCACACTATGGGCATTACCTAGTCTTAGATACAACTGCAGCTAACATCTCTCAGACTCCAGGCTGCTACTTCAAAGACTAGGTATCCTACAAGCACACAACCAATTGAAGAGCTTCATTAGATTACTCCATTCTCATTTATCAATTCCACTGTACGTTAATTAATTATTTAAACATTAATTAAGAATGAACAATTCCAAATTAAACTGAATTGGCATCATTTTCAAAAACAACTGCTCCTTTTTAAGATTCACATCACCTTTAAATTCCAGCATCTCCATCCCCGTGGATTTTCACCATTTAATCAAATATTCCTTACCGAATTACTTTTCCACATTCCCAGGCATTCTAGAAAAACATTCTATGCTTCTAAACACAAAGGAGGCTCAACACGGTGAATAGATATACTATCCATCGAGTCTTTTCCACCTATAGAAAGAGCATAGACCCATCCTCCATCGAGAGGCTAAACACGGAAAGCACGTGGCATACCCCGCGTGTCTTCGCCTCCTTCGGAGAGAGGGTAGGCAAGACCAGCTGCCTTGAGCAGTGGGGAAAAGTAAAGCAGATAAACAACCAAACCAAACCACCAACATCAAACCATCACATTCATCTCATACCATCACCCTTAGTGTCCTCCCCGACACCCATATGCATAAACTGATGCATCTCGCCACACTAGGCGTCATCCTCTTCCACAACCACAAGTCTCCATGCCTCCACATATCACATCAGCCATCCAGGCTCACATCACAGCACAAGCAGCAGGAAAACAAACATCGCAAATTGGGCTCTCGGCCCTTTAACAAGGCATTCAGCCTTCAAACACAATGAGCACTCAGAGCTCCAAACCACAAGGCATTCAGCCTTACAAGAAAGCGGGTAACTCAGAACCCTTTTGAAATTCCCACATAATCTGTTTTCTAATCCATATTGAATTAACAGATTTTTTATTCGTAGGTTCCAATCATGGATACCTAATCAGCAAGCTATCACAATTAAATAACCATGCTTACTTCCCTCATTTGATTATCCTCAAATTAGAACTACAACAACGGCAACAACCAGATTAATTTACATGCCTCTTTATCTTTAGCCAATTAATTAACAATTAATTCCGGCTTAACGTTCGTTATCAATTGCAATCATGAACGAACAACAAATCAAAGAAAACATAGATATCACTATATCTAGGAAAACATGAGGCAAACTGTTATCACGGTATAAAGCAACAACATGCGATCAACCAATTCTTTTAATTTGGTTCAAGTATTTAATTAGGTCAATTTCATTGTGATCCAAAGGAATAAATCATGCAAATTCTACGATTGCACATATACAATTAGAGAAGCCATGAATCCCCTACTTGTTGATAGATGATCGACGTTTAGGCCGGGGGCGCGGAACTTTACGGATAACGACGCGGCGGTCCCGATGCACCAGAAGAGCCATGATCGAAGAAGGGGGAAACCACGGCCTAACCCTTAATTTATAAGAGCCGGGGACGGTTGAGATAAAAACGTTGAACCACGTAAGACGTGGAAGTCGTGGGTTGACCACGTGGCTTGACTCATCATTAAAGGTGTTGAGTGGTTTAAACCGACTCATGAGCTGATTCAGTATTTAATTAAACTTTTTTGCGCGTTACTGGAACAACTTGGCAAGGCCGGGTGACGTCAGCCGGTTCCGCCGATCAGTCACACTGATCGGTCGCACCGATCGGTCTCACCGATCCGTCTCACCGATCAGTCTCACCGATCGGTCGCACCGATCAGTCGCACCGATAGGTCTCACCAATCTGTGTCACCGATCGGTCACGCCGATCTGTGAAACTGATCGGTGAGACCGATCGGTCAGACCGATCTGTTACTGTTCATAAAACTGGAAACACTGTTCACAGAACTGGAAAATTGATAAAGTGTTGGGGATAAGTCCCCTTGGCCTCCCGGAACACCTCCAACACTAAAATTCCACAAAGTAATGGACCGGAGAGGTCCGGGCCATTACAAATATGGGGGTGGTGATTATATAGAATTCAAAAATAAAAATTTTGTTTACTGTATCAAGAAATTATGTGTCATGATAATTATTTTGAAACATTTATCATGGATCTTGTGAATTCAACATGGAATATGTGCCACTTTTTATAAATTAACCCCATCAGTATAGAATATCATTATGTTATAAAGTAATGACATACATGTGTTTTTTGTAAAAAGAATAGGTTTCATTCAACAAACACATAAATATGAACTGTCAATTTGTTTTTTAAATAGGGGTGGTTTAGTTTTCATATAAGTTATTATTGATGTATTTCTAAATTTTTTAAAAATAATTGTGGCGGAATAAGGGTGATGTTGTTAGTGATACAACGATGAATGATGTTTTTAGAAATGAAATGGAAATTTGAATAAGTTATAAAACCAATAAAAGTACATGATATATGGACTATTAGAGATATGATAAATTACACTAATGTATTAAGATTATGTAACACTTATGAAAGATCCCATAATTTTTCTAGGTATGTCCATTTTTTAAAAAGATGGGTTTCCATTGTTTTAATTCACATAACTGAATTATCATCAAAATTTAGATAAAACTTTTAACTCTTAAACTTCCAGTTTACATCTTCGAATATTCAATTGTATATTTATGGAGTTTGACACAGAGTTAGTTTATGGTTCTGAGTACCTCAACCTTTCAATGAATACTAAACAAAGATATTAAATATATTATATTATGTGAACAATTTTTTATTTAAAATAATTTAATAACTAAAAAACGGTTCATTTTATGAGAAATTTGAGAATATCATTGTGTCTGGAAAATGGTTTTTACCCTATGTGGAATAAAATATATTTTTACCATTGAATTTTGGACATCTTTACATGAAAATAAAAATTATATATTTCATTAATTTTTTAATACCTTTTATTAAAATTAAATAATTAATATCTCTCAAATAGTGATTTATAAGAGAAATATGATACCATAATTGGGTTCGGAATGTGGGTTTACCCTAGACATGTTATAACTATTTTATGCAACTGTTTGGTGTGATTTAATTTTTTAAGTTAAATAATTAATGTTATTAATTAAATAGTTACTATTAAATTAAAAATAATAATTTTTATTTTTCCTATTATTATTATTTTTTAAATAAATTATAATTGTATTTTAATATTTATTAAGAAGATGAAAATAATATTATTAATTATAACAGTATTATTATTTTCGTTATTATTAGTTGTCAAAAAAGGATGGAAATGTAAATATGTAATTAAATACCATTTTTTACATAAATGATTAATGACATCTAACCATGTATAAATATTTGTGGTTTATCAATGTAATAGTGGTAAAATAATTATTATTAAATAATAAATAAATGAATATACGGGGTTAATATTAATTTATTAACTATTATCCTAGTTTAATTATTATTTTTGTTGAAACATTAATAGTTAAATATAGTTTATAATGTTCATAATGATAATTACTATTATTGTTAATATATTGAGAAAATAATTGTGGAAAAAATTGTTCCTATCATAACTCTTTCATATGGTGTCATATTGACATGCTGTTAGTGATAGAGTGACCCTAAAATTGAGGTAGTCATTTCAAAATCTATGTTGAATATTTAATTTAGTCTCATGGTATAGTTCCATGAAATTCCCAAATTGATCATGGGTTGACACATGAAATTAATAAGAGATATTAAAAAATAAATAAGTCATTTTAATAATGTAACAAAATTAATTGATGAAAAAATACTATAAATTGGATTCGGGGTGGTGTGCATGTTATGGGTATGGAATGGTAACAAGAACATTCATGGGTGCGTGATTGTGGAATTGTTTCAAGGAAATTCATGGGTGCATGAGTATGGAATGGTAACATGAACATTCATTGGTGTGTGGCTATATAATAGTAACACAGACATTCATGGTTCAATATGTATGGAATGGTAATATGGAAAATCAAGTGTGTGTGAGTTATGGAATGGTAGCATAGTCATTCAAATAGGTGCAAAATAAGAATGGTAACATTCTCATTCAATTGCGTGGTTCAATAATGAATATTAATTAATGTGATATACTATTTAATTATTCACTGTCATTTCATTGACTATAAAACTGCATACACATGATAACTAATTTTGCTTTATACAATGTTGGTTGTTGCTGAATGAGTTGTACTCACACACTATTGAGGATGCATGATCAGTCCCCAAATAGAAATTTTTACAGCATGTTTGGATAAGGTATAAGGCACTATATTTGATAGATAATTTGGGTTGGATAATGTATGAAGGCACCAGACAAGGTTTGGGACCCTCTTGGGAGTCTTTGGTTTCTTTATTTTTAGTTCGGTATTTTGACACTCACATTGGAATGTCATGTTTACCTTCTAGTTGAGTAATGTATTTCTTGATTTTTTTACCTTGTAACAAATTAATTGTTATGATAATATATGATGACATCGTTCCATTATTTAATTCCATTTTTGTTTTTCTTTGTTACGAGAGGTTATAGTATCTACATGACCGACTTAGCAAACCCTCATCACTAATCGGCATCCTATGGAATACTGGGAGGCATGCATGAGGCCAAGTGGAAAACAAGCTCAGGGAACAAGTGTTTGTATCCTATGCCCGGACGATACAAAGTGGTATCAAAGGTGGATTGATTTTCTTCTTATATTGTTATACTATTTCAGAATGGTATACTAGATACTTGAATGATTTGGGGCTTGGTTATAAGCTCATTCATGGGATTTTCTATCTCATGTACACAGAAGAACTCAACTACACAATATGGGGTGGATGTTATTTTTGAATGTTTTTATAGTTGAATGTTATTTCACCTTGGGTGAATCACTTTTTGTGTGAGGTGATTGTAGTTTTTTAGATTTGTTGACATTGACTCATGGACTGATATGACACAAGGGATGAGTCTTCATGAATCAATATAGGTACTTAAGATTATTTTTTTCCTTGTATCGTTGTATGTATACACATGAAAATGGGCTTTACATAAGTTGTTGAACTTCATCTATTTATCCTTGCATGGGAAATTTAAATGAAAATCGTGAATTAATAAATGAAATAATTAAGAAATTGTTTTTTTATAGAACAATTAAATGTATGTTATTGAGATCACAAATAGGGGATAATTAATTTCAAAATAAATTATGTGATATTAATATTATTATTTGAGATAATTAATGGTGGAGTAAATAATGGGAGGATGATATATATTATGAGATAAATTAAATATGTAATTAATTAATATAACTAATTTATTAATTAATTGTAAATTTAATTATTCTGAGTAAAGATATTATTTTATTTTTTAATTTAATAAATTGATCAATTAATATATGAATTAATTAATGTACGCTAAGAGATAATTTATTTGTTGAATTAAATAAATTGATCAAATGGTTGAGAAATATTGTAAAATGATTCAAGATGAGAATAAATGGGTGTCTAAATAATAAACATAAATAATGAGAATGTTTTTAACCTTTTTAACTTGCACCAATGAGTAGGATGAATAAGGGTAGTGATAGTGTATCGGTTTTCACCATGTAGAAGAAAAAATGGGGATACACTAGTAATGATGTATTGGTGGTGGTATTCATCGACAACATATTAGAATACTTTTAATAACAAATTATAATGTACTCTAACCAGACATCGTCCAGGGTATGTTGTGAATGATTTGGATTTATTCCTAGATAAATGAATGGGTATAGGATGGATATGGGAACCCTTTCTAGTTTTTGATTATAGAGATGTATATTTGTGGAGCCTGATGGTGTGAGTTACCCCATTGACAATTTATGGATGGGGTTATTAGGATTAATTGTAGACTGATAAAAAGTAAGGATTTTGAGCTACCTTGCAATTGGGGTTAATGAAGCTCCAAATGTGGGTAGATTATAAGAACCAGTTTTTTCTTTACAGTGCTTTGGAATAAAACTTGAGTGTGTTCTTTATAAGATGGGAAGATTGTAGGATCATGTACTTTTTCCCATTATGATAGTTTTAAATAATTTTTTTGTAAATATGGGTTGTCGTTTTTTTAATTCACAAAAATTATTTATCATTATAATGTTGATAAATGTGTTAATGATCAGAAATTTGTGTAAACAACTTGGAATATTCATCTGAAAATTTTTAGAGTTAGACACCAAGTTAGTATGAGATTTTGAGGCCCTCAATGTCTCAGTGAAGACTAAATATAATTATTAAATATTATATATTATGTGCATAATTATTATTCAATATTATTTAATAACTCCAAAACACTTCATCATAAGTAAAATATGAGACCATAGTTGTGTCTGAATCAGGTTGTTTACCCTAGGTGTGTTATAGTATTTGTATGCATTAGACATTGGGTAAACTGCTCATGGAAAAAAATATATTCAATTAATTTTTAATCAATTATTTAATTTGTAATTAATTAATATCTCTCAACCGTGCTTTGTAATAGAAATATGAGAATGAAATTGTATTTGGAATGGGGTTTCACCTATGTAAGGGTATAACTTATGGGTGCAATGGGTGTTTGATGTTATTTAATTTTTTACATTTAATAGTTAATTTTATTTAATTTATAATTAATCTAAAATTAAAAATAATAATTATGGTTTTCAATATTATTATTATTTTTAAAATTTAGACAATAATTATATTAACTAGTACTCCGCCCGTGAAAATGCACATGACTATTCAATTTTATTTCAAAACAACTGGTTTTGTGTCATTGAATAACAAATTGTAATGTCGTTGTACTCAATATAATGTTTAGAATAAAAATATGATAATGAAGTGAATGGGGTGCCAATGTCCAGAGGAAATGAATTGAAGACTAATTGTTATGGAGAGGGAACAAGATGGAATGTAAGAGTTTGAGATAAGAGAAATAGATGATTCAAATGGTGGAGGGGAAGGAGAAGTTGGAGGAAAGAGAAGCGATGGCGACAAATAGTGGAAGGCATCCTAGAGAGAGTTTCAAGGATTATTGATATTGAACTGAGTTGATGGGCTTGAGAAGATGTTGGGGTGAGGATTAGTAAGAATCATGATATCATTCAGTTTGGTGTCTTTATATGGTAATATAGTTTGGTGTTCATATTTTTAACCTATCATCATCATAAATAAATCTCACTTTATGATGAAAATAGTATAACACACCCTTGATTTAATTTCATAAGAATTTTTAACAATATATATATATATATATATCGTTGGGTCCATAAGAATACCAAAATAGTCCAATTTTAGAATAATTAGTTGGTACTGGAATCATGGTATCATCCATGAAAACAAATCTATACTATAAAACACTTAAATATTTTGTATAACTCATGAGTTTTTCTATGAGAATATTTATGATTCTTTGGTGAACATTGAACCTGTGATAGTTGAAATATTCTATACTATTTTGATCAACTATCTCTATCCTAGAATAATCTATAATATCTATGTATTGTAAAATAAAATTACTCGATGGTTCATACATATGGAATATTTTGCCATAAAATACCTCTCACAATGGATTTCAAGATTTAATATTTTCTAAAATAGGATGTAATTTATACACTACTAAACTAAAATAGTGAAAAATATTTTTTCTATCTCATATTTTTCCTATAATTAAACTTGTTTATAAAAATTAATAAATGATGCAAATTAATCATTTTCCACAATTGTAACAGACCTCAGAATTCAATATGAATAATCATAGACCTTATATAAAAATTCCTAGAACCTGAGACATTCATGAGATGGTCACTTTTTTAACACATAATGTAATTTCTTGTATTCTCCCACATCCTTGGCCACATGACATTAAAAATAAATACACCCACCAATTCCACATTAAGAAGGTATTGTTGAACATATAATTGTTTAGTTAAGGGGAAACAGTCACAATGTGCATAAAACATTATATCGATGCTAGAATATCCTTGTAGAATAAAAAAGAAATCAAAATATTCCCAATAATCTGCATCAACTGTATAAAATACCTAAAAAGGGAAAAGGTGGAACTTTTGTAGTCAGAAAGGGTCCATTGTGCCATATATATTTTTTTCACATTCTATGTGGAATTTAATAATTGTGTCTGACATGTGGATGCAAAAATCATGAAGATCAAACTAAATAAATTCACGAAAATATGGCTATTGATTTACCTGCAATTTAATTTTTGAATAATAGGTAATAATCCAAGATCTCACCACCTAGAAAATCATCCAACATATATATCTTCCGATAGAAAAATGTATAAAATTAGAAAAAAAAACTAATAAATAGTGAGATATCTGAGTAGAATTTTAAAATGATAGAAAAGTGATAACAATAAGTATTAATGTATGTGTGTTATGTACTAAAGGAATGTATTGTTTCGTACCTTTCTGTTTCCTCTCATTTTATATACTCAATTATGTCATTAGGCTTCAAAGTGTGGTTATCTATAAACATGTCTTTTTATATATATGTTTTAGGTAGCTTTAATGATCTAATTTGAATATCTTATCCTGGTTACCTCCATTATACCTTGGTTACGACTGCACATTAAGAAGGTACTACATATCCTAGAGTTGTTTGGTTATGGGGAAACAATCAAAATGTAAAAAACACACCCCTAAAAGACAGCAAACTACTAATGTTTCATAAAAACATAATACAACTATTAATGATGGATACATCTACTTCAACCAAGAAAGATGTATTAGTATCAAGCTGAATGATAATAGCTTAAAAAATATCTATCATCCAATCATAGAACTACCTAATTCAAAGTCACTAAGAAATTAATAATATCCTTATAATAATGTTGAATGGTTTTATTTCCCAACCAATTGATTTAATTTAAATATATGACATAAAATCATTATCCTGGCCATGAAAATATAAAAATTTGATATGCAGTTTCAGAAAGAGGATATGAGAGCTCTCTATTATTTAATTAGATTACAATTATAGAGCTTTTAGTAATTGGGAATTAGATCTACTAAAATAAATACAAATATAATCTGTAAAATAAAATATGACTCTATGAATACATATCGAAAATTAACATAGAATTCACTCAATCAGAGGAATTATTGATAATTGGAAGTATTAAACACATATCCACCAATAACCGGTTCAAATTTTTCATGGGATGCAATAACCTGCAACAATAACTTGATTCCTCTCTAAATAATAGATTCGTTAAAATCATGATGACAGTAGAAGAAAATCACAAACATACCAATTATGAAGTGGGCACCAATGATACAAAAATACCAGAAAATACTGTAAACTATATGTTATTAAATGGAAAATGTAAAATAATGGAAAGAATAAAAAACAAGAAATTTTCAAATTAATCTATTTTAATAAAAAGATTTATATACATAACTAATTCATAATCCACACAAAACATAACACTGATTTAGTTGATTATAGTTTACAAATACAAGTACTATGTGGGGACAGTGGTGAAGGAAAAAGGATGGTGTTTAGAGGTGGGAGAGCATACATAATAGATTGACATGTGATTCAGAATAGTAATCAAATAAAAAAATAAATCAAAGTTTAACAACACAATGGAAAATTAAAATGAATATGAAAATGGAAATGGATAGGTATCAGTTGATGTTTCAACCTCATTCTCAATCACATCACTCAATCTATTGTCGGACACTTCTCTAGCTACTTCAGGTGGCAATAATCTTTCCCAAAAGATCCTCCCCTCATTTTCCAATAATATCATATTCTTGTCCACAACCATGTATAAATATAGTCATACCAAATTTAGATTTAGAGATATAATAATGGTTGATAGATATGATTTCCACTATACCTATTAAATTAACGCTTAGTATAGTACAGTAATATGACTTTAAAATAAGTGGAGGAGTACACCAACCTGATAACATGCAACTCAAGAGTGGGTTGTTCCAGTAAGTCCATATTCCTAGATCATAAATCATGACATTCATGTATCTATCTCATGCTTCATGGAAACCAAAATATTAATAACAGGACAATAATACATAAAATTAAAAATCACATATCAACATTTTTTATATTCCAACTCAAAGAACATAATCAATTAACAGATCTGAAAACAATGTTAAAACTCATGAAATACTTCCAAAAACATAAATAATGGACAATACCATGTGAAAATATTAAAATATATATGGATGAATTTTAGCGTACAATAGTTGATTAAAAGAGATGAAGTTCATAGTAGAGTTATAATTGTAGTCAACATTGTAAATTAATGATACCATCACTGGCTCAAAATGATAATGACATCTGGGATCCTTTTAGAATACATCCTATAGATGTCTGTTTGGATTGAATAATATTTTAAATACATTTTAATCATGTAAAAGTGAAATTATATTGAATATTTATAGTTGAAGAATGAAAAAACTAGAACAGTTTAAGCTGAACAAAACTGAAATAACACAACCTATTTTTCATTATATTCTATGTTGTCTTTTTTGAAGCCTTTCCTCATTACATGCCAATAGTTCTAGCATGTTTGTATTGATTATATTTTTTTTAATTATCAAGGAGTTGAACATGATAATGGTATTCATTACTATGATCATAGTATATATAATATATCTTTGAAACCCAAATAATATGTCTAATGTATAGGAAATCTTTGATAAATAAAAGGACAAAAATGAAATATATATTAAATATACACTAATCGCACTCGTAATAAAAAATATTAATGGAATATGATTAACTTACATAAAAATATAGAAGACTTTGATGCAATGATGAAATGAATAAAAACCCTGCTAAGAATGATAGTTAAAGAAACAATCGCCAAGCATATTAGGGGATGGGTGAAATAGGGCACCATAATAGGAGATGTGTACTATTAATTATTTAGTAAATTGTTTTTAACTACAATTAAATCAGGGAGGAAAATAGGGAGAATACTTATACAACATAAAGAATAAATACTTGCAATGAACTAAATCTGAGGAAGTATTGATATTTAGAAGTATTAAACATATATCTACCAATAACCTGTTAAAATTTTTCATGGGATGCAATAACGTGCAAAAATAAAATGAATTCATTCTAAATAACAGATTCATTAAAATCATAATGACAGTGGAAGAAAATCTCAAAAATACCAATTATAAGGCATGCACAAATAATCCAAAAATACCTATAAATACAGTAAATTATATGTTATAAAATGAAAAATGAAAAATAATGGAAATAATAAAAAACATGAAATTTACAAATTAAACAAATGTAATTAAATATTTAATATACATAAATAATTGATATTCCAAACAAAACATTAAACTAATTTATTTTATTATAATTTATAACATACATGTACTATGTGGCGACAATGGTGAAGGAAATAGGATGGTGTTAATAGTTTGGTGAGCTTATATAATAGATTGACATGTGATTCAGAACAATAATTGAATAAACAAATAAATATAAGTTTACGAACACAATATAAACGTAAAATGAATAAGAAAATGGAAATGGATAGGTACCGGTTGAAGTTCTGACCATATTCTCAGTCACATCACTCAATCTATTGTTAGGACACCTCTCTGGCTACTTTAGTTGGGAACAATCATGACCAAAAGATCTGCCCCCTCATTTTTCAATGGTATCTCTTTCCGGGTCATCAACATGTAAAAATATAGTCATAGAAAAATTAGATTTAGAGATATTATAATGGTTGATAAATATGATTTCCACTATACCGATTGAATTAATTCTTATTATAATAGAGTTATATGACTCTATAAATTAGTGGAGTACACTAACCTAATTACAAGAATCTCAAGAGTGGGTTGTTCTATTTAGTTCAAGTTCCTTGATCATAAATCATGACATTCATGTATCTCTCTAATTCATCATGGAAACCATAATGTTAAAAACAGGACAATGATACAAAAAATTAAGAATCGCATATCACCATTTTTTATCTTCCAACTCGAAGATCATAATCAATTAAAATATCTGAAAACAAAGATAAAACTCAATAACTGCTTCCAAAAACATAATTAATGGAAAATATCGTGAATTTTTTTTAAATTAGATATGTTTAAATTTCATCATACAATGGCGGATTAAAAGAGATGATGTTCACAATAGAAGAAAAATTGTAGTCAACATTATAAATTAAATTTACCATCATAGGATATAGGTGATAATGACATCTGGGATCCTCTTACCATGCTTCCTGTTGGTGTTCATTTAGATGGAATAATATTTTGAAGAAATTTTAATCCTGTAAATGTTAAATTATATTGAATATTTAATGATGTATAATGAAAAAATAGAACAATTTATGGTTAAAAACTTTATATAACACACCGAAGTTTTCATTGTTTTCTGAGTTGCCTTTTTTAAGTCTTACCCCTGTATATGTTGATGGTACATACAAGTTTGTATTGTTTATATATTAATTTAATTTTCAATTAATTGAACATAATAAAGTTATGCATTACTACTATCAGATTACATATAATTTATCTTCAAAGCCCAAATAATATGTCTATTGTGCATATAATCTTTGACAAATATAAGGACCCAAATTAAATATATATTAAATATACACAAATGGAACTCATAATTCAAAATATGAGTGGAATAAGATTCACATACCCAACAATATAGAATACAACGATGCATTGAGGAAATAAATAAAAACCATTCCAAGAATGATAGTTGATGAAATGATAGCCGAGGACATTAGGGGAAGGGTAAAATGGGGCACCATAATAAGAGATGTACACTATTAATGCTTTAGTAAATTGTTTTTAAATACAATTAAATCAGGGAGGACAGTAGGGAGAATACTTGGATGATGTAAAGAATTCATACCTGCTATGGAGGTCTCGATATGTATTGTCTCAAAATTAGGTATTACTAATGGTAATAGGTTCATGAAGAACTTTTCGGCATCGTCCACATCGGTGGTTGGTGAAGTAAGAAATGAAACGTTATGTGGTAGCAGAATCGAAGGACAAGACAATGGAAGTCACGAGATGGAAGTGTACTAATTGGAGAGACTGATAATTGAAGACGAAGGATAAGGTCATATAGGATTTTGCAGTAAATGAATGAAAATATGTAGTAGTAGTTTTTTATCAAGAACATGATTGTTACGATAGATGGGTTTTGGGGAAGGGGTTCATAGGTGAAGGATATGTTGGACCAGAGCCCACAGGACTCCTCCTTCACTGATAACCAATCTTTGTTTGTAAATGAATGTTAATATAGAGGGATGAGAATGACTGGCTTTTTGAAGCAATGAATGAAGAGTCTATTTTCAGATGGAATCCTACAACGTAGGATTATGGAGTAGAAGAAGGTGCTCGAATTGGAATAAATGGTCGGATGAAATGGTTTTCATAGTAAACACATTAATAATAGTAGACTGGGGAAAAGTAAATGGATAAAGAGGTAGAAGTAATCAAAAGTGAAGATAGAGATGTTGAAATCTTTATCAATCACTATAAAATCTATAGTCTATGCATGAGTAGGGGAGGGAAGATGTCGAGGTAGTGGAGTAGCGGGGAGGTAATTCACGATTCGAGTCGATGGAAATTAGGTTGTAGGAATTGAGGTTGGGTATGCGGGTTTGGAGTAAATTACTGTGGGAGCAACACGTGGTAGAGAAAAAGACTGCTTTAATATATATATAGAATATAGGTATTAATTGGTTAGATGAAAAGGCAATTATTAAATGTACATGTGTAATTAATATTTATTATTATTATTTTTTTCCTAAAAAAATTGAATTGAATAGTACATGTGAAATTAAATACATTTTTTCTCTTAAATGATGAATGATGTTTTTCCTCTTATGAATATTTGTGCAGGATCAATGTAATAATGGAAAAAATTTTAGTGAATAAAATCAATGTAAATTTGGTTTTAATATTAATTAATTAAATATTATCTACATTTAATAAATGTTTTTGGTGTAGAAATACTGGGAAAATATGGAATATAATAATAATAATTATTATTTATTATTACTGATTATTATTATTAAATTTATAAATTAATTATTTCAAAACAATTTTTCAATCACAAATCTTTTGTATGGTGTCATGTTGACACACCGTCACCAACAGTATTCCGTTAAAATTGAGGTGGTCATTTCAAGATAAATATTAAATAATTAATTTCTTCATGTAGTATAGTTCAATGAGACACCCAAAATGATAATGGGTTAACACATTAAGTTAATAAGAGATATTATAAAATAATTAATTTATTAAATAAATGTAACTAAATTAATTGATGATAAAATATCATAATTGAGATTTGGGTTGGTGCACATGACATTGGTAAGAAGTCCATTATTTATGACAAGCACATATCTCATATCCCATTCTATCATTTCAGATGTTAATAATCAATATCTGTTTTGATATTGATCATATTGGTGTGTTGTCAATGGCACACGAATCATATTGATAAAAATGTAGAGAGAAAAAAAATTCCACAAAAAACCATGTATTTTGAGCATATTTTTATTAAATCCAATATTCTTATTTATTTAATTTATCCTTTTAAAGACTTTGGAATAATGCACCATCATCATTGTTCAATTCTTATCATGTGTTCATAGTATTTGAGGTAGGGGGTCTAAAATTCAAATTCCATAGACATTATTATCAATTATTTGTATGTGATTGTAGTTTTTCTAAGATTTTTTAGCAATTAGACATCTAAGCTGAGTTAGTTAATCGATTTTTAACAACCCTTCCCCTATGGACCGTATCGTGACTACCCCAAGCCCACATTCCATGTGCTAGGGGATGGAGACTAACACCATAGGCGTAAATCCATAAAACTTGGAAGGCATTGCCTTTATAAAACGTAAACTCACACAATGAGAGTTCATGCAGAAGAAAACACTACAAAAAAGCTATTAAAAAATTGTACTAAATGTAAAGGGGGCCAGAATACAAGCCCAAATGTAATGTACAAGGAAAGGACTAGCAGGTACAACTAAAAAGAAAAAAAACTTGAAGGTGTCTAGAAGATCCTGGGTTGTCCACCACGTATCCTACATGATGTGTAGGTAAAGATAACCTCCTCAGAGTTCCATGTCTGTCTGTATCCTCCAGGTACCGACTCGTCGTGACGTCCACCTCCAGGTACAGTCCAGTCCCGGCGCTCTCGGCCACCGTTTGCGTTGTCCGTCGTCTTCATCCAACACAAATAGTTGTGGGCATAGCCCGTGCAGGGGTGAGTATAACAATACTCAGTAAGGACCCCAAGACCATCACGGTCTCACAAAAGCCAACAAGGATAAACCATAAAGTATGATTTCAAAGGATAACCATTACGTAGGAATATTCCAATACATGTACCTAAGTTATCAGGTAACCCATCTCAATCATGAGGAAAGAACAAAGGTCATTGAATGAGCTAAAACAAGGATTTTCATTATCGAAACCATGGCTGTTGGATAATTTCTCCTCTATCGAGTACAGTGGGCCTTTCGCGACTCCAAAGCGCTTCTCCCTAACCTTGGACTGCTGAGATACTCCTCCTGTCGAGTACCGCGGGTCTGCGGCCAACTACCATGCGCTCCGTCTGCTATGGGTATGCCGCCAAATATCGGGTGCTCCACCAAATAGACTTCAAAGGTATTCCTCCTTTCGTGTACCACGGTTCTGCTGCCAACTACTAGGCTCTCCATCCACCATGGGTCCGCCTCCAAAAAACTGGGCGCCCCCTACTGGGCTAGTCGAGTGTCTCCGAGTCGAATCTGTCAAACAGTAGTCAGTTCTACAACTACAAGGTCTCCTCACTCTGACTTTTTCTCACCAGAAGGATCCACAGCCCGAGATACAGGTCGATACTCCAAGTGTCAAGAATTGTCACGAATAAGCATATTAATGGACCGCTATGTCATAGGGGTCTCAACGCAACAAACGGAACATCAATCAGACTCATGGTCTGTGAGTTATTAGCATTTTAGTCCCCGGGGCCCGGTTGGATTCATGTACAAACCATCCTGACCGTGACTCAACTATACCCCGAACTCCAGTTAGGTATACTCAATGGGATGGATATGCTCCAAGAATACCAGCTCCGCTGACAGTTCTTCAAACAGACATCATGTGACAAATATACGACCCAAGAAAGTAGTGGGTCAGTAATGGGCCCGAGTCAGGTCTGACCCAGTCGGACCGACTCAGCCCCACCCAGTCTGGGCCGACCCGGTCAGACGTGAAGGGTCTGACCTGGCCAATTGGGCGGGACAGCCCGCTATGTTTTGACGTGGTCCGCTGGACCCGGACCAGATGACCGCAAGGCCTGTTCGGCCCATTAGTCGCCATATAGGCAGCTCAGAAACTCGGCCCGGGAGACCAGATAGGTTCGGCAAGCGGTACCATGGGTTGGATCAAGACTCCAGTGGCTGGGAGGCTAGCAAGCAGGCTGCGCAGGGTGTGGGCAGGCCGACGGGACACCGAGAAGGTCGTGGGTGCACTAGGTATGGTGCAGGGGCAGCGCGCTGGGGCGTGGGAAGTGCGCCAGGCATGCCACCAGCAGGGCGCGTGGGCACCGGGAAGGCCGCACGCGGGGCGCCGGGAAGCACCCCGTTGGGACGTGGGCGCACCGCGCAGCGCACCGTTGGGGGGGGGGGGCAGCACCCCTTTTGGGATCAGGGGATCTTGGCAGTGCGTCGTCGGGGCACGGGGGCACCGGGCAGCGCACTGTCGGGGCATGAGTGCGCCAGGAAGGGCACCAGCATGGCGCAGGGGCACCGGGGAGGCCGCGCGCGGGGTACCGGGCAGTACGCCATTGGGACGTGGGGGCGCTGCGCAGCGCGCCGTTGGGGCGGGGGGGGGGGGGGGGCAGCGCACATTTGGGGAGCGGGGGATCCGGGAAGTGCGTCGTCGGGGCGCGGGGGCGCTAGGCAGCACTCCATTGGGGTGCGGGCATGCCAGACAGCACGTAGTCGGGCTGCGGGGGCACTAGGCAGCGTGTCGTCGGGGCATGGGGGCGCCGCCCAGTGCGCCGGCAGGGCTCGGGGTCACCGGGAAGGGTTTCGGGCGGGCGTATGGGGACTGTTTAGGGAACCTTCGGGGCGTGGGGGTGCCGGGAAGTGCGCCGGTAGGGCACCGACGGAGGCAGACATCGCACGGGGCACATGGGCAGCATTATAGGGCACGAGAAGTGGGTCGGGGCACCGCGGGGGCAGTGCAGTTCATGGAGGTTGTGGGATGCGCGACCCTTGTTCATCGTCTTCGTCGTTGTCGCCTCTTTTCCGAGCCATCATCATCGAACAATAACAAAAAATGGGAGGGTCAGACCATGTTTGTGCGGCCCAATCCCTCATCGTTACGGTGATAGAAATTGGAGATTCTCAAACCATAACTTTTTTCAATGAAGAACGAGGTTTATATTCAAATATAAAAAACACAAAACTCCCTACCTTGAATGACGATTGATCATTTGATGAAGTCGCTGAAAAAATCGGATGTCAATTCATTGACATCAGGAAAGAAGAATCTGAGGATGTTGTCTCCATCACTCTTCAAGGACGGCGCTCCCTCCTTTGTACCTGTTGAAGAAAGAAGAAGAAGTTTGTCGACATTCTTCACGTTCATCGCATTCTTCGTCGGAAGAACGGTTCTCTGTTGAGAGATTTTTCCAACTATATCACAAGAATAGAAATTCCAACACCAAATAAAATAAAAGTCAATCTATTATTTTAAGTGTTGGCACAAAATTCAAAAGGGAGAATTAATAACCCGACTCCACCCAATTAAACCACGTGTGCTAGCATATTAATTTGGGAGATGGCAAGAATTAAAAATATTTCAAAAGTTTATTAATTAAATGAGACAACCCTAAAAATTAATGATGGTGGTGAGGCTCAAATAATAAATGGGGGAAAGGTGAAGAGGCTCTCCCTCATTAATAAGGAAGAGTTCAGAGGTTACGGTCTCCTCCCATTAATGAGGGGTCGGGTGGCCTTGTGTGGTCCCCGCCACATTTATCCTATAAGGGGACGTTTGGTTTTGGAAGGCCCCACAACCATAACCTTTCATGGGTGGTTAGGGTGTGGCGGTCCCACCACTAACTCCCAAGTGTAGGTTCCAACTACCCTCAATCACATTGCGGATTGAATAAAATAATGTGTTTCTACACTTTATTTTATTATTTTTTATTAAAATCCAAAAATTAACTTCTATTCCTGACCATATTTCATCGAGGTGAAAGTATTCATAAGTGAAAACTGGAGCTATGATTTAAACGGTGCCCTCATATTTCAGTTCCGAGAACCAGTTCAAAATTTATAAAATCACGCTTGTACATTTACTGAACATACCAAAATAAAAAATCCAAAATTGTTTCCGAACACACTATGCCTCAGAATCAAGTGGCGTCAGAATCTGTGGACTTTTAAAATTCCCATATATTAAATAAATCCATAGGAAATTTTGGTCTTTAAATTATACCCACCTCAGGGCTTTACATCCCCATAATCTACAACTCGAACTAAGGGAATAAATGGGGGTACTGAGCATGCATCTGAGCCTCCCACTCCCATGTGCTCTCTTGGAGGTTCCCGTGATGCCAGCAAATGCACACTAGAGGTATCTACCATCAATGTAGGAAACACTCCTGTCGATCCTCAATCTCCACTGGAAACTCAGTGAATGTCTCCCCATTATCGATGTTCAGCTCTCTGTGGTTGATGATGTGGGACTAGTCGTGCATGTATCTCTTCAAATGAGATACATGGAAGACGTTTGCACCTGGTGAAGCTGAGGTGGTCAGGCCAAGTGGTAAGCCACCTCGCCTACTCTGCTGAGGACCTAAAAAGGTTCGATGAACCGTGGAGATAACATGCCACCTCATCCATATCTTCATAGACCTCGTTGAGGTGAGACCCATAAGAAAACTTTGTCTCCATCCACGAACTCCGTAGGTCTCCATATCCTGTAAGAATATGACATATATCTTCTCTGTGCAGTTTTCATCCATTCATAGATGATCAGCACCTTCTCAGTGCTAGGCCATACCATCTCTGTTGCAACTAGTTTTGATTCCCCTAGGTCTGTCTAGCACATTGGCGATCTGCAAGGTCATTCGTACAAGGGCAGAAAAGGTACCATACCTATGGTGGAGTGATAGCTGTTGTTGTAGGAAATCTTCACCAAACATAGGTGATCCTCCCAGCTACGACTGAAGTCAAGGATACATGCACGGAGCATGTCCTCAAGGGTCTGGATGGTCCTCTCGGACTAACCATCAGTATGAGGATGGAAGGTGGTGCTCAAGCGAAGCTATGTTCTAAAAGCATCATGCAACCCCTTCCATGGCTGGGAAGTAATGTGTGTGTCACAGTTAGAGACAATAGAAAAAGGTACTCCATGCAAACACACTAATTCTTGCATATAGAGGAGTCCCAATATCAAAGGTCTGGGCCCTGAAGAATAGGTCTTGTACCGTATCAGTGGAGAAGCATGATAGGTCGGTGAACCTCACTGAGTACTAAGCTACATTCATGTTACCATGCTATAGATGCAGTAGCTCCTATATCCACACCGCTCGATGGGTGGACGGTACAAACTCCTCCCGGAACTGGCTCTCGAGGTCTGCCCATAGTAGTGTCACCTAGTCATGTATCTGGAGAATCTAGCTCCAATATCAACATGTTGATGCCTGGTGGAAGATGGCAGCAAGGATCACCATGAAGTCGGCTACTGTCCCTACTAGCCTGAAGACTCTCTCCATAGACTCCATCCAATCCCCTGCCAACTGTGGGTTCGTCTCTCCCTAGAACCTGGGTGGCCTCTGGCACTGGAACTCGTGCAACGTGCTCAAGCGACATGGATCATCTATTGTTGGGGCTGGTGGCATCGATGGCCCAACGAGAAGTAGTATCGTTGGTGCCTCTGCTAGTGCCTCAACTCGAAGTGGGTCCATTATTGAGGCCTCGTCACTTGGTGGGATGTCAGTACATAAAACTCTCGGGGCTCTAGCTGGTCATCCACGGGGAGGCATCTTGAGAGAAACAGATGCGACATGGTCAAAAGACTAAATCTGGTAATCTGACATAGTTTGAGCTAACTTAATGAAAACTTTTTAAAACACACACGCAATCAGTGTATTCGTGCACTAAGTCAGAAATCATATGTCAGGGTCCTTGTGTATATATAATTAGGCCCCCCGCACCAACACTGGACTCCTTGAACTGAAAACCACACTTAGTACCCTTAACACTATTTCTTCATAGATAACAAATATCAGAGTCATATGATTTGCGGTAGAACCGAAGTTCGTTGATACAAATTTTTCACGACTCGTCCCTCGGGGCCCATATCGTGACTACCCCCATCCCACCTTCCACATGCCCGAGGCTGGAAACAAGCATCAAATGCATAAATCCCTAAAACTGAGAAGGAATTGCCTTTATAAAACGTAAACTCACACAACCAGAGTACAAGAGGAATGAAACGCTTAGAAAAAGTTGTATAACAAGTGTACTTAAAGTAGTGGGGGACAAAATACAAACCCAAATTTAACGTACAATGATAGGAGAAACATGTAAAACTAAAGAGACAAATAGCTGGAAGGTGTCTAGCAGCTCTTGGATCATCCACCAAGGATACAACCTGAAGGGTAGGTACATAAAACCTCATCAGTGCTCCACATCTGTACATCTCCTCTCGGTACCTAATCGTCGTGAGGTCCCCCTCCGGGTACCGTCCGGTCCTGGCACTCTCGACCACTGTCAGCACTGCTCGTCGTCTGCATCCAACACAATGAGGTGCATTCATAGCCCGTGCAGGGGTGAGTATAACGATACTCAGTAGGGACCCTGAGACCCTAAAGGTCTCACAAAATCCAACAAGGATAATCCACAAAGTATAATTTCAATAGATAACCATTAATTAGGTATATACCAATACATATACCTGTGATATCATTTAACCCATCTCAATCATGAGGAAAACAAAATGGTAATTGACTCAACTCAAACCCAAATTTTCATTATCGAAACAACATATGATGGAGAACTTCTCCACTGTCAAGTATAGTGGGCCTCTCGAGACTCTAAGGCGCTTCTCACTATCCACATAACACTGAGTTACTCCTCCTGTCGAGTACCACAGGTCTGCTCCCAACTACAAGGTTCTCCATCCATTATGGGTCCGCCGCCAAATACCGGGCACTCATCCTAATATCCTATAGAGGTACTCCTCGTGTGGAGTATTGCGGGTCTACTGCCAACTACCAGGTTCTCCATCCGCCATGGGTCTACCGCCAAATATTGGGTGCTCCCCACTGGGCTAGTCGAGTCTCTCCAAGTCGACTCGGTCAAGCAGTCGTTAGGTCAACAGCTACTAGGTCTACGCACTCTGACTGGTCGTCACCAGAAGGATCCACTCCACGATCTACCGGTTGATACTCCACGTTTCACAAAGTCCCACGAAGATGTATCTCAAATGAATTCCATGTCATAGGGATCTCAATGAAACAGATGGCGCGTTAATCGGACACCAGGTTTGTGAGTTATTATAATTTTAGTCTCGGTTGTCTGGATGGATTCATGTACAAACCAACCTGACCGTGACTCAACTATAACATCAACTGTAGTGGGGTTTACACAAATGGATTTTTATGCTCCAAGAATATCGGCGTCGCTGACAGTTCATCAAATGGACGTCGGGTGCCAAATATTTGGCCTAAGAAGGTAATTGGTCAGTAATGGTCCCGGGTTCGGACTGGCGTGGCCCCACCCAGTCTGGGCCGACCCGATCTGGATCGTCCCGGTCAGACTCGCTGGGACTAAACTGTCCCATTGGGCGGGTCAGCTGGCTAGGTTTTGACTCAGTCCGCTGGGCCCGGCCCGACAGACCGCAAGGGTGGTTCGGACCAGTAGTCGACACGTAGGAGGCTCGGTAACTCAGCCCAGGAGACCGGGACGGTTCGGCGAGCGACACTACTGAGAATGCCATTGGATGACTCAAGAGGCCGGTTTCAACGAGGCCAATAGGTAGGCTGCGTGTGGCATGGGTTGGCCGGCTGGACATCGGGCGTGCCACAAGTGCATCGGGGCAGCACGTCGGGGTGCCGGGAATCACGTCAGGGCAGCATGCTCGGGCGCATAAAGCACACCGATCTGGCCACCGGTAGGGGCTAGGAAGGCTGCCTGCAGGGCACGGGGGCGCCGAGAAAGCTGCCGGCATGGCACGGCGGGTCCGGGCAGCACGGCAGCGGGGCGTGAGGGTGCTGGGCAGCGCGTCCGGGTGCTGTGCAACGTGCCGATGGGGCGCGATAGTGAAGGGAAACGCGCCGGCAGGGTGCGGGGGTGCCGGGCAGCACGTTGGTGGGGTGCTGGAGTAGCCAGGCACTTCCCGGGACATGCGGGCAACACGCCGGGGCAGCACGCTGGGGCGCGGGAAGCATGTCGGGGCGCCGAGGGGGCAGTGTTGTTCGCGGATGTCGCGGGTAGCACGGCCCGTGTTCATTGTAGTCGTCATCATCGCCTCTTTCCCAAACTGTCATCATCAAACAAGGAATATCAAGCGGAGGTTCATAACATGTTCGTGTGGCCCGATCCCCCCTCATTACGATTATAGAAATTGTCGATTCTTGAACAATTACATTGTTCGATGAAGAAAGAGTTTTATATTCAAATTTAAAAAAAACACACAAAACTCCCAACCATGCTTGATGATTGATAATTTGATGAAGTCACAGGAAAAGGTGGATTTCAATTCACTGACGTTGGGAATGAAGAGGCTGAGGATGTTTTCACCGGTGTTCATCAATGACAACACTCCCTTCTTTGTTCATGTGAATGAAGGAAGAAGAAGCTCTTCGACGTTCTTCGCATTCTTCGCATTCTTCATTGGAATAACGGTTCTCTATTGAGACCTTTTTCAAACAATCTCATAGGAAGTGAAATGCCAAATCCAGATAAATTAATAGTTTTCATATTATTTTAAGTGTTCGTATGTAATTAAAAAGGGTGAATTAATAACCTGGATCCACCCAATTAAAACACATTCGTTGGCATATTAATTGTGGAGTTGGAAATAATTATAAATATTTCAAAATTGGATTAATTAAATGAGACAAACCTACAAATTAATGACGGTGGTGAGGCTAAAATAATTAATAGGGGAATGGTGAAGAGGCTCCCCCTTATTAAGGAGGGGGAGTTGAGAGGTTTAGGTCTCCTCCCATTAATGAGGGGTCGGGTTGCCTCGTGTGGTCTCGACCACATTTGACCTCACAACGGAGGTTGGGTTTGGGTAGGCCACACCACCATAACCTCGCATGGGAGGTTAGGGTGTGGCGGTCCAGCCGCTAACTCCTAAGTGGAGGTTCTAAAAACCCGTACATACATGGAGGATGGAATAAAATAAAGTGTGATACACTTTATTTTAGTATTTTTTTATAAAAATAAAAAAACTAACTTTTATTTCCAACCATCTTCCATCGAGGTGAAAGTCTTCATAAGTGAAAATCGGAACTACGATTTTAACAGTGCACTCAAATTTTAGTTCCGAGCACCAGTTCAAAAGTTATAAAATCCCGCTTGTACGTTTACTAAACGTACCTGAAAAAAACATCATAAATTGATTCCCGACACAATGGGCCCTAGAATCATGTGCCGTCAGAAACTAGAGACTCGTAAAATTTCCATGTATTTAAAGAAAATCCATGGGAAATTCAGGTTTTGACACTATTCAATTAATTAATTAATTAATTGGAGATTTTAATGAATAATGGAAATTATAGAATTTGGGTAATTAATTGGTTAAATTAATTATAAAATTATTGAATTGGGTCATTGTGAATAATTAATTTATAATGTAATTAAAAAATTATTGAAGTCATTTATCAAGATTAATAATTATAGAATTTATTAATTTTAATGGTTGGAATTTTGAAATTATGATTTGGTATAATTAAATATTGAATTAATTATGGGAAGATAGTGATTCTTGAAATTTGAAAATTAACTCTAATGTTATTGAATTATGTATTTTTAAATAATTAATTAGTGAATTCCTTATATGGTTATTGATTGAATTGAGTTGGAATAATCAATTTATGCATTAATTATATGGTTATTTATGTAAGTGGGTTGGAATAAGTAATTTCGGAATTAATTGATGTTTTTTGAATTAATTACGATGGAACAATTAGTTATTTAATTAATTGAGATTATTGAGTTAGATTAATAAATTGATAAAGATTACATAAAAAATTAACCAGGGAGTTAATTCTAGGGATTGAGATATATTATTTAATTATAGAAATAATTAATGGTGTTGATGTGAAAATTTAATCAGATAATTAATAATAGGGATTGAGTTAGTAAATTAATTATAGAATTAATTATTCAAGTTGATGTGGAGAATTAATTAGTGGATCAATTAAATGTATTGGATTTGATTAATTAATTTTCTATTAACTAATGAGAACTGGCAGGAAGAATTAATTGGTGAATTAATTGGAGGGATTATGTTAGATTTATTAAATATATAATTAATTAAAGGAAATGATTTGGATTACTTAATTTATAAATTAATTACTGTGGATTATTGTTTTATTAAATTTTAATTATTGGATCATTAATTGATTAATTATTTATGAGATTATGATTTCTTATTGAGATAATTAATTGATTAATTTATTATGAGTAAGAAATTAATTATAGGTTGGGTTAATTAGGGATCTTGAAGTGGTTAATTAATTTGGGAACTAATTAATGGGTTTATGTGAAGACTAGTAGTTGAATTTGAAATGCAGGTATACAGATTAATTAATTGATAAATTAATTTGATTATTGGGCAAGAGGATTAATGTTGATAATTCTTTCTTGATGAGATTATGTGTTATATGTGATAATTCGTTTAATAATGGTTTAACCTAGTTAAATGGGATTCATGTGATATGTGAAAATGGTGAATTAAGTATTATTGCATGGTAATTGGTAATATGATCAATTGGATAACTATTAATAATGGTAACACATAAATTCATGGGTATGTGAGTATATAATGGAAACATGCACATTCCTGGGTTTATGAGAATAGAGTGGTTACTTGGAAAATTATCGTTGAGTGTCTATGGAATTGTAACACGTAAATTTCTAGGAGTGTGAGTATGGAATGGAAACATGGAAATTCATGAGCGTGTGAGTATGGAATAGTAACACATACATTCATGGGTTCGTGAGTACAGAATGGTAAAATTGAAATATTTTGGTTCATGAGTACGAATCGATAACATAGATATTTAAGTGTGTGTGAGTTATGGAATAGAAACATAGCCATTCAAATGGGTGTAAAATAATAATGGTAACCTACTTATTCAATTGTGGTGTTTAATGAATAATAACAATTTATGTGATTAAATGTTTAATTATGAAATGTAATTACTATCTTTATACAAATTCATATTCTTACTATTGACTAGATTTGTTTTAGACACTGTTGGTGGTGGCCCACTAAGTTCTAACCACTCCCTATTCAGTCTTCCTAGTCGGTATATAAATTATAATATCCTAGGATTAATGTACATGAATATTAAAACTTTTTAGATGAATATTCATTACATTACACAACACATGACAGAGGACAGTAATAGTTTAATGCCATTGAAAACATACAACACACCATTCAAATTTTGTGAAATATCATCAATATCTCTCATAATTATCATCCACTTTAGTGATCATACATAAAATATTTCTTTATAACATGGGGAATGAAAACATAAGAAAGGCTGAGCTCAGATGCTCAGTATAGGTAAACAAGAAAACATTAATATATTATTGTAAATACATGAACCTAAATTTTAAAAATCAAACCATGTATAGAATATATTAAAATTATGAGTCATGGAAAAAATCATCATACTTCACAAGGAATTAATCATAAATATACTTGAACTATGAGAAAATAGCATTACTTAAACTCATGGAATTGTGGTAGAAAAATAAGCATATAAAATCATTTCCTTTTTTGACAAGGATAACTTCTAAGACTATCATAGTGGACAATGTCCATCAATGAACGTAGTTTACTTTTTGTTCCATCCATGTATTACTGAACTAGATTTACTTTTCATTCCATCCCTATATTTCTGAATTGGATTTACATGTCTTTATAGTCATGTATATGTCAATAGATATAAAACTTTACCCAATGAATTGGTTGTATATGTAGGCTACTTCCATCTCATAATGAAATCATTGTTACATATTCTGCAATAACATACATCATTCATCGTAAACAATGCATATTATAATTGAAACACCACCATTATTATATTTTAATCTTATATGGAAAATGATATTGATATAATAATGGAAATTAATTCTTAAGAAAAATATGAGTTCTTATTAAAAAAAGATTTCTTTCATAAATCACCAGACAATTTTAAAATAATAGTTACTTTTAAAATAACCCTCAAAACATGTAAGGGAAGCTTCATGAAAATAAGGCATTAGGAAAGCATAAAAATCCATTAATTTCATATATGTTAAAAAAAATTCGGGTCATAATTTTCCCCTAAATGAAAAAATGTACTTTTTATGGACAACACAAGAAATATTCCATCTAAACCACGTAGTAAAATTAAAAATGGTTAAAAATTCCTCTAAACATACATAGGATAATAGTAAGAATTATATGAAAAAATATTTAGAAAACATAGACATGGATGAGAAATATACAATAATAAATAATTACATATAAACAATATGGGATAATAATGACATTGAAAAATTATCCCTTACCATAGGTCTGTTATCCTTTTAATGTATGTGGACCTCATCTTCTTCAACGTTCTCCCTATAGATCACATCTTAAAGGGAGTAGGGTTGTTTTATTGAGAAGACCATAACCTATAGAACCTGACTAGAGAGGTGAAGAATGGAAATGGGTAGACTATGGATAAACTTGAAGGAAAAAAAGGTTGCTAATAAATTAGGGAGGGGTTCCCTTTTATAGTTTTGGTGAGGGAAAATTTTGAAAACCTCAAATATATTAATTTAAAATAAAATAAACCCCAATAAAACCCTCCAAAATGTCTCAATTTCAAATATGTCATGATATAGGATTGTAATATAATCAACTAATAAATATTATGCATGTGTTTATGTAAATTTAAATATTATCATTTCAATTAACACCTAGTTATTCTATTTAAGTTTTATCTAGATAACAAATATTTTAATATTAATAGGGTGGGATATTTACTAATATGATGTCAATTAAACGATAAATAAATAATTTAAATAAAATTGACCATATGATAATTATCATTTTAATAGAAATAGTGATTTATAAATAATATAACAAAACTTTATTTTGATAAATAAGCAATAGTATCAATTTTGACCCTATAAAATTCATTTATTTTTAAAAATATTAAAATAACACGTTAAATTCTAAAAAACTATTTAATTATATCCAAATCGGTTCAATTACCACCATTAAATTAATTGAATGTATTAATTTTCCCATTTTATATTTATTTTAAAAATTTTGGTAACACATATTTGATATGTATCATAACAAAGAAAATTACTACCATAGTTTTTTTGGAATTACTTAATTCGATTAATTTTTCAATAAAAAATTCATTTAAAGTAAAATGATTAAGATAAATAAAATAAATTTTAGAAGAATAACTATAGTCAAATTTTTCTTACGAAAAATACAACATTTAAAATTTTCTTCTTATTTAATTATGAATGTGACAAATTTAACATCACTTTAAATAAAATAATATTTGTATCGTAATCTCTTTTAGGAGGCTCCAAATGGACAAAAAACAACCCATAGATGATTATAGATGAGATATACTAGACCAATATGATTTGGGAAGGTGTTGGGATCTTTTAATGGGTATTATCATTTTAATAAAAACATTATTATTGATCTTTCGTCAATTAAAAAAATTACTTCATTAATGAATAATATATTAATGTGATTATTTATTTACTAAATTTTTTAAAAATATACAATGATAAAGCAAAAAAATATAGATTTAAAATTTGTATTTATAGTCTAATTAAGCTTATGTATTACATTATTTTAAATATGATATATTACATAAAACATGAATGTGAAATCTTCAATTTTAACTGAAGAAAATATTATAAGTACCATAATATCTCTAAAATGGCCCTAAAACGTCAAAACCCAACTTTTATTAGGTAAATTTGTTTATTATGTTAAATTTTAAAATTTATATTTGATGATACAACCCATTATTTCATATGTGGACACATAATAGATATTAAGCACAATGAAATTGACATTGTGTTATTCTATGATTTAAATATTATTTATGCAATTTTAATGGATAAGGGTCTATTAAAAGAAATAATTTTGATAAATAAGTTTTTAAGGGTAGTGTTTCATTCATAAAATAATTTTGATTTATTTTTGGTCATTTTTTTGTCATTATAATTTTATATTTAACATAACATAATTTACTCTTTACATTGGTAACATAATTTATTATGGTAACTATTCATAATGGTTAAAAATAAATGGGACCTACTTACCAAATTTGGACCTCCAGAATCCAAATTTGAAATCAATTTTTCAAAAATCAAATTATTTAATTTTCAAAGTTAAATTTAATATAAAACTGGTAAAATATCATGAAAAATAGTATTCTTGGAAAATTACCTTTTTAAATGGAATATGTTTTTATAATAAATTTAATTATAGAATCATTTTCAAAAACATTAATTTGATAAAAATAAACTAATTAAAATTTTAAACTAAACCGAAACATAATTTCACAATGTAATGAATTTCGATGAAAAGAATGATTTCAATTAAAATTATTATTTTTAATATTTATCAAAAAATTATGCTTATTAGAAATATAGTGAATATTCAACCAATGTAAATTATAAATTTTTGAAATAAAATAAAAAATTTATTTTTTCCAATTGAATATAAAAAATTTTCAGGAAATAGATTTAAAATGGGTGAACCATCAAAATGTGAAAAGCTTTATTTTTTTAAAAAATTAATTCTTTTTCCTGAAAAATTGAATTTGTTCTTATATTATGTACATAAAACATATTGTATTAATTTTAATCATTATATTTAATATATCAGATACATAATTCATTAATAAAATCTATCAAATGGGATTTTAATAAATTATAAACTCACATATTTTAAATTTAAATTGTTTTTAGAGGAAAGTTAGTAATGTTTATATCTACCATTATAATAACTAGATTTTGAGGTAATATTAAGTTCACATATACATGGTTAGATGTGAAAATAAATTTATCAAAAGAAATTGAAATTTTTTGTAACAGAATACATGAATATCATTTTTTATACAGTCAGGTAAGTCATTGTTGTGTATTGTGCTTGTTTATCTCTGTGTAACATACAACATAAGACATATAAGAAATTAAAAAATTCTATATTACAAAAATATAACTGTGTTAAATTCTACCCCCATAAAATATATTACATCCTCAAAAAATTTTGGCGTTATAAATATATTGAAACTCACATTGTATACAAAAACATTGAAACATTCTTTTAAAAATGAATAATTGAAAAATAAAACTTGCATAGATTAAATCATGAGAAGATATACATACTTGATTTCGGTAAAATCTCACCATTGGTAATTCCTTGAACATTCTACACATCATCTCTTATTCAAATAAATGATATTTATGTTTTTTTAATTAAGCATTAAGGGAACATGCTATCTATAAATACAATGATAGGTCATTCCATCTGTCTTTATCACTACAAAAATTTAAGAGAAGTTATCAAATATGCATAAGTCCTCCTATGGTGAGACAATTATTTTTTTAAAAAAAATTATCCAAATATTAAATTAAAAGTATCATAAATTGATAACCTATAAATCCGTATAAAATCTAAAAATTCAAAACATTAGAAAAAGGTTCACTAAATCAACTAAAGATTTATCCCCCATATATCATAATGTATCTCTGGTAGTTCACATCAAATAAATTTGAACACCTTCATCATGTATTCTCTTGATTCTTGGAAATAAATGGAATTATAATATAACCTTATCAAAAACATGCATGTTAGCTTATTCTTAAGTCCAAAAAGATTTTAATTTTATCTAATATATCATAACCCACTTGATAATAAATATTGAAAAATTTTCAAGGTAAATAATATCATCCAACTTACTTATTCATATTCAACATATCAGTATACATATATCATTAACTAATTGTCATGCTCATATTTAGGGTTATACTTACCTTAATCATGTGTTTCTCAAAAAAATATGCTTATTACCTAAATAAATGTTCATAGTTACTAGTAACACTCTTATTATACATCCAAATACATGTGAAAAACTACCATGGACCACTAAAATGATATTTAATTATTTCACAATATAATAAAAGTGACTCTAAAACATTATTCATGAATCTCATAAATAGTCAATCATTCCAGAACATTGTTTTCACACTCCACATTGCTAATTTTGAACATAAAATATTTTCATTTTCACTTCTCCTTAAGAGGTTTTTGATATCGATCATCATCATTAAAACTTGGATTAATGCATTGGTTATCATAATTAAATTTTAATTTTTAAATTCAAAACTGATTTTTGGGTGGCTTAATCATTAAATTTTTTAATTTTTTTCCATTAATTCAGAAGAATACAGCAAGATAACCGTCTCTCTAACACTTAAAAACATTTAGCAGTCCTCTAAAGATAATTTCCACAATGTTTCTATCCAAACATTGAGCATACAGAAAATATAATCTTCATTTCTCAATACTTTTAACAGTTTCCTAGGATTTATATACATATTTTTTACCACAACCATTATATAAATGGGAAACATTAATCTCCTTTTTGTATGAAAAATAATTGGAACATACATACTAAAAAATAACTTCTTGAACTCATCATAATCCTTGGATTCAATTTTATCCTTTTTACTTGTATTCTTGATAATGTTCCACCATATATTCTCTTAACCTTATGTGCAATGAGTGTCCAAATTTAACTTTCCATTTTATAAAAAGTGAAGAATGAAAAATAAATTTCCAATGATACAAATCCATTTCTTAGCAACTAGTTCATAGGTCGTTCTACTAAAAGAAGATGGATGTTGCCTTAAAAAAACAAGAGAATGTTGTTCCTTCCTTTGGTAATTTAGAAGCCTAGTAAGATTCATAATGTGATAATGTTTTATGGTTATAGAAACAAGATTCTTCAATCCATATACTATAAATTTTTGTCTCTTAGAAGGACAATCATTGTATTTCCCATTACATGTGTCATTACCACAATTCCTTCAGTTTGCAACAATTTTATAAATCCAAAAAATATTAGTTTAAGAGGAAAAAAATCATATAATGAAAGAAACATAATCAAAGTGGTGTACATTGAATCGCTAAAATATTAGTTTCAATTAATATTTATTCATGATCGTTACCATAATTCTAGGACGGTGACCTATAATTGGGCATATCCTTAGGACTTCCAAAGAGTTTTCATTAGAAATTTCTCTAGGGTTCTCAATAATGTTATCGCATCCTAGTGTCCAAATATTTACTAAAACCTTCCTCTTATACCAACAATATTGACCAAGGATTAACATACATGGATATTACATCTTTTTAGATGAATATTCATTATATTAAACATCATATTCCTAAAGGCCATAATAGTTTATTATCTTTCGAAACAAGGAATGCATTATTCAAATTTGGTGAAAGATCTTCAATATCTCCCATAAAGGTATTCCCCTTTAATATATATAATTAAAAGCATTATTATAACTTGAGGAATGAAAACATAATAAAGGGAGAGGTTAGATGATCAGTGAAGGTAAACAACCAAAACATGAATATAAGAATTTGAAAACTTGAATAAAACATTCTAAAATCATACCATGTGTAGAACATATCATAAATATGAGTCATGGAATACATCATGTTAATTTATAAGTCATTAATCATAAAATAATATGAACTATGAGAAAATATCATTAGTATAAAATATGGTGTGTTTATATTCACATAAGCATAGAAAATCATTTACATATTATCCATGGATCATTTCGAAAACCATCATAGTGGATAAAAACCATTACTGAACTTGTTTTAGTAGCTGTTTCGGCCCTCTATTACATAAAAATAATTACATCATATTATAGCCCAATATTACTAAACCAGATTTACTCTTCATTCCATTCAAGTTTAAGTCATGAGATATAATTTTTTACCAAATGTAATGGAGGGAGATACATGTGCCACACATGTCATAATGAAATCATTCTTACATGTGCCACAATAACATAAATCATTCATCATATCCCATGGAATAAAATGGGTTCCTTTAAACACCATAACAAAATCCATGTAAAACTAAGGGATGTCATAAATATCAATACATCATAAAAACAATAAAACAATAAAAACATAAGGATATTATACTTAAAACAAATCCTTATTAATGATTTACATCTTAGGTGGAAAAAAATTTGATAGGAAAATTTAAATTGATTCATGAGAAAAATATCCCTTCATCTTAAAAAATGATTTCTTTTCATAATTCCCTGCACAATTTAAAATGAATAGATTTTATTTTAAAATAAAAATGAAAAAATATACCGGGATATTCATATAAATAATTAATTATAAAACATAAAAATACATTCATTTCATATATGATAAAAACATTATTCTAATGATTTTCTAGAAAAGACGAAAATTTTCTCAAAGTGGAATTGAAATAAACATTCCTTCCATACCATGTATTAAAAGTTAAAAATAGGTAAAATGACTTCAAACAAACATAGAAGAATAGTAAATATTTTATGATTTTTTTTAGAAATCATGGAAATGGATGATAAATATACTCTAGTATGTAATTATTTATAAATTTTCTCAGACAAAAATGAGATTGGGAAACTATCTTTTAGATTAGGTCCACTATCCATTCATTGAATCTGAACCTCCTCTTCTCCCACATGGTCCCTCTAGATCTCCTCTTAATGACACTAGAGTGGGCCTTTTGAGATAACCAGAACCTCTAGTATGTAATTAGAGAAGTTGAGAGGAGAAATGGGTAAGTAATGGAGGAACTATAATGATTAATGAGTAGTTAATAAATGAGGGAATATGTTTTATTTTAAAATTGAGTTGAGAGGAACTTTTTGAAACATAAAAAATAATTATTTTTAATAATACAAAACCCCATCCAAAAACCTCCAAAGTGTCTCAATTTTGACAATGAGACAAGATAGGGTTTTATTCTTACTAATATATAAATGTTAAACAAGTATTTATGTCAATTAAAATATTATCATTTTAATTATCATTAATTTATTATATTTAATTTTAATTAAGATAAAAAACATTTAAAAATTATGACCGTGCAATATTTACTTATTTTATTTCAATTTGACCATAAATAAACAATTTAGAACATTTTGGACCATATAATAACTATTCTAGTTTCTAAAAATGTTTTATTATTTTTAAATAGTTTGTTAAAACATTATTTTGATAATGAAACAATAATGTCAATTTTGGCAGTATTCAATTCATTGATTTTTAAAAATATTAATCAATAGTGAAATTCAATCCCACGATTTTTTATATCCCTAATAGGCCAATGACATTATAATAAATCATTGGATTTATTAATTATCCCATATAATATTTTTTAAAATATTTTTAATATCATTTATTATATATTTCTATTAATAATTAATTACTACAATAGTATCGTGTTGATGTTTAATATCCTTAATTTTTAAATAAAAATTTATAATAAAATAGTTTATTTTTTAAAAAAAGATATGAGACCTTTCCCAGAAAAGAAAGGATCCTTTATTGAATAAAAATAAACAACATACATAAGTCTAAAAACATGATTGTTATCACAATCCCCCTTATGTGTAGGTAAAGATTCACCAGGAAGATAGTCATTCCAAATAAATTCGGCATCAGAAACACCGTTATTTGCAAGTACATCTACCACCAAATTTTCTTCTCGATAAGTGTGACTGATGATGAGATTCATTGAGTAATGCAAATCTAAAAAATTGATCCAACAATTTGTGAGCTTCCAATATATATAAATAAATTCCATCCTGACAGTTGTAACAATAGTCCTAGAATCACTCTCAATCTAGAGATTATTCCACCCGTGTCTCCTAATTTTTCCAGTTTCAACAATAAAACAAAGAATCTCCACTTCAATTGAAGAGGCAACGCCACAAGAACCATGAAAACATCCATGAAAACCCCTGGTGATCTATGAAGATAGTACCATAGCCAGAAGGACCCGGATTTCCTCGAGAAGCCCCAGGACAGTTAACTTTATTCTAACCAAAAAAGGTTGTTGCCATAAAACTTCTAAAGTGCCATGCATGAACCTAAAAGATCATTTTCTCCAATCCGATTAAAAATGATCTTGTCATGAATTTAATTAGAGCAGAAATGTTTACTTGGAATGTTGGCCTCCCAAATAGCAGCAATAATGCGAGCAAGAGTATTGCAGTCTGTGAATGACACAACAGAATGGTGTACCAAATTGAGGTTATGCCATAGGTAGTGTAGCAACTATGATTTAGTAACCGAGACAAAATCAGATAGTAGTGTGGAATGAGAGAGGGACCCCCAAATTTGAATAAAATATCGTATGAGAATCGTGTGGGGGAATATAATTTCAAACAAATCCCCAATGGATTTCTACATTGAAGTAGCTGCACCGAAGTTAAGAAAAATATTATATGAATCCTCCTTATGTGGATGGAAATGATTTCATGAGAAATATAATGATATTACTCAGTTTTTCAGATAAAAATATTTTGGGATTTTTTTGATGAGAAACTCTCAAAGCCAATATAGATTTGGATGGTGTATTAAATTTTTTTCCAATCCCTTAATCCACTGAAAGTCCACATGGAAATTCAAAGAGAACCTATAAAATAACATAGAAGAAATAAAACCATTAGAAATAGGTTTCCAAGCACAGAAATCCTTCATATTAGAGAAAAAATATTTGTTAACAAGGTTCACAATATGCTCCGAAAGATCCCCTTTGTCATCCAGCTAGTCCATATTAGAAATATTCAAATCCATGTTAGTATCAAAACCCCCATCAAATCAATATGAGGTGTATAGCAAAATTTTTCCATCCAAAAATTCAATAGATGAATCTTTAGAAACAAGCCATCTTGAATGAATATCAATTGAGGGAAATATTTTTTTAATGGTAGGCCAAACAGAATAATCAAGATGATTAAAATCACCCTTTAAAAGTATATTCACAAATTTATCCTAAAGGAATGAAAGTCCTACATAGTATATATTAAGGAGTCTCCACATAAAATAATCATGCAGAAAATCATTTAAGAGATAATGGTTTTTAATATTTAAACCCCTATCATCATAGTGTTTACAACAGTTGTTCCAAAAACTGTATCCATTTTCCTCTCAAGAATGTTTCCACTCCAGATGAAGTTCTTGAGAGAATAAATGATTTTATTTATGAGAGAAATATCCATTTTTAAAAAATAAATTAATAAAATAACATGGATACAAAAAAAACCAAATAAACCCTACTAGCCATGGAAAGTGTTTTTCCTTTCCAAGAAGCAATATTTCTTCTGAAATTGCTAAGAATCTACGGGAAATATCAAGCCTTTGGCCTCCCCCAAATCCAAGTCACCCACAAATAATTGAAGTTAGTCACACCCTAATGAATGCACACCTCTCTAACAATATCATTATTCTTTTGAATAGAGATGTTCCTGCCAAAGTAAATGAAATATTTGTCCCCACTGAATTCATGACCAGAGATAGAAGAGTAGTAAGAAAGGGATCTTTTGATATTCCTGATATATCCATTATTCCCCTTGTTGAAAATAATAATTTCATCAGCATATAACAAAGTAGTATGAGAAACCAAATCCCACCCTGCATTAATATTATTCATTTTTCCTCTTCCAGCCATAATGGAGAGAAGTTTGTAATTTTAATCCCCCACACTAGTGAAAAAAATTTTAGAAAGGGGGACACCTTTCCGGACCCCTCTGGAACAACCAAAAAACCCCTCAGGGGATCCATTAATAAGGACAAAGATATGAGAAAATCTGTAAATAAAATGTACCCAATTAATAAAGACTTCATTAAACTCTATCATTTCATGAACCTCACAAATTAATCTCAAGTCCATTGTGTCAAACTCCATTCTAACATCAAGCTTGAGATAAATGTTTCCACTCCTTGTAGATTTCAATAATTGATTGACACATTCAAAATTAGTGATAAGAAAATCTTGAATCGATCTCCCTTTGATGAAACCAAACTAATTTGGTGAAGTAATCTTGCCAGCAATCAAAGCCATCCATGTGGCCAAAATTTTTCAAATGATTTTGTAGATAGAGTTAACTAACACAACCGAACAAAAGAGATATATTTCATTGGAATTCCCCACCTTTGTAATGAAATCCATAATCTGGGTATTCCAACCACAAGGGAACCTACTTTAATGAAATGAATGAAAAGCCTAAAAACATCATATTGACCAATGTCCCATTATTATTAAAGGAAAAGATTACAAAAATCATTCCTTCCTGGGAACATTTAGATTTAAGAATGACGACCACTTCTTTAATATCAAGATTCAATGGAATAATAGTGAGATTTGTGATGTCCTGATGATCCACAAGTTTGGGAATGATACCTTCTAAAGGATCATTATGGAAGGAGGACCCATTAAAGAGATCCTTGAAATAGGAAATCAGATGACTTGAAAGATCCCCTTATTGTTAATAATCTAATCCCCAATTTTTTATAAAGAATGAGGCCTAGAAACCAGCCTTATCTTCTAGAGAGAATTAATGAACATGAAGTTTCTATCACCATACTTCAACCATTTTTCCTTGAAGATATCTCTTCCCAAGGAATATTTAATATTCAAAATATTAATCATCTTAGAAATGCACTTTGATTCCCCAAGAACATCACCAGAGAAGTCAGACAAGGTACTTTGTGAAGATTTTGAAGAGAATCTTCTTGAGATGATATTTATTCATCAAGAGAACTGAAAAAAACTTTTCTCCATGTTTTAAGAGACCTTTTAAGGAGTTTTAGATTTATGACATAATAAAACTCATCCTTCCGACAATTCAAAGAGCTCCATGTTTGTTCAACAATGGATCTACACTTGGGGTGATTGATCGATGCCTTGTTGAACCAAAAAGGTAAAGGAGGTCAAGGATCCCTACCCACCAAGTCATACAGAAGGGGATGATGATCTTAATTGAATATAGATAAATTCATACAAGAGATTTAATCCCATGATTCAAGACAATCTTCATTGAAAAAAGTCCTGTCAATACAACTAGAAACAAACTTGTTCAAAAACATTCTATACCAAGTGTATTTATCTCCAACAATATTAACCTAAAAATACACATTAGAGTTAATAAAAGCTCTAGAATACCAGGATGAAATAGAATTATACATGGCCCCCTATTTCTCATCTAGATTCATGATGGAATTGAAATCTCCCAGGACTAACCAAGGACCAGAAATAGTTGAATTGAGGTTCTCAATATCATTCCATAATCATCTACGATGCTGATATTTGTAAAAATCATACACAAAGGTACAAAAATACTGAGAACCAATGTACCTAAATTAACAAGTTATAGGCTCCTCAGTACTAACAATAAGGTAAATATCAGAAATTGAGTAAAGTGCCAAAAAATATTATATCATGATCACAAATAGACAGTTGTTTGAACTAATCCATTGAGAACCCGATTTTTCCAAATTAGAAATGCAAGAGGAAAAAAAATCATTTTGGTTTAGATAAACCAAAAAAGGATAAGTAAATGAAGATGAATAAAAATCCTTAGAGACCTTAAAGATTCCCTATTATCCAACCCTTGGAAATTCTACAAGGGAGACTTTATTTAAACTTGATATAGGGGTTTTGACCCCTTTTTTAGATCCTACAATTTTTTTATTTCCTGGTTTGGGAGGTCCCCTAGCTTTATTTTTGGGACTAGTGGAATCCTAAAGAAGATCACTAATATCAAGGGTGGTACTATCTCCCTTTCATTTAAAAGGCATCACTCTATCCCCATTTCCAGGAATCGACCAAAGAGAACATCTGTCATTCTCACTCCCAACCCTGACATTAACTAGGTTATCAAAAGGATCCTTTGGAAAACCCTACTGCAATAAACCATAAGATGGAAGAGTGGCAGATACATTACATTATGAATTAATATGGCCCTTGACCATTTTAGAAGTGGGAAAAATTTTTGTGGAATGCAAAACAACAGGACTTGAATTAATTGATTTTCCCCAAAATTATGCACTGGAAAAAGTAGAAATCATTATGCTGGAATATTGAATTACACGGACTGTGATAACCATGTCCCTTCTATCTACTAAACTAACATGAAGAAAAAATTTACATTCTGGATTGAAATGTTCCTTATGCACTTCAGGACCATGATTATATTTAGAGGACTACAATACTCCAGTATTGATAGAAACTGGATCCCTAGGGACTTCAACATTGAAGTTTTCAGAAACCACTATTATGGAATATAAACCCATATAAATTGAGAGACTTGAGACACTTCCATCTGTGGAACTAGTATGGGAAAATATTTGTGTACTGGAGGAAATCACTTAAATAGTTGAAGAGACTACCTCACTTTAGTTTGCTGGAGTGAGAAGGATCTCATAAGCCTGTAAACAGGTTGGAGAGGGAATTGATTCACCCTTGATTTTAAGGTCTTCATGGTACTACACTTCCTGTATACCCCTAAATAAGACAGTTAATTCATTATTTAATATCTATAGAATGAAACATTCCTCTATTTCATTTTAAATAATAAAAACCACATTAAATAATTCATATGAAATGATTTAATTTAATTTTTGGACATCTGGAAAGCTGATCTTGATTGGAGAACAAGTTATATCCCCATTTCCTTATCTTATTCTTCAAAAATATAATCCCATGAATTCTTTAATGTATAGGAGGGTCCGTCTTGAGACATAATAGGAGCCTTGGAGGATTGGTTAGTCTGGAGGATGAGTTAATATGCTTCTAGGTAACACCTTTTTTTCAGCCAATGCATTTTTCCCTTTCTGTTCCTATTAACATCAATCTAATTTGAGGCACTGTTATCAGTAATGAAATTCTTCTAAAGCATCCTACAATTGGATACCAAATGACCAACTATCTTTCATACATCAAAAAGGGGGAACATTCTCATACTCAACTCTGATTTCATAAGTGGTACCATTAGAATTAAACGAGATACTAGCAGGCCTTTTAGATTTCAGATTCACATAAAAAAGAATTGTAGAAAAGATGCCCATCTCCCCATCCTTGTTCCTCTTGTCCATTATAATGGGAGTACCAAGGCACGATGCAAGACAACCGAGTACCCTCGGATTCCAAAATACCCAATTCAGACCATGTAACCAGACCCATATTTGGGTATTGTGTAGCTTCATATTGAATGGATTGATATTAACATTCCATTCATATAGTCTACGATTTTAATGTTTATGTTGTAGGTTAACGGAGCTCCATGATATATTCAAGGCAACCATGAAGTGAAATATGATGATAAAAAATTCTCATCCAATAGGAATTAGCCTCCAATCATGATTTCCCTAGCTATTTGACACCCTGCTTTTGTGATCAGCAAAAGACCGGGGTCTATAACCCATTCCGTAAATAATGCGGCCCAGGATCAAATATTTTCAAATGTTGATCTATTGTTTCTAGGCTATTAGATGAACCTCCACCATGAAACCACCATTTTCAATCCTCGTTATATTGGAGAACTGCAAAGAATCTTCCTTGATTGGATCAGATGAACCAGAACCAGAGAGAGCTTCCGCAAAGGACAAATCATTCTTCTTTAAATTCCAGGGTTCAGAGGGACCGAAAGATTTTATTTATTCATTTAGTAAGTATCCATAAACATTAAATGTCGATTCCCATTCAGGATTAAAGAAATACATTGTTGAAATCTCTGAAGGGCCCCAAGAATATGAGAATCTCCATTTTCATCGCCTAGCATTATGTTTCCCTTTCTCGCCATCACCATCATAAATACTATGATGAAGAAAAATATATTAAACATTATAATAATAATTTTAGTCACATTTAGATTTCAAAAAATCTTATAATTAAATTGTTATACTTATTAAATAATGATTGTGACAAGTTTAACATCTCATTAAATAATGTAATATAAATGTCATAATCTACACTCTAAGGCAGATAATGGTCAATAAATGAACCTTGGGATTATTATAGCCGATATATACACAACTAATAATATTTTTGAAGGTTTTTGAGTCTTTTAATGGGTTTTATCATTTTAATAAAAACATTATTATATATATTTCATCAAATAAATAATTTATTCATCATTAATGTATATATTGTTAAGGTAATTATTTATTTTCTAAAAATTATAATTAAATCATCATGATAAAAAAAATTATATTTTAAATATGTAAATACTATTTATTTTATCTTCTGTATCACCTTATTTTATAAATTTTATATTATTTAAAATAAGAAGGTGACATTATTAAATTTTCATGAAATAAAATATTATAAACATCATAATATATCCCAAATGGACCCAAAATTTCCAAAATAAATTTTTTTGAGGTCAAAACGATTATTCAAATAACATTTAAATTTTCTATTAATTGATACACCACATTTGTCCATATGTGGATACATAATAAATATTAAAGATAAATGAAATGCTACTTTGTGTCTTTCATTGATTTAAATATTATTTCTGTCATATTCATGGAAAAGTGTCCTCTAGATGACATAATTTTGATACATAAGTGTTAAAGGTATAATTAAATTCCTAAAATAAAATATTTTCAATATTTTTGGTCATTTAATTGTCATTATAATAATATTTTTAACCTATATTACATAATTTACCTTTTACCGTTGTAACAAAATTTTATGTGGTAACTATTCATATTGGAAAAATAAAGAAACATTCATACCCAATTTGGACCTCTAGAATCCAAATTTGAAATCAATTTTTCAAATTTCATGACATTGATGTTTCAGAGTTAAAGTTTAAATAAAATCGATAAAAATGTCACGAAAAAATTTTTTCTTTTGAAAAATTCAACTTTCTAAATAGAAAACTTTTAATAAAAAGTTTTAGTATAATATAATCATCAAATACCATAATTGGATAAAAATAAACTAATTAAAATAAATAACTTATCTTAAAAATAGTTTTACTTTGTATTGAGTAGAATAAAAAATAATGTTTTAAATAAAAATCAATATTTTATCTATTCATCAAAAAATGCAACATTTTTGAAAAATTAAAAAAATCAATCAAAGTTAATTTTTATATCCCAAATTAAAATAAAATGTTTATTTTGTCAAGTTGAATATAAAAAATTGTCAAAAACGCGATTTAAAAAGGCCACTCCATCAAAAGGCGGCATAACTATATATTTTTTACATTGTTTTATTTATCTAAAAAACTTGCATTTGTTCTTATATATTTTCTTGAAGACATATAAGATGGATTTTAATCAATTGAATGTATATATTAAAAATATATTTCATTAATAAAATCCATCATGATTAATTTTATTAATTTATCAACTCATTTGTTGGAATTTAAATATTTTTTTATAAGAAAGCTAATATTGTTCATACCATATATTATGTTAAATAGGTTTTAAGGTAATATTAAGTTGTTAACTTATACATGGTCATTCCTGAATTAAATTCTATAAAAATAACATTAAATTTTGTGGATAATAATCCAAACACGTTGTTTCATATAACACAATCTAAACATGTGTTGTGTATTGTGCAAGCATATCTTTTGGTAACGTACAACATTGACATCAAAGAAATTATAAAAATATATGTTAAAAATGTCATGGTGGTACATAAATAGAATTTTCTAATGTATGATCGATTAAGGGAAAAAGGCCCATAATTAGATTACAAATTAGGGATGGATCATGGATGAGGGAACCAGATGCGACTTGGGAACAACATGAGAGTCATTGGGTTCATTATTTTATCATTCTTTATTTTGACACTCACTTTAGCCTGATATGATTCCCTTTTATTTGAGGACTATATTTTTAGATTTTTTACCATGTTTCATTTGTAATTTTAGGATTTCCTATTCTTATGTTGTTACTTTATTTACATGTTCTGGTGTTTTACTCTCAAAAGAGTGGGTATAGTCTCACCATGATTAACATAATAGAACCTAAAATCTAGTTAGGACCCTCTGGAATATGGGGCGGCATTCTTGACATCAGGTGTTGAACCATCTTGGGGAACTGGTGTGGGGAACTCGAGACGGGGTGTAAAAACATAGGGGAGAGTCTGATGAAAATTCATGACATTGTTATCTAACTCATACAACCAATTCATATACATATGTGTGGATAATATAAGAGGTAGATAAAATTGATCTTGTTTACCTAAATCTAGTGGCGATAATTTATTCCTAATGATGCTACTGTTTATAATGTGTCAAACTTCTTGTAGTGATTTTTTGAATGAGGGGAGTATAGGGTGGTTATAACATGGGATAAGGTGTGTAGATATTCTATCAGTGGATGCCTTCAAATAACATGATCCCATGTTGGTACACTATATAACAAACATTATATCAGATTGGAAGGGGTGTGAGGTATGTATAATCTATATGGGTAAACATATATAATAATTATAGCCTTTATAGTTAGATAGTTTCAAAAAATTTAATAGAAAAAGGTTTTCGGTTTGGTGGGGGTGTCCTAGAGTGTGGATTCCAAGTAACTATGAGACTCACATTATGTGGATAACCCCTTAACAACTAAATATGACTATAATCTCTTGATGGGAGGATATGTGATTTGTCATTTCTTAATTTTTAGTTTGATGAAATTTCATTAAAGGGGGATATTTAATGGTGTGGTAAGAGAGGAAAATTATATATGAGTATTGGGACGAATTTGGTGTACTTTTTTGACCTTAGGAATGCATTTTTTTATATTATATTATCTAATTTATTATAAAATTATTTAAAATGGAAATAAAACAGTGTTAGGTTTACTTGGTCAAATACCTTAAATGGGGGGGGGGGTGAATCGACATATGAAATATTAAAATTATTACCACTTCAAATCTTCATTCATCATTAATAAAAACAGACATTTATCTTTCTATTGTAGAAATGTATAAACAGAAATAAAATCAGGCACATGACATAGATATTTAACATTATTCACCCTCACTAGGATACATCAATGGAGTATACAATGATGATGTGCTGATATACCAAATCAACTAAATATCACTACCAATCACAATTATAGGTCACTTCTCTTCCCAGTCACACTACCATTACACGATTTAGGGTATTCTCACAAAAATATCAAGGGTCACTCCATGTGACTCTCTCTCTAGCTCATTATTGATGGAAATGGTCACTTTCTTCTTCTCCCTTTGATCACATCTCTTAGAAGGGATTCTGAAATATTTTATGGACTTCTAGGTCTCTTTATTATCTCATTGGAATATATCCTATATTTTATATGGATTCTCTATTGAATCTCTACTTTCATCCAATAGATAAATTCCACTTTACCTCAGTTATACTATGAAATGAATTATAAACAAATTTTGTGATTCCCACTACCATTATGGAGCTCCTCTTTCGTGATGCTCAAAGAGACTTTCACAACGATCTGACCTTTTGAGAAGCCCCAACCTTTTGTGAAGATATCTTATGCTTTGTGAATCACACCACTTTCTTGAAGCTCAAATGACATTCACAATGATACTTCCTTTTGTGATGATTAATTCCCCATCACAGAGCTCCTTCCTTTGTGAAGTTTAGTTCTTTTGTGAAGCTAAACTAGCATTTGCGAAGCTGACAAGGATCAGTCTCCTTTTTATTACTTTCATGAATTCCTTACATTCATGTATTCCTTACATTCACATCATTTGATTCTTATATTTATCAAATATTTACTCCACACGCACTCTAGTCCCACGTGAGAAATTTTTTATGTGAGAAACCAGAGTAGTCTGCAATGCTCATTAATGAAACAATTAATTCCACAAAAACAACTACATTCATCCGAGAACTCATTTTTCATGACATATATCCCTTGATAGATCTGATTTAGCATCATAATATTTAAAAATCCCTTTATCCCACTACTCTCCCTTTTGAACTACTCCACCCATCAGCTTCTCCTCAGGTCTTGACTAACAAATTTTCTACCTTTTATAGCCCCAATTTATGCCCCTTTGTAAATGAATTCCAAGACCACATCATCAATAAACCTGATGGTCATTTCATTGATTTATATAATGAGGTAAGAAATATAAATCAATACATTAGGGAAAAACACACCATACATCTGGGAGATGGGGTCCCACATCCATACATTTTTAACAACGGGTAGTCGACTGAACTCCTATATCTAGCAGATTATTTTCAAATGTTTATTTGGGTAGGTTATTTTTTATAATGTCTATTACCTTTTGTTGTATAGGAAACTACTCTAGCTTCAAAAACCCTTGCTACAACATCTCTTTAATAAGATGATACTTGATTTAAATTTTCTTTGTCCCTGAGTGATGGACTAGATTTTTACAATGTTTTATAGAACATGAATTCTAACAATGGATTATAATTGGAGAATTCAATTTCACCCCCATATAATCAATATGTTTCGTTATCCATAATAATAGTGTTCATGCTAGACTTTCCTCAATAGGCATAGTTTCTACAGTTCTCAATGAAATGAAATCTTGTTTTTTCTTATCCAAGAAATACACATTCCACTAAGACAGAAATCACCTCATCACATTTATTTTCTATAATATTCTGATCCATCCCAATTTGTATCTATATATCCCAATAACACTAGCTGAGATTTGTTAGTGTACATAAAACAAAGATTAAATGTTCCCTTGATATACCAATATATTATTTTCGCTGCAAGAAAATTACATTCTTTTGGATTTCATTTATTCCTTGCTAAATGAAATGGAAAAAAAAACAATATCCAGTTGTGTCACTATCATGTACAACCATAATCCATTGATCTACATGTATTCTATGACATTATATTATTTTTATTCATCATCGATGGGCTATTTCATCTAGTAGCCGCCATCGTCATAATCCCCGTGGAATTATCCCTTCAAAATATTCTCATACCCTCCAAGGCATAATTATATTAATAAATTAATGTTTTATTATTTCCTAGTGTTAGGTATAATCCAAATAAAACATCAATTCACTATGCATTGATATTTAAAACTCACTTTTCATGAATTCAGATAACTATCTATTCTACACTTCATCTAATCCTCCATGATTATATCATTGATATATACTAGCACCATCTTCCTATGATTACTATAATTGTTGATATATAGATTTAAATCAAATCCACCATTCATAAAACCAAACCTTTTTATAAATTTATTTGTCCAAAAAAAACGATGCTTTAGGTGCTTGAGTCAAACCATACAAATCCTCATTCTGTTGAAAAAAATCAGTTCTCAACTTCATTAAAGAGAAAAACATCTGGATACTCAATATAATCTTCTTCCCTGAGAACATAATTCAGATATAATGAATTTCTTTCCATATAAAAAACATTGAACTTTAATTTCTTGGCCGTGGACAAGAATAATTGGATTGTTTCCATCCTTAGAAAACATAAAAAGTCTCATCAACATTAATACCCTCGATCTAGGAGTACCCTTTTCACATGAATTATTCTTTGTTTCAAATCTATACATCTTCCTCATTCATATTATTAATAAATACTCATTTAGCCCTGATGACATTCTTATCTGTTGGAATTGAAATAATCTCCCATGTCAGATTGTTTTTAATTTGGTTGAGCTCTTCATTCATATACTAATCCCAATTATTCTCTCTTCCCACTTTATCGAAACATTTAGTCTCTCCCTATGATATATATAATTATTTTTGTAGAATCAATTTTCTCCTTATCTTCATTAGAGTTTTATGATCACCAATTATATTCTATCTATAAATTTTATATCTTCTCTTCTATCTTTGTGATGATACTAAATTCCTCTCATCAACTTCATTATATGACTCTTCATCTAAATCGGCCTCTAGAACTAGAACATCCCTTGATCTTCTCATCTATTCATCAATATCCTCACAAGGATGATCATTTACTTACTGAAGATTATACTCATTTTCTACTTTAGTAACATCATTTCTTTCTACTACTTTTCTTATCATCCTATGGAAGAATTTAAATTCTTTTCATTTCAATTAGTATCCAATATATATCACTTAATCTCCATGGGATTCAAAATTATAGTTTTTCTACATATTGAAAATGAGATAATTACTTTTTAAGACTCAAAAGTACATCATGGATGGATTTTTTATCATACTATAACTCATATGGAGTCTTCTATTCCTTCAGACATAGTAATTCTCTATTTTATGTATACTCTGATGTTATCACTTCTTTTTTCAAGAACATATCTTCATGGCCTTTTTTAATGAGCCTTGTTCTAGACATGTTTTTAATAATTAAATTTATTCTCTAAAATACTCCATTTAGGTGTAGAGTTCTTACTAATAAATCTTGATTCTTTATCCCATGTTTCGCAAGATATTCCTCGATTTTTCTATTTTTAACCTCCATTCCATTATCTATTAAGATCTTCCATATTGTCAAACCTAATATCATCTCAAATTCAATTCGATAAGTCTTTATGAAATATAACGCCTCCTATTTTTCAGTGATGATTGAAACCCTTTCCATTCATCTAAATTCATTAACAAAGAGAACATAATATCTCCCCACATTAATAGTTCTTAGTGAAATTGGTATTTATACATTAATATGTACCATCTCAAGAATGTTTTTAACCTTTTTTAATTTTTGGTATATGTCTTTCGAATGATCTTCCATGTTTGAAAATAATTACACATGTGGTTACGATCACGTGAAAATCATGAGAGGTATCAACCAGAATTATAGTTCACCAGATCATCATAGGTTTTTTGGATCATGTGAATAACACATTCATGACATTATTTGTTTTTCTTATTTCATTAAAAAAAATAACATATCTTCTTCTCCTATCGCAAGATAACAATTTACTTTCATATTCATTCCATGAAAATAAAATGCACCCTCATTTAAGATGATGATATATAATTTCTTTGAAAAGTTTATAGAAAGACATGAGTCATAGAATTGACTGAAACTGAGCATGTTATGATTGGTGACCTTCAACAACTAAGACATCAGTCTGTCTCATGTCTTTCCCCCCAGACAAGGCTTTTCCTGAGCCCACAATCATCAAGTCTTCATCATTACCAAATCATATGATACCTTCCTTATAATAATTGATTTGCGTCACTAGATATTTATGAACACATTTAGTCAGTATTGGAACATTACTTTGTATAGTTGATGAGAAATATCTTTCCATGTGTCAAAATCAACTACACCTGAAATAGTGACCATCAAAATATGATATGGAAAATTGAGCTCTGTATTAATAACATTATTTTTATTGAATCATTAAATAAAATTTTCATATGGAACATACATTTTATGAGTGTCCCATCTCATATGTTGTACATTTAGGTTTGGTAATACAACACTACTAGTTATCACTTGAGCTCTCTGAATCATCTAATACTGCTTTAAAACAAATTCAATATGTACTATTGATGTGGGTTCTTGTGGTCAAACATCAACCTTTAATAGTTTATATTTTCAATGAAGATCCATACTAGCCTTTTCAGTTGGATTTGAATATTTCTTATGTTATGATGGACCACTATGCTTAACATTAATCTGTCATGTTTCCTATATGATCATCGTTCGCAATGTCATATTGGGAGACATCAATTTTTCTTGATCCTTAACTCTTCGTCGTAGGCTATGAACTTCCTCTTCAAGTTATTTGATACATTTAATTTTATCTTTTACAATTTGAGTTAAACTCACAATTTCCCTTTTTTATTCTTCAATTTTGAGCTTGATTTCAATAATATTATCAGAACATTATAGAAATGAAGAATTCATTTTTTGAATTTCATCATTATATTTAGACATCATTTCATCATAGTGTTGATTGTAATGTGTGGAAACTTAAACCACAATTTTGTATTTATTCATTTTTCTCTCCAAGATTATATTTCCTCAATAGTAGCTTTAATTTAAACATGAGGTTCAATTCATCCATCAAATTCAAATTATTCATTGTTTATTTCTTCTATTATTACACAATTTCCAAAAACTTCCTACATAACATTATCTTCATGATCCTTAATGTCCATCAATTCCTCTTCCTCAGATTCATGTGAACCATCATATTATTTTGGAAGGATATTTTTTCCTTTTGATGAAATTTATCTTAATCCTTTCATTACTTTCATGTAGTCTGAAGACTTTATCATGGGAATTTCAACATAATCCTCTTAATATTCTTGAAATATCTTCAGGCACGTTTCTACAAGATATCGCACCTTCCTACATCGAAATCATGCAAGGGGATTCTTCCCTTTTAACTTTCCTTTTCCTCTTTGGGTATTTAAGGAAAGAAATTACATCACCTCATCTATCTCTTCATCATCATATATATCTTTAATGGAGAACTACTTCATGGGAATAATTGCCACCTCTTTGGATAACCCCTTTTCCACAGCATCATTATCATCATTTCTCATTTCATATTCCAAATGGTTATAATGCATGCTATCTAATATCATATTTTTTAAATCATTATGTTCCAATATTGTAACATTCTTGTTGAACTGTGGTGGATGTTTCATCAAGATACACTTTTCAATATTTATATCTTAAATTAATTATCCAAGACCAATTATTTAACCCATGAAAAAATATACCTAATTAATGAAAGTATCAACAAAATCATAATGGTTTATTCTGAGATCCTTAAATTTATTCCAATGATCATATATATTTTATACTATGACATTAGATTCATCCTCATAAATATTCATCTACTTCTCCCACATAGCATGTGATGACATGCATGGCATCAACGTCATATAAATTTCATTTGATATGGCCACCTCTAAAGAATTTATCCCTTTGGGATCAGCTTCAAATTACCTTATTTCAGATTTTGATAAATCCTCATTGTCAATACTAGATGAAATACCATCCCTTGATACTATAATGACATAAATTCCAAAAGATCATATGTATTTCAACATCAAATTCATTAATAAATTAAAATTGTTACAATCGAAGATCGGAATTAAATTTCAATTTACCACCTCCATTAATTCTTTAGAGAGTGAAGTACAAAATTTTAACATTTCCCTCTGATATCAATTATTTGGTCTACTATGTAAAATACCCTAATAGTAGGGGTTAATTAGAGTATGTCATATTAAAATTACTCTACCTTTAGATCTTATTTCATCATAAAACAAAACACACTTATCTCTATCTCCCATATATGTGTATGAAATAAAATTAAATCATGAATAATACCCGAATATTTTACATGATTCCCACTCGCTGGGTTATGTTCATGTAGCATACAACAATGATGTAATGGTATAGAAAATCCACAATACATTGCTTCTAATTACAATGATTTGGATAGAACACATTTATGCCCTGGCTCACAGCCATTACAATATTTGGGGGTATACATACTCCATTCACAAGGGTCACTCCATTTGTCTATTTTATGTCTCACTATTATTGGACTGAATCATCGTATTTCACTTTCTTTTCTCACTACTCTTGTAAGGGATTCAAACCCAGTTTATGGACATGTAGGTACTTTAATTATATCTAATGAATATATCCATTAATATATATAGATGCTTGGATGAAGTTCCAATTTCTTCCAATAGATTGATAAATATTTACCACAACCTCAGTCAGGAATGAATTTTTTTTATCATTCATGAAGTAGGCTACCTTCGTGTAGCTCAAATATCCTTTTGTGAAGATCCTACCATTTGTGAAGCACTCTTTGCCTTTACAAATCACACCACATATGAGAAGGTCAACTAGTATTCATGATGTTCCTTTTTCAAAAAATAAATAACCTCTACAATGCTATTTATTTCACTACGATCAGTTCTTTTTAAAAGCTCAAATATCCTTTGAAAAGATTACATGTTTTTGTTGGATTTTAAATGCCTTCGCAAATTCCATGCTTTTTTGATGCTCACAACAGTCTGTTGGCGATAATATTATTTTCAATGTTTCTCCCCAGAACAACATTTTCCAAACACCGTCACAAACCCTGAGACATAGAATTATATTTGGGTTATGAGGATTTTTATGAAGGCCAGAGGCCTATTAATTGGTAATTCTAGTAATTCTAGAACCTTCTAGCTACGCCAGCACAATTTTACTAACCTAATTTTCCCCCCGCGAGGCGCCATTTTTCACAATACCCCATAGATGCTTTCCATTCAATATTCTTTTCATAATCACAGAGTATCTTTCACAACCATGACACAACCATGATTCTCTACTCATGATGATCCTCACATTCGCTGTTCATAATGCTCATACCAGTTCGCATAGATCTCCATCAAAATTATTTTATCCTTCATGAAAACCTCCTCTTGAATCCCAAATTCATGAAACTCATTCCATTTCCATATTTTGATAATTTATTCAAGGTAATTCAAAATTTTATATTCTATGAAAAATAAAAATATTGTACCCAAATGTTTGAAAAACTATGGGAAAGAAAATCACCATCTATATGTAATTCATTATACTAGTTCTAGGGAATCTATTTTATATTCATGGATATTTATCAACATACCATTTCAACAATATCTCTTAACTCTAAAAAATACATGTGAATCTCTCTTTTTCATCAGACACAATCATCCCATAAAATTCTTCAATGTGACCATGAGGGATTTTTTCCCAAATACATAGATATATAAAAAATAACTCACATGAAAATCAGAGTATATTTTTATTCTCAACTTGAAAATATATATATATAATGGATTATAGATATTGTAGGTGGTTTTATTAGGTGAATATAGATCTATATGAAACATATATTTTTTAAGGTTTTTTTCATTATTATTTGTTGTTTGTGTAGAAGTTTTTTATATTTTTAGGTTATATCAGTTGAAATTTTTAGAGTTATGTCTTTTGGTATAACATGAAATTAATTTTTTATATATTTCTCATGAATTTATATTTAAATGGATTATTTATAATAATGTGTAATGTAGATCTTTTTTAAAAGGATATATTCCTTCAATAAATGTGTGTTAATATACACATTGATTTATTCTACGACCAATGGAAATTTAAAGTTAATCAATAGAGGTCACACTCAACCTAAATTTGTATTTGAAAAAAATGGGATCTATACATGATAATATTATTGAGTAATACTTTAGGGAAAAATATTATATATATATTGATTAATTAATAAAATAGGATTCAATGAATGTATTATAAATTGTCATAATGTATGAATAATAAATATATTTGTACATTTTTTTAAATGAATTAATTTATTTCATTCTGTTATAATGTTGAAGGCCATAAAAATATATCATTACCCTATATAAAATGACATCTCTAAATTTGGGTAAAAATATCAACTCTAGAAGATCATTTATAGTTTCATAAGATTAATAAAATTTATTAGTGTTTTTATGAGAATATGAAGAAAAGAAATGTAATAAATGGTATCCATGGGTATAGTAACACCAATTATTTCTACAATATTGATAAAATTTCATAAAAGAAATATATTCTTCAATATAATTTTAGTTGGATTGATAATGATCCACATGAGAATCATAAAAATATATAAGGGTAAAATATAAAGTAATAATTTTTTTACCTTAGTGATTTTAATTCAACTAAATTGTTAGTGGTGTCAATTATTTAAAACAATAAAGAAAATAATGGTTTGATTGAATCAAATTATACTTAGTTTAGTTCACTTACAAAAGAAATTATATTGATGTGTAAAACATTTATTGGTTAAAAATATGATGAAAAAAAATTAATATTTATTGGATTAAATTATAAAATATATTTCTCATATAGAAAGACTTAATTTTATTTGTAAATGTATTAGTATCATTGTCCCCTTGTCCTAAATGTATATCATCGTTAAGAAAATGAAACAAAAAGAGTCCATAGAATACCTCGTTTTACTTTACAATTGTAATTATTTTTAGTTTCATGTATAATATCATTTGAGATGTCAATATTTGAAAATGGGATAAAAATGGAATTAATGAAGGAAAAAATCAAAATTATGTTAATTATTATCATTTTTAAAACATAAAATGTTAGTAAAGAAACATTATATAAGAAATAATAGACATATTCTAGGTGATCTGTACTTATAGGCTGAATATGTATGCAATTTAAGAATTAGTGCATGTCTCACACTAGCATGACCATACACCAACAAATAAATTTCACTTGTACTAATGTTTTCCCAAGATTACCATAGTCTAGAAGCTACTATAATGGGTCATACTGAATCACATGGAAAAATTTGGAAAAAAAATTCCAATAAAAAAATAATATATATAAAAACCAATATACACATAGGTATAAAAATATAGTGAAATTCCCAATATGATGGAGACATTCACCTTAGAGGGGATTTAATTAGTTGATGCTTATTATTCAAAAAACATTACTGACTTTATAATCTTTTAAAACATTCATATCTACTACATTTTTTTAATAAAAATGGATCTTTCAATATTTTTACATAGAAATAAATTCCTATCAGAAATTCATTGTGGAATTATAAAGCCTCAAGATGTTTTACTAGGTTTATCATCAATCTCATACCATTTATGATGCTTTTGGTATAAAATTAAAGTATTTTTAAAAGTAATATTTTCATAAATTGAATTTATTTTGACTATGAATCTCGCATAAAAATTCATTGTATTGAAAAAAACATCTCAATGTGTATATTATTACCTACATTCTACGGGACTTCTCAGTATCTTTACATTATTATCACGACATCTATCCATGAACTCTCATTATACAATGTACACATTAGGTACTATTGAAAACCACCATGTATATACAATTGTGACTTTCATTTCATCATTAGTGGTTGATCACTTCCCCTACATTGACGTCACTACATCCATCTCAACCGACCTCATTTATCTCATCACATGATCATCTACTACCACTACTTTATGAAGAAAACATTATTTTTGTTCAGTACTAGTTTTATAAATATATTATGATCTATAAAAAACATTTATAATAGTTTTATAATCTTAAAAATAATTTTATATCAAATCAAATATTGTTTCACCTCATTATATGAATGACTAGATATAAATGAATAGTCCCATAGACAACATGTTGGGATCTCCTCAACTCTTCTTCTTTTCACAAAATCAGTTCAAAGGACGTGACTACTGAATGATCATACAATAATTCTCTAATAATAAAATTTGATACCCAAATGATTAAAATTTCTACTATAATCATCACACACTCATCTTATACATTGTTATTTTCCTTTAATATTTTCATACACTACATAAGTTCTTGGATTCAACCTCTGAAACAATTTTATTCCTTTGATTATTTTTAATTTATTATGTAGTTACCTAAAAATGATAATTACTATATGTGAAATATATAATATACCTTATGAAAATTCCAATGTAATGGTTTAGACACCATGGGGGTTTACTAGGTGCTTGACTATTTTTCCCAATTCTAAATGCCTCCTTGATTATTTTACCCCATTTGGAATTAAACCACTATTATAGTATATTGAAATTTTTTCTATTAATATTTTAACAAATCAAAATAAAATTTATATATGTATATAAATATGTATAATGAAACATAACAGTTTTATATGTTTTGGTATAATGAAATTATCCTCTTCATGATTAGTTCTTCTCCATAAAAATATATTGTATACTATATTGGAATTTTGATTATCATGGGTGGGGTATCCCACATAAAAATAATGTATAATTTTGTATATAATTCCCAAATCTCATAGTAAATCCCTTATTACAAATGAACTGGAATTATCTCAACCGCTTCATAATTTTTTCAATTAGTCTCACGGTTATATACTAACATACCTTCAACCAAATAGGATTTATAGAGCCCCACTATATATATATATATATGTTCCTTAGATGTTATTCAGTTTATTTGAAGAATATTGATTAACAAGATGCATCTACATTAATAAAATTTGTATTATTTTTACTATATACTCTTCAAATTCATTCACAACATAAATATAGAACATATGAAATAGTGTCACCATCATGGATCAACATCACAATTCTTCAAAAGATATTATCACCTAGCCTCCTCTTTAATCAATAACATCATCTCTCCAAATTTCCTCAAATGGATGTTGGTATCCTATAATTAGTATTATTTTGTAAAATATATAGTTTGTTTAACTTCATTTACAAGGATATATATTTACATATTTCACAATAGCTCAACTCTTAGAATATCACTTCTCTAACACTCAACTTACATTAGTTTCTTATTATTTTTATATTTATTCCTTGTTTAGTTTATCAATTTCAGACTTTCATGAGTGGTTTCATTTAAGATCTATGAATATATTCCATGAAAATAAAAAAAATTAAATGGAATTTTGATGGAATATTTTCCTCTCCATCTACAAGTCATCTTCATGGAAAACCCATTTTCGGCTCCAAATTTTTTTCATAATCTAGACACCAAAGATTTTCATTAGATAGTTTAATATACTTAAAACTATAATTTTATAACAATATGGTCTTATATAAATATATCATATTTTAAAAAACTAATAAGAAGTTTCACTTATATTAACAATAACATTTTAATGTTCTGGGGCACATACATTACATTCCCACTGTTTGTAGACAACCACTACCTATGTATATATGTGGCATTTAAACACTATAAAAAATTTAAATTGAATATAAAACCTCACACTTTAGAAATAATGGATTTTTTATATATTCTATAATTTAAGTATATAATAAATCTTTGGTAAGCATCACATCTATAATTTCTCCACCATAGGGGAATACACACTACCCTTCATCACAATTCCTACCATCATTTAAATACTAAAAATAATCATGGGGTGATTGTGGATCGTATAGTGTGTCATTAATTTTTAAATATACATGAGTCATATTTACCTAAATAGGGATTTTTTATAGGTTTAAAATCACTTGACCTATGTACGTTTAATTCACACTTCACTTTCAATCTTTGTTCACTTTTTGGGAGCATGTAAGTATTTTTATTCATAAATAATTTCCTTGTAAAAAAAAATCTTACACCACTACACAGAAAGAAATATTGTCAAATTCATCTTACTATAGATTTCATTACCTTTCAAATTCTCTTAGGAATATTGATAGATAACCTTTAGAGACACATTCAACCATTTAATATGTTTAGATTAATTTTCTAGCTATATTTTTAAAATTCGTCCTCAATGGTTCATTCCCCTTGTTTTAAAATAATTATTCTTCTTAGGTACCCTTTATATACAACTAATTTTTTTTTGGAATTCCTTATTTTACCTTCCACACAACTCTATAATAACAATTGATTTTCACTTTGTATATGTTATCTCCACGTCTTCACTATGAAAGCAACCAACCAAAACAATTTAATATTGATTAACCTAAATTGGAACCCATTTTTTCAGAATTATTTAGATTCATGGAAATTTTTAATTGTTATTTTTTCCACTATGACAACAAAATAAATACTTCTATAATGTAGGTTTCACTTCCTTCACATTTTTATTCTTTTTCTTCTTGGGAGTAAACTATTCGACTTCCCACTTAATTGGGAATCCTCTAGAGGATGAAAAATATTATTTTTATCCAAAATCATATATTGTGGTTGTTATTATAGTTATTTATTAAGTATTTTGTATATGGAATGATTCTACTTGAATCTATCACAATTCTGACTACCTATGATAAAAACCTCATGTAAATTTCTAAAGTATTCCAATATTTTACTCCAAAAATATGTTATTATGATTTTATGTAGTCGATATTTTTTTATTAACATTCTCCCCCATTATTATGTATGTAAAATACAAAAAAATACTAAAATATTATTCCATAATTTAATATCAATATGCCTAAATTTCATACAACACCAACACATTCTAATTAACAAGGATTTTTTTATGTTTGGTTCAATATTTATAGACATATTTTCTTTTTATATTTTTTGATAGAAACCCCAATATTTTAGATCCATTTGTGTAAAATTATTATTATACTTAACCATATCTATAATTATCATATTCTTGATTTTATAATCATTTTTAATCATCTAAATATATACTAATTTCTTACTTTTAAAAAAATTTCCACAAAATTATCATTTAGTGATAAATAGTTTAGTTTCACTACGGGATTACTATATCAAAAAAAATTTGGTTGATGATTATCTATATGATGTTACCAACAATGATCCCCAATTTTTATACATGATTAATAGAAAACCCACTTTTTATTTTCTGGTGGTTTCTACTTTCATGTCATTTGTTTTGGGCGATCCAGCATGACTTGATTCCATATAATTCAATTTGATTTAATACACAAAATATTTCATGTTGTAAGAATAGTGTTTATTCAAATATAATTTCAGTTTATCTACTATATCATTCTTCTTTTTCTAAATAATATCTTTAAAAACATTCAAGATTCCACCAATGAAATCGTTCGATGTTTCACTATCTAGGATTACACAACAAGCTAAGATATTTTGAAGTATATATGTGTTCTATAGATCCCCACATGTGGATAGAACACATCCATAATAAAAAAAATCAAACAAGGTAATATTTGGTATTCTTTATATATCAAGGAATGTATATCATTGAATTTTTATTATATTAATAATTTTATTTAACCAAATATGAGAGAGGGTTAGAATTTCCAACCTACATGTCCAATGCATGATCTTCTACACTAGATGCTCGGTCTTCCTAGGAATTATAATTTAATAATTCCTTTGTATATATAACAATATTCACAAAATCATAATTGGTTAATTTATAAAAATATTTTTTAAATATCTAAATACAAATCATTGATAGATTTATTATTGGAAAACTATTCTTATTCATCACAACATAAACTAATTTCATCAAATAAATCTCTATCTTCGTGTTTAATTGATCAAAAAACACACTAACCTGTTCGATGTAGTGAGTGATATTCAATCTCAATTATGCCCTTTTCACTTTCTTATCCTTCTTCTTAATTTTATTTTTACAATCATAAAATATTATTAAAAATTAAAAACAATAGAGATTGAATATATATTTTTCAACCTTGGTTGTTTTTTATTCATATAAAATACATACATAATAAATCAAAATGAAGTTTAGTAAGAATTTACAAATACCTCCAATTAGATGGAAATTTGTACCTTTTGAACATGGATTATCAAATGGACTGGTTCATACATTTTAGATTAAGGTGAATCAATTTTTTGAATAAATTTTTCAATTCAATATAATTCATTGACTCTTTTACCCACTTGAGAGTTTAAACACTATTCCTAGTTAGTGGAACTAGATATATTAATATTTTCCTCATAATAATTAGTTGTATATAATAATGAAATGAAATTAATTAATAAAAACTATTTTTAAATGTCTTGGTAGAAATACATTTTCTTTACAATGATTGGTTGTCCATCATTATCATGGAATACCTATAGGGATTATCAAGCTATAATTGAAGATGAATTATTTCAATAGCTTAATAATGTTGTGAGGGTGTCACACAGTGATATCCACTGATACCCTGAGTTGCAATGGTTATATGGAGGCCCCCTATATATACGTAAGTTTCCCTTATAATATCCTCTTCAAATTTTATCAAAAGTTAAGTGCAAGATGATTCTACAACAATATAATAGAGCACCATGTAATAGTATAGTTTTTAAATTTCATCATCTCTTAAGGATAAAATTTATAATACATAATCTGGACCATATATCATATTTAATGTTATATAATAGTTCTTCTACCATGGAATCTCTCTAATCAAGTACTTTTGCACAACAAATTCCCCTATAATTGAATGTGGGGTCCTCCAGTTATTATTATTTGGAATGAAATTTAGTGGTATTTATTCATTAAGATAGATATAGAGAGATATTTATATACCTGAAAATGACTAAAAATTAATAATATAAATTCAAAAAAACTTATGTTGTCGTGGTTTCTTCTTCTTTTTATATTTCATCCCCCTTTAGCATCCCAATTTTTTCCATTTTAGATTATATTAATTTAAGATAATTATATAAATTCCTTTGAAATCCAAAATAAAAACTGGAATGTCAATGTGATATTTTCCATTCCATTCATAAAGAATCATCATAGAAACCCACATTGGGATCCAACCTAACATCATGGTCAACTTGTTGAACATAGTGGATATCCTTAGAATACCAACATTTTTTGTTTCTTATTTCTAAAAAATATTCAATAAAAAATAAAAAAATAGAGAATGTAGGTAAGGAAACATATTCCATAATATAGTCTCAAAACGTATCATAAATGAGATTAAAGACATTCAATGCTAAATGAATGACATATGAATTATCATATTTTTCATCTTCATAATCATAATTCTAGGAATCTAATAATTTCACCAACAACATATTGAAAACCCACTTATGTGAATCCCTATGTAGAATTGTCGTACACTGATTTCATTTTCTAGGGGATATCATTACGCTGAATCAATTTCAACTCTATAGTTATAATTGGAATTCATGGATTCAACTATGAAAAATTCACCTTTTTGGATCTTCATTCAGGTACCTAGATTAGAATTCACATATAATAAAAATTTCCATTGTGATGTTTGTATACATCAATGAAATTATTTAAGTGGGAAATTTGAAAGTGTTAATTAATTTGGCTACGTTAATAATTTTATGCAAAAATGGTTTTGGAATATTAGATTCACATCATAAGATATCTATTAGATAATTCAACAATATTATTGAACTCATGATCATGGATCTTACCATACGAAAAAAATTACATATACAATGACTTTACCTATGTGAGTTTCTCTATACTATAATTTTTCTACAAATGAATTCGTATATATAAACCTCTAATTTACAGAATTCATTATTTTTAATACTATGCTCCATCACATCAACTCTAACTGATCACATCCTTTCATAGACACCTTATAATCATTTCAAAACATCTTCAAAAGACCATTCATATTATTATAGTAATTACAGGATCCATAAAATACTTAACAATGGTTTTTCAACATATAAAATACTCAAGTTAGAGTATTTTATTGAATTCCTCTACAAGGTTAGGTTCAACTCTTTTTAAATATATATAGCCATCTCTGATCACATCACCCTTAAACCCATAGTTTATAATAACCATCTATAAAATTGGAAATATGATTTTAAAATATCTCATGGGTCACCACATTAAACTACTTCTCTTCAATTATTTGTACCTTGTATATTTGGGTTCTCTATAGCCATAACGGATTTCAACCATAGGCTCTGATACTATATCCAAAATTCATGTTTCTATAGTATTTGGTAGGCAATGAGTTCTAGTTCCTCTCATAAACATGATGATTATAACATTTAGTTTTTTAGTGTTTCTATGGGATTCCCACTTGAATACTTCAATCTAATGATTCAAGGGAAATCAATTCCACATACTTATTTACCCAATATATGGAATGAAAGTCCAATGTTCATATAATTGATGGATACACACTCCCTCAAACACATCATCACTTTTTCTAAATGAAAATCATTATGGAAATAATAAAATGTGAAAAAAATGTAGTATTCAACCAATGGGTGCTTCAAAACCCCCTTTATATTTGTTTTTGACTCCACATTTACTCCAATGTTAAGTTTTATACTTCACCATTTAATTTATAGTAAATGAAAAGTGGGAAAATCACTTTTTAATGCATGGGAAATATCATAATCATGAAATAAAACTATTACTACTAAGGGTCACATAATTTTAAAAGATACTATAGACACTATAGAATACTTATAAATGAGTCATAATTTATTCACACTATGTTTAATATGAAAAATTATATTTTTAAAAACAAGAGTTCATCAAATATGAACCAGTAATTCCCATTTAAATTTTCAATGCATATACCACAATAATATTATAATAATATGTGATTATATAAATAATATTTTAAAAAATTTAAATGATGTTCCTTTGAACATGAAAAATATTGTATGATGATCTAGTTCAAGTAGACTACCTTCCCTATATTTTTATAAATATAATACCAATTGATAAATGGGACACATAAATACAAAATGAAAGTATAGAAAATTGACTATTCAACCTCACTCTTCTAATATACTAGTGTTGTATGGGTTCCATACTTTATATATATATATATATGAAATAATTGGTAAATATCACTTCATTCATTTTCCCCCTCAACGGAATACACTACATCATTGAAGAACATAATTGGAAACCTTAAATGACTACAATATAAATATATTTTGAGTGTGGATCTTACTGTATATTCATAATATATGAAATATAAATGGAATATTTTTCATAACTGGAAAACCACATTGTTTATAGTTTTGAAATGTCTAAAAGTCCTCATTCATACATAAACATTCACATTCTATCTTTGTTCAGTCTTGGGAAGCATGGAATTATTTTTATTATTAAATGTTTTCTTACTTGAAACAATCTTTTAAAACATAGATCATAGAGAAGTGAGATTATTATCATCATTTTATAGCTTTGAATCTATCTCTAAATAAACGTGGTCTATTTAAATACAACTTCTACACATATATTGAACCTTATTTTTGGGATTCGATGTATTATTCTCTACTATAGTTTTAAAACATGGGCTCTTTAGTTATTCCCCCTTATTATATGAAAGATGTAATTATTTTTTGTATCCATTTAGCCCATCTCAAATAACTATGAAATTATTTTATTCACCTTCTAACCATATCTATAATAAATATTTTTATTCCATTCTTGGTTGGACTCTCTACTTATTTATAAGGAATGTCTCTAACCATGCCAGAACAACTATATTTATAATAAATGGGTTCAATTTTTTTCAACATTCAAGATATTATCGTTGATTTTAGAATGGTCTATTAAATACACTCTCTAACTAAAAAATGTGTACATTTTGCCTATATGTTGGATTTCAATGAGATTTATCTTCTTTTTCATCATATCAAGAAATAATTCACCATTCCCCTTTATTTAATTTCCACCATATGATAAAAGATTTTATTTCTTATCTTTCGTCTCCTGATGTGGCAGTTATATCCATTATTTGTTATCTTTTTAGTACATATAATTATTTTACCATTATCCATTATAATGTTTTCTACTATACACGCGGCATAAAAATTATTCAATTATTAATTTCCATTTTTCAATGAAGGATACTTCTCATTATATGCAGTGGGTATCATTTCATCAGTCATTATACCACAAAATTGTTGACATTTTATATTTCCAAAAAAAATATAATTCTCTAAATCAGTATCATTATGAATTAATTTCAAGTACTACCAACACCTTCTAATTTACCATGATGTCTACATGATAGTTGTTGTTAGTCGAAATATATTTTCATACTGATTTTGTGTTTGAAACCAATATATTAGTAGTAAATTTGGGGTAATATTATTCTTAGATAGTATAATCATTATCCTTGACATATTAAGGGATTTATCATCATTATTACTCTTTCATATATCTACCAATTTCAATTTTTCCTACTATTTTTAGAAATTTCATATTTAGTGTAGGATAGAATATCTATAATGTGGGTTTCCTTATTCCAATAGATTGAGGTGGATTATTCTATAAATTATCTCACAAACATTGATCCACCATTTTTATCGTTCCATTATATCAGATTCATTAATTAATTTTTTCAGGGTGTTTAATTTATTTTCATTCCATTTGGATGATCCCCCTTGACTTCATTTTATAGATTTTAGTTTTATTTTTACCTCAAAATATTTTATTTTGGGAGAATATTTCTCATTGTCAGCTTTCTTCAATCATTCCACACATAATTTTTTTATTATAAAATTAATTTCATCATCAAACTATACTTATTCCACCAATAAAGTTACTGTCACTTTTAGTCTCTTTTATTTCACAACCAGTTGGAATTCATTAACATCCATATATTTTTTATGGAGCCTCACAATTTCATCGATCACATATTTCATTAAAATATTCTCCAAATTTGAACAATGAAATTTTTCACCTAAGACATAATATATTTCATATAATATCAAAACAGACTAATATCTTTCAATCACTAATCCTGAGGGAGTATTGGTTTTTCCAACCATCTTATCCAATGCATCGTGTATTATATCAGCTTCTTGATCCATATACAAATCTTCATTCTATAGACCATTTATATGGATCAAAATATACACAAAATCAATAGTGGGGATATATTCAAGACAATTCACAATATTAAAATAAATATCAATGGTTGATTTATCATTTTCAAGATCCCCATGTTCCGTACAATCCTAAGTAACATTATCATATGATTCCCTATAACTAGGTATAATGGAACACAAACCACCGAAATTGTTTTCCTCTATTAGGTTATAATAAATATCTGTTTAGTTTTTTTATCAATTTTATAAACTTCCTATTTATCCTATTTGATATAGTATTATTATATAATTTAGTATAAAAAACAGTAAGAATAGAATCTATATTATTTATCCATGTTGTTTATTTATTCATCTCAATTATGTACATCATTAATCAAAATAAAATTTATTGGGTCCTCAAAATTGATTCTATGTACAGTTAACCTTGGTCTTCAAACTAACTTGGGTACATGAAGGACTTGTTCAAAAATTTTAGAGAAATTTGAATTAGGTGTTTTGAATACTTTTATTCAATTATAAATTATTATTATTTTTCCCCATTTGGAATTTAACTTCTATTACTAGATAGACAAATTAAATCTATTAATGTTTTACCTGGTAAAAATCAATTGAATGTAATTTATTATTTTCCATATAGAGGAACAAAATATTTTTACAGGGCTATATAAAACTTCGTTATAAATATTATTATTGGTTATTCATCATAATCAGGGATTTTTTATACAATATGATTATAATTGCAATAGTTAGTTTTTCCCACAAGAATACTGAGTATCACTATGTTTACATTCATTAATTCTCAAATGAAATATATATATATAGACTTTCATTTGACATATATCAACAGATTCAAACAATTTTCACATTGTTATATGGTTATCCACCTATATATCTTGAGTCTCATTGGTTCTATAAATTCCTACCATATATATTAAAGTGTTCCTTAGATGTTCATCATAGATGATAATCTGAATCTCAATACATTATGATTCTATATCAATATGTTAAATATTATTTTACTCATAGTAATGACATTAAATTCCTTCTTGTATTTTTTATAGACTTTGTATAACTTGATCTTTACTATATCTCAACTTTACAGTTCTTCAACTATATGTTAACCTGGCTTCCTATCTACTCAAAAAACTCATCTCTCAGAATACATACTCGTATTAATGAAATTATAATATTCATCTTATTATTGGCGACAACTTGTAGAGGATTTATCTTTGATAAAAAGATATAGGGAGAGAGATATCCTAATAGATCATAGAGTATATTAGATTTCAGAAACATATGTCTGAAACACTCATGTAGTTGAAATGACATATTCATTTTTTATTTATTCCTCATCAAACTTCTAAAATTATAACATATATGATTGGATTCATTAAAGAGAATTAAATTTATTACATATAAATTGGAAACCCCAAATGTAAAGTCGTGTGAAACATCTCACATTCATCCATAATGATTCAACGTGGAATAATAATTTTGGGTTCATTTATAAAATTATGTATTTCTTTGTAAACTCCTAGGATAATCTTATAGTACCCTAATTTATTCATTATACATTTTGAAAACATGGTTGAATATTTTCACAAAATATATATTGTAAGTATGGTCGCATGTTCACTAATATAGACATTAAAAACATTTAGAATTAGATTCACTGTATTCTGATCATGAATGCATTATATAAGCCTCATCAATTATTCTTTTCTTATTTTGAATCATAATTATGTAAATCTATATTGTTTGACCTAATATATATCAGAAATTTTCTTATATGAATCCCAATATTGGATTCATATAAGTGGGTATTAGGACCTTTTTGATCATCTTGAGTAGCATCAAAATCCCAAATATATTCTAAATTTGGATGCATGTATTGGGCTACCCCGCATTATTCTATAGGGAAATTTATTTAGGTACATGGTTTTGAATTAATATAGACAATAAGATATAGATTCAGGATTATTATTTAAAATAAATAAACCCCTAAAATGTTGAATTTATCTACATTGGTGGATTCATCTATGTGGATCTTTATTCTCTTATATAGTTCTAGAAAATCATGTTTGTATCAAAATTAGGAAACATTCTCATAAGCCTTCATTAAAAGATAAATTTTATTTTATATTTTCCTATGATAAAAATATCATACGTTGTGAATTCATCTATAGTATTCGTATATACTCAAATTCATTAATTATGATTTTCACATATGTAGAACCTAATCATTCCAGACATAATTATTATCGCACCATCACTCCACCACTCCAACTCTATATGATATCAAATATTCATAGAGAGATTCAAATATTCCTGAAAATTCTTCAAATGAGTTTTTAAATTTTGTGAGTAAACCCATGATATATGAAATCCATATTTTTGGTGTTGAAACTATTGTTTTGATGTGTTTTTTGGTTTCTTTTATTATTAATGAAACAATATATGGTTATAGTGAAAGGTAATTAATAATGATGAGGAATTTCTAGAGAATTTATTTATGGAAAATTAATTTTTTAATGTAATAATGTTTAATTATCTATTTTTGGAATAATTTTATATAATTTGAACTATTCTATGTTATTTATCATGTACTTGACATTATGAAGAATGATATGATCGAAGCCATGTTTGAATGAGTTTGTATAAATTGTGAGAAGTGGGATTTTGGATAAATATACGTTGAGTATGTTAAAATGATATATTATATGGTTTTATGAAGTATGATCTTTGAGATACTAGTTGTGGAATGATCTGATAGAAGTTTTTATCAATATCTCATAAGATGAATGTGTTAGAGATGTTCTTATCAATGGGTGACCGAGTTGAAAATGTGGAAGTGATATTGAAAATGTGTATATATGAAATTTTAAACACTAAAAATCAAACATATGGTTACATTAATCTACAAAAATACCTACACAACGATCACTCCATAATAATGAGATTTCATATAGATTCTAGAAAATATCATCAATTGAACACGGAAAAAAAATGTGTATCAAATAGTGGTATGTATGAATCCTTATAGAATACAAAAAGCATCATAATTATATCAAACTAATATAATTATTTTATATAAATTTATAGATATTCCTATAATGTTTTGGTTGTTCAAGGTAATGTTGAATAAAAAATGAATGGTCCAACATATGAATATTTTATAAAGACATCAAATGGAGGGATAAGAAGTCTCTCTATAAAGTGAAGGCTGTATGGTGTTTGGGATAAAATTTAGTTTCCCATGATGTAGAATTGTATGATGTCTTATAAAATAGATACCACAACAAATTATGATCAGAAAATGAATAATATTATTACTAAAAAATGACATATATTATGATATATAATGATTAAATGAAAATACATTTCGTTAGATAATTGGGTATACATATTATTATCATGGAAGGAGTTTTTCTAAAAATGGAAACAAAATAAAAATACAAAATATTAATAAGGTTTTTTATGACCATTTAATATAGGTCAATGCATCCATTCAAATGGGAATAAGGGTTATAAGTATCATTGTAAACAATGTGAATATCCCTTAACAACGATTATGTTATGATGGTCAGAAAAAAATTATTCTCATTTTGAGGATAATAATGATTTCATAATTTCCTTAAAATTGAATTTATAGATTTCCTAATAAATTTTAAACCATTATGAGACATATAATGTGTTATAAAATATTTTGGAAATTTTTTAGGACCTAGTGAAATTTAGATATGTGGTAATATAAATTCTAGTTTCCATTTTCTTACATGTAAATCAAACAATAAAAAGGGTTTCCAAAATATTAAAATATAGTGATATAAAAACTATACATACATGTGTGGACGAGTAAAATTTCTTGAATTCTTGTTTCAGGAATTTTCATTTATTTTTCTAATTGATTGAATAAAGTGAATCCGAAATAATTACATCAGTCAAAAGATATAGAATATTGTGAAGGTAATGATTGAGTATTTAATCAATTAAATAAGATATATCATATCTAGTTTCATTATATAGAGAAGAAGTAAAATCACACCAATTAAGATACATCATATCTAGGAGTATTATTTGAAATAATTTAATATAGATGATTTAATAGAGAAAATCATCCTAAATTGGGGCGAGGATCATAAAATTGCGGCTAAAAAAATGGTGTCATCAAAAATAGATACCCGGAATAGATTCATTGGAAAAACTAACCAATTGAAGTTGTCTTTATATTTTGGAAATGTCTTTAATTGGAAAATATTGAACTTCCTAATTTTAATATAAACATCACGGTCAATAGACTCTTAAGAGAGTTTATAGGGAACATGATGATTGTTCATAAGTGAAGGTTATCAAAATTTTATATGGATGAAGAGAAGATCATTCTATAGTAGAGGAGGAATGAAGAAGGAAATATATTGTAGCTTCGGTGTACTAACAGTAACTAAAAATGATTGTTGTCTTAGGGAATAACTAGTTGTGAAGAATACAGATATTAGAAGGAATACTAAGAGGTATAACCAACTTTGGAATAACAGATGATTTACATGGGGTAGAACTATGAATAGTTAGATTTATTTAAAATATAGTAAATGTAGATGATGTATGTGACATTATAATCTAATGATAAGGTAGTAAAAGAGTCCACTTTGGGAGAATAATGAAAATATAATAGAGTTCGTATTGAAACCAAACCTTCTAAATACCATTTGTGGACATCCCATTATATTTTTTATTATGGATGGTGATATTGAGAACTAAATATTAGTGTTTCATAACTCCATAAATATCGATATGTAAGAAAAATTTCCTTATAATTCTATGAAACATATGCAATATAAAAAAATTAATCATTGATTCACCCATCCCCCACTGAGTGATCATATTGGAAAAAAACTATAATTATTATTAAATTATATTTTACCATCAAATGGTCCAAATCTGAGAATATATAATTTCAATTCAATGAAAAAAGGGTTGTTCAATTTTTATTTGATGAAACTATCATAGTTTTAATAATAGACTATTACCCTATCTTATATATATTATCTATGAAGTTAGAGATTCCTCAATACTGGCATTTCATCACATTTTTGAAATGTTCTGATAAATACTAATAAGAGAAATGTGAATATAGATAGAAACTTTAGAATACCATTATTATGGCTCTCATAGAATGTTCATAAAATTAATATGGGGATTTGATAGAGACAAATATATATGATAATATTAGAATTAGTTAGGAATAGTAAGATAAGTTAGAAAAACAAAACTATAACTCTGGGGGAAATATTCTCATATTTTATGATGCATTATAATGAAATAATCAATAAATAAAATATAATATCTAATCTGGTATAAAAAATTAGTGGGTTTTCCAAGAACAAGGATGATTTTAATATTAAAAAGTAACTAATTCTAATATTTCAAGAGAGTTTTGATAACTAGGTATCAGCTTTTAATTACTGAGAATATTTTTCTGTAGATGAAGTCTATTATATTTTTAAGGAAAATGAGATTGAGAAAATAATAATCTTTGAGAATAAGACATTGAAATAAATTTATTTTGAATATTTAATAAAATTGTATAATATATGTATAAATTCAATGAAATATAAAATGTTTTAGTTGACATGGAGTAAAAATGGGACTTAAACAAATTCATCTCTCTTATTTTAGTAAGATATGAAAATAAAAAAAACTAGAAGGTAAAATATAAAATTTCTCTCAAATATTGTAATTCTAATGATGTACATCTTACTCAAAAAAATCTAATGTATATGCACATAATTTATGAGTCATTTGAATAAAATATGGTGTCTAAAAAATAGGAGTGGATTATGAATCAGAAAATGTTTCCTATATATAAAAATAATTTATTTGTCTTAGTGAGAGAAGAATGATTCTTCATCCATCGATGAATGTTATATTCATGTCAACCTCTTAGATCAAGTTATAAAATTTATTACTTTATAAAGTAGTGATAATGATGGTGATGAGATAATGAAACCTAAATAGATTATAAAACAAAATTTGGAATCATCACTTGAGATAAATACCCAACTCATGATTTGAAGAAATAAGTTAAAGAATGATGTGAATGAAATAAAAATTTTGAATAGTGAGAAAATAAAAAAAATTAAGACATATGTGAATGTTTTAAAATAATACAAAATGTAATTTGAAGATATTGAGATAAAAATTAATGTTTATAAAGAAAACTCAGATATTAAGGATAATACTAATAATGTAGAGACTAAAAAGGGTGAGGAATGTAAGAAGAAAATTCTCATGTTCGATGAGTTCAAGAAAATGGAAAATATTCATAAATATTTTTTTCATGAAAATGAGAATAGTTATTAAAAACACAATAATTTATTCAAAACAAATAGTTCTATTTATTTGATATGGGAAAATTATTTACAAAAGAATATGAGGTTAACAGACAATCTTCTCAGGCTAGCCGATCAGCAATACAAGGTGGGGAGCTAGGTGATCAATGATGCAGAAAGCTGGGGAGGGGCAGTTCAAGTGGGTTGGGCCTACAGGTCATGTATTGGGCATGGTATGCCTTCAGGCCTTTGGGTCATGTATTGCATGTTTTTTCAGGCCTTGTTCCTTGGGCCTCTGTGTCATGTACGGGTTCCCCTTAAACCCTTAATAGGGGATTATCCAAAATTAAAATAAAAAAGAAGGCCCTCGGGCCATTCGGTCAGATAAGGTGGTTGTTTCTACTCTTAAGAAAATATCAATTTATGTATACTTTTATTAAAAAATTACATTCAAAATTTAAGATATGTGACAAATTTATTCTAATATTAAAGTGATGAATTCCTCATTAATGTATCTCCATAAACAAATTCAACAACAGTATTTAAAAATACAGCTACAATGAACATCATATTAATTACACTATAAGTCATAAAGATAAATAATATAATGTCATAATATTTTTTGTGGAGTTTTTAGTCAAATTGTATACTCATGTTGGTAAAAAATGGCTATACCAATAAATAGGTATGAATCATTTGGGATTTATAATGATCAATGAATAATACCCTTTCCAATAAATGTTTATTACAATAAAAAAATTTATAAGGTGAAGAATGTGATGCTTCAACAATGAAGAAGAAAATATTTCTAATTTTGAGAAAGGAAATTAGTTTCTGAATGTTGAGAAGGTTCCAAGTTCTCATTGGGAGTGAATGAGTAATTAGTTATTTTTAGATCAAATTTATGTGGCTAGAATTATAGAGGAAGCATAAATTATTACTAAAAAAAGAAAGAAAAAATTTTCAAATAGTGAGATGAAATGAAATAAAAAATTATCAATATATATCAAGTTATATATTTAGTTTAAATGATTGATATGAGATGATATTGGTTATATTGAAAAAAATTGTATGAATTTCATACCATCCTTATAAGAAATCATAGGGAAGATGTTACAAACTCTTGATAACAAAGTTGTTGCCAAATATGAAGTAACTTTGATAACATAACATTAAGATTCTATATATGAATAGAAATAAAAATATTTATAGGTAATCAAAATGAATAAATTACATTGAATAAAAATTGTTCAAGAATAAAAATAAGGTGAAACTGAGATAAGATTCACAGACAGATGGTTAGTTCTATAGAACAGTGAGGTTCCCCCTTATTCAAATCAATCATTATTATTTGTACTAAACATCATGGAATTAATGAGGAATATGTAATGAAAGTATATATGTTCCCTATAATATTTACATAAAGAATATATTTCCATTATTTAACATTGTATTCATCGTGATGAAGAATGGATTTCTACCTTTGGTGGTATGAAAAGTAGAAATTCACGTATTTGTATAAAATATTTTCTAAAAATACGTGACAATTTTATGAAAGATAAATTACTGGGGTAAATATAATTGAACTATATTTGATATGTTTCTTAAGATGTGTGTAAGATTTTTCATAACAAACATACACCTATTTCAATAGATAAAATATAGATTGGATGAATTATTAGGGAATAATTACAAGAAATAAGTGTTATAGAAAACATTTATTAAATATATTTTACCAACTTATTTTCAAAATAGGGTTTGAAAATGTATAAATATTATTTTATAGTTAATTTGACTTCGTAAAGAAACACAAGTTATACAAATTCACACTTGAAGAACGTTTTCATCCTTCTGAGATAAATAGAGCTAAGTTGAGTTAGCCCCTATGAATTTCATTTTTAGTAAGGAGAATCAGTAAATAATGTGAGTGAGAAAATGAAATCATCATATAGAGAGAAATAATGGGAAGAACATGTTTACTTTTAATATGTTTTTACATTTATGTGGACATTGACAACAAACATAAAGGGAAGATTGTTATTCCAAATTGTGTATGGTGGATTTTTTTCAATATGTTAAATAGAATTTGTAGTGTAATTAAATTAAGAAATTTGGAGGAGTCAGAGATAATTTATATAACCAAAGTTCATTATAAAATGATGGAATTTTTATTTAATTAATTTAATAAAATTTTTATATTATGTTAGATGATGCAATGTTATTCTCAAAGTTCTTAACATCATGACCATTGTTTATATCTAAGCAATGTTTTTATGATATTTTATAAATAGTGGGAAGTGTTGTTATATAAAAAATTCTTTCGTACATGTTAAAAATTTTATGATATAGTTTTATAAGGTCATGTCTTCATCAGATAAAATTCATAATGAATAGAAAAGGTGTTTGAGAAGTTCTTTTCTATTGGGTGAGTCATAGAATTTCTTATCTAACAATGTTCTATGTTGAAAATATTAATGTGATCATTTGTAAGGGTAGATGAGATATTTTAGTTCATATGAAGGGTATACCTGGTTATTTAATTTCTATTATAGGATAATCATAATGATCACTCAAATAGAAGATGACTTTAAAGATATTCTATTACATATCATCTTAAGAACAAGGATTGGGATATGTATCAAATAGATATTTTTATGAATCCCAATGGATTCGGGGTATAATTTTATTGATATAGAATGGATAATATAAAATTAAATTATTATATGTATATTAGTTTATATTTGAAATGGTTCATGGTGTAATGTACATACACTTAAAATATCCAATCGATACAAATTTTCCACAAACATTGAATAGAGGAATTTTAAGGTTATCTATGAATAGAAGGTAACATAATCTTTATTATGACATTGAGTTTCGTAGAACAATGACCTATATTAAATATTATAATATAGAGATATTTATGAAATATCATTAGAAATATTATAGAATATTGTCTTCCAAATGTATTGAATTGGTCATCCAATGTGTTCCAATATACATACTTTTAGGGTTCTCAACGTATATATAATTTCTAATTAGAAAATGTGTATTACTAGAAATGGAAAACACATTTTAGATCCCTTGTTATTTCTTAGAAACAAACCAAGATAATGTGGGGAAAATATGGGAAAATAGTTGTTTGAAAACTATTTATATAGGTGTAAAATAAAAGATTTGTTAGAATATTTGTCTCATTAGATTCCAATAATTTTTCTAATTGATTAGTAAAAAATATTTGGATTACCTTACATCGATTTAAGATGCCTCACCATTAGAATTTAGAGATATTGTTTCCAAAGAAAGGATCCATATTTGACTAAGTTCTATTTGATAGAGAAATAGATGCATCTGACTGAACCTGCTTCATCAAATATTTAAAAAATTTGTTAAACTCCTCACACAGATCGGATTTCAGCAAAGAATGATGTATTAAAGTGAGGTGAGTAGAATGTTATGGACCCAAACTATGTAGAGTCATCTGATAGATATATTCTGAATCAATTCATCAAAATAAATTCTAAGGATGTTTTCTATATATTATGGAAAAGTTGGAAAAGTATGTCTATTTTTCTTAAAATGAACAACAGAAAGCATCATGGCCAAAATACTCTAAATAGAGTTGTTGAATATCATGAATACTGCACACTAGTGAAAGTGATCCATCTTCTTAGAGATAAAGTGAAGAACATTTTATATTTTATTCGAAATTAAAAAAAGTAAAGAGCATGTAGATGTGGTGTATAACCAGATATTGAAAAGTCCAATTGATGGGGGTATTACAATCTGTAAAAATTGCTGATATGAGATCGATAAATGGAAGTATAAAAAACTATGGTATAAGTTCTTATTTTTGTAGTGTAGAACTAGATCTATCTGTAAAAATGTATAATATAGTTTACAAAATTATTATATAAGTTCATTTTTAATCCTGAAAGAAATTATTAAAATATTCTATGTGGGTGTTGAAAAAAGATATATAAAGTTATTGGTTTTGTATAGTGCATGGTAAATATCATGTGTTATTATCTCATTATATTTCATCTATATTAAATTTGAGTTTTAGAATTATACATTAGCGGGTAAAATGGTTAAAAGAATTAGATGTTCAAAAATTCTTCCATATCATGTTATGAAATGTTTCCAATAACAGAAAAGTTATCACTGAGTTTCCCCATTCCCCTGTTAATGATCCTACAAAATCAATGGAACTTGAGAAAAATATTAAATACTCAATGTATAATATTTAAATGAATTACCCTTAAAATAAAGGTGAGACTCTTATTAAACCAATCAAAATACAGCTCTACATATATAAACCTTCAACCTAGAGTCCATGAACACTATATTATATTTATAAATATGATTTATATTCTATGTATGAGTCTCCCCATTCAGTTATTTCATGAACAAGATTTCGACATGATTTATTCATGTTCTCTATTTTCATATCATATTTCTATAGATACATTTTGTAACAGTATTATCACATCATGTTATTATTGTAGACAATAGTCATATACTTTTATTACTCTTCAATAATAGGAGGATCAATACTTTATGTCTTATTTTTTTGGATTTGTATTAACACTTGAATTTCTCTAGGTTGGTATACAAGGGAAGTCTCACATGATCCATTACCTAATATGTGGCTGATAAATCCATGATTGGTGCATAGGGTGGACATAAAATGCATCCCTCACTTCATTACCTTTGAATAATGACATTGATAATAATAAAAAAGAACAATTGACAATAAATACAATCATCAACCTATGGACACTTTTCCTTCAACTCAGTAGGATACCATGAATTAATTTTTCACAATAGATTGTATATAAGTAATCATCCATGATATCATTTCAATTTTAATGATAAAAATAAGAGAAATAGTCTTCATGTCGATGGTTATTATTTTTTCCTCACTCAACTGTCTCTTATAGATAATCAAGAGTTCCCTTTCATTTAATTTTATTCTCAATTTTATTTCAATAATCTATAAACATATATTCAAGATTATTATATATTAGTAAAGGAAACCCTTATTTTTTATATTCAACTTAAAATTAATCGGACATTACTCTTTCTAACAAAATGAACTCACCACATTCATCATTATCATAAACACACACATTTTCCTACCACATTGAGAACAACAAGTTAAGTATATTGAATTTAATATGAGACATAAAAAATAAGCTCATTAAAAGTGTATCCCATGTTAATCATCTGTATTATACACACAACAGCAATAAATACACTACAACATAGAAAAATTAGTAATTTTTCACACGTAGATTTATTTTATAAAATTATTCAAAAAATTACCACATAAAATTAAATACAGAATTTTGGTTTTTACTTATTCTATTTCATCAATGAGTATCTTATTCTTTGACAAAAACCTCACTAAAAAATAAACATATTCAAGCATCTAGTAAAATAAACACAAATCTCAATCTCTTATAGTATTTAATTTTTTTAATTAATATCCTTTTAGGATTATCTAATTTCACATAATTTTGATAAATGAATTGATTTTGTACTATAACCCTTTTATAATCCTTTAAAAATTTGAATAGTGATATTAATAAATCCTCAAGAACGTATAACTATAACACTGAACTAGTTTAATTTTTTTGTTATATAATTAATGTATTACAATTAAATAAATTCAATATGACCTTTATTTGGGTTCTATATTTACATAGATTGCATCATTAATACTCATGGATTCATTACGAGTTTCTTTTTAAATTTTAGGCTTCAATCACAAAATCTTTTGGCTTTTATGATACAGAAAACAAGTATTATATTTTATAACTAATATTAATCATTTTTCTTACATGGATCACAGGACGTATAAATACCTTTGAAATTATACCAAAAATAATCGACATAGATAAATATACTTCTATGTTGGTAAAATTTTATTATCATTTTTCATCACTCCATAACAAAAATAAACATTAAAAATCTATTCAACATCAAATTATACACTTATTCCATTCATCTCAACCCATCTCAAACCACTCATATCCATTTTTTATTTTTTTCCCAACTCTTATGGCCGTTAATCTAACTAAATAATCATGATTTAGACATTAAAAATCACAAAATCAATATGTTATTTACAAATTTTTCACATCACTGCAATTTGTAATATTAAAGAATCAAATTTCACACACTTTGACACATTTCATTAACATGTGTTCATTTAAAACAGTTGTAAGATTTTATAGATTCCCATAGAACATTCCAAATGTATCTAGAATAAATCCTTTTTAGTTTACAACATATTAATTGATCCTTTGGAACAATAATTCTAATTATTTCCATTATTTTTACCAAAAATTATTGGATATCCTCTACTATTATATCATAACAATATTAAAAATAATAAAATGTGGGGTGAATATTATTTATAAATATATTACCATAATATTTTCCTAAACCATGTTTCTTAAAAAATCTTAACATAAAAATGTTGTACATATATACTATTCAATTAGAGTAAGAATCCATTTATAAAAATAAATATAAAATATTCTAAAATGTAGACATCTAATATTTATAAAATCACAATAAAGGATAAAAATATAATCAATATTTAATTAAATATGGTAATAAAATGTTAGTAACTTTTATTTAAAGGTTATTCACATTTAACTCATTTGAAAAGAAAGTATCTTCACCCAAAATAAGGTAACCAAAACATTACCTATCATAAGGTATAACTTCCAAGCCTAGGAAACCATTAATAAATACCTAAAATCTAGTAACATTTAGCCAATGTCTATTTTATTACATTATATTTGGATTAATTGGATCTCATAATAAAGGACTGATCAGTTTAGTCCCCTTGAATAACCTAATTCAAACATTATTCCCATTTTACAGTGGAACTAAAATAGAAAATATAATAATACTAAATATTCTTCATCCTAAACACATTCAAATACTACTTCATCATATCCTGGGGAAATGAATAAAAAATATGGGTGAGCTCAAATTCTTATTAAGGGTAATTTATTATAGAATCTATAATTATAAAATAGAGCATAATCAATATTGAAAGGAAAATAAATCAAAACAACAATAATTTAATTATGAATTTGAACATCATATGTGTACATGGAAAATATCAATTTAGTCATCTCATGGATAATTATTTCTAAATTCTTAATGATGGAAATTCCTAGAAAAATTAATGCATGCATCTTGTTTATCATGATATATTTATCATCAGTTCTATCTAAAAACATATTTAAATTCATGGGTATGTATGACCCAAAAACCATATTAATATGTTTGTCCAATTGGTTTGTCTCATAATACCTATCAAATAAATAAAAAGATATATAATCTTGGATCCCAACAATTAGTTAGGGTTCAATTTGTTCCAAATATATTCAATAATCAATTTAATTCATGATCAATAGGTCTTATCAAAAAACATCTATTTAGTATATAATAGGGATTTTGAATATTTTACCAACTATTTAATGAAATCTTATTTTAAAAACCTTATGTCTAAATTTTATAAATTTTAATCCATAAAAAAATCCATGATACAAATAAATTCAATATGATATCGAAAAATTTATTTCTAATGACATAGGATTACATGAAAGAAAATTTTTTAAAAATATTTAATGACCCCAAAAAAATCATGCGATGTAAAATGAATATCGATTTATCATAAAAGTATATTTTTAGTAAAATATTATATTGTAATGAATAGAATAGAATGTAACAATATTATTTCAAATAATAATTATTAAAAGGGTTATATTGGTAAACACCTTGAAATCCTATAGAATAAATAAAAGCGTGTAAAAATAATTTTTTGTTGTGGGAATGACAGTTAGCATTATATTTGTTAAAAAATAATAATTTTCTCTATTGAAAAAGAAAATAATAAATGAATATTTTTTAAATAATTACAAAGAACCCTTTAAAGATTTGAAAAAATTCTTAGATAACTTAATATTTCCTTGAATAGTACATTTAGTAAATAATAATTTTTTTGTAAAACAATTTTTGAAAAATTTGGACATAGAGGAAATATATACCATATCAAATTAAAAATATGATAAAATTTATATTCCTTATTCATGGAAAAAATTGAGTATAATAGGAGTAAAAAATTTAAATTAGGTATTATCTAGAGATTAAGAAAAGTGACAGTGTTTCAGATGGATAGATTTTATGACTTCTTCAATGAAAATTGAGATTTTATAATAAATTAATACCACTATGGTAACATTAAAATTTTAATTCAACTAAATAAAATACATTAATTTAAACATTAATAAAACTAAATAATTTGATATTCATTTTAAATACATAATTGGTCTTATATATACACCCCAAACAAATAAGTAATTACATAACATAAATTCCCCCACATTAGAGGGGAAATTGAAATGATATCTCATACAAAGATCATTCCATTTAAGTGATAATTAATAAATTCTATGATTGTCTACAAAATTTTAAATCTTAAAAAAATGGAAATAATTAATAATACATAAAGAGTTTCTTCCATAAAATATCATGGAACAAAATTTTAAATAAATTACATGTATAAAATAAATATTGAAAATTGATATAAGAAACCCCATAAATCATGTTCAAATATAATTGAAATCGATATAACCTTTTGTAGAGTAAAATTTTGTTAATAATAAAATTATTCCAATGTCATCTAAATAATTATAATATCATATATGATCCGCTTATAATATTTGAACACGTAATTTTTTAATAATTCAATATTAAAATTGTCATTTCTCCATGTTAAATCTCTCATGGTTCATTAGAATATTGGTTAAATGGTTCCATTAATTTTATATTGATTATGGTTCAATATTCTACAGAGTATTAATAATTTTAAAAATATAATACATATCAATGATATATATATATATTTTTTGTCATACATAAAATGAAATGTTTAAAAAATGAATCACACCACTTAGAGAGAGTAAGACGTATGTATATAGGAACATTGTTTTCAATTTTCAACAAATGGAAAAAATAAATGTAACTCTCAATTCTCAATTAAATAATCAGTATTAAATACTACATATCATATATATTCATTATATATATCGTTTATATGTCCCATATAAATAGGAAATGAAAACCTTAATCACATTGCTTCGTGGGGGTGGTAGTACGCACATATTGATGAGTGACTCTATCATTTCCCAACTTATTGGAAGGTAAGAAGGTATATATCATATTATAACTAAATAATAATAATAATTTTATAAATATAATATATATAATTTTTAATTCCATCATAATAACCATCCATGAAATTTGGTGGTGGGAAATTGGTTGTATGGAAACGTGGAGGTGGTAGTCCACAAGTTCACATAAGGGATAATTTCACTACCCATGTGATGGAAAAAAGGGTTACTAAATGTGCTTACATAATAATGATAATATTTAAATATATTTAAGACAAGTAATTTTGTATTTTATGATGTATAAAATAGATGTATGTTTTGTATGATAGTAAATAAATCGAAAGAGTACAGGTACATGATTTCATATTCTCTGATATACTTCCATTAGATCCCTTTATTATGACCCCTGTAGTAGAAATTTACGAGGGCCTGAACTTATAAATTTTTATATATAATATTTTATAAGAGAAATTAGTTGGGTTTTGTCAATATATATACATCAAAAAAGATGTATTTAAAATGCAAACATTGTGTCCTTCTATTTGTGTGGAGTGAGAAATTTTGGAAATTCATTTAATATTATAATAAAATATGTGTCTACCTAATGTGAAATATTTAAAAAATTAAATTTATTAAAATATATGGATTAACACGTCTTGATATAATCATCCAATTAGATTAATATTGGTTTAGATATCATTTTAAACATTTAATTTTAATTGTACACCTTTTTTAACTATGTTTTACACTTACCATGGTAATTAATTTTTCAATATTAACAAGTTATGATTTTACATATAACATAAAAATTGGATCCTAAATATACATGATATAATATGTTATATCATTTATCATCATAATCAATATATTTAATTATTTTTATTATCTTTTTGTAATTTTATATCGTATTTTATTTCATAAGATATCATTAATTTCTTTTTTAAAACAATTCAATTAATTTGAATTTAAATACATCAAGGTAATAATATAATTAAAATATAAAACTTTCATACATTTATAATATTTTAAATAAATATTTTATAATTTTTGGGAACTATTACTTCACTAAAAAAATTATTTTTATTGTTTTTACATTCATATACACTATTTGTCTCCTACATGAACAAGTAATACATCAGTTTTAGGTAATAATTAGAGGTAAATATTTCATCACTAAAAAATAAAAATAACACATATTCTAAAAAAATTATTCATATTTTTAATACGTATTTAAAATTTAAATTATCTTCTTTCTAACCTTATTAAAAAAATTACTGTCATTAATGGAAAGAGGGTTGGATTATGATACTAACTTTACTTCAAATAATATAAATGACATTATCAAGGGAAATTTGAAAAAAACTGAAAACATATAATAATGGATGGTTATTGTATAATGTCTATAATATAATGAAATAAATTAATGTCTTCGGTTTGTAACGCCCCGACCCGAGAATCTGGAAGCCAATGCTTCATTTTATTACATTTTCATGATAAAAAAGAATCGAATCTTGAAGATACAATTAGTTGAGACGTTTTGGAAAACCAAATTACATACATAATACCCTAAATAAAATAGAAAATAGGATAAACCATAACTTAAATAATATCATCTAATCCTTGAATCTCTTATAAATGAGTCTTCCTTATAACATGGAGAAATGAAACATAATAAGTGTATGATCAAATGATCAGTAAGGGTATATAAAGCATGTGAAATAATGTATTGAAGAGAATAACAAAAATTTAAAGGTAAAAAACTTTATAACACATTCCATTAAAATATATATAAAAGGAAAAATTTATATGGGAAGGTAAGAATAAAAAATACATGCAATTTAATCAATAAACTGATAATAGAATGCATCCATATTTTGGTCAATCGGAACTATCAAGGAAAAATAATAATTGATTGAAAATGAAGGAAATGATTAATTATTGCATATCATGTTTTAGGAACATAAAAAACAATACCATCAGGACCATTCATAAGACATTTTAAAAATAACTTTAGAAACCCATTACATTTGGGCAACTTATTCATCTCATGATAACCTGTTGATGAATCTAGGGTCAATAAAAAGTCTAGGGCCCAACAATAATTACAATTATAAACAATTAATTATATAAAATAATATAAATAAATAATATTCCTTATTAAATATATTTATTTAACTAAGTATACATATGTATCAATAATTCCCCGGTTAACTAAATTACTTTCAATGTGAACACCATATGTACAAATTACATATGGTTTTAGCAATAATAATGTACATTGTATGAGAATATGGATATCATATTAAATTTTCATTGAATAATTATTTTGATAATGTTATTGTTTTGAGATAATGTTTACAATCACAAAATTAAATGATATTTCAGATACAGTAATTGAGAACTTTTATAAGTAAGATAATCATAAAACATTATAAAAGTGTGCCATAAAATTTTTTAACATTTGAATAATAATTAATCATGAATTAAATGAAACATAGAATGTAATTAGTATAAGAAGGTTCATTATATAATATTTAGAATGGCAGTAAATACCCTATATGAATGTGAACTTGTGAATAATAATAAATAAGTCCCAATGTAATGAAAATCCTGATGAAATCCTTACCATGACTTTTATTTTGTGTGAACAAACATTAAACACTACTATAATGGTTTTAATAGGGTTACTAACTTATTATAAAATCATATTATTTTTTATAATATCATAAATTATCTTCTTATAATATCTTATTACCCATTTGATAACAATCTTTCATTATTTTCATTCTACTCTATGTTCATTGCCTATTTTTTCAAGTAAGTTTTAACATGTTACATATTACTCCTACAAGTTATATAATATATTAATAACATACAAAATGTAAATAATGGTTAAAATATAATATATATTATGTATATATTTATTTATAATAACTCATAATAGTTGGATATTGGTAATGAAATACACCATTCATGGAGACGTAGGTCGTACATACGCATGAACACTATTATGATTTATGTGTCATACTAAAAGAATGAATTATAAATGATATATATAGGTATATGATAATTCTATTAATATATTTATGTCATTTTATTCATTGGTCTAATAAAACCATATTTTATACATACCACGTATATTGTGAACAAGGCATATCGCTCTAAGGGGGTGGTAGTCAAAACATCCAAAAATGATGTAATTGTATTTTCAAAAAATGGAATGAATAAGGGTTTGTGTTATATAAATATTAAATTAGATTAAATAAATTATAAATATCACATTTATATTATATAAACAACATGTATATTACAATTCCCACCATGAATGGTGGTGAATGAAAAAATGAACAATTATTGTTTCGTGAGGCAGTTGCTAGTCCTATATATATATGGTATGTTCGTTCCCCATTAGATGGATGTGTATGTACATGAAGGTCATAAACATAAAATAAATACATAAATGTATAATTTTTATACTTATTTTACTATATATTATTTTACGGGTTGGACAATTAAAATAATACCAAAGAGCTTGAGAAATGATATTACGTTTTCTTCGAGAAAATCATTTTTGGTTTCCACCAAAGGGATTATATAGATGGAATGATTTATTAAGTTGGTATTATATGATTAGGGGATATATTTTTAGGAACAATTTGGTTATTTCAGTTTCAATCCATATGGATTGAGAGGTTTTGAGGGTGTGGGAGGGATAAGTTCTTTTCTATAGTAGAGAAGGACTGGTATTGTTGATATTTTTTGGAATGGGAATTCCATCCACGTTTTTTACATTGAATTTGGCTCCAATAACAGTAATAAATAAAAAAATGGTGAAAAAGGCCAAAATATGACCATATAATTACTTTTTGACACGATTCTTGGTCATTTTGTCCCTTAAGCTTAAGGTTTAGTCCCACACTAAGCTTAATTTCACCATAATCCTTGTAATTAATTTTAATTACCCTCACTGATATCTTTAATAAAAAACTATGTTAAACTAATGATGAATTATTAATTACTTTTATTTCAAATATGTATTCAATTTTTCCAAATTACAATCTTATAAGTGTATGAAAAAATTTTAAATTTTATCTCGTAGATGGTACAACAATGCGGATTTTTAAAGTAAAAACATAAAAAATTCTTGTTTTTTATATCAAAATTAAATGCGAAATTGATTCCAATGTTATAAATTAGGTAAATAAATTGAAAAGTATCTTATTAAACTTTAAAAACCATTTTAATATATTATATAACAATATAAAAAAATTATTATAAAAAAAAGTTCTAAAATAGATTTCTTTATTTATTCTTATTTAAAAAAAATGGAACATCAGATAAAAATGCCAAAAATAAACCATAATATAATATTTATATTTCTCTTTCAAAAATTAATTTTATTTTCACATTAAATATTACATATAAGTGCCAAAATTTATATTTCAAATAAGTATTCCATAAAAATGTGGTAAAACCACTTTTATAAAAATATAGATTTTTATGTGTTATATTATGTCTATTATTATCTAATTTCTATAAAATAGAATGAAAAAAAAGTGTTTTATTAAATATATAATAGATAAATTTAATTAATATAATTCCATAATAATAAATAATTTAACATTTTATGATAAATCTATTTTTTCACATAAAAATTTTCTTTTAGAAAATCATTATATTTTTTCATTTGGTTTTTATATTCATTTCTAATTAATTGGAAACCAATGAATTCAGCTATATATTTTAATAACATAGTAAATATTATTAATCCAAATTATTTTAACATCGTGATTGTATATTATAATATTAATTAATAATATTTATAATAAAATATTACTATTTTAAATTAAAATTCACTCCTGTGTGATATTCAAGCCATTGTGTAATTTCAGTCTTTTGTGTAATGAAAGATAACATTATTATTCGATGCAGGGAATACAAAACATTATGTTGATTATAACTAAATAATAACATAGTTTTTCATATGATGTAATCTAGGAATAAAAATTAAATTTCTTCTTATATTAAAATATTTTAAAGTATTGGGGTGTTACAGGGTTTATTTTGCGACCATATTTTCTGGTTTTAACCCTGTTTTACCCATTTTACCCTTACCAAAGTGGAAAATATTTACCATGGTTCCTATTCACAATGGAAAAAAAATGGGACCTATTCAAAAACATTATACTCATTATTACATATACAATATCAATTTTTTTATTCAATATCTAGAATTTGTATAAATCAATTTTAATATATATTCACAAAAAAATAATGATATTTTTTTAGTCAAATTAATTTTTTAAGCATTAATTAGCTTCTCTAAAATATGAGTTCCTATTTTCCTCATAATTATTTAATAAATTTTTATTTTATAGGAAAGTTATTCCAATATTTCATAATGTGGTTACTCATATTCATACCCAACAATTATACATCTATGTTATAATGGTTGAACTTAAATAATAATATATTTATAATATATATCAATTTGATTAAAGATTACTGTTGAATATTAAGAAATATATCCAGATTATTATTATTTTAAACTAAATTTCTGGATTGTTACTTCCCCCTCCCACTATAATAAATAAATTTAACAAGTGAAATGTTTTCTTAGTAATAAAAGGTTTTATATTTTATATTACATTTCTTAAAAAAAATAATACAACTTTATATTTAAAAAATAACCTAAAAATTGGAAGTGATAAACATATTGTTCACATGAAATAACAAATAACACAATTTTATATAAGGGAAGATTTTCTGGTAAGATAAATAATATAAATGGGGTGTAAATCAAACATTCAAAGACCAATAGTGAGAGATAGTGAACATGGTCTTCTGAAATTTAATGACAAAAAACATACAATAATGAGGGGTGATAATACCATCGATTTGTCAAAAATAAAGTTAAATTGATAAAAAAAATTATTTATATATCAACTATTAAATGTGTTGTTTTACTAACAAGAAATATGCAAAGGTAAAATGAATTTAATAGATTTATTTCGTTTATATAAGTATAATTTCATCATTTGGAAACATTTTAATGAATTTACAATTTATCTATTAATCAAATAAATTAATATTCAATATGAATTTTCCTACCTAATGAAATAAAATTAACCTTCAATGGGTAAAAAGATCAATATAGTTTGTAAAATTCTTTACTTTTGATTATTAATATTTACCAAATACAATATGAAAAGTACAAGTTATGTTAATATATAAAAACAATAATCCTTATTATAATAGAGTAACCCATTGGTTATCAAAACATCAACTAATAAACAAAATTTATACATAAATAATTCTATAAAAACTAAAATTTATAACCAATTAAATTATTTTTAACCATTTAAGGCCTAAAATTATTAACTATACCATCAAATTGTTTTATATTTAATCCCAAAAAAAACATAACTCAACATGTCACATACTAACATATATATGACCCCAAACATACACTCTCCAAAATATGTAGATCATTTTCTAAATAACCTATGTCATTACTTCACATCATAAATCATATATTATTCCTAAAATTTAATTAATCCTTATTCCTCAATAATTTTAAACAGTTATGTGTAAAATTTGATTATTGACTAGAACAACGCATATGCAAGTTGAATTTTTTATTCCCTTATGGCCTTTCATTTGAAGATTGGATCCCTATGGGTATTTCAAATGTCACAGGTTTTCCCCCATACAGTGGGAAGCCCTTTCTTATAAAATAATTAAATTAATTTTGAATTAAAATAGAAAGTATCGAGTATAACACTAATATGATCATAATTAACCGTTATTGTATAATGATTTCAAAAATATTATTATAATACACAAAATTTCATTCATCAAAAATATAATTTCCAGGATTCCTGCTTATCTATATAACATAACATAAAATTCAATAATATTGAATAATTTGACACCTTAATTACCTCAACATTAAAGTATGTACTAATAGTAAGGGTTTTCATTAAATTTAAACTCATACTACCATAACACAAATTTTTTAGAAGCATCATATACATTCATTTCATTAAATATTTGTAGAAAAATACTATCAAGTATTAATAACAATAATAAATTACAAAATATAAATTTTTTTTAAAAAATACAAATGTTTATTATTAATTAAACTTCCTATATAAACATCTATCAAATATTTTATAATTTATTCTACAATAATTCCACCTTATAATTAGAAAGATGTTGCATATCACACTTTTTATCAATCTCAAAATCATAATATTTTTCATTCGGGGTTTCTACTAAAACAATTCTTACCTCATATATAATTCTCACATATTCTTCATGTTCGACTATGTAACATATATCATTGTCACTATTTTAATAAAACATGATAATTTATCCTTGTCTTAAACTTTTATCCACAAAACATTTCAATGGAATGTTTATTTCTTGAGAAATATTTCTTAATAAGTAAAACATGTCCCTAGTCCATTAAAAATTTTCCCAAAATATTATTAAAACATCCTAGAGTTTAAAAATGAAATTTTCTATTGAAATTAAGTGTTTATTATATTATATTTTATTATATTTTACAAATACAACACATAGAGAAACCAATAACACATTATTTCATTAATGAAGGTAATTACATTTTTCAGTGAATAAAACAATTAAAATTATAAATATTACAAGTGGAATATGTAAAATTTAAATAGTAGAAGAGAAAAATATGGATCCCCTATTGTGGTAGAATCATCCCTTTTATGAATTATACAAGATAAATTGAAAAATATTTTAATACTAATAAATATTATAGAAAATGTAAATTTGTAAAATTGAGAGGGATTTAGTTGAATAATGAATAAATGAATTAATATGTATTTATAGGTGGATATTTTACCATAATAAAAGTAATGTGACCAATGAATTGTAACATGTCCCCTATGAATAAGAACCTGGCCATTTTGGAATAGTAACATGTATGTTGGAAAAGTAATTTTTCCTCAAAATAAAATATTTTAGGATAAATTATACTTATCATGATTAATTGGAGTAAATTTAAATATTATAATTCCATAAAAAATATAATGGATAAAGAATTCAAATAAAATATTAGAACATTTTTAATAAATTTTATTCTGAAGTATTTCATAAAAATCATAATTATTATACTACAAATTAAAATTACCTATTTTAGAAATTCATTTTGATAATATTTATAACATTTATCAAATCATAACAACAAAAATTTATAACATTTATTTTTTAGTAAACTTATGAAATACTTCAATATTGTGGTGAACAGAAAAAATAAATTTTTTTATAACTGATGTACTATAAAATGCATATTCTATGATGTAATAATTAATTATCAATTTCATGAAAATTAGGTTCAACCAATGAATATTTAATTTCATAAATGATTCACTAAAATTAATAAAAATTGTTCCCAAAAAATAAAATAATTCTCCAAAACCTATTGTAAAAAATACTATAAAATTAACATTTTTCCTTATCTTTTCTACATTGTTTTTAAATAAACAAAATTATTTTGAGTTATAATGGTGTAAATAGTCCAAAAAATTAAATTATTTTGATATATGGTTTTTATTATAACAAAATTCACTATTACATGATTTACCTGTGATATAATAAATTATTCAAAATTTTATTTTTTAATACCCAACATCTATGTATAAATAAATAATCTCCCTCCCATCAGAAAACCACTCCTCCCTCACTTTATAAATCCAATTCATGTCCAAAATCTTACCTCTAAATACCCTTAAAATGTATGGGTACGTTCTGTAGTAAACCAACTCCAATAATCAATGGTTTTTTAGTTTAGTACAGTATAAGATACACTGAGGAAATTGTAATTTTCAATAATCTCTTCTATTTTTTATTCATATCTTTATATATTCCAAATCCCTTTCAGAACAATGACTTTTAAATTTTAAAAAAAATAATATTTTAAAATTATAATAATGATTTTAACCTACTTTATGTATAATAACTTTGATATATATAAATTTCAATATTTCTTTTCTTTCTCATTTACCAATATCCTCTCAACAAACAGTTAATCACCAAATAAGACATTTAAAATGATTCCAATATCATTGAACCTATGGTTGGTTAAAATAAATAAATTTCGATATATAAATGTATAAATATATTTATTTTTTCTCCATGATTTATTTCTAAAAATGTATAAAGTACATTCCAAATAGTTGTGAAATTGAAACTAAATGATATTTTTATGATAGACATGATATCAAAATTTATACCATTTTAATATTGAAAATATGAAATACAATTACATGAATATAATTTGTGAAATATTTTTAAAATAAACATATTTAACTTCTGGAATTTTTTTAATAATTCTATTTTCATTGATTTGAAGGTTTAAAAAACAAAATAAAGAAGGATTTAGGGTAAGGGCATTCTCGAACCCAACTCATTTTTTAGGTTATCCCTATTTAATGAAATATTCTTAATTGATATTCCTATAATATTCCTAAAAAATAGTTTAACAATTATTCTATATTATTTTTAGGGATATATAAGTTTACACATCAATTTATAAGATAATTCAAATTATTTTCTTAAAACTATTTTCATTCCAATACTCTTCCTTTACATCCCCCGAGTTCTTTCTTATTCACTCTATAATGACTATTCTTATTCCAAATATTTTTTTCATTATTCAATTATTTACACTAATTTTATACAAAGAAATATTCTTGATGAAATAAATATTAAAATTGCTTTAAATTCATGTTTCAAGTAATTTGTCAATTATTTGTGTATTTTAAGTAACTAATGTATTCAGTTTATGTTCGTGTGTGTCTGGAAACGTTTTACAAAAAAAATTTATTTTAGGAGGTGAGTAGTTTTATAATGATTAATATAAACAATGTAAAACTTAATAGAAAACCATGAAAATAAAATAGTGGGAATTTTGTACGCATATCGTTTTGTGCATAGTTTTTCCAAACCATGAGGCCATACCAGAGGACCCATATGATGATATATAGAGGGATTTAGAATAGTTCGAAGAGGATTATGCCAGTTTTGTGATCTATCCATGAAGCGAGTGTTTAGAGGTTGTTTTAAGAATGTAGTTAATGTATAATTTTCTTAACCATGTACTCTAACTATAAGGTGTTAAAAATTAGAGATGTATATTATGGTATAATATAAAATACATCCGAAATATGTCTTCCCCTAGTTAGATTATTACATGATTATTTTTCCTCTAAAAGGATTTTTATTCCTTTCCTCGTGATCCAGGATTTATCCTTTGGTCAATTTTTTTTGGATGCCTCGATTCCAAGGAAGGTGACGATTCATGGTTTTTTAACTATGTTTTCTTCTTCTTCCCTCTCATAGATTCATGGACATAATTAGTTAGCGATATATCAATTTTTTTTATAATCATGTTGATATATGGTTTTTTGAAGGTAGGGAACAAGTCCTATGGAAATTTTAATAGGATCTATTTTGATTTGAGGATGATTTTGTGATATTCATCATTTTATACTATGTTTTTGAGGTTGGATGGTTCACTAATGACACCTCTTATTAGAACATAAATGGGTAATTTCCGATTTTTGTAATTTAATTGTTTATTTATTAAATTCATGTAAAATTTTTTCAAAACCCTCTTTAGATATGGTTTTCAAAATATTAGGAATTAGATTTTCTTTGAATGTGAAAATGGAATCAAAATTTTAAAATAATTATTTAAAGATATTGGTATTTTTTAATGCATGATCATTTTTTTGTAAAATGTTTCAATAAAATAGATGTTTTACTGAAATGTATTTCCATGTGTTTTGGCAAACATGGGTTCAGTTTCATTCAGGATTTATATGTATTCCTATACATGGGTTTTGAGCTGTTAGGGTTCAAGATATGTGACCTTAGATAAGGGGCCTTTGTAATTAGGTTACAAAGATATTTGAAAAAAATGATGACTTGGTGAATGGATGAGAAATATCTCATGAATATGGAACTGTCCAAAGAGCATGCATGTTTAGTTGTATTGGGAGCACATAGTGGTTATTCAAAATAGAAATTTAAAATATTTAATAGTGCTTTTAGTGTGTTCCATGTAAATGGTTTTGGTTTCCACAACATTTTTATGATTTGATTTAAAATTGTTAATTTATAATAATGTTTTTATATAAATGTGGATATCTTGTTCTATCATAATATCATAAGTAGGGAAGTCAATAGGGAAATACTAATGAGTTTTTTACTCACCACCTATATGGGATATTTTCAGTGTTTTCAAACATTATATATTGTGATATAGGTAAAGGGAAGTTATCACAGTTCCTTATTAATGAATCATGATACCATTGGCATGGATTATTGAGTTGGACCATGGAGAGTTTTTGGTTTTTTTGTTGGATTTATTGTCCTTCATTGGGTTTCTGGTTTAGGTTTAAGTTTTTAATCTATTTTAGTGAACATTTTTAAGTGTTATTGTAGTTTGTTGGAATTACATTGAGTTTCATTAAATTATTTCATGAATCATATAGTGTTAGTTTATTTGTTGTATTTTGGGTATTTTTATTTTGAAAATAGAAAATGATGACCCAAATCATTATGAAATTCTTTTAATATATTTTCATCCCTTAGGGTCATGGTGGTGTAACATAAGGAATGTAACATCACCAACTCTTCCTAATCCACTGAGTGAGGAGAGGGATGTTACAAATGATATCAGTTTTTCTAGTTGTTGAGTTAAAAATAAATCTTTTTTATTCATTGAGGTGGATTAGTAGAAAAGAGGAAGGATCATTGAAATGCTAAATGTAGACAATAAATAGGCATAGGTAAAATATTTATTTTTAACCTAATATCACAAGGGAATTGGTTAAATAATTTTTTTGAGACACATCTATGAGTTGTTACCGCACTATTACATGTTTTTCTAATGAGAAGAGCGTGGAATTGATTTATAGAAATTAATTCCCACATAGATTTCATAACTAATTCTGTGTAATGATTTATAATTTGGTGAAAACATTATATTATTTTAAATCACCGAATATGGTTTTATTTTTGAATAGCACTGAGGAATATTCAAAAATGGTTTGAAAAATTAAAATTTTTAATTATTCATATCCTTTATGTCATATCAGTTATGTGGTAAATTTGAAATAATAACTCCTTTAGTTCTAAGAGACAGATACAAAATGTGGTTTTCTTGTAGTTATGGAAAATGAAAATATTTAGGAAATGAAAAAAACAACTAGAAGAATCTATAAAGAATACTGTTTAACATGAGGCATAGGTTAATAGAAATCTAGATCACAGTTTTTTCTAGTCATTTTAAGATATGGATTGATTGAATAGAAGAGATGAACCATTGAATGTTTATCATTAAGTTCACCTCCAAAAGAATAATTAACATATATTTTGTGGTGATTTAGAACCATATAAAATATTAGTTGTCAATGAATATGATTAATTGAATAATTTATTTCCATGAACCACTACTTTATCTGAATGTCAATTTGGAAATGTACATACACGAGAATCTAGCATACTAGTTGTTAGATTTTTCTGTTCATGAAATGTAAGACCAAGGAATTTAATGGGAATATTTTAATGAACTCTTAAACAAAAAATTTTACAGTCACACATTCATAATTTTGATAATAATGAACCTTTTCATCTTGAATTAGGATAATCTCTTAGTAAGAGAGAATGCAGAAAAATTTCAAAAAAAATTGGATTTTCTCCCAAAGTTATTGTAAGTGTTCCCATAAAGGAGCAAATTTTTGAATCATGATTATGGAATGATATTCCATTATAGATTTAATTTATTTTTCTAATTTATTACATTAATATATTCAATATATTGATGGTTGAACAAATATATATCTTAGGAACTATGGGTGGAGGAAGCATGTTCATACCAATGGTAAATTTTGGGATCTTTAATGCTATGATTATGCTAAACAGGGACACATACATACAGGGTTGTGGTATTTCTTAGAATTACATGTATGGATTTATAAATATTTCTCCTAAAACCAATATTATGTTAGGTTTTTTTTAGTGTGGTTCTTTTTATTATGTGAATATGGATTATATAGAACCTCCTAGAGCATGTAACAATTGATACCAAATGAAGAATATTTATCACTATTATTTCAGTGCTCCACGGTCCAATTCTCGGTACAAATCACATGTTTTTCATACATCATATGGTTCAATGGGATTTTTTAAGAATAATAATTCTCATTAAATGACTTTATATATCCATTTTGATTCTAGGAATAAAATGACTCCTTATTCAGTGCTATATCAAGAGGGTTTTAAAGAGAAAGGTAACTTGAGTAAACAATTTTATAGAGCTATGTAAATTATTGTGGAAGATCAATATAGGCCATCATGGGTGGAAGTAATTATTATTTTTAAATACCCTTATTTAATATTTGTTTGAAACAGTTGCTACCATTTCATTTATTTCCTCAAATGATGTTGCTCTTTATAGTTTTCATGTGGAGACGATTCATTCTCTTTTGAAACATAAAACTCCTCTTTGTAAAATATAATATCAATACTTTACATTCAATACATGTTATATAACTATAGATGGGGATGAATTTATATGGGATTTCTCTATGCTTTACAAGTATTTATATAACATAATCTTATGTATAGATTTGTTGAGAATAATCAAAGACCACATAAATTGTTATACCTAAAGGGTTTATTTTACAACTGATGGTGGCATCAGGCTTCCCTTTAGAGCCTACTATAATTTAAACATAGGTAAAGCATGATTGTTGGAACTTGAAACATGAATGACTTCATAATAGATGGTTTTAATGACCATTAAATTAGAGGATTAGATCTAGGAGACTGGTTTTCCAACAATTATATATTAGTATCTAAAAGTTTTTCCAAAGAATTTATCAAGGTTATCACCCACAAGAGAAGTGATGTTTGATATTGATCTATTACTAGGGAACACTCCAATCTAAATTTCTACTTACTGTAGGAAACCAAAAAAAATAAAATTAATTTAATGTCTATTTATCATATTTAGAAATAAAAGGGTTTATTCAACATTGTACATCTCTAATTTTCATACTAATAATATTTATAATAATTGTAGTGGGATATATTCTGATGTGTGTGTAGTATAATAATTTTAACAATGTTACTATAAAAAAATTTATTCTCGTCCATGAATTGATGGTCTATTTGATTAATTTATTAGAGCAGTGCAGTTCTATAAAATTTACTCTAGATAAGGATATCCCCAACTATGAGTTCAGATGGAGGATATTCCAAAGATGTATTTTAGGATTATATATAGCCATTATGAGTATGTGGTCATTCATTTTGGTCCTAAGAATGCACTAATTGTCTTCATATAATTGATAAATTAGATATTTCAATGGTATTTGGATTTTTTGTGGTTGTATTTCATGGTAACATATTTTTATATTATAGGGAAAAGTATGAGCTTGAGAAACACATGGAAATGGTGATATGTATATTATCGGATAATATTTTGATTTCAAAACAATTATATTTTCATTTTTGGATAAATGTGGTCTATTCCATGGCCATGTAATCTATGAAAAATTTGGTTCTATGGATCCAAAAATTATAGAGGCTATAATATCATGGAAATACTAAATAATTTTGTGGAAATGATCCTTTCCAATAGATAATCTGGTTATTTCTATCATTGTGTTTGTAATTTTTAATGATAAGTTCTGTAATGAAATCTATGATGAGGAAAGGTCTTCCATATCTATGGAATGATGAATGTTATAAGTCTTTTCAAAATCTTACACTTATTTTTTACATCATCAGAGATATTGATATTTTTACCATCCAAAAAAATGCTACATGGTGTATTGTGATGCTTCATGATATTTTTTGGTGTGTGTTCTCATGTCGGGAGATCATGTTTTTTCTTATGTCTCATGAATGTTATAGGTTCATGGGTAGAATTACCCAACATATAATTTTTAATTAGTTATTGTAGTACATGATATGAAGTCTTTGGTTTATTACATATTTGGTTAGAAATTTATGGTTTTTACAGATCCTAAGAGTTTGAAACACAACTTATCACAAATATATTTGAACCAGATAAAAATAAGACATATGGTGTATCTCCAAAGTGTTAGAATTTGAAATAATTTATACACTGGTTAAAGGCAATTCCATAGTGGGTGCATTAAAAATGATGATGTATAGTCTATTATAAGAAGAAGATTCAGACCAATGGTAGTTGATGGTGTTGATAAAAAACATACCCACACATTTTAATGACTAAGGTTGTGTTGTTTCTTTCATTTTAGTTTCTATTGTTCCAGATTAGTTTTAAAATTTTAAAGAAGAATAAAAAACGAATTATAAATGTATTGTAATGTGGTGAAAACTCAATGGTAGGGACACCATTAAGGGATTGAATATAGATGGAAGTGAAAATTAGTATTTTATAGATCATATGATCATACCTATGGCCTGTTAGGAACATCATCTTCATGATTATCACCATTCGATATGGGTTTTTTTCACCTAGAATACAAATCATGTATAAGGAATTAAAAGAATAATTTTTCTTAGTATGCATGAAAAGAATGGCGGATATTTTTTTTCAATTCTTAATCTATCAATATTTTAAGAAATAGAAACATTTTTTATCGATTATATTGTAGTATTTACCTATATCTGTTTAGAAATATAAGTCAATAACTATGGATCTTGTGATATTTCTACTATGTGAATTTCTAAAACATGCTCACATATAGGTTAAAAAATAATTTTAATACAAATTTTGCCGATTTAGTACCAATTCGTGAATATGATATGGTTGAGGAATAATTGAAATTATGTATCTGAGAAGTGGTAAATATAGACAAAGTTCCAATTTCGATAGTATGTGAAGGACATTTAGATTTATACCTCACATTTTTTAATACATGTATAAACATGTAATAAACCAATTTACTATAATAATGGGATATCATCATCAATCATATGGATAGTCCAAAAGGATTATATAAATGTTGGAATACATTCTTTTTTATTCATTCATTGATTTTATTGGATGATAAAAGGATAACATACCATTATTGGAGTACTCATATTACCCAATTTATCGTCTATTGACACATATAGATCCCAATAAATCCTCGTAGGGACATCCTTTTCGATCTCAACATTTTTGTGTAGAAATAGGTGAGACATTAGTGATTGGTCCATGACTTATAGAAGATACAATGTAGAAGATTCAGTAGGTCAGTTAGCGAATGGACATGGACTAGGGTCACTTGAAATTTTATGTGGATCATTGATGATCATCATTGTCATTCAAGGTGAGTGATCATGTGTTCTTGAAAATAACTCAAAGGCTTGTTTAGCCTCATTTTCTGAACTAATTCAATTTATCCCCTAGATACATGGGACTATTAGAGATTCTTTAATGGGATAGTGAGGTGGATTTTCGAGTGGATTGGAAACAAGGGTTGGTTCAGTGCATAATGTGTATCATATATCTTATTTGAAAATGTATAAACCTAATTCTGACCATGTTATTCATTCAAATCACACCGAAAAAGATCCTCATCCTAAATTGCATCATGAGTTAGAGAAAATTATGTATAAGAAAGAGAATGTATTTCATAGGAAATGAATTGCTTTAGTGGGGGGTTTATGGTAACATAGTTAGATCCGGGATGAAACATGGATGTGCAATAATGAAATGTCCATTCAAAGGCCTTACCTATTTCTATCCAATGTTGGTTTCCAACTTTCCATGGATGGATATACCAATGTGCTTGATATTGTAGCATCCCATTTTTATGTAATTAAAAATTTATTTATTAATAAAATATATATAATGGTATTTAGTTGTGTTTTGGATGGATTATAATTTTTTATAAGTTATTTTTATTTAATGGTGGTTTGTGGTTTGATCATGTTTAGTAGAAACTGTGAAACACCTCATAGGAAACTGGATAACTGAAAGAGTGGAAAAGGGTAGTCGCACGGTTAGGCACACAGTTTGTCCAAACCATGTGGAAAACTAAGAGAAACTATTTGCTGTCTGGAAGAGTTTTTTAAAAAATTTGGTACAGTGGTTTTCTAATATTGTGACCCTTCTATGTGAGTGGTGTTTGGAGGTAGTATTTGTAGAATGGTTAGGGCACGATTTTCCAAACCATGCAGTGTTAAAAAATAGATATGGGTTTTTTTAGATCTAATCAAAATCAACTCCTAAATTACTTTTTTAGGAAGATATTTCATAACGTTTTTTTTTTCATTACTTCTAATGGCTTGAGGGACATTTTTTCTTGATCCTAAAGTGGCTATTTGGTGAATCTATGATCTTTATAGGGCCAAATACCTTATTAAGTGGGCGTTCTCAGTTGTATTCCATCATTTTATTCTTTTACCCTCTCTTAAATTCGAGGATCTAATATTTTTGTGGATAGATCCGTGTTGTTTGTTACTATTGATGATGATATATAGTTTTCGTGAAAGTATGGAACAACATCAAAGGACATTTTAAAAAATTTCAAACCGGTATGCAAAATATTTCAAACAATTTACAATTTCATCCTATATTAGTAAGGTAGTTAAATACACTATAAATACCACTTATAATATATTAAAGGCCTTAATTAAAAATTTTTAAATGGCCTGGGTGAATTTTTAAATTGATGTGCAATGTTTGATGGAAACCCACATTAGTGATGATTTTTGAACTAGTATTAATTGGTTGTTTTGTGGAAGTGGAAATTGGATTCATAATTTTAAACTGATGTTTTTAAAAAATTTGTTTGTTTTGATACATGGTTAAATGTTTGTAGATTTTAGAAAAAATAAAATAAAATTTTTATTTAAATTTTTTGGAAAACCAATGCTTTATTGAGTTTATGGTTTTGACGTTAACCTGAACAATGGTTTTTAAACTATTCGGGTATAAAATGCATGGCCCCAAATAAGGTGAATGTTCTATTTGGTATCATGGTTATTGAGACCATTGTGATGACTTTGTGAATGAATGAATAAATTCCAATTAGTATTGAATTTTCACGAATGCATGCTTGTGTTGGTGTATCTGCAACATGGAAAGGGTATACTAAAAGAAAATTTTAAATTTGTTAAAGTGCTTCCTGGTTTCATTCCATGAATATTATTTTGGTTTAGAAAATACTTTTATTATTTTATTTTAATGATGAAAATGATTATGATTTTTTTTATATAACTTGTATTATATAAATTGGGCTAACGTGTTCTATCCTTTAGGAATATGTAGGAAATAAATTAGAGAAATCAAACTATGTTTTATACTCACCCACTTAATTGTGAATTTTATGTATTTCCATATGATTTATGTCAAGACTTGGTAACATAAAGATATCTGTATTATTTAGTGATAAATCATGATAAATTATTCTTGTATTATTATTGGAGTTTGGATATTGATTAGAGTTGCTACAATATGTATTATCATCCATTGGGTTTCTAGTTTTTGTTTTTTCATTGTGTTCTAAATTATTCATGGGTGTATATAGGTTTTCGGTCAGTTTATATTGCTTTAAGTTGTAATACATTATTTTCAGGCATCATGTAGTGTTGTTTGGTTACTGTATTCTTAATTTGTTTTTTTATTTTAAAAATGTAAAATCATCCCTCAACTCTTTATGATGCACCATACATTTATTTCCCTATTTTGGAATCTTGGGGGTGTCAAATAAGGCTAGTATCTCATCTACCTTTTCCCAGGACAATGCCTGAGGGGTGTGATTTAATATAAAAATTAATTTCTATTAGTTAATTAATCAAAATGATTGTTATTAATTATTTAAGGGATTCTTGATTGTGTGAATATAATGATGTACTGGGTGGTACTGATATCATATATCCATCCAATGCATTGGTAAATGTGCTTTATCTTATTATATAATGTTTATTATATGTTAAAATCATTCTAAAATTGTTCATAATAAGAATTTTTTTACAAGGAACATATGTTACACGTGAACGTAATCCTAGAATTTTTTTCAACTATGTGTCGCATTTTACCACTATGAAATAATGTTTCATTTTCATGAATCTCCACATTCCATGACTATATCAAATATTTCCCTCATTATGTTGATGATGATATTATGCTTGTGATATGATGGTTATTATTACTCTCTATAATTATATATTGATTCATGACCCTTATTCATCAAATCAATAGGCTTTTTTAACCCTTTTTATTGATTTATATCAACAGGTGACAACATTCACTAAGGATAATGTCATATATTTTAAGTGGATAAATAAGAATGATTTTTATAATGATTATTTTAATTATATATAATTAGTTTATGATCTCAACTTTCCTAATTAACTATTCCTTTTGAAGCATTAATGTATGATTTTTTTGTTTGTCTTTAAAATGATGTAATACTCATGAAAGACAAATTAGGTCTATTATAGTTAGTATTAGAGGCCAGTTTTGTGTAATATGGGGATTCTGACTATAAAACCTTTGTATTAATCCATATGATATATTATGTATATGTAAACATCGATGAATATTTTTAGATGAAGACAAAATAGAACCCCATATATTTTATTTCAAACATTAACTTCACATAGAAATAAATTATTAATTCAATACTTTTTACTTATTATTTTTTCAAAAAAAATTATTTTATAAAATAGTGGAAATTGGGGGAAATCAACCCAATAACCAATGGGTGAAAAAATGAAACAATTTCATGAATGAAATCCCCAATGAGATGGGAGGTGCAGTATAAAACATTATATAAATTTGTTCCAAGCTATATCATTTTGTGAATAATAACCTGAACCACATTGAATTTCCTCATTAAAAAAAGAATAAAAAATTCAACGTTGATTTTTTAATATATCTAATATCACTATCATTTTAATGGCACATCTATTCCACTTATCACAGAACAACGAGTTATCTCAATAGAGAAGATAATTTCCATGCTCCATTATTATGATAAGGTTATGTTATCAATGTATGTATATTATTCAGTTGGAGAGGAAGATCAATGGTTAGAGTTAAATAAGAACACAAATATGAATAATGAAATGGAAAATGGAGTGGTGAAACATTAATAAAATATTTATTGACATGTATTACCAATGAACATTTCCAAAAAATATGAAGAGAGAATGTAAAAAGATAAAGAAAATTGAAGGTCAATCTATCATGAGTCAGGAAAAAACAACACACATATTATAAGATAATACATTGATTTATTTATTAATTGATTTATAAAAATAAAAATATTAATTAGTTTCTTAAAACCATACATTCAAAATGATCTACCAATTCAATACATAGTGATTTATGATGAAGTTGATCGATTTGATCTCAACGTAGATATGGAATTTAGTGATTCGTCCTTTGGGAATATTGATATAAAGATAATAATTGAGTTTCAAGATTGTGTTTCAAATTAATATTGAATAAAGAGGATCATACCACCCACATGTCAAAATTGAGGGATGAAGAATCCTAGGAATTTCATAAATGGGATGAGGAATGTTTCAAGTGATGAAGAGAAGTTCACCAAAATAATCATGGTTGATGATACAAGAAGAATATAGTTAATATGGTGTAGGAATGTAACGAACCTCCTAATTCACGACCTATGATTCAATGCATCTAATATAAGAATCACAGGTACTGTGAATGATAGTTCACTAAATCGAGGGTTCTTGAAGGTAAGAAACATCAACAACCACAAAATACAATAGAACAGAGGAAATTTTATTCCATTTATATTACTGATTTGGTGTGTGAAAATGAATTCTTAAAATGTACTATTTATATTCACTCAAGAATGGAAAAAGTTTTATTTGATTTTACATTTCCAAATTCCATTACGTCATACATGGTTCATTGAATAATTCAATAAATTCCATGAAACCATGAAGTATAAACATCTTTTAAAATAGATAGTGGAATGGTCATTCAAATAAATGTTCTGAGGACTTCAATTATGAGTTTGTGTGGTAATATTCTTGAAAAAATATTAAATAACACTTCCCTTAGTGGAATTCAACTCCATAATAGGCTTGGAAAGGATCACATTATATAAGGTTCACATCAACTATTGGGAAAATTAAATATTGTAACTCACCAAACCTAGTTAACCAGAGTTAGTGCATTATTTTAATACATTGGATTGATTTTAAGGAATCAATTCCAGAAGAAACGATCAGTTTAGTAGTTTTTTAAAATAGATTACATATATAAATGTAACATTAAATTGTTTAAAAAACAACACATAAATAATCCACTGAGAACAAAATTATTCCATTAACTTAACTCGGAATATCAATCATAATACAAATCTTCGCATCATGGAAAAAATAAAACATATGAAATGGGTGAGCTCTGATTCTCATTAAGGATAAAAATATAGTAGAAACTGTCTTAAATAAGCAAAAATATTTAATGCAATGTGTATGACTAAAACAAAATCTTTTTAGAATTGAACTTCAGTATAATTTTGCAATGATAAATCAAATAATTCCATTTAGTTATTCACATGGATATTGTACTAGTCAAATAATCACATTTAATATGAATTGCTAATTTCATAACGATGGAATACATAATGCCAGACATTATAACCATGTATTCAAGGACTTGTGCCAAGACTAAAAATAAGCTTTTTTCAAGGCCTTGTTCAAATAATCTGGTTTGTCTCATGGGATCTACTAATGCATTTAAGTGCTATAGAGGGCCCCTACCAACACTTACTAAGTGCAATGCATTCCTCGTATAAAAAGGTTGAAACATAACATGAACATTCATATTTAAAATAGCATATGAAATGTTAATACATTAACCAAAAACCATGAATGGAATAGAAATATAGCATCCACAAAAAAACCTATAATAACTCATTTATTATTATATGGAAGATTTTATTATAGTAAATTAACCTCAATCAGGAATTATATCAAATAAACGATGTTGACATTGTTGAAAATATGCAATAAAAATCTTTTAGAGAAATACCGATTTTCAAGAAAAAAATTAAATGTTCTACAATTTATAAAAGAATTCATTTAAAATTTATTTTTGAATAAAAGTGTCCCATACCACTTTGAAACTTTTTAAGGAAATTAACTCATTAAAACAATCATGTTTACATAATTAAATCCATAAAATCATTTTGAAAACATGGACATTAATTAAAAGATTTAGAAAAATAAATATTTAAAACATTTAAAATGATGATCTAGTTAAAGTGTCCTTTCCATAAAAACATAAAATATTCTGTTTTAAAAAAAATTAATGAAATATGGACATAAATGATAAATGTATCCCTCAAGAAACTTATAGATAAACTAACTCATATAATAATGAGATTGAAGAAATAACCCTTACCTTGTACTTTCCTTTGGTCGAGGGTAAATTTAACATCTTGTATATGTACCTTAGTAAGTTATTAAATTATACCTGAACCATATTCATATTTATGATTTCATACATTATTCATTTATGTATTTATACTACCCATTTATTAATAATTTGTATGATACGATAATATTTCTGGTAATAATCGCTTTCTCTATCGTAACTGTTTTAACATGTTATTTTTTATCATACAACATATATCATGATTTAATTCCTTCAGGAATATAAAAAATTATTTATGTATCATATATATTCATAATATAAATATGTAATATATATATATATATGAAATTTAAAAACAATATTTATGGAGACAATAGGACGTACATACCCATAAATGTTGTTTCTGTTTTCAAATCGTATTGAATGGAAGTAAGTGAATGAGATATATGTATATATATATATAAATATATATAAATTTATTTATTTATATGGTAGCATTATTATGTCATATATTACATAATTTTTAATAATATATTTATAGAATCATCATTGAATGGTGAACATGGAAATGAATCTCATCGAATCGTGGAGACGGTAAGCCGTATGTACGCACGACTGACGATATGATTTTATTGATGGTGAAATAGTATGTATTCGTCTGCTATAATACACATAAACAATATTTAACATGATATATTTATTATTTATATCAATTATACTCATTATTATACCCATCCAAATATTGAAGTGTTGAATAACAAACTACGACACGACGTGGAGACAGTAAACCATTTGTTCTTACATATGGTAACATTGTTATTCATAGGATGGATAGAATAATGAATATTGTTTTACCAAATTTATAATAAAATGTCATTATGTACGAGTTATTGGAGGAATTATTTTTTTAAGTAAAAAATAAATGAAAGAGGGTGTGTAAGAAGAGAAGAACTTCAAAAAGGGTGATTAAGTAATTACCTCTTCTTAGGATTCTTCCTTTTGATTCAATCAGAAGGGCTTCTATGGTTTCTTATAATCAATGTACGGCCTCTAGATTTTATTGAGAGCAGTTGGGAGGATATTTGAGTAGGGTTTTTCTGAGCCAAATGTATTTGGAGGTGTGATTTTGTGGGAAGGTGAAGTACCCTTTTATAAGTGAGGTGAGGATCACATTATGAAAATCATGAAATATTATTTTATTATAAAATCATTTTCATTTTATAATTGATCCAAATGGATTTATTTAGAGTCTATGTAAGGTATGGGCTTAAATCCACTCAATTAATTGGTTTTAGAGAGGTTTAGTCCACCATATTAACCATAACATTTATATTTAACACTTAGTAAAATATTTTAAGTATTACAATGTATTCTTGTATTTTTACATTACATGGTTAATAAACATACAATTAAATTCCATGTGAACATAATGTGGTTCATTAATCAAATAAATATCATTATATAAGTCCATTATATGAAACATAGAATTTTTCAAAATATTATATATTTAATAATATAGTATTTGTTTTAAAATTTCATTTATGTTAATTTTGAAACTATTTAGTATTTGGTTTGTGTGAAAGTCAAAAAAACATTATTACATAGATATAAAATAAATTAAATCAACCCCAACATGTCTTATTAACCCTAGAAATTCGTGTAATTCAACTAATGTCATAATTTACATTTATTTCGATATTTATAATATCAATTATTTCAATCTTTCATTAATAATGTAATTACTCCATCATTATTGTTTCTTGAAAAAAAATTAATTATTTAATTTCTAAAATTTATAAATAAAATACCACGATGTAGGAAATTTTTTACCTTTATAATTAATATTTATAGTCTAATATATATTCTGTATTACCTTATAATAAAAATGGTTTAGTTATTAAACATTGAATTTTATAGTTTTAACTTTTTTTAAATAAAATAATAATAAATGTTCTAATCTAATCCAAGTGGACCAAAAGGAACATATTTTGTTCCTAAGGTTGATTTTGGTCTATGTTAACATATAAAATTGAATTATTACATGTGTTAGGGTAAATATAATATAATTTTCACATTTTAGTATCATATTTACTTTTAAACGTTATAAATAAAATTCAAAAGTTACTAGTCCTCAAAAATTAATTTCATCCTATTGAACCACATATTACTTAATGATTTCAACCATGTCTCTAGGATTTTTTAATACAATTCACAGAATTAGTAAAATTACATTTTATGTAAATTTGTAAATGTGCTTAGATGGTGGGTAAAATCGGTTCAACCAATTTTATAAAGATTAAACATCTAATATTATTATAAAATTACTCAAATGAATTACATTATAAAAATATAGGACGTATGTATCAATTTTTACTCTAAAATAAATTCATGAAAATATTAATTTTTTAAAAAACTGTCTGTTTTAAATAATAACTTATTGTTTTTCACTATTCATCAAAAATTAAATGCTTTCAGAAAATTACAAAAAATTCAACCTAAGATAGTTTTGATATTCTAATCCAAAAATGATCTCTATTTTACCAATTTTAAAACATATGAGATTCATTAATTAATTTAAAATTTATTCTCATTTTCAAAACTAGAAAGCAGGTTTTTAAGAAGCAAAAACTATCAAAATACTAACATGTGTTTAAATAAAATTTAAATATGAAATAACATAAAATGACCTATATTATACAAAATTATAAAAATATAATCTAATTATAGTTTAAAACCACTCAAATTTATAATCCAATATAATAAATTATTTAAATTTAAAAAGTTTTTTTCAATTCAAATTTATTATTTTTCACTATTCATCAAAATATAAAAGTTATTAAAAAGTACCAAAAATTTATCTAATATAAATTTTTATTTCCAAATTATATATAATATTTAAATTTAATTAAATTGAATATATTAAATATTCAAATATTGGATTTAATAAAGGATATCCATTAGAAGGTGGTAAATTTGTATTTTTTTGAAAAAATTAGTTCTTTTATGTGAACAATTGATTTTTTCTGTAATATAATAACTTTGAAACACATGAAATGGACTGTAAAATTATATTAAGTATGTAAAATTAAAAATCTAGTTAATACTATTCATATCCACTTTTTGATGGTCTAGTTTGGTAAGTCGTGGTGCACTCGAACTCAGTGTTGCGTGTAGAGAAAGCTATTAAATTACTTTTTACGGATAAAATACTATGAAATATTGGGGTGTTATATTCTCACCTCCTTCATTAAATTGGGTCCTTATAATTTGAAAATTCTCTTTGAAAAAAGAAGGTTTAAAATAGAAAATACCTTCGTGGAAAACCCACATTGGGAAAAGGATTAATAAAATACTGTTTTAATAAGAGGAAAACGTAAATTAAAAAGTCACCAAAAAAATTAGGGTTTCGAATAGTATAATATTGGGGTAAATTATAGACATGAAATTAGAGGAAAATAATAAAACTTTATAGGAAGTGATTGAAGTCATCAACCACAAACATATGAACAATAAATAGAAAATTTACGGCTTCATACCCATAAATTTATGATGAGCTAAAATATAATCGATTCAACAAAACATAAGGTATTAAGATAACAAATTTTTTGTTTTTAGATCTTTTCCCTAATTTTTAAGAATTAATTTCTTCATAGAATAAAGAAAAAATGAATACTTGAAATGTAGAGTTCCTTCCTTTAACTAATTTCGACCACCTACTCATCTTTCAGTCCAAAAAATAATAGAACAAAAAAATATTCTATTTATTCTAATCATATAGGGTTCCAAAAAAATGAATTTACAATTAATATGTATGAAATTTTAAAAAAACTATATTACACAATTTGGGACATCATGTAGACCAGTGGTAGGTGATGCACCCTTTTCGCCCTTCGGTTGCGTGTTGAAGTCTTGTGGCCTTGCCGGGCGTGATAGGTTGCCACCCGACCTTTGGGATTTTCTTTTTATAACTATACAAAAATAATCTTATGAAATAATTTAACCTTAACAATAGTATCCAATGTCAAACTTAATCCATTACAAACTTTATACATATCCACAATACTTTTGATCGAACACACCATCCAATATTTATAAGTAAGTTCAGATAATATACATGTGAATACTTTCATCGTGAATTCTCGTAAAATGTGGTTATAAAATGAATTACTTGAAAACCATATTTTTATATGTATGTACATCCTTATTCTTTCTATAAAACATAGAATACACGATATACTCTTTAAATCTAAAAATGTTGTAATCTCCAATAATGAAGGATTAAACAAACCAATAATTAGTACAAATGTATTCAATAATATCCAAAATAATTTATCAAAATCAATCATACCTTATTAAAAAATCAATACCTTAGTATCCAGACCAAATTATAGTGTATCTTTCATTTAACAATGTACTTTTTAAAATGTTTAACTTGTTATTGAGTTTCTTTTTTTGGTACCACAAAATCTCAAATCCTTAATGAAATCGTACAACAATAAAATCCTCATATACTCCATAATTACTATATCCAGTATATCATTGATACAACAATCAAATGACATAATTCATTAATAACAACAAAATAATTCTAGTTATTCCTCTTTATCTTCAGTAGTATCATAACATGATTATTATCCAACAAAATCATTTTCGGTATACTCTGATGATTGGGATATTGATTCGTGTAGTGTCCCAACTTCTTGCATATGAATCATTGTACATTTGATACTTTTTTCTTACCATTGATATCACGTACTTAGTGTCCTATTTCTATAGACATATAAAAAACTCCCATTACCTTCACAGATTTTCCAACATGATTCTTTCCACAGTTATCAAATATGTGAAAATCAATCAATCCCTTCATTCCATTATCCATATTTCTCTTTACCATCATTTTCTTATCTGGCTTCCCTTTATAGGCTTATGACTCATAGAATTATTTATTTACCTTATTAACACATGATATTATTTCTTCATATGATGACAATAGGTGGGAGACTATTTCCATTCTAATTGTTGGCTCAAATCCATAAAAGATATGATCCTTCTTACTCTATGAATCATCCATATTGCTAAGGTTTTTATACCGTCTACTGGTTACCATTTCAAAATAGTGGCATACAATAGGTTATGTAATGAATCGTAATGCATATTTTCAAACTGTTAAAATACCTAACATAAATTGAACTGTTTCTACATATAATCAGTAATAATAAAAGTATGTTTTCTTTGAGGAGGTATTTAATCCTAAATACTTCAAAATGGGTTTTAAAGGTAATGTGAATTATCCTAATAATATCCCATTGGAGTGTTGTAACCGAGAGAGAAGAATGCCTTGTTGTCGTGTACCATGATACCTCGGGTCAAGCCCGAAACTCCTTGTCGGAGATTTCACTACTAGGTACATCTGGGCTAGAGCTTCCTCTACGTTCTTGTATTGAGACAGGGATATATTGTATGGAAAATTTTTAAATCTCTACATTATTAAAAATTTTATGAAGTTCTCCTATACTATTCCTAAATGCCTATCTTAGGGTAATGTTTCAAATCAGAGTTTTTCTAAATCTATTTCCATGGTTGTTGAAAAAAAAATCGAATACCAACTGTAACACCTTGACCATAGTTACCTAGAGTCGGTGAATTATTTTAATAAATTGTTATGATTACCTGTATTCATGTCCCGATGGAATGATCAGTTTAACAGTTTGGGAAAATAAATTACATATATGAACATCACATTAAAATTTCAAAAATAAAACACAACATAAATAATCATTTTAGAAATTAATTATTCACCTAGTATAAACCTATATATTAATCATAATACACTTATTTGCATCCTAGGAAAATTAAAACATAATAAAGGGGTGAGCACAGATACTCAGAATGGATATCAATATATCAAAAACTATCATAAATAAGCATAAACCATTTATGTAATGTATAAGGCTACAACAAAAGCATTTTAAACATTAAATTAAGCATGATATGGAAAAAGAAATTCAAATAATTCCATTTACTTATTCACATTGATATTATACTAGTAGAATAATCGAATGTAATATTAATAGCTAATTTCATAATGATGAAATGAAAAATGTCGAACATAAAAACCACATAGTAAATCAACTTCAATCAAGGAGATATAGCAGGCTTTACCTATCACTTACTATGTCCAATGCATTCCTCATATGAATGTTTTGAAACATAACATAAGCATTTGTATTGAAACTAGCATAAGAAATATAAATACTTTAACCATAAACCATGAATTTTATAAAAATAACACATCCACATTCAAAAATATCATAACTCATTCAGTACAATATAGAATATTGTATTATAGTAAATCAACTTCAATTAAGAATAATATCCAATAGTGGATGTTGAAATAGTTGAAAATAATCAATAAAACTCTTTGAGAGAAATACCCCTTTTTAAGAAATAATTTAAAATTCACACAATCTATAAAGGAAGTCATTAAAAATAGTTTTTTTGAATAAAAGTGTCACATATCACTTCGAAACTTTTGAAATATATTAACACTTTAAAACAATAATGTCTATATAAAAATTCCTTAAAATCATCTTGGAAACCTGTACATTAATTAAATGCTTTTGGAAAATAAATTTTTTAAACATTTATAATGATGATATAGTTAAAAAGTTCATTCCACAAAAACATAAAATATTCCATTTTAGAACATTTTAATGAAACATGGACATAGATGATAAATATGTCCTAGTAGATACATTTAGATAATCAATCTCGGAAAATAATGAGATTGAGAAAATAACACTTACCTTATACTTTCATTTGGTCAAGCATACGTTTAACCTCCTGTATAAAGACAATATTATGTTAATAAATTATAAAAAATAATATTCATATTTATGATATCATAAATTATTCATTTATGGATTTATAAAACCCATTTATTAATAATGTCAATGTTAAAATAATATTTTAGGTAATAATTGCATTCATTATCGTACATGTTTTAACATGTTATTATTGATCGTATAATATATATTATGATTTAATTGCATCTAGAATATAAAAAAATTATCTATGTATCATATTTATTCATAACATAAATATGTCTAATAGATAGATATAGGAAATGGAAAACACCATTTATGGAGTCGGTTGGTCGTACGTATGCATAAACGCGGTTTTCGTTATCATGACATATTGAAAGGAAGTAAGTGAATGAAATATGTGTATTATATATATATATATATAAAGTAAAATTATCATGTCATATATTACATACTTCTTAATACTATTTATTTTTATAATCATCATTGAATGGTGAACGTGGAAATGAATCTCGTCAAGTCATGGAGACGATAAGCCGTATGTACCCACGAGCGATGATATCATTATATTTATGGTGGAATCATATGTAATTTGAAAATATATTATAAATATATAATCATTAACATGTTAAATTTATTATTTACATCAATTATACTCATTATTATACCTATCCAAATAGGGAAGTGTTGAATAACGAACTACACCATGATGTGGAGACGGTAAGCCATACATACACACATATAGTCACTTTGTAGTTTATATGATGAATATAATAATTAACATAGTTGTAACATATTTATAATAACATCTCAGTATGTAGAAGGTACTTGAAATATTATTTTAGTATGGAAAAAATCAAATAAAGTGGAAGTGGTAAACTAAAAGAACATTGAAAGTGGTGATGAATTAATTACCTTTCTTCATGTTCTTCCTTTTCATTTGATCGAAAGGTATCCTCAGGTTGTCTTATGATAAATGTAAGGACACAAGTACTATGTGAGGCTAGTTGGGAGGATTTTTGAGTATGGTTTGGCTGAATCAAATGGCGTTGTTGGTTTAATTTTGAGAGGAAGAGAAGATCCATTTTATAAATGAGGGGAGGGTCACTTTAGAAAAAACTGGAAATATTATTTTATTATAAAATAATTTTCGGTTTATAATGACTCCAAATGGATTTATTTGGAGGTTAATTTGGGTATGGGTTCAAATAATCTCAACCAGTAGGTTTCAGACAATTTTAGGTCTCCATATAAACCATATCTTATATATTTAATTATTAGATAAATAGTTTAACTTTTAGAATGTCTTCATGTATTTTTATATTACATGGTTAATAAACATAAAATAAATTTTTAAGAAAAACTAAATTGGTTCATTAATGAAATATCTGTCATTATTTAAGTCCTTTAGAAAATCCTAATATGTTTAAGAATATTATACCCTTTAATAATATAGTATTTGTTTTAAAAACACATTTAAGTAAATTTTGGCACTATCTAGTATTTAGTTTTTTTGAAAGTCAAAAAAAATTGATTAAATCAAAAAAAAATCTTAAATAAACTCTAAATGTCATATTAACCAAACAAATATGTGTAATTCATCAGAAGTCTCAATTTAAATTTATTTATATATTTATAAAATCATTTTTTAATCATTAATTAATAAGGTAATTAGGCACATCCACATTGTTTTATAATTAAATTTAATTATTTAATGTCTAAAAATTAAAGATAAAATACCAAGATGTAGGAAGTAATTTTATATTTCTAATAATTTTTTATGGTGGTATTTATATTATTTATATCACTATATTAAAAAAGCTTTAGTTAATAAAATTGCATTTAACACTTTTATCTATTAATTAAATAAAATAATAATAAATGTCTTAATCTAATCCAAGAGCATTAAAAGGATAATATTTTATCCCTAAGGATTCTTTTGGTCTAAATACCCTTATCCAAAAGAATTAAGACATTTTTTCATTAATTTTAAAATCATTTTAACATTAATTAACCTATTAACTTTTAACAGTGGTAAATCAAATTCCAAAGTTATTTTTCAACATAAATTATTTTCATCCTATTGAACCAAAGTTTAATTAATAATATCAACCATGCCTCTTTGATTTTTCAAATTCAATTAATTGATGTGGTGAAATTACGTTTTATAAAAATTTGAAAATGTCCTTGGAAGGTGGGTAAAAGACGTTAAAAAATTAAATAAAATGTTATATATGGAATTTTTTTATAAAATTAATCCAATGAATTAAATTTAACTAAAATACGTATTATTTACTTATTTTTAATTTGTTATAAATTTAAGAAAAAATTGAATATATTTAAATAAATGTCAGTTTTAAACAATAACGTAGTGTTTTCACAATACATCACTAATTGAAAGCATTCAAAAAAATACAAACAGATTTCCCTCAGAAAATATTGATATTCTGTATAATAAAATGATTTCTATTTTTCCAGATTCAAAACATATGATTTGAATTAATTTATTTAAATATAATTCTCGTTGTTAAAACCGGAAAGCGGGTTTTTAAGTACTTAAAACTATCAAATGATTGAAAAGTGTTTATATACGTTTTTAATGTCAAATCACATCCAATGAACTAAATTATATTAAATTATATAAATATAATCTAATTATAATTTATTCCCAAATAAATTATTATTTAACACTCTGAATGTTTTCAATTAAAAAATTTGTTTTCAATTAAAATTTAGTATTTTTCAGTATTCATCAAAATATGAATGTTATCAGAAAAGTACCAACACATTATCCAAACAAAATTTGTATTTACTATTTCTAAATAAGAAAATAATATCTTAAAATTGAATACATTAAAGTGTCAAATATGGGATTTAAAAAAGGATTCCATTAAAAATCAAGAAAATTCCATTGTTTGAAAAATTAATTCTTTTATTAGAAAAAAATGAATTTGTTTTTATATTATGTCTAAAAAAGGTGTAATATGGATTGTAAAATATATATAGTATATAAAATTCAAAATGTAGTTAATAATATTCATATATGATTTTGAAACAGCTAGTTTGGAAATGCATGGTGCGCTCGAACTCAGTGTTTCGTGTAACACAAGCTATTGATTTACATTAAATAGATAATGTACTATGCAATCTTGTGGTGTCAACAATATATTTTAATATTCTCAACCACACTATTCCCCTCTGAAAATTCATGTAAGATCATGAATCAACATTAGTGAATACCTTAATGGTTTGGGTGTTGATACCCTTTGTAAAAAAATACTATTCAAAGATTTTTGAGTCAAATTATGGAATCATCCTGCTAGAAACTACTATTCTGATGGAATACATAGCTATATTTTTTGAAGAGTTACAAATACTTCCCACGGATCATGAATTATATTTCACAATATGGATCATACATAGTTCCCTCTTATCTTTATATGACTGCATATGATGACCCTGATCAAGCTAGAGGAGTTAAAGAAGAAACTTCAAGAGAATTTAGACAAAGGGATCATATACCAAAGTGCATCACCTGGCCGTGTAACTATTCACTTTCATAATAAGAAGAATGGACCAATGCTTTTATGTATCGATTATATGGAGTTAAATAAGGTCACCATAAATAATAATTATCTTCTACCAATAATTGATGACTTGTTTAATCAACTATGAGGAGATAAATACTTCTCAATGGTGAATCTATTTTCTGAATAACAATAACTAGTGAAATGAAATAATCTTTTCAAAAAACCATTTTTTGCATAAGGTATATATAATATTATTTCATAAGGATTACCTTACGACTTAATAATGTCCTTCAAATATTGATAGACTTTATGAATAAAGTATTTATTGACAAGCATGACAACTGTGTCGTATTTTTTATCAATGATATTATCATTTACTCCATGATAATATAAGAACATGAAGAGCATATGAGGTGAAAATGTATTCTAAATTCACCAAGTATGAATTTTTGGTGTAACTAGTGTATCCTTTTTATGTATCATTAAAAATTATTAGGTCTTTTGATAAAAAATTGAGAAAATATATATGGAAAATTCATATACAATCCCAATTGTGGAATGGGCCAAACTCATGAGTGTCACAAAAATTAGTAGTTTTCTAGTCTTTGTTGGGTGCTAAAAAATCCTAGTGAAAACATACTAATGATTTTATAGCCCAATAAATATGTAAATATGGAATGGTGTAATGTATATATGGATGGATGTATGGGAGAAAATATTTAAGGATATAAATAAGAGACTAATCACTGAGCCTGTACTCACATGACCAAAAAGAGGTGATGGATTTGTTATATTTAGCGATGATTTGAAGGAATGACAGGGATTTATACTCATGTAGAACAATAAAGTGATATTCTATTCATCCTGAATGTTCATGGTCTCTGAGAATGGATTGATAAAGACACTATCTTTAGGGATATAAAAACAATGTATCTGGAAATTGTTATATTTGTTAATTTATCCTACGTTTCCCAAATTATTTCACAACTATCTATCCAAAAGAAGATAAAAGAAAATAATGGGATGACCTGTATATTTAAAATATTGAAAAAAGTGAATATTCAGGAATTTCATATCAACATTGATGGTGTAATTCTCTTTAGAAATGACATTCTTATGGCTATATCACTAGATATAAATATAAGGATATTTGGAAATGCACAAATCTCATCATTATCTATTTGTCCTAGAAGTAGAAATACGTATTTTGATCTTCAAGAGAACATATAATGGATCAAAATTAAAAAGGATATTGCTGAATATATCTCATGGTGTGATCTATGTCATCAATTTAAGGTATATTCATCGATTTCCAATGGGTTAATGAAAAAATTACATATAACCATGTAGAAATGAGATAATGCCACCATGTAAATTTACACCATTCTCCCAAATACATCTAGAGGATACGATTTGATATGGGTATAAGTGGATCAAATCATAATTAATTCCCACATCATCACCATTCGAAAACATTTTTCACATAAAAACATTACAAGATATTTATAAAGAATTTGGTGAGGCTACATGGGTACCAATTTTGATCATTTCTCATTTTTACCCATGGTACACATATAAATTCAAGATAATTATTCAAAATTAAATAATACAAAATTGAATTTCAGAATGACCTAACACTACCAAACTGATGGATAGTCTAAAAAGACTATTCAAATGCTCGAGTACATGTTGTGAGCCTCCTCAGTCAAATTTATTTGAGTTTAGGATCAACATGTCTCATTAACTGAGAAATCATACAAAAAAACCTTCCACTCATGTATTAAATTTAATCCATATAAAGATCTATATAGTAAGTGATTTAGAACTCCATCTTGTGGTGATGAATTTGTGGAACAAAACAAATTTTACTTCACCTTGTGCAAGATATGATAGAAAACATTCATTCCACAAAACAACATAAAAAATAAGCACGGATAGTAAAAGTGTTTTGCAAACAATCGTCAAAGGGATACGAAGTACAATGATAGAAAGAGTTTTTCCTATGAATATCACTATGGAAGAGAGTCGTGTGTTATAGATGAAGGGAAATATAGTCCCAAGGAATTTTGGACTTGTTGATATCATTGATCTCATCAGAGAATTGGCACATTGATTTTCACTTACATAAAATATAGATCATGTTCATTAAATGTTCCACATATCTCCCCTTAGTATGTATATACATAACCCCACCCGCACATGTAATAAATCTAGAGGTTGTATTACTATGGAATTACCTCACTTATAATTTGTAATCATTGACGATCAGAGACCATAGATATAATGTTTTACAAAATAAGAAAACTCACCTTATGAATGTTCTTTTTTAAAACCATTTGTATGAAGACAAAACCTGAGATCCAAAGGAAACAATGAAGTATAAGACCCCTAAATTATTCTCAACTGATATTATGAATTGAAATTTTATGGGAAAAAATAATATATAGAGGAATAATGTAACAAATTGGTGTTAATAAATTGTATTTTTTTCATGAAATGAATGTATATTGAATTATATCATAAAATATTATACACAGAAACCACATAGAAAAATCAATAACACATTATTCAAATAATGTGGTTCATTAAATTATTCAGTCAATAAACCCACTAAATTTTTTGTTATTATAATGGGTAAAATATAAAATAGAACAACAAAAATGGGAAAATATGGAACTCGCGAATCCGCTAGAATCAACAATCCCATTAACAACACTATAGAAAAGAAACATGATATTAGTAAACAAAATTATATAAAACGGAAATATAAAACATTTAGAGAAATTTGTATTAATAAACAATAATTTTATGTAAAGTTATTTATAAGTTTAATGTTATTGTTATAATAGTATTGTGGTTGTTGGAATGGTAACCGAACCATTGGGAATAGATACCAAACTATTGGTAATTGTAGCTTGACTAATGGATGAAAAATTTTACGTAAAAATAATGAATTTTGATATAAAAATATTTACAAAGATTGTATTAATTAAAATTAATATTATAATTCCCTAAAAAATAGTTTTCATCATTAAAAACCTCAAATAAAATACAAGAAAATATTTAATAAACTCTATTTTAAATTAATTTGTAAAAATAATAAATATTATGTTAAAAATTAAATTATTTATCTTATAAATTTTTTTTTATAAAATGTTTTTTATTTTTGGAATTAGTGCATTAAAATTTAACTTATGTGGGTTTTTTTTTCTAAAACACCACAATTTTAAAATACATATTTTATCATTACCATGTATTTCAATTTACATTATTCCTAATGTAGTAAATATATAGTCATTTATAGAACAATAATTGTTTCCAAAACATATTTAATTTTATATATTATTCATTAAAATACAAAAAAAAAGTTTCCAAAACATAAAAGTGTTTTCCAAATCCTAATTTCAAAAGTGTTCCCTTAAAATAACAGTTCGTTGTTTTTCCACCTTCTATTTTAATAAACAATGTGAATTAGAATTATAAATGGGTTTGACATCCAATAACCATTATATTATTTTTAAATATGATTTATATTTTTAAAATTTTAGTATTACATTTTTTACCTTTGTTATAATATCTTATTCAATATATTATTCTAAAAGTACCACTCTCCTCACGTATAAATAACACCTCCCCCTAACCTTGGATAACCACTCCTCCCTCAATATCAAATGTAAATTACCTACACAAATATTCCCTATAAATACCCAGTGAATTTCTATGGATATTATGTAGTAAACCAACTCCATCCACTAATGGATATAGAGTGTCGTACTAGAGGAACTACGCCGAGGAAAGAGTATGTTTATATCAACTACTCTGTTTTTTATTCATATCTTTATTTTTTCATAATTTCATTCAATTAATAATATTATAAAATTTATTAGGTTGTATACTAACATTATTTTAATTATTTCAACCTAATTAAGGTATTATTTTTAATTCATATATAAATTTGAAACTTCTATTTCCTTCTCATTAAATAATTTCCCTTCAATAGTTTGTTAATCTTGAATGATTTCATTTACAATCCTTTTATTACCAATAAACCTGTGTTTAGTTACAGTAAATTTTTAGTCACAATTACATTTATAAATATATGTATTTCATGGTTTTTGATAGAATTATACAAATGTATAAATTACGTTGAACAAAATAGTGAAATCGAAGAAAAATGGGGAATTTTAAATGAAAAATGTTATCATAATATCATAATATTATATAATGAAATTAATAAATATAATAAAATAAATTTCATTAATAAATAGTGATAAAATTTATAATCAAATTCTATAATTATTTTTATTAATCCATTTATAATTATTTTTGAGGTGAAAAACATTGAAATAAACCAGGATTTACTATAAAGGGATTCTCAAACGCAGGTCTTTTTCATGGGCATGTCCATCATTAATGAAATCTTATATATGGATAATCCTGTAATAATATTGAAACATTTCTTCACACATATTTCATTTTATTTTTTGTGTATTAATGTTTCCACGTCAGTTTATAATCTAAATGCAAGGATTTCAACACAAAAATCCTTTCTTAAACACATATTTTACTCATTTTGTGTTATATTTTAATCACTAAAGAATAATGTTATTTCATATAAATATTTTTAACTTATTAATTTCATTAGCCAATGATTATTTAGGAAATTATGTTTTATTAAATAAATATTAAACCCATTTCTTTTTCAGGGCTAATTCATCACAATTATGGTTATATGATCTATGTGGAATGCCTGATTATGTGAATTTAATGATTTTTTGTGCGGGACTATATTTATATATCCCTCAAGTCCATTGGTTAACGTTATTTGACTCTTAAGATAATTAATATTGTGAATGATTCTGATTCTATATTTTTCACAATGATGATTTTATGATTATGTGCAGGTGTTAGGCATAAAAATGATGTTAGCCTTGTTCACAACTATGATTTGTATTTAGAAACTATTACATTATGTTTCATTCTTATACATTTCCATATTCTATGATCTTATCAAATGTTTACTTCATTGTGATAATGATTTTCATAATATTATTATATGATAATGATGATTATGTACACCTAGGTTATATGATAAGGATGATTATGTTTCATTTTTTAATCCCTTTTATCTTTGAATGTATAACTATTATGTTTTTCATCATTAAAATGTTGTGATACTGATATACAAAAAATTAAGTAAACTATAGTCTTATAACATTTATGTTGTATATGATGTAGATTTATTTTATTCCCATGTTTTTTATCACTTGAAAATATTGGAAACTCTATATTTCCCTTATTTTATATGTAATAAAATTTAATTCCGATGACATTTGGGATCATTATATGAGATAATGGTTTGGAATAGTTACAAGGGTTTACATTTTAAGTCCTTTTCATTTGTTTCCTAATTATAAAAAATTTCATTCTCTCTAATATTAATGATTGACATTATTACTTTAGAATCTATCCATTTTCTTAAGAAATAATTTTTTGGGAAATAATTTCAATGTTACAAATCATGAAAAATATATTCCTTGGATTTATAAATCAAGAAACTCCCTTTTCAATCTATAACACATTATCTTTAACCACGATCATCCATTAAGATAATATACTCATGTTAGTCTTGGATTTTTTAATAATAATGTGAATTGAACCCTAAAATATTCCATGGGAGTGTCAAAATAGGTGCTAGTAATGAAATAGTTTCCATTAAGAAGTCTGATAGAAAAAATATATTTGACCAATTTTTCCGTGTTTATTTATAATAGATTAATTGTTTCCAAAACCACATAGACATAAACGATCAATACATGGATGTATTTCTATAAAAACAACATAGTATTAACCTTAGTAAGGATTAATGATATTTTCCTATAATTATACATATATTTATGATTATTCTCCATTTTATGTTCCAAAATCTATATTTTCATAAATATAGATCCCAAGATTTTGACTAAACATCCAATGTAAGCATCAATAATGACACCAACTCTATTAGCCTAACGTCAGTGTCTACTTTTTATATATTATGATAAAATACAAGGGTCCTCATCCCAATGTTTTTATTGGTTTAATACTCATTAAAAACTAGATACACTCATAATTTAAAATTGAAATTCTAAATAATTTATATAATATTTTTATAGTAAATATTCTACATCATTGAACACATTCAGCGATTTGTAATTTATATTCAAGGGAAAGGATGGATTAAAAATGGTGAGATTAAATTCTATGCAAGGGTAACATAAAATTAGATAAATCATGAGTAAATATTTAATAATCTGTATAGTATGGTAAATAAAAAAATTATCATTTGTCAAATATTAGGAGTATAAAATGCATCCATAGTTAATATCAATGTTGTAATATAAATGATAATAAAAAATGAATTTGAATGAAGAAAATTATTATTGTTATATATACTCATTTTAGACATCATGATGTATATACCATCAAGGAAACATGACAACAGTATTTAATAATTGGGTATGTATTAATGGGAAATCCATTTTACATGTTTAGTAGACTCATACATCTCATGAGACCAGTTGATATATCATGGGATATATAATTCCCACCCCCAAATGTCACTGAATATCATATGTATTCTATGAATGAAAAATTAAATCATAAATAGTATGTGTGATAAATAATTTCTTAATTTAGTAAGGAATACATATTCTTAGTATATTCCCTAGTCAATCAAATATTATTCATAATAAAACATGGTTTATGTAAATAGTATGTGATTTAGGTTAAAAAATTATACATGATAAAAATAATATAGATATTTAGTATAAATGTAATATCTAATGAAATATGATCACTAGATTGTGATTCATTCAAGAGAATATTGTTGATGAAAAATTAATCAATAGATGAGAGATAACTATCAAATAAGCAGAATGGTATATTTTGTAAAAAGAAAATTTTAATAATATATTAAAGCTGAATATTATTATTTTATATAAGTTTCAATAAATTATTTTTCTATTTAAAACCACAATAATTTAATAGAATAATATATAGAGTGTAAAATGTTTTTGGTATTGGGGAATTCAGTTATCGTCATATATGTTAAAAATAAAACATTCAATTTGACTTTTATAGAGAAAGTCAAAATTATCTAATTTTGAAACTACTATAAATATTCTACTAAGACCATGTAAAAAATCAAGGATAACAAAAAATATCCTTGATAAATCATTAGTTTAATTAAATAATACTTTAGTAAATATATTTAAGAAAGTATGGACAAGGAATTATAATATTCTTGAATATAAGAAATATAATATTATTCTTTTTATTAATATTATCTATTCTTGATTCAAGTGAAAAATATAGGAAAAATTTGAGAAAAATATGATAACTCTTAAAATATTTGTAGGATATTAAAATATGACTATTTTATGATGGATATACTATATTGTTCATTCAATAAAATGAGATTATATAATAAATTATAACATCTTATGTAACATTAAAAATGTTAATCCTTGGAAGAATAAAAATAAACTGAAACATTAATAATCATGAATTAAAATATATTCTTTTTAATTTAATACTTAGGTAATTATATACACTACATATAAATTAATTGGTGTATAATATCAAATATGTCACAATTGACTATAAATTGATATAAGATACCCTTTAAATATCCCATCGCTGAAGTGAGAATTAATCAATGAAGTGATTATGAATGATAAATGTAAACCCACAAATAATAAATAAAAATAGATCATAATAAAATTATTGGTAATTTCACACATAAGCATAACATAATAAAGTAAATTATTTATAAGTATGTCGCAATGAATAGAAATTGTGTTAAGAAACCCCATACCACGTATTTGACTTGATTCAAAAGTTGTCTAACATCCTATATAATAAAAATAAATTTATTAAAATTCTATAAGAAAATAGAATTATAATATATAACATCATATATGACAATATTATGATATTTCAATACCCATTTTGTATAATTATTTCCTAAAATCTTCATTTCAAAGTGATAACTATTTCCATTTTAGAAGATTTTTTAATTAGTAATTTCGGTACTTGTACTTTTTTTATGGTTACATAATCACCAGATTATTAATAATGATATATATATATATCATATTTAACTATTATTTGTATATTTTCATCCATAAAATTAATATAATGAAAAATGATTTCCACTGTTAATGGAGACGGTGGGTCATACTTACGTGTGAATGATGTTATCACAATTCAATAGTAAGAAAAAAGAAAAGTAAATAATAATTCAATATTATTAAATCATTATTATATGATATATATTAATTTAATAAACCTTTATTACCATCCATGTAAACTATAAACAAATAAGAGTTCACATAGTATCATGGTGGTGGTAGTCTATACATACTAATGAACGACGATGTCTTTTCCAAACGGATTGGGAGGTTAGATGGTAGATATGATGTTGTAATTAAAAATTAATTATTGTATCATAAATATAATAGTTATAAATTTATCCAATCATAATGACTATCTATGAAAGCCAGCAATGGAATATGAATTGGTTTTCTACATGGAGACGGTATTCCACATCTACCCATGAGTGATACTCACACTCTATATTTGATGGAAATATTTTGAATAAATGTTGTTAAATAATCCTTATAGAATCTAAAAATATTGAAGATATATAATTTTTTTTATGATTAATTGTAAAAATATTTATGAGGTAGAAGAATAAATAAAATTTGGTGGTTTGAAAATGATGATTACCTCTTTATTGGTAGTCCTCATTTTGATCCCTTCGTAAGGACCCTTTAAGTGGTGTTTTCAGAAAAAAAAAGTCTAATAAATTATCTATAGGGTATTTGAAAATATAAATAATCTAGTTTTGGTTGAGGTACATGTTTTATGGAGGTGTAAATAAAATATAAAATGGGTGTCCTTTTATAAGTGAGGGGAGGTTATCTTTCCAAAAATCATTAAATGTTATAGTATAATATGTTTCTAACATTGGTAAATTGTTTCAAAAATGACAATAAACAATATATAAATAGGATAAGTTCTTAATATTATCATCTAATCATATTTAGATAGTTTTAGTTATCATTTTAAACATTATATATTTTGACCCCTAGGTTAACCAATATTAACCATTATCGTTGTAAGGATTTTTTAAATATTATAGGGTTATAATATTTCATTAATGTAAAAAATTGTATTCTAAATGGATAATGGATGAAATTTTAAACATTATCCCATACTCCATGGCCTATATTAATATTATTTAAAAACCTAATTAATATTTTAATAATATAATTTTTTATAAAATATCATTAATGAAATTTTGAAACTATTCATTGAATTTGATGCTAATGAAATCCAAATATTGATGGAATTATAATATAATAATTTTACAAATGTATCATATTTTATATGAATATATAAAATTATTGGACCCTTTTACTCACAAAAAAATTACATTTAGTGTTTTCAAAATCATTTACATGATTTTTCTACTACGTCCATTGAAAATATGTCTGTGTTGTGCCAGAATTAACGGAAAATATTTCACCACTGAAATTTAAAATAATTTTATATGAAAAAAATCACTTAATTATAATTTCAAATATTATTTTTTTTACTAAATTTTCATCTTTTTTTTCTTATGTAATACATTAATATATATAAAATTCAAGAGAGTAACATTTTTTGATTTTTCCATAAATAAAATAATATAATGGAAATTATCAAGGGAAGTGGTACCAAAATTTCATATGTTCGAATTTTGGATTGACATGGTCATATATATTACATCCAATTAACATGATTCCTATTTTTGTTTATTTTGAGTCTTTATTTTCTGGTTTTAATCTTGTTTTCCCGTTTACCCATACTAAGTTCACAAATATTTACCATGGTTAAAATTCATAATGGCAACAAATTAAGGGGACCCTATTTCCAATTTGGCCCTCATGATTCAAAATGTGGTGTAATTTTTTAATGGTTCAATATCAAAAATTGGAATAAATAAATTGAAATATAAATTCTTAAAAGGAACAGAATAATAGTTTTCAGAAAAAAAAATATTTTTAAATCCTAAAATGGATTCACTAGAATATTATTTATTACTCTCCAATGAATTATTCAACCCCTTTGTTTTTTAGGACCATTATAAATATATTTCGTAATTTTTTATCCATATTTATAAATTCTAATTTAATATATATCATATAATGGTACCATCTAAATAATAATAGTTTCATATTATGTCTCAATTATCTTAGATCTCTAGGTAGTCTATTAACTAAAATATAGAAATTTTTATTATTTTATAATAAATTGTTAGTTAGTTACTCTCTTAGTTAGAACGATTGGAAAACAATTTATCTCATTATCCCTAAGAATCGCTGATCTGACCAATCAAACAATCAATGTCTCTCTTTCACTGAGATCCCTTGATCTCTCAGATCAGAAAAAAAACTGTTACATATTAAAAACCATAAGGAATTTGTAGATATAACCTATGAAATGATTCCTTAAGGAGAAATCTCAAAATTATCGTAATTAACCATGACCATAAATAAGATATTACAAACATTTCATTAGAAACATTATATATTATATAATCTGATAATTCTCCTTCTAGGATGCGGTATTATTTATATATGATCTCTAGATAGTATAATTCCACACTTCATAGGATTATTTGCAATGGAATCAAATAGAAATAATCAACACTTGATCAGTTCATGATAGTCTAAGATTATCCAATCATCATTTGGTAAACCATCCTCAGAATTATTATAATATTACACATAGTAGAAATGAAATTTGTCAACTAGTTTAATTTGTAAGCCTTCTTCTCTGGGTCAAAATAAATGCTCATCAGGCTGAATTATATGTCTATGCCTGAGGAAGTTTGTATAGTAGAATTTGTATTTCCCTATCATATGGAATTCATAGTTATCAATTTGATGAAGTTTATAAATCATTCATCTAATTGTATTTTTATATGTTAATCATATATAAATTGTAAATTTCCATATATTATTCACAGTACATATCCATATGATATAACTATTATAATCAATCAAGTATAATTGAAAAAATTCAAACAATTAAACACTATATCATAGGATGGATAAATGTTATAAAAATTAAAAAATATTTATGAGTATATTTTGTTTTCAATCATTATTGTCAGAATTTTATTACTTTATCTCAACAATATTCCCAATTTTAAAATTGAAAAATTCACATTACATAAATGAGTGATTAAAATTAAAACATTGAAATACATACACCCCCTTACATACAGAAATTTCGATTGTTCATTCATTTTACCTTATATATCTTCATGAAAACCATCTTATATTTATTTTACTCCTTTCCCACATTTTATTTAAATTACATAAGTGAATGTCATTTTATGTGTAAATGATTTGTTGAAATGTTAGAAAGGTAGTCTATAAAAAAATTGAAAAGATTAGGTAAATTTGAATAAAAATATTCATCTAAAAATATTGACTGTGATGTCATGACACAACAATTTTATTATGTTTTTAAGGTAGATTTATACTCTAGGATAGACCCTGTGTTGTCTCTCAAGAAGTGTAGATAGCTTAGAGTATGTGTTTTCAATAAAAGTTACAATAAATGGGGGTGATTTTGAAAATAGTTTTTAAAAAATTACATGATTTAAAGAGCTTAATAGTAGATAGGTAAATGTGATGATTTAAGAATTATTAGAGAACGGGGTCATTGTGATTTCACTACACATATTTCAATTTCATTTTTCATAGATATTCATTTAGGTTTGGAGTAATTCTTTTTATGAAATTAGTTTTAATCTCTATTAATTCCTAATCCTTTATTTCATTGCTTGAAGAACCAAACCATGACATAACAATCGTATTGTCAAGGTCTACAACATCTGAATAGAATAATAGAATCTAAAGAAGATTGAAATTTCACGTAAGTGGGAAATAAAAGGATTATTTTGTTGTCCAATCGAACAACACAAGTGATGCACTCAAAACCTCACATTGATCAGTTAGAAATTATGAGCAAATCAATCACATGTATCAAACAAAATTATTCATATAAGAAATAATTTAAGAAACATGGAAAGAAATGTTTTAACACCAAAATCACACCAAACTATTTTCTAATAAATGTGTCAGAACTCCCTTTACTTTTGTATAGTTCCATGAAAATTTACACCCACCATTTAGCTCGACCTCGGGAGGAGGAGGAAGGTCTATTGTAACTCCTTCTTTATTCTTGATACCCTATGATGTTAGGGGCCTTAATAACTTCTATACTGAAGAGGAGAATACTCTAGGAATCCAAAATAATAATTCTTTTCATCCTATCCAAACATACAAATGAGGATCCCAAGCTTCTATTTTATAGACAATGTGGAGGGTGGTTTTGAGCAAAAAGATTTTGTAAAACCACTTAGCCCATGCATTTAGACCACTTTATAGGAAAATATCGTTTTGGAAAAATTAAAAAAAAAAGATTTCCGACCTCTTTAATATCTCCACTAATCGTTTTGAACCATTTGGACATGTAGATCCTGGGATATGGACATATCACAACACACAATATTTGACTTCATTCAGATTCTGTGCGCTGGACATATTAGGTCGGTTTAGGCATCATATGGATAAATGAGTCTTATTTTTCTTATTATGAAATGTATCCCAATGAATATTAGAGTATCCCACAAATTTTCAGCCCATTTGGATATATGGTTAAGTAGTTGTGTGTGGATCAGTCCACTGGTGTGCATTAATCCTGCACAGTTTGGCCCATTTTTCTTAGATATCATCATGACCCTCCAAACGACGTCCTCCTATAACGGAATAATCAAAACAAATTACATTTACCTTTTAACTAATGATAAACAAACAATAAATGATTCCAACATGGAATAAAATTTGTTATTATTTTAATAATTTTCAATATAAAACATGTTTATCATAGTGGTGTAAGAGTGAAAATTAAATAGTGAATCGTTGTGCTATCACACCCCCACACCTAAACATTTGCACTCCGGGGAAAAGTCATAATTCCCAAAATTATGCATTTAGATATTTCCGACATCATAAAGATTTAACATTCAATGAAAATATAATTCCTTATATAAATTTGATCAAAGAAAAAAATCACATCTAGGAGTTATTCTTTGTGATCATGAAACGAGACATTACAAAAATTATATCCAAATGAATTTCCAAGAGATGAATGATATCAATAAAAGAAATTAGTTAAAAATATAATCATGTCACTAACACACCATTGTGTGTGGGAAAACCATTTCATGATATTCTTTAATATTTTTATTCAGTTAATATATGTTATATTAATGATTGTCTATATAAAAGATCATTTCCACCGAATGTGCCCCACATCCTTTGCAATCAAATTTTAAGGCCTCCTCACTTATGAATTCCCCAAAGTCAACCCATAAGATCTCGACATAGATATCCCTATATGTAGTACAATTCATCACTACCCTCGTTGATTAATTTTTAAAAAAATTCACTTAGAAAAAATCTCACACTCTTCTCTGAAGCCATGTGTGATCTCCTTACGACACTAATTGTAATAGTAATAATAAGATCAGAGGTTTAAGAAGGGTGTTTTTTTGACCATCCCAATATAAAACACATTTTTTTTGTTTTATAGGGTGTACAACAGTCGGATAATTGGTACACATGCATAGGACAATCTGGTATAGTAATGAAATAGATTGGATACGGAACAAATGTATGGAAAATTTATTTTGGAATGTTGATAAAATTCAACCTACTTTATATTTTCCTACCATTAATTATGAAATTTTTACACATCATAGTTGGGTGAAAAAATGTGTGGAGATATTAAGTGACACAATTTTCCCTTAAACTATTCAAAAAAGGGAACCATTCTTCTCAAATGTTTCCAAATGGTACACCCATTTATATCAATGACAAAGAACTAAATTTCAATAGAATGTCACACCACAATATTGAGTTATTGTTGAAATGTACATTTAATCAAAAAAAAATTACGTTAAAACAACATGAAATATGGACATTCCACTTGCATTTTCAATACCTTCCATGATTGAACATATATAATTTTCTATGATAAATTGGGAATAAAAAATAATATTCCGGCACAAAAGTGAGGGGAAGGGAAGGGGGAAAGTAACAATACAATTCAAAAATCTAAAAAGAGAAAATGAAGAAAGATTATTAAAATTCTTAACTTACCCAGGAATATATCCATCCTGCCACACCAAATGTGTGTAGTGTCCTCAATTTAATAAAATAGAATGTGAGAACGAAGGACAAAACCTATTGAGTTTCATTCATATATTTATTCTTGAACAATGAGTTCCACTATCGGAGACATTGGAATTGATTAATGGAAGTGCTTCAACCACAACCCATTAACAGTGAAGGTTTTCTTGGTTTCTTCCTTTTAAACCTAGACAACACAAAATAGGGTGACATTAGTAACATTGTATGGGCCAAACCAGTGGGAACAAAGCTTACGTGGATGCAACTTCATCCTTGCATTGTAAAAGAGGACCTTATGGCCATTTTGGAACTACAGAGGAAGGATAAGATGGTCGTGGGCAACCATCGTTCACTCCTTATAAATCTTGGAGTACTCATATGCCTCCCTTCTCATTTCCTCCAGGTCCTAAATATGCAACATCCTTGGGGTACCTACACTAGGAAGATTATAATGGAATTATTTTATAGCCCAGTAGGCCCAGTTCTCAATCTCAAAAAGAAGGTGGAGTCTCTTTCCACACACTAACCAATATGATTAAATGCCAATGGGAGTCTTAAAACCAGTACTGTAAGCCTATAATGAATCATCTTATCTAATACTGCAATCTTTTCTATTGGGTTGAACCATTTTTTGTAGAATATATTTTACATATCTATCTGAAACATTTGCTTCTCTAGTGGTATTTGGATGATATGCTGCAGACACACGATGATCGACCCCATACCGACACAAAAGTGACTGTATTATTTGGTTGTTGAAATGAGAACACTGGTCACTAATGATGAACCTAGTTAAGCCAAACCTAAAGAAGATTTGGGTTCTCAAAAATTCAACAATTATCTTTGAATCATCAATCCTTGTGGCTTGTGCCTCTACCCATTTTGACACATAATCTACTGCCAGAAGAATGTCCAAGATGCCAAAGGAATTGGGAAATGGCCGCAAAAATTCAATACCCCAAATATAAAAAATTTCATGAAAGAGCAGTGGTTGTTGTAGAATTCCATTTATTTTAGAGAAATTACCCATTCATTGACAATGATGGAAAGATTTACAAAAATAAAGGTCATCCCAAAAACGTGCTGGACAAAAGAGACTAGAATCAAGGATTTTTCAAGCAGTCCATTGGGGATCAAAGTGGACCCTAAAAGAAATAGTGTGGGACAATACAAAGACAGGGTGAAACTGGCTATCGGGAACCCAGCGCCTAAGGACTTGACCACAACATATGTGCCATAGGTATGTGTCCTACCAAATCTACCAATGAGACTCATTTTTTAGATTAATGGATTGGTTTTTTTAAATCTATAAGAATTCAAGATGCTACCGAATAACTTACAATTTCATAATACCATAAGATAACATCTTGCACTTAGTAAAATTCCTCTTCAAAAACATATCATTTAAAAAATAAAGGTGGATGAGTCAATGTTTGAGGATTAGGGAATCCTACTAATATGTTCATCCACCACATTCTCTTCTCCTCTTTTATCTCTAATTTCTAAATTGAATTTCTGAAGGAGGATTATCCAACAAATGAGATGTGGTTTGGCATCCAGTTTCATAAGGAGATATCTAAGGGTTGTATTGTCTAAGAACACAATAACTTTTGACCCCTAAAGCTATGACCTAAATTTTCTCAAGGAAAACAAAATGGAAAGGAATTAATTTTCAGTTGTGGTGTAGTTTCCTGGGTCAATGTCCAATGTACATGAGGCATAGGCAATGACATGTGGAGGTCGATCGATCCTTTGTGAAAAAATAGTCCCAAATTCTTAGTTTGAGGCATCACACATGAGCTCAAATAGTAAATCCTACCTAGGTGGTTGGATTACTAGGGTTGATGTGAGACTCCATTTTATGTTATTAAATGTTCCTCACATTCATCATCAAACAAAATTCATCTTATTTCTGGAGTAACCGGTAGAGGGGGAGTGTAATTTTTCTGAAGTCATGAATGAGACAATGGTAAAATCTATCATGATCTAAGAAAGACAACACATCCTATACATTTTTGGGGAATTTTAGGCAATAAATGACTTCCACATTTGATTTATCTACTTGGATTCCATCCCTAGAAATGACATACCCCAAAATTATACCATGTTGCTCCATGAAATGTAATTTCTCATAACTTTATATGTCATTCTTTTCAATATATCAGTGTAGGACAAAACAAATACTACTCAAACATTCATCAAAAAAAGATCTATAAATACTGAAATCATTCGTGAAAACATCCATCCAATTCTATAGGTATTTTTTATAAAAAATATTAAACATACATCACTGGAAAGTACCTAAAGAAATGAATATACCAAATGGAATCCTCTTATATGAAAATGTGCCAAAGGGTATTGTGAAGGATCTCTTTTCCTAATCCTCATGAGAAATATGTTTTGAATTTATCTAGAATACCCATTAAAGGAGTTGTAGTGGAACTTAACTGCTAGCCTCTCTAGTATTTGGTAAATGAATGGAAAAGGAAAATGGATCTTCCTAGTGTTCTAGTTTAGTCAGAAATAGTCTATGCAGACATGAAAAACATTCTTCCCACGAGTCAGAACCAATTCACTATTTTCATTTTTCATTACTGTAAGGCCTATTTTTTTAGAAACTAATTAAATGGGACTGACCTATTGGCTGTCAAAGATGGGGTAAATGATTCCAGCAACCATTAATTTTGTTACCTTGTTTTTCATAACTTCTAGGAGGTTTGGGTTCAATCGATGTTGTTCCTGACTAACTAGTTTAGCCTCATCATTTAATAAAATATGATGTGTACTAATTGATGGGATAATACCAAGAATGCTAGCAAGTGTCTATCCCAAATTTTTTTAATCCTCCCTCAAAAGTTCATGCAATCGCAATTCATGCTCAGGAGGGAGTGAACTAGGAATGATGAAGGAAAACTTGTTTCCATTATTAATATATGAAAATTTTAAATCTTGAGTTATTTGTTTAACATCTAATTCATGTGGATTTTGGATTTATGGGAGTGTGTTTGAAAGTGAGAGATCATTAATCTCATCTTACTACTCAATGGAATTATCCTCAAATGAGACATGAACTTTTATAATAGTAACAGTATCATCGATGGTTGGTGGATCCTCAATGTTCAAGAAATCAGCAATTAATAAACATGCATGACACATTTCTTGACCACTATAACAATAAATTCTTGACTCATTGCCTAGAATTTAAATCCATGAATAAATCTCAAAAAGGGAATTGGGGGAATAATAAGATGTATTTTCAGGGGAAGGGAGTACATCAATTGAATTTACTGTGAGAAAAGAATGTTCTTCGGATGGGCGATTCATGGAATAAATGATGTTGAAATGGAGTATGTTACCACTAAATTCCATAAATAATGTCCCATTGTGGACATTAATTATAGTTTTGGTGGAATTCAATATAGGACTCCCTAATATAATTGAGTCATGTTCATTCATCCTATCATATTTATTTTTATTCACATAAAAATCTGTATGAAAAATAAATTTTTTAACCCTCACAAGAACATCCTCTAACACACCATAAGGGTGTGATGTGGTCCATTTTGAAAGAGGAATGACTATTCCCATGGGATTTCGTTCACCAACATATAATTCAGTGTAAATGGAGTGAGGAGTCACAATAATAGAGGATCCCAAATCAATCATAGCATTAGAAAAAGAATACACCCCTATGGTGCATGGAATTGAGAAGGTTATAAGATCATTGCATTTTGTAGGTAGTGAAGGTTTTATTAATACTGATAAGTTCCTCCCCAAGATCGCCTTTTCATTTCCATGAAGTCATCATCAGTGTGTTCAAATTTTCTTCAGAAACATGGCATATCGTGGAATTTTCTTCATGACATCAATCAAAGGAATGATATACTGCACTTTTTTAAAAGTTTCTCGTATTTCCTTATCAAGTTCAGTTTCATTTTTATTTCTTGGTTGGGTGGCCCTTTGTGTAAATGGATGAGGAATGGTTAGGATATGAGACTCGTCGACATATATTCTCTTTCATTTGGAAGGGATTCTCTCAAGACATTGTTTTTCATGATTAAGAACATTTTCAACTATTCAGATGGTGGTTTCTTCAAAAGTAAATGAATATAATGGAGGGTTCCATCAGGTTTTAAGTTATTTCACACTCATAAGGGTGAAGTCACTAACATTTTCCTTATCCCTAGGGTTAACTACTGGTTGTGAGAGTAGTTTACCCGACCTGTGACTTTCAATCTCAGCCACTAGGTTAGTTAGGTGGTCTAATTGAGTTTTGAGGTCTTGTATGGTTGCCTGAGTGGTTTGTTGGAATTGGAAATTATAGGCAGCAGTTTTTTTCAGCATATCTTCTAGTATAGGCTCAGGATTGGGAAGGGTGGTTGGAAAGGCCTTTGGGGTGGTTGAGGATTTCATGGTGGTGGTGGTGGTGGTGGATGACTACTCTGACACTGTTGGTTCCAGGGTTGTTGAGGTTAGTCTGAATACACCCCCTTGCATAAAGGATTGGTTTCCATTCCTTCTAGAGTTGGATGGATAATATGGTTCTTGCCTAAGGGGTTTGTTATAAGGGTGTCCTGGGAAGATTTCCCCACAACTCACAGAATTTTCTCTCAATTGGGGGAATTTTTCAGAGTAATGGGTGTCATAAGAACAAATTACACAATGGATGGGAGGAGGAGATTGAGAATTACCTGGGGAGAGAGAAAGTTGTCATAGAAGGGTACAACCTTCATCAATATTTGTGTCTGCCTTCTTCTTGAATTCAACATTTTTCAACTCATGTACACCTCGAATGTGTACATTGGACATTAATCCAAATTGTTGAGTGTTGTGCGCCATGTTCTCAATTAATGTCCTTACAGAATTTGGGGTCTTATCAACCTACCCACCACATACAACAGAATCGATTATATTTCTGTCAATATGGATTAAACCATCATAAAAATAATGTATTAAAAGTTGGTCACTTATTTGGTGGTGAGGACAACATTCACATTATATTTTAAATATTTCATGGTATTCATGAAGTGTTTCCCCTTGATATATTATTATTCCATATATTTTCTTCCTTATTGTTGTAGTTCGAGAGGCTGGGAAATATTTTTAATAAAAAATGTGTTTTATGTGTGCTCAGCCTCTTATTGGGGATTTAAAATAATATCACCAATCTTTTGTGGTAACTTCTATAGAAAATTATAATGATAAAAGATTTAATTTTTCTTCATCCACATTTGCAGGATTTGATTCTAAAAAAATAGCATGAAATTATTTGATGTGTTTATGGGGATCATTTCTCGGAAGTCCATGGTATCTTCGTAATAATTTAATTAGACCGGATTTCAGGTAAAAATTGGATGCCTCTACTTGTATTTGAATATATGTTTGTTGGTTGTCAACATCAGGAGAGGTTAGTTGTTTTAGTGTTCAGTTATTCTCTAAAATATTATACTCATTAATTTTAGGTTCTAATTTGGTTTCAGAAGAAGAGGGGTTTAGAAAAGTCTCAAGTTGTGGTGTGTACTCCTTGAAAGAGTATTCTTCTGCATCTAGGGGTCGCTTACGATAGATCTTCTCCGGTTCAGGTTTGAAATGTGGTAAATCACATAATGTATAATGCATCATGAACAAAAACTAATCAAGAAATAAATTAGAACCCAAATTTATAGGTAATGGTATAATATAAAACAAATAAATATTCACAGAATTTACCCAAACCTTATCAATAAAACACACTAAAAAACAAAGCGATCAATGGCAATAGATACCAAATATGACCATGCTGTCAGGAAAAGTCAAATTGATTATGTTTTTATGGTTGATTTATGGTCTAGGGAAGACCCTAGGTCATCTCTCAAGGAGCGTTGATAGGTTTAGAGTATATATTTTTAATAAAAAGTACTAAAATGGGGGTGATTTTGAAAACGAATATAAGAAAATAACTTGATTTAAAGATATTAATATTTGGTTGATGAAGGTGATGATTTATGAATAATGAGAGAAAGGAGACATTATTATTTAACTACACACTTCCCAAGATCATTTTTCATAGACATTCATAGACATTTGGTGTAATTCTTATGATGAAATTAATTGGAATCTAGATTATTTCATAAGTCTTTATTTCATTTCTTGGGGAAACAAACCATGACATAACAATTGTATTTTAAAGTTCCAAAAGTTATGAATAGAATATAATCCTCCAAATAAAATTTAAATCTCATGTAAGAGGGTAAGAGAATTATTATTGTGAAGTCCAATCGGAACAATACAAGTCACGCACTCCAAACCGCACACCGAACAGTTAGAAATTAAGAGAAAATCAATCACATGTATCAAAAAAGTATTCAAATAAGAAATAATTTAAGGTACATTAAAATAAATGCTTTAAAACCCCAATAACTCCTAACCATTAGATAATATTGTGTTTGAACTCCCTTGACATGTGTGTAGTTCCCTCACAACGAACACCCACCGTTTAGCTCAAGATAGGGAGGTGGACGAAGCTTGTGTGAAACTAAATCTTCATGATTGATAGCCCTATGATGATGGGGGCCTCAAGTACTTCTAGGATGAAGATGATACTTCTCTAGGACTCAAAAATAGCTAATCTTTGCCTCCTGGACAAACTTACAAATGAGAAGCCCAATCTTCCATTTTTTAGGCTATGTGGAGGGTAGTTTTGGGAAAAAAGATTTTGTAAAACAATTTGGCCTAGGGTTTTCGATCAAATTACTGTCGAATATCGCTTTGTAAAAAACTAAAAACAAGTTTCACTGCCACTTGAATGTATCCATATATTGTTTGAACCATTTAGAAAAGCAGAGCCCGTGATATGGATACATCACAGCACACCACTTTTGACATCATGAAAATTCATTGCGCTAGACAGATCAGGTCGGTTTGGCCCCCATATTTCTTGAATGAGTCTTAGGTTCCTTCATTTGAAATTTAGCACAATTAATTTTGACATGCACACAAAATTTCATCCCATTTGGATGTATGGGTATGTAACAAAGTGCGGATGCATCCACTAGTGTGCATGGATCAGGCGCAGTTTGCCCCATTTTTCTTGGATATCGTCATGGGAACTCTAAATCACATCCTCCTACAATGGAATCATCAAAATAACTAACATTCCCCATTAAATCAGTGTTAAAAAAATAATTGATTCAAACATGGAATAAATTTATTTTATTATTTTTCTACTTTTCAATATAAAACAAGTTTAGCACTGTGGTGTATGGGTGAAATAGAAACAGTGAAACGTGTTGCGATCATATATTAAAAATATATTACATCAAAATATATTAAGTGATTATTTCATCCAAAATATTTATGAAAATATTACATATAAATAGGTTTAGGAAAAAAATCATCCAGGAAGTTCAATTTTCATCATAATTTTTTAAGAATGAATTATTCCAAAGACCCATGTGTTTATGGGAAAAAATTCTTCATATAATAGATTCATAAAATTATCCTTAATTTATATTATATGATATTATATCGTTTTTTAGCTATCTACTATTGAGTCCTGATTTTCAGTATTTTCTTTCAGCACCATAATCTCTTTTTCTACATAAAGAGCTATCAGACATGTTTCATTGTGACTAACTTGTGATCATTAATGGATCATATACATATATAACCTCATTTATGATCTAAAAAGAATACATATAGACTGTTTATGTTTTACTCATTATTCCAGAAACATTTTCGTCAAAGAATATTATCTCCTTCAATATAATTCATCGATATTACAATGAACCTTTTATTTTTAAATATGTACCACACATAATTTTTAAAACATGAACATTATATTCAATTGAGTATTTGATTGGAATCACCATGAAAATAAAGTAATATAGTATACATAAAAATAACGATTTTTATAATGTTTTATATAAATTAAATCTATTATAAATTTTTTAATAAATTCAATACTTATTTATCTTTCATTAAACACAATAATGATATTCTTCGATGTTTTATGCTACATGTAAAATCTTTTTTTATAAAATACTATTAATATTATTATTCAAAATAAAAACTATCACATATAAAAAAATTAGAATATATTAATAAGATTAACCAACTAATAAAAATATATGGATGAATTGTATGGTTACCAATTAATTAGATATGAACATAAAAACCAATTCAATATAAAGGAAATGTTTTAAAACTATTTTTTATCCTATAAATCTATTTTTATATAAAAATTAATGTAATTTTTACTATTTTATTTTATTAATGAAATAAATATATAATATATTAAATAATTATTTTCCATTGATCAAATCAATATTATAGGAATGAGATAATAATAGATCCAATTTTAAAAATAAAAATTGTGTTTTTCTAAAGTTGTTGTTGCCACCTTTTAATGATGTACATGATTTAAAATTTTTGAAACATTATGAAATTTTATTTAAAAAAATAATAATTTATGAATTATTAATGTCAAAACTATATTAAGTTTCATTTTTGGAGTTTTTATGGGAATTTTAATTTTCAGATAAATTGTGATAAAATACATGATTTTTATTAATAATTGACTTGTCATATCAATTATTTATAATTTTATGTTATATTTGAAATATAATAAAAAGTAAAAATAGTTCAATTATACATTTACTCGTTTAATTTATGTAATTGGAATATTTTTCATATTGAATTTTTATATAAAAACATTCTAAACATTTAAACATTTTCACTTCAAAAACCATCTTTCTCATTGTGTCTTGAGGATTAATTTTAAATTGATACTTTCCACTACTATAAGTATAATATGGAAAAATATATTCCATATATTGAATAATAATATTATATATTATTTAATAAGGTAATATAAATATTTTCCATAATGACCTTTGAAAACATTTAATATTGATTACAATGATTAAGGTAAAAATGAGTTTACATTGTTATTAGTCATAGAATATAATTTTTACGAATGACCCAAAACTTTTCCAAGACCTATATTCCATTTCTATTTCGACCCTTATAACATTAAAAGTGAATATTATTTGTTTTGAGGAAACTTTTAAAAAAATTATCCTATATAATATATTATGTATTGAAGAATACAAATAAAAATGAACCTTCCAAGAATTATATATCTATAATGATTTGGGATAAGGATAAAAACACATTGGTTCAGTTATAAAATACAATTGAAATATAAACTATATTTTTTTAATAATAATAATTTATCTATTTATTTTAGAGCTGATTTAGTAACATAACCTTATTAAAAAACAATGTAATTGTTTAGTTAATAATTAAATAAAATAAATTATATTAAAAATTTTTAAAATGGAGAAAATTGAATGAATTATTGTTTTGGATTAATTTTTTGGAAGAATATATTATCCTAAAATGGTTTTAACTTAGTAAATTAAAATTTAGATATAGTATTGATATTTTTATATTTAAATTAAATAAATAATTTAAAAAATTTCCTTAAACTTGTATTACAGAAATTGTATTTTGTTAAATGACTAAAAATTAATAAACCACATATCATATAAAAAGTAATATATAAATGGAAAAAATATCATATCTAATCCATTGATATAACTATTTAATCTTTATAAGGAACATGTTAACCCCTAAAGAGTACAAACTTTTTTTAGCACAATTAGAGTTAAAGTAGTGTTTTTTCACATTACATATGCTTATATTACTATTAAGATTCAATACACCTGGTATTTTAATTTTTATTTTAAATTATTAATAATATTAATGAAGTAGTGGGTATATATTTTATAATTATTCTTACATTAGTTAATTGTAAAATTTTAAATTATATAAGAAATTAAAATTGGTACAATGTTAAAAACAAAAAGGGTAAAATCGATAAATCCTAAATAATAAGGTAAAAAATGATAAAATAACCATTTATTTTTTTTTTGTGGGAGGTTTTTATTGGGAAAATAAACCCTACTTTCAATTTTTATTCAATTATTTAGCCACACTATGTGTGAGATACCTCCAAACATGATTTATTTTTGACTTTTAGCATCTGTATATCACACATTTCTACATGCTTTCCATTTTGAGGAAATATGATGTCATTAATTTTATTTATGGACGACTACCGCCTCCTAGAGTGATATGAATAATTTAAGAATTATATTGATTTTTTAAAGGATGGGTTTAATAGAAAATGAAATATTTAATACATAAAAATTACTATAATTATATTATTTATATCATTTAATTTTTTCATATAATATTTAATGAATGTGAAAACATCATCCATGCATACTTACATCCTAACATTTCCAAGAACAATGTATTTCATTTTCTATCACCAAACAATTATTATTACACTAAAAACAAATATATGGAATATATATGATGTTTATATAATAGTTTGTATTAGGGATATGATTAAATCATTTTCTTTTTTAGAGGAAAAAAATTAACAAATCAAAACATTCTCATATCACAAAGCAGTTATTAACAAAAAACTGAATATAATAAAATATTATTAATGAATGGTTAATAATATATTATAATAGTATAATATATGATATCATAAATATTAATATGGTTATTATGTAATTTATTAAGATGTATAAAACAACTATACTGGTTGTTAGATAATTCTCAACCAAATGGATGCTTAATGTAAGGGATTTCTTAACTCAATTTTTACTTATTGGGTTAAACATATAATGCATTGATTATTCCATGATAATATTCTTTGAATAATAAATTTTTATTATATTAAGTTATATTTCTTATTTTTTAAGTTAAATTTAAATTTTATAAACAAAATCGATACATTTTTTTATTTTCAAATCAATATTATGATCTTTATAGGGGATTATTTCAAAATCTCATTCATATTAATATTGTTTATTATAAATTATCATTTAATGAATATTACATGACTAATTATTGATAATCCATTCCATTTTATTACCACTTGTTTTTTAATGATCCCCATAATGTAATAGACATTTTCAAAACACTTTTCTACTTAATGTTTTTATAAACGGATTTCAATAAAATCTGAATTCATTTCACTATTCGATTAGGAATATATTTTCCTCAAAACCAATTTTTTCTAGAAGTTTTTTTTAAAAACGATTCAAACATGTAAAAAATATTTATTAAATTAATTTTTTCCAATTTTATTCATTAAAAAATTAATTAATAGGATTCTTTTGTAGTTTTTAAAACAATTAACATTTGGTTTTTTTATAAAAGAGTCCGAAAAAAAATATTTTAACATGTACAATATGAATTGAATTAATAACCTTCTTGAACACAAATATATTATCAAGAGTATTTTATAGTTTCAAGAAAAATATTATTATAAATTTTCTTTTCAAAAATGTTTAATAAAATTTTATATTTAAAAATTATTTTAAAATACAATGGTATTCAAAAACATACAATGTGAAAGGTTATAATCCTAAAAATGTTTTAAATATAATTTATAGTATTTATATTAAGAAAAAAATATCTCAAAATTTCCCTAAATGGTATTTATATTATTATTAATTTCCTTATTCTTCCTATGGATGGTTTATTCTGACATTCATCGTAGAAATTATTAATATTTACTTTTTTCTTTCATTTTGTTGTTATTATCATTATAATGAAATATTAAAATTCTTGTGAACATATATTTCCATTATATTTCAATATTATTTATCATTGATACATTTATTTCCTAAAACATACACAATTATGAAATATGGTTTTATATTTAATAGTTAATTATTATGATGGTTATATTTTAAAAATTTAATCCATTACTCAAAATGTATATTTGAGAATGAACATTTTTTATGAGAAAAATAAATTATTTGAAATTTGAGCAATTATATTTACTGTACAACACTTGTTGGGGTCAAATTTATATCGACCCATTATTTTTTTGTTGCCTCATGAGATGAAAATAGTTAGAATTAAATCCATCACATTTGTAACCATGACTATATTAATCTTTCTTGTAAAAGGTCCTTAATTTATTATGTATTAAACAAAATTTTGAAAGGAATTCACAATTAATTTTTCAAGTACACGAGAAATATTGTGTCCAGTAATAAATCATTTAATTTATTTAGGATTTAGTTATTATGATCCATGATATTTTCACAATGAAGAAATCTATAGTGCATTTCACTCTTAGATGATTGATTAACTTGCATGTCTTTCTAGTTATTTAAATTCATAGGTTGATTCTATATTATATTATCATTATAGTAATGTTATTTAAATGAATTTTTTTTTGTTATATACCACACCATATTATTTACACACTTCCTTCTTATTTTTTTAGTTATATGGCATGTTTGTTATATTATTTACCTTTACATAGTTTTTTTATCGTTAATTTATTATTTAATCCTATAAATTTAAACCTTACTAATAATTTTAGCTCAGTCTAATTCTATATCCTTTCACGAGATAAAAATAATTTTACTATATTTGATATGAAATGTTGCGCAATATGGAATAATGATATTATCCTAAAAATAGATGTTGTAATTTCAGTATTCCAAATGTATCGAAAATAAAAAAAATTATATGTAGTTTAATAAATACAACTAAAATTTTTCGTCCATTGAATTTCATTTACTAGGATATTATGTTAATATAATGGTAGATGGTTTCTTCTTACATCTTCTTTGGTATGGGTCACTGTAATAGTCTTCTGTATATTTTACCATAAAGTCTTTAAAATTTTCCTCCTTTTGAATAACGATTTATGTAATATTTTTTAGATATATGAAAACATTAATAACATACACATTCAATTAAATATATATTCAATGATATTAAGTGTTGTGAAATAATTCTTAAACACTTTCAATAATTTTATGTACTTAATTAATGAAATTAATTATCATCCCTAACATTTTTGAATATGTTACTTAGTAAGGAGTTAGTATAATCAATCAAAAAACCTAGAAAAATATTTTCTCTATCCCTTGGAGTTGAATGTTAATATAAATTAACAAAAATTTATTAAGGGACATCCATAATATCTATACATTCATCAGTCTGTTAATGCACTGATGGATTTTCAGTAAATTCTTTTTTTCGTCTTCAAGATATTCTATTTTGAGAACTATGTGAGGCTTCATCTTTAGATTGAGATGATAATTAGGTTGATGTATTAGTATAGTATTATTAATCATCCAAGTATATTTTTTATTCATTTAAAAACCCATCTATCACATTAATATATTTCACATCCCTGGTTCCCGAGATTTTTCTTTGGGATTTGATGATTTTTTTCAAAAACATTTTTTTTTCATTTTCAACTACTTCCCAAATAACGGTATCATGGACTTGATCATCACCTTGATTATCTACCATAATATTCCTAAGAATTTATTTTCTCATGATCATTTAATTAAATATCAAATTAATGTTCAAAGTACTTGTCAAAGGATCAGTTGAAGGGTTCATTATCAATGGATCAACCAATATATGAACCAGCTATTCCTTCCAAATATCATTAGTTGGAGGTATTTCATGTTTATTCCTTCGAAATTATATATTATATTAACTAATTTATATAATGAAACAAATTTATATGTTAGGATTTCATTCTATTAACATCTTTTTATCTATTATTTTCCTCATTTGTCAAATTATCAAGTATTTTCCCCTTCAATACCATTTATTCTAATACTTCCATCCCAAACTAATTATCACTATATTTCTTTTTCAAATTTCCTATACATAAAAACTAATAATTATTCCTTAGAAATTATATTATGTTTCTTCCTATCCATGTATAGAGAGTTTTTAAGAAACATACCAACATTCCACATTGTAAGAATTTTTTCCTTAAGGTTCTCAACATCATCAATACTCAATTACTTTATTGACTTATCAATGAGATATCTCAAATTGAGATAATAGACATATCAAAAATTTCATTATTGACACATCACCAAAATAAATTATTTTATCTCTGACTATAAAGAATTCATCTCTATTTTTTTCATTCATGTAGATAACCTTGTCTTTGATAATAAATATTGGATGAAGATTAATTTTGAGCTTAATTATTCTATTATTGATTTTCAATATATATTTCAACATATATTTCAAGATATTGAATAATGTCTTGTTACCAATGAAATAAAAAACATAGATATCCTAAATATTTTACATTTATGTATCACCTTTAATTTGAAAAAGATAAATTTGAGCCTACAAGAACACACATATATAATCTAGTGCAATAAGTGGTAATTTTTATAACTTCACTTCTGAGGAAAATATGGGTTTCTCTGAATAATAATTTTTAATTGAGAAACTTTTTTCTATAGCTAGTGGGTAATAAATGATGATTCATCTTCATGAGGTGTATCCATTAGCATGGAAATATTTCTAATATTTCTGTCATATGGATTTCTAAATTGCTTCAAGTAAACATGCATCAATCCATTTGTTTCACTAAATTATGAGGTTATGTAGAACTCTCCAAAAATTTATGCATTGTGAATGTCAAAATATATGTTGAATAAACATAGAAACTCTAAACCGTGGGCTAGAATATTTTATTTTAGAATGGAATAAAATCTTCTGAACAATCATCTATATATAAACTATTCCATTATAGTATCCCTCGTAGAGAGATCATCAAGAAAACTACATAAAGATATATTGTATGAAATTGAAAGGAATCATATAAACATTAAAGGAACAGACCAAGGGAAAACTAAATGACTAGTTCTATATTCTTAATCAAATGTTGACACTGGAAATTCTAAGCCACTCTTGTTATTTATTTTAATTGTGAGATATAACTAAATATCTTAACAATTTTATACTTCAAAAAAAATCAAAACAATTCATGAAATAAAATATATTAAATGATATATATTTTAAAATATTTATTCGTCCAAATTTTTAAGAAATTAGGTTTACCATATCAAAATCATTCAGTTGAATCCTAGGTTTTTTTAAAGGAGATTTAAAATATTCATTGAAAAAATATTATAAATAGTAATAAAATGGTATCTCCCAGATGAACCTTATTTTTAGGAATAGAAATACATTATAAAAAAAATATTGTAGTGAAACGAAATATGTGGTTGCATAAAAAAATTTCATAAGAGGAATAATTTTTACCTAATAAAACATTGAATAAAATAAAATTACAATGGAAAATAAAATATTATGAAAAATCTCTTTGGATTTTTTAAGATGTTATAAGATAAAAAATTCATGAAAAATTAAAGAAAAAAAGAACTCCCTTTTCTTAAAGATTCTTTCACTATAAGAATATATGTATAATTGGTTGTGGATTATTGATCAAATTATATCGAGCGTTCCCTTATTCTGTTTAATATATTAAAAGGTATTATAATTTTAGTTTTTGATAAAAAAATTCATCTAGTTGTACTTATGTTCTAATGAACTATAAATTAATTTACCCTTTCAAATTAATAATATTTTGGAACAATTTTATTCAGGGATTTTTCTTCACAATCCACTTACTATATACCATGTTTTTATTTTCTGGTCCTCATCTTTTCTCCTTAAAATAAAATCACTATAATTATAGTACCAAGATATTATTAGGTCAAGAATTAAAAGAATATTGAACTTTCATGTTTCAAATCTGACCAACATTCTTATGTTGAATATTTTATTAATTATTCTTAAATATAATGTTTTTCTAATCCATAAGAATAATTTTTTTAGATAACCTTTGTTTTTCTAATTTCATCCTATTTAACACATTTTTATAACTCATTCAGTATTTGGAATAAAATAATATGACTAAATATATTTTTTAATGCAAAACCAATTTCATGAGTATTTATATATGGTCTTAGTTGACAATAAAGATTACCAAATATAATTCATTACACTTAATAACTCAATATATAGTTATAAAACAAGATTCTTATAATATTGAATTCAAAAATAATTATATTCATTATCTAACTCTGTTGTAAGATTAAAAATCTCTTATATTTGTTTTGAAATTTTTTAATTTTTTTATCATGTTCTATATTTGAATATTTATAGTCTATGATAACCTTATTATTATTTTTCTAAAATAATGTAAAAATTCTATTCATCTCATGAAGAATATGCAGATTATATTTACCATTTGATGAAATTACATTTTCTATTTCTGAGGAGGTATAACTATATTCATTACGGTATTTAGGATACTGATATTTTAGTATTATATTTTAAAGGGATTCAGTCTATACATTTGGCATATAGAATTAGTTATCATTTGGAATTCCCAGATATAAACTAATGAACTTATAATCATCTCTACTATTAGAATTAGAACATTCTATGAATCTCCAATTCTAACACTCCATGTATTCCTTTTTTTTCAAAATATTCTTTTCTTTTCCTTTACATAGCATTCTTGATGATATTTATTTCATCTTCAACCACGGAAAATAAAGCATTATGTATCTATTTTAATTATAATCATAGAAATTCATCTCAAAATTATCTTTTATTTCACTATAACCATCTTGGTTTTCGTATATTTGTATCCATAATCCTTTTGTATCACTATATTTTTCATCCTTATAGTTAACTATTAAATATTATTCTCACTATCATTAGATGAAATTTTATTTCACACATCATGAAAATTATTATTTTTGATATAAAAATGTTAAACATTATAACTAGATTTTGGTTTCATAGTTGTGGATATAAAAGCCTAAGAAACACTATTCTTCTTTCTTTTCCATTTAATAATATCTTTTAAAGCTACTCACATAATTTATGTATGTTTAAAAACTATCATTCAAACACAGCATACCTAAATTATTAGTATTGTTTTTTATTTTACACCAAGATTACCATTCATTGGAAAAATATACATAATATTTAATATCAACTACTCACTTAATCACACCTTATAGGTAAGAGACTGTAAAATATTCACTATAGTCCTAAAACATTGATGGATTTCAAAAATATATATCACATGGTATAAAAAATCATATAATTCTACATAAAAAATTTGGCTTCTAGTTTCCAAAAATATCATGGTTCCTAAAGGGGTAATAAAAAATTCCAAAAAATATTATTAATAGTTTGAAAAGAATATATCTGACTATAAATATTCCATATTAATTGAGATAAAATTTTTTGAACATTATAATTTATATGATATTATAATTTTTTCATTATAAATTGTTTTAACATCCAATTATTGAATTTATATCTTTTGTTTTTCATGAGAAAATTATAAATCCCAGTATTAATAACAAAATAAATCATTCTATATCACTAGTATTCATATTCCAGATCATCAATTATATAAGGTCTGCAATAATAAAGATCCACTAATTTCCCAATATTCAATCCTTACATAGTCAATAAATTCTTTTCTCTATAGACACGGTCAATATAAATATTATATTTGTTTATAGAACAGATCTAAAAATACATTCTTGATCGTAAATTTACTAAAAATACTATAACAGTTCCGGTTAGTTTTAGTTTATAAAATATTAATGATATAGTTTCCCAAAACCACATTTTATAACAAAGTTTATCAAAAAAGTTTTGGTTTCAATATAACATATATGAGGAGTAAGATACTAATTAAAAAATATTAATATAATTTTCTAAAACATTAAAAATAGAGATATGTAAGACCTAAAAAACTAAGGATAAGAATGTAATACAAACATTCTAAAATATGGTAAAAAACAAAGATTATATTTTCAAATAATGGACTTCTCTTTAACCTCTTATGATAAGGTAGCCTCTTCCCCCATATTTGGGTATCCATGACTTATCATATGTTATATTCTATATACCAATACTATGAATACATCAATTATAATGATATATAAATTTAATTCCTAATACTTGGAGAACCCTTGATCAGAATAAAAAAATTAACTCCCTATATTTCTCTATTTATCCCAGAGAGACTTCTATCTACCATATCTGACAAAAAAAAATTAAATTTAATGAAAAACTATAAATAATTTCAAAATATATCTCCCCACATTATTTATTACGGGAAAATATCTAAATGAAACTAAAGATGTCTTCTCAACAAAAATATGTTACCAACACTTAACTAGAAACCATTGATTATATATCATCAACTCCACCCTTGAGGTTGTGGTCCTACTTTTGGGTGATCTTTAAATGATATTATTGCACAAATTTTTAGATATATTGAAATGTAATATGAAAAACATCATTTTCACTCTATGTGTTCTGTATATAATCACTATGTTCGATATTCGTTCGTTACTACACCATTAAAATGGTTCAAATTTTCAATTAGGTAGTGATGGAAAAAATTATCTTATCTAATTGTTGAGATTTTATCTTGTAGCCTTAATAAATGTTCTTCGGTTAGAATTATGTGTCTCCATCCATATAATTCATTATGTTATAATTATTATGACTCTCTCTAATGGAATTATTAGTACATCATATAATAGAAATTATAAATCGTTTGTCTGATGGTATTTTTATGTATCTCTATGATGGACATTATACATATCTTCCTATTATAATTAGTAGATATAAATATTATTAAACTATTATTCTAAATTATGTATAAGTTAATTCCATGCAATAAAAAACATAATTACTAAGGACATAAAAATGATAAAAAAATTAGAACTTATAAATGTAGAATTTTATTTTCCAAAATTAATGTTATAAAGTGACATTTTCACTCAATATATACATGAAATATTAAGTGTATACTACACTCCACCACTTATCTATACCTATGAGAACTATGAATAACACATAATAAATAGACAAATAATAAAATAAATCCATCATACAATCCACAAGGGTTCTCACATCTCGCCTTCATATTTTTTTTCCACACCACTATAACTCTATAATATATTTTTTTTCTATTCTCCCCATTATTGGAGATGCACTAAGAGTGGGAAATGAATTATTCTCCTTAATGGTATGGAACATATGTATCACCCCATTTCCTCACGAAAAACTCTTATACCATTTGATATTATACTATCATTAGAGATTTATCTGTCTAAAAACTTATTACAAATGAGCCCTAATCTTTTCTCACAACATCTATATGGGCAACCCAGTGTAAAGAAACACGATCACATAACAATAACACCAAATATTTTCCTGAATTTGATTAATTTGATACCAAAAATGTCAATTAAATATAAAATGGATGTATTTAATCAAATTATGAAAATTTTGATCTTGAAACATATATATTGATAGGGGAAATATAATTTTCAAATTTATGTGAAAAAATAAATCATTGGATTCCTAGACTTCTCCAGTTTCTCCCCCTCCAGGAGTGTACTCCATGCCTAATCACCATTATAATTTTTATCCAAAAATATAATAATACATTATTGTAGCAGTTGATACATGATGAAAATTTGAAATTAAAAACCAAATAAAATATAAATACACTACTATGATGACTTTTTTTCATATCACCATGAGTTCCCACTGCACATTACTATCATAAAAATGTTGGAATAGGTTACATCATCTACTTATATTAAGTTACCTCTCTTGGACTCAAAATTATTCCTTAACCTAGTTGAAATTTTCATTGAGGTAAAAAAGTTTCTAAACATATTTATTCTTGAATCCTTTTTAGGATTATAGATCTATATTTCATTGTATATTATGTATTTATTTATGTTTTATCATTTTTCATTTCTGGGAAGACTATATTTTATTGATCTAGTGAGTAACATTCACACTTTTCATATTTTATAATTATATAGCCTTTACATGTGATTTGGACACTTCATGAAAAATTAATTTGGCACATGTCTCAACATCTATATTGGTGGGGTGGATTGTTTGATGAAATAGAAAAATATCATGTCACATGTTTTGTTTTCCCATAACTTTTATGAGTTAGATTTTACTTTTAATCCAAGTTATGGTCGTTTGGATATTTTTTCTGATTTCATGAACATTCCACACAAAAATAAATTAGATTTTCATATTATTTTCTTAGTAAACATCTCAATCACTAAATTAATGATGTCATCCACCTTTCATATCTCCTCTTTCATCTATATAAATATCTGCTAGTTTATTTTTATAATCCTTTATCTATATTTAATATCACTTTAAAAATGCATAGTGAATCCAATTTTTCCTCTATAGAAACATAAAATTTTATCTTGTGTGAGGTATTTCTTATTATTAACTAAATAATGTTTTATGTAAATCACTCTTTGTATATTTCTTCACATTATTACCCACTATGTAGAATTTATTCCATTTCTAGAATTCTTTTTCATCTATTATTTTGGTTGTCTCCTTTTATCAATAATGTAAAAAATGTAACTGATTGAAACAAACCATCATTCATAATTTTAGATCCCAAATATATTATAATATTAAATAAAAATTTATCCATCATTATAATTTGTCCTTAGAATATATATATTATTTTCTATGAATTCATTATAGTAATTTTACATTCATATTCAGCATTCCACCCCCATAAAATTTGGTATCTGGACACATGGAGAAGTTTTGATGTTATTCTAACAATCCATGGACATATTGAAACCCCTCATATTATAAAGATAATTTCCTACAAACCAGTTTGTTTGTTTTGGATTGAATCTATCCAAACCATTCTTTATGAAAACCATAATGTTTTGGCTATGAATACCCACTTCCTGAGATCCAATTTGAGGGATTATTTTCATAGAAATCCTCACTTACACAATTTATATTTTGGTTGTATTACCATTAAATTTTACATTCATGTTTTGAAATAAATTTATTTATTCTTCCATGTGGATAATGTAGAGGCTTCTTGAAGTGTTATTATACTCTATTTACCACTAGCATTAGCTACTTTTAGAAAAAACTCATCTCATGGACCTGAGTGAAAGCACATCTTTTTCATTTATATGGGATTTTTTTAGTAATATTTATTCTATACTATTTTCCTTTTCTTATAGCTCTATGAATATTATGTCCAGTGAATATTTATAAACACCAAAATATATAAATCTCTATCCCTAGAAACTTTTCCACATCAAAACTACTTACTTATGAAATCATAAATCCATAATACACATTCATTAATTATTTCTTCCCAAATGATAAAACTATTAAAATCCCAAAAGTTAAAATGGCATAGTGTATTTGGGTAATTAGATACATAACATAATAACCTCAAATATTTATAAAATTTATTATGTAATGGTCCCAAAAATCAATCACTAATATAAATTAGCATGGGATAACCTATGGAAATATACATTATTGGGTTCTTTTATATTTCCAAGTAATGGAATAATAAAATCGTTACACCGATAATATAATTCAACATATTTAAGAGGCATAACAGGGTGATAAAAAATATTTTATCATCATAAAAATTAACATTGAAACATGATATTAGATAATATCATCATTGAAACATTGTAATGTGGCCACAAATTAAAACATGTTATCATAATCATAACCAAATGATAAATACTAATACATCTTATCATGATGTTCTTAGGATAACCTCACATGAACAATACATGGTATCTCGTGATATAAAAACATTACCCAATGTATATGAGGACTTTATAATTTTTACCCCACCCGTCACATTTTTATAGAATACATCCATTTATAATCCACATAGATAAGGGAGAAAAATAATGTATTTAATAAATTTTAATCTGATAAATAAGGATTGTGTCTTATATAAATGGGAATCTATAAAAAATTAAGATTAGACTATCTTGGTGAATACATTTGAGTGGAAATGGGGTTCGGTATTGACAATACAAAAGTGGGGCATGGAAAATAAAGAGGTAGTTATTGTAATATAATGGTTGTATGTAATGTTTCATAATGAGTGAAATGTGTCATCTCATTACATGAAAATCATAGGTATACTAAATGGAAGAGGATAGAATCTCTTTCGTTAAGAGGATGCTCTTAAATGAATGAGGAGATCCTATAAAGATATTATGAACTCTTAAGAGGGAATTAGAGTGGGATAATGAGTGAAAATTCATTATTAAAGGGTTTTGAATAAAGATGAGAGGTAGAATTAGATAGAATTTATAGAGACGTTTTGGGGAATTATTTATTAATTTCTAATCATATGGTTTGGACTCAATATCATAAAATAATAAAATTATAGACATTATCATGCTTTTTAAAAATAGTATCTTCTATATTGGTGTGAATTTAAATATATTTTAAGTCAATGGAACCAAATACTTAAAATAATATCATTGTTGATGTGTAATTCATTCATACTGGTAAATTATTTTTTTTAAAACCATGAAACATAAATAAGGATTTGAAGGATTCATTAGTAAATTATAAATGTAATCCAATAAATTAAAAACAAATTATTTTAAATAATAATCATTAGATTATTCATTGATACTTTATATAAAAGTAATTATATCTCTTATCATCTATTAAGATTTTATAATATAGACTATAATCATATGATATTTAATTTTTTCCCAAAAATTTGAATAAATAATAAAATTATGATAAATTCATCATTTTCTAATTTTTAGTTCTAATTTTAAAAATGATATATATTTTTTCTAAATAATTTCTTTAATAATAGAATTTCAATTTTAAAATAATCCTCACTAAAAATAATAGTTGATACAATTCTAACAATTTTATATCACCTAAATAACAACATCATACCCGATTAAATTATATTATCATTTATATTTAAATAAATATTATTTATTAAAATTATTATATTAAAAAAATAAATTTAAAAAATTATTGAAATTTTGAAATCAGTGACTCGATTGGTATTATATTTTTCCAAAAATTCAATAATGTTTTCCTCGTAAGAAAATATATTTTTCATCAAACACATTATATGATCATAATGAATGAAATAATTAAACAGGATAAATATATTCTTTATATTATAAAAATAAAATATAAAAAATCATTTCATATGATCTAGATACATGAACCCATATTACACTAGTTTATGAACTATGCGTAATTTGTGTATTGGGTTGGATTTCTGATGGTGGTTTGGTGAACATTGTTTGAATCATGATGTTTATAAACTTTAACTTATCAGGTAAATGGTTTATCTCATATATAATTTGTCATTTCGATGGATGGGATTGGTCAAAGGAAAATATGAGTGATATTATCTCCCTTATAATCTCTGATAATTGGTATTCATAGGGTATGTTCCTACTAGTAGAGGCCATGGTATTTTTTTCTATGTCAATTGGATGTTATAATATCCCTTCATATTTACTTACCAAAATAAAACACTATACAAACACCATATTATCAATGGTTAATATGATTATTAGAGTTTTCAATTTGGTAATCCATATTTTATAATTGTCCAAAATATCTAATGTGTTGAATGTGTTTTATATAACAATATTTCATAATAAATAATTCATATATTTAAAGTGAAATTTAATATATAAAATTGTATGTCGTAAAATTATACCCCATTCAGAAATTTGACCCTTGAAATTTTATATAAAACAGTAAAATAGATTCGAGTACTTAAAATTGAACGCCTTTTCGGGTTCCCTTGTCACCATCTTAAACAAGTGGTTCAACCGCAACACTTTGTCCATGAGAGTTGTCTTATTTAATAGAATGTTTTCTCTTGGATCTATGATATTCACTAGTTACTCCTTGTAATATAGATCATTCTACTGTGGTTCCACATCTTGATCCAATAAATATGACATTTCTAGTATGTACATCTTCCATAGTGAAACATGAAATATATCATTTACTTTGGATAGGTTTGGTAGAATTTCTAGTAAATAAACCCTATCTCTTGTGAAATAAAGGGTTGAAAAGGGGATAATATGTCTTGGAATAAGATTTCACTTCTTCCTAAACGTCATTAAATTATTTCAGGGTGATATTAGAAGTAATATGTCATCCATAATCTCAAAATCTAGATATTATCAATGAAAATGTGCATAGATTTTGTGTCTAAATATGTGGAATTCATATGAATATAAATGTTTTTCACTTTCTCTATCATCAATTAGATAATATCTATTTCTATAAGAATCCTCTATCCAAATTTATCACAACATATTGATGTGTGAAACATATTCCAATAAAACACCTCATAAGGGTGTATTTTAATGATAGAATATAAAATTTTATTATATGATATCTCTGTGTAGGGAATATATTTATTAAAACATTCATTAAAATCCATTGAATATAATATAATAATATCCTATAGACATTGGACTATTCTCTCATAATGACCATACATCTAAGATAGATAAGAAGCACTAAAACTCAATATTATTTCTAGTTCATGCATAAGGTTTCTCCCAAAACATGGGTTAAACTTCTTATCATTTTTAGATGCAGCTAATATTGGATCTCTATGCACTATCACGTCTTACCTTATAGATTTCATGACGATGTGGTCAAAATAAAAATCTTCTATGATAATAATGAAATATACATACAATACATGGAGATTGACTACCACAAGATATCATTATTTCCCCTCCATATCCATGGGATCCATCCCATGAAATCTATACTTATGTTTTATAATATCCCTACTTTTATAGGTAGAAGTTTCATTATATGGTTAGAATTATTACATTCACCCTTGACTTGTTTTCTTACCTAACACCGAGATAAAAATATTGTAATCCCCCTATTAATTTCAACCCACAAAATGTTTTTCATTACATTATTATACATCTTAGTGCTTTATGGGTGAATATATAAGGATGATCTATGTGACTAATATTGAAGACCCCACAATAGTTATGGTTTTAATGTGACACATATACGTGTTTCAAACCATATAACTCAATCGTTACCAAAGGAAAACTCTATAATATTCTATAACATTATCTCTATCTCCTCATCTGCATTTTGGGAATCCGTAAAACTATCATGAATGAATGGTTTCAAAAACAATTTTTATAGTTTTGGATGGGGATTCATTTGTTATTCACATCTACAAACTCTTCATGTCTATGAATATGGATCCCTTTTAAACAAAATCATTGATAATGATGTAGGATCGTTTCTACTCAGAGTTTCATCTTGTTTTTATACCTTCCCTAATGGTACTGGATTAAACCATCATAATCCTCGATCCAGTCTTGCTTAATTCATTGGAATATATTATGCTCATTTTATGTGAATATATAATTGAGGTTCTTAAGATTTGTATATATATAACACTTCCCCACGTTGAGATAATTCTTCCAATTCATAAATTTGATGATCACTATAGTAATTCCTAAATCATCATGTAAGAATTTATTCTCAAGGATATTTAATTATCAGGAGGCATAAGATATCAATATATCATCATTCATGAGTAAAAATCCCAATGTTTTTCGGAATATATTACTTTATATCACTAATCCTTCCCCAGTGGTGGGTAATGTGACCATAGGTTCCTTTTTTCATCCTCTTAAATAATTTAACTCTGTCTTCTCATCGATCAGTCCAATCAATCATCAATTATTTTCATGTAATATTGGTTAGTTGAATTTAAAATCATGATAATTTTCTCAAAAGTTTACAATTATTTCTCAGTAATCCAAGAAATATATGGATATCCCTCATAGATGTTGGTTCAGACCATTCCACAATTTAATTTCATTTAAAGATCCAAAGATAACCCTTTTTAGTGATAACATGCCCCATATATTTCACTTGATGCATCCAAAAATTATATTTATTTTAATTTTAATTTTTTTTCATTTTTCATTGTCTTGGGTACAACATTAAAATGAATCCCATGTCCCCTATTTATTTTGGATTAGATAACAAAAAAATATCTGAAGTCTATAATAAATGTTTCTGTGTAATACCTCAATAATAACTTTATTAAATTCATAATGTTTTTTAGGGAAGTAGGGACTCTACATGGCATAAATATGAACCCATAGTTCATGCACATTGTTCAAAAATTAGTTTTCGTATTTCCACAATCTCTTTATTTACATGATAATATTCTAACTAACGATCCATCTTACGTATGTTTTAGGATCGAAATATATAATTAAACTTGTCATATATCAGTAAAAGTTGAAACATTTTAATTATTGTTATCTTTTTTAAATCATGATAATATATGAGAATGTGCATTCACCCAACCATATTTTTCATAGAGGACCACCACACCACTTAAAGAACCCCTTAGTCATAAACACATTATCAAGATTTTCTTATAGTTTCTTCTTATAATCCTCAAGTTCAATAGTTTCTATTCTATATAGATTCTTGTATACCGGAATTCTTCTAGGTATAAGCTTGATTGAGAACTCAAAATCACTTTTTAGAGGAAGACTAGAAAACTCATCAGGAAACACATTAGAATATTCCCTTAGAGTGGATTTTTCATCAAGGATGATCTTTTCCTTTGTGTCAATAATTTTATCTTGATACATATTAATATATGAAAAAAATATATATAAATGAGATTATGATACCAAAATAGACTAATCCTACACCTTAAATTTTTATAGAATTATAGGGCTATTATTGATACATAGGTTTCTTTCCTTCTATGGGGAGTTTATGATTTCTCTATTTATGGAAATAAAATCCATACCAAGTGTTGCATTGAATTTTGGTAAAGGTATTATCACAAAGTTCTATATAAAATATAATCCGAATATATGGAAAATAGACAAGAAAAACACTTTGGATGCAATAATTTACCTATTTTTCATTTTCATAGATAACTCTACTTCAGGGTTTTGAGGTGGATTTTGAATAGTTATGATAAACATGTATGATATGCATAAAGGAATCTGATTGTAATAAAATTTTAACTTTCAAATTATTGAATGGGTAACAATGGTACATGTGAGAAGAACATTTTTTGGATGCATATCATTATTTTTAATGGAATAAGATCAACATTTATCTATAGGCCCTGTGGATGTAGTAATTAGATATAATCTATAACCCTTATCATAATGCATTGATTCACATATTTTTTTATTCCTTATAGTATAATAATTGGGGGTAGTGACAAGGGTAAAATAGAGCATTTATTTCTTATATCATAGTTATTGGTTTATCCCATCACTATTCACTATATTATTATTCTTACATCCCATCATAAAATAATTTTGTTATCCCCTTCTTTATATTTATAATATTATTCTTCCCACACTATTAAGAAGTGGGATGATTGTATTTATTTACACTGTGATATTTTTCTATTACATTTAAAGAATTAAAATCCATTTTATTCTTCCTATGTCCTAACTCATAAGACCTATGAGTTTTAGTAATACTTTTTTAAGTAATGGGAATATTATGGATGAGAATTATCGTACTATAAATCATATATATGGGAAGTAATGATAACTGTAAGGATAACATATAAATGAAAAATAGTCTATAACCTATGAACTTATAGGTTTCAATCTATATTATCGATGGTTTATTTCCTAAAATAAAATTTTATGGGTACTTTTTCCCTTCATAATAGTTCAAAAAGAGATTTTGAATTTACCCACTAATATCTTTAATGATTGTAAAACCTAGTGTATATCAAAGAACTTTTATCGTACTCTATGTGATGATTGATTAAATTTATAATGAATCCTTTTAAGGGTTATTACCCCTTGGAACAACTAGGCCAGATGAACATCAACTTATATTATCCAGATAGGGATTTAATATTTGGAAACCACTTACTCAATACTTAACCAAACTTTTGGGATATTCTCATATTTATACCAGTATCCCTAACACATTAAATAATATTTTATAATCTATATTCTTTAAATTAGATATTGATTCCTCTAATAAAAATTATGAAAACCCATATTCATAATACATGTCAATTCATGTTTTAATGTATCACGATACAGAGAACACAAATAGAAATATTCTAGAGGAATATTTTATTTTTAAAATTAGATATACATTATAGTAAAATGAAATATGGATAAAATAATTATATAAAACCACTTAAAATGTTTTAATATCTTCGTATCATATTTGGATTATTTTTCTTCGCTTAATTCATTTTCTATTTTCCCAGGTGTCTCTTGGGGATCCAAATGTCAAATAAACTTTTATTGGGAAAACATAAAAAAAGTTAAGGTATGTATATTTATTTGAATAAATGTTGATAGGGTATAAACAAGTGAAAGATTAACAGGGTTCGCCTTGAGTTCGATTAACTTTTTATGTGGTCAAGAGTTTTTTTTCTTCTAAAACTGGATTTTTTCTATCATTCAAAAATATACACATTTTTTAACTGAAGTACATGAATTGTTCTCTTACCTAGGAAACATTAAAGATATTAATTTGTATAAAAAGGATTATATTTCATGAATAGGTCTTTTACAAAATTTAATATTTCATGATTAGTTTTTTAGGAGAATAAACTGGTTTTTCGTCATATATGGACCCTATGGATTATCGAACATCTAAATATAGTAATAACTATGTAATTATAATGTGGATGGGTTTTAAGGATTCTTTTGGGTGTTTGGTTTGTAATTAAATATGAAAAAACTTTTATTTTTATACAGATCTCATACCTAACGATTTTGGGAACCTCCACTCCTTCTTGATCAATTTGTTTGGTGTTCGATCATTATGTCTATGTGTGGTGTCTCTCAAGTTAAGAGAATACTTATGAACCATTATTTAAATTGATATGTTTAAATCGATTACATTATGTTATTGGATTTATTTTTTCTCTTTTATGGTAATTCTAAAATTTTATTCTAGATTATTTTTGTGATATTCCATCAGTTATCATTCGATTGTTGGTTAGAGTGAAATGGGTGTGCGTTATTCAAGGTTTTTCATTATCTACCCTTTCATAATTTTTTCTTGTTGAATAAATTATTAGAGATATAATAATTTCTTTTCGGTCCTTTGTTTATATTTCTGTGCTTTTTGTGTTGGTGGATCCCTTTTGTGGCTTGTGGAACCTTGAGTTTGAGGTATGTGGTTCCATCTCTAGACAATGTTGCATTAAATGCATTACTCTGGTTTTGATATATTTTTTTATAAATTAAATGTAATGATAGAAAATTTGCATTTAAATGTGTGTGGAATTGGGTTTTGGATAAAATAATGTTTTCTTTGGATTTTGGTATATAAAAATTGATGTCAATGAAATTGGATATTGTTTTATGAATTTTTTTTCTATGCATGGTTTTGATTAAATGGTATGGGGAGTTATTATGGGAAATAGAGAAAATGGGAAGAATTTGGTACATATGTAGAATATAATGTAATAAGACTCTTACATTGATACTATTTCAAGTTCACTCATAGGGTGTTCATATTCTCTATTGGCATGTTTTTCTAGGGACTTGGTGAACACTATTAGGAAGTTCAGTTTATGGGGTGATTCTCTACTACCAAGATTCAATGCATATGTTTTGGATCATGATGTGAATTTAATTTTTTGTTGGGGAATGATTTTCCTACCTATCCTTTCCTTGTGAGATTATTTCCATGATGATTACTTCATATTGATTTTGCAACTTAGCTTCTTTTGTCCTATAATTTTTTGGTGTATTGACATAGATTTAATATGTTATGAGATTCATGATTCATATTAACTATATTTGTGTATTTTTATATGTTATTATGAATCAATTTTAAATTTTTATTGATATGTTTATTTTTAACATTGGAGAAATGGTAAATTATAATACTCTTAATTATTTTTATACAAAACTGTTAAACTATATGTCATGCCTTATATTTTTTAAATTTGAGAGTTATTGGATTGCTTTGTAGAGACTTGTTATGGAACACCTAGGTGGGATCTTACTAAGGTTGTTAAATAACAACTACACACCCCTTAGGTGGTGTGTAGAAGTTTGGATATCATTTCATGTAGGGAATGGGGAGGATCCATAGTGAGGCGGTGTGGTTTACTGTTAGCGATGTTTTGGATGTTAGTGATGAGGTAGAAGGATATTTCTCATGTTATCACATGGAGTATCATTTTTTTAATTTTACTTCCCTATTGGGATTTTAACTTCGAAATCCTTGAATATTTTTAGTTCTACAGTTTGCACTGTATTCATTCTAAAATGCAATATATTTATATAGGTTTTGTATGTATATATGCAATGTTGTTGTTACAATTTGGGAGAAATTGTTCCCTCTAGCCATTTTTTAATAACCAATTGTTATTCCCTAGCATGTTGGGATCAGGAATTCCTATCATTTATATGGAAATTATGGTTGGGTACTAATTTGGGAGGGTATCCTTGTTGGGTTTATTAATATTTTTTTCATTGGGATGTTTTGCTTCAATATTCCATATCATTGAACATTTTGTAAACTGGATATAAGAATGTTGGGACATGATAGGAAGGTGGTGGTGAGTTCTTATATAACTCTATCTATAATGGGACTCATGTTAAATATGTACGTTGGTATTTTTTCTCTAATTTTAACTTGTTGGTAATAGTATCGTTTTTTATTACAGTTATCTGGTTTGAACAAAGAATATTCTATTGTCTAATTGTTTCATCTATATCAAAACACAACATAATTCCTCTATAACTTTTTGTATAGGTTCTATAGAAGGGTGTAGCTGATTCTCTACAACAGATTACTCCTATAGATCAAAATTTTATGAAGGTTATCATACTTACACTTCACATTGTAGGCCATAATGTACCCTAGGTGAAAAACACAATTATTGAGGTACATCTAACAGTGGTAGGAGATATGGATTTATTATAGATGTTCTTCAAATATAATCCACATTCCAAAAAGAGTATAAATTAACAACAATAGGTGGAGGACTTTTTTTACAATACCGGTCAGATTTTCGATATCCCAGATACACCTATGATTATCGAGGTGAAGTGTGTGGAATTTAGACTTGAGGATTCCTCAATAGACATTGGAATTCCATACTATAGAATGTTGGGAATATGGGATCTATCTTAATGGGTTCTAAAAGTATCCTCATCTAGAAGATTCTTCCAAAGTCTCTCGTGATGGAGAAGTATCTAGATTTCCTATTATTATATTAGGTATGTAATTAGGTGTTAGGGTATAAGAATCATATTATTGAGCTAGTTCTTTTATCACCAGAGGTAGTAATGAATAATAATCTAGAACACCATTAGTATATAAAAATATGGTGGCTAGATATACGATCACATGTATTTATGTTGTTGTATTTGACCTATCAGATATAATGGATAAAAAATTGTTGGCATATATGAATATAGAAGGAAATTTTACATATAATTACCAATTTTGTCTACCGTGTGGATGATTCACTGGAATTTGAGGAATGAAGAGGATGTTTCATGATAATTTTAATAAAAGTGGCAAAGGTTCTCATCAGTAGGCATATTTGGAACTGCCCATTACAGTTGGTAGGGTACCCCTACCTTGTAATTAGTGTGGTAAAGATGGAAACACCCGATGTTTTTCTCCATCACCAACAAATATTTGAAATGGTTGTGGATGTTATGGTATTATGTATCATTTTTTTGATTTATTTATAATTAAATATTTTTTTAGGTATTTTCATCTCTAAGGTCTATTATAGTATAGTCAGATGCTTCAAAAATTACTATTCTCCAACTATAGGAATCAGTAACAAAGCACCATCATATAGTAAATGAGCTTCAAGAAGAGCATGATGTGGGTCTGGTGCTAGTGAGAGGTTCCATATTTATTGTATATTCAATTGATATAGATTTAATCTATACCAGTGATACTCAATCATTTATATATAGTTATTTTATTAATATACTTTATCTTCCAATGGAGATTATATCCTTCGTTATAGAGTTAGAGACACCTCTTATAAAAAGGAAAGAGTATGGGTTTATAGTCCTTATTTTACATTATGAATAGTTTAATTTGAGTTAGTTATATATTTTCTTGATCATGATATGGATATATTTGGTTTCACCATCAGGATGGATTTTACTGTCTCTTATCGTAATGAGGTTGATTTTAATCATCTACATGTCTCTTTTCTTGAAGATTATGGGAGCTCACAGGTGTTTTAGGGAGAGTGGGATCAGAGGTATGGTCATATAGGACCATCCCACCTATATATAATTAGTTTTTTCTGCTATATCTATTGATTATAATGATGGTTCCTCTATTGTTGATCTCCCATCTTTTATATGAAATTTTCCAGATGTTTTCGATGATGATTTTTCTATTATTCCTCTAGAGAGGGAAGTGTATTTTATAATTTATTGTGGTCAAGGTAAACACATATAATATATACCTTCATATTGTATGGAAATATAGGAGATGCTGTATTTCATGATTCAATTGGATGATTTTATGGTGATTGTTTTTTTTCTCCCTAGTTTTTTCCTTCGAAGGTCCATATGCACTTTTCTAAGAAAGAAAATAATTAAATCCAATTTTGGGTGAATAATTTGAAGTAGAAATTAGTGAATATTATTAATATGTATCTTTTTCCTATGTAGACAATTTTTTTCATCAGTTGAAGGGGAATAAGTGGTTTACATTGATTGTAATTTTGATGGATTATCAATAGCTTAATGTTCGGGAGTCTGATATACAGAAGATGGAATTTAGGACCTCTTATTTTTTATTCAAAAAAAACTATGAAACAATTATTTCTATCAAACACCGATACATTTTTTCTGTCTTTCATGAATTGTATATTCCAAAAGAATCATGAAGCATTCTTGGTACTTTAAAGGGGTAATTTTTTTATTCAAGATCTAATCATGATCATGAGCACAATTTTGGTATGGTTTTGGAAATCATAATAATTCATCATTTGTATTGAATTATTCTAAAATGTTACTTATTTATCTAATAAGAGAATTTATCAGAGAATTTAATTTTATATCATGTCTTATCTGTTGATCCTGAAATATTAATGTTTTTTTTATGGTAATATATATTGTATGTATTTGAGAATCAAATCATCTATAACACCCTGAGATTTTATGATAATTATTCTTTTTAATTTATTTGATGTCATGTTTTTTATGCTACACCAAGATTATCTTGTGCTATATGCAACACTATATTAGCTTGCAGTATACGCAACATAATTTTTGAATCGTGTTACACACAATTTCAAGTTCATTTGATAGAAGTTATTCTTCGCAACATTGAGTGTATATATATATATATATTCAATGTATAAATGAAATATGGTTGGATTTTTTTATACACAACAACAAAGGAGTCTTTTGCTACACGTAACCCTGACGTGGCTTTCATTACATTCAATCGCGACCTTCCTCGATAGCGTGTGTTGTACGCAATACCGGTTTTCACTAAACAGCGATATATAGTTATAATATTATCACAAACTAGACGTTATGAATATAATTAACCACATTTTGAATTTTATAACATTATTATTCATCTTATAAATTTCCTAAAACATTTTATGTGAACAAAATAAATTTTTCGGGTAAAATAAGTATTTTTCAAAAAAAATTGTTTTGTCGCCTTTTGATGGAGCACCCACATTAAATCTAGTTTTTGACATGTTTATAAGTTCAATTTTACTAAATAAAATTATTATTTTGAATAAGTATATAAAATTTTACCTTGGATAATATATTCATGTTATTCTGATAACATTCATATTTTAATTAATAGTAAAAACACGCTATATTTTAATTAAATACAACTTTTTTCATCGTAATAATTTATGTGGTTAAATTATAATATTTAATGGTATTAAAGAATAAATAGAATATATTTTTACCTTTTAATATAATGTATGTCATTAGAATTGATTTTACCTTGAATTTGTAGGTTAAATCAATTCAATCTTTTGTAATGTTTTAAACAAAAGCTCGTTTTCTTTCGACAACAGGATTAATTTTAATTTAATTTCAACATCTTCTATGTAATGAATTTGGAAAAATGGATTCCATATTTGTAATCAGTTGGTCCAAAATATATTAAGATACTACTTTTTATTTTTTTGGGCATTATGAATAGTAACTACGTTAAATATTAATTATCGTAGTTAAAGGTAAATCGGGTAATTAAGGGTAAATATAAGACTATAAAATTACCCTAAAACATACAAAAATCCTATTTGATGGCTAAGAGTCGACCAATATCTCCTAAGGGTCGGATTAGAATCATTTAATGGACATTTTTCCATGAAAATAACTTAATTATTATTAAAACCATTGAAATTGACAACATGTCACTCTCTTAAATCTTATAAGTATATTAATTTTAATTTTGTGATAAAATTCATGAAACATAAAACGTGAATATTCTCCAGAAATATAATGAAATTATCTACTTCATATGAATTTATTTATAATTTTTAGGTATTAAATAATTATCAATAATTTTGACACAATAGGGATGCAGAAATTATTTATTTAGTGAAAAATCAATAATATAGTTTTTATTGAAATATTAATACATATCAGAAGGACCAAAAATCTCCACAAAACTAATTATTAGTGTATATATAAACCCTAATCATCCACTGGCCGAATTTTTGACCATTTGGATCCTTATTAAGATGATTATGACACTTATTTTATTTTAAATTATTCCAAAGTTGTCAAATTCATAATTTAATAAATATAACTACTTAGATATTGTGATTTTAAGATGATAAATTTGATTAAATGTATTATTGTGAAAGGTAATAGATTTATCTTTAACATAGGATTTAATTTATAATATTTTTGCAACATATATGTATATTAAATAATTATAAAATAAATGATGTAGTAATTATTTTATTAAGAGATAAACCAAATAAATTGTTTTAAAAATAATAAAATAAATATTATATTAACTATTTAATGTTCTTCACTAATTTTCTAGATACATATGACCTTTTATCATTCTATTAACGATTTTTGTTCGAACATATCTTCTGTATATATTTTATTTAAATTCAAATAAATGAATAGTGTCAAAATTGACACTATTGTTATTTTATAAAAATAATATATTATAAAATTGTTTAAAAATCACAAAAATATTTAAAAATTATAAATTTAAATTTAGATGGTAGAAACTGTTATAAATTACCCAATTATGGAAAATTCACAACAAATAAGTAATTATTTGTTATAATTTAAAAATTATAATGTTATTACCACAAATAAAATTAAATCGATTAAATTAGGATAAATCAAGTTGATAATGTTTAAACTAAATTCCTAACATGTCTAAATTTTATTGGTTGATGATATTACAACCCTATCTCATCTAATATTCGGATATGAGTCATTTTTGGAGGTTTTTATTTGGGTTTAGTTTTATTATAAATTAATATTTTTAAGAATTCCAAAGGTGCCCCTCTCCTCCCTTATAAAAGGGCACCTCTCCCTCTCCTCCTCATACCACTTTGAGCTTTCAACATCGGCCAAACCCTACCAAATTCTCTTCTCCACTTCCCTAGTAACATCCTAGAGTTCCTGGTCTTCTTCAAAGTCCAATTTTAGTGCCCTAAGTGGAGGTCTCAAAGAGGCGTTTCAAAGAAAAGGTAATGTCCGTTACAGATTCATTCATCATTATTTATTCTTACACTTCTACTTCTTTAGTTGTTTCATTATGAAGTAATAACAAAATTGTCACTAATATACTAGTATGTTAGTGTATGTATGAAACAACCATATTTCACCATCTATCCATTCTACGGAAAACAAAATCACCGCGCGTACGTACGTACGGAATACCGTCTCCACGCCGTGGGGTAATCTGTTTTTCCACCAACAACATACATGGATGGGAATAATGGTGTAAAGAATAACTAAATATGGTTATTATAACATCATACTGATTCTGATCTATTATACCATTGACTCAAATTCTATAGTTTTGGGAATGATATCATCGCTCGTGCATACGTACGGACTACCGTCTCCACGACGCGATGAGATTCATTCTCCATGATTAACCATACATGAATGATCATAATGTTTATATAATGAATAAAAATGAAATATAAGAAATAATAATGCTACTGGATTTATGTATATAAATATATGTATGTAATCTATTCAGTTTCATTCAATTCAATAAGGAAACGAAAACAGCGTTCATGCATACGTACGACCTACCATCTGCATGAATGGTGTATTTCATTACTTTTATCGATCTATAATATATATGTATATGATGAATATATATTATATCTAAATCATGTTTTAAATTCTGGAATTATTTAAATCGGTAGATAAGTAATAATATCAAGAAACGACACATCGAAACACATACGATAAAAGGAATGATTTTACCCAAAATGCTGCCATAAATTGAATTTACAAAAGAACGGGTAATATAAAGTCATAAGTGAAACATATATGATATCATAACAATGAATATGATTCTGTAATAAGTCAATGAAATTATTTAAATCATTATACTGGAGGTTCAGATACGTACAAAGCATATCAGACGTAAGGTAAGGGATAATTTTGCAAATCTCATTTTAATCTGAGATTGCTTATTCATAAGTATTTACAATGGTTTTTGCAATAATCCATGTCCATGTTTTATAAAAGTGTATTCATGTATGTTTAAAGACCTTTTTATCCATTTTTCCTTTTACCCCATGGTATGGAAGGGTTATTTCTTTTATTTACCCAACAAGGGTCTTTTTGACTTTTCCGACAAAAGTACGAGAATGATTTTTACGGTTTTATAAAGCCTTATTTTCATGAAGCTTCCTCCCAAAGATTTCAAAAATATTTTCAACAAAGACCTTATCTTTTAAAATTTCATGACATTTTGTGAAAAGAAAATGATTTTGAAGAAGAAAGTATATTTTCCTCAAGAATTCATTTCAAGTGTTTTATCAAAACCATTTTTTCATCTAAGATGAAATTATTTCATATGTGTATGTTTCAAGTATAATGTCCCTATGATTTACATGGTTTCACTTTCCTTATTATTAAATGATATCCATTTCTTTTATATGGATTATGTAATGATAGGATGATGTTTATGGAACCCATTTTATTTATGGGGTTATTATGAATGATATATGTTTATTTTGTGGCACAAGTAAGAATGATTTCATTATGAGATGTGTGGGACCTATATCTCCCTACAATGCATTGGGTTAAGATTTTATATCTCATGAGAGAGACATGGATGGAAGGGTAAGTTAATCTGGTTCAGTATTACAGGACTGGAACGAGGTGTGAACTCAATTCAGAAAGGGACTTTGTCCAATAAGATGGTCAGGGCAGCAATGCCTTGGATACTATGGAAATCAGTACATGTGCTTAATGTATGCTACAATTATATGTTTTATTCCCATGCTTTTTTATCATGTTTTATGTTCCATTATGATCTATGCCTTATGTACTTCCATATTTTATGTCGTCGCTCAAGATTATGATGTTTAAACACTATGTCTATGTTTTTAAGTTCAAATGTATATGGTATGTTTTATATTATCCATGCTAACCCTTACTGAGCATTTGATCTCACCCTTTTTTTGTTTTATTTTCCCCCATGATTAAAAGAAATGTTTTAGGTAAGTAAACAAAATGTGGAAGATCTTTATGGGAGATGTTAAAGATCTTTCACCATGATTAGAAGATTACGTTCCATGTTTCCAAAGACACTAAACTATTACGGTCATTGTGTGTCTGTTTTTGTTATGTATTAAGTATTCTGCAAAAGTAATATAATGTCCATGTATGTCAAGCTTAGGGTCTCTATAGTTGGTATCAGAGTAAAGGTTTAGTCATCCTTTTGAAACTAGGATGTGAAAATGTCATTGATATCCCTAGAGATATTTCTAAGGTATGTCTAAGGATTTCACTAAGGTTAAGTATATGTATAGGTTATATTCCTAGAATTGTGCTAATGATCTTAGAATTAAACCTAAGTTGTTAGATGTAAAAGGTACTCCCCCTTGATTATGTTATTTTCCTTGTATGATTTTTGCCTCTCACATATTTTTTTTTTGTTTTATTCAATAGAGGGATCCAGAAGATATTCGGTTAACATTGAATCCAATGGACAAATTGGTGACTATGAGCAACCAAATTGCATAATACCTAGAGAGACAAATATTGTGATTATTCTGAATCAGTCATCGCGATATATGATTAACTAGGTGAAATTTAGTGGTATGCCTAATTCATCAAATAAGTGGAAGATAAAATTTTATTCATGTTCACATGTTGAGGAGCATAAAGAAAGGAAGATTGAGATTTCTAAACAATGGAAGAAGAACATTGAGTAATACCTCAAATGGAGGGACATATGTTATCTGTGTGGAGAAAATGGTCATAGAGTGACAGACTGTTATGGAGTTCAATGTCTTATTTGTGGAGAACATGGGCATTACCCAACTCAATGCCCTGACCTAAAAAGTTACCTCTAAATCAAGGAAGGACTTATTCCAGGACAATCATTAAAGAGGATGTATTGAAGTGTTTTTGTATTGGTATCCAAGAATAATGTTTTTGAGGTACTTTTATGGTGTATTAGAATATTTTTTGTACTAGTCTTTTGTGGTTTTCAATAATTGTATGGTATCGGAAACCATGAAAAGTGATTAAAATATTTTGGAAAGCAGATGATATGCGCATATTCAAGGGATAAGGAGAAAATGAAATGTTTGATAGTATTCATGAGCTCATGATTGATATAAGTACTAAGTGATATCATGGTTTGAGTATATAGAATTTTGAGGATTTTGGTATGTGGAAAGTGTTAACTTTTAACTACATTCATGTTTTCACTAAGGTTCAATGGGTATTAATTGTTTTCAAGAGAATACATGATTAAGGTATTCACATGTTTGGAATGTGACCTACAAGTTTTATCAAATGATATATGGGGGATAAATGGTGGTATTCACATGATCGGTAGATGACATTTCTAGTAATTGTTTTCTTTATACAATGACCATGCACCGAAGTATTTTAGATAAGCCTAAAGATTGGAATGGATTATTTTAGACATAAGTTATTATTATTTAAGGATAGAACTTTTTTCGATATTACTGATGGGATGTTATAGTAATGTTGTTTTAGAAAAAAGACAACCTGCAGGACGGGCGAAAGCCCATCGCATCAGACAAGGCTGTGGGAATCAAACCCACAACCGAAGTGCGCCAGGCCTTTATCACCTACCACTGGACTACAGTAAGCCCCTGGTTAGTAGAAACTAGTTTTATTTTTTTAAGAGGTATGATAGATGAAGTATAAGTCCATTTTTGGAATCGTATACGATTAACCTCACCATAGATGGACATATGTATATTTGATAACTTTTTCTAACCTTTTCATTGAAATAAATGGAATGACCCATAATTCAATCACATGATCTATTAACACTTCACGAATAACAAATTAAACTTCATTTATTTAAGAGATGAAGTGGAAATTGTTCAAAGAACGAACAACAGGGAGATTGTACCAAAATCAAATAAGTATTTCTTCTAATTCAAAAATTTTAATTTTTGGGAAGTTATATTGAAAACAAATTTTTTTTTCCTATTTCTCTTATATCCGATGAATCAGAAGGTACCTTATATCATCAAAAATTTATGTCTTTGTGACTGTTGTCTTTTTCATAGCCATGTTCTTTACCACTCTCCATCAGAACATGATGGTTAGATTTCTCCTCCATACCCATATTTTCACCTATGATCTCCTATGTGGAAAACTAGTGATGAGTTAATTTGGGTAACCGTTATGTTTCATACATCACTTTATAAAATTATGTTTTATAATTCCTTTTTATGATGTGGGTTTCTATGAAAGAAATTATCAAGTAACCAACCATTTATAACCCCGACGAATTTCAAGGATGAAATTATTTTTAAGGGGGGTAGAATGTAACACCCTAAGATTTTATTATAAGTATTCTTTTTAATTTATTGGATTTCATTTGTTTTATGCTACACCAAGATTATCTTGTGCTATAAGCTACACCGTATTATCTTGCAGTATATGCAACACAATTGTTGGATCGTGTTACACACAATTTCAAGTTCATTTGAAAGAAGTTATTCTTCGCAACATTGAGTGTATATATATATATATATATTCATTTTATAAATGAAATATGTTTGGATTTTGTTATACGAAACAACAAAGGAGTCTTTCACTACACGCAACCCTGACTTGGCTTTCATTACATGCAATCATGACCTTCCTTGATAGAGTGTGTTGTACGCAATACCAGGTTTCACTAAAAGATGTTATATGGTTATAATATTATCACGAAATCACCGTTATGAATATAATTAATCACATTTTTAATTTTATAACATTATTATTTATATTATAAATTTACTTAAGCATTTTATGTGAACAAAATAAATTTTTCGGGTAAAATAAGTATTTTTTAAAAATGCAGTTTTGCCGCCTTTTGATGGTGCACCCACTTTAAATCTAGTTTTTGACATGTTTATAAGTAAACATTTACAAAATAAAATTATTCTTTACAATAAGGATATAAATTTTTACCTTGGATAAAATTTCCATGTTATATTGACAACTTTCATATTTTAATGAATAGTAAAAACACGATATATTTTAATTAAAAACAACTTTTTTCATCGTAATAATTTAAGTGGTTAAATTATAATATTGAATGGTGTTAATGAATAAATAGAATATACTTTTACCATTTAATATAATGTATGTCATTATAATTTATTTTACCTTGAATTTGTAGGTTAAATCCATTCAATCTTTTGTAATGATTTAAACAAAAACCTCTTTTCTTTCGACAACGGGATTAATTGTAATTTAATTTCATCAACTTCTGTGTAATGAATTTGGAAAAATGGATTCTATATTTGGAATCAGTGGGTCCAAATTATATTAATATACTACTTTTTATTTTTTTTGGACATTATGAATAATAACTACGGTAAATTTTATTTACCATAGTTAAAGGTAAATCGGGTAATTAAGGGTAAATATAAGACTATAAAATTATCCTAACACCTGCCAAAATCCTATTGGATGACTAAACGTCGACCCATATCACCTCAGGGTTGTATTAGAATCATTTAGTGGACTTTGATTCCATGAAAATAACTTAATTATTATTAAAACCAATGAAATTGATAACATGTCACTCTCTTAAATCTTATAAGTACATTAATTTTAATTTAGTGATAAACTTCATGAAACTTCGAACATGAATAGTCTCCAGAAATCTAATGAAATTATCTACATCATATGAATTTATTTATAATTTGTAGGTATTAAATAATTATCAATAATTTTGACATAATAGGGATGCCAAAATTATTTATTTAGTGAAAAATCAATAATATAGTTTTTATTGAAATATTAATACAAATCAGAAGGCCCAAAAATCTGCAAAAAACTTTTTATTTGTGTATATATAAACCCTAATCATCCACTGGCCGAATTTTTGATCATTTGGATCCTTATTAAGATGATTATGACACTTATATTATTTTATTTTAAATGATGCCAAAGTTGTCACCTTCAAAATTTAATAAATATAACAATTTAAATATTATTATTTTAAGATGATAAATTATATTAAATGTATTATTATGAAATTTAATAGATTTATATTCATCATATGATTTTATTTTTAATTTTTTATGCAACAAATAATTATATTATGTAATTATACAAAAAATTATGTAGTAATTATTTTTTTAAGAGACCTACCCAATAAATGGTTTTAAAAATAATAAAATAACTTTTATATGAACTATTTAATGTTCTCCACTAATTTTCTAGATACATATTAACTATTATGAATCTATAATAGATTTTAGTTCGAACATATCTTCTGTATATATATTTTTTTAAATTCAAATAAATGAATAGTGTCAAAATTGACACTATTGTTATTTTATAAAAATAATATATTATAAAATTGATTAAAAATCACAAAAATATTTAAAAATTATAAATTTACATTTATATTGTACAAAGTGTTATAAAGTTTCCAATTATGGATAATTCATGACAAATAAGTAATTATTTGTTACAATTTAAAATTTAGAATGTTATTACCACAAATAAAAGTAAATTTATTAAATAAGGATAAATCAAGTTGATAATGTTTAAAATAAATTACTAACATGTCTAAATTTGATTGGTTGATTATATTACAACCCTATATCATCTAATATTCGGATATGAGTCATTTTTGGCAGTTTTTAAGTGGGGAAAGATTTATTATAAATTGATATTTTTATGAATTCCAAAGGTGCCCCTCTCCTCCCTTATAAAAGGGCACCTCCTCCCTCTCCTCCTCACGCCACATTGAGCTTTCAAGCACGTATCCCCTTCCAAATTCTCTTCTCCACTTCCCTAGAAACATCCTATAAGTCATGGAATTCTTCAAAGACTGATTTTAGTGCCCTAAGAGGAGGTCTCAAAGAGGCGCTTCAAAGAAGAGGTAATGTCTGTTACCAATTCTTTAAACATTATTTCTTCTTACACTTCATCTTCTTTAGTTGTTTAATTATGAAGTAATAACATCAGTATCACTAATATACTGGTATGTTATTGTAAGTATGAAACAACCATATTTCACCATCTATCCATCATACAGAAAACAAAATCACTGCTCGTGCGTACGTACGGAATACCGTCTCCACGCCTTGGTGTAATCTGTTTTTTCCACCAACACATTACATGTATGGGTATAATGGTGTAAATAATAACTATATATGTTTATTATAACATCATAATTATTCTTATATATTATACCATCCACTCCAATTCTATAATTATGGGAATTATATCATCGCTCGTGCGTACGTATGGACTACCGTCTCCATGACGCGATGAGATTCATTCTGCATGATTAACCATACATGAATGATCATAAAGTTTATATAATGAATAATAATGAAATATATTAAATAATAATTCAACTGTATATATATATATATATGTATGTCATCTATTTAGTTTCATTCAACTCAACAAGGAAAGGAAAACAACGTTCAAGCATACGTACGGCCTACCGTCTCCATGACCGGTGTATTTTATTCCTTTTATAGATCTATAATATATATGTATATGATGAATATATATTATATATAAATCATGGTTTACATTCTGGAATTATTTAAATCAGGATATAAGTAATAATATCAAGAAATGACAAGTCGAACCACATACGATAAATGGAATGATTTTACCCAAAACGCTACCCCAAATGGAATTTACAAAAGAACGGGTAATATAAAGACATAAGTGAAACATATATGATATTATAACAATAAATATGATTCTGTAATAAGTCAATTACATTATTTCAATCATTATACATGAGGTTCAGATACATACGAAGCATATCAGACCTAAGGTAATGGATAATTTTGCAAATCTCATTTTTATCTGAGATTGCTTATTCATACGTATTACTGGGGTTATTACAATCATCCATGTCCATGTTTTATAAAAGTGTATTCATGTATGTTTAATGTCCTTTTTACCCATTTTGACTTTTACCCCACGGTATGGAAGGAATATTACTTTTATTTACCCTTCAAGGTACTTTTTGACTTTACCGACAAAAGTACGAGAAGAATGTTTTTTTAATGTATACGGCATGAAATTGTTTTTACGGTTTTATAAAGCCTTATTTTCATGAGGATTCCTCCAAAATATTTCACTAATATTTTCAACAAAGTCCTTTTCTTTTAAAATTGCAAGACATTTTTTGAAAAGAAAATGATTTTAAAGAAGAAAGGATATCTTCCTCAAGAATTCATTTCAAGTGTTTTATCAAAACCATTTTCATGTAAGATAAAATTATTTCATATGTGTATGTTTCAAGTATAATGTCTATATTATTTACATGGTTTCACTTTCCTTATTATAAAATGATATACATTTCTTTTATATGGATTTTGTAATGATAGGATGATGTTTATGAAACCCATTTTATTTATTGGGTTATTATGAATGATGTATGTTTATTTTGTGGAAAAAGTAAGAATGATTTAATTATGAGATGGGTGGGACCTATATCTACCTACAATGCATTGGGTAAAGATTTTATATCACATGAGATAGACATGGCTGGAATGGTAAGTTAATCTGGTTCAGTATTACTGGACTGGAACGAGGAGTGAACTCAATTCAGAAAGGGACTTTGTCCAGTAAGATGGTCCTGGCAACAATTCCTTGGATACTATGGAAATAATTACATGTTATTAATGGATGCCATAATTATATGTTTTATTCCCATGATATTTTATGATGTTTTATGTTCTATTATGACCTATGCCTTATGTACTTCCATATTTTATGTCGTCGCTCAAGATTTTGATGTTTAAACATTATGTCTATGTTTTTATGTTCAATTGTATATGGTATGTTTTTTTATCCATGCATACCCTTAATGATCATTTGAGATCACCCTTTTTATGTTTTATATTTCCCCAGGATTAAAAGAAATGTTTTAGATAAGGAAACAAAAAGTGGAAGTTCTTTATGGGAGATGTTGAAGATCTTTCACCACGATTAGATGATTACGTTCCAAGTTTCCAATGACACTAAACTATTACGGTCCTTGTGTGCCTGTTTTTGTTATGTATTATGTATTCCGAAAATGTAATGTAATGTCCATGTATGTCAAGCTTCGGGTCTCTACATCATCCATGGTCACACTAGATAATATCAACTATTCATCACAGATTTCTCAATGTTGGATTCACATTTGAATACTATTACGAGGAAGGTGGTGAAATTTATATTGTGCGAAAAATGTAAATCTCTTTTCAACAAGATTAAATAACTGGTGACATCATCTTAAATTCTGATCTAACATGAGCCTTGAAAGGGGAAAGTGGTTTTATATGATGCTTATGGTGCATGTTTGGGTTGCATGACTATGGAGGATGATAATGGAGTGTCTTATGTAAAAGACCATTTTTATCTCTATTATATATACTTTAATATTTTGACTAATTATTTATTATGGACCTAATAGGGATTAATAATGAGTTCATGGTTGAATCATGGGTTTACAGGGCTTGTTCGGTTCCAAAAACCCAAATTTCATCGAGGAAAAGGCTGGACACATTGTTAGAAAAACCAGTGAAATCAAGGTCACATGGTCATTCCTCGATATGAAAGACTAAATGGTGGGGAGATATAGGGTTCATGATTTCCTGTAAACATGTAAGGGGTCACACACTCATGTAAATAATATAGACATTATTAATCCAGTTTTTGGAACGGTCGGAGCATGGTTTACCTAACTATGTGGCCTAACCTTTTGAAATTACCCTCCATATAGTAGTTGTCAGGTGGTTTGAACATTGTTTGGACAACCGTACGCCCATACTATGTGATTCCTACTGTCGGGTGATTGTATAAAAAAACCTTAAATGAATTGTTTAAACACACCCATTCTATATAGTCTTTCTCTAGTGGAAATCCACACCTCCATTCCCTCTACGAGCTCCAAAAATCATCCTCAAAAGTTTGTTGATCTCGTTGACCAACTTAGAGTCTGATCGATGCATCGTTCATCCTGATGAATCCATATCAATCATACCTTGATTCCTTTTTAGCCATTGTTCGTTATTCATTATATCAAATATTCTATTTAGATGTAGGCACATATGCCTTCTTTTTTTGTGTATGGTCATTATTTAGATCACATCAAATCCTTGAAAAACTAGATAAAGATAATGGATGATTGGGTTTTTATGATTTAGAGGTAGGTGGCCAATATCTCATCCCTCATGCTTCATTATTTTACAAATTTATATTTGTGTGCACCTATTTCAATAGTGTGACCTATTTAATTGATGTGACATTATTATTTTCATCATATTCATATTATAATAATTTTTTAAAATAGTGTATTCATCATTGGAGGAAATGCCCTTAATGTCGACCACCCCAAGTAGGTTTTCTTCCTTAATTACACCCTTAGTTGTTTGTTATTGTTATTTATACTATTGTTTGGGTGTGCCTTGAATTATCCTTAATAAAAGTGAGTGTTTTATTAAATCATTGATTTTTTTATTTCAGAAAACACTTATTCTAATAACCTGACATTTCTAATGTGTGTGCTTCAGCAAGATAAATACCTATTTAATTGAATTGGATTGTATATTATATATATGTATTTTTCTGATTAAATATGATTGATGATCTTAGCTGAAAATCTGTATAACACACTTCCAGGGATAATAGACAGTAGCATTGTAAACATTATAAAATTATTATAATATAATGAATGAAATAGTTTCATGCCTAGTTTACCTTGTCACACTAATGATAACCAATGGAACAAAACAAAAAACATATTAAAAGGAATTATTATTACATGGACTTAATTAATTAATTAATCCATTATAAGGTCCCTATTGAATAAATACAATGCTATTAATATAGGAGTAGTTATATTTGATTCTTCCTTGTATTCTTGAGGGAATTATTTGATCACTCATGTACACCATTCTAATTTAGGGACGCAGGTCGGAAAGGGTGAGACCCAACATAGAACCTGATCATTGTCTATTAGTGGATACTCACTATAATGAACTATGATCCTATCATTATTAATAATCTTTGACTTGGATACACTCATTGGGCCCATCATGAGGACTATGGACATATGGTGTCCTCGTTACATCCTAAGGCCAAGTCATTTTATATCATTTTACCTTTGTATGAATTCCTTCTACTCGTTAGAATCATTATTGGGGAATTCCTTGTTTGACCCAAGTTTGATTACAATATTACCCATTACAGCTACGAAACATGTTAAAACTGATTTAGTTGACCATGGAGGTCATGGGTTCCATGGTTATTACCTCTGGCCGCAAAAATTATTTTTATCATCTTCAGATTCCATTTTGAGTACTATGGATACCTTCCACTATTTTATGATTAAGATGCATTATTATAAATTCAATATTTTACTAGTTATTATCATGTCAGGATATCATTGATGGTTATACCTCATGTGATTTATTTTTTTGGATAGAAGTTAGACAATAAATGAAATGGTTACATGTTCAGACATAAGTATAGGGAGAAGTAGGTACCAGAGTATATTACATTAAATTGATACATTACTTTATATATACATGATTCCACACTATTTTAGTTTATATTACATGGGATGTAATCTGTAGATGCTGTTGGTGGTGGCCTAATGAGATTTCTCTCAAACACTATCTAGGAAACCACTGGTACTTGGGAAGATTAAATGATTGTTTTTTTTGATGGGAAGTTTATAGCTTCAGACACAGGATTTCATTATTGTATTAGGATAGTGTTGGTAAAAGATTCATAGGCCATGCCTCAAGAGGCATGGATAGTTCGTGGTTTAATTTTCCAACTTTCATATATCATGTTTTCATGTTTTCATGTATCAATGTTTTCAATCTTATTACATACCTAAAATATTGTCATCAAACTTTGTATGTTATATACAATTTTTCTATTATTGGTTCCTTTCAGCTTATTTTTTTGATCTTTTTGCATATATTTCATCTGATATTAAAAAGTTATCTTATTTATCCATTTTACTACACTCTGTTAATGATGGCATAATCTCCCCGCAAACACACCTAATTTTCTCACTATGATTCAACATCCTCTTGTATTCGAGGAGATGTGCTTGAGGACATGTGTCCAACTAGGATTGGGGTACCTCTGAGTTGTTTTTGCTTCTAGGGAATCACAACATTGTATCATATGATTATATTAATTATTTAATATTTTATTACAATACACAAGAGATTATTAACTCATGGAAGTTGGATATATGTTGTGTTTGAGTGTAGCTAACCCATGTTCAGGGTAAATTTTGACTTTCCCAAATTATAATTTTTGGTCAATTTTTTATTATTAATGTTGATATCATTTCACCGTTGGGTGATGAACATTATATGTGATTCTTATTATTCTTATTCTTCTAATATGAGATTCCATTTCATCCTTGGCTCGAAAAGATGAGTGAAATTATCATTGTTACATGATTCCTAGAAGCCACCTAGAATTCACAGTCCATGCTTATGCCATTCTTTATAGGTAAATTTCACTACATTAATTGCTTATTTTTCCTATGATTGTTGAGTGGTGTAGTTTTGACGTTATACTTGGCTTATGGTATAATTTTCTTATGATATAGTGATTTCATGTTTTAATTATTGAGGTGTACTTACCCTCATGAGTTGGAATGAGAAATGTTTTGAGTCGATACATTTGAATGGAATTAAATGGTAATCAATATATATGCTTAGGTGTATCATCACAGATTCAATAGGATTAGATATCCACTCTAACAGAACCATGATATATGAAAATGAAAAAATCTTTACTAAAAAATGTGAAACCTTACTTATAAAATGTAATGGTATCAAGTATATGATGATGCAAGGTATAGTTGCACCTTCATCAATTGGAACCCCTATAATTTAATCCTGATAAATTTTCAATACATGAGTTTCTAAGTGAGTAATTGGGGTGGTATTCCAAGGTTAGTGATCCCTTTCATTATGTTCAACTTCATTAATTACATTCTATACTCATAAATATTGTTCTGAGTTTTTGTGCATGGAATTTTTAGAACAAAGACAATACAAATTTCTTTTGTAATGCACCATGAGGGTGGAAATGATCTTGCTCTAGAAATGGATAAAACTGATCCACCAGTCTTACCACTAAGAGTTCCTGATGATGAACCAACTATTATGTCTGATCTGAGCACTGAAACTTATCTTCTTAATAGTTTTTTATGTCCAATGCAGTCCCTGAAGGGTGATCCATTCTATTCACCTACAATGGATTTTCTAACTCATGAGTAGTAGCAGTAGTATTCTCCCACCTTCTAGTGGGATGGCAGTTCATAGTATATAATTTATTAGATATAAGAAACCCTTTATATCATTTATCATTTGAATTCATCTCTCGAGAAGAGGGTCTTGCATGGTACTTATAAATTGTATAATTCAGGAAAGTGTTTGTGGGACATAATTAACAAGTCTAGGTTATATAAGGATTTGGTATTGGCTAAGATTGATACTGATTTTTACGATTACTTCTCTGATCATATGATGAGAGTTGACCAAGATAGAGATTTAATGAATCTCATGATGTATGATATGTCAGTTATGGGGTATTCAGTGTGTTTCACTGAGTTTCATCACTTTTAACTTCTTCTAACCAAAGATGTTCTTTCGTGTTCTCGGTGCTTCATTATGGTCATTAGTATTCTAAATATACTCCAATTAATTACTTTTTCCTACCTTCCTTTAATGAGATAGTCAATCGAGAAATTATTATTAGCTCCAACCTGAGGGAAGCATATAGTACCATGTATAGAGGATCAATGTCAATGAGTTTTAGTAGTTCTTCTAGTACTATGAAATGATCCATCAATGTTTCACATAATATTAGTTATGGTTAGTGTAACGAAACTAGATGTTCTATTATATTCCATCAATGTCGATTGTAGGGGAATCTAAAGGATAAATGTGATAGAGACCCTCTAGATTTATTGGATTCCAGTACTATATGGGAATCATTATAGTTTCTTTCATTCCATTCCATATACATCTAGTATAAGAGGATCTAAGATAGTTCTGCCATCAAGGGAAGGATCACTTTGCACAACATTAGGAGGGAAGGTGTAGTAGAACCCACATGACCGGATGAGGACGAGGTCATTGCCATAGAATCCAGTCTTTAGAATATAGAAAATTCCAACAGAGTGGTCATAGTCAGGGTAGTCCAAATATTGTATAGGTCCATTGATCAATAATTTTGCATGATTCACAATGGATACCCAATGATCATAGTGTATGAACATCAATTTTTATACATACTATTATAGTCGCCTTCACTATATTATTAACATTATATAATATTGGCTCATCCCACTCCTTCATCTCTATATCAATTGTGGAATGTATTGGGCTGGTGATACAATATTACTATGTGGTAATGACAATAGATACACTATTGGGAGTATAATCAGAGGGCATACGCCAATTTCATGGACACCCCCCTTAAGGTACGTAGTGACTCATTCTTCTAGGAACTCTTTGTTCTATAGATTATTGGATTCGATTTCATTCTCATTATTAATTGTTTGGTCCCATATGAAACCATTGAAGACTATTATCGATGTGGGGTATTGCTCACATCACCAGAGGGAAACAGTTTTCTACATAAGGGTGAGTGGTTTTCTAGGCTTGTATAACAAGACTATAGAATCATGGTCTAGGTTGTGTGATCAACCATATTTATAATGTCTTCATATAGTATTACGCTTTACATCAGCATGATTTCCCTCTATAAGTGGAATGTTTAAGGGACGACTTTATCAATTATTTTAGTAGCTTACCTCCTAAAAGATATGTATAGTTTACGATTGAGATTGTAAAAGGAGAAACATAAGTGTCAATTCCTCTATACGTGATGGATCATTCTGAGATCAAGGATCTCAAGTGGTATTTGGGGGACTTAGAGGCAAAGTGTTTTATAAGGCCTAAAAAATCCACTAGGGGTTTACCAATGATGTTAACCTATAAGGATGATGCTAGCCTTCCTATATGTCTGGATTACAGTGGGTTGGAAATTATTACTATCAAGAAATGCAGTCCAATTCTTTAATTATATTATATCTTTTATTAGATCTGAGGCACTAGATTATTTTAATAGATCAACTAGAGATCGTTCTATAATTAGGTTCGAGTATTTCTAAAAAATGACCTTGAAAATATTTCTGTAGGATGTATGGTATGTATGAGAATAGTTTTATGTAAATCAGTCTAAAGAACATGCCCACCACTTTCATTGATCCCATGAATAATTTTTCATAGCCCTATATGTATTCTTTTGACATATTTCATGTACAATACGTATTGGTTTATTCTCACACTCATAAAGACCTTGATATGCATCCTACAAATGTTAAAAGTACACCGATAGAGAATCAAAATAATTATAGGTTGTATAAGTTCAACATAAAGATCAAAAAAGTTCTCTTCATTTTTTTATTATCTCGGAATTAGGAGCCTCTAAGACCTAGAGAAGTTGAGTGTCGCAGGTTTTTGGGATACTCCTGAGAACATGTTTAATATATGGAGTTTCTTGGGGATGGATAGATATTGTGTGAATTTCTTACAAGACATTCACACCTTTCATCAAATCATATTAGTACAAAAAAATGGTGTTATGTCCATGAGTCCAGAATAATGCGAGTAAGCCTTAGATGAGTTGAATGGGAGATGTGTCTCAGAACCTATTATGATTCTTCCAAATCTTGTAAGAGGCCATGCAGTGTTTTTTAATGCAACCAGCATCAGGGTAGGATTAGTTTTGGCGAAATAGGGATGTTTTTTACATAAATATATAATCAGTTGAGGACTCATCATAAAAATTACTTGATGCATATCCTTGAGAATGTACAAGTTATCCATTTTTTACATTGCTCGAGGAACTTTCAGATGGTTGTACACTTTATCATGTATAAAACCCTTAATATTATAAAATATATCTTTGCACAAAATGAATTAAACCTCATATAGTAGATATGGGTCAAATATATCCATTCCATCAATTTTTAACATTATGATACTCTTGGAAAAGGAAACGTTTTAGGGGATGTGCTTAGTCAGAAAACTCAGGGATATGTTGAATAGGATTTCTGTAATGAATAAAATTTATGGCCCTATTCTATATGATTAAACTAATGTTTCTTGATATTCATTATAATTCTTAATTTTTCACCATGATAGTTTCATATTCCCTCCTTGAGAAGGTGAAGAGTATGAAATTTTCAAATACTGAAGGTCTGCATCTTTATGAGAGTATATTCAGAGATAAATCACCTCAAGATTGGTTTGTGAAAAAAGATGAAAACCTATATATCAAAAGAAATGTTTTCATTCCTGCAGACATGGAAGTGGAATTGATGGAAGAATCCCATTCTTCTTAGTGGCTATTTTATCCAGACTTCTCTAAGATATATTGAGATATATGCCACATATATTGGTGTCTTGGGATGAAATGTAATATTTCATCCCATATCACTTCTTGTTCCGCTATTCCACAGGTGATGGTGGAGAACCATAAAACTATAGGCTTGTTACATCCATTTGCATCCTAATAATTGAAATGAGAAGAAATTTCCATAGTCATTTTAGTCTTAGTATAGATTTCTCCTAGAGGTAGCGATGATGTATGGGCTGTCATTAATTGACTAAAAAATGTATCCCACATCCTTCCAATTAAGGATACATTCTCAAATGATGATTTGGGAAGCTTGTATGTCTATGAAATCATTTGAATACATGGGGTGCCTCATTATATCATTTCAGGTAGGGATACTCGCTTCACTTCACGGTTCTGGAATGGGTTGTAGATGGATATAGGTACCCAGGGGCTTCAGAGAACATCCTTTCACCCTCAGACCGATAACCAGTTAAAATAGATAATAGAGGTTTTAAAAGACATGATCTAGGCATTTATCCTTGATTTATGTGTCTATTTGTAAATACTTATTCCTATAATTTATTATTCATCTTATAATATACTTCAAGTGAAAATTCATTTGGATCATTTTGAGGCCTTGTTTGTAGGTCATGTCAGTCACCCCTGTGCTTGATAGAGGCTGCAGAGGGAGCCCTACTGGGTCTTACTCTCATATATGAGACATTGAATCTAGTTAAACTTTTCTGGACGTGTATTTTTCTTTATCATTCTATATAGAAATATTATATTCATCACCATTAATGATCTCTAGGGTTTTATTTCAAGGATTGTGTTTCCTGTAGGTATCACCTAGGCTGGGGAATAGACGAATACAGAGGCAATGGAAGATTTCACCTTATTATATATGGCCACTTGAGATATTGGAGAGTGTAAGGCGGGTAACCTATCATTTTATACTAACATAGAGATATCCTTCCATGAATGATGTAACTCACATTTAAATGATTCATCAGTATCATTCTGACCCATCTCATTATTTGGATCAAAAAATATGAGTTACATGTTGATGCTTCTTTTGGAGTGTATCCTATTTGGATCGTTGATCGGGTCACAAATTCTCTCTAAGTTTGGTATATCCAATTAATATCGTTTCTTTGGAAGCATGACTATGTATAGGATGAGACATGGGAGTCAGAGGCAGACGTACCTGCCTAGGTCCCAATGTTTTTCATAGATAATTTTTTTTTGCCCTTGGGAGGATGACTCATGGATGAGATCCTTTTTGGGGGTAAGACTGTAAGAACCCAATTTTTATATCAGGTATGGATCCTTTTAAATTTATTATATTTATATATGATAGACCTAATAAAGATGTCCAATGAGCTCACTAGGGTCTCAGGGGTGAATGACTCATGTTCGGAGCCAGGAACCCGACTTTTTTGGAGGAAGAGGGTGACCACACTTTTCGTTTATAACAAGTGAGCTAGGCCATATACTCTCACATAACCATATTTTGATGGATTTTAGGGTGAAATAAGGATCATTGTTTTCCCTAACTGTGTGACTGAATCTATATTCCATGGAAAACCTACAGAAATTGTTGTACAGGTGTTTCACACAATTATCGCACTGTTACCCTAAATGTGTAGCTTAACCATGTGTTAGGTGTGTAGTTGGTGAAAAGTTTACATAAAACCCCAAAATTTCATTGTAAATTGTTATTTCAAATAAATTAAATATCTTATATTTCATGCAACACCAACATGTCTTGTGTTCCATGCAATATTGAGTTTCTGCGAAACAACACATTATTAGTTTTATTATTTAACCAATGTATTTATATCTTATCCATTAAATACCTTAATATGAAGAGTAATATTTAAATTTTATGTTTTATTTAAAATTTTTTCCTACAAATAAAATATATTTATATTGAATTGTATATGTTTTTGTTAAATAATTATATGTTTAAAAATACGATTTTTATAAAGGAACTTATTTTATGTCCTTCTTCAGACCATAATAAATTTAATTTTACAAACTATTATAAATTAATTTTTTTAAAATAGACATAATTTTCATATTTTATAAATGAAAATTATCTGAGTGAATTTTTGGTATTTTTTGAAAACTATCAATTTTTTATGAATAGTAAAGAACATTACATTATTGTCACAAATATGACTTTTTCATTTTTGTAATTAATTTAATTTAAATTGATTAATAAGTCAAAATATAAAAATAATACATATATTAACCAGTTTTAGTTCATTGGAATAATATTTATAATAGAACTAGATATAAATTTTCATTTAACCTTTTAACATCTTTTTTACTTGCGTTCTGGCCCCATTTTCACATTACAATCAAATGTAATTTTACCAATATTGTGAATTTAATTTTTAAAAATGGAAATAATTTCTTGTAATAAGCATGAAATTTTTTTTTCAGTAAGATCAAAATAATTTTTGGTCTGTAGTGACATTGGAATTTAATTTACCTCGCTTATAGGTAAATATAGTAATTAAATGTAAAAATAATATTATAATAATATAAAATAACAATCACACTTTTCCTAATTTCATTTTATAAGTATTTTTTTACCCAAAATACCCATAATTATAAAATTTGAATCTTTTTCTGACACTTCTTAAAGATTTTGACATTTACTATATTTTATTTAAAGAAGAGATAAAATGCCATATTCAAATTTTAATAAATATTTTATTTTTACTGTAACATTGTATATGTGATATTTTCAACTATGAATTGTATTTAGAAATATTTTAAATTTATATAAATCAGGACAATTTATTTATAATTTTTTAGATTTTAAATATTTAAATTAAATGGTGACATAATTATGATGTTGTAATTATTTAAATAACTTGAGATATTAATAAGAAATATTAAAAATATAAAAATATATATTATTTTACTTAATTTATAATATATAGTAGTTTTATACGTAACATAGAAATGTTGGTGACATATTAGAAGTATTGTTTTGATGTTATTATGTTTGTTGGAAATTTTAAAAAATGAATATATTGAGTAGTATTAAAATTGACAAAAAATATATATCTTAAAGTAAATAATATTTCATAAAATGATATAAAAGTCATAAAAATATATGGTTTGGCCAAATATCAAGGAAAAATTAATATATGTAATAAGTAATCCAATTAGAGATTTTTGGCATTTTACAGTAACTATATAAACCATATAGTGTAAAAATACAAGACGACACGGTAAGAGTTAAACTTTTTAACTAAGGGTTAAATCCAAAATGAAATGTTAATTTTAAGACCTAAATATGTCTACATTTTATTTTTTGGGTATTTAGACCCATACTAATCTTTTTCTTCAAATAAATCACCTTTTAGTTTTTTTAAAATGAAAATAAATTTATAATAAACTAATATTTTAATATCTTCCAAAAGCGACCATCACCTCTCTAATAAAAGGTCACTTATCATTAATTTTTATTCACACATATAAATACCTTTAGTTTTTTCAAAACCATCCTTTTTTCTCATTCCAAAATCCCAAAATTCAACTTAGAGGCCACAGTTTGGGCATAAACACAACTTATGAAGTCTTTTTGAAAAAATCACAAGGAGACACTCGAAGAAGTGTTAATTGTTTTACCAATCCTTAAAATATAGTTTTAATATTATAATTAAATTTCCTGTGTTAATTACCTACTAAAGTAATAAATACATAATATAATATATTATTATTTGTTATTATAAATATGGGAAAACCCTAATCATCCATTTTCCCATCCTATGGAATACAATATAACCATGTGTGGTTACAAACAGCCTATCATCTCTTCGTTGTGGTGTAAAATATTTTTCATGTGCACATTATTTCTATGGGTATAATGATGAATATAAAAGAATTAAATAATAAATATAACATGATATTGTTTCTTTAATATAAATATTCCATCCAATTTTATAATATTTAACCATTAAATAAATTATATCGTAGTTCATGCGTTTGGATGGCTAACCGTCTCTATGGCGTGAAGATATTCATCGTCTACCTTCACCATTCAAGAATGATAATAAAAATATATGTTATTAATATGTATAAAATATATGAAAGAATAATTCTACTGGAATTTTTTGTATATATATATATAATTTATTTACTTTAATCCATTTAATACGATAAGAAAATGGAAACAACATTCATGCGTATGTATGGTCTACCGTCTTCGGGAATGGTGTACTTCATTTCATATATCTATATTATATATATAATTATATTAAATATATATATTATATATACATCACTTTATATATTCCTTAATTATATAAATCATGATCTAAGTAATATGATCAATAATAACAAGCCAAAACTTGTAAGCTAAACAATACAGTTATTAACCAAAATGTTGATTTAAAATGAAATTGTAAATAAACGAGTAATATAATTCCATAAAAGAACCATATATGATATCATAAATATTATAATGATTATAATAAAAATTAAAACATATATGAAACCAATATACACGTGTTTCATATAGTTATGGAGAGTATCGAACATAATATAAGGGAATTCCAACACACTTTTATGTTTAATGGGATATAATCCATGTTCAACACCTATTTCTTATGTGTGGTGTAAGAACTTCCCCTATTATATTTTATATCATGGGTACATTTATCTTCATAGTATTTAAAGATTAATTTGAATATATTTTGATTAATATTTAAATGTTCTAGGTGGTTTGGGATGCTTTGAATATTCAAAAATTAATCCTTCCTCCAATTAAATATTCATGATATTATCATACATATTTATCTATATGTATATAATAAATTTTTGAAAAAAAAATTATGTATATATTTAACTTCATTCAAATATTTTCAAAAGTAATATTTTTATGGTTTTGTGTAAGTGACTCATTTACTAAAATAACATTTGAAATGTTTTAATGTTTTATTCTTCTAAAATATTTCACATTAATGTACATGATTTCAAAATGGGAGGTAGGATTTTTATTATATAGATATAAATGTATTTAAATTTTAATTCCATTAAAAAGTTTCAACGTGGTAGGGGTAAAATTAATTCAAAAATATATTTTTAAATGTAATATTTTAAAGTGCACAACTTTTGAATAAATGATTTCAATAATAAAATTGGATATTATCTCAAGATATTTTTAATGATTTTAATATGTCATGTTTTACTATATCAACATCCTATAATGGATTTTATTCTTAATTGAATATGATTTTTTATGATACATTCTCCCATATTTTATTGAATGTTTTGTGATATATTTGATACTGGATACGCTATTTTGATACCTTTCATGGTTTATGGTTAATGTATTAACATTTCATATTCGTGTTTTCATACGTATGTTTTTGTAATGTTTACCTTTTTTATATGTTGAATTCCATAGAATTAGTAAGTGATAGGTGGGTCCCACTATATTCCCTCGATGCATTGGTTGGTCTCATGAGATAGACTAGTTTCTTCAGACGATTCTTTGATGGTATGGGTTTGGATGGTCTTCGCACAAGGCCTTGACAGTGTGGTTATGATATCCGAGATTATGCATTCCCTCATTATGAGATTAATTATTGACATTACATGTGATTATTAAAATAGATTAATATCCATGTGGTTGTTTGAATGGATTTAGTTGATTAATTCTTCCCATATTATGTTCATGTTTATGTTGAAAATTATTCTGTTTCATTTTTATACTTTCCTTAAATGTTTGTGCTTACATATACAATCTTTTTCTGAATTTGTTAACCTTAATGAGCAAATGATCTCATATCTTTCTTATATTTTATTTTACCTGGATTCCAAGAAGTGTATTTTGATTGATAAGTAGGGTTAATATATGAGAATAATGGAGTTCTCAACGGATTATCTATATTTTATTTTATTTTTTGAATTGTAAATGTAAATTTCATTTTGTAATATATTTTGTAATAATGATAAACTAATTGGTCCTTCGAGATTTGATTCCTTGTAATCATTCCAATGTATTAAAATAATTCACCGACTCTAGGTATTTGGGGTCGGGGTAATACAGTCGTTATCAAAGGATGTTTATCAACAACATTGGTAATTATATTTTGAAAACATAGATTAGAAAAAATTACCCTATGAATGACATTGAGGATAAGTCTAATTATAGGATACCATCCTTTAGAATTTGTAATGGATAACCTTGCATAATACTACGGGTTTCTTGAATGAGAAGAATATGGAATCATTTAGCGATCCTATCAATGATTCTTTATGAGAATATCTATATCATTTGTGTTACTCACTTTTTTCTCTAATTGTTTTGTAAATGGATAGAATCGACAAGGTTATAAATGAAATGGTTATAATATAGATGATGAAGATATTAAAAAAGGAAATTAAGTGAAGGTGGTATTAATGAAGACAATTTTGAATTGTATTTAAGGGTTTAAGAGGGAATTGGAATGATTAAGTTTATATTTTATTTTGATTCATGAATTATTTTCTCATCAGTGCTCTATTTATAGGAATCACAAGATGTATAAGGATTTTACTGTAGTAATTATTCATTATGTATTTGAGGGCATGAATGTTTTCATTAATGTTTTATAGTTATAATATATTTGATATGTGACAACATGATCTCTATTAAGTAGTTTTTGGAATCTTATGTTATGAATGATTTTGGAAATCTAGACACTTATTTAGATAGTGAATTTGGATGGATGTATTTTTGTTGAGTCTTAAAATTGGAAAGGATTATGTTGAACAATAGATATTAATTTTTGATGTTAAAGTATGATTTATTGGATACTTTAAGATAACAATTTTTATTTTAGTAAATATTTATTGGATTAATTATATACTTATGGACGTAAAATATGTTAAATGTGCTTCATGCACAAAAAATTACCTTTAGTATCCCCCAACAGGTGAACAAAATGATGTGAAAAAAGATCTAAGACCGATAATGGATAATATTGATACATGGAATGAAATCAAGTAATTTTTCTTGACTTTATGCATGGATAGTAAAATAATCACTTAACTCTATGGAAATTTTTCTAAAAATGTGTTATCCTAGTACCTAAATTATTGTTGAACTGATTGTATTTTAAGTAGTCATATATTTTAGGCTTTGAGGCCCTAAATTATAAATTTATTTTTTTAATTGATTGTGATTGATGACCTCAATCACCCCATATAAATATTTACATTTTTCCTCCAAGTACATATCAAATCAATCCACTAATGTTCTATTTTTAAAAACAATAATTTTTTGGTGACATTCAAAATATCATTTCCCTCTTATTAAGAGTATAATTTAGTAACCCAGCATTCGATGTGGGGTTTTCACAAAGTTATTTTCTAGTATCGACCTTTTATTTTCAAAGACCTATTTAAAATTGTGAGGATGGAATTTTTTTATAGTTGGGAGAATGTAACACCCAAATATTTCAGGGTATATTATCTTTTTAAATAAATTCAATAGATTATTTTTTACTTAAGACTATTTGGGCATGCGTTACATTCGAAATTGAGTATCTGCAAAACAAAACTATAGTCTTGTCATTATTTAAATCATATATTTACAAATTACCCATTAAATATAGTTATACGAATAGTAATAAAAAAATTTAATTTTATTTGTCATTTTTTCACATAAATATAATATATTTATAATGAAATGTATAAGTTAAAGAAAATAGTTATATTTTTTGAAATATTATTTTCATAAAGGAACTACATTATATATCCTTTTGTGAATAGTAAAAAAATTAATTTCATACACTCTTAGAAATTGTATTCAGTTAAATAGACATCATTATTTAATTTGTAATATCAAAATTATCTTACGGTGATCATTTGGTATTTTTCTGAAAACTATCAAATTTTGATGAATAGTGAAAACACAACATTATTGTTAAAAAGAAGACTTTTCCAATTATATAATTATTTTACTTTAAATTGATTATAAAGTAAAAATCGATAAATAAAACATTTGTTAACCTAATTTATGTCATGAGAATAATTTTCATAATAGAATTGAATATACATGTTCTTGATCTTTTTAACATCTTTTTTCCCTCGATCTGGTCACATTTACATAGTAGGATTAAATGTAATTTTAGAGCTTCTATGAATTGAATTTCATAAAATAAAGAAACAAGTTTGTAATCATTATGAAAAATGTCGTTTAATAGGATGAAAATATTTTATGGTGAATAGTAACTTTTGATATTTATTTACTATTGTTAAAGGTAAATAGGTTAATTAAATAATAAAAATAATATTAGTATAATATAAAATTTCCATAAAAATCTTCCTAGTTTTATTGGAAAATTATTTTTAGAAAAAAATACGACTTATTTCAAAAATATCATCTTTTTTAAACCATTGTTGTTAGATTAGGACATTTATTATATTTTATTTAGTGAATAGTTAAAAATGTCATATTTAAATTATAATAACAATTTAATTTTTCATATAAGGTTATATGAGGGATATGATCAACTATAATTATTATTTAGGATGATAATAATTTTTTATACATCATGATTATATATTTATAATTTTTAATCTTTAAATAATAAAATTAAATGGTGACATAATGATGGTGTAGTAATTATTTAATTAATTGAGATATGAAACATATGATATTAAAATTATTAAAATAAATACAATTTTGATTAATTAATAACATAAAATAATTACATAGATATCACAGACATGTTGGTGACATATTGGAAGTATTTTTTAGCTATTATCAGGTTGGATTGATATTTTTTAAAAGAAAATATTGAATAGTTCTAAATTGACATAAATGATATCTTAAAAAAATACTATTTTATTAAGTGACATAAAATTCATAAGAACCTAATGATTAGCCAAAAAAATTGAAAATTGTAAAATATTTCATTAATTATCCAATTGGGGTTCTTTTGGTATTTTATAGTATCTATATTAACCATTTAGTGTAAAAATTTAGGAAGATATAGTAAGAGTATAACGGTTAAACTAACGGTTAAATCCAAAATGTAAAGTTATTTTTATGAACTAAACATGTCTAAAACTAATTGGTTGAGGAAATTTATACTCATCCTCATCATTTCCTTGAAATAAATCACTTTTGAGCTATTCAAATTAAAAATAAATTTATAAAAAAAATTATATTTTAAGATCTTCCAAAAGTTCCCCTCACCTGTCTTAAAAAAGGGAACTTATTCTTCTTCTTTATTGACACCTATAAATCCAGATATATTGGCCAAAACCAACCCATTTCTCCTACCAACATCCCAAAATTGATTCTAGATGCCACAAATTGGATAAAAATCCAACTTATGGAGTCCTTTTTGCAAATTAAAAGGAGAAACTCGAAGTATAGGTAATTGTTTTACCAATTCATTCAAAGTTCTTTTATTATAATATTTATTTTTCCAAATCTTCTTCTATAATAAATTAATAAACATCGCATATAATATATTTTTAGATGTTTTTATATCTATTAGACTATAATATTCATCCTTTTCATGTCCTATGTGAAATAATATCACAATGTGCGTGTACGTATGACTTACTATGTCCACGATGTGGTGTTAACTATTTTTCGTGCACACACTTTTTATTTGGTTCTAATGGTGAATATAAAGGATTTAAATAACAGAGATAACATGATATTGTTTCATTAAAATTTATATTCCACCAAATTTCATACCTTATAACTGTTAAGGAAATGTTAATGTCGTTCATGCATTCGTACGACTTACGGTCTCCACAACGCGATGAGATTAATCTTATACATTCACCATTAAAAAATTATTACATAAATATATATTATGAATAATTATGAAATATATGACAGAATAATTCAATTAGAATAATATATATATATATATATATATCATTTACTTGTATCCATTCAATATAATAAAAAATAGAAACAACGTTCATGATTACGTACGGCCTACTGTTTCCTAGAATGGTGTAATATATTTCATATATCTATCATATATATATATATACTAGATATATATGTGATATATAAATTAGGATATAAATTCTTTAATTATGTAAATAATTATATAAATATTATGATCAAAAATAACAAGTCATACCACGTACGATAAACAAAGAAATTATTTTCGAAAACATTGATTTAATATAGAATTGTTAATAAAATAGTAACATAATGCACTAAAATAATAACATATGATATAATAAATATTATAATGATTATGGTACAACTTAATAAAATATTTTAACCCACTATACGGGTGTTTCAGAATGTTATGAAGTGTATTGGACCTAAGGTAAAGGAATTTTGTCTCAATTTTCATTTTTGTGAGATATAATCAATATTCACCACCTATTTATTCTATCCATTTTATGTACTTCCCCTATTATATTTCATATCATTAATGCATTTAACATCCTGGTATTTAATGATTCATTTGAATATATTCATATTGTTATTTAAATTTTCAATGTTGTGTGAGTTGAATTCAATGATTAAAGAATTTAACCTTTATACAATTCCATATTAATTATATTATCAAACATATTTGTCAATATGTGTAAAGTAACAAAATTTATTTGTAATTTTTTTTAACTAAATAAGAATTTTACAAGTCTTCAAAAATTTACAATGCGTGATTTTGAGGCCTAGTGTGCCCGGAATGAATTTCTGAACTTTTTTCCAGGTACGTTCAGTAAACGTACGACTGGGTTTTTGTAACTATTGAACTGGTGCTTGGAATTGAAATTTGATGGGAACGTTGAACTCGTAGTGTCGGTATTATCATATGGAGACCTTCACCTCAACTGCAGTCTGTCGAGGTTGAAAGATAGATTTTTTGTTTTTCATGGAATTGAAAAATAAAATAAAATAAACATTAATTTTATTTATAATAAAACCTCTCACATGAATGTTAAATAGGTGGGGACCACCTGAACTAAATCCCCCATATTGAAATTAAATGTGGGGACCACCCTAACCCTCTTAATGGGAGAAACCCCTTCAACTACCTCATTATTGAAGATTTAACCCGTGGAATTCCTCCAAATTTATTATGCCAATGTGGTACAATTAATTGTTCCAACAATTAATTGTGCCAACATAAATTAAATTGATAGACATAATTTAATAAGTATGCACCTCCCTTTTTTTTTCAGGGCTGGAAATTCTTGGCAAAGGGAGAAGCTTGGTAGAGCCTGGAAAAACTCATCTCTAACGAAGAACATCTTCTCCAAATGAAGAATGTCGTATCCATCAAATAATGTTCTTCGGAGACAAGAAATAGGACGACACACTAGACTGACTTAGGATGTGTGGTGCAGATACGACGAATGTTTCCACCCTATTCGACTTCACCATTTTCATCTCGTGACACATCAACGAACCTTCAAGGAAGGGTTGTTGTTTGATTCGTTCCCCTTACCCATTCTTGATTTTCTTCATGATTCAAGTTTTATCAAGTCGCATGCTATCGACCTAATGCGGAGGGTGTAGACCAAACGAACGTGCCCGGACCTCTCTGTAATCCTTTTTAGTTTTTTTGTCTTCTTCGCGATAGTGGAGGGCGGCAATCAGCATCGATGGGGAAAAGAAACAGAGGACAACACACCGCCGTCCACGATGATGGTGATGGCGCGACTGCGCTGCCCGATAGAATAGAACCATGACTAGTGTCGCAGAGGTGAAGGGAGGATGGCCAACTGAGCCAACTACCGTAGATGGTGTGGCGTGCAACCACGCCACGCAGAGAGGATGACGGGCCATCCAGCTAGCTGTGGAAGACCGTCGTACCATGGTGCCCCACCGTTCGATGGCCGCCCCTCCACACTTTGGTCGCCCCTCCACAATGTGACGCCCTGCCGCACTGCAATCCTCCCAGGACGGGCTGCCTAGTGTCCCGGGCCTACCTGAACCGGACTAGGTTGGCCCAGGCCGAGTCAGTTTAATCGGGTCGGACCGGACCCGAACCAGTTTCGACCCAATTTGTTCTTTTGGCAATAACTTTGGCACCGAGAATCCATTTTATTAACAATATGTGGTTCCAGAAACCTTGGAGCGAGACGGTCCTTTTGGTATACCCCACTTGAGATTTAGATAATGTGGGGTAAGGTGGGGTTGGATCGAGCACAATCCCAACCCGACCCTCAGAACTAAAAGGCTAATGACCTATAGACCGGGCGCCCGATTGACACAACGTCTGTTAAATTGAAACCCCATTTACATGGTGGTCCATTGGAATAAATCTTCATGGGAATTCATGCTATTTTGAGTATTGACCGTTAGCTTGAGGATCAAACTCTTCCGGAGATGATAAATCTTAGTGTGGGTACCTTGTAGCTAGCTTTGATGATGTACTGACGATGTACTGGGATATGTTGTATGTATGACCATGTACTGATGATGCACTTGGATCCTGTGTGGGTTTGAAAAGTTATTGATGATGTACTAGGATCTACTGTGGCTCTTATGATGTACTAACGATGTACTAGGATTGTATGTTGGTCTGACGATGTACTGATGATGTACTAGGATCCTGTGTGGGTCTGACGATATATTGATGATGTACTAGGAAGTTGTGGGGGTTTGACGATGTGCTGATAATGTACTAGGATCTTGTGTGGGTCTGACGATGTACTAATGATGTACTAGGATCTTGTGTGGGTCTGATGTTGTACTGACAATGTACTAGGATCATGTGTGGTGTTGATGATGTATTGACGATGTACTAGGATCCTATGTTTCTCTTATGAATTACTAACAATGTACTAGGATTCTGTGTGGGTCGGATGATGTACTACAATCCTGTTTGGGTCTGACGATGTACTGACATTGTACTAGTATTTTGTGTGGGTCTGACGATGTACTGACGATGTACTAGGATAATGTGTCGGTCTGACGATGTACTGATGATGTACTAGGATCCTCTATGGGTCTAACGATGTACTGAATATGTACTAGGATCATGTGTGGGGCTGACGATGTACTGATTTTGTACTATGATCTTGTGTGGGTCTTAAGATGTACTAACATAGAACTGGGATCATTTCTGGGTCTGATGGTGTACTAGGATCCAGTGTGGGTCTGCAATTTGAGATCCTTCATGCATCTGCCTCATAACAGAGTAAGATAATTCAATACTGACATCAAATCATCTTTACAACTATACCTAATTTATACCTAGAATGAGATGAGTCCTTACCTTCATGGTGATACCTTTATTTTATTCTTCTGTGTGGCGTACCTATGTGGTACATACCATCGTTGTATTCTGACCTTTATGGATTAGTATAGATTTGGTCTTTTGGGTAGGACAATGTGTTTTTTCATGGTTGAGATGGGTATACATGATAACATAGTTATATGTATGGGCATATACCTATGTAAGGTTTTCAGTTGACTTCTTGCTTTGTGGATTATCCTTTATGGATTTTGTGAGACCTTGAGGGTCTTGGGGTCCCTACTGAGTATCATCATACTCACCCCATCATGGGATATTCCCGCACCTTGTTGTATTTTCTAAAAACAAAAAACAATGCCGACTAAGGATGAGAGTATGAGGACTAGAGGTAGCTCGGAGGTGGACATTAGATGAGGCATACCACAGAGACAGGCGTTCAAGATCTGTACCTACCCAGCATTTATAATCCTCATTGGGTGTTCACAGGAGTTGTTTTAGTTTACTTGTACCTTTCATTTTTCATGTAGTTTACACTTGGGCTTGTATTTTGGCCCCTTTTTACTTACATTCACCTCTCCATTACTATACAGTTTACCCCTTTTTGTATCTTTTTGTGTTCTTGGTTGCATGTGTTTATTATAGATAAAAGAAATGCCATCCCAGTTTTAGGGAATACGCCTTTGCTGCTAGTCACTAGCCCATAGCCTATGGAAGGCAGGCTTGGAGTTGTCACGTTACGGGCCTCGGGGGATGGGTCGTGACAATTTGGTATTAGAGGAGTCGGTTCTACCATATAACAAAGGGCTCTAGTCTTTCTTTTAACGAAAATAGTGTTAAGTGTAGTGAGTGTGGTTATCAGTTTAAGGATCATTGTGTTGGTGTGGCATCCAACGTATCCATACACCTGGACTGTGACTTCTGATTTCTGACTCAGTGCACAAAAACCCTGTGTTTGTGTGTGTTTTGAAGAGTTTTCATTTTTATCTCATTGAGTCATCTCACCAGGTATGACTTTCTGATCGTGGCACACCAGTTTCTTTTCAAGATTCCTCTTCGCAGTCAACCAAGTAGGGTAGTATGGATAGAACTCTCCGATAGCCCATTGAGACCTCGGTACAGGTCCCTCTTCCATTAGAGGCACCAGTGGAGGCACTAGTTGTACCATTACCCCTAGTTCCACCGATGCCACCCGCCCCAGCAGCAGAAGGTGAACGCCGCTTGAGCACATTGCACGGGTTCCAGTGCCAGAGGCCACCATGGTTCAGGGGAGATACGGTCCCACAGGCAGATGAGGACATGATGGAGGTTGTGGTGTGAGTATTTCGACTGGTAGGGACACCATCTGATCCCATGGTGATCCTTTCCTCATGTATTCTACAGGAAACAGTAGGAAGATAGTGGATTTTGATGCTCCTGGTTCACGACAAGGTGACTCTTCTCTGGGCAGACTTTGTCGCAGAAAATTTTTGTGCAGTGCACATATATGAGCTTCTTTATCTGTAGTAGGGCAGCATGACTGTGGCTCTATTCTAAGTGAGGTTCATTGACCTCTCCTAATACTCCACTGATATGGTGTGGGACCCATTCTTCACGGCCCAGACTTTTGAGGAGGGACTCAGGCGGGAGATCAGGGCATCAATGATTTCTCTCAGCATCCCACTGCAGGAGGGGTGTTAGAGCTAGCCCTCTTAGAGGAGAGTTTTCTTGCTAAGCAGTCACCAGTAGTGAGACCCACCACAAGTCATCACAAAGAGGAGTCTTATGCAACTGGAAACAGATATATTTCATAGAGGTCCAAGAAGAACATTCCTATAGGTGGATGAGCACATGACTCAAGATTGGTTGTGAGAGGTACTACAGATAGAGCCTTCAACATGTTGTGTTTCACATGCGGCGGGTAGGGTAACATGGATCGTGGCTGTCTGAATCATAATACAGATTATCAGTAGTCTGTCGAAGGACATCCCTTGTAGAGATAGAGGTTCGGCCAAGGAGGTCTGCAGGGAGTAGGCGGACGTGACAGAGGAGCTGGCCATGCAGCTAGTGGTGGGGGACGATTCGAGCTGTTACCGCATCCACCACCAGTTGGTCCACCCCGACTGTAGGGAGTAGGTGGACAAGGGTGAGCTCAGCTCTAGGAAGCTGAGACCTACGACCATGGAATTTCAAATATGATACAATGTATGATCTGTGTCTACTCTACCATAGCTGAAGTACTTATAGACACTTGTACATGTCATTATTTTATTGGCATTTCCCTCGTTCTGATCTTAGATATTCTGAAGGAGCTGTTGGCTAGATCCTTACAGCTAGATACTCTTAAAAGAGAGGATCTAATGAATACGCACTGGTGTCGGTAGTGTAAGCTTACTCTAGGAGGTGAGAGTTTCGGCATAGATCTCCTAGTAGCGGCGTTGAGGGCTTACGATGTCATCTATGGTATGGAATGGTTGTCTATAGTCCATTATCAGATTGATTGTATTAGGCGCAAAGTTTAGTGTATCCACACAGATGAGACGAGTTTCACCTTCACCGACGATAAGGGAGACTTTGTAGCATATGATGGACTTACTCGGAGGAGATTGTATCCAATAACTCATTATTTTCCTAGCCTTTCCCTTGAGTTGGTTGATGTTGAGAGTCCGAGATATCCTGTAGTGGTGAACCAGTACGTGGATGTTTTCCCTGATGATGTTCTGGGAATACCTATTCATAGAGAGGTGGACATTTACATTGACTTGTACCCAGGGACGACACTGATATCCACACCAATGTATCAGATGGATTCTATAGAGGTTCAGGAGATTCGAGTACACCTAGAGGACTTACAGGGGAAGGGATTTATTCAGCCTAGTGTTTCTCCTTGGGCAGCCCTGATTTTGTTCACCAAGAAGGTGGATGGGAACTTGAGGCTTTTTGTTGACTATCAGTTCCTAAAATAGGTAACCATGAAGAAAAAGTAGCCACTCCTAAGGATTGACGACCTCTTTGATCAGCTGCAGGGAGAACCGTTGTTCTTGAAGATAAACCTAAGATCCGGTAATCACCAACTCAGAGTGCGAGATGAGAATGTGCAGAAGATGACTTTCAGTTGTCGGTATGGACATTATGAGTTCCTAGTTAGGATATTCGGTGTATCAAACGCCCCAACAGTGTTCATGGGACTCATAAATAAGATCTTTCAGCCATAACATGATCTCTTTGTGGTGTTCTTAATTTACAAAATTCTGATATACTCAGCCACTATGGAAGAGCATGCCTATCATTTGCAGATAGATCTGGACACACTCTGATAGAACCATCCTCATGGTAAACTCTAAAAGTTCCATTTCTGGATAAGAGAGTTTCACTTTTTGTCACATGTCATATCGGAGGCTAGAGTTGACGTACATCTATTGAATATTGAGATGGTACTTTCTTGGGAGCCACCCAAGAGTGTTACTAAGGTATGAAGTTTCTTGGGTTTGGCTGGATACTACCAGACGCTTGTGCCAAATTTTTCCAGAGTCCCAACACCTTTATTAGCATTGACGAAGAAGGGGAAACCCTTTGTTTGGTCGGAGAGATGCCAGTGACATTTTCAAGAGCTGAGGTAGAGGCTGACTACTGCCCCATCTTGAGTCTACCAAAAAAGGGAATATGGTATGTAGTCTACTTCAATGTATCAGGGACATGACTCGGATGTGTCCTGATGCTGGAGCGAGCTGCGATCTCATATGGTTCTCGATAGGTGAGATATCATGAGAAGAACTACGCTACCCATGACCTAATGTTAGAAATAGTGGTCTTCATCCTGAAGATGTGGAGACATTACATTACGGGCAAGAATTTTACAGTCTACGTAGATCACATGTGTCTTAGGTAGATCGTCTCATAAAATGACCTGAACCTGAGACAGTGATGTTGGCTCGAGTTCCTCTAGGACTATGACTTTTTGAGAGTATATACTCTTAGAAAGAGGAAAATTTTAGTAGATGCACTCACCTTGAGATTTGGTATACAGCTGCTAGGTGAGCCAATAGATCAGTTGGCCTCTTTGTAGATATCCATTGTGGATCGAGATGGAGAATCTTTTTTTCATTCCCTTATAGTCACTTCCCCACTTCATCAATGAGTCATGGAGGTGCAACATGACACTAGAGCAGAAACCGTTATTTATGTCACCATTTGTTACGTCGGTTATATATAACCGATGTGATAATCTGTGAAATGTGGTTTTTTACGTCGGTTATTTTATAAGCGACGTAACTAATGTGGTGAGTAGATTTTTAATGTCGGTTATTTAAATAACCGACGTTACAAATTGTGCGTGTTCGATTTTTACGTCGGTTATAAATTAACAGATGTAGAAAACAAAAGAGCGAGGGTTTTTTACGTCGGTTATTTGATAACCGACGTAAAAAACGAGATATTTATGAGTTTTTTACGTCGGTTATAAAATAATCAATGTAAAAAACCAAAGCGCGGGGGTTTTCTCCATGGGTTATAAACTAACTGACCTAAAAAATGCGGCTTTTGAGGCCTTTTTGACTTCAGTTATTTTATAACCGACGTAACAAAACAACCCACAGAATGTTTTTTACGTCGGTTATATAATACCCGACGTAAAAAACTGTGATTTTTGAAGTCTTTTTTGCGTCGGTTATAGAATAACCGATGTAAAAAACCAACCCGCGGATTTTTTTTTACGTCGGTTATTTTATAATAGACATAAAAAAGATGTATCTGATACATTCATAACGTCGGTTATTATAATAACCAACATTATAAATGTAAAAAAACAGTTTATAACATCTTTTATTAAATAACCGACGTTATAAAATATATAAAAAATTAACAAGCCACGTGGATTGTCAATTACGATTTTCTGATCGACAGTCCGGCGGCTCGTCTCTCTCGCGCGGTAAACCCTAATCAACTCGTCAATCTCGATGTGTTAAACTCGTTTGTCCTTCATCGTTTTTCATATTTACTCTCCTTGGATTTATCATCACAACTCGCATCACTCACGTAAGCCTTCAATGAATTAAATTTGTTCATTTTTTATTCCGGATAATCTATATTTATGTTTTGTAATTTTTGTGTTTAATCTTGGTAAGATTCTTCGATTTCAAACCCTATTACAAATTTTTTCCATCATCATGTTTTTTATCGTCCCTAGATCTATTAGATCGACTCGCAATATTCATGTAAGCCTTAACTACTACTATTTAGTTTGTTTTTGTTTCGCGAATGCCTGACATTGATGGTATTTTTTGTTGTCATTGACTACTAATGATCTCATTCACCTATATTACTGTATAGAATGGTTATTGATTAAATGTACAAATTCGGAAATGATATTTCATGTGTTGTTTCTGCTTATGTTTATCCTCTTTTATATGAGAAACTATTAGACATATAATGTAATGGCTGTTGACCTCTATGGCCCTTCGATGAATCACTATGTCTCATGATTCCAAATAAAAATGGGTTCTGCTGAGGGCATACCCTAGTATTCATTGAGGCCATGGCCAAGGCCTCAACAATATGTTTTAGATTTCTAGAATTATCCATTACCTCATTATGATATTAGTTATCAAGAAAACTTGTGATCATTTTACTAGTTGAATATCAGTGTTTATTTTTAATTATCATATGATCATTTACGTATCCATATTTAATAATATTTAATTCCGTATATTTCTTACTGAAGTATATATTAAATTCATGTGTGTTTAGTTGTTAACCATGCCATGTTTTTATATGTAAACCATTCTATGGGGGGGTTTCTGGGGGGTGGGGGATGTCCAGAGGGTTGGGGTGTCTAGGGGGTGTCCAAAGGGGGTTGGTGGGTGTGGGGGGCTGTCCAAGGGGGTGTAGGCCTGTCCATGGGGTTTTGGGGGTTGTCCAGGGGGTGGGGGCTGTCTAGAGGGTTGGGGGGTGTCCAGGGGGTGTCCAAGGTGGTCGGGGTGGGGGTGGGGGTGGTGTCCAGGAGGGGTGGGGTGGTGTCCAGGGGGTGGGGAGGTTGTCTAAATGGTTGGGGGGTGTCCAGTGGGGTCTCCAAGGGGGTAGGGGGTGGGGGTGGTGTCTAGGAGGGGTGGGGGTGTTGTCTAGAGGAGTGGGGACTGTCCAGGTTGTTTAGGGGCTATCTAGAAGGTTGTGGGGGTGTCCAGGGGGTGTCCAAGGGGGTGGGAGGGTGTGGGGGGTTGTCCAAGGGGGGCAGGGGCATGTCTAGAGGGATTTGGGGGTTGGCCGTGGGTGGGGGTTGTCCAGAGGGTTTGGGGTATCTAGGGTGTGTCCAAGGGGGTGGGTGTGTGTGGGGGCATTGTCCAAGGGGGTGGGGTCCTGTCCAGAAGGTTTTGGTGGTTGTCCGGGGGTGGGGGGTTGTCCTGAGGGTTGGGGGTGTCCAAGGGGGTAGGGGGTGGGAGGTGGTGTCCAGGAGGGGTGGGGGCTATCCAGGGGGTGGGGGGGGGGGGCTGTCCAAAGGGTTGGGGTGTGTCCTAGGGGGGTGTCCAAGGGGGTGGGTGGCTGTGGGTGGCTGTCCACGGGGGTGGGGGCCTGTCCATAGGGTTTTGGGGGTTGTTCGGGGGGTGGGGGCTATCTAGAGGGTTGGGGGTGTCCAGGGGGATTGACTACTACATCGTGGCTTATGATATTATGACATGATGATTGTGCCGTGATGATTGGATTTACATTGTGATTTTCTCCATCTGAATTTTTATTTTAAATATGATTTGATTCTCGGGTTTACTCCATTCTCTCCAATTTTCTATCATCCATGTAAGCTCCATGGTTTTATTTTATTCAATGTAATTTAAAACTATTATATCTAACTATATTTTGTTTTAATAATAATATTCAAACATTTTATTTAAATAAGAATAGATTTGTTTTATATTTCAAAATTGTTTTACATTCAAATTATGGTTTTTTCATATAATCTAATATTTGTCTTATCTTAAAAATATATATATTTTTGATATTTGTTATTGGTAATAATGATTCGAAGTTGGGCTACGGCACATCGAATGAGAAATGAATATGAGGAAGGTGTTGATGCCTTTTTGGAATTTTCTAAACAAAATGTTCCAAGTAGTGCCATTTTTTTCGGTCCATGCCTGAAATGTTTGAATATGAAGAAGTAGAAAAGTAGAGAGATAAAAGATCATCTGATATGTCATGGTTTTAATACTAGTTACAACCCTTGGATTTGGTATGGTGAAACTGGACGAAATGTCACTGATGATGATGATTCACAAGATGGTAACTCTTATGGAATTGAAGAAATGATTCGTGATATTGTAGCAGAACAAATTGAGATAGAACTGATAGTTGCGTGTCTATATGGTGATGCTGAAAAACCATTATATCCTGGTTGTACCGATTTTATGGTTTTTTTCGGTGGGGATAAGATTGATTAACCTAATGGAGAACCATGGATGGAGTGACAGAAGTTTTACAGAGCTGCTACAATTGATGAAAGACATTCTTCCAAAAGATAACGATCTTCTAGATTCACATTACAAGGCCAAGAAAATATTATGCCCGATGGGATTGGGATACAAGAAAATACATGCATGTCCGAATTACTGCATTATATATAGGAAGGAATATGAATTTCTATCAGAGTTTCCTAAATGTGGGACATCATGGTATATGGTGAAAGAAAAATCACAGGCTGATTTAGAGATTACAAAGCTCCCTTAAAAGGTATTTTGGTATCTTCCTATAATTCATTGTTTCAAACATTTATTTGCTAATTCACATGAGGCAAATAGGATAAGATGGCATGCTGATGAGCGGGTATGTGATGGAAAAATACGTCATCCAGTTGATTGTCCACAATGGAAGAAAATTGATGTGCAGTATTCTACATTTGAAAATGAAATAAGAAATCTCAGATTAGGGTTGTGCACAGATGGAATGAATCCACACTGAACCCTTAGTAGCACACATAGTTCATGGCCTGTTTTATTGGTAATTTACAACCTCTCTCCTGATGTTTTTATGAAGAGAAAATATGTCATGTTGAGTATAATGATCTCTGGTCCAAAGGAACCCGGCAATGATATTGATGTTTACTTGTCACCGTTGATTGATTATTTGAAATAGTTATGGGTTGATGGTATTAGGGTGTATTATTCTTATAAAATGGAATATTTTCAACTGCATGTAGTGTGTCTGTTCACTATAAATGACTTCCCAGCATATGGAATTTTTTTTGGATATAGTGTTAAAGGGCATAATACATGTCCAATTTGTGAACAACAGACGTCATATTGTCAATTGTTGCATTGGAGGAAAATAGTGTACATGGGTCATCCAATGTTTTTTCCTACGGGTCACCCTTATTGAAGACTAAAAAAATGCATTCAATGGATCACAAGAATTTGATACTACTACAAAACATTTATCCCCGGTTCTGTATTTTGAGAGGGTGAAAAACCTTGATGTGACATTGGGAAAGACACAGAAATCTTGTAATGATATACATATTTGGATGAAAAGGTCAATATTTTTTGTGCTGCCATATTGGAGGTATCATGAAGTTAAACATAATATTGATGTCATGCACGTGCAAAAAAATATATGTGATTGTTTGATTGGAACAATGTTAGATATTAATGGAAATACTGAAGATGGGTTGAATGCAAGATTAGACTTACTATCAAAGGGAATACCTTTGGAGTTAGCTCCCACTCCTAAAAGTAGACGAACATTTCTTCCCCCGACTTGTCATACATTATCGAAGAGGGAGAAAATTAGCTTTTTTAGTGTCTTCATGATATCAATGTTCCTCAAGGTTATTCTTCAAATGTAAAAAAATTTGTCTCATTGAAGGACTTGAAGTTGATAGGTATCAAATCACATGACTTTCATGTCATGATGCAACAAATTCTACCAGTTTCATTGCGTGGAATATTTCCCATTCATGTCAGAAAGACTATGATGAAGTTGTGTTATTTTTTCAATTCAAATTGTAATAAAGAGATTGATGTGAATTCTTTGTACATTTTGGAAATGGATGAAATTTTTATACTTTGTCAATTGGAAATGTATTTTCCTCCAAATTTTGATATAATGGTGCATTTAATGATTCATCTGGTTCGAGAAATAAAGCTTTCACTAGTGCAGAAAACGTTTTTAACGTCGGTTATTTTTAATTTTTTACGTCGGTTTCTAGCCGACGTTAATACGTGGGATGTTATAAATAAGGTTTTTGACGTCGGTTATTTAAAAACCGACGTCAAAAAACATAAAATCGCGATGTTTATCACGTCAGTTATCGAAGAACTGATGTTATACACTGGAGTTATGGTGGTTTATCATGTCCGTTCTATAAGAACCGACGTGATAAACCGGGCTGAGCGGGGTTTATCACGTCGGTTCATATAAAACCGACGTGAAAAACTGGGGGAGGGGGGTTTATCACGTCGGTTATTGACTAACCGACATGATAAACCGGTGGGAGGGGGTTTATCACATCGGTTAGTCAATAACCGATGTGATAAACCCTTATGCAGGCCGTTTAGCATGTCCGTTATTGAATAACCGACGTGCTAAACCATTCTCTAGGCCCTTTATCACGTCAGTTATTTAATAACCGACGTGATAAACCATTTTCCAGGCCTTTTATCACGTCGGTTACTAAATAACCGACGTGATAAACTAGTTTGCAGGCCTTTTATGACGTCGGTTATGAAATAACCGACGTGATAAACTATTTTCCAGGCATTTTATCACGTCGGTTATTAAATAACCGACGTGATAAACCCATTTTTTTTAAACAGAATGCAGTGATCTTCTCTCCACCAGAATCAACCAGAAAATAAATCAAGAAATCATACCACAAAAACAGAAGTACATCAAAAATAAGAATGTAAATAGATAACATATAAAACTTACCCACTAGACAGAATCCACCCTCATTTATACCCCATGGACAGCCCTCCCCCACCCTGTTGGAGCCCTCACCCTCATGTATACCCACTGGACAGCCCTCCCCCACCCCGCTGGAGCCCTCACCCTAATGTATACCCCCTGGACAACCCTCCCCCACCCCGTTGGACCCCTCACCCACATGTATACCCCCAGGACAGCCCTCCCCCACCCCATTTGAGCTCCCACCCTCATGTATACCCCTTGGACAACCCTCCCCCACCCCATTGGAGCCCCCACCACACTCCTGGACTGCCCCCCGACCCCCGGACACCCCCAAACACCCCTCGACAACCCCCACCCGCCTGAACAGCACCTCCTCACCCCCTCACCCCACTTGACAGCCCCCACCACACCCCTGGACAACCCCCCCACCCCTGGACAACACTCCCACACCCCTGGACCGGCTTCCCACACCCCTGGACATCCCTGCCACCCCTCCCCCATAGACCAAAATCCATACCAGAAGAACCATCCAAAGTAGACCAAAACAAGAAGTAGAGAAAAATTAAACATTCCCTTATATAACATTCAAAACTTACACTGTCAACTTCAAAAAAAAAACTAAATCAAACCTAAACAACTACCAAATAGACAATTAAATCGACAATATTCAAAATTACATTTTACATTACAAACAACTAAAATTCAATCAAACCAGTAAAATAATTTGACCACTCCACTAGTACGTGTTTGATGTCTTCAGCAGTATAGGGTCGAGGGTCATCAAAAAGCTACAAATTAAAAAGAAGATAGTTTACGTATATAATGAATAAATCAAATTGAAATATGATGGCAATGTTTAAGAGGAAATCGTACCAGGTCAAAATTCACAACTATCCCAATTGTTATTATTTCATACATAAATCTTAACATATAATATCCGCATTCGATGAGGCCTTTTTGTTCATGACAATTCTGTTTTGAATGAGTGTAAATTTAATATATTATTTTTATGTAATAAATCAAAAAGTACAAATTATAAATGGAAATTTACCTTCGCCATTACATATTTGATCTTTGCATTTCTTTTCATTGTGTTTTTTTGAAAGTAGGCCCATGCACTGTTAGAAAAATAATACGAATGGGGTAAATTTAAAATTTATTATAATATATAAAACTATTGAGGAATTGAAACTTACTTTTCCAATATATTCTTAAAACTTTCCCGCACATCACCATGAACAGAGCATATCCAATAAAGCGATTTCTCCCTTGGGCAAAAAATCCCTAACATCCAATGATTACTGATAAAAGGAAATTTAATGTTAGTGGTTTTTTATGTTAAAAGATAATTAACTATTCTAGAGAAATGTGTTTCATACCTCTCACAAAAAGGCATCATCCAACATTGTTGGATTATATTCTTTTCAAATCTTTCAGCAATATAAACCATTCTTTGTTCCTCAGTCAATGCACATGCTTCAGGGGAAATCAATTGCGGGTCCATGAATCAATATACTTCTCTCAGTTCATTCCTCTCACAAATTTTATAACGATACCTAATACAAAACATATATAAGTATACATTTTTAATAAATATAACGCAGGGAAAAGGTGTTAAGACTTACATGGAAAAAATTTGCACCACGTTGATGCCCAACTTATCTCCAGTAACAAGCTCCATGATATTAGATTTTGTAATCCCCACAGTTATTTCACGTCCACAAACATGAGATTCCATTGGAAACTCATAAAAACCCAACAACAAATTTGAATATCTTGACAATCTGTCAAGACCACTGGAATCTGTATCTGATGTCATAGCATGTTGTCTTTGTTGTTGTCTATACAGTATTTCTTTACCTTTGATGTATTCCTATGAAAAAAAATTGAGAATTATAGTAGTTTTCAAATGATAAAACAACTTTAATAAAAAAATAAAATAAAATATATAACATTCATACCTCTATGGTAATGAGTCGAAGAAGTCTGGATGGCCAAACTAAAAAATGGCCGATACTCTGTCCAACTGTCGCCACCTCATCTGTAGGTATTGGTACCCTAGATGATCTATCTATAATATCCTATACAGTGACCATCTTGTCCTCTACCTCTAATTGTTGATGATGAACTGTATCTCCTATACAATATACCAACTCGTATGCTACTATATTATGTTGAGAATCATCAACATACAACTCGCAATATGTAGGAAGCTGCGGCGGAGGCGTAGGGTAAAAAATGGGGTCCGCAGGCTGAGGTTGGGGAGTGGGAGCTACTGGCGGAGGTGGAGGATAAATAATGGGGTCTGCAGGGGGAGGTGGAGGAGTGGGAGCTGCAGTCTGAAATTGTCTTTGCATTTCTGAAAACATAGATTTCACCGAATCTCTAATATTGTCTTCCATCGTCGCATTAATATTTTGAACTTCAGCCTCCAAGGATTCTATTTTTTTTATAAACCCCCTCAATGTTAGAAGTTGAAGAACGTGGAAAAACTTTTCTTACCGATACACCTGTCGGATATCCTCTTACATGACCAGGATGTTCGGGCCTTCCCAATGCTACAAATAAAATATCTTCCCTCCCAGTAGCTGTAAATGTCCCCTCTGAACTTTGCTCCTCAAGAGAGTCCTGTATTAATTAATTGAACATTCCTGTAATGATTGAAACTTATATGAAGAAAAAAGTTAACTTAAATAAATTAAATAGATATCTTACAATCCTCTCAGCTACAATTCTCGATTCATCCGAAAGATATTTCCCTTTTTTCCCTTCCGAGCTCTCTTCCATTTTTCATGTCTAGATGGAGGGGATGGAGGGGCCACCTCTCCAGAGCTTGAAGACTCGGCTCTTAGTTGTTGAAATTTTTCCGCTATCATTTTTTCTTCCAATAATGTATACCCTCCCCGAGATAAACTATGAGGGTATACATTTTAAGATTGGATCTCCTGATGAGCTTTCCTTGTTTTCTATAATTTAAGAATAAGAAATCATTAACAAAACATTAATAAAATAATTTATATAAGAAATTATATAAAAGTTTACATTGCCCTTACCAGAAATGACTCTTTTTTTCTACTTTCAAAAAACTGTCTCCATGTGTCTTCATCTATAAAAGGATATATACGACATGGATTGTCATGACTCCTATGACCATAAATGAAATCAGATGTGAGGGTTGATTTGAAATCCCTCCATCTCCTAGCAGCCAATGATAAGCATTTCTTCCTGACTCCTCCAGTGTCAGGAATATCAAATGTCATCTGATAAAGAAGAGGTTAAACATATTATATATAGCAGAAACATTAAAAGAATGGTCAAACAATGACAAAAGATCTTACCAAAATTGTCTCCCACAACTGAGAGATAACCGCTTTATCCACACCTCTCCAATAATCATACAGAATGCTTACTTTGGTCTTAGCCTGAGTTGCAACAAAACTCTTAAAATATTTGGCATTCGGACCTCTAGGAATATCATCATCATCAAACTCAACTACTATCCTCTGATCCTGCGTACGGGCAAGTGATAATTTTGGTAAACGTGTGCAACCACGTTTACCAACCTTTGAACTCTTTGTCGTAATAGGAGCATGTGAATGTTCATCCCCAGAGGTATGACCAGCAATATGCTCCTCCCCAGAATCATGTGGTTGATCATCTGAATGATCTATCATTATCCTTCATATCAAAAAAACAAACGTCAGTTCACAAATATACAAATTCAAATATTTTAATACTACTGTAATCAGAAAATAGAAAAGTGTACTGGGTTACATAATAGAAAACATTGGTAATATGGTAAGCATGTTAAACAAAGATAAAGATGGCAAAGATGGTCAAGATGGTCAAAATGGTCAAGATGGTAAAAAATGGAAAAAATGGTAAACCTGGTAAACATTGTAAACATGGTAAAGTAATTGTCATTGAACAAAAATAAGCATTTTAAAAATCATGTAATGGTTATAAACTGCTGGGTCGTAGAGCATTTCCTTCTGTCTGGGGTCCACCGGCTGACCGGTGGTCATCCACCGGTTGGCCGGTGTCACCAGGCAGTGGGCAAGCCTAGGCCTGGGTCCTCCGGCTGGCCGGTGGGCAAGAACCAGTTGGCCGGTGCCCATACCGGCTGGCCGGTGCGCTAACACCAGCTGACCGGTGGCTCCGGTAGAAAGCAATGCTTCTTCCAGAGACCACCGGCTGGCCGGTGGTCATCCACCGGTTGGCCGGTGTCACCAGGAAGTGGGCAAGCCTACAGCCTTGCCCTCCGGCTGGCCGGTGGGCAAGAACCGGTTGGCCGGTGCCCATACCGGCTGGCCGGTGCGATAACACTGGCTGACCGGTGGCTCTGGCAGAAAGCAATGCTTCGGCCAGAGACCACCGGCTGGCCGGTGGGAGTCCACCGATTGGCCGGTAGACTCAGAGAGTCATATATACTTATTTTATTTTAAAACATGTTTTAATAAATAAAAAACATACAATATCTAAAATTTATGGAAAAAATAAATGTAAACAAGAAATAAACATATGTTACCTGTAATTTTAGGAATGTACAGATGGATTGTTTTCCCAAATTCCTTCGTCGTGATCGTTCCTTATGGCACAAACTATGTCTTCAACATGATCGTCATTATGTTCTGTTAATATTTCCATTGAAGTAGGGATCTCACATAAATCCGCATATTCATCAAGTTCATCCTCACCAACATATTGTTTTTTTCCTTGTAAAACAACAGCCCACTGCATATCTGATTGATCTACTACATAAAAAATTTGTTTTTCATGTGTTTCCATTATAAAAGAATCAGCTGTGTCTTCCAATCTATTCAGATTAACAAGTGTCATTCCAAATTCATCGTGTCTGACACTGTTGTTACCGTTAAACCATTTACAGTTAAAAACAGGAACTTTAATTTTAAAGTAATCAACCTCCCATATGTCTTCAATCACTCTATAATATGCATTTGATGCAGAAATTGGGTTTTTTTTCCTTGGCACTCGAAAAATGCATTGCTTCTGCAAACACCAATACACCACTATTCTGAACCGCACTTCTGTTGTCCTGAGCTTTTGTACGAAATGTATAACCATTAATGTCATAACCAGACCAAGTTATCTCATTTAATCATGGACCACCCACTATCCATTTTAATGTCTCTGATACATCTGATCTACCAAACAAAGTCTTTTTAATCCATGACAAAAAAGTTTTGTTGTGCTCATTCAAAATCAACATTTCTTTCTTCTTTGGATGACATTGTTTCAACTCATTAATGTGCAATGTGATATATGGTTGAGCATCAGCTATGTTCTTCAAGATGTATGATTCTAACTTCTTCATCTGTTCAGCTGATAATGATTTGACTTTCAAGCCACGAATCCCCTTTCGCTCATTATTAACTCGTTCATGGTGAGATGGAGGCAAACCTATGTGTTGCGCCGCAGCCAAGTAGCTCGTACAAAACTCTGCTACCACCTCAGAAATATACTTTTCAATAATGGAGGCTTCAGGTCGATATATATTTTTAACATACCCCTTTAATATTTTCATATACCTTTCAAAAGGATACATCCAACGAATATATACAGGTCCACAAAGCTTTATTTCTCGAACCAGATGAATCATTAAATGAACCATTATATCAAAAAAAGTTGGAGGAAAATACATTTCCAATTGACAAAGTATTAAAATTGCATCCTTTTCCAAAATGTTCAAAGCATTCACATCAATCGCCTTGTTACAAATTGAATTGAAAAAATAACACAACTTCATTATAGTCTTTCTGACACGAATGGGCAATATTCCACGCAATGCAACTGGTAGAATTTGTTGCATCATGACATGACAATCATGTGATTTCATACCTATCAACTACAAGTCCTTCTTTGAGACAAAATTTTTTACATTAGAAGAATAACCTTGTGGCACTTTGGTATCATGAAGACACTGACAGAAGCTAATTTTCTCCCTCTTCGATAATGTATGACAAGCCGGGGGAAGAAATGTTCGTCTTCCTTTAGGAGTGGGAGCTAACTCCAAACGTATTCCCATTGATAGTAAGTCTAATCTTGCATTCAACGCATCTTTAGTCTTTCCTTTAATATCTAACAATGTTCCAATCAAAGAATCACAGATATTCTTCTCCACGTGCATGACATCAATATTATGTTTAACTTCATGATACCTCCAATATGGTAGATCAAAAAATATTGACCTTTTCTTCCAAATATGATTATCATTACCAGATTTCTGTGTCTTTCCCAATGTCACGTCAAGGTTTTTCACCCTCTCAAAATACTGATCATGGGATAAAGGTTTTGGAGCAGTATCAAATTCTTGTGAGCCATTAAATGCCTTTTTTAGTCTTCTATAAGGGTGTTCCATAGGCAAAAACTTTCGATGACCCATGTACACTGTTTTCCTCCCATGTTGCAATTGACTATAGGAAGTCTGTTGTTCGAAAGTTGGACATGCTTTATGCCCTTTAACACTGTATCCAGACAAATTTGCATACGCTGGGAAGTCATTTATAGTGAACAGAAGCACTGCATGCAGTTGAAAATATTCCATTTTATAAGAATCATACACCCTAATACCATCAGCCCATAACAGTTTCAAATCATCAATCAACGGTGACAAGTAAACATCAATATCATTACCGGGTTGCTTTGGACCAGAGATCATTGTACTCAAAATGACATATTTGCGCTTCATACAAACTTCAGGAGAGAGGTTGTAAATTACCAATAAAACAGGCCATGAACTATGTGTGATACTGAGTGTTTGGTATGGATTCATTCCATCTGTGCACAACCCTAGTCTGAGATTTCTTATTTCATTTCCAAATGTAGAATAATGCGCATCAATTTTCTTCCATTGTGGAAAATCAGCTGGATGACGTATTTTTCCATCACATACCCGCTCTTCAGCATGCCATCTTAACCTTTTTGCATCATGTGAATTAGAAAATAAACGTTTGAAACGATTAATTATAGGAAGATACCAAAATACCTTTGAAGGGAGCTTTGTAATATCTACATCACCCTGTGATTTTTCTTTCACCTTATACCGTGATGTCCCACATTTTGGACACTCTGACATAAATTCATATTCCTTCCTATATATAATGCAGTCATTCGGACAGGCATGTATTTTCTTGTATCCCAATCCCATCGGGTATAATATTTTCTTGGCTTTGTAATGTGAATCTGGAAGATCGTTATCTTTTGGAAGAATGTCTTTCATCAATTGTAGCAGCTCTGTAAAACTTATGTCACTCCATCCATGCTTCGCCTTTAGGTTAATCAATCTTAACACCGCCGACAGAACCGTAAAATCTGTACAACCGGGATATAATGGTTTTTCAGCATCACCATATAGACGTGCAACTGTCGGTTCTATCTCAATTTGTTCTGCTACAATATCGCGAATCATTTCTTCAATTCCATCGGAGTTACCATCTTGCGAATCATCATCATCAGTGACATTCCGTCCAGTTTCACCATGCCAAATCCAAGGGCTGTAACTCGGATTAAAACCATGACATATCAGATGATCTTTTATCTCTCTACTTTTCAACTTCTTCATATTCAAGCATTTCAGGCATGGACAGAAAAAAATGTCACTACTTGGAACATTTCTTTTTGCAAATTCCAAAAAGGCATCAACACCTTCCTCAAATTCATTGCTCATTCGATGTGTCGTAATCCAACTTCAACTCATTATTACCTATAACAAATATCAACAAAAAATATATATTTTTAAGATAATACAAAACATGTTTATATGAAAAAAATCATAATTTGAATGTAAAACAATTTAAAATATAAAACAAATCTTGAAAGTAGTAGTAGTTTTCATAAGTACCCAACACCAAATAGCTATACATCGTAAGTGTCATGTTAAAAATATGAATATAGGCCATTTGTTTTATGTTTAATAATATTGTCATATTATCTGATCATTCTGATTATATATTAGAATTATTATATCCTTTTGATCCGATATATAATCTAAGGACATTAATATTTCAATAGAAAAAGTAATGTTAATATCATAGTAATGTAAAAAAAGTATATGTCGAACTATATATATATAATACCAATAAAAAAATACATATGTGTTTGGCCTGGGTTTCACACATAAATCAACTCATCTCACAGATTAAATTTTTGAATCATCCTACATAATACTTATTTTTATAACTTAGGGAATGAAAATAATAATGTTGCTGGAAGAATGGAACGTTACAGTACCACCCATTATTTTTCTGATTTTGCTGAAGCTAATCCATAATGTTTTAATAATCATTTGCGAGTTTAATGTTGCGAGTTGAATGAACATAATAACCATTTGCAATAAAAAAAATTCCACGAGATTCAAAAACGAACGAAAAGCACATCAAGAATCAAAAGAAAAACGAACGAAATAAATTCGTGGAAGGCTTACTTGAATGTCGCGAGTTGAGATGATAGATCCGAGAGCAGTGAGAAAGATAAACAATAAAGCCGAAATGAGTGTAATGCAGGTGATCGACGAGCCGATTAGAGTTTACCGCGCGAGAGAGAGATGAGCCGGCGACTGTCAATCGAAAAAATCATAAATGACAGAACACGGGTTTTAATTTTTTTAAATGCTTTATAACGTCTGTTATTATATAACCGACGTTATAAACTATTTTTAAGCTTTTTTACGTCGGTTATCTTATAACCGACATTATAAACCCCATGGTGCTTTGGTTTTTTACGTCGGTTATTTGATAACCGACGTAAAAAACACGTAGATATCGGGTTTTTTACGTCGGTTTCCAAATAACCGACGTAAAAAAACCCGATATCTACGCATTTTTTAGGTCGGTTATCCAATAACCGACGTAAAAAACCAAAGCACCCGGGGGTTTGTTACGTCGGTTATGTTATAACCGATGTAAAAAACACCGCGCTTTGGTTTTTAACGTCGGTTATTTGATAACCGACGTAAAAACCGAGGTGTTTTTACGTCGGTTACAAAATAACCGACGTCAAAAACCCCCGCGCATTGATTTGTTACGCCGGTTATCAAATAACCGACGTAAAAACCCAACAGGCGCGATTTGTAATGTCGGTTATTAAAATAACCGATGTGAAAAATCTACTCGCCGCATTGTTACGTCGGTTATATATAACCGACGTAAAAAATGGTGACGTAAAAAACGATTTCTGCACTAGTGTTTGTGGGCGTGTATATCTTCGTTCGATGTATCCTTTTGAAAGGTATATGAAAATATTAAAGGGGTATGTTAAAAATCCATATCGACCAGAACCCTCCATTATTGAAAGTTATATTTCATGAGGAGGTATCAGAGTTTTGTATGAGCTGCATGGCTGCGCGCAACACATAGGTTTGCCTCCATCTCGCCATGAACGAGTTAATAATGAGGGAAAGAGGATTTGTGGCTTGAAAGTCAAATCATTGTCAGCTGAACAGATGAAGAAGATAGAATCATACATCATGAATAACATAGGTGATGCTCAACCGTATATCACATTGCATATTAATGAGTTGAAACAATGTCATCCAAATAAGAATGAAATGTGGAATTTGAATAAGCACAACAAAACTATTTTTTCCTGGATTAAAAAGACATTGCATGGTATATCAGATGTATCAGATACATTAAAATAGATAGTGGGTGGTCCATGTTTAAATGTGATAACATTGTCTGGTTATGACATTAATGGCTATACATTTCATACGAAAGCTCAGGACAATAAAAGTGCAGTTCAGAATAGTGGTGTATTGGTGTTTGCAGAAGCAATGCATATTTTGAGTGCTAAGGACAAAAACCCAATTTCTGCATCAAATTCCTCTTATGGAGTGATTGAAGACATATGGGAGGTTGATTACTTTAAAATTAAAGATCCTGTTTTAACTATAAATGGTTTATTGGTAACAACAGTGTCAGACATGATGAATTTGGAATGACACTTGTTAATTTGAAGAGATTGGAAGACACAGCTGATTCTTTTATAATGTAAACACATGAAAAACAAATTTTCTATGTAGTAGATCAATCATATATGTAGCGGGATGTTGTTTTATAAGAGAAAAAATAATATGTTGGGGAGAATTCAGTTGATGAAGATGTTAATTTATGTGAGATCCCTACTTTCATGGAAATATTAATAGAACATAATGATGAGCATGTTGAAGACAAGTTTTGTGCCATAAGGAACGATAACGACGAAGGAATTTGGGAAATCAATCCATTTGTACATTCCTAAAATTACAGGTAACATATGATTATTTCTTGTTTACATTTATTTTTTTCATAAATGTTAGAAGTTGTAAGTTTTTTATTTTTTAAAACATGTTTTAAAACAAAATAAGTATAAGTTTATTTTGTTTTAAGTATGTTTAATTTACTTTATCATGTTTACCATTACATGAATTATATATCTATTATTTTTGTTCAGTGAAAATTACTTGACCATGTTTACCAGGTTTAACTTGTTAACCATGTTTACCATCTTGACCATCTTTACCATCTTTACCATTGTTTAACATGCTTACCATATTACCAATGTTTACTATTACGTAACTTAGTACACATTTCTATTTTCTGATTACATTAGTATTAAAATATTTGAATATTTGTATTTTTGAACTAACATTTATTTTTTGGATTTGAAGGACAGTGACAGATCATTCAGTTGACCAACCACCTGATTCTAGAGATGTGCATATTGGTCATACCTCTAGGGAGGAACATTCACATGATCCTATTACGACAAAGAGTTAAAAGGTTCGTAAATGAGGGTGCACATGTTTACCAAAATTGTCAATTGCCCGTACGCAGGATCAGAGGATAGTTGTTGAGTTTGATGATGATGATATTCCTATAGGTCCAAATGAAAAATATTTTAAGAGTTTTGTAGCAACTCAGGCTTAGATCAAAGTAAGAATTCTTTATGATGACAGGAGAAGTGTGGATAAAGCGATAATCTCTCAGTTATGGGAGACAATTTTGGTAAGATCATTTTCTATTGTTTGAATATTCTTTAAATGTTTCTATTATATATAATATGTTTAACCTATTCTTTATCAGATGACATTTGATATTCCTGACACTGGAGGAGTCAGGAAGAAATGCTTATCGTTGGATTCTAGGAGATAGAGGGATTTCAAATCAACCCTCTCATCTAATTTCATTAATGGTCATAGGAGTCCTGACAATCCATGTCGTATATATCCTTTAATAGATGAATACACATGGAGACAGTTTTTTGAAAGTAGAAGAAAATATTAATTTTTCGTAAGGGCAGTGTACACTTTTAGAAGATTTCTTATATAATTGATCTTATTAACGTTTTGTTAATGATTTATTATTCTTAAATTACAGCAAACACGGAATGCTCATCCAGAGATCCAATCTAAAAATGAATACCCTCATAGTTTACCTCGGGAAGGGTATGCATTATTGGAAGAACAAATGATTGCATAAAAATTTCAACCACTAAGAGCAGAGTCTTCAAGCTCTGGAGAGGTGCTCCCTCCATCCCCTCCTTCTAGACATGAAAAATGGAAGAGAGCTCGGAAGGGAAAAAAGGGAAATATATATCGGATGAATCGAGAATCATAGCTGAGAGGATTGTAAGATATATATTTTATTTTTTTAAGTTAACAATTTTCTTCATATAATTTCAATCATTACAGAAATATTTAATTAATTATTACAGGACTCTCTTGAGGAGCAGAGTTCACAGGGGACATTTACTGCTACTGGGAGGGAAAATATTTTATATGTAGCATTGGGAAGGCCTGAACATCCTAATCATGTAAGAGGATATCTGGTAGGTGTATCTGTATGAAAATTGTTTCCACGTTCTTCAACTTCAAACGTTGAGGGGGTTTATAAAAAAAATAGTATCCTTGGAGGCTTAAGTTCATAATATTAATGCAACGATGGAGGACAAGACTAGATCGTCGGTGCAGTCTATGTCTGCAGACATGAAAAGACAATTTCAGATTGTAGCTCCCACTCCTCCACCTCCCCCTGCAGACCCCATTATTTATCCGCCACCTCCGCCAGTAGCTCCCACTCCCCCACCTCAGCCTGCTGATCCCATTTTTTTTGCTACTCCTCTGACACAGCTTCCTACTTAATGTGAGTTGTATGTTGATGATTCTCAACATCATATAGTATCATATGGGTTGGTTCATTGTATAAGAGATATAAATCATCATCAACAATTAGAGGTAGAGAATCAGAGGGTCACTGTACAGGATATTATAGATAGATCAGCTCGGGTACCATTGCCTACAGATGACGTGGAAACAATTGGACATAATATCGGACATTTTTTAATTTGGCCATCCAGACTTCTTCGAATCATTACCATAGAGGTATGAATGTTGTATCTTTTATTTTTTTTATTAAATTTGTTTTATCATTTGAAAACTAATATATTATTCAATTTATTTTTACAATAATACTTCAAAGGAAATGAAATATTGTATAGACAACAAAAAAGACAAATGGCTATGACATCATATACAAATTCTAGTAGTCTTGCCGATTGTCAATATATTCAAATTTGATGGCAGGTCATTATGAGTTTCCAATGGAAGCTCATATTTGTGGACGTGAAATAAATGTGTGGATAATGAAAACTGATATCATGGAGCTTGTTACTGGAGATAAGTTGGGAATCAACGTGGTGAAAAAAAATTCCATGTAAGTCTTAACACCATTTCCCTGCATAATATTTATTACAAATGTATACTTATGTCTATTTTGTATTAGGTATCTTTATAAAATTTTTGAGAGTAATGAGATGACATATGTATATGGATTCATGGACCCGCAATTGATTTCCCCTGAAGCATGTGCATTGGATGTAGAACAATGAATGCTTTATATTACTGAAGGACTTGAAAAGAATATTGTCACACAATATTGGATGATGCCTTTTTGTGAGAGGTATGAAACACATCTCTCTCCAAGAGTTAATTATAATTTAACATAAAAAACCACTAAAGTTAAATTTCTTTTTATCAGTGATCATTGGATGTTAGGGGTTTTTTTCCCAATGGAGAAAGCACTTTATTGGATATGCTCTGTCCAGATGATGTGCGGGTAAGTTTTAAGAATATATTGGAAAAGTATGTTTCAATTTCTAAATAGTTTTATATATTATAATTAATTTTAAATTTATCCCATTATTATTATTTTCTAATAGGGCATGGCCCTACTTTCGAAAGAACACAAAGAAAATGAATGCACAGATCAAATATTTAAATGCGAAGGTAAATATCAATTTATAATTTGTTCTTTTTGATTTATTACATTAAGATAATATATTCAATTTACACTCATTCAAATATAATTTTCATGAACAACAAGGCATCATCGAATGTGGATATTATATGTTAAGATTTATGTATGAAATAATAACAACAGGGACAGTTGTGAATTTTGACCTGGTAATATTTCCTCTTAAACATTGCAATAATATTTCAATTTGATTTACTCATTATACACGTTAACTAATATCCTTTTCATTTGTAACTTTTTGATGACCCTCAACCCTATAATGTTGAAGACATCAAACACTTACAGGTAGTGTGGTCAAATTACATTATAGGTTTGGTTAAATTTTAGTTGTTTGTAATGTAAAATGTAATTTTGAATATTGCCGTTGTAATTGTGTATTTGGTATTTGTTTAGGTTCGATTTAGTTTTATTTTGAATTTGAGAGTGTAAGTTTTGAATGTTATATATGAGAATGATTAATTTTGATCTACTTCTGGTTTTGGTCTACTTATGATGGTTTTTCTGGTGTGGATTCTGGTCTGGGGGGAGGGGTTTCAAGGGTGTGTGGGGTGTTCAGTGGGGTTGGGGGTTTACAGGGGTCCGGGAGGGCTGTCCAGTGGGGTTGGGGGGTATACATGAGGGTGGGGGGTTGTCAAGGGGTGTTTGGGGCTGTCCAGGTGGTTGGGGCCAGTCTAGGGGTGTGGTGGGGGCACCAATGGGGTGGGGGAGGGTTGTCCAGGGTGTGGGGGGGTATACATGAGGGTGGGGGGTTGTCCTGGGGTGTTTGGAGATGTCCAGAGGGTCGGGGGAAGTCCATGGGTGTGGTGGGGGCTGTCAAGTGGGGTGAAGGGGGTGCTTTTCAGGAGGGTGGGGGTGTAGAGGGGTGTTTGCGGCTGTCCAGGGGTTTGGGGGCAGTCCAGGGGTGTTGTGGGGGGCTCCAATGGGGTGGGGGCTGTCAAGTAGGGTGAGGGGTGAGGGGGTATGGTTCAGGAGGGTGGGGGAAGTCCAAGGGTGTGGTGGGGGATCCAATCGGGTGGGGGAGGCCTGTCCAGGGTGTGGGGGTATACATGAGGGTGGGGGGTGTCCCGTGGGGTTTGGAGCTGGCCAGGGGGTCGGCGGGCAGTCCAGGGGTGTGGTGGGGGTTGTCAAGTGGGGTGAGGGGTGAGGGGGTGATGTTCAGGATGGTGGGGGGTTGTCTAGGGGTGTTTAGGAGTGTCCAGGGGGTCGGGGGTAGTCCAGGGGTGTGGTGGGGGCTGTCAGGTGGGGTGAGGGGGTGTTGTTCATGAGGGTGGGGGTTTTCCAGGGGTGTTAGGGGCTGTCCAGGGGTTCGGGGTGCAGTTTAGCAGTGTGGTGGGGGCTTCAATGGGGTGGGGGAGGGCTGTACATGGGGTATACATAATGGTGGGGGCTATCAAGTGGGGTAAGTTTTATATTTTATCCATTTAAATGATTAAATTTTTTTAGTTCATGTTTTGATCTCCTTCTGTTTTTGTGGTCAGAATTATTGATTTCGTTTCTGGTTGATTTTGGGGGAGAGCAGAGGGTTGCAGTCGATATTTTTTTTTTAAAAAAAAATTCTTCCACATCGGTTATTTTATAACCGACGTGATAAAGAAATTGATAAGGGTTTATCACGTCGGTTTTTTTCATAACCAACATGATAAACGGACTGGGAAATGGTTTATCATGTTGTGTATTGATTAACCGATATGATAACCTCCCCCCCCCCGGACTGGTTTAGCACGTTGTTTATTTAATAACTGACATGATAAACAATCTACCAAGAGTTTATCACGTCGGTTATTAAATAACAGATGTGATATACTCCCCCACACATGTTTATAACTTTGGTTATTGTATAACTGACGTGATAAAGCCCCCCGGTTTATCACTACGGTAATATAATAACCTATGTTATAAACCCCCCCCCCTGGGTTTTTTCATATCAGTTATTAATTAAACGATGTGATAAACACCACGATGTTATGTTTGTTACGTTTCTTTTTAAATAACCGGCACTAGTGCAGAAATCGTTTTTTACGTCACCATTTTTTACGTCGGTTATATATAACTGACGTAACAATGCGGCGAGTAGAATTTTCACGTCGGTTATTTTAATAACCGACGTTACAAATCGCGCCTGTTGGGTTTTTACGTCGGTTATTTGATAACCGACGTAACAAATCAATGCGCGGGAGTTTTTGACGTCGGTTATTTTGTAACCGACGTAAAAAAACCGCGGTTTTTACGTCGGTTAGCAAATAACCGACGTAAAAAACCAAGGCGCGGTGTTTTTTACGTCGGTTATAACATAACCGACGTAACAAACCCCCGGTTGCTTTGGTTTTTTACGTCGGTTATTGGATAACGTACTTAAAAAAGGCGTAGATATCGGGTTTTTTTACGTCGGTTATTTGGAAACCGACGTCAAAAACCCGATATCTACGTGTTTTTTACGTCGGTTATCAAATAAACGACGTAAAAAACCAAACCACCCTGGGGTTTATAACGTCGGTTATAAGATAACCGACGTAAAAAAGCATAAAAATAGTTTATAACGTCGGTTATATAATAACCGACGTTATAAAGCATTTAAAAAAATTAAAACCCGCGTTCTGTCATTTACGATTTTTTCGATTGACAGTCGCCGGCTCGTCTCTCTCTCACACGGTAAACTCTAATCGGCTTGTTGATCGCCTGCATTACACTCATTTTGGCTTCATTGTTTATCTTCTTCACTACTCTCGGATCTATCATCTCAACTCGCGACATTCAAGTAAGCCTTCCACGAATTTATTTCGTTCGTTTTTGTTTTGATTCTTGATGTGCTTTTCGTTCGTTTTTGAATCTCGTGGAATTTTTTTTATTGCAAATGGTTATTATGTTCATTCAACTCGCAACATTCAACTCGCAAATGATTATTAAAACATTGTGTATTAGCTTCAGAAAAATCTGAAAAATAATGGGTGGTACTGTAACGTTCCATTCTTCCAGCAACATTATTATTTTCATTCCCTAAGTTATAAAAATAAGTATTATGTAGGATGATTCAAAAATTTAATCTGTGAGATGAGTTGATTTATGTGTGAAACCCAGTCCAAACACATATGTATTTTTTTATTGGTATTACATATATATAGTTCGACATATACTTTTTTTTACATTACTATGATATTAACATTACTTTTTATAAAGAAATATTAATGTCCTTAGATTATATATCAGATCAAAAGGATATAATAATTCTAATATATAATCAGAATGATCAGATAATATGACAATATTATTAAACATAAAACAAATGGTCTATATTCATATTTTTAACATGACACTTACGATGTATAGCTATTTGGTGTTGGGTACTTATGAAAACTACTACTAATTTCAAGATTTGTTTTATATTTTAAATTGGTTTACATTCAAATTATGATTTTTTTTATATAAACATCTTTTGTCTTATCTTAGAAATATATATTTTTTGTTGATATTTTTAATAGGTAATAACGAGTCAAAGTTGGATTACGGCACATCGAATGAGAAATGAATTTGAGGAAGGTGTTGATGCCTTTTTGGAATTTGCAAAACGAAATGTTCCAAGTAGTGACATTTTTTCTGTCCATGCCTGAAATGTTTGAATATGAAGAAGTTGAAAAGTAGAGAGATAAAAGATCATCTGATATGTCATGGTTTTAATCCGAGTTACAGCCCTTGGATTTGGCATGGTGAAACTGGACGGAATGTCACTGATGATGATGATTCGCAAGATGGTAACTCCGATGGAATTGAAGAAATGATTCGCGATATTGTAGCAGAACAAATTGAGATAGAACCGACAGTTGCACATCTATATGGTGATGCTGAAAAACCATTATATCCCGGTTGTACAGATTTTACGGTTCTTTCGGTGGTGTTAAGATTGATTAACCGAAAGGCGAAGCATGGATGGAGTGGCAGAAGTTTTACAGAGCTGCTACAATTGATGAAAGACATTCTTCCAAAAGATAACGATCTTCCAGATTCACATTACAAAGCCAAGAAAATATTATGCCCGATGGGATTGGGATACAAGAAAATACATGCCTGTCCGAATGACTGCATTATATATACGAAGGAATATGAATTTATGTCAGAGTGTCCAAAATGTGGGACATCACAGTATAAGGTGAAAGTAAAATCACAGGGTGATGTAGATATTACAAAGCTCCCTTCAAAGGTATTTTGGTATCTTCCTATAATTAATCGTTTTAAATGTTTATTTGCTAATTCACATGATGCAAAAAGGTTAAGATGGCATGCTGAAGAGCGGGTATGTGATGGAAAAATACGTCATCCAGCTGATTTTCCACAATGGAAGAAAATTGATGCGCAGTATTCTACATTTGGAAATGAAATAAGAAATCTCAGACTAGGGTTGTGCACAGATGGAATGAATCCATACCAAACACTCAGTAGCACACATAGTTCATGGCCTGTTTTATTTGTAATTTACAACCTCTCTCCTGAAGTTTGTATGAAGCGCAAATATGTCATTTTGAGTACAATGATCTCTGGTCCAAGGCAACCCGGTAATGATATTGATGTTTACTTGTCACTGTTGATTGATGATTTGAAACTGTTATGGGCTGATGGTATTAGGGTGTATGATTCTTAAAAAATGGAAAATTTTCAACTGCATACAGTGCTTCTGTTCACTATAAATGACTTCCCAGCGTATGAAAATTTGTCTGGATACAGTGTTAAAGGGCATAAAGCATGTCCAATTTGCGAACAACAGACGTCATATTGTCAATTTCATCATGGGAGGAAAACAGTGTACATGGGTCATCGAAAGTTTTTGCCTATGGAACACCCTTATAGAAGACTAAAAAACGCATTTAATGGCTCACAAGAATTTGATACTGCTCCAAAACCTTTATCCCATGATCAGTATTTTGAGAGGGTGAAAAACCTTGACGTGACATTGGGAAACACACATAAATCTGGTAATGATAGACATATTTGGAAGAAAAGGTCAATATTTTTTGAGCTACCATATTGGAGGTATCATGAAGTTAAACATAATATTGATGTCATGCACGTGGAGAAGAATATCTGTGATTCTTTGATTGGAATATTGTTAGATATTAAAGGAAAGACTAAAGATGGGTTGAATGCAAGATTAGACTTACTATCAATGGGAATACGTTTGGAGTTAGCTCCCACTCCTAAAGGAAGATGAACATTTCTTCCCCCGGCTTGCCATACATTATCGAAGAGGGAGAAAATTATCTTCTATCAGTGTCTTCATGATACCAAAGTGCCTCAAGGTTATTCTTCTAATGTAAAAAATTTTTTCTCAATGAAGGACTTGAAGGTGATAGGTATGAAATCACATGATTGTCACGTCATGATGCAACAAATTCTACCAGTTGCATTGCGTGGAATATTGTCCATTCATTTCAGAAAGACTATAATGAAGTTGTGTTATTTTTTCAATTCAATTTGTAACAAGGCGATTGATGTGAATTCATTGAACATTTTGGAAAAGGATGAAATTTTAATACTTTGTCAATTGGAAATGTATTTTCCTCCAACTTTTTTTGATATAATGGTGCATTTAATGATTCATCTGGTTCGAGAAATAAAGCTTTGTGGACCTATATATCTTCGTTGGATGTATCCTTTTGAAAGGTATATGAAAATATTAAAGGGGTATTTTAAAAATCTATATCGACCTGAAGCCTCCATTATTGAAAAGTATATTTCTGAGGAGGTAGCAGAGTTTTGTACGAGCTACTTGGCTGCGGCGCAACACATAGGTTTGCCTCCATCTCGCCATGAACGAGTTAATAATGAGGGAAAGGGGATTCGTGGCTTGAAAGTCAAATCATTGTCAGCTGAACAGATGAAGAAGTTAGAATCATACATCTTGAAGAACATAGCTGATGCTCAACCATATATCACATTGCACATTAATGAGTTGAAACAGTGTCATCCAAAGAAGAAAGAAATGTGGATTTTTAATGAGCACAACAAAACTTTTTTGTCATGGATTAAAAAGACTTTGCTTGGTAGATCAGATGTATCAGAGACATTAAATGGATAGTGGGTGGTCCATGTTTAAATGTGATAACGTGGTCTGGTTATGACATTACTAGTTATACATTTCATACAAAAGCTCAGGACAACAGAAGTGCGGTTCAGAATAGTTGTGTATTGGTGTTTGCAGAAGCAATGCATTTTTCGAGTGCCAAGGACAAAAACCCAATTTCTGCATCAAATGCATATTATGGAGTGATTGAAGCCATATGGGAGGTTGATTACTTTAAAATTAAAGATCTCGTTTTTAACTGTAAATGGTTTAATGGTAACAACAGTGTCAGACACGATGAATTTGGAATGACACTTGTTAATCTGAATAGATTGGAAGACACAGCTGATTCTTTTATAATGGAAACACATGCAAAACAAATTTTTTATGTAGTAGATCAATCAGATATGCAGTGGGCAGTTGTTTTAAAAGGAAAAAAACAATATGTTGGTGAGGATGAACTTGATGAATATGCTGATTTATGTGAGATCCCTACTTCAATGGAAATATTAACAGAACATAATGACGATCATGTTGAAGACATAGTATGTGCCATAAGGAACGATCACGACGAAGGAATTTGGGAAAACAATCCATTTGTACATTCCTAAAATTACAGGTAACATATGTTTATTTCTTGTTTACATTTATTTTTTCCATAAATGTTAGATATTGTATGTTTTTTATTTATTAAAACATGTTTTAAAATAAAATAAGTATATATGACTCTCTGAGTCTACCGGCCAACCGGTGGACTCCCACCGGCCAGTCGGTGGTCTCTGGTAGAAGCATTGCTTTCTGCCAGAGCCACCGGTCAGCCGGTGTTATCGCACCGGCCCACCGGTATGGGCACCAGCCAACCGGTTCTTGCCCACCGGCCAGCCGGAGGGCAAGGCAGTAGGCTTGCCCACTGCCTGGTGACACCAGCCAACCGGTGGTCTCTGGCAGAAGCATTGCTTTCTGCCGGAGCCACCGGTCAGCCAGTGTTAGCGCACCGGCCAGCCGGTATGGGCACCGGCCAACAGGTTCTTGCCCACCGGCCAGCTGGAGGACCCAGGCCTAGGCTTGCCCACTGCCTGGTGACACCGGCTAACCGGTGGATGAACATCGGTCAGCCGGTGGACCCCAGACAGAAGGAAATGCTCTACGACCCAACAATTTATAACCATTACATGATTTTTAAAATGCTTATTTTTGTTCAATAACAATTACTTTACCATGTTTACAATGTTTACCAGGTTTACCATTTTTTCCATTTTTTACCATCTTGACCATCTTGACCATCTTGACCATCTTGACCATCTTTTCCGTCTTTATCATTGTTTAACATGCTTAACATATTACCAATGTTTTCTATTATATAACCCAGTACACTTTTCTATTTTCTGATTACAGTAGTATTATAATATTTGAATTTGTATATTTGTGAACTGACGTTTGTTTTTTTGATTTGAAGGATAATGACAGATCATTCAGATGATCAACCACATGATTCTGGGGAGGAGCATATTGCTGGTCATACCTCTGGGGATGAACATTCACATGCTCCTATTACGACAAAGAGTTCAATGGTTGGTAAACGTGGTTGCACACGTTTACCAAAATTATCACTTGCCCGTACGCATGATCAGAGGATAGTAGTTGAGTTTGATGATGATGATATTCCTAGAGGTCCGAATGCCAAAGATTTTAAGAGTTTTGTTGCAACTCATGCTAATACCAAAGTAAGCATTCTATATGATGATTGGAGAGGTGTGGATAAAGCGGTTATCTCTCAGTTGTGGGAGACGATTTTGGTAAGATCTTTTGTCATTGTTTGACCATTATTTTAATGTTTCTAGTATATATAATATGTTTAACCTCTTCTTTATCAGATGACATTTGATATTCCTGACACTGGAGGAGTCAGGAAGAAATGCTTATCGTTGGCTGCCAGGAGATGGAGGGATTTCAAATCAACCCTCACATCTGATTTCATTTATGGTCATAGGAGTCATGACAATCCATGTCGTATATATCCTTTTATAGATGAAGACACATGGAGACAATTTTTTGAAAGTAGAAAAAAAGAGTCATTTCTGGTAAGGGCAATGTAAACTTTTATATACTTTCTTATATAAATGATTTTATTAATGTTTTGTTAATGATTTCTTATTCTTAATTTATAGCAAACAAGGAAAGCTCATTAGGAGATCCAATCTAAAAATGTATACACTCACAGTTTATCTCGGGGAGGGTATACATTATTGGAAGAAAAAATGATAGCGGAAAAATTTCAACAACTAAGAGCTGAGTCTTCAAGCTCTGGAGAGTTGGCCCCTCCATCCCCTCCATCTAGACATGAAAAATGGAAGAGAGCTCGGAAGGGGAAAATAGGGCAATATCTTTCGGAAGAATCGAGAATCGTAGCTGAGAGGATTGTAAGATATCTATTTAATTTATTTAAGTTAACTTTTTTCTTCATATAAGTTTCAATCATTACAGGAATGTTCAATTAATTAATACAGGACTCTCTTGAGGAGAAAAGTTCAGAGGGGACATTTACAGCTACTTGGAGGGAAGATATTTTATTTGCAGCATTGGGAAGGCCCGAACATCCTGGTCGTGTAAGAGGATATCCGACAGGTGTATCGGTATGAAAAGTGTTTCCACGTTCTTCAACTTCTAACATTGAAAGGGTTTATAAAAATAATAGAATCCTTGGAGGCTGAAGTTCAATATATTAATGCGACGATGGAAGACAAGATTAGAGATTCGGTGCAATCTATGTTTGCAGAAATGCAAAGACAATTTCAGACTGTAGCTCCCACTCCTCCACCTCCCCCTGCAGACCCCATTATTTATCCTCCACCTCCGCCAGTAGCTCCCACTCCCCCACCTCTTCCTGCGGACCCCATTTTTTATCCTACGCCTCCGCCGCAGCTTCCTACATATTGCGAGTTGTATGTTGATGATTCTCAACATCATATAGTAGCATACGGGTTGGTATATTGTATAGGAGATACAGTTCATCATCAACAATTAGAGGTAGAGGACAAGAGGGTCACTGTACAAGATATTATAGATAGATCAGCTAGGGTACCAATACCTACAGATGAGGTGGCGACAGTTGGACAGAGTATCGACCATTTTTTAGTTTGGCCATCCATACTTCTTTGACTCATTACCATAGAGGTATGAATGTTATATCTTTTATTTTATTTTTTTATTAACGTTGTTTTATCATTTGAAAAATACTATAATTCTCAATTTTTTTTTCACAGGAATACTTCAATGGTAAATAAATACTGTATAGACAACAACAAAGACAACATGCTATGACATCAGATACAGATTCCAGTGGTCTTGACAGATTGTCAAGATATTCAAATTTGTTGTTGGGTTTTTATGAGTTTCCAATGGAATCTCATGTTTGTGGATGTGAAATAATTGTGGGGATTACAAAATCTGATATCATGGAGCTTGTTACTGGAGATAAGTTGGGCATCAACGTGGTGAAATTTTTTTCCATGTAAGTCTTAACACCTTTTCCCTGCGTTATATTTATTAAAAATGTATACTTATATATGTTTTGTATTAGGTATCTTTATAAAATTTGTGAGAGGAATGAACTGACAGAAGTATATGGATTCATGGACCCGCAATTGATTTCCCTTGAATCATGTGCATTGACTGAGGAACAAATAATGGTTTATATTGCTGAAAGATTTGAAAAGAATATAATCCAACAATATTGGATGATGCCTTTTTGTGAGAGGTATGAAACACATTTCTCTTGAATAGTTAATTATCTTTTAAAATAAAAAACCACTAACATTAAATTTCCTTTTATCAGTAATCATTGGATGTTATGGATTTTTTGCCCAAGGGAGAAAGCTCTTTATTGGATATGCTCTGTTCATGGTGATGTACGGGCAAGTTTTAAGAATATATTGGAAAAGTAAGTTTCAATTTCTCAATAGTTTTATATATTATAATAAATTTTAAATTTACCCCATTCGTATTATTCTTCTAACAGTGCATGGGCCTACTTTCGAAAAAACACAAAGAAAAGAAATGCAAAGATCAAATATGTAAAGGCGAAGGTAAATTTCCATTTTTAATTTGTACTTTTTGATTTATTACATAAAAATAAAATATTGAATTTACACTCATTCAAAACAGAATTGTCATGAACAACAAGGCCTTATCGAATGCAGATATTATATGTTAAGATTTATGTATGAAATAATAACAACTGGGACAGTTGTGAATTTTGACCTGGTACGATTTACTCTTAAACTTTGCCATCATATTTCAATTTGATTTATTCATTATACACGTAAACTATCTTCTTTTTCATTTGTAGCTTTTTGATGACCCTCAACCCTATACTGCTGAAGACATCAAACACGTACAAGTGGAGTGGTCAAATTATTTTACAGGTTTGATTGAATTTTAGTTGTTTGTAATGTAAAATGTAATTTTGAATATTGTCGTTTTAATTGTATATTTGGTAGTTGTTTAGGTTTGATTTAGTTTTTTTTTGAAGTTGACAGTGTAAGTTTTGAATGTTATATAATTGAATGTTTAATTTTTCTCTACTTCTTGTTTTGGTCTACTTTTGTTGGTTCTTCTGGTATGGATTTGGGTCTGTCGGGGAGGGGTGGCAGGGATGTCCAGGGGTGTGGGAAGCCGGTCCAGGGGTGTGGGAGTGCTGTCCAGGGGTGGGGGGGGGGGGTTGTCCAGGGGTGTGGTGGGGGCTGTCAAGTGGGGTGAGGGGGTGAGGAGGTGCTGTTCAGGCGGGTGGGGGGTTGTCGAGGGGTGTTTGGGGGTGTCCGGGGGTCGGGGGGCAGTCCAGGAGTGTGGTGGGGGCTCCAATGGGGTGGGGGAGGGTTTTCCAAGGGGTATACATGAGGGTGGGAGCTCCAATGGGGTGGGGGAGGGCTGTCCTGGGGGTATACATGAGGGTGAGGGGTCCAACGGGGTGGGGAGAGCTGTCCAGGGGGTATACATGAGGGTGAGGGCTCCAACGGGGTGGGGGAGGGCTGTCCAGTGGGTATACATGAGGGTGAGGGCTCCAAAGGGGTGGGGGAGGGCTGTCCATGGGGTATAAATGAGGGTGGATTCTGTCTAGTGGGTAAGTTTTATATTTTATCTATTTACATGCTTATTTTTGATGTACTTCTGTTTTTGTGGTATGATTTCTTGATTTATTTTCTGGTTGATTCTGGTGGAGAGAAGATCACTGCATTCTGTTTAAAAAAAAAATTGGGTTTATCACGTCGGTTATTTAATAACCGACGTGATAAAATGCCTGGAAAATAGTTTATCACGTCGGTTATTTCATAACCGACGTTATAAAATGCCTGTAAACTAGTTTATCACGTCGGTTATTTAGTAACTGGCATGATAAAAGGCCTGGAAAATGGTTTATCACGTCGGTTATTCAATAACGGACATGCTAAACAGCCTGCACAAGGGTTTATCACGTCGGTTATTGACTAACCGACATGATAAACCCCCTCCCACCGGTTTATCACGTCGGTTAGTCAATAACCGACGTGATAAACCCCCCTCCCCCAGTTTTTCACGTCGGTTTTATATGAACCGACGTGATAAACCACGCTCAGCCCGGTTTATCACGTCGGTTCTTATAGAACGGACGTGATAAACCACCATAACCCCAGTTTATAACGTCGGTTCTTTGATAACCGACGTGATAAACATCGCGATTTTATGTTTTCTGACGTCGGTTTTTAAATAACCGACGTCAAAAACCTTATTTATAACGTCCCACGTATTAACGACGGCTAGAAACCGATGAAAAAAATTAAAAATAACCGACGTAAAAAACATTTTTTTCACTAGTGCGGCGTAAAAAACATTATTTATAACGTCGTCCGTATTAAATTCGTCTAAAAACCAACGTTAAAAATGAAAAATAATCGACGTAAATAACGTTTTCTGCACTAGTGTGGGGATGCTGACTGCGAGGCTTGATGTGCTTGATATCCACAGGACGTACACCTGATGGATTTTCTAATGGTGGGGAGCACGTCATCATTTTTAGAGGACGTACCATTCTAACAGTGTCTCTTCAGAAGGAAGTGTTGAGGGAGTTCGACACATCCCCTCTAGCGGTACATCCAAGAGTGGTGAAGATGTACCAGGATCTCCGACGATAGCACTGGTGGCTGGGAATGAAGAAATCAGTATCATATTTTGTCTCTTAGTGCCTCACTTGTCAGCAAGTAAAGGCGGATCATTAGGTACTAGCACGCTTAGTTCATCCCTTAGAGGTCCAAGAGTGGAAGTGGGATGTGATATCCATTGACATCATGATGATGCATTCATTTACCACTAGGGGTCATGATTCTATCTGGGTGATCATTGACTGACTCACCATATTGGCTCACTTTCTACCAATCAGATAGCAGGGTTCTGTAGAGAGTTTGGGATGCATATATTTGCAAAAGATTGTGCAGTTCCATGGGGTAACCTCGATGATTGTCTCCGATCATGACATACCATTCACTTCCAGGATATGGAAGGGGTTGTAAGAGGCTTTCGGGATGCAACAGCATTTGAGCACTGTCTTCCATCCTCAGACAAATGGCCAGACTGATCGGACTATTCATAACCTCGAGGACATGCTATGTGTTTACGTTCTTGACTTCAGTCGTAGTTGGGTGGATTACTTTCCCTTGATGAAGTTTCCACACAACAACATCTATCACTCCACCATTAGGATGACACTTTTTGAGGTGTTGTACGAGCGACATTAAAGATCACCTCTATGCTGGACTGACCTAGGGGAGTCAGCACTCATGTGATAATATATGGTATGGGCTACCACAGAGAAAGTGCAGATCATCCAGGAGCGGATGAAGACTGCATAGACCTAGCAGAGGTCTTATGATGAAAGATGATGGAGACTTTTGATGTTCAAGGATGGCGACCATGTCTTTCTACTGATCTCACCTTGATTAGGTTTTTGTAGATTTGTTCGGGGTGGAAAGTTATCTTTGAGGTTCGTTGGACCCTTCCAGGACATTAGAAGAATTGGAAATGTGGTATACCACTAATCACATCCCCCTCAGTTGCACATGGTGCATGACATCTTCCACGTACCATTACTGAGGAGATACGTTCACGACCCTTCTCACATCATTGAAAAAAGTGACTTGGACATCGAAGATGGGGTGAAATTTACCAAGGATCCAGTAGATATTGAAGATTGACAAGAGTGGGTCCTTCATGGGCAGTCGATTCCTCTGGTACACGTTCGTTGGCAGCACTGGAACCTCCAGGAGAGCACATGGGAGTGGGAGGCTCAGATTCGTTCTCAATACCCCCACTTGTTTTCCTAGTTTTGTGAAGTGAATTTTATGGATGAAAATCCCTAAGGTGGGGATAATGTAAAGACCCATAATTTCCATGTAATTGTTTTTAATTATATGGTAAAATTACAAGTATGAGAAAATTTACAGCATGTGATTTCGAGGCCAGGTGTTCCCAGAATAAATTTCTGACCTTTTTTTCCATGTACATTAAGTAAGCGCTTGAGCAGGTATTTGTAACTTTAAAAATGCTGCTCAGAATTAAAATCTGAGGGCACCATTGAACTCGAAGCCCCGATATTCTCTTAAAAAGACCTTCACCTCGACCGCAGTAGGTCAAGGATGAAAGATATTTTTTGTGTTTTTCATGGAAATGAAAAATAAAATAAAATAATCTTTCATTTTATTCCTAATAAAACCTCCCTAATGAATGTTAATGAGGTGGGGACCACATGAACTAAGACCCCCATTTTGAAATTAATGGCAGGGACCACCAAAACCCCCTTAATTAGAGACACTTCTTGAACTCCCTCATTAATAAATAGTTAACCCATGGACTACCTCGATATTGATTATGCCAATGTGGTACAATTAATTATGCCAACAATTAATTGTGAAAATGTAAATTAAATTGATATACTTAATTTAATAATTTGGTACCTATTTTTTCGGGTTGGAATTTGATGGCAATGGGAGAATCATGGGAGAGCTTGGATAAACTCATCTCCAACAAAGAACTTCTCCTCAAAACGAAGAACGCTATATCCTTCAAATAACGTTCTTAGGTGCCAAGAAAGAGGATGACGCAAGAGTCTGAATTTGGAAACGTGTTGCAGAGTCAAAATCATTGGCACCCTTTTCTCTTTCACCATTTTCATATCGCGACACATCAAAAAACCATCCAGGTTGGGTTGTTGGTTGAATTTTTCTCTTTACCAGTTTTAGATGTTTATCATTATTTGTGTTTTATCGAGCCACTTGTTATCACCCAAACGTGAAGGGTGCAGGCCAAACAAACGTGGATCGACCTCTCCAAAATCCTTTGATGTTTCGTTGTGTTATTTGTGATGGTGGAGGATGGCAATCGACATTGGTGGGGCACAGAAATGGCAGTCAGCACATCACCGACCATGACGAAGGTGGCGACACAACCACACCGCCCGATGGAAGAGAACCGCCTCTAGTGCAGTAGTGGCGATGGAAGGACGTCCAGCCGAGCCGACCACTAGCGAAGGCACGGCGCGTGACTGCACTATGCTGAGAGGACGGATGGACATCCAGCTAGTCGTGGTGGACCACCGCACCACGTACGCCCCCCACACTGTGGCGCACCGTCGCTCTGGGACCGGCCCACCGCACCACCACCGCCCTGCCGCACCGATGCCACCCCACTCTTTGGGCCGCCCAGGCTGTTCCACCCAGCGCGAGCTGGGACGGGTCGGTCTGACTAGGTCAGACCGTACCTAGACTAGTTTCGACCCTATACGTTATTTTGGCTATAAAATTGGCACCGGGCATCTGTTTGGTGAACCATCTGTGGCGCCAGAAACCTTGGAGCGAGAGGGTCCTTTGGTTATACCCCATTTGAGATTTGAATATTTTTGGGGTATCTTTGAGTTGGATTGAGCACGAATCCATCCGGGCTTGTGAAACTAAAAGGCTAATAACTTACAGACCGGGCGTCCTATTGACGCATCGTCTGTTGTGTTGATACCTCTTTTACATGGCGGTACATTATGATACTTCGTCCAGGGGATTCATAGAATTTGGAGTATGGCCTAGTATCTTGAGGAGTGGAATCTCTTGGTGATTTTAATTCTTTGTGTGAGTACCCTATAGTTGAATGTAACGATGTATTGATAATGTACTAGGATCCTATTTGTGTCTGACAATGTACTGACGATGTACATGGATCCAGTGTTGGTCTAATGATGTAATGACGATGTAATAGAATGCTGTGTGGGTTTGAAGATGTACAGACTCTAAACTAGGATCTGGTGTGGGTCTGATGATGTACTGAAGATGTACTAGAATCTTGTGTGGGTATGACGATGTACTGACGATGTACTAGGATCCTGTGTGGCTCTGAAGATGTACTGACTATGTACTAGGAACCTATGTAGGTCTAAGATGTACTGATGATATACTATGACCATGTTTTCATCTAACGAAGTGCTTGGATCTTGTATAGGTCTTACGTGGTACTGACGATGTACTATGATCTTGTGTGGGTGTGACGATTTACTGACGATGTACTAGGAACCTATGTGGGTCTGATGATGTAATGACGATATACTCGGATCATCTATAGGCCTGACTATGAACTATCGTTATAATAGGATCCTATGTGGGTCTGATGGTTTACTAACTTTGAAATACTATCTTGTGTGGTTTTGACAGTGTACTAGGATCCTCTGTGGGTCTATAATTTTGGATCCTTAATGGGTCTGCCTCTTAATAGAGTAAGATGATTCAGTAGTTACATATAATCATCTCTACTATTGTACCTTTGTTTTACATGGTATGAGATGGGTCCTTAACATCATGGTGATACCTTTGTGGTATTCTTCTATGTGGTGTAACTATGTGGTACTTACCTTCGTGGTATTCCTTCATTTTTGAAATAGTTGAGCATTGGGATTTTGTGTTGGAACCTATGTTTCCTCATGGTTGAGATGAGTATAATTGATAACTAATGTTTATATATGGGAATATACCTAAGTAAGGTTGTCATTTGATTTCATGATTTGTTGTTTATCCTTTGTGGATTTTTTGATACCTAGAGTGTCTCGGGGTCCCTACTGAGTATTGTCATACTCACCACTGCATGGGTTGTGCCCACACCATGTTGTGTTTGTTACAGACGAAGGAAAACACTGACTGAGGAAGAGAGTACCAGTATTAGAGATAGCTCGGAGGTGGACATTAGATGAGTCGTACTGCAGAGATGACCATTCAAGAGCTATACCTACCCTTCATGTAGGATCCTCGATAGCTGTCCACATGAGCTATTTCATTTACATGTACCTTTAATTTTTCGTGAACTTTCCATTTGGGGATGTATTCTGGTCCTTTTTTACTTACTTTCAGCACTCTATTGCTATACCATTTACTCATGTTTATACCTTGTTGTGTGCATGGTTGTGTGTGTTTATAGGATATAAGGAAATGCCTTTCCGGTTTTAGGTAATAAACATTCAGTGCTAGTCACCATCCCCTGGCCTATGAAAGTGGGGCATGGGGTAGTCACAGCATGGGCCCCGAGGGACAGGTCATGACAATATGTACATAATGAAATATAGAGAAAATTTTATGTCTTTTTAAATTTCATTTAGTTTTTTTCTAAAGGAATATATTTATGGTTTCATGTAAGGAACTCTTTAACTATTACATCTTTATAATGGTTTTAAAGATTTCTTCTACTAAAATATTTCACATTAATGTCCTTGCATTCAAAATTTTTTTAAAGATTTATTTATATGGACATTAATGTTTTGAAATGTTAATTCCATTCAAAATTTTCAATGTCTTTTGGGACACTTTATTTAAAAAATAAATTTTTAAATGACTCTTTTATAAGTGCCTAAATTTTGAATAAATGATTTCAAAGAAAAGTGGAATTTTTCTCATGCAATTTTTAATGATTTTAATAGGGTGTTTTCGTCTATGTCAACATCATTTTTTGTGTTTTAGGTTTAAATGATGTTGATTTGTTTTGATAAAATATTCCATATATCATTTATTTTTTTAGGGTATATTTGACTTATGATGTTCATTTTTGAAACCATTCATGGATTTAGTTAAAATATTAACATTTTTTTACTAGTTTTAATATGAATGTTTCTGTTCTGTTTACCCCTTTCATAATAGGAATACATTAGACTCAGTATGTAATCGGTGTGGCATGCTATTTCTCCTCGATGCATCAGTAGGTATCATGAGAAAAACTAGTGTCTTGGCATGCATTATTTACAGTATTTGTATGTTGGGTGTTGGAATGAGGCCATTTACATTGTGGTTTTGATGTAAAACATTATTCATTCCCTCATTATGTTATTAGTTATTGATATTATATATGATTTTTCAACTAGTAGAATATCCATATGAATTTTTAAATTTATTTAGTAGATTTATTATTTCTATATTATATTCAAGTATAGCTTTAAAAGGATTGTGTTTATAGTTTTATATTTTCCTTAAATATTTATGGCTATTTATGAACAATTCTGCTAATTTTTTAAACCTTAATTATAATCTGAGCTCACCCCATTCTTAGGGTTCATTTTCCTAATATTCAAAAAAGTAATTTATGATTGATATGAATGGATATGATATGAGAATAATGGTGTTCTCAATGGATTTTCTATGTTGAATTTAATGTTTTTAATTATGATGAATTGTTCATGTTTGTAATCTATTTTCGAAGACATCTAAAATGATCAGTTCTTAAGGTTTATATTCCTTATAATATTTTCAATGAATTAGTATAATGCATCAGCTCCATGTATCTTGTTTCGAGGAGTTACCTTATAGATAACTACATGGAAAACCAAGTGATGAACGTTTTTGGGTGATTTTATAAAAATACCCTTAAATGAAATTTTTTAATAGAACATTCTTTCCTATTTTCCTTCGTGTGTATAACCACACATGGGTTACCTCTTTGAGCTACCCAAAGCCTCCTTGGTATTTATTATAGCTACCCATGTACTTATATTATACTTTTTTTGTTGTAAATATAAATAGTTATATTAATTATAAAAGTCTGCTGGCTAGGTGGCATTTATAGAAATAGTGGGATTTAAATGGATGGAATAGTAAAATGTCCTTAGGAATAGTAACATGACCATTAAGAATAGTAATCTGGACAATAGAATATTATCTTATCCTATTAAAGTATAAAAAATCATAACCATATTATAAGTGAAAATATGATATATTTATATCATTGAACATGTAAATATTTTTTCGAATATAATAAAATTACGTGATGGTATTTTCTTGAGTGATGAATATTTAATTATAAATTTTTCATTAGAATAATTTTTTAAAACAAAATATATTCTCATAAAATATATTCATAAATTATTATTCTTTTTTTCAAACAATTATAAGACAATTTTTTTATTATTTGACTAATTATTCAATGTGATTTAAAATTAGTTATAGTAATAAAACTAGTATTTTTAAAATAAATTTATATTTTAATTAAAAATTATATTTCCCACCTATAGAAAATTTATATAACGAAATTGGGTTATTTTTTGTTTCTACATGTTGAAAATGGCTAGGGTAAATATTTGGGATTATTCTAAAATACATGAATTTTTTGTAAATAGTGAAATACAATAATTTATGAAATTAGTTAACTACATGAATAATTCATTCATGGACGATGATATGATGTGGTAAAAAGCCTTGGTTTCACTAAAATTACCTAACTAAAATATTTAGTCACAATAACCAACATTATTTCATGTCGTGTGAAAAAACGATTAAAATAATAGAAAACCCTCCTCTCATACACTATAAATACATCCCCTCACCCCCTCTTCTCCTCACACTTATCAGTATTTCATAATTATCCAATTTATGAAAAATACTCTTTCTAAGTCCATTCCCCACGTCCAATAATTTGTTGTCTTGATAAAATGACAATCCCAGAGGACATAAGGAGGTTCTCATGGATGATAATTCCAGCGGTGAAATTCCTCCTTCATTTTGTTTTTTTTTCATTTCAATTATTATTATTTTGTTGTAATATCTCCACCTACTCTTATCCAAGTGGAATTAATAATCCAATATTTTATATATACTATAATTTAATCATGTTTATGGAAAAATTCAACAACTTTCTTCTTCTCCTCACCCTCTAATTCTAAAAATAAATAAGTTTTATGTGATGTGTCGATTTACCAACATCATAGACAACGTGTTTTCAATTTCAATTTCCACCATTATGGATTCACATAAAACCATTTTCATTTTTAAGAAATATTTTAATTTTATGTTATTATCTCTTCTATGTTCTTTAATTAACATATGTATATAATGTTAAATAATATAATTAAACTAGTTTGTGAATTATCAAAGAACCCACAAAATGATCTAAATAAATATCCATAATTTTTTCTCTAATGATTATTTATAATATAAGAGAAAATATTTTACATGGTATAATTTAATTTTCTAGAAACATATAAATAGTAACTATTTATACCTAGGAATTTTCATTTAGATAAGACATGAAAATCCAATACAAAGTGGCCATGCAAATCTTTTAAATAACAGACCTTCAATAATGATAATAACAAAATATAATTAATAAATTTCTGGAATGGTGTTATAAAATGATCATATAATGTGTTATAAACATAAATAAATTTCATTAAAATATTAATAACACTGTTTTAACCATTATACAGGATTTTTAGACATGTTTGAAGTATGACAAACTCGAGGTAAGGGAATTTGTTACCCAATTTCAATTCATTGGGTTAACATTATAATTTATTGATTATGTGGTACTATTTTTATTTGTGAAATTATTTTTGATTGTATTATGTTATATTATGTATATATACATTTAATACACTTATAACATTATTTTTTCAAATTTTCACTTAAAATATATAATATCTCTAAGGGTTGTTTCGTTAAAAATCATCTTTTAAATGGAATGACTTGTATAATGTTTGTATGTTTGGTTAATGATATTGTTTTGGTTCTTGGTAATTGTATATGATGATGGGTTGGACCTATATTTCATTCTAGTTCATTTTTTTTATTTGAGGTCTTCCATATGATTACTCCACGTGTAACTATGATGGTTACACCATAAGGTGGTCAAGAGGGTTACATTGTAATGTAGTCGCAATGGTTACATTCTAAGGTAGCCATAATGGTTAAAAATCACTAGGTATATGTAAGGGTTATAATATTATGAATTTAATTACCCATAATACTAATATGATTTATTTAATTATTCAATGATTTATGTAAATCTCTTGTTTTCACATAGTAAATATGTTATAATTATTGGTTTAGTTGTCTCTAAATGTGAATGTAATTTCATATTTTTGTATGTATTCATGTACTGATAATTTCAATCCTTCTTTGGATATGTCTTATTAAGATTTTTTTTCTTATCCTAAGTTTTAAAATTTATCATATGGTTTATGAAATGGAAGAGAAAAGTAGATTCCAAGATGTACGTTGCGAAGGATTTTCAGGAAATGATTTCGTGTTATTCATGAAAACTATTCATTATTAAAAAATGTATATTGTTTTAATAGTATCATATTTTTATATTTATAATATGATATGTATAAATTATTCCCAAATTTTTTGATGATTAAAACATTGAAATATCATTAATGTAAAATAATTTAAATTCTGGGCTAAAACTAAATCTTATGTATTGTTTAACGCCACATACTTATAGTTAGTATTAGTGGGAGGATTAGATAACACTGGTTGTTCAGATTATTTAAATAGAATAACATAAATTATTTTTACCTTATGTTTATAGTATTTGAATATTATAATGTTTCTTTAGCTAAGAAATATCTATACATAATGTTTATCCGTAGAAGAAATAGATAATATGAATTAGTGAGGCATAGAGAGGAAGATATATTTCTAAATCTACACCTTGGAATGCTGGAAATTGGAATTGATAGTTTCTTACATTAATAGATATTTAGACCATGTGATATATGAAGGATTCATTATTTCCCTAGAAAATATATTTAATGTTATGGGGTGTTCAGATGATCAGAAGGTTAGTCTTTAGATTTTTCATTGTGAATGTCAAGCAGACCAGTGGTGGTCAATGGTCATGATTATCAAGGATGGTGTTCAGATTTTTTCCATTGAATGGTAAGAATTTAAATTTATTTTTTGTGAAATATGTTTTCCTAAGGTGGCTCAACCTATGATTGAAAATAAATTCATTGAATTTTAAAAAAAAGGAGGACGAATTAGTGGTCATGTATGAAGTAAAGATCACATGATTGAAATGGTTTTCTCAAAATATTTTTTGGGATCTTGATATAAAAATCAATCATATTTACATAAGATTGAAGCCAAGATATCGAAGTCCATTGGACACCAATGAATTCAAAATTTATGAGAATATTTTCTAATGTAACGAGACCATAGAAAAGTAGTTTGCTAATTATTATGTGTATTTTGAAAATAAGTTGAATAAGAGGTCTAGATGGAATGTGATTGGAAAGAATCAATCAAAAAATCTAAATGTAAGAAAGAAAAGTAATGATTTTGTGAAAAGTGTGCTAAAAAGCACCCTAGGGAATTCCATAACAAAACAAGGATGTTTTGTTATATGGTAAGATTAGACATTTTGTTTGTGGTTGTAATGAAAATGATCCCAAGTTTAATTATATTAAAAAAAATATTAAAGAGTTCAAAATGTGGTGAGATGATTAACTGTGAAAACAACTATCCAATGAAAGATATGAATAATTAAAAATTGTCTGATTATATGTAGTACGATGCAGTGAGATCCATTGTGACTATGTAAATAGATGTGGGGCTCTCCAATAATTTGGTATCTGGTAATTAGTTTGATTACATACATTTTTCTAATGTCTTGTTTGATACGGGGTATAAAAATTGCTTTATTTATTTGAAACTTTTGGGTAAATTCAAAATTTCACCTCAGGAAATGAGACCTAAAACTATGGTTAAAACATATGGGGGAAAATTATAGAAAAAATCAATGACAAGAATATTCTTGTTGACGTTTTTGGAAATACATTACATAAAATCCATATTTATTTTACCTTATTAGAGTTTGATGTCATTATTTTTATGGATTGGCTTTTTTTATCAATCTAATATTCATTATTGAGATAATGATTTTCTTTTTCAGAAGGAGTCTTAGTTTGTATAGAAGAATGAACCCATACAATTGATAACATAATAAGAATTTATGAAATTGTTAGAATAAAGAAATGAATGTTATCTTTCCAACATTTTTGACAACAATGGAATATTTCAAATTAATGTTTTGTTAGTGGTAAATGACTACTTCAATGTTCTTTTGGTGAGTAACCAGGTGCTATACCTGATAAAGATGTTTAATTTACTATTGAATTAGTTCCTAATTTTAAGAGAATTTCAAAACCGAATTATAGAACGGTTCATGTGGAACTTCATGAATTGAAAATTTAGTTGTAAAAGATTCTTCATGAAGGCATCATTATTCATAGCACTTCACCATGGGGTGAACCTATTTTAATCATTAAATGGAAAGATGGTTCCATAATTATTTTCATTGATTGTATATATTTTAATAACATTACTTTTGAGAATAAGTATCATTTTCCACATATCGATGACATGTTAGATTATCTCCCGATAGATTAGTTTTTTTTCATGATTGAATTGAGATCTGGGCTCCATCAGCTAATGGTGAAGGAGGATGACATCCCAAAAACTTCTTTTCATACTAGATATGGGATTTATGATTTGACTGTTATTCCCAATTTTTTGAAAAATTATCATTTTGTATTCATGAATCTGACGAATTGAATATTTGGATAATTTTTTTATTGTTTTTGTTGTTCTTATTATTGTATTTTCAAAAATATAAGAGCCTCATGAAAAAAATTAGGTTTTTCTTGATTACTCTCAATTAAACGAAGTTATACGAAAAATTTAAAATATGTGGTTTTTTATTGTTACATATATTTTTTAATGGGAACATTATATATAAGGAGGGAATAAAAGTTGATCCTATAAAAGAAAATGTGGTCGTGAAAGAACAAGGCCTACATATGATACCAATATTCATATTTTTATCGAATTAGTAGATTATTACTGATGGTTTTTTTAAATAACCTTTATATAATATGAAAACTAGGTTAACATGAAAAGTGGTATAATTTTTTTGGACAAAATAATGCGATGTTAGTTTTGAGATACTGAAGGCGATATTTGTGAATGCTCATATTTTGGCCCTGAATTCTAGAAATAGTGAATTTGTTATCTACATGGATTCTTCTTTGAAGGGACCCGGTTTTCTTTTGATATAGATTGATAATGTAGTTTTATATGCTTTATGTCAGATAAAACATAAGCTGTTAAATTATCCCACACATGATTTGGAATTAGCAGCTGTGTTTTTTTCATTGAATATTTGGAGGCATCATTTGTATAGATCCAATTATGAAATATATACTGAAAATAAAATTTTGAAGTATATATTAACTCAGAAGGAACTAAACATGAGGTTGAGTCTATGGCTTGATCTGATAAATTATTATGATTCGATGATCAATTATAATAGTGGAAAATAAAACTAAGTCGTCAATGCCTTGAATCGAAAACATCACATATCATTAACCAAATTATGTTAGGAATATGACCCCTTGATTAATGATTTGTTAAATTTTGGTGTGTAAGTTGTTAGTGTAGGAAACTCATCTATTTTGTTTTAGGTTTTAGTGTAGTCGTATCTATAAAAAAAATTAAGTAATGGAATAAGGAATATTGAGAGTTAAAGAAAAAATAAGAATTGGTTAAAAGGGGTATGTTTTTAGAATTTTACATTAATAAAAAATTTGTTTTAAGATTCGGAAATAGATTATGTGTGCCTTGTGATTCACAACTATTGAAATAATTCTTGTGTGAAGCTCATTGTTTTCCATTTTTAATTCATCTTGATATTACTAAGATGTAGAGAGACCATCAATAGTATTACTGGTGTGGTGGAATGAAAATAGATATTGCAGATTATGCTATGAAATGTTTGGCATGTAAACATGTTATATCAGAATGATAACTACCCAAGGGGATTCTCTATCCCTTTATAGATACAATTTCAAAATAGAATAATATATCTATGGAAATTGTGGTTGGAATAGAAAATAATTCTCTAGGTATCAATGTGATTTGGGTTATTGTTGACAGAAGAACTAAATCTACACATTTCCTTACTATTGGATATACTATGTCATTGGATCATCTTTCTTGACTATAACTCAAAGGGATTGTTATGTTACATGTAGTTCCTCTTTAAATTATTTCGGTTCATGATACCAGGTTAACTATATTTTGTAAAGGCCTTCATAAGTCATCGAGAATATAATTATATTACAACACATCCTTTAATCCCAAATTTGATGGAAAATTAGAGAAAATTATTCAGACATGTTCAATGAACTACCAGGGATTTTGGGATTAACATCCTTTATTAGTTGAGTTCTCTTATAATAATAGCTTTCATTATAATATAAATATGGCACAATATGAAGAATTATATATGAAGGGGTGTCAATTCAAATGTTTTTGGGATTATTTTTGGGAAAGTATGTTTATGAGACATGAATTAGTAGAGAACGTGACTAAGAAATTTATGAAGATTCATAAAAACATTATCATAGCTAAGAGTAGGCAGAAAATTTATGCAGATAACAAGTGAAATAAATTTTAATTCGAGGTAGTTTCATGGTTTTATTAAAATCCATCCATAGATAAGTGTTACAAATTTTTGTTGAAATGATATATATGGTCATGGTTCAGTGGACATTATGAAATCCTAGAGAAAGATAGAATAGTCACCTACCATGTATCTTTCTGCCCATGTTTATCTCAAGTACACAAGGTATTTCATGATTTAATGTTGAGAAATTATTCTCCCGATTAATTTCATGTTTTGAGTCTAGAAGTAATTAAGTTGGATGAGAACCTTTATTATGAATGGAAACCTATTCAGATTCTCTATCCTAGAGATCATGTATTTTAGAATATGTCAATTAACTAGGTTATGTTTTTTTTTTGAGAAACCCCAATGGTGAAGAGACAACATGGGAATATGAAAATTCTATGAATAAAAGTATCCTCACTCGTTTAATAAGTAATTAGAAATTGTTGATCACATTTTCCAGAAGGTTGGGCGAGTTTAACATCCCAGATATATATATAATATCTTTTCCCTTTTAGAATTAAATACTTAAATTCATCATAAAACTATTATGATTAATATTCATTTATAGAAATTAATGACTTTAAAATGATGGAATAGTTAACTATCCATAGGAATAGTCACATAACCATTATGAATAGTAATCTTCACAATAAAATAGTAACCATACAAAATAATGTATAAATTAAATTTATCCATCTTATAATTGAATAGATGATATATATATATATAAATATAAATATCATTGAACAAGTTATTTTTTTTTAAAATTAGTTATTTTAAAAAAAAGTTATTTAATTAAGTGTTGGTATTTATTGACTGATCTATATTTAATTACAATTTTATAATTAATATAATTATTTAAAAGAAAATATATTTTCATAATGTAAATTCATAAATTATTTTTTTCTAATGATTAGAAGATAATTTTATGATCCATTAATTAATTTATCAAACATATATAAAATTTATTATAAGTTTAAAACAGGTATTTCAAATAATTTATTCTTTTAAAAAAAAATTTAATATCTCATACTTCGAAAAATATTTTTGAAAAATAGAGTTCAATTTGAAATTCTACATGTAAAAAAATTTCAGGGTGAATTTCTGGGATTTTTATGAAATATATGGATTTTATTGAATATTAAAATATGATAATTTAAAAAATAAACTAAATAAAACAATTATAGGGTCATTGATGATGATCTGATGAGGTAAGAACCTTTAGTTGTAACTCAATTATACTAATTATTGTATACAGTCACAAGGGAAAAAATATTTCTTATCATTATAAAATTAATAGAATAATGATTAAAATAATGGAGAACACATCCTCTCATCCACTATAAATATCACCCCTCACCCCCTCTTCTCCTCACACCTCTTAATCTTTGACCCCTGTAAAAGTTTTTGCCTAATCCCCTTTCCATGTCCACTCCCCAAGTCTGAGACCTTCTAGTCTCACCAAAAGGCTAAAACCAAAGGCCTTAAGGAAGTTCTCATTGAGGAAAATTCAAGAGGAAAAAATCCACTTTCATTTTATTTTCATTTCATTTCAATTGTTTTAATTCTCTTATACTCTTTTCATCTCCCCTTAACAAAGATTATTGAAAACTAAATTATCTTGTATAGAATATTATTTAATCATTTGATTTTGACAAATTCTTCAATCTTCTTCTTCTCCTCTCATTATTATTCCAAAAATAAAATCTTCTATTTTAATGTGTCAATTTAATGACATCATGGATGATATGTTTTCAATATACATTAATTCTATAATGGCTGGTCATGAATCCATTTTAATGTTTCAAACATATTTTATATAGTATTATATAACCTCTTTTATTTTTTTAATTAACATATATAAATAATATATAATGATATAACGAAACTAGTTTGTGAATTATTGAAGAACTTCAAAAATGTTATAAATGAATATCATTAATGTATTATCTAATAATTCATCATCATATATTAAAAAATTATTTACAATGTAAGATAATATTATTTAAAGTTATCAATATTATTTCATTCTAAATTTGATATTTCATTTCTTTATGACAAGAAAATCCAATACGAACAGACCAAGTAAACCATGAAAAGAACGCAACCTAAACAATTAAAAAAATATTATAACTTTATGGGTTGAATGATGTCATAAATTGATCATATATAGTGTTACACACATGAATATGTATCAAAAAGATATTAATAACACTATTCTAACCATTATACATGAGGATTAAACACAAATTAACGAATAAAAACCAGAGGGAAGGTAATTCTTAACCCAATTTATTTACATTGGGATAACATTCTACATTATTAATTATGTGTTACTATGTTTATTATTGAAACTAATTCTGGTTATATTATGTTATATTATTTGTATTTAATGTTTATTCACATATTATATTCTTTTTTATCAATTCTCTCTTAAAATATATGATATTTATAAGAAACATTTATTTAAAAATTTTATTTGAAGAAGGAGGATTTATATTATGTAAGTAATCCTACTTGATGATTATGTTCTGGTTCTTGGGAATTTTTTCTAATGAAGTGTGGGACCAATATCTCATTGAAATTCATTGGGTATTTCTAATTTGGAGTCGAGTCTTATGGTTACTCCAATTGTAACTATGATAGATACATCATAAGGTAGCCGTGAGGGATATATTGTAAGGTAGTTGTGAGGGTTACATTGTAAGGTATCCATGAGAGTTAAAAATTATATGTTATCTGTGAGGAATATAATATTAAGTAACTAATTCTCTAATAATCATATATGGTTTATTTCTATTTTCAATGTTTTATGTGAATCTCATTTTTTCACAATGTAATGGAATGATATATATTGGTTAAGAAGTATATATTTGTGAAAATGATTTAATATGTTTATAAATATTTATATAATAATTATTACCCTCCACTTTTTTTTGTATCCCCTACCGACCAATTTATTTCTCATTCTGTTTTTTAAAATGTTTTAAATGGGTTTATGAATTTGTAAGGGAAAATAAAAATCCTTGATGAATATTGTGAAGACTTTTAATGAATATATTTCATGTTTTTTATGAAGAATATTAATATTATAAAAATATGTATATTTATTAGTAGTATCCACTTTTTCCCTTATGGGTTTATATGTATGAATTATATCAGCATTTTCTAAAGATTTAAACTTGAAAACATCCCCATTGTAAAAGAATGTAAATTCTTGAAAAAAACCACAATATTATTTAATGTATAAGTTCCAGTCAATATTATTTTTGATCTAGTATTCCATATGTATTCTGATTGAAGACCCATTTTTATCATTGGATCAATGTAAATAAGATATTTATTCTTTTCTCTCCATTTTCATTGTTATTTTTATCAATGAAAATATTTAGATACAGCTCATATACACTATATCCAGGGTTATTCCTATTATTCAGAACTCTTCCAATATAACACAACCTAGAGAAAATTATTGTATGAGGGTAGTAGTACATTCATGTGGTAGGTGGTATTTAACTAATCCCTCAAGTTTCATTTTTTAATAAATTTTCATATGTGTCCAGTGATTTCATCACGAATGGACTATTTAATTGATGATCCTTTCTTATATTCGTTTGAATCGTATTCTAAGAATGATGTTAAAATTTTACTCATTGTGGGAGGTTATTCCCTCCTAATCAACTATCTCAAGAAGGTTGTTTTCTATATATATTCCTATAGTGGTTTCATTCTGGTATCTGAACAATTATTTTGGTGTGCCTTGAATTTACGATGTTAAAGGAATGTGTTAAATCAAATCAGTTAATTATTTATTAATTACACATGTATGCTAATCACTTGAACCTTATATGGTATGTTATTCAACTTGATATATTAATATCATATGGGATTAGAAAGTATTTTATATATATGAGTTTTCTTAATTAAATATAATTGAACAAATCTGTGAGATCTACATATCATCCTATTACATGTCTAAAAGATTTTAACAGATATAACCATATAAAATGATTATTAATGAATGAACTAAATGGTTGACATACTATTTATCATTGTCATACTAATGAAAAGCAACGGCTTCAACCAAATGACTAATTAAATTCCATGATTATTACAAAGCCACAATTAATGAATAAAACAGTTATAAGGGGACTATTTTTTACATGTGTAGAAATTATTATAGGAGTGTTAAGACTTGATATTTCATTGGATTCCTAAGTAAAATCCTTGAGAACTCATGGATACCATTATAAATATAGGATTCTTGTTCCCAAGGGTGAGACTCATCTCTGAACCTAATCATTATCTATTAGTGCATGATAGGTGAGACACCCTATGATACATCGATTATATTTAAAGGATGCGTTGGACATAATAACATCTATTAAGGAAGGAATATTATCCCCATGAACACAACCTAAGTCCTCAATGCTAGTCGGAAAACTCAACCATATGTGGATATGTGCTTGAGGCAATGTCCCCAATGTGGAGTTGGGTACCTCTGAGTGTTCTCTGAGTCAAGAACATCACATCTTAAGTAACTCATATGCTTTGGACTGATGAGAAAATTTACACCACTCATTATTTAGATAATTTCATCCTTATGTATTTTCTTATGTGCTGGTAGAACAATATTATTTGGGAAATGTTCACAGTACATTCTGACCATAAGATTTTGAGATATATTTCTTCTTATAAATACATGAATATAAAATATAGGTAGTCATTAGAGTACCTTAAAATGGTTGAACTTAATATCTGCTTCACAATGGGTAATGGGAATGTCATTGAAAATTATCTTATTACGGAAATGTTATCATGAGATATTCTGGATTTGTTAGAATATTTGAACCTTATGGGAGATTTTTATCAATTGCATTTGTATTGTCATAAGGATTTTTTATGTTTGTTCGGGATACATCACTACTACAAAAATGGGCAAGGGAAGTGTCGCCCTTTATTAGCGCTAATAAAAAAGTACTGATAAAGGATAATATTTATTAGTGCTTATTAAAAGAACTGATAAATTTTAACATCCCAAGTATGTGATGAATAATATATATTTTTATCTATGTCTATTAATGAATTAGATAGTGTTTTAGAGGCTTAAAATGATAATAAATCCAATCTTAAGCATGGAATACACAAATATTTTTAAAAGATTGTTTTACTTCCTTTTGATGATAAACAAATTTTAAATCTATATTTTGAAAATTTTATAAGCTACAATTTTCAAAATAAACTTATTCTTTATGATTGGAAGATTGAAATTTACTTTGGATAAATTTCTGGTATTTTTCCGATAAAGTTCATTTTTTAATGAATAGTGAAAAATGTTGTATTTTAATTCTAAACCACTTTTTAATCTAATTTATTTATAATATTATATTATCTTTTGAATTGGTTTTAAAGTTCAATTAGAATATATTTTTACCATTTAATCCAATAGTGGTCATTGTAATTAATATCACTTTGAAATTGGACTTAAACAAGTGTCAATCTTTTGATACTTATTGTTTCATAAAAACACGCTATTTTTTCTGACAGCGGGAATTAATTATTAAATTAACTAATGTAACTTATATTTTTTGAATTTTGTAAAATAGACATCATTTTTGAATTCAGAATATCAAATATAGCTTAGGGTGATGTTTTGTATTTTTCCGAAAAAATTCAATTTTTGATGAATAGTAAAACCACTAAGTGGTACTTAAAAAAAACTAATTTTTCATTTAAATGAAATTTTACCACCTCTGGGTTTTGAATTTCAAAAATCCGACATACATGGTTGTCATTAAGAAGTAAAATGTGGTTCAATGAGATTAAAATAATTTTTTTGGTGAATAGTAACTTTTAAGTTTTTAATCGCGATTAGAGGTAATTAGTGTAATTTAAGGTAGAAATAATGTTTTAATAATATGAAATGACATAGACACATGTCCTACCCTTATTGGATGTGTCATGGCCGACCATGAAAACCCATGGGTCTATTTTTGGGACCCCATGGAGCCACCTGGGTAAGATAAATACATTAATGCTTTTTATTTAACGTAAAAGTAAAAATGACAGAAACATTAGTTGTTTTACTAAAACAACTTTTAAATGGGGTTATACAAGTCAGATTTTTTACTATAAATATTAATTGGTAATCTAAAAAGATTTCCTACATCATTGTATTTTTTTATAATTTTTAGACATTAAATAAATTAAATTATTTATGACACCATGATGATGCAGCGATTACCACATTATTTAACGATTTAAATAAAATGAAAATATAATGTAAAATATAGGACCTATAGTTATCAAAAACCTATTGGATGGGTTTATTTATAACCCTTATCTCCTTATCCTCGAAATTTATAATTTTGGGACCTTTTGTATGCGAAAATCATTTTATAACAAAGTATCGTTTCATAACATTCCAAGAGTGCCCCTCCTCTACTCTTATAAAAGGCCCCCACCTCTACAACCTTACCCACACTTAGAAAGCCTTTGCCTCGGCCAAACCCTTCCCATTTTGTCTCTCCACATCCCTCTATAACTTCTAGAAGCCTCACTTTGGGGAGAAGTCTTCCCAAGGAAGCCTTTGAACTCAAATCAAAAAGAGTTACATGATTTTAAGGTAGTGTCTTCTCTTGTGTTCTTATGTTTCATTTTGCTTCTCCAACCCCCTGAACTCTTTTTATTAATTTCTTTTGTAACAACACAAGTATCTTCAATATACTAGGTTGTTTTTATTAGAAGTATTCTAGCTACACTTACACACACCTACATCAAATGGTTAAAGAACATACTGTTTCCGTGGATGACGAATTTCTGCCTCACGAAACGATGATTGTTCAATATTTTTTTAACACCTTCAAAGGTGGCCATTAAGATGTCACTATATTAATATATGATATATAATATGTTTATGTTTTTCTTTATTCTTCTGTATTTTTCATTTATGTCATACCTATATGGTTTCCATTATGGGTAAACGCGATATCTTAATTTTAGGAAGTGCGGACTACAGCCCCGTCAAAGTGATTTGATTCGTTAATACCATATGTGGGACATATAAAAGATGTTATTAATGATATTATATATGTGATATTATACTGGAATTATAATATACCTTTATATAATTATGATTCCATTCCATAAAATATGAAATAGAAATGAAAGTAGTGTTCATGCGTACATAGGGCTTACCGTCTCCATGAACGGTGCATTTCATTTCTTACCTCTAAAGTGTAACACCCGAGACATTTATGAGAAATATTTTTTTTATGTTATCATCAATGGAATATTTCACTACACACAACACTATCTTGGCTTACATTACACGCAATCACGGTCTTCCTCAATAGCTTGCGTCGTACGCAATACCGAGTTTCACTAAACAACGATATGCTATTAAAATATTATTAAAACTAACCGTTATGAATAGTAATAACCACTTTTTGTATTTTGGTAAATTTTATTTTGCAAAATTGGCTTCATTTTAGGATTCGGAATATCGAAACTAGCTTAGGGTGAAATTTTGGTACTTTTCGGATAACTTTCATATTCTGATGAATAGTGAAAATTACAAAATTTTAATTAAAAACAACTTTTTTTAATTTAAATAATTAATGGTGATAAATTATTAATTTAAGTGGTTTTAATGTATATTTAGAATATATTTTTACAATTTAATACAATGTTGGTCATTGGATGTAATTTCACATTTAAACCAAACATAAACAAGTGTCAATAGTTTTATAGTAATTATCTCTTAAAAACACGAAATTTATTTTGACGACAGGAATTAATTTTTAAATAAGTTAATGTAACTGATATGTTTTGAATTTATTAAAATAAAAATAATTTTTGAATTCATAATTTAAAATATATCTTAGGCCAAATTTTTTGTATTTTTTTGGAAACTTTCATTTTTTTGATTAATAGTGAAACAACAAAGTGATAGTTAAAAAACTGAATTTTTCATAAAACATAATTTTACCGCTTTTGTGAGTATAATTTCAAAAATCCGAGAGACATGATTAATATCAAAGACTAAAATGTGGTTCAATGAGATGAAAATAATTTTTGGTGAATAGTAACTTTTTATTTTTTCTTACCACGGTAAAAAGTAAATAGGGTAATTAAGGGTAAAAATGTTATTATTATTGACCTAACACAAGTTATAATTCTATTAAATAAGTTTAATTCGACCCAAAACAACCTTAGGAATATAATATGACCATTTAGGCCCATATGGATTAGATTAGAACATTTATTATTAATTTATTTAAAGAAGGGTTAAAATAGTTAAAATCAACGTTTAATAACTAAAGGATTTTTAATATAGGGTTATACATATGATAAATTCTACTATAAATATTAATTAGAAATATAAAAATATTTCCTACATAATGGTATTTTATTTATAATTTTTAGACATTAAATAATTTAATTTATTTATGACACAATGATGATGTAGTAATTATATTTATATTGAAATATTGACATAATTGATGTTATAAATACCCAAATAAATTTAATTTGAGACTTTTTATGAATTCCAATAATTTTCTATGTTACTATGACATGTTAGTGTTGATTTAATTAACAGTTTTTGAACTAATCATTCTGTTATGATTTTCACAAAAATCAATTACCAAATAGTGTCAAAATTGACACAAAGAAGTTTCTAAAACAAATATTATATTATTAATTGTTATTATATTCCTAGAAATATAATGATCTGCCAAGATACTTATATAATGATAGTGGTATCATTAATGGACCACTTGGGGGTCTCTTGTATGTATATGGTATGTTTATTTACTATATAATATAAAAATACAAAGTGACCTGGTAAATGTCAATCTAATTAACTAAGAGTTAAAACTAAAATATAAGGTTAATATAATGACCTAAACATGTCTAAATTCTATTGGATGAAAGGATTTCGACCCATACCCACCTTAGATTCGAAATATATCAATTTTGAGATATTAAAAATCGAATTTTACTTTATAATAAAAAAAATATTTTTAATTATTCCAAAGGTGACCCTCTCCTCCCTTATAAAAGCGCACCTCCTCCCTCTTTTCCTCACACCACTTTGAGCTTTCAAGATCGGCCAAACCCTACAAAATTCACTTCTCCACTTCCCTAGAAACGTCCTAGAGGTCCTGGTCTTCTAAAAAGACCAATTTTAGTGCACTAAGAGAGGGTCTCAAAGAGACGCTTCCAAGAAGAGGTAATGTATGTTTCCGATTCTTTCAACTTTATTTCTTCTGCCACTTATTCTTATTTAGTTGTTTCATTATGAAGTAATAACATAAGTATCAATAATATACTGGTATGTTATTATAAGTATGAATCAACCCTATTTCACCATCCATCCATCCTACGGGAAAGGAAATCACCGTGCCTGCGTACGTACGGAATACCGTCTCCACGCAATGGTGTAATCTATTTTCCACCACCACCTTACATGGATTGGTATAATGGTGTAAAGAATAACTATATATGATATTTTTAAAGTCATATTGATTCTTAAATATTATACATACACTCCAATACAATTCCACGATCATGGGAATGATATCAACGCTCGTGCGTACGTACAGAATATCGTCTCCACGATGTGATGCGACTCGTTATACATGATCGTCATTGTCTAATAATAATATAAATGAATTGAATGAATGGATATGATATATATTACCGTTCTGGAAATGAGGGATCTATAACCTAAAAAGAATAATAAGCATTTATTCGACAAAACACGCATAAGAACAAAAAGCAATAAACACCCGAATAACAAGTAGCAATGAAATATTAATAATAAGAAGCTAAGAATATGACCATATATGATATCAAAAAAATATTTATGATTCTGTAATAAGTCAATGAAATTATTTAAATCATTATACAGGAGGTTCGGACACTTACAAAGCAAATCAAACCTAAGGAAATGGAAAATATCACAATCTCATTTTTATCCGAGATTGTTTATAGTTGGGTATTTACTGGGGTGTATTTTATCATCCACATCCATGTTTCCTCAATATGTAATATTATTTCCATCCACATACAATTTTTTAAATCCAAGTTTACCCTTATGTGGGTTTGTAGTAAAAGATATGAAAGGAATATTTTGTCGTTTTTCATACGAGGTACTTTTTGACTTTTCCTACAAAAGTACGAGAAGAATGTTTTTTTAACTTATACGGAATGAATGGATTTTTAAAACATTATTTCCAAGAATATTCCTTTAAAAGTTTTCAAGATTATTTTTAATCAACTTCTTTTATTTTAAAATTGAATGACATGTTAAGAAAGGAAAAAATTTTTGAAGTAGAAAGGATATTTTCCTCATGAATGGAGTTCAAGTGTTTTATCAAACTTATTTACCATCTGAGATAATATAGGGTTCTGTTTCTATCCCTATTATTAAATTTATTTGATTATGTTGTCATGGAATTATTTTTATGAATTCCTTTCTCTTATATGAATTTTTTTATGATATCATGATGTTTAAGAATCCCATTTTTGTTACATGGGTTATGAAATGATGTATGATATATGATTTTGTGGCACACATAAGAATGGTATCATTATGAAATGGGTGGGACCTATATATCCCTCCAATGAATTGGGAAAATATTTATATCTCATGAGATAGATATGGCTGGAATGGTAGGTTAAACTGGTTCAGTGAAATAGGACTGAAACGAGGAGTGAACTTGGTTCACAAATGGAATTTGTCCACTAAGATAGTCTTGGAAATGATTCTTGACTAATAAGAAATAATTCTCTATGATTATATGTGTATGCCACAAAGTTTCATGTTTGATGTTATGATTATTGGGATTACATTTCACAACTATGATTTATCCCATGTTATGAAATTATGAGCTCTTTTGTAGGTTAAGATTTCCAAAATGTAATGTTCTTATGAATATGATGTGATTGATACTTCTTTTGTATACCCTTACTGAGCATTTTAGCTCACCCTTTTATATGTATTCATTCCCCAGGACAGGAATAAGGTTATTAAGTAGGATATGCCAAAAGGGACTCTATATATGATGAAATAAATAGGAGACAATGTAGATGCTTTATGAACCAGTTGTTTATGTTTCCCAGTTTCTAAGAACACTATACCTATACGGTCCTTTCCTGGACTTGTTATATGTTTTATTATGTGTTCTTCAATTTTGAAGTATTAACAATGTATGTAATGTAAGGGTCATTATAGTTGTTATCAGAGGAAAGGTATAGTCAACCTTTGGAAACTAGGAAGTGAAAGCTTTAGTAAGAACCCTAAGGATAAGTCTAAGCATAGAACACAATCTTAGTGTTTTAGAAATGGCCATGAATAACCTATGATAAGACCGTAAGTGGGAAATTTTATTCTTGATTATGTGTTTTTCCTATTATAATTACTGTTGCTCACACTATACTTCTTGGTTTTAGTCAATGGATGGAACCCGAAGGAACCATGTTAATGCAGAATGCGATGGGAAATGCAATGATTGTCCCCCTGAGCAACCAAAAATTATGGGAGCTGGAATGAAAAATATTATAGCCATGCTCACACAACTTTCTCAAGATATGAATCATGCAGGACTTCCAAAAGTGCAATGGAAGAAGCAACATTCTGTTGAATACTTCATGAGGCAGCGTCCACCTTCATTCAGCGGGTCTTCTGATCAATTACTGGTTGAACAATGGATCAGTACCACTGAAAAGATATTTTTAGTTCTTCAATGTTCTGAACATGATAAATTCATCTTAGAATTATATCGTTTGGAAGGTGATGTTGATCAATGGTGGAATTTTATTAAGAATACAAGTCAAAGGGATGAAATTGAGTCCATGGAATGGGACGAGTTCAAGAACATATTTTTCAATAAATATTTCCCTCGTATTCTTCGATCAATGATGGAGAAAGAGTTTCTTGAACTGAAGCAAAAGGATGATGAATCTGTTGGTACCTATGAAGCAAATTTTACAAGACTTGCAAAGTACGCTTCTGGTATTATTATCCAACCTGAGAGTATGATTGATCGATTCTTTAGTGGCTTAAAACCAAGTCTTTGATGGGCGTTAGCCGTAAGGGACTTCAATAGATACGAGGAAATTGTTCGATGTGCTCTCAAGGTTGAGATGGAGATTGGTGTAACCCATCAGTCACATGGGTTTGATAAGAAGTGGAAAATGGAATTCAATGGAAAATCTAAAGAGTACACTAAAAAGAAGATGAGTTTTACCTTATGCTCAAAGTGTGGAATGAAACATGGAGGAAATTGTCTTAAGGGGAAAAGAAAATGTTATAAGTGTGGAAAAGAAGGTCATCAGGCAATTGAATGTCAAAAAATGGGAATAAAATGTCTAATGATGCAAACAATGGAAGGGATACGCAGAATGAACCTACTACACTTCAATGATTTATTTGCAAGGAGATGGGGCATTATGCCAATAAATGCCCAAATAAAAGGTTTGATGATGATGGTCAACGTTAACAAACTCTTAAGGCCAATGAAAAAGGAATGTCACATGCAATTTCTATCAACAATGTGGAGTACGATAACGAAGTGGTGAATGGTAGACTTACCATCCACTCTAAAGTAGCAAATGTTTTCTTTGATTATGTATCCACCGACTCTTTTATTTCTGATGAATTTTCTAAGGGTATCACCGTATTACCTCAACAATTAGATGTTGAGTTAGCTGTGACAACCCATAATAGCACAAAAGTCACATCAAACGTTTATAATTATTCTCCGATTGAAGTTTGTCGGAAAGTGCTTCCTGAAAATCTTGGGATCCTTCCTATAGTGGAATTTGATGTGATTAATGGAATGGATTGGCTTTCTCTATATGGAGCTCATATCAATTTCCAAATAGGGGAAGTCACATTTCATATTCCAGTTCAATCTATGATTGTCTATCGATGCAAGGATGAATATACCCTTCCAGTGGAAATTTCTTCCATCTTATGGGTTTTGATTCCACTAAATGAAGGTTATTTATCTGAAATGGTTGGTGAGAAACTCACGATTAATAATATTTCAATTATACCGGAGTTTGACGATGTCTTTCCAGAGGAAATGCTATGTCTTCCACCAAATCATGAAGTTGAGTTTTCAATAGAACGCGTACCGGGTGCTTTACCTATTTCCAAGACACCTTATATAATGGCCTCAATTGAGTTGAAGGAATTTAAGAAACAACTCCAAGAGAATCTTGATAAAGAATTCATATACCCTAGTGCGTCACCTTGGGGAGCACCTGTTCTATTTGTTAAGAAGAAAGATGGATCAATGAGACTCGCATTGATTATCAAGAACTTAACAAGATCACTATCAAGAACAAATATCATCTCTCATGCATTGAGGTCTTATTTGACCAACTACACTGAGCTCAACACTTTTCCAAGATTGATCTTCATTCAGGGTATCATCAATTAAGGGTCAAAATTGAGGATATAGGAAAGAAGGCTTTTTGTACAAGGTATGGACACTATGAATTTATAGTGATGCCATTTGGTCTTACTAATTCCCCTACTATCTTCATGGATCTGATGAATAGTGTCTTTAGAGACTATCTTGATCAGTTTGTGGTAGTCTTTATAGATGATATTCTTGTCTATTCAAAGGGCAAGGAAGAACATGGAGATCACATGAGAATTGTATTAAAGACCCTATGAAAGTGGAATCTTTATGCCAAATTTACCATGTGTGAATTTTGGCTTCAAAAAGTTTCATTTTTTGGTCACATAATCTAAAAAGAGGGGATATCATTAGATCCAGCAAAAACAAAGGTTTTCGAAAGTTGGTTGAGACCAACAATAGTAACTAAGATCAGATGTTTTCATGGTTTGGCTAGATATTATCGACGTTTTTTGAAATATTATTCTCAATTATCTAATCCACTTACCAAGTTGACTAGAAATGGAGTTAAGTTCGTATGGACGGAGGAATGTGAAGAGAATTTCAAGGAGTTGAAAAGAAGGTTATCCAGTGCACCTGTACTCACACTGCCTTGTAGTGGAGAAAGGTTTGTGATATACAGTGATGCATCCAAGATGGGGTTGGGGTGTGTTCTTATGCAAAATGATAAGGTGATAGATTATGCCTCACGACAGTAGAAAATCCATGAGCAAAATTACCCAACTGATGATTTGGAGTTAGCTGCGGTAATCATTACATTAAAGATTGGGAGGAATTATCTTTATGTGGAAAAGTGTGATATTTATACTGATCATAAAAGTTTAAAGTATATTTTCGCACAAAATGATATGAATATGCGTCAAATAAGATGGTTAGAGATGACTAAGGATTACGACTTCTCAATCCATTACCACCCGGGGAAAGCAAACAAGTTGGAAAATGCATTAAGTCGACAAGACCATGCTAGCGTATCCATGATGTGGATCACAAAAGATCCAATATTTATGGATTTACAAAGGATGGATCTTGGAATTTTAATAGAAGGGGAGAAATCTTATCTTTCTCAAATGAATGTTCAACCATCTATATATGTGAAGATTAAAGAGACACAGAATGAAGATGTAGAGTTACAAAATAAGGTGAGAAATATTCCTGAATTCAACCTTGATTTTGATGGGATAGTAAAGTTCCAGAATCAGGGTTGTGTTCCTCCCATCCCAGAATTAAAGAAGGAGCTGTTGGATGAGGCTCATAGTTCTTCATTCTCTATTCATCCTGGAATCACGAAGATGTATAGGGACCTGAAAGAGTACTTTTGGTGTGATGGAATAAAAAGAGATTTTTCTGAATATGTCTCTCGATGCTTGTTTTGTCAGCAAGTAAAAGATGAGAGACAGAAGTCTAAGGGGATGTTACAACCATTACCCATACCAGAATGGAAATGGGAAAACATCACTATGGACTTTGTCACCGGAATTCCTAAAACATCCAAAGGTAATAATGCTATTTGGGTCATAGTTGTCCATCTTACAAAGTCTGCACACTTCATTGCTATTAGAGAGGATTTCTCTCTGGATTAGCTTGCCAGGATATATGTGAATGAAGTGGTAAGATTTCATGGAGTACCACTTTCTATTATATCTGATCGGGATTTGAGGTTTACCTTGACGTTCTGGCGAAGTCTTCAGCATACTCTAGATACAAAGTTGAGTATTAGCACTTTTTATCATCCTTAGACAGACAGTCAGTCTGAGAGGACAATTCAAACTCTAGAATATTTGTTGAGAGCTTGATCTATGGATTTAAAAGGTGGTTGGGATCAACACCTACCTTTGGTGGAATTTTCTTATAATAATATCTTTCACTCCAGAATTCAGATGGCTCCTTATGAATCTCTCTATTGAAATAAATTCAGGACTCCAACTTGCTGGGATGAAGTTGGGGGAAGAAAGCTATTAGGACCTGATCTTGTTGATGAGATGGAAAAAAAGGTCAGATCTATTCAACAAAACATAAGAGCATCTCAGAGTCGACAGAAAATTTATGACGATAACTGAAGAAAAGACCTAGAGTTTTCAGTGGGTGATAATGTGTTCTTATGAATATCTCCTTGGAAGAGAGTAATGAGATTTGGAAAGAATGGAAAGTTGAGCCCTAGATATATCGGTCCTTTTGAAATTCTGGATCGTGTTGGGAAGGTAGCATACCGATTGGAGCTTCCACCAAATCTCTCTCAAGTTCACGATGTGTTCCATATATCTCCCTTGAGAAAGTACATACCTGATCCTTCACATGTACATAGCTCAGAAGTTGTACCGCTGGAAGAAGATCATTCTTATGAAGAACAGCTGATAAAGATTCTCGATCGTAGTGAAAAAGTCTTACGGAACAAGACCACTCGCTTGGTGAAAGTTTTATGGAGGAACCACCAATTAGAAGTAGCTACATGGGAGCTTGAGGATATGATGAGGGAGAGGTATCCTCATCTTTTTGTTACAAAGTGACGAATTTCGAGGGTGAAATACATTTTAAGGGGGGTAGAATGTAACACCCGAGACTTTTATGAGAAATATTTTGTATTTTATGTTATCATAAATGGAATCCTTCACTACACACTACACTATCTTGGCTTGCTTTACACACAATTGCGGTCTTCCTCAATAGCTTGCGTCGTACACAATACCTAGTTTAACTAAACAACGATATGCTATTAAAATATTATTAAAACTAGCCGTTATGAATAGTAATAACCAAATTTTGAAATTTGGTAAATTTTATTTATCAAAATGGACTTCATTTTTGGATTCAGAATATCCAAAGTAGCTTAGGGTGAAATTTTGTTACTTTTCTGATAACTTTCATATTCTGATGAATAGTGAAAATTACTAAATTTTAATTAAAAACAAATTTTTTAATCGAAAAAATTAATAGTGAAAAATTATTAATTTAAGTGGTTTTAAATTATATTTAGAATATATTTTTACCATTTAATATAATGTTGGTCATTGGATGTAATTTCACATTTAAACCAAACATAAACAAGTGTCAATTTTTTTATAGTAATTATTTTTTAAAAACACGCTATTTGTTTTGACGATGGAAATTAATTTTTAAATTAGTTAATGTAACTGATATTTTTTGAATTTGGTAATATAAAAATCATTTTTGTATTCATAATATCAAATATAGATTAGGCCTAATTTTTTGTATTTTTCTGGAAACTTTCATGTTTTTGATGAATAGTGAAACCACTAAGTGGTAGTTAAAAAAAACTGATTTTTTCATAAAAATTAATTTTACCACTTTTGTGAGTATAATTTCAAAAATCCGAGAGACATGGTTAATATCAAGTACTAAAATGTGGTTCAATGAGATGAAAATAATTTTCGGTGAATAGAAACTTTTTACTTTTTTTACCACGGTTATAATTAAATAGGGTAATTAAGGGTAAAAATGTTATTATTATTTCCCTAAAACATGTCCTAATTCTATTGGATAAGTGTAATTCGACCAAAAACAACCATAGGAATAAAATATGACCATTTAGGCCCACAAGGATTAGATTAGGAAATTTATTATTAATTTATTTAAAGAAGGGTGAAAATAGTTATAAGACAAGTTTTATAACTAAAGCATTTTTAATATAGGGTTATACATAAGATATATTCGACTATAAATATTCATTAGAAAGTTAGAAATATTTCATACGGAATGGTATTTTATTTATAATTTTTAGACATTAAATAATTTAATTTATTTATGACACAATGATGATGCAGTAATTATATTATTAATGAAATATTGACATAATTGATGTTATAAATACCCAAATAAATGTAATTGGAGACTTTTAATGAATTCCAATAGTTTTATATGTTACTATGACATGTTAGTGTTGATTTATTTAACATTTTTCCAACTAATCATTCTGTTATGAATTTCACAAAAATCAATTACCAAATAGTGTCAAAATTGACACAAAATATTTTTTAAAACAAATATTATATTATTAATTGTTATTATATTCCTAAAAATCTAAGGTTCAGGAGAGATACTTATATCATGATATTTTTATCATTAATGGACCACTTGGGGGTCTCTTGGATGTATATCATAAGTTTATTAACTATATAATATAAAAATACAAAGTGACATGGTAAATGTCAATCTAATTAACTAAGAGTTAAAACTAAAAGATAATGTTAATATAATGACCTAATCTTATCTAAATTTTATTGTATGAGAGGATGTCGACCCATCCCCACCTTAGCTTTGAAATATATCAATTCGGAGCTATTAAAAATCGAATTTTACTTTATAATAAAATAATATTTTTAGTTATTCGAAAGGTGCCCCTCTCCTCCCTTATAAAAGGGCACCTCCTCCCTCTTTTCCTCAAACCACTTTGAGCCTTCAAGCATGGCCAACCCCAGAAAAATTATCTTCTCCACTTCCATAGAAACATCCTAGAGGTCCTGGTCTTCTTCAAAGACCAATTTTAGTGCCCTAAGAGGAGGTCTCAAAGAGGCGCTTCCAAGAAGAGGTAATGTCCGTTACCGATTCTTTCAACTTTATTTCTTCTTCCACTTCTTCTTCTTTAGTTGTTTCATTATGAAGTAATAAAATCAGTTTCACTAATATACAGGTATGTTATTATACGTATGAAAAACCCTATTTCACCATCTATCCATCCTATGGGAAATTAAATAATCGCGTGTGCGTACGTACGGAATACCGTCTCCACACCGTGGTGTAATCTATTTTACACCACCACCTTACTTGGATGGGTATGATGGTGTAAATAATAACTATATATAATTATTGTAAAGTGATATTGATTCTGAAATAGTATACATACACTCAAATACAATTCCACGATCCTGGGAACGATATCATCGCTCATGCGTACGTCCAGAATACCGTCTCCATGATGTGATGCGACTCATTATACATGATATTCATTGCATAATAATTATATAAATTAATTGAATGAATGAATATGATATATATTACCATTTTTGGAATGAGGTATTTATAACCTAAAAATAATAATAAGAATTTATTCGAAAAAACACGCATAAGAACAAAAAATCAATAAACATCCTAAAACAAGTAACAATGAAATATTACTAATAAGAAGATATGGATATGACCATATATGATATCATAAAAATAATTATGATTCTGGAATAAGTCAATGACATTATTTAAATCATTATACAGAAGGTTCGGACACTTATAAAGCAATTCAGACCTAAGGTCAGGGAAAATATCACAATCTCATTTTTATCCGATATTGTTTATACTTTGGTATTTACTGGGGTGTATTTTATCATCCATATATGAAAAGAATATTTTGTCGTTTTTCGTATGAGGTACTTTTTGAATTTTCCAACAAAAGTACGAGAAAAATGTTTTTTTAACTTATACGACATGAATGGATTTTTAAAACATTATTTCCAAGAAGCTTCCTTTACAAGTTTTCAATTTTATTTTTAATCAACTTCTTTTAGTTTAAAATTGTATGACATGTTAAGAAATTAAAAAAAATTTGAAGTAGAAAGGATATTTTTCTCAACAATGGAGTTCAAGTGTTTTATCAAAATTATTTTCAATCTGAGATAATATAGTGTTATATTTCTATCCCTATTATTAAATTGATTTGATTATGTTGTGATGGAATTATTTTTATGAATTCATTTATCTTATATGAATTGTTTTATGATGTCATGATGTTTAAGAATCCCATTGTTATTACATGGGTTATGCAATGATGTATGATTTATGAATTTGTGTCACACATAAAAATTGTATCATTATGAGATGGGTGGGACCTATATCTCCCTCCAATGCATTGGGTAACGATTTATATCTCATGAGATAGACATGGCAAGAATGGCAGGTTAAACCGGTTCAGTGAAACCGGACTGAAACAAGGAGTGAACTCGGTTCAGAAATGTACTTTGTCCACTAAGATAGTCTTGGAAATGAGTCTTGACTAATAAGAAATGATTATCTATGATTATGTGTGTATACCACAAAGTTTCATGTTTTATGTTATGATTATTGGGATTACATTTCACTACTATGATTTATCCCATGTTATGAAATTGTGAGCTCTTTTTCAGGTTAAGATTTCCAAAATGTTATGTTCTTATGAATATGATGTGATTGATATTTCTTTTGTATACCCTTACTGAGCATTTTAGATCATCCTTTTGTATTTTTTCTTTCCCCAGGTCAGGAAGAAGGTTATTAAGAGGGATATGCCAAAAGGGACTCTAGATATGATGAAATAAATGGGAGACAATGTAGATGCTTTATGAACCAGTTGTTTATGTTTCCCAGTTTCTAAAGACACTATACATAAACCGTCCTTTCATGGTGTTTTTATATGTTGTAATAGGTGTACTTAAATAATGAGGTATAAACTATGTATGTAAAGTAAGGGTCGTTATATAAACGTTATGTAATATTATAAATGCATGTATATACTGGATATATATTATATATATGATATCTAAATCATGAGTATAACTCTGGATATAATGTATACAGGAACAACATGTAATTATAAAGAGATTATTTTTGACTCAAGTACCAATGATCGTTAAAACGACCTTTATTAACTTAAAATATAACATAGTGTTCATGACATGGTAATAAGTGATATAAAAGGAATAATGAACTTCAAAAACATTCTTAAGAAAGAAGAAATTAACTCATGTTTATTATTTAGGAGGTTAAAAAATTATCGAGTCATGTCAGACCCGGGGTATGGGACTTCGTCTCAATCTCCTTTCATTGAGGAATATTTTTTTTATACAAAACCTTTTATTATACGATGTATAAACCCCTTTGACTTTTACCTTTATCCAAAAGGAATCTTTTTTATACGAAGTGTTTTACTAAATGACAAAAGGGAATGTTTTTGTCGTACGTATGCAGCGACAACGACTTCTCCGCCACCGTGACCATTATTTGAGTTTCATCTTCCTCTACAAGCCATACCTTTTTAAAATAAAAATAAATACCAAGTTTTACTTTTCATTTATTTTGGTATTGGAAATGGTGTTCATAATGTTTTTATATCAATGTGTTGTATTGATATCTTGTGATTGAAAAGTGGAAATGTTATGTTTCCTTTATGTATGTCTTATGTGGTATGATTATGTTCTAGTTCTTGGGCATTATTGTGAAGACAGGTGGTTCTGTAATAAATTAAGAGTGGTTGAGCCTGATATAGCTCTCCAATGAATTAGTTAATGCGAATGAGTTAAACGTTAAGGTTTCTCCAAAGAGATTTAGTGAATATACTGTGATGGGTATTCCAAACGTAACCAAGAGGGTTACTCCCAAGGTAAGAATGTTATGAATGCCTCAAGTTACCCCTATGTCTTATGATTTCTAGGATTTATTCATGATTTGATGAGGTATGTTTATGTGCTAATGTTTTTTGAGTAAAGTATGATTTCATTGATTCTTATGTATACATGTACTCATGTCTCCTTTCCATATTTTTATAACCCTTACTGAGATTTTTATGCTCATCTCAAGTTTTTGAAATGATTTTCACAGGTCAAGGGAAAGGTACATGATGTGATGATAGTGTCAAGGAAGTGTCAAGAAATAATCCATGTTTTATTTTAAATACGCTCCCATTGACGGTAAAAATGAATTCTATCTTTTATGTATCCACTTTGATTAAATGTGGAATTTAATGAAAGTTTGAAGATCTAATTCTCTAAAACTCTAAACCTAAAAAGATCCTCAATGTGTAATCTTGTAATAACTCAAGATAAAGTAAGGTTTAAGGCTGGTGCCTTATAGTTGGTATCAGATGTCGGTTTAGATAACATTAGGAGTTATAATTCTATTGAATGATTATCAAAAAGTATTTTTTAAATGATATAGCATTTGAAGAATACCATGTTGCTTTATCTAAGACATGTTTGTTCAGAATGGTTTTCCACAGAGGAAATAGGGAAACAGTGCAAGGAAGGCATACAGAAGGAAATAACCTTCCGAATCAGCATCCTGAGATGGTTGGAATTGGAACAGAACAATTTTTTGTAGTAATGGCGCAGTTGACTCAAGCGATAAATGGTGGTGGTATCCATGGACGAGATCAGCCAGATCAACCACAGAGGAACATGTCAATGGTGCAACATTTCATGAGGCAACATCCCCCATCATTCAGAGGTTCATCTGACTCTGTGCTATCTGAAGGGTGGATTAAAGCACTGGAGAAGATTTTTGATGTCATGGGGTGTTCAGACAATCAGAAGGATAGTCTTTCTATTTACCGTTTGGAGGGTGAAGCAGATCAGTGGTGGTCAATGCATAAAAATATCAGGGACGCTGATGAGATTGATGCTCTTGACTGGGATGAATTAAATGGTTTTTTTCTTGAGAAGTATTTTCCTAAGGCTGTTCGACTTAGGATAGAAAAACAATTCCTAGAATTGAGGCAAGAGGTGGACTCTGTGGCTGCCTATGAAGAAAGGTTCACTCAAATGGCATGGTATGCTCCAAATTTTATCTGAGACATTGATAGTAAAATCAATCGTTTTTACTCAGGATTAATGCCAAAATATCGCATGGCATTAGTTTCTCGTGAGTTCAAAAGTTATGAAAATATTTTTTGATGTGCTGAGAAGGTGGAAATGGAGTTTTCCGATGATCAAGTGTTCTATAACAACCAGCAGAAGAAGAGACCGAGGAGGTAGGAGAAAGGAAAGAATTATTCAAAAAGGTCTGACGGTAAGAAAAATATGTTTCCATTTTGTGATAATTGTGGTAAAAGGCATGCTGGGGAATGTCTTTTGAATTCTGGAAAGTGCGACTGATGTGGTAAGATGGGACATAAGGCTCATGATTGCACTGAAAAAGATCAAGGTGATGGTAAGTCGAAATTTGATTTATAGTTTGTGAAATGTTTTAAGTGAAATGAGATGGGTCACTATGCAAACGAGTGTCTGAAAAAGAGCTCGAGTGATGGGAAGAAGTTAGAATATAAGCAGAAAGGGGTGGTGAAATCCTTTTCAACTACTTCAGCAGATGTTAGGCCATCAAATGAAGTTGTACAAGGTACATTGTTTGTTTTTTTAGATTATTCAAGTGTGTTGTTTGATTCGGGGTCTACACATTGTTTCATCTCTGAAAACATTTATAGTAAAATGGGAATACCATCTCAAGAAATGACTCTTGAACTTGTGGAAAAAACACTTGGGAGAAATTTTGAGGCTAAAAGAATTTATAAAAATCTTCATATTCTTATTCGTGGAAATAACCTACTTGAAAACCTAATTATTCTACCTCTAATAGAGTTTGATGTTATCCTGGGTATGGATTGGCTCTCTATTTACCATGCTAATATTGAATGTAGAGCCAAAGATGTTTCTTTTTAGAATGACTTTCAGTTTGTGTAAAAGAATAAACCCTTACTGTTTAAAAAATATCAATAGGCCGAGAAACTTGTAAAAGATGGAAATGAATGTTACCTTGGACACATCGTTGAAAACAAAGGAACTGTTCAGATTAATGATGTGCCAGTGGTAAATGAGTATCCTGATGTTTTTCCTGATAAGTTTCCTAGAATATGACCAGATCAGGAAGTTGAATTTACTGTTGACTCAATTCCTGATGCTAAGCCAATTTCAAAACCCCCTTATCGAATGGCTCAAATTGAACTTTTAGAGTTGAAGGATCAATTACAAGATTTATTAGAGAAAGGTTTAATTTGACCTAGCAAATCACCATGGGGTGCTCCTGTTTTATTTGTTAAAAAGAAAGATGGTTCTATGAGACATTGCATTGATTATAGAGCCTTGAATGAAATCACTGTTAAAAAAATTATCCTTTGCCTCATATCGATGATTTGTTTTATCATTTCCAGGGAGCTCAGTATTTTTCAAAGATTGACCTGAGATCGGGGTGCCATCAGCTGAAGGTAAAGGAAGCAGATGTTCCGAAGACATCGTTTCATACAAGATATGGCCATTATGAATTTGTAGTAATGCCTTTTGGGCTAACCAATGCACCTTCTGTATTCATGTACTTAATGAATAGAATTTACCATGAGTTCTTGGATAAGTTTGTGGTGGTTTTCATTGATGATATTTTTGGTGTTTTATAAAAGTAAAGAGGATCCTGAAAGACATTTAAGGGTTATTTTGAAAACTTTAAAATAGAGTGAAATTGTATGGGAAATTCAGCAAGTGTGAGTTTTGGTTGCAAGAAATTTCTTTCCTTGGTCACATTGTTTCTAAAGATGGGATAACTGTTGGTCCTGCAAAATCAAAGGTTGTTGAATAATAGCTAAGACCCACAAATGTAACTGATATTCGTAGTTTCCTTGGTTTGGAAGGCTATTACCGAAGGGTTGTCAGATATTTTTCACAGTTATCTAGTCCAACGACTAATCTAACTCGGAAGGGTGTTAAGTTTATCTAGAAAAAATAATGTGATGATTGTTTTTAGGAATTGAAAAGAAGATTGGTGAATGCTCCAGTTTTGGCACTACCTTCGAGGAATGGTGAGTTTGTTATCTACAGTGATGCTTCATTGAAAGTACATGGTTTTGTCGTAATGCAGAATGATCAGGTAATTGCTTATGCTTCATGACATCTGAAAACTCATGAGGTAAATTACCCGACACATGATTTGGAATTAGCTATCGTTTTTTTCGCTTTAAAAATTTCAAGGCATCATTTGTATGGAGTAAAGTGTGAAATATATACCGATCACAAAAGTTTAAAGTATATATTCACTCAGAAATAATTGTACATGAGATAGAGGAGATGGCTAGAATTAATCAAGTATTATGTTTGTAGAATTCATTACCATCAGGGAAAAGCAAATAAAGTGGATGATGCTTTGAGTTGAAAAAGTAATGCTTCATTAGCAATGTTGCATTTGGAACATGATCCTTTGGTTAGGGATTTGATGAACTTTGGCATAGAAGTTGTTGGTGCAGGATGTTCTTCTGTTTTTTTCAGGTATCCGTGAAATATTCTCTATCAGATAGAATTAAGCAAGCAGAGAAGCAAGACAGTGAGATGCAGAAAAAGGTAGAGCTGGTTCAGAAGGGTAAGTAGCCTGAAATCAACATTGATATAGATTTTGTTTTGAGATTTGGGAAGAGATTGTGTGTTCCTTATGATTCATAGTTGAAGAGAGAGTTGTTATGTGAAGCTCGTAGTTCTCCGTTTTTAGTTCATCCAGGAAGTACTAAGATGTTTAGAGATCTTCGGGAGTATTACTGATGGGTTGGAATGGAAAGAGATATTGAGGATTTTACTGTAAAGTGTTTGACTTATCAGCAGGTTAAAGAAGAGCGGAAGTTACCGAAATGGATGCTTCAGCCTTTACCAGTGCCAGAGTGAAAATGGAAAAATATATCCATGGACTTCGTTGTGGGATTTCCGAAGACACCTTGAGTTAATAATGAAATCTAGGTTATTGTTGATCTCTTGACTAAATATGCTCATTTCCATGCTATACGAGATACTTTTCTCCCTGATTAACATTCCCGTTTGTATCATAAAGAGATAGTCAGGTTACATTGAGTTCCTCTCTCCATTGTATCAGACTGTGGCCCCAAGTTCACTTATAACTTTTGGAAAGGCCTTCAAAAGTCTTTGGGTACTGAATTAGATTTTAGTATAGCTTTTCAACCTCAATCAGATGGGCAGTCAAAATAAAAAATTCACACTTTGGAAGATATGCTATGTGCTTGTTCGATGGATTATCAGGGAAGTTGGGACCAACATCGTTCTTTGGTTGAATTTTCATATAATAACAGTTTTCATTCCAGTATACAGATGGAACCATTTGAGGCATTATATGGGAAGCGTTGTCGAACTCCATATTTTTGGGATGAAGTGGGTGAAAGAAAGGTGATGGGACTAGAATTGGTAGAAGAGATGGCAGAAAAAGTTTAGTTGATTCAGAAACACATGAGAACAGCTCAGAGCAGACCGAAAAGTTATGCAGACAATAGGAGGATGGATCGGTCTTTCGACGTAGGTGATCATGTTTTTTCTCAAAGTCTCACCATGGAAAAGTGTGATGCGATTTGGTAAGAAAGGAAAGGTGATTCCAAGGTTCATTGGACAATATGAAATTCTAGAGAGAGTTGGATCAGTTGCTTACCGAGTGGCTTTACCTCCGAGTTTGTCTCAGGTACACAATGTTTTTCATGTTACGATGTTGAGATAGTATATGCCAAATCCATCTCGTGTTTTGAGTCCCGAGGTAGTTCAGCTGGAAGAGAACCTATATTATAAGGAACAACTGGTCCAGATTTCTTGACCACAGGGAGAAAGTGTTACAGAATAAGGTGATTAATCAGGTAAAGGTTTTGTGGAAAAACCACATGACTGAAGAGGCAACATGGGAATCTGAAAATGCAGTGAGGGCTAAATACCCCCACTTATTCGATAAGTAAATAAATTGCGTGGACGTAATTTTCAAAACGAGGGAAGGGTGTAACATCCCATGTAAGAAATGAATAATAGATATTTTTATCTATGTCTATTAATGAATTAGATAGTGTTTTAGAGGCTTAAAATGAGAATAAATCCAATCTTAAGCATGGAATACACTAATATTTTTAAAAGATTGTTTTACTGAATTTTGATGGAAAACCATTTTTAAATATATCTTTTGACAATTTTATAAGCTATATTCGTCAAAATAAACTTATTCTTTATTATTGGGACATTGAAATTTACTTTGGATAAATTTATGGTATTTTTCCAATAAAATTCATTTTTTAATGACTAGTGAAAAATGTTGTATTTTAATTCAAACCCTATTTTTAATATAATTTATTTATATGATTATATTATCTTTTGAATTGGTTTTAAAATTAAATTAGAATATATTTATACCATTTATTCCAATAGTTGTCGTTTTAATTAATTTCACTTTGAAATTGGACTTAAACTAGTGTCAATCTTTTGATACTTATTGTTTCATAAAAACACGCTATTTGCTCTGACAACGGGAATTAATAATTAAATTAATTAATGTACCTTATATGTTTTTAATTTTTTAAAATAGACAACTTTTTTAAATTCAGAATATCAAATATAGCTTAGGGTGAAGTTTTGGTATTTTTCTGAAAAACATCAATTTTTGATAAATAGTGAAACCACTAGGTGGTACTTAAAAAACAGTTTTTTCATTTAAATGAAATTTTACCACATTTGTGTTTTTAATTTAAAAAATCCAACATAAATTGTTGTCATTAAGAAGTAAAATTTGGTTCAATGGGATTAAAATATTTTTTTGGTGAATAGTAAATTTTAAGTTTTTAATCAAGATTAGAGGTAATTAGTGTAATTTAAGGTAAAAATAATGTTTTAATAATATGAAATGACCTAGAAACCTGTCCTACACTTATTGGATGTGTCATGGCCGACCAAGACAACCCATTATTCGATTTTTGGGACCCCATGGAGCCACTTTGGTAAGATAAATACATTAATGTTTTTTATTTAATATAAAAGTAAAAATTACAAAAACATGAGTTGTTTTACTACGACAATTTTTAAATGGGGTTATATAAGTCTGATTTTTGACAATAAATAGTAATTTCAAATATAAAAATATTTCCTACATCATAGTATTTTTTTATAATTTTTAGACATTAAATAAATTAAATTAATTATGACACCATGATGATGTAGGGATTACCACATTATTTAACGATTTAAATAAAATAAATATATAATGTAAAATATAAGACCTACACTCTTCAAAAACCTATTTTAGGGGTTTATTTCGAACCCTTATCTACTTATCCTCTAAATTTATATTTTTGGGACCTTTTGTATCTGAAAATCCTTTTATAACAAAGTATCTTTTCGCAACTTTCCAAGAGTGCCCCTCCTCTCCTCTTATAAAAGGACACCACCTCTACCACCTTACCCACACATCCAAAGCCTTTGGCTCGGACAACCCCTGCCCATTTTGTCTCTCCACATCCCTATATAACTCCTAGAAGCCTCACATTGGGCATTAGTCTTCTCATGGGAGCCTTTGAGCTCAAATCAAAAAGAGTTACCGGATTTAAAGGTAGTGTCTTCTATTGTGTTCATATGTTTCATTTTGCTTCTCCAACCCCCTAAACTCTTTTTATTCATTTCTTTTGTAACAACACCTGTATCTTCTATATACTAGGATTTTTTATAAGAAGGATTCGAGCTACACTTACACACACCTACATCTAATGGTTAAAGATCATACTGTGTCCGTGGATGGAGAATTTATGCCTCACGAAACGATGATTGTTCAATATTATCTTAACACCTTCAAAGGTGGCCATTAAGATGTCACTATATTTATATATGATATATAATATGTTTATGTTTTCCTTAAGCTTCTGTATTTTTCATTTATGTCATACCTTTATGGTTTCCATTATGGGTAAACACGATATCTTCATTTTAGGAAGTGCGGACTACCACCCCCTCAAAGTGATTTGATTCGTTAATACCATATGTGAGATGTATAAAATACAGACTTAATGATATTATATATGATATTATACTATAATTATAATATACCATTATATCAATATGATTCCATTCCATAAAATACCAAATAAAAATGAAATTAGCGTTCATGCGTACGTACGGCTTACCGTCTCCATGAATGGGGCATTTCATTTCTTATCTCTAAACATTATGTAATATTATAAATGCATGTATATTCTGGATATATATGATATATATGATATCTACATCATGATTATAACTCTGGATATAATGGATACATGAACAACTTGTAATTATTAAGAGTTTATTTTTGAATCAAATACCAATGATCGTTAAAACGACCGTTATTAACTTAAATAATTACATAGTGTTCATGACATGGTAATAAGTGATATAAAAGGAATAATGAACTTGAAAAAGGTTCTTATGCAAGTAGAAATTAACTCAAGTTTATTATTCAGGAGGTTAAAGAATGATCGAGTCAAGTCGGACACGAGGTATCAGACTTCGTCTCAATCTCCTTTTATTGAGGCATATTTTTTTATACACAACCTTCTTTTATACGGTGTATAAACCCCTTTGAATTTTATTTTTATCCAAAAGGAATCTTTTTTATATGATGAATTTTACTGAATGACAAAAGGCAATGTTTTTGTCATACGTATGCGGCGACAATGACTTCTCTGCCGCCATGACCATTATTTGAGTTTTCGCTTCCTCTACAAGCCACAACTTTTTTTAAAGAAAAATAAATACCATGTTTTACTTCTCTTTTATTTTGGTATTGGAAATGGTTTTCATAATGTTTTTTATATCAATGTGTTGTATTGATATCTTGTGATAGAAAAGAGGAAATGTTATGTTTCCTTTATGCATGTTTTATGTGATACGATTATGTTATGTTTCTTGGGAATTATTTTGAAGATGGGTGGTTTCGTGATAAACTAATGGCGGGTGAGCCCGATATATCTCTCCAATGCATTTGGTTACGCGAAGGAGTTAAACGTTAAGGTTTCTCCGAAGAGATTTAGGGAATATATTGTGATGGGTATTCCAAACGTAACCAAGAGGGTTACTCCCTATGTTAGAATGTTATGAATGCCTCAAGATACCTTTATGTCTTATGATTTCTATGATTTATTCATGATTTGATGAGGTATGTTTATGTTCTTATGTTTTTTGAGTAAATTATGATTTCATTGATTCTTATGTATTCATGTACTCATGTTTCCTTTCCATATTTTTATAACCCTTACTAAGCTTTTTATTCTCATCCCATATTTTTGAAATGATTTTCACAGGTCAAGGGAAAGGTACATGATGTGATGATAGTGTCCAGGAAGTGTCAAGAAAGAATCCATGTTTTATTTTAAAAATGTTTCTCTTAATGGGAAACAAGAATATTATCTTTTATGTAACCACATTTTTTAAATGTGGAATGTAATGAAAGTAATATGATCTAATTCTCTAAAACTCGAAACCTGAAAAGATCCTCAATGTGTAATCTTGTAATAACTCGGGATTAAGAAAGGTTTAAGGTTGGGGCCTTATATAAAGGGTAGATTTATCAGTGATTTTATAGCACTGATAAAGATTATCCTTTATCAGTGCTAGAAAAGAGCGGATAAAGCGATCCTTATTCAACACTAAAATTTTAGTGCTGATTAAGGGTGGCTTTAATAGGGTTTTGTAGCACTAATAAAGGACACCATTATCAGCACTTTTTTAGCACTTATAAAACTTGTCTCCGATTTTATTAAAAGTAGACACACAATCTCCTATTTTTTATTGGGCCCCAAGAACTCACGGTACTGTACCCCTACGACAGCTTCCCTCCCCCCGATCTCCCCTTTTCCGGACCTCCGTCGTACTCTTTATCCTTCCCCTCGAACCTCTTCCACAGATCTTCCTCCCTCCGAACCCTACTCCTCATCTTCCCCTCTAAACCGTACTCTGCGTGAACCCTACACCGGAGGATCTTCTGCAGATCTTCCTCCCTCCGAACCCTACCCCTCCTCTTTCCCTCTAGACCATACTCAATGGTTGGAGGCTCCTCCCATTCACCCCCCACTCCGGCGGTCGCATCTTCCCCTCCCGAGGTAGCACATAAGGCTCCCTCACCCTTTGGGTTTTTCCATAGACTTCATCAATTTCTTCACCCAAGGTCAGTGGATGCGCTAAAATATCTAGATGTTTTTAGTATGAGTTTTTGTGCCTTTATTGTTGTTCTATAAATTAATTTTCTGATGCGAGTTGTGTTTTTGAATCATTTTGTATGACTATGTGTTTGGAATTCGATTATATTGTTTGGGGTAAATTTCTATATTACATTTTATATAGTGCATCTTTTAAATATTGTATTTCCTCTTGATTTACCCCTTGAACAATACACACCTACCCTACTGCCATCCTTGGGCCATAGTGAAATCCTAATCACTCGATGCCAATCAAGATGCTTTAGATTGATCCCATGTAAAACCTATGCTCAAACATATAGAATAGATATATGGTGTTAACATTCTCTAAAGTGCCTATGCATGGTGTGAGCAATACATCTCAAAAGGATAACACCATGTTCCCCTAGTATATATCATCATATCCATGTATGGATGATGAAAATAAAAACATCACCTAAGAATTTTGGATGTCATGTGCTAACTAGGGCACCCTGACTTAGTGAACGTTTGGTCTTTATGTGCTAACTACGACACCATAACACATGATCAATCCGTATTTGGTACAATAAAAAAATTCCATCATCACCACATTCCATCATATTGGTAGCCATGTTCCAACCCATACTAAAATGCATGGGGAAATCATCATCCAAGAACTCAACCCACTATCAATGAACAAACCTGCATCCCTAAAAAGGTATTTTCGAAAACAAGTACAATTTCATTTAAATTATTTATTAATTCTTTAGTAATATATTTTTCAGTACTATTATGAATGCCGAAAAGCATCGTATTCACAAGACGATGTAGATATGTTCAGAAACGAGTGGTCTGCATACCAGATGCAAGATTTTCTAAAAATAGTATGAAGATCTGACTTTTATTGCATGAGTTGACGACGTGTATAATTGGCGGACATTTTTGAGAGGGGTTCATGGAGATAAAAATATGAAACATTCTTGTATGTAAATGTTTTTAGAAAAATTGTAATTATTATTAAATTAAACTTTCTTTCTCCAATGGATCATTTGTCCATTTTAACATATGAAATGCACCAGCAACATGCAAGATTGACGAACCACATTTCTTTGGGATTTGGGCAAAAAAACTAGTAAAATCTCTAAAACAACTTCATATCACGCATGAACCAGTAAAATCTCCAATTTTTAGTTGCATGTATGTATAAGCTTCCATGATAGATTGGAAGTTCACCAATCCATTTAATGAACAAGATGGGATGCTAAATCTTGCATTTAGAACATCCAATGCAGGAAATTGTTCCAATGATTCAGTAATTGAGGCTACATTTAATGATCGTTCCTCTGTTTCATCAAGTGTGTCAGTGCCTTGTTCCAAAAATCATTCACAAACATGACTATATAATTATTCATTATGAAAAACATAAAGGTACCATTAAATACTTACATTGGTCAACTTGTTTTGGAAATTGTTTATCTTCATCTGTGCCCTGTACATGCACCCATGAATTTGAAGGTGAGTATGCGTACACGATATTTGAAATTCTTAGATAAGAGTTAATGGAAGCGTATATGAGACATGAAGCAATGAAGATAATTAGAGTGTTGGAGAAAATGTAGTTGCTACAAATGATGTGGCAATCGGCTTGTGCAATGCGGCCTAAGATACAACTTGCAGGTATTGTACTTTATTTTTTTCTGGAGGCTTTCAGTGTAAATTCATTTTGGAATAATCCTTGCTATTAATTTTCTTTTAGGTTTTTTTGATAGCCGACAGGAAAGGGTGGGGTCTGCAGACATTGGATGATATGTCGAAGGGTTATTTTGTGTGTGAATATGTTAGAGAAATGTTAACTCACACAGAACTGCGAGAGAGAAAGCTAACTAAGAGTAGTGAAATGCATGCATATACAGTTCTCATAGATGGTGATCGGGGTTTGGGGAGCTTGGAGGGAAAAGAGGCCATTTGGATAGATGTTAGATACTATGGAAATGTTGCAAGGTTAAAGGTCGCCTTTAACAGTTCTTTTTTAGCACTGTTAAAGGGGCCCACCCCTTTATCAGCACTGAGCTATAATTGCCTTTTTTACCTATGATTAATAAACCTTGCAACATTTCCATAGTATCTAACATCTAACCAAATGGCCACTTTTCCCTTCAAGCTCCCCGAACCCCGATCAACATCTAAGAGAACTGTATATGCATGCTTTTCACTACTCTTAGTTAGCCTTCTTTCTTACAGTTATGCGTGAGTTATCATTTGTCCAACATATTCACACACAAAATCACCCTTCGACATATCATCCAATGTCTGCAGACCCCACCCTTTCCCCTCAGCTGTCAAAAAAACCTAAAAGGAAATGAATATAAATGATCGTTCCAAAATTCATTTACACTGAAACAAAAAAAAAAAAGTTCAATACATGCAAGTTGTAACTTAGGCTGCGTTGCACAAGTTTATTGCAACATTGTTTGTAGTAACCACATTTTCTCCAACACTCTAATGATCATCATTGCTTTATGTCTCTTATACTCTTCCAAAAAATATTCTCTAAGATGGTCAACTATTGTGTACGCATACTCACCTTCAAATTCATGGGTACAAGTACAAGGCATGGATGAAGATAAACAATTTCCGAAACAAGTTGACCAACATGCATCATCCTCGATGGAAGTAAGACAGAAATTCACATGGACGTTCTTAATGATATGATTTTTATGTATATAGTGAAATGGTGGTGGATGTTCATTGTTGATGTTGCTTGTCTATGGGACTTTCACCTTCTCTTCTCCTCTCGCTACATCTTGGACATCATGAAATATCCTTATATCATGTGGGGTAAATTGAGGTTTCTGAGAAACTAAGGCACCACATGATCTTTCATGTCCAGTGCCCTCAGGATTTTTTTTCTAATCAAGCTACCTCTGGTCATTAGTTTCGTGTAAAGGCGGTGCGGTAGCCTCCATGATAGATTAGAAGTTGACCAATCCATTTCATAAACAAGATGGGATGCTAAATATAACATTAAGAGAATCCAATACAGGAAAATGTTCCAATGATTTGGCAAGTGAGGCTACATTTAAAGATATTTCCTGTGTCTCATCAACTGAGTCAGTTCCTAGTTCCAAAAAGCATTCACAAACATCACTCATCAGTTTCCTCAATGATAGACTTGGGTTCATGGCTTTGTATGACCATAGAGATCTATCCTCTACTGCTTTTACAACCTATGTGGTGCATGTTTCAAATTCTTCTAGGGAAAATGATCAAATGTGGTGATTTGTAAGCCACATCTATTTGATATTTTGAAATGTTAATTTCATTTTGTAAACGGGTTAAATCTTTTAGGAAAAGTTGAATTGTCCTTGATTAATGTATATATGATGGATTCAAATCCATTCCAAGTGGTTTTGATGGAATGGATGGATGATAACATTGGTTGGTGTTCTCATGGATGTCTAAGCATGGTAAGTTATAAAAATTTTTGGGTATGTTGTGGAGTTTTATTTGGGGTTATAGTGGTTCTTTCCTGATCATGGAGGTGTTAAAAATCAGATGGTGGTGTTTGTGAGCTAAAGCTTATAGTGGGGAGCACCATAGAAATTAAGTGGCCGGTTGATGACATGATTGACGTTTTGAATTAGATAGTCTTGGGTAAAATCCATCTTGGTGTTTAGATCAGTTGAGTACATTGAGATGAAGGTTGTGGTTGGGTTGTGTTATGGGTGTTTAGAGAAATGCATGTATTTAATGGTACCTTTTTGTTTTGCATAATTAATAATTAGTAGATCCCATTTGCTTGTTTGATATACTGGTTTTTCTACAGGTCTTGTTTGGCTGGCTGTACTGATGCAGATTTTCTATTTGCAGCAGGTAGGGATTTAACAGCGCAAAAAAAAAGCGCTGATAAAGGCGACCTTTAACAGTGCTAAAAAATCGTTGTTAAAGGGGCCCACCCCTTTATCAGCACTGATCTTTACAGTTCATTTTTAGTGCTGTTAGAACACGATTTTAGCACTGATATTGCCCATTTTTTTAATAGTGACTGTTCAATTATCATCATCCCTCCATCAGTCAATTGTAAAAAAGTTATCATCAGTATGATGAGTTTAGTGGAATTTGAGAAACCCTATGTGGTGGGTAAATCATTTCCTAATGGTCTCTCTCTTATGTTGGTATTCTCATATTTGGGGATGGGTTTATCATCCCATTATCAATAAAGAGTTCATTTTTTAAGTTTTAATATTATTTCATGGTAAATTTTTCCTAAAACATTGAATATGTATTTTTACAAGAGATTGTGGTTATGGTTGATGGTTATAAATTTTGGAATTTCTGATTATGTGTCATACTATAACAGATTCCAATAAGAAAAGAAAAAGAATCAAAATACTTCTGATTCTATTCACCCTCTTCTAGTTATATTATATAAATGAGATAAAGTAACCATGTAAAATGTTGTTGCATTATAATATACTCCATAATGGATGAATTATATTTGGATGGTGGTCATTCAGTTAGAAATGATAGTTTATTTAATTATTATTAGGAAGACATCTAAAGTTGAATAATTATGTATGTTATATGTGAGGTAAATTTTAAGGTAACATGGGATTCCTTATACCATTATTTTAAACAGTGGTCATATGTTTAAATCAAAGTTATAGAGTATTCTATAAGACAAGATGGGGACTTAGGCTAGGATGGGTAAACCATAATATCAATAGAAATAAATTCATGTAGGGCATGCTATTTAGATCTTGGAGGATAATCATTGAGAATGTGTCTTAGAATTAGGTGTCTTGGGACACCTATCTAGGACTAGCTGAGTTTTTTTATGAAAATAGTTACAAGACATTAATCAGAATGGATCTTTTAAAGCATATGTATGGTCACCTGTAAAGGTAACCTCTTTGTTGGGAAGATGTTGGGAAAGCCAATTTGGTAGGATCGAGTTTGGTTCTGGAGACGTCTGTGTGAATCTAAGATATACATCTGGGTCTAGATACATTGAATAGTCAACCAAAATCATATGAATATTATCAGTACTATCTTTGGAGATTTCCATAGGTGATTGGGTTTCTTGAATGCTTCTAGTCCACTAGATCATTATTATCTTATCTAAAAAGAAAAAATTGGCTCTGAGATAAGCAAGATTAAATGAGGCCACTAACAAGGTTGGTACGGTTGATTAATAGTTGGTATTTAAAATTCAACTTCCATGAATTCATGATTTTATCCACATATCACAGATTAAGAAATACCATAATTATACCTCTGACATTTTGAGTTGGAAGGAGATCAAGTTAGTGTTACATGTGTTAATTGTGGCATAGTCTATATATATTAGTTACTCAAAAGTGAATGTATTACATGGGAAGTCAATTCCATTGGTCATATTATTATAAAAACATGGTTCATATTCTCCTGGGACATAGGATCATGATTCGTTAAGGAATGATTTGTGCCCACACTTCATTACCAGATTTTATTCTTCCACATAACTTCACCTGGATGGAATGTCTTATGGTGGTGGTATTATAAAAACATGTTTCCTTCATTTCGGTATTTATCTTCTCTATATTCATTTTCCTCTTTATTGTGTACATTGTGGGACTCCGCAGCATGGAGATGATTTTCTGTTGAAAATGACTTAATCTTAATGAATGTATTATTTTTTTGAATTAGCATAGTTTTAGTATCAATTTTTATTGTATTAATGGGGTCCTCCTTCTTTAGGATAATACCAAAGGTATTTCATATTTTTTATACTAAAAACATGAGTTTTCACTATCTTTTAGGAGTTTGAATGCCATGTAATAGAATTACACAACATTTATTATTATCTAGGATCATTTCATGAGTTAATATATGACATGAATGATTACATGCTATGAAAAGTATTTAAAAAATGTTTAATGTTTATATATGTATATTTTTAATCATGACCGATTTTCTGGATCATATGGATCCTTTAAATTACACAACATGTAAATGTATGAAAATCCATATAGTTCTCATGATGGAGGATTTTTGCAGAATTATGTGAGGGATTCCATGTTCATTCAACATGAAGTCTCTTTTATACTAACCCAAAAAGTATCCCAATAAATTTTTAGAACTACTTGTTATTATTGATCCATTCGTTATGCATTTCTATCATCACGGTTGTGCGCAGTTTCTCTTCGGGTATGATAATCCCTATCCTTCATCATTTTCATTGACAGTTGTATATTATTTTTTTGTTTTATTTGATTATTAGTTATATAATGGTAGTCATATTGTTTCATCATGATTCATTATGGAATTGTTGTCTGGGTCTATTCATTTTCTTGTTAGAGTATAGCAGTTGTGAGTTGGTTATGGTTTTTTTTGGATCTACCCCTTCCAACATTTATTTTCTTATTCAATCAATTTGAATAAAACTGATAATTAATTTGAGGGCCTCCATTTTCATGTATCTATTCTTTTTTTTCGATCTCTTTATATACATGTGGGCCCCTAACTTTTTGGTAGGTCATTTAATCTGTAGCCTTTGTTCGATGAACTTCATTGATCTAGTTTTGAAAAAAAATTCGAACTAAATGGAATGATTTAATGATTTTTATTTGGTTTTGTGGAAATAGATTTATTGATAAAAGATGTTTCCCTTGATTTTGTAAAACAAAAATTTAATACAGGATTTATGAAATTGTATTCTAAATAAAATTTATAAGCATGGTTTTGAAGAAATGTTTTGATGAATTTGTATGAAAAGTGGAGAACATTTGATTTATTTGGTAGTTAGGTGGAAGGTGTAGTAATAATCCTTTTCCATTGATATATTCAAGGGTTTCACTCATGTGTTTTTTCAATTCCATCTATGCCTTTTTAGGGACATGGTAGACACTATTTGTGAGGTTCTCTTTCTGGTGTGTTCCTCTACTTCCTAGATTTTATAAATATTTCTAGGATAATGATGAAAAAAATGATTTTCTATGTTTATGGTGCAAGTGTACTATTTATCCAACCCTAGAATGATCCTTGGCATCATGTTACCTATTAATTGGATTTGCTACTTGGCTACTTTTAATAGTTGTTGTTTGGTAATACAATCATCGATATGATATAATATGTGATGTATGATTTTATTTTTTTGGTATATTGTCTGGGATATATTTTTATGATATTATTTGAAAATATTTTACCTAGATTTATTTTTAAATATAGAAAAGGGTAAATGAAATGTTTTTTCAAGATTTTTATATAAAACTATTAATCATTATATCATTCCATGTTTTCTTTAATGTTGAGAATGTTAGTATTATTGTTAAAATAAATATAACAGAACACCTAGGTGAGATCCTAATTTTCCATTTATAACACACGCTAAAAAACCTTTCAGTAGTGCATCGACCTTTGTATTTCCTTCAGTGGAAGAATGGAAAGGCACTACAGTGAGGCGATGAGGTCTTCTATCAGCTGAGTCTCTAAAGGTTATAGAGGTATGATGGGATATTTAACACACTAAAAAAAGGAGTAAATGTTTTGTTTACATTTTCCATTATTGATGGAATTGAAACTTAGAAATATTTTCTACATTTCAATTGTGTAGTTTTAACTGTTTTCAATTAGTTGTGTAATTTATTTATCTCTTCCCTTTTTCTCTATTATGTATGTATACATGCCAGGTTTTGGTTCATGTTGGGGGAAATTATTCCCTAGGGCTGTTATTTGAATCTTCTGATCAATTATCCCGCCCATGGGGATCAGTAACTTTCTTTTAGTATGTGGTAATTTAGGTTCGGTGCCAGTTTGAGAGGGAATTGTTATCAGTTTTGTCACACATTCTCTTAAAATTTCTTCTCTATTATAAAACATCATGAGATAACCTATGCATATACATAATAAACAGCGATATATTAAGGTACATAAAGGACTAATCAAATGATAACATGATAAAAATAATACTTGTTTCTCAAGAGGCATATAAAGTTAGCATAAAAGGGTTAATCCACAAAAAAATGAACATAAAATATTAATATAACATAGAAATATCAAGGAAACAAGGTAATGAAGAATAAAAATAAAACATGACATCATAAGCATAATTCAAGGATAACTATTGAGATTTAATTTTATATTTTTCTTATTATATCCTCTAAAATACTATATATGTCACCTCATGAGGTAAATATGATACCCTAGGCATTGGAGAACTATATAATTTTTATCCCACCCATCATATTCATAACATTTACATGAATTTGTGTTCAACATAAATCCTCCAACACAAGAATATATTTCATCAATTTAAATCCCATTATTAAATTTTTTGGGTTACATAAATGGACTTCCATAATCAATGAATTGTTATTCCATATTTTTGAATATCCTTGAGTGGAATCAGTGATGGTTAATAACAACACAAATTAGGGATTGGAAATTGATGGGGAAATTTTGGTAGTATAATGGGTGTAGATAAGGGACCATGAATTTGATTACGGATATTGAAATATATTCTTTAATTATATGGGAATCATATGGGAAGAAAAATTAATGCACATTATATCTAGAATAATAGGATATCAAAAGTCTCTGTTTAGTGAAATTTTTCTAAATTAAATGGAAGATAAGAGGATCACTTACCCTGAGAGGGTTCTTATAAAAGGTTGTGAGGGTATTATTATGAGATACTGAATAACATGTGTGGGAATTAGAGAGGTATTTGGATAATAAATTCATTATTAATGGGGTTTCTTTAAAGTACATGGGCAGAATTTATGGGTATTAATAGAAAAAGTTAGGGGATTTATTTATTAATTTCTAAACATAGGTTTTGTGCTCTATATTACAAAATAACCCAAACCTCAAACATTCAAACTATTTTCTTATGGATTCATCCAAATCTGATAGTTTTTCTATATTTAATTATTCCATGGGCATAAATCCTTCAAATAATATCATTAGTGATGTGGAAGAGAGGATTGTTCACAATGAATTCATTTTAAACCCATAAAATAAAATATAGATATTGAGGGTTTCATTAAAGCATTATAAAATCAATAAAATTATTTAAAATATTATTATTAATGGGGGAAACATGATTTATATCATGGATTCTCATTATATTATTTATTACAAACAATTGAGTTATTATGATGTGATAATACATAATTTAAATTTATACCAAATTTAATGTTAACAAAAATATTAGACTGTCATGGAAAATTATGAAACAATAACCATCAAATAATTTCAATGTTTTAAATTTAAAAAAAATTATATTTTCAAAATATTTTCTAATATATGGCAATTTTAAATTTCAAATAAAAATAATTATTTATAGAAAAATAAATGTTTTAATGCAACTAAAATATTTGTAACGCAAAAAAATACAATTGAATTTATTAAAATTTATTAGCATTTCAATTTATGTAAATATGATTTAATAATATTTTTTTAATAAAATAATGTATAATTCAAGAGTTCTTGATTTTTTTTAAAAGATTTTATTAATTGAGAGTATATGTCTCCCAAAAATACAATTTTCATTTCCTTGTAGTGAAATCCAATTATCATGGAACTTGTTATAAAATTATATATAAATAAACAAATAGAGGATAAATATATTCCTTATTTTATTAAAAATAAAGAATAAAAATATATATTACTTGGGTCTTGATACATTAAAACTTACTACACTTGAATACACTCTATGGTTAAGGTGTGTGATGGTGGTTATTTTCTGTTTTAGTTCAACAAATCTTGTTTCAGTAATTATATCAATAATCCGGAATATCTATTATAAGTTGTTTTTCAAATACATTAGTTATTAACTATTTTTTTTTGTCTTGGATAATGGAAAATACATGTCATTCCACCTCCACTAAAATCTATAATAAATGATCTTCATGGGGTATGATTCAACTGGTCATGTCTTTTTTTATTTCATCATTTTCAATTGGATTTTCTCAAAATCCATAATATATACTAATCATAATGGATTATGTATTCTGTCTATAAAATCCATTGTTCATATGATTAATGGTATTTTAAATTTGAGAAGCTATATTTTAAAATTGTGTAAAATACCTAAATTAGTACATGTGTCTGCATAACTACATTACTTAAAAAATGAATTTTTACATTTAGATCATAATTTGGTATATAAAATTTTGACTCGTTACATTTATCATGAATTATACTTATCTTTTTTTGAGAACTATGATGTCATTAGTTTATTATTTTCATTCATATCCATAAGTGAATCCTTATAATTCACTATGATTTTATGAAGCATTTTAAATGCATGAAATACCTCAGTTATAAAAACCATGTACACTTCATTACCAAAAATTGGTCATTAAATTTGTTCATCAATTAAATAAATTTTATCATTGAAAATGGAGGTTTCATAAAAAATTTCTTCCACCTGTTTTATGGGGGTGATTTCTTTTGTAGCATGGATAATTTTTTCATCTTCTAGGGCATCATATTCACTTCTTACCCATAATATTTCATCAAATAGTTCCATTAAAAATAAATATCTATATATATAACAATATCCTATGGAACATCCTAAAAAATATCCTACAACCTGAGAGTAGAATTCATCAAATATTTTAATCTATTTATATTCATCACCTACTTTTCAATTCAACTTTTCATCATCATAATGAAATTTAATATCTAATTCAATTGATAATAAATTATCACATGGTTTAGATAAATGTTGTGTATAACCCCTTTCATATTTCAAATAATTTATTCCATTATTTTTCCCTTTCATCATTTTATTTTCAATGTATTGAAATAAATTTGGATTCTTCACTAAAAAAACAGAGTAGTTTATCATCATTTGATCTTTTTCCTAAAACATCTCAAATAATCACATCATAGAATTATATAAAATTTCACAGGGTCATTGAAATAATCATAATTAGATGACTAACTTCGCCATAATAAAATTTGAAAATTTTAAAATGATTGGGGAAATTGCTCGAGAGTGGGGGGATCTGGTGATGCTTAATTTACCATATTCAAATGTTATTAGTAATCATTAAAAACCCTAAAAAATAACCAAAATTTTCAGTTTGTAAAAAGTAATCTATTTTTCTTTTAAACTATAACGTAATTCTTATACTTAATTTTGTATGGAAGGTAAATGCATCATACCATATTTAGAATTATCAACCTACACAATATACACCTAATCGTGCTTGGGATGTCTAAATAACTGATTTTACACTATAATATATTATTCAATAAAAATATTTTTTCTAGGTATCCTAAAAAAATTCTTTGCTTAATCATCATATTATTATACTATTTTTACAACAACATGATTACCATAATATTTCTTATTATCATCACACTATTGACACATCATCCCTCTGTAATCTCCATGAATACCCAAAATAACTTTTTTATTGAATTACAGTATATATAATAAATATTACTTTTAGATTCTCATTTAAAACCAATTGATTACCATTATAATTTTTCATTACATCTATATAAACTGATATCCTTCAACACTACACATGGTCTTCGACTTCGACTGGTTTGTAAAAAACATTTTGGTATCATGGTCTTTATTTTCAACACAACTCCATATTTTTAAAAGACTAATTTTACAGTATTATACACAAAATAATATCATGAAATATTCTTGAATGTTATAGAATATCAAGATATAAAATACTCAATAAAATGTAAATATTTAAAGGGGAACACATTAACAACATATCGGTTCTTCTTCTTATTTTTTTCTGATAGCAACAGATCACCCTTTCTATCACTAAATAATCACAAGATACTTCTTCATTATTCATATTGGCTGCACAATTTATTATTATATTCATCCAAGGATTATCATAATGATATTATCCCCTAACATTGCAGTAATTGTTTTTTCACACCACAATTTATATTTCATGTTAATAATCTCAAAAAATTCACTTTCTTTATTTTAACCATTTATATATTGGTTATATTAAATTAATAATTCATATATTATTATTATTTAATATCCATTATAATAATTAAGTCCCTTGATTACAATTTTCTTATTTTTCTAAATGTTGGTTGTTTCCCATGATAACATTTATTTTTTCTTTAAAAATCAACATAGGTGAATATCGACATTCATCGTTGCCACTTTTTATTCACAAGGACGTCTCCTATAAGTTACTTGGAGTCACTTTTCTTCTCCTTAATTTTTCATTTATAATTTCACTTGGCCATAAACATCTCTTCTATATTCTTCTAGCTACATTTATAATTATTTTCTTTGAAATCATTAATGAAAAATAAAAAACTCATTTTTATTTCTCACTAAATCAACTAACTATGTTCACCCCATACACAATCCCATTCCATTTCTTCTAACATGGAATACAACTTACTGTACATTCATTATTTAAAATTGGTCACAAAAAATAAACTAGTGTGTAGTCTATTTCATTTTGGTCACTCATGATATACTTTATAGCATATTCCAATTTCCCATTTCATATAGGTGGTTTTCTATTTAAAAATAATGAGATAAATAAAAACATAAATTTTAATATGGTGTGGTTTTATTTTAAAAAAAATATTTCTTTGGTGTAGGGTTTTATTATGTTGTATTGAGATAACTTAGACATAATGATTCTCTCCTGGTCCAATACACTCCTCCTAAGTCATAAACATTTTAAATAAATATATTAATTGAAGAGATCCATGTGATCTATAAATCTGTATCCATAACACACCATAATCATGAGTTTTATGTCATTAATTTATTCTCTAATATTTAAGGATCTTTTTATGTATAGATTTTAAAAGATTTATGTTAGAAATCATACACAAGTAAATAAGAAAATACAATGTAGAATATTATGATTAGTATACATTTTTTCATAAAATAGAAAATTTAAATTAAGGCTTGATTTTATTACATGAAAATATAAATGAAATTTAAATTCACTTATTCCCTTCCCTTTCCAAACCTTAAACACTGTGATTTTTTTTAAAGAAAATATTGGATGAACAGAGAGTTTAAATAGGAGGTATAAAAACAATAGAACAAGTTAGTTCAAAAAAAAATGAAAACACATGAGATATTTACCTTTACAAAAATATTATTTTGGAAAAAGAACTAAAATATTTTCCAAATAAAATGCAGCCACATTTTTTTCATAGAAATCATTTAAAAGGCATATCAATTAACTAAAACTCATTTTTGGGAAATTTTAGTAACATAGTTATAGATCCTAGTCAAAGACATTCTAATATGAATAATCATACATCAAAATTCCAGTTTAATAAATAACTAATTTAATGGATATCTATAACATAGCTCACCCATTGTATAACCTATATCGAACTGAACCATTTCTCAAAAGATATAATGGGGCTCAACCAGTTGTATAATTTGTATCAACCTCACTCGGGGAGCTATAATGGGGATCATCCCTTCATATATGATGCATCAGGATAACCCATTTCATCGAAATTTCAAGTAACGTATCCAAGATAATACTCATTAATCATTAAATACTTTGATAGACTCTGTTATACTCATATTAAAAACACATCCAAAAAAAAATACCCTATTATTTTAACACCCCATTTGAATACAAAATTATACTTCTATTTTACAACCCCATTGTACAAACCAAAATACCTAAAATATAAGAAAAATTCATTGAAAAAATAATTAATGATTAAAAAGGAATAAATAAATAAAATAATATTCATGGTTAAGGAAATTTTGTTTTCACCTTGTATGTTAAGAATAAAAAAATCCTTTTTCAAATTAATCGTTATGAAATATTTCAAAAGATTATTTTGTAAAACATATGAAATAACATAAAAAGATACATAAAATGTACATTGTAAACATTTTATTTATATATAAATTTTTTATAAAATTATTTTAAAAACATTTACAACGAATATATACAACTGGAAAAAAAATAAAAAGAAGAATTATTTTAAAAGAAAATTTCATTATCAGTTTGAAAAAACTTGAATAAAAAATCCCCTTGAAAGAATAACATTCAAAAAACATACAATACTTTTATAATATATAAATTAATGGTATAAAATTACAATTGTTCTGTATAGAAACTATATAAAATATTATAAGTATCGAAAGGCAATATATTCCTCAATGAAACAAATTTTTGATGTAGTCCCATACCTAGATTCGGATTCATCAAATGTGTCTTTATATTCTTGAATAATAAACTAATGATATCTATTATATATATTTATATCCATTTTTATATTACTATTAATTTTTATGTCACTTATTTCCATGTTATAAGAAATAATATATTCAATTATGTTTTTTCAATTGTTTTGATAAAATTCGCCTACTGTGTTAAAAATGACATTGTTAGGTTGACTACGGTGAAATATTTAATTATTTAATCACATCAAGACTAAAAATCATGAAATAATTAACATATTTATAAATATATTAAACTATTCAAACAAAGCCTGAATTTTTTTTGAAAAATGATATATGTTATGATAATGGATATGGTTGGTCTTTTGTACGCTGGAGTAATGACTCCAATTTTGAATGATATTTATAGAAAGAAGGTAAGTAATATTTTATATTTCTAGAATGATAATAAAATAATAAATAAAATATTATTAAATTATATTTACATATATATATATATAATTCCTTTGATATTTGAAAAAAAATAGCATAGCTCTGTGGAGGTGGCAGTCCACACGTCCACGAACTAAGTCATCATTTTTTTGTGACTGAAAAAAGAATGAAATAAAATTATATATTACAAATTAATATTTATAAATATGTCATTAATATCATTAATATGTCATTTATATCATAAATATTAATTATATTTACCCTTACTACCTTCCATATAATGCGTTTGTGAAAAGATAATTAAATTGCTTCACGGGGCTATAGTACACCATATACACAAGCGACGTTATCTTATCCCCTAAAGACAGGAGTGAAAAATGGTTTACATGATATAATGAAAATATAGGTATATTTATGTTATAAATATCTTATATATACTTTATATCCATAATCATACCCAATTGATAGAGGTATAAATGGAAAAATCAAATGATCTGGGTTCGCGAGGTGGTGTTCCTCCATACACCCATGTTATTTTTTCATAATCAATTTTTGGAAGTAGTGATGATTTTATGTCAATAACACATTCTAAAAAAATACCATGATATGGAATATACTAACATTATTATATTATCATTGTTTAATATAAATTTAAGTAGGTATTTAAAGAAGTAAAATATTGAGTCTCATTGATGAACATTGCATGTTCTTCATGTATCCTCCTTATGTTTGAGGATGAGTGGAATTCATGTAAATACTCACAATTCTTCACTATTGGGACTTATCCTTTACTAGAATCTGTCTAAAAAATATATCTATATTGGAGGTTAGATTTATGTGGTCACGATATACTACAACAATAAAAATAAATTCATTTTTATCTTCTTATTCCTTAGTCTTTTTTTATTCAATTTTACCCTTTCCATTTTTACCATGGTAACATGAATCATTTTATTTACCTAGGTAGTTTAAAGAATAAGAAAAAAATAAAATGAGAAATATTATATAATTTTTATATAATTATTCTAAATTTTATATAAAATTTATTAAATAAAAATAATATGTTTGAGTGAAATTAGTTTTTATAAAAACACATGTAATGCACAAAAAAACTGTTTTAACCAAAGTCACGGTAATTATTTTGAACTATTTTCATGAATATTTACGGTAAAAAATATTAATAACTGATTAGATAATATAAATTTTTTTGATTCAAAATTTTAAATATATATTTTCAATGTTGTCTCCCGGAAGGGGTAAAATTAAATTTAAAATTAATCTCACAGACATGATGGGAAAGTGGGTTTTTAAAGAGAATATTTTTCAAAAGTTAACATAAATTTTTATATCATATTTACCTATGAGAAAGTATAAATGACCAAAATTATATTAATTGATAGATTAAAAAAATAATTATACTTAAAAAATTGTTCAAAATATAATTTAATAATATAAATTCTTCAAATAAAAATGTATGTTGACCTAAAATTCGATAATTTTCATTATTCATAAATATTTGAAAATTTAACTAAAAAATGACCAAACATAAACCTATATTAATTTTTTTGTTTTTATTTTAAAAATATAATTTATATTTTTCAAATAAATTTAAAAAACTGTAAATTTTATTTTAAATTTTCTTTTTAAAATAATTTTACCCTAAAAATGTGACAAACATGTTTTTTTAGAAAAATTCAAATTTGGGGAAAAAATTGGATTAATTTGATTAAATTTACTAGAAAACACATTAGATGAATATTAAACATTATATAGAATAAATAATATATAAATTTTATTTATATAATTCATAATGTGTTATTTTTTAATTAGTGTAAAACACAATTGTGTACATTATAATAATTTTCCAGAAAATTATTTACTTTTATTTTGAAAAGATTTTTATTTTAATTTATAATTAATTAATTACATACTAATTTAATATATTTGAAATTTTATTCCATATTTTTATAATTCATTTAATCCTATTCATACCAACCCGACTAATGTCTAACGAACAACTGTCATATTAAATAATAATAATACAATTAAAAATAATAATATTGTGTTTTGCTCAAACCTGATGTTTCTTGTAATGCAGGATGAACATGATATTTCTTGTAACAAAATCCTATATTAATATACAATATCATTTCTTCTATATTACATAATTCACCTCTTTTAAAAACTACTGGTGTTACATCTTCTACACCCCTAATAAATTATGTCCTCTCAATTTGATCTTTTTCTCGGTAATAAAATAATGGATTTAAAAATAATTTTTTGGTAGAACCAAATACTTAAAAGGGTTAGTAAAACATAATTTTTATATAAAATAATGTGAACTACATGGTTCATATATAATAAAACATAACTAGGTATCAAAGTAAGAGGAAATTTGTTGGATGTGAAGGATTGGACATAAAAGAAATGTGTAACAAATTATAAAATGTGATTGGGATCATTGATAACAAGCATGGGAATAATTAATGCTAAGATACAGACCACAAAACCATAAATATGTGACTATCTAAAATCTAATTTATTTCATCAAGTATTAATGTAAGAGGATAATATTTTTAAAATATAATATTTCAAATTTTGAGGAATTCATTTACTACCTAAGTATATAATGAATCAATCATAATTGATATGTTTATATTTAATAATCAAAATTTCATCATTTGGTTATGAATTGATCAATTTATAATTCATCACTTACTCAAAAAATTATTTTATTTATTCCTAGAGGACTAAAAATCAATATTAACCAGTCATAAGATGCATGAAAGAGTGATGTGTATTTACATTTATCTCAACCCATTTTCCAAAAATCAATATGGATATAACAACTTATTTAATATAAAAATTTATTCTCTAATCATAAAAGGTAACACCACGGGTTCATAATTTATATTAATTTTTTAAAAAATATAACTGAAAATAGTATTATAATAATTAAGTCTTCATATTGATCTGTGGTAGGCGGAAAACCGTTATCATCCCTATGTAATGGTGTTAGGACATGCGGCTTCACTAGAAGTGATGGATTTTCACACCACATAAGAGTTTTCTTTTTTATAAAATATATTAATACAATTCCATTTAAATTCCAAAAAATATGAAATACCATGAAACAAAATTAATCATTTAGTAAAAATTTTATAATGGTTTCCAATACATCATTTTTTCACAGGGTATCAAAATATTATTTCACCCTTATATAAATGCCATTAAAAATCATATTGACCCCGAAGATTATAACTACCATCAAAATTACATCAATAACATGTAATGTTATTATTTCTCAAAATAAAATTTAACATAAAAATATATTTAATATATCTATGAAAAATAAATAAATGTCTCACAAAGTACTTCCATTATATAATGCATAAATATAGTGGTTTATATGTCATTTACCTTATTGTCATCCATTGAAAAATAATGAGCACCCTATAGCTATCACGACCTCACCAGGTCATGGAATATATTCCCTAAGTCGTATTTTACCACAAATAATCATGTTTGTGGATTTCCTCCTGGCTTCCTATTTGGTTTTTTCTGTATTTCATTCCACCTTTCCCATTTAGTACTCTATTTAACTCAAAAAAAATAACTTTAGGGAGAAATCCATCTCAATATTCTAATAATAATAAAAATCATAATCATTAATAATAAATTATCATGCAGCTGAAGAACTTCACATGATTGGTTTTAATCTCGAGTAAATTCTATTAATTTTTCTATCAATTTCTAGAATAAAATTTGGTATATATCCGAAAAAATCTATAAAATTTTATTTATAATCTGACACGGAAACAATTTTTTTCCACTCAATTATAAGAATTGTTTCTCAATACTAAGAAGATAATTATTAAGGAAATATTTATCATTTAAAATATGGTTAAATTTTACATATTCTATAGAAACAAGGACATATTTCTCCCATTTAAGAATAACTAAATCCCACCATCGATTAGCTTCACCTTCATGATGAAGAATGTATAGAGTAAACTTTTGATGTTCCAAACATCCCATGACACCAAATACTTTCTACATGTCATTATTAAAACCATTGAATACCACTATGTCAGATGATCCACAAAATAATGGAGGATGTTTCTGCATGAAATGTTCCACTATAAAAATGTTACATCATGACTGTTAGGTTCCCCTCAGTACTAAAAAAACTATGCTTTATCCAGAGTCCAATATCGGATGTTTTCCAAAACCAGGGCTATATGTATTTATTCTAATCTTATAGGCATTGTTTTATATAACACTATATAAATAAGAGATGTTTTTTATGGTTATAGCTCGGGTTTAGTGAAATCATGGCTCTATTGTTTTTTCTTATAATTATGGCCATACTTCTGTAAAACCATAGAAACAAAGTGTTTTTTCCAAATTTATAGCCATGGTTTGTGTAAAATTGTGGCAATATAGTTTTTTAGATAAATAGCCAAATTTTGTGTATATTAGTAGCTATATAATCATTTTCTAAGGGCCACAGACATGGTTTATATAATACCGTAGCTATAGAGTGTTTTTTTGGGATATAGACACAAATTTCCTAAACCATTTCTATAGAGTATTTTTTTATTCTTTTTTCATAGCCTTGATTTATCAGATCCTTGGTTATAGGACTCTCTCCATTGCATAGGAAAAAACATAACCCAAGAAAAAAGGTTGGGAATGGCTATAGCCATGTTTTCAGGTTATAACCACGGGTTTAATAAAAATATATAATATATATATATATACACAGAGACAAATTTCATCTTCAGTATAGTGGTTTGGTGGCTAGTGCCCAAACCAAAGGTATAGAGATTGAATCTGGTTGGGTGCATACTATTTTTGGGCAATATCCATGCTTTAATTGGTCTATAGCCACATTTCTAAATTGCTGTTATAGCTCTATTTCCATGGTGGGAAACCATGTCTATAGACCAAGTGCCCTAGTTGAATGCTATGGGAGGTATTTCCATGGTTTGAAATCCCTCGACAATAGATTCAGAGTATTTTGGTAATAGATTTTAGCTATAGTAATACTAATATGTTCAACGACCACCTAGAACCATGGTTTTATCCAAAATCCACGTTTTCTACACCTATATCCACATTTCTCGACCGTGGATATAACAGAATATTTTATGTGTGTCTCTGATATAGATTCCACCACCAATTATAGCTTGTGACTATAGATCCATCCCTCTAAAAAAACTTTTCAATTCCAATTCCATGCAACCTGGGATGCTCATTTGGAAGTATATGTTTCCCTATGTGCCATCCCATAATAGATTTCCCATTTCTAATGTGAAAACCAACCCTGATAGGACATATTTTATATTAAGAATCATAATATTCTTAAAATTCAACAAAATTTCATCTTTACCATAAATTAAAATACAACAAAGATATGAAGTTAACACTATGCTCACTGATATTTTTTTCTAAACAATATTTTTAAAGAAACTATAAATACCCTTCCATAAATTATTTATAATATTTAGTTTTAAGATAAGAATTCATTCACTTACATTTGATGATCCATTTCAGATTATAGTTTAATGGATTTAAGCAGTAACTCATACTTAACAAAACATAAAATACAATGTTTAAAGATCATATTAATATACATTTTACATTAATATAAACCATTTAAAATATATAAATAATTATTTCCATGAAATATATCTAATACCATCAATGTGACATATTCACTTCCCTTACCCATCATTTAACAATTTTAAACATAAATTAAAAAATTTGAAAGGTTAAAAAATCTATGTGTTAAGAAATCAAAGGGAACTGTTAGTTTAGTAAAGAAATGATAACCCAAATATATTTTCCTTTAATTCATTTTTCCATGACTCAAATATATAAAAAAATTATAAGAAAACACACACATGCATTTTTCTCATATAAATACTTTAAAACCCATAGCCAGTAATTAAAACAATTATCTTGTGATTTAGAGCATCATTCTCATAAAACCCTTTCAAAAAACAGTTAATTGGAATGAATATATGACCAACATCCACAATTATAATTACCTATATCATTTTAGGGCAATAACAGGGCTCACCCATCATAAAATATATATTGGGCTCACCCATTTCTCATCTGCCATAACGGGGCACAACCATTTGAATAAGTTATATTGAGGTCACCTATGAGCTTAAATGGTGCTCAACCCTATATTGAGCTAATTCATTTAATATAATACTCATTTATCATGTCATGAATAAAACATATTAATCCTAAAACACTTTGGAACCCCATTTTAAATATGTATAAAAAATATTTTTCATAAAAAACTATTTTTCATTAAAACCCCATTTTTAATAACAAATACCTAAAATGGAAACAATTATTTGAACAAAATATAGATGATTGAAATGTAATCTATAAATTTAATAATTATCATATGGTGAATAATTATTTTCTTCATGTACATTAAGAATAGAACATTGCTTTTGTTGTTTTTCAATAAGTTCCATATAAGACAGTCAAAAAGATTCATTATGAATTATATTTAATTATCTAAAAATATAAATAAAATGTACCTTTTAAATAATGTATTCCCACATAAAAAATCCCAAATATCCTCTTAAAAACATGTAATAGAAGATTAAGTGTGGAAAGAAAAATAATTTATATGATTTTTTTTACAAAAAATTACATTTTCACTTAAAAAAACATGAATCCATTTCCCCATGAAAGAATATAATTGAATAAAATTTTAAATTCCATTAAAATTTAAATATTAATGATATAACTTTTGAAAATGTTATGTATTTATATTTATAAAAAATATATGTGAAAAACATTAATTTATGCCTTATTGAAAGGAAACTATGATGTTATCCATTACCTTGAGTCTAATTCATCACCGGTGTCTTTATATTCTTAAATAATAAACATATGATGACTATTCCCATTAATGAGAAACTTTTTAAATATTATTTTCAATTTCATTTCACTTATTACAATTTTATATTCTTACTTAATAAATTATGTTTCTGTCTGATTTTTTGACCACATTCATCTTTTCAGTCAAAATTAACATGGTTAGGATGACTGTGGTCAAAGAGGTCATTATATAATCATTTACTGAGTAATAATAAGGAAATAATCATTATCTATATAAATAAATATTACTTTAAAATCAATAATTAAATATGGTTTTGAGAAATGAAGTGTTTTTGGATCATGGATATGGTACGCCTTATGTACACATGAATAATGTTTCAATTTTTCACTAATCATTACAGAATGAAGGTATATAGTATTTTATATTTCAATAATTATAATAATCTAAAAAAATTAATAAATTATATATACTTATATATATTCCCTATTATGTGAAGATGAATAAATAATCATATCGCTTCATGGAGGCGGTATTCCACACTTCGAGGGACGACGTTATCATTTTTTTAGGGAGTGGAAATGTAAGGAAAGGAATAATATATTATATTTTAACAATTATATATATTTCATTATTATCATAAATTTTTAATTTATATCACATATATTCATTATATTTATACTTATTTCATTACATGTAATGCATTAGTGAAAAATTAAATACATCGCTTCTCGAGGCGATAACACGCCGTACACATGAGCAACCTTATTATATCCCATTATGAAATAAATTAAAAACGTTATATATGATATATATTGAATAAATAAGTATAATTATGTTATAAATATAATATATATTCATTATACTTGTCATCATACCAAACCATGAAATGTGGAAATGAAAAAATGGACAACATCACTTCGTAATGATAAAGTCCATCAAACATGAGAATGATGATTTCGTATCCCATTTTTATAAAATTAGAAATTGGTTTTTTGTAATTTACTATATATAAAAAACATCTTATTATATGTAATATTATTAATTTTTTATATCTGAATGGTTTAATAAATATTTTAGGTGGTGAAAGAAGTTAAAAATATACACATGTTCAAGAATAGTAACCCTTCGATGGGTCCCCACTTTACATTTGCACTAACACCTTAAAATATTTATTTTATTCCCAAAATAAGTCTTATAGTATGATTTTAGGTATGTTGAGAAGTTATTTGGTAATTTATTTTATAAATAAATTTTTTTTGATGGTGTGAAGAAGGAAGATATTATGTTCCCTTCTATAGTTGAGGAGTGTCATTCTTCTAAATACAAAAAATATTCATTATTGTGAGGTCTCCCTTAACTCATGTTACTAAAAAATTGATAAATAGTGTATTTTGGGGACTATATGGTTGAGAAACACCTCCACCACAAATTTTAATTCATATTTATTTAATTTTTTTTTGTTCTTTATTTTTACTCAATTTTACTGTTTTAGGTTTTACCATGGTAACTTGAATCTATTTGTTTCCCCAAGTAATTTTTCTTTTATTGGTAAAATTAAAATAAGATTTATTATATAATATATAACAATTTATTATGATTATAAAATTCAATTTTGAAAATATATTTCATATATTGATATAAAATTAGTTTTAATACACAGTTACATATTGCACAAAACATTGTTTTAACATTAATTATTTTAAATATTTTTATCTATTATCACTAATTATTCTGGTAAAAAAATAAATAAAAATTTATAGATAATTTAAACTATGATAATTATAGATATAGAATAAATTATCTAAATATTAATCTAATGGATATGGAATAATTTATTTTACAATTAATCCCACATATGTGATAAAATATACAATTTTCAAAGTTATACTTTTAGAAAATATTACAAAAACATTATATCAAAATTAAATAAATAAATTCTTAAAATGAACTAAATATGATTAATGGATAAAGATGCACAAATTTTACCTTAAAAGAAATTTAATATATAATTTTTCATTATATTTTATTAAAATGAAAAGTTAGTTTTTAATTAAAATTTGGTATTTTTTACAATTCATACTAAAATAAATTTTTTTTAAAAATACCACAAATTCACTATCACATATTTTACATATTATGATATACATAATTATATTTATATTTTAAAATAAATATTATATAAGTGTCAGAAAGTATTTTTAATATAAGGTAACCATCAAATGGTGACAAAACTGGAGTTTCGAAAAATACAATTTTATGGTTGAAATTGGATTTATTTTTGCATCATTTTTCGGAAAGACATTGGATAAATGGTAAAAATTATATTGAGTAAATAATATATACATTTTATTAATATAATCTAGTATGGTTGAATTTTTTTTGTTATGATGAATTATACATTTACCCATTAAAATAGTTTTATTAGAAAATGATTTTATTTTATCTTCAAAAGGGTTTTTTCATTTCCTATCAATTTTCAACAAAGATTTAACTATTTATGCAACCATAAACCATATTTTCATAATTTTGTTAATCAAATTAATATTCTCCATTAAAATAGCTTGGTGATTACTATTATATTAAATTAAAATAATAATAATTTTTTTTAAACTCATTATTACATGTAATGAAAACTAAATATTCTATTTCATGTACTGGAAGATAAACACATTATGTTTTTATCATTACTAAATCATACATTATTTTATTATTTTAAAATCGTCGGGTGTTACATACTCATTATTTGATTAATCATTATTTTTTCACAAATATGGGTTTTTAAATATATTCATGTTAAAATAATCAAACAATTTATATAGTGATCTCCAAATATTCTAAAAAAACATGACCATTATATAAAATTTGATGAAAATTATATAGGCCTAAAAATTATTAGTTTACATTTATGTAATGTGTATTTTATATTTACATTATTTCTACATTTATATATATTCCATCTTTAAATGGTAATGATTATTTAAAAAATCTATCATAATTGTCAGTATTGACTCACAAAATTTTTTTTGGGATATATAAATCCATTAAGAATAGATTTGAAATCATTCCAAATAGACTAGTCATTAAACTCATTGTCTATTTAGAACATTTTCTTTGAGAAAACAACAATCTTACATTATCCCAATAAAATCATACTACAATCTAGAATTTAACATTTATAGTGATGTATAACACAATTTACTAACACGCTAGCTCATATAACTACATTAGTTGACGGACATGTAAAATGAATTTTCCATTTTTTAAAATCACACAGATTAATGTATATAGGTGTTTTCATTGAAACATAAATCCAATTGTTTTTTTAATCTTATTCCATATATATATATATTATTACATGAATAAAAATGCATTTTTTTATTTTTTATCTATATATCTCAAAAAAAATTCTATATTTGTAAATAATAATGTTACCCACCTCTTCCATTCTTATCATAACACCTCAAACCACCCAGATTACATTAGATATTTTCAAAACTCATTGAGTATTTAATATATCTAATTAATCTATCTTTAATCCCAAAAAATATTAGCCTTTACAGGCAGTTCACCCAATAAGAAATTTACTTATTAGGGAAATATGTAGAAAACACATTCAATTTCCATAGAATATGTTTTTAACACGAATTTAAGTTCAACAATGTTCTAATGAATATGATTCTCTTAAAATATATTTGATACAGTCGATATGTCTTCCTTTGTATTTAAAATATATTAATTATTCCTTTGAAACTGAAATTATAGTTCACACTACTCTTATTTACCCATAATGTATGAGAATCATTTACATTATGTATTGGTAGGATACTACGAACCATTAGTCATTTTAATCGATGAACACATTGGCTTCCTCCTAATAAAGTGATAACAGATACAATACTATCATTACATAATCCATAATGGAAATTTATAATGTAATCTTATAATTAATTAGCTTGAAATTATATTCCAAAAATAAAAAATGATTCAGGGGTATCTAATTAAAAAAACTAAAAACATAATATAACTGCTTAATATAGTATAACTACTCTAACTTTAAAGTAATTGACTTGGAGTCTTCTAAAAATGAATAGAAATTATAGAATAAATCAGGCATAAAATATCACATGATATATATTATCACCTTAAATGGTCCTTTTCCATTCCAACATTACCACACATAATGTTTGATCACATTATATGTGAGTAAAAATATACATCCAGAAGTAGCTTTAGAACTAACCACCATAACCCAAGGCAACAAAAATTGTTAAAAATATTCTTATTTTCTGTTTTAAATGTTATAAAATGATTTAAAAATCCTGAATAGAATATTGTGTACACTTTTTGATGATAATTTAATGTATATGTACCACATCCATTCTGGTCATTATATTCCTGAAATTTCATCAATGATATATTACATCCAAAATTGGTTTTCATGTAATGTTAATTCCAAATGCATTGAATATTAAGTGACATTAACATAAAATCGACATAAAATTATCCATAATAAATATAAGGAAAATTATGTATCCCTAAAATACATATGGAAAATAAGTATCACTTCCCAAATAATGTAATATAAAATATATCATGGTCTAATACAGGGCCTATAAAAACTCACATCTCTTGTAAAATTACATAATAGAATATCCTTACTCGATGACTAACTGTATATTAATTTAATTCAATGTCTCGTTATTTTATCATTATTTATATCTCAGTATCATAAAAAATACATTTCAAAAAAAAATTAAATCACACCTTCTCGCAAAAACCATCACAGTTTTCCAATACCCATTTTGAAAGAAATATCAAAGCATTTATTGTAAACTAGTATTATTTATCAAGAAAAATACAGTTTCAACATTTATATTATGTATTATTCTAATAATATTATAATCCCAATATATATTCTTTCACTCTATAAACTCACATGAAAATAATACATTCCAAATAATTTTTCTTATGTCATAATACCTAATTTATAGAATATTTATTTTCCTTATACCTTTTTATTCCATGTTCTACTACTTAAAATAATAAAAATATATTTTTTCCTTCATTAAACATCATCATTCACATAAAATTAATATTTTATTATCAAATAAATAATTTTTATATCATACATATATCATGAAATCTTTTCTCAAAATACTTATTATTTCATCAAATTAATACATTAAGCTAAAATTATTCAAACAATACTCAATGAATTATAATTGGAATTAAATTAATCAATGTTAGATTCATTAAATATTTTTCATCTAGAAATCCTTTTAGAATTATTCTTTGATAAAAATATTCTCCTTAAAAATAATGATTCTCTATTCTCAAACCCATTCACTGGACTATCAAATTCATTTTCATGAATTTAAATTAAAAGTTCACAATGTCAAGAAGATATTTTATTTTCCAGTACATGATTGTAAGATGTGAAAATTAATTCCCACTTATTTAATTCTGAATACATTATCAAAATTCATAACATAACTATGTGCATTAAAACAATCTTAAATGGAAGATTAAAACACCCTAAAATTCTATAACTAAAATGTACACCAACAAAAAAAATCATCATTATTTTTATCACATAAATACCTAAGGATTCAATATTCTTAGAAAATTTGAATATATTTATAAAAATAAAACACTCTAAATAAATATTATTAATTCTTATTAATTGATTTAATATTCCTCTCATTAAATTGAATTCAATATCTAACACATGTGTGGAACACATTTCTAAAATATAAAGTAGAAATTATCAAGTGAAATAAATATCTATAATTTTAAAAAAAGGAAATCAGATATGTCAACTAAAAATTTTCAACAATCAATATTGATCATGAAAAAATATTTTATCCCTCCCCTAATAATTAAAATTCAACAATTCTATTAAACAAAAAATATTGATTTAGAGTGAAAATGTATGTAAAAATAACTATAGTTAAATTAATTTTTTGAAAATTATAGCTCATACCAAAATGATTTTAATAAAATATTAATATGGTGAATTTTATTATAAATAAAGGTGATATCCTTATAAGGATGATAGAGGGAAGATAGATTACAAAACCAAGAAAAACATGAGATAATTATTTATTAAAAGTGATAATATTATTGAATCTTACAATAGCATATAAAGAATTTTAAACAATTTATATTATTTGATATGAGGTTATAAAACAAATTAGGTATTGTTAGGATAACAAACCACCACCAAATGTTTTCATAATTCCCACCTAGTGTTAAGTCAAGGGCCGCTGTCTTTCTCTACCACACCCAACGTGTCCCCAATTCCCTTCTAATGGGTAGTTGGTGGTGTCATTTCAGTGACATAGAAAACTCCATCACATACCCTCCCTTATATCCCCTTATTACATGAATATAATATTTTAAATAAAATTCAATATATAATTACAAAATAACAATAAATTAAAATAATATTGAACCTAAACCCAAAAGTTTGTACTAAATTATCAATATAGGGATTCTTATCCCTAAATATCATCATTGATCATATTTGATGAATAATTCTCACCATTAAGACTAGTTATAACGTTATTAATAAAATTTAATTCCAAAAAATGATTTTCCTTCCACAATATAGTTAAATTTAGCATGAATTGCCCCATTTAATTATCGTCCGTCCAATAAAAAATATGATTTTGTAGCTCAATTAATAAAAATTAGTTTTACTTCCACAACCTCATAGTGGATTACAAGAGAAAGATCATTTCTACAATTTATTTCTAGATATTAATGTAATGAAATATAAATTCCAACATAAGACAAAGGAAAATTAAAATAATAAGAAACCATTATCACTATCTCTTAGATAATTAATGGTTATTTATAATTAGGACATGGATTCTCTTTATCATCTAAACACTGATTTTCCAACCGATGTGACATATGATGAAAAATGTGATCCTCAATAAAAAATAAAAAAAAATCTACATCATATAACAATATAATATTAATGTACAATTTAATTCATAGAAAAATAATTTTTAAATAATTAAAACAAATCGAATTTCTCTTCCACCATGCCTAGAAAAAAAGATGATTCCACATAGGGGTTTATGCAGCATATGGAAAACTATCCTGACCACTAATATATTTCCTCAAATAGATCCATTTTAATAAAATTCCATAAATTATTTTCATATAGAAATATTACATGAGCAACATGATATTTCAACACAAAACTGGATATAATAATAATTTCATGGATAATATCAACCATAGTACATATATTTTACATAGATTAAGTCATAGATATAGAAGGGTAATATATACTCAATTTTACCGGAGTACATGAAGAATTTTTCCTGCCCTATCAGAAGCTAAATGTAGAACTCATTTCTCAGTCAGACAATACTTCTATACCTTTTATTGATATCATACATATAGTCATAAAATACATAGTAAACTTTTTCAATTGATAATTAAGAATATAAAATTTTAGAATCAATAAAAGTGGTCCAATATATACCACCACTACCTTATTAGAGGAATATCACCATGAATGTTATCTTGTTATATCTGGCTACATTCTGTATCATCAGATACTATTTTACATATTTAAAACTATTCTAAATTACCCATAAGGAATTATAAAAAACATCGCATTACCTCCACCCACAACCCGAATAAATAATAATGATTCTTGTGAATAACTAAAAGGGAGTTAGTATTAAGATTTTAGTTTGGAGTCTTCATACAAAAAAATCATATATAACAAAAAAACTAAAATATAGAATTTGAATCCTAATGTCTTTCAAATATCATATCAAAGATGAACTAATAGCCAAACTGGTTCAATAAAACTTCTCTGCACTTCTAAAATTCACCGAAAAAAATAATTTATAATATAGACAAGAGTTTCTACTCATCCTTTGATTCCCCAACCACATTAGACTACATTATTGTTCTCAAAGTGTTAATAACAACTATCCCATTCCCCTGAGTACATATTAACTAAACATCAAAAAAATCATTCAACATTCTATAAAAAATTAAATCCTAATGAGAGAATATATATATATATATATATTATTATTTCATAATTCATATAAATATAGAACTCCTCATTTACAAAATAATAGTACTACCTTTTCAAAACACACAGTTATTCCAATATTAGGAAATGATGTCCAAAGATAATTCACATCCCATATCCAAAAATAGAAATTACTAATTTTGGTAACATCCAATCCCAAATTACTCATTAGGTAAAAGAATAGTAGTAATTCATGACCTCATGCATTATTTCTAGTATGAAATATATAGCTATGTTGTTGTTAGGGTTTGATAAAAAGCACAGTGAGATTATGACCTCTTTTATCACCACAATAATAACATCCAATAATCGAAACATCCATATTAAAATAATATTATAGAAAATTATATATAATTACTGTATAAAAACCCTAACAAATGAAATAAAAAAATTTACACATGAATTCTACTATCTAGAACCATAATATGATTTTCAATAAAAAAATGAAAATATAGTATAGAAAACACTGATAAACAAAAAAAATCGATACACAACCACTCTCATAGATATCTTTTCACAGTTATCTCAACATATCCATAATGATGCAGTAGTAGGTCCATCATTATATGGGTCATAACCAAGATATATAGTCCAGTCAGGATCTAAACATGCACCAAAATCCCCCATCTGTATGTGAACATAAAATATAGTTACCCATCATTAATTTCTCCCCTGATTAAAACAAGTATATATCTTCATACATGAATACATTTACCACATTTAGGGTTTTAAACATAACTAACATGATATCAGAATAATACCTACTTCAGCTAGTATATAAATGGTATGATTCTCTAATAGTCTTAACATAACCTTATTGTGAATTATCTATAACTATTGACATCATCAGTTAAAAAGAATGATTCTTCTTTCTCAATTCAATGGGGGTGAAATATGTATCACCCTTATTATATTCAAGGTGAACAAGATATCATGGACTAATATCTAAGGTTAATTTTAAATCACCATCCATTACTAAGGGTAGATAAGGAACCTCAAAAATAATATGTAAAATGTGCTCTTTCGTGGTGAATCATGCATCACCACACAATAATAGTGTGAAAATTGCATTTCTAGGTGAATAATATATCAAAAACGACATTAGGGTGTGTGATGTGTCTCTAGATGTATTATTCATAAATAAAAATATTAGGGTAAATGATATATGTCATGGTCAGTGATATATCACCAAAAAATATATGGGATGATAATTTATAACTGGGTAAATGTTGTATCGTCGTTGAATCAAATCATATGTGTTTTATTTACCATCATTAACATAATTGTGTGGAATGAACCATAAATAAGAACAAACCTAATTGAATGATCAAACAACACCCAATAACCGTGGATAATGATATATTATCAATGAATGAATAATCACCAAACAAATACAAATAAAATGTGTAATCCTCATTTATATAATGTTTCACTAATGGATAATATATAAGGTTAATGAAATATCGACTACCATAAGTATGGCTATTTATCTTTAACTAATTAAAATGTCTCAAGGTGGATGATATGACAATAGTAGCACGCCTAGGGTGAATTAATCATCACCTTAAGAATAAATATAAAGCAAGTCACTATTCATTATAAAATCAATAATATTAAAACAATGTATGTTCAAGGTGAATGGGTAATCTCTTTACCCATAAGTCCCATGGACATGAATTCATAAAAGGATAATGACACCCATTTCATAGTACAATGAGGACATGTACATGAATATTGGACACCATGACATGACTTAGAATATAATATATCTACACATCCAACACTATTTAATACAAGTTGTCACTTGTGAGACCCAAGTCTCATCACATAGGCTAGAATTTTAGTTACCCAAATCAAGATGCAAATTTAGTTCACAAAATAAAACTCAAAAATTATATTTCATATTCGCAATGTATACTTGGGATCAGACAAAATTCATAGTTCCATTACAAATATATTATTCTAGTTTCCAATTCCTCATTTACAATAGTGGTCATTATCTCAATATACATATTTTATGGGATCTAAATAATATTGGTAGGGAAACAAATCATTTAAGAGAAAATGGAATCAACTTTGGTTTTAACCTAATTATTACTCACACCCCTACTCAATCATATATCACATATTTCAAAATATATAATAATCAAATAAACTCACCCCTACACACCACTCTAGTTGAGATCCATATACAAATATGTTAGCCTCATAGGTCATGAGATTGATTATAGAAGAATACACACCTCTAGTAGTTCTATATCCTTCAAACCCATCATTTATCATAGGTTATATAGCCATCATGCAATAAATAGTAAACCCATAACTATCACAAGATTTATAAGAGTATCTCTAAAGACACTAGGCATTCCTCACATAGTGTTACAGACTCTGGATTCAATCTTGAGTCATGAATGCCCACCTACCTGTACATGGCATAAATTTAATAGTAGAACACACATATTAATCAGTAATATAAGGAAATAGCATCCTGAACGATGGAGTTATCTTCTCAAGTGAGTTTTCTACATACTTATCTAATTACAACCATGAAGACATCAATCTTAGAACAAATCCACAATTCATTAACTCCTATAAAATTCACCATTAACTAATATAAAAAAATTGTCATTAAATAACATAAACAATGATTATTATTTTATTTATTCTTATGTTGTATTAAATTAATTGAGATATATATCATGGAATATACCACATCCAATGATTTAAAATCCACTTTAAGAGAATACCAATGTAATGAAATAGATAACAATTACTAGGAAAATGTAATAAATGATGAAATCTGAATAGAAACATGTTATTTCATCCTATGATGTACTCTTCTATCCTAGTTGTACCATGAAATTATAATAGTTGGATGATTTTATCCTAATGAGGTGGAAATAGTCCAAGAATCAGTAGAATATGATTATAGATTTGATAGATGATTGAATTAGTGGAGGGGATAAAAAAGGAGGTAAAGAACCCGCGTCTAAAATATATAACCACTCCACATTATCTCTATTCATATAGTATGTGGGGAGGTAGATTGGAAGTATTGGATATTGATCCACAAACCATTATGATTTATTAAAAATTCCAAACCAATAAGGGTTTAAAAAAACATACTCTAAAGTTAAAATTACAATTAAACATAATTAATGTGATAAGTATATAACTTCTAAAAAATTTAGGTGGCTTACAATAGAATTATATTATCAACTAGGGAATCACTGGTCACCCACTAGAATTTCAATAGGGTTCCCTTTGACCATTATCATTATTAGTAGATCTTTTCTAGCCTATAATAGTAAGTCAAATGTTTATTATCATTACTAAAAACTTCTAATTCATTCCCCCTTTACCTAAGAACTCACATTGGTCCTTTTTATCCTAATAATTAATCTCAAAATCATCATGTTAATCATTTTATATGCATTAAACAATTTCAATTATTGATATTCCTTATAAAATTAAAAATGGTTTTGGATCCCCATCCTTAGAACATTAAATTACAATGACTCAACTATGACACTCAATTGTGGGCCTTTAAAATTTCACCACTATAACACTTATAATACCTTATAATTATCCTCATACAACTCCCAAGAAATTTCTTGGATACTAATGTATGACTAATATTGAAATTACAAATATCATCGTGGCTTTGTTTATACTGACACAATATATGAACCGGTGATACTGACAAAAAAACACTCATTATAAGGCATATTTTAAACTTTTATTAACACCCAAATTTTGTTTTAATATAATTTTTCATCCATAATGCATAATAATAGAAAAAAACATGTTGAAACTCAATAAAACCAACCAACTATAAAAACCTTCAAAACTGTATATCATAATGTTTAATAATTAATATATATCCGTTTTGATTAAATATTCCATATGGTATATATAAATTCTCAATACACATTTCTATAAGGAAATTCTTGTAATCTTATTCCTTTATTAAGATATCACCTACATAAGGGAATAATGGAGTCCTTCTCTTCTAGACTCAATAAATCACCCATCCCACCCTTTAAAGAATAATCAAAACACAATGCCTCACTATATCCAACTAGATACTATGATACATTAAATAAACTAAAATAACAGAAACTAGGTCAAACTTTTAGCTTCCTTTCAAAAAATTTACATGTTCATTTCACTATACTATACCCAATAAATCATGTACATTGGTTACTGAACACATATATTCCACTCATTCCTGACTGAGAAAAGACCTTATTTGGGTGTTTTACATTTATAAATACAAAAAATTCTTGTTTCTACAAGTACCTACCCATAACCTAAACCATTATTGTTTAAATTTTATAATAAAATTACAATATCTATTTAAAAAATCTCACCCAAATAAGTGTCAAAATAAAAACATCCAAATACTTTTCTCCCCTTCATAATATATTTTGATTATATATCTATAAGAATGATCATGCTATATATATCATTTATCAACATATCCCTAACACTCATGATATCTTAAATCCATATAGAACAATCCATGGACCCTATCATCGGTTCATTAACATTGTAGTTCTCTATGCCATAGCAACTTAATTCCATTGATGACCTTACACTAAAACATCCAGTCCTAATAGGCTCATCACCATCATGTGGCCGAAACATTCAAATTAATTAAATAATATACCTACTAATGCAAAGAGTATATAATATCCTAAATAACCAAATAATCATATTCAAGGATCTATCTCCATTATTTAGTAATCATGTTGAGCCACAATACCCTCAACGCCTTAGAAAAATCATTAATCATTATACTACATTTCATATTTCATAATGAAAATAGTTTATTACTTATAATAATTGATTGTATGGATGAACCAAATTATTCTATGACCCTGTTTCTTGTAACAACATCACTATCAAAACTCCGTATAACACATGAATAGTATCATGTTATGCTGGTTCTCACTAAAAAATCCATGATCATCCCAGCTCTGTCTAGGCCAGCCCGTACCTGATCTCAATATGGTGTGAGGGATTACAAAATTAAAAAATCAATCCACAAAAAAGATCTATTCATTTTTTGTGAACAATATAATTTTAAAAAACTCTTTATATATAGGTACCTCTAACAATCCTACACCTATATGGATATCATGGGACCGAATACAACATACTCATCCAAACACACCCAAAAGGAATGAATGGAATGATATCACCATGTATTATAAATTATTAACATGACCAAAACAATGATGTAAACATGAACTAAAAACCCAATGTTTTAATCTTATCAATTTTCCAAAATCTACTGATTACCATCTCCCAATATTCATCTGTTCCAATTGAAAATAACTACCACTAAGGAAAATAAATTACTAACTAATCTCAGGTAATGATAACCCAAATACTTTATACACAATGTAAAATCACACTCTCTTATTTCAATGGAAAGATTGTATTAAAAAATAATGATAATGGAGGATAATTTACCTTATCTATCAACCATTATATATTAAATTAGGCATAAATATCATTGTTACTAAGAAGTACTACTTGGATTATTTTATCGTGATTCAAATCACATTGATTTTAGGATCACATGTCTAACCAAATATTTTTATTTTTCATCCTACACATATTAGAATCATTCCATGATCAAAGTAATATCCATGAATTAATTTCCAATAAATTACCATGGAATTACCACATGCGTGGACTAAATACTTGATCCCTAAACTTGATCATCCATCCCATGGAATAAATCATCATCCAATTCTTCTGATCACTAAAGGCATCAACATACATAGGGTAAGACTATATATTATGATATCTTACTAAAAATGAACCATCTCGAACAATAATATGATGATTCTTTTGTTATTCCTATGAAACACCTATCATCCTAAACCCCTAATTCCGGTCTGAACAGAACTTCTCTCTCTAAAAAATTCTATATACCATACCTACCAATGTCATAACTCATTAATTACTCTTTATTCGTTTATTGAAGATAAAATAAGTAAATCATGATTCAAGAACACATTTCAAAGATCTAATCAATGCCCAGTATATTTAAACAAATTCTACCCACTAGTGGTAATCACCCCATCCATCAGAACGTCAATGACATTACCCTTAATGAAACGAACCATGAATGGTTCCCAAAAATTGGAAAAAACAACAATAAGAAATGGTCCTCCCCACATTATGCTCAACCAAAGGTATAAGAATCGCATATTACACAAAAATAAATATAGCATAACCTACCCACTCATTGTATAGATTTCGAATACCTGTTTATCTAAATTTATAATCATCACATATGATATACAAACTAGAAACAATTGTCTTGTATAATTGAATAAAAATATGATTTCATGGGGGATAACAGAATATAAACTGATTTTGAATGTTAAACAACATGTCCTTCAAGTCAATCAAATGAAACACTTGAAAGAATATGAATTTATTTTGAAAAACATATTCTATTAATAATGAATTAACTCATGCCTCTTGACACCTTGAGTGTTAGATCCCAATATTATTGTTTATATATTTTCATACAAGATAAAACTCTACGTGAAACCTTTATTCAAACACACTAAAATGAAGGTAATAAAGAAATATTAAATTAAATTTATGACATTTAAAATATAATTATCCTATTATAAAATATATTACTATATGAAATAAAGTTTTAAATTTTTTTAAATTTATAATATTTGTATGAAATAATGTTTAAAACATTTAATGTTTATGAATGTATTTTTAAATAAAATTGATTCATATTCATATTTTTTTATATTAAAAATAAAATATTTAATTTTATATATATATATATATATATAGTTTGATAAAATTTATAGTATTTTTTTATGTAGAATACCAAAATAATATTAGTATGAATTTTTGGATTAATCAAAAAATATTTCAATTTTTGGTGAAATGTTAAAAATATAGGTCTTGACTAGTTTTATCGCTAACTAAAATACCATCCTATCATAATATTGTATTAAATAATTATGATATTATTTTACACTAAATATAAATTTTTTATTTTCAAATATTCAACAAATCATTTTTACTAACCCATAATTAATTTTTTTGAACATAAACAGAATTTTGTTATTAAATTTGTTTTTCAATAAATTATAATTTTTATATTTAAAATTAAAATTTATTTTATCTAGAAAATGAATTAAACTAAATATTAGTAAAATTTAGATTTATTATATCTAATTTTGGTAGTAGGGGACCTCATATATTTGCTAGGAATAAATTAATTATCATTAACATTCTTTAATTAAAATTATTTAGTGAAAATTGAGTAATATTGCATAGAATATATTTTCCTTAGCATATGTGACGTATAATCCTAATCAACGTAATTTTATAGGTTTTAAATTTATATTTATTTTTATTACCGTCCTACCTTCATGTATCTCATTTAGCATTCTTCCCATTCCATTAGTTCCTCTTACTTAACATTTTTTCATATGAAATGAACTTTTATTCACATATAATAGGAAACCACCAACACCCCTTCCATATTACACATACCATTCAAATTAATGATAAAATTATAGCCTAGTTACCAATCCATTAAGTTCATTTAATTTCATAATAATACTTTCCAGTCTTATTTAATCTATGTCATTCATTTCCAATGAGTGTTTTAAGTAAAATAGTAGTCCACAACAAGAGTGCATCTACTTATGGGAAACACTTTTTTTAATTTTTCTTATCATAATATAACATAACCCCACTAATATAAATATTTTTGGTTAATTTATATATTTATGTTCCATTATATTAAAATATGATCATTTATACAAACATATGAATCCCTTATGAAAAATATAAGCATCCACCAGGTGTGGTGCAGAGTACCTCCTTTGAGACATGATGTGATTCCAATTTCATCCTCGTTATTTATTCTTGGTATCAAGGATGGTTTATATGAATAATTATATTCCTTAAGTCACTTTTAAATTTCACAAAGGACCACATATTTCATTTTCCATTATTTTACCCATTTATTAAGGAATGAAATCCTTAACTATCCGTACATGTGGCCTACTGCCTCCATGGAAGACAAGTATTAATTCAAATAACCACATAACATTTTTTGACTTGAAATTTTAATAAATGAAAAAAAAATATTCATATAGAATTATTAAAAATTTTAAATAATTAATTTCAATATTCTATTATGTCATATATTCATTGAGAAATAGGTTTTTTAATCATGAGTATCTGCGGACTTCCACCTCCACAAACGTTAAATTTTATTTTTCCGTACCACACATTATTAATAATTTTAATAATGAATTTGATAAAGAAATATGATATATTTTTCATATATCATATTATTAAAAAATTTATTTAAAAATATGTAATAACACTTTCTTACTCATCCAATCATTATGATTCACATTTCTTTTTGTCAGTTTACCTCCTACATCAGTGATGTTGGAATATTTATACAGATTCGAATTAAATAATATTATATACATGAAATGACTGTAACAATAATATATAAAATCTATTTTTTTTATATTTATGGATTTATAATATTAATATCTGATCATGTTACGAATATATCATCTCTACTTATTGAAAAAACATTAAAACATGTTTTACATCGATTTCTTCTTCAAGTGTCACAATTAAAAATATCATGGGACCAAATTGTAACATTAAAAATCTTCAATGGAAATATATTATATATCCAAAAGTAATATGTGAATTATTAAATCAATATTAATAATCATGGGTCAATATTAACATTACAAAAAATCTACACTGTAATTGAATATCTTAAAACCCAATATTAGAAATAATAAATAATGAAACACCAAATTCATATGAATTATTAAAAATTAATTATAAAAAAGGATTCACTAGATTATTAAGGTAATAAAATGGATAATTATGATTGGGAAAAAAATTTATAGCATAATAGATTTTGATCAATTTTTTAGAGAAATGATGAATGATATTTTTTTCTCAAACTCCCTTTATGAAGGTAAGTGTTACATTATGAATTAATGAAAATTTATTTAGTGAATGTGAAGAAAAACTATTATATTCTGAAGAAACATCCCTTATTCGTGGTAAATGAAGTTAATTTTCATTATCTTTCTTCTTAAAGGGTTTATATTAAATCGATACTCAATTATTGACATGTTTTTTCTTCTTGCGTCAGGAATATTATTCATGCTCTTAATATTACATTCCTTTATTCACTCAATATTATCATTAAAATATTTTTTTATCTAATTTCAGTTTATGTGAAATTAATCCCCTTTATTAAAATTTTTCTCTTTCTTATATCATATTCTCTTTCAAAATGCATATATAAAAATATTTATCCCCAACCTAGGCATACCACTCTTTATCCATGGTATAGATGTTTTATCTAACGACTGTATTTTATATAATTTTTCTAGTGGTGATAATATTTATCTTATCATTTTATCAATGAATTTTTTTATCAAACTATTTATTATTTGGGTTTCACAAAAAAATATAATAAACATTAAACATTTAATGTGTGTTTGGTTCTAAAAAAGAAATATTTGGCCCAAAGTAATTAATTTAAATGTTCCAAAGTGCCAACATTTGAAATTGTACAAAAATTATTTTTATATTAATCAAAACACATTTAAATTTATAAAACATGAAATCTATTTATTTTTTTCTACATGTTACACCATATATTGAATAATTATGTTTTACACATTTTCATTTCAACGAATTTTTATACGATATTTTTATTTATCTAAGAGTCTTCTTCTATATAATTTCATGTCTTCCAAAATGAAATTATAATTATCATGTGTTAATAAAATCATCTTTTTAATTTTTAATCAAAATACAATGGAAAATCACATTTTTAAATAAATTTTCTTAATGGTTCTAAAAGTTTTCTTCATCAATGATTTATGTTTGTTAATATTATATTTAAAATATTATCATGCATTTTATTTATCTATATTGCTTAAGAAATTTATAGTTACACTAATTAGATGACATTTCGAAAAAAAATTCGTGAATAATTTTCAATTTGAATAGGATTATATCGAATAAATTTATTTCATTTAGGAGTTACTTTAGTTTCATTACATAATAGAAGGGTGTTCAACATGATTTCCAAAACATCAATCGGTGAGGCTAATTGTTGTTGAAATAGTATATGGTTATTTATATGTTGTAAGAACCATATTAATAATCATCTTTATTAACTGGATTTTACCTATAGTGATGATTGATGTCAATAGATACTAGTTTTTTATTCATGGGTTATCATACTATAATTATTTATAGAATTATGAATGATTTCATTATGTCATAAAATTTTAATAATAGGAAATCCAATTTATTAACATGTGATTATTATATGTGATAATGGATTTTCATGTGTCACAAGTATGTATATATTGGTTATGTGATTTGTGGGAATATAATATATATCCGTCATGTTTATTGTGAAATGATTCAATCTAATGATATATCATGGTATGTGGGTAGTGAGTCATACCAGCCATACTAAATGGGTAGTTTTCCTAGCTAATTATGTTATGATGATAATGAGTGGTTCTTTGAAATATGCATAAGATTTCAAGTTTATGTTATCTTAGGTTTTTTATGTTTTCGTGATCTTATGTGATGGTCACTTTTCAATAAATTTTATGTTGATATCAATTCATTATTTTATAGACTAGTTATTATAATTAATTCATTTTATGGTATCATGGTGTACCACTTAACATGTATTGGTTTTCTAAACATTATGACTTAAATTGATTATACACTTACTCAAAACCATATCTCACTTCATTATTAGGTTTCCTTTCCCCATTTTATGATAAAATGTATTCGGTATTTCATGTTTATTGGAGAATATTTTGTTCATCATTTATCAAATAATTTCAATACACATTATAGATCAACAATTTTTTCTTATTTAATTGAAAAATTTCCATTTAAAGAGAATTTTCTTATATTTTTGGGTGTTATTATATGATAAAATTAGTGAAAGATGTATTCATAAGAATATGTTTTGGGTAAAATCCTATGATTTTTGGTGAAATATAGATATTTTTAATTTTAATTGTAATTAAATATGTATCTGAATAATTCAATGTGGATGCAGTTATGGAAATAATGTATCAAGGTCCACTAGAGGCCATGGTGTGTCTTGAGTAAAATGAATATGTTTTCAGGTCCATAGAGACTCATAAAGATCTAATAGTGTGATTATTTCTATATTTTTTAGAGGGACATAGTTTGGATAAATATAAGGTTATCTTTCCATATCCATCATTGAAATGGATGTCTAGGGAGATCATTAAAACCACTTCTATCCAATGGATTATCCCAAAAGAGGGGTAGTTGAAGAATGTGGAAGATCTCTTGTGTGTTATGAAAGATCCAAATATGGTAATGTGAAATGTTTTCCAAATTAACGAATTATACCCCTTTCATCATTGGTTATTTTGATTAATCTATTGAAATATAATCTCTTTTTGTGACATCTTTAACTATTTATCTATAGTTGAGTTCTCTCTTCCGTGATTGTATTTTTTTGGAATAAAATATTTAATACCCTTCATTTAAGTACTCCTAGATTCTTGTTTTGATCATTCTATGGTCAGTTCTTTAATTACCGTCTTTTAGGGAGTTTTAAAAAAAGGATTCCATTGTGGTAGTGAACAGTTATAATAGGGGTAGGTAAACCCATGCATTTTTGCCTTCGAAACTATGTGGCCAAGCAGTACCTACTGGAATGGGACACACGATTTTTCCAAAATGTGTTTTCAACACCTTCAATCCATTCACTCATATGCAGAGGGATTATCAATTGTTGGTTCATGTTTAATGTAACTATTCAGTATTATTTTGGACCCTAAATAGGGGCTCATTGAAGGGTTCACATGTATGGTACACAATTACCCCAAACCATGTATCCTAATTAGAAAATAGTAAATGTGGTTTTTAATTCCATAAAAAATTTGTTTGAAAAGTAATTAGGACCCAGATTTTATATTTAATGACCCTAATCTCATATTTTTTGACATAATTATTCACCAATTGTCTGGAGGCTTCTATCTTGCGATTCTAGGCATATTTCCTTCATTCTTGATTGATTACCTTAATTTATATTGTATTATAGATCAACATTACCATATTTTATATATATCATTACTATATTTTCTATAATTTTTTATTATTATAATTAAAAGGGGATTTTTATATCAGATATATGTGGTTTGATAAAGGATTTATGTGTTTCGTGTGGATCTAAGATCATGAAGACTCGATCTACTCTTCCCTCGTCACTGTTTTCATAGGAGAATAATTCTAAATTTATTTTCTAGGTATGAGTTTCTATAAAATGAGATAATAATAAAATTTTCTTTCCATTTCTGTGAAATTATGTTTCTTTATTCATTGAATTTAATTTAATTGTGGTTCGGATGGATTTATTGTAATAATAAAAATTTTTGAAGGAGGTTTTTTAAATGGGGTTTTGGAAACCAATTGTTTCATCAAATTCTTGATTTTTGGTTTTTATTAAGAAATTATTTATCTAACATAAAATAGGATTATATTGTATATGAAATTTTTTTTAAAAAAATTAGTATAGTTTGGAATTGTATTTTCACCAGATTCGTACTTTAGGATGCTTTGGTGTGTGGGAAAAGACATGTCATTCAATGTTTATGTAACTCCAATAGAGGTTTTATGATGTCTATAGACTAAGTTATGAACTAATATCGAATGGTATGAAAATATTCTGGTTTTAGTATTATATTACGACTAGTGTAAATTTCCATAATCTATGGCTTAATATGGCGTTCTTTTCCATTTTCGATATTTTTAACGCATGATGGATTTTTTCATGGAATGTTTCTCATATGTTTTCACATGAGGTACTACCACATTATTTCAATGGGTTGATTATTTCATGGATATGTGTTTACTTACATATCTTATGATGTATTGAAATAAATACATTTTATCCACTTATAATTTCTATATTCCCTGACCAGTGAATATGAAAGAATTTCAAAAAGACCAAAGGATATTATTTTCAAATGGGTTTAGATTTATGATAATTTTTTCTATTTCAATTATCATTTTAACATCTTAAAATTTTGTGTTTTTTACATTAGACATTTTGTAGACTCCGTGGGGGTTTAATATAATTTGTTTGTGTCACACCCAGAATTTTTCATTGGGAAGTTATGATTGTTTAATTTTAGAATCGAGGTAGAGGAAAGGGAGTCAAATAGCATATAGGTTATTCTAGTTTTTATATCATTTATATAGGTATAGATTAGTGTTAAGGATTCACTACTACAAAACTAGATTTTATCAACACTGGGATTTATCAGTGCTAGCTAAATGTATGGAGAAATGCCCCCTTTATGAGTTCTATAAAAGCTGTTGATAAAGGGTTCCTTTATTAATTATTTTTTTAATGTTAATAAAGGGTACACCTTCAATGCTAAAAATCACTGATTAAGGAAGGAAGTTATCATCTCATGTAAAATAGTGTTGACAAATCCCAACCTATCAGTGCTATATAAAAATTTAGGATAAAGTGGTTCCCTTTATTAGTACTTGAAAAATAGAACTAACTAAGGGGAAAATTATCATTGCTAGTTAAAAATAACTAATAAGTGGGTATATATCATTACTTTTTGCAAGAACTAATAATACCCACCATTTATCATTGTTTCTTAATGCATTGATAAACGATGTATTTCAAAAAATTATATTTTACTAAAAATAATATATTAATTTATAAATATATTGATAATGATATATAATATATAATTTGAAATTTTTAAATAATTTTTTTTAATTTACACTGAATGTGTAAAATATTTAGTAAAAATGGAGTATGAAATAATTAAATATAATTATTAATTATTAATTTTCATGTTATTTTAAAGTAATAGTAATTTAATAATAGTTAGATGACATAATAAATAAATTATTTAATGAATGATCTAGGATATGGTGAAAACATTGATTGAACATAAAACAACCATAATGTTTGATCCAAGGGTCTGTTTGAGCTCTACCATATATAAAATCGAATCCAACATTGAGTTCTATGAACTGTGGACCTTTTGGTACCCCAAGTCACATTTTTTATGCCAAAAGAGGCTTAGAAGGCCTCCAAAACATAGATCATAGACCTGGTATTCAATGTTTATAACATTCGTCAAAATTTAATCCTCATTTAATGGAATCTTTTTCCCATTTTTAGGGAGGGAATATATATAATCCCATGTATTACATTCATATTGATATTATTCATTAGAAATTTTATCATTTTTCATAAAAAAAATTATTTATAATTAAATATATGCATATTTTATTATATATAATTATAATAAATCACTTTCATAAATATATATATCAGCATATATATGTAAAAATATATTTTTAAATATATATTATAAATATTTATTATTAATTATATTTAATGTAAAAAAAATTCAATTTTATTTACCATAGAAATTTGAATAAATATTAATATATATAAAAATACTATTAATGTTTATATATAAACATGTGTCAGTCAATAAACAAATATATATGTATATGTATATTCTTATACATGCAAACAAATATATAGTGTAAAAACGTACATAAAAAATATATATAGATTTTTTACATTTTAAAAATATATTAATATATATACTTATATATTTATTGTTGAAACATAAATAGATGCATTTATTAATAAACAAATATTTATTTATATTATATTTTTTTATATTTAAATGAATATAATATATAATATAAAATATAAAATATAAAATATAAAATATATAATATATAATATATAATATATAATATATAATATATAATATACAATATATAATATATAATAAAGGGGTTTGGGGCAGAAAATTCACAAAGCGCAGATAAAGGGGGGTGATGATGCATTGATAAAGGGGTTTGGGGTGGTATTTATAAAGGTAGTGGGGGAGTACTGGTAAACGGGGTTGGGAAGCACTGATATGGGGTCTTAGAGAGGTATATAAAAATTTATCACATTATCAGTGCTTCTTTATCATTGTTTTTTTGTGGTCATAAATGTGCCCTTTATCATATCTAAAATAAATATGATAGAGGCCCACATTATTATCTTTTTAGTGCTCTTAAAGGGGGAATTTATTTGAACATTTTTTTGATTTTTGATAAATACTTCCCTTTAACCCCACATTGGTAGAAATTGATTCATAAGAACTGATGAAGGGCAATTGATAACACTATTAGAATCTAATTTTATAGTGGTAATTAGTCACATGGAGACTTGTTGGTTTCTTCTAGTAATAATTTACTAGTTTAGCCTATTTTTCTTGGGTTTTATGGATTTATTTATATATTTCTTTCTCATTATATTCTGGTTGTATTACTTGTTTTTCTTATATTCATTTAATTTTTTATTATCTTTTTTATACCTCACCATGTGATTTGTGGCTCAGGTGGATGGTTCAATTGAACTAGGTTGGTTTATTATAATTTGGTGTATTAGAGAATGAGTAGCTTGATGTTTGTTAACACTTGCAGATTATGGTTATATATAATCTTTAGATTGGGTATAAGAACTTTTTATTTTAGGTAGTTAGTACATGAGGGTGCCTTTATAGCTTAGTTATGTGTGTGGGCTCGATTTAACATGGCTTATCGATTTTTTTTACCATATTTGATTCTTTCCTTAAAAGGTCATTTAAATTAATTGGATGGTGAGTATAATTTAAATAGAATTTTTATTCTTAAATTTTTTTATTCCAATCGTATAAATTTTTATTGAATTATATTAATTAATTTTTATGGCATTCACATGAATTCTTCAAGTTCGTAGTATGATTTTTGGACATTCCCTAAAACTGATTTCCCATTTTATTTTTCATAACTGATTATGCCAAAAAATGATTTTTTTTAAAGTCCAAGAGAGGAAGATATGAGATAAGATACACTAGTGATTCCTATAATGTAAATTTCATTAGATAATGTTATAATGTATACAATTCAAACACCATATCAAGTGGATGTTGGGAACCTGGGATCATCATTGGATCATTGCTCAGAAGTTACCAACTAGCACCCACAAAACATCTATGGTAATCGGGATCCATAAGAATGTATTTGGTGGATTGACCACATTTAGTAGATCTTCATATTTTTAAAGACTTCTATAGACACTATGGGTTTTTTTTATAATATAATCTCAAAGGGTTGGTGGAGAGATGGTGGGACTCTATCATGAAATATAAGTTGCAGAAGGACCGTATCGTAAAATATTTCAAGAAAACATTTAATCAATATCTTTACTTAGATATGTTATGTGTAGTGAACATCTAGGATGTTTTCATCTTAGAGACAGGGGATGGTACCATTATTGTTATGCATTATCTTTCAGCAGATATTTTTTCTGATGAGAATCTAAATTAACTAAGGTTTGAGATGGGATTGAGGTGAGATATTACATCATTATTGATTCTTATGTGTCTTCCTTTATTTTAGGAGATAGTGGACAATGCATCTTTGGTTTAGGTAGATATAGATAGTAATATAGGATTGGGTGGGGTTCCATCCAGTGTTGTTGTTAGCTAGGGTGTATTTCATCGAAAAAAATAACATGTAAGGGTATTCATTTTCCATTGGAACCAATTACAATTGATTTTTTAGATAATGATAATTTAATCTACTAAAATTGTGGAATGTGCTGTCATGGAAATCATAACATTGTGAAGTCTCCATAGGATTTTCATCATTGTGGATAGTTGGTTAACATAAAGTGTTTTTTTGAACTATATCATATATAATTAAGGATAAACATTCAACAATAGTTCATAAGTATGTACAAATGCTTCCATGGGTGTTGGGTCTTTTCCTTAGGAAAAGGGGGATTCTCATGTTGATAGGAACTCATGGGATTTTACAACAAATTATATGCTTGCAGAATCTAAATTATGGAAATCTAATCTTGTATATATTGTGTTTATTTATTCATTCATGCTGTCAATATTGTTCAATATAGGTGAAACACACTCGTTTATATCATTAGACTTAGTTGACATGTTGAGATTTCATTCAGAACTTCTAATATACGTTTTTGGGTATTTCAATGCCTTTAGTAAATATTTCTAAACAAGATTTCATGTGCCTCATGTTTCGAGTGATGAAAACCAGATATGTGTTGATAAGGGAATTTTTTTTATCGACACATTAAACCAAATACATTGAAATTATTGTATAATAAGAGTTACAGCCTAGATATACTATTATCATCATCAGGTTTGGGTTTTATCTTTCAATTGAGTCACTTGTATTTTTTTGGTGATTGGGACTCTAGATTGGGATGATCAGGGCCTATATTTTTTTATGATAGGGTAACCTCAGGGAAGTTGTTTTGTATTATTCATAATTTCATTGAACCTTGTATTGGATGTAATCATATTAAAATGGTTTTTTTCTACCCCATGTCCTTTCTAAATGATTTTTAAGGTTTACCACCACAATGTGAGATTGAATTTACTATTTAACTTCTACCTATTTTGATTCCCATTTGTATTCTATCTTATAGTATGAATCTAGATAAGTTGATGGAAATTAAAATTCATCATGAAAAAATTGATCTAAATGGATTTATTCATTCTAGTATTTCATTGTGGGATTCACATGTTTCCTTTTTATGATAGAAGACAAATGCTTTAAACTTTTGATGGATTATAGAGTGTTGAATCATGTGATTGTTAAGTACAAAAATCTATTTCCAATGATTTAAGATCATTCTGAAGACACTATTGGGTCGTGTTGGGTTTAAAATTAGGCCATCAGTCATTCTCTAACTATTTGACTATTTTGGAAGAAAATATACCTAAAATGGAATTTAGAATATGATGAATGAATTTTGAGTTTCTATGTAAATAACATGAAAGTACATGTAATTTTTTTTCTTTGTGATTTTTATGAGACTTGAAATATTGATGGCATGTGATTCCATGGCCCGGAGTTCGTGGAACGATATGTTGAAAAAATGTTATTCTTTAAAAGGCACATGTGTGTAGTTTATCTAAAAAAATTTGAATTACTCTAAAATGGGTTATCATATCATAAATCTCATGGAAACTTTGCGTTCAGGATGACATGCTTACCCTAGGTGCGACTTATGTTTAGTCAGCACAATCCTATAGTGAGAAATACCAAGAATGGCTTAAACATAAATAAAATAATTAAATAAAATTATATTATTTTTCAAATGCTTATAACTTACAAACAGTGACTCTGATTAAAAATATGAGTCCACTGTTGAGCTGGTGATAGTATTATTTTGGTAGGCAGATCCTATCCTTGGTCGGTGCGACCCAATAGTGGAAGATAGTTTTTGGTCATAAATAAAATAACTCAGTAGCAATTATTTTATTGTTAAATTAGTTAACTCTTAAATGGTAAGTCGGATTGGAGATCAGAGAGTATAGGTGAGATCGTGAGGCAGTGTACCCCTGAGGGAGTTCCTAGCCTAAACCACCATGGGGAGAGTGTGACAATTAATAATTCGTAAAAAAAATTATGGTATGTTAGGTAATGGTGCGAGTGGCTATTTCTATCTTTTGAACCAATGCTTGGATTAAAAATCTAAGGGCACCATTGCATTCACAGCACCCGGATTAGCTTAGTTGAAGCATACCTTCGACTGGAAAGGGTCGGATGAAAAGGTTAATTTTTGGAAACTATAAAATAATAACAAAATAACTCGATGAGTTTTTATCTCTTTTTGTAACCATTGAGTGATGTGGCGGGACTATAGAGTTAATAGGGTATTCAATGACTTGACCCTGGTGTTGTGTAACCTTGAAGTTGGTTGTTTTAATTGAATACTAAATGCAATTCATTAATGAACCACATTAATGTTACGCAACATGGTTGGTTCCTCACATCTATTTAAATGATGAATGGGCAAGGGTTTTTTGGAACTCATGTGATGAACCTTTGATGAAGTGTCACAGCGTCTTTCCCTCCAACGAATAATAGAGGCTTCAATAATGACATTGTATGAATTAATTCAGAAATGATGAATGTCGACGGCTTCAACGAATGTGTATTCTTCTCCCAAAACAGCGATATCTTCTAACAAGCTCATGGTAGGGGGTTTATGATTGATTCCTCCCCTTTACACCAATCTTGAATATTACGGAGAACAAAGATCCGTCTTCTAATGGGTTGTTCCATGTTTCGTTCCTTCGTGTTGGATGATATTGTGGGGATTTATTCACATGAGTTTTTATAATTAAAATATATTTCCCATGTTTTTATGCCAACGTAAATGGTGTGGGAAAAATGAACAAGGCCCATAACATCTGCTAAACTCAATTTTGGTGGCTTTCTTTGTGGAAAACCAGAAAATATGGAGGCCCGGGTAGGTCTGATCGAGTCGGACCGCACCATAACACTTTGGGGCCCTAATATGCTTAAAAGGTCATATCTTACAAAGGGGACATTTTTTTGAAGAACTGTCAATGGTGATGGAATAAATGAAACAAGAACGTCTTTTGAGGTATTCCACCTATGTTTCTTGAGAAAGTTGGATTACAGCCAGGTTGGATCGAACTTGAATTCAACTGGGCCCTCATTACTAAATCACTTATAACTCACAGAATGGGTTTTCGATTGACGTGTTTTCTGTCGCGTTGGAACCCTTACGACATTGTGGTCCCTTGGGTAACTCATTTTTTGAACTTCGTGGATTTGGTGGCATAACTGATATATTAAGGTGCAGTTTCTATGGATCTCAAGCTCACCAAGTGTGGGAAATTATGTGGTTGGATAACATTTAAATAGTCACCCTGTATAGATCAGAATCATAGAGACCCTGTGTGTATCAGTATCATAGAGACCATGTGTGGATCAACATCATAGAGACCCTCTACGGGTCAACATCATAGAGACATTGTGTGGATCCACATCACAGCGACACTACATGAATCAGTATCATAGAGAACCTTTCTGGATCAACATCATAGAGACCTTGTGTCGATTAGCATCATAGAGACCCTGTGTAAATATACATCATAGCGACCGTGGGTGGATCTGTATTCTAGAGACCCTATGTGGATCAGCAGTGCATGACCTGACGAGGCCCAACCTTAGAGAGGCCCATCATGGATCAGCAACATATGACCCTGTATGGATTCACAATGAAAGAAATCTTTAATGGTTCAGTTGTGGAAACTTTCGAATAGAATAAATTGATATATCTTAGGCCTAATCATCTTTATTCCTTAACATTGAGTTGTATAAATATTGTGATCTATCTTTTTCATTGGGTTTTTTTAATTGAGATCATGCATTGTGGTTTTTACTTTGTGGAATTTTAGAGACCTTCAGGGGTCCCGTAGTTCCTAAAGGGTATTGTTATACTCCCTCCTACATGGGTTTTTCCCAAAACGTGTGGTGCCTTGTGCAGATGACAGACATCACTGACCGAGCCTCAAGGATCCTAGACATGACAGTGTACGGGGTTGACCAGTTGAAGTAGAGAACCGCAGTGACGATCTGTACCTACCCATCGGGTTGGATTTGTGGCAGATAACCTGAGGAGTTGTTTTCCCTTTTTTCTATATTTCCATTTTAGATGGGCTTTTATTATGAACCGTTAACTTTAGTACTTAATTTTACACTCTATAGTGGTTTTTAGTTGTGGTGGATCCTTTCTACTTCTATTGTCTTTTACTTGTGTTCAGTGTACCATGTCTGTGTGTGTATAGGTTTTGAGGGAATGCCTTCCCATTTTAGGGAAATATCGTTTCGGTGCTAGTCGCTAACACCTAGCCTATAGAAATTAGTCATGGGGTAGTCATGACATGGGCCCTAGGGGATGGGTTGTGACATTCAGGTTTTTTCATTCAGTCAAAATAATGCCCATGTGGTTATTTTAGCTCTAAGGAACTAAGGAATTATCAGTTATAGGACACATTAAATTTTGATTCCATGAATGTAATTTGGTTTTACACCATTATATATTAAGAGCATATAGAACATTTGGATATCATTCACTGAACCAATAATGGACATCTCATATTCAGTAATCATTCCAAATATGAGTTTGGAATATGGGAAGAGAAATTTATAAGGAATTTGATATCTGAGAGGAGGGTATTGGCGGATCCTTAAAAGATAAAGATAATTATGTCCTTCGATTATCATAAAAATTTGTTTTCTTCTTTCAAAATAGATTTCAAGTCGTCGTGTTTTTTGTGATACTTTGGGTATGAATTTGGGATGTGTCTTTATGTAGGGGGATATGTGGTGGTATATTTCTCTCTCCAGTTATGAAGTCATATAAAAAATACCCTACCTATAATATTAATTTATATGTAGTTATTCATGTACCAATGATTTGGAATCACTATCTCTTTGTGGAGTGTTTTACTGTGTATTATGATCATTAAAGCATTATATATATTTTTATTATGATATATATGTATATAAATCATAAAATCGAGGTTGAATATCAAATAACATTTTTATTTTTTGTTGAATACACTCATAGGAAATGGAATGTGGTTGTTGATGTATTGGCCATGAAATTACAAAAAAATACAATGAGTAATTGTTTGAGGAGTGGTCATTAAAGATTTTTTTTATAAGATGGTAATGGGAGTGGATGAGGTTGTAGGATAATTGTTCTAGGATTCAATAAAAGATGAATCATATTTTGATTAGAATGTTTTGCTTAACTGGGTGACAGAAAAAAATTCCTAATGCTCCTAGAAATTATTTTTTGTGGGGAGACATTGGGTGAGTTTTCTTGTTCTCCTAATGGTGATTTGTGTATTTATAGTAGCTTGGTTATCCCATTTTCTATAAGGTAGGAGTTGAAGGGTGGCAGAAACCAGCATTTATTGGAAATATATCATGGGGATACTAGGTTTTATCATGAATTGATATGTTAGTGTGGTTATATGGGGATCAAGTAGTGGATAGAATATTTTTTTCATGGTGTCTCAATTTATAGAAAATTAATTTAGATCACCAGAGACCTAGTGATTTGATGGAACCTTTTCCAATCCAAATAAGTAAGTGGGATGATAATTATATGGAAATTGTTATTTCTTCTGATAACCCTACTGAATAAGATGTGATTTGGGTTACTATTTATCTAATTATGAAATGATAACATTTCATTCCTATAACAGAGATGACAAAAGTAGAAAAACTATTTGGATTTTATGTTCAATAGATTGTGGGAATTATTGGGTTTCCCTCTATAGTTGTATTTGACAAGTACCCAAGGTTCACTTCCAGTTCATGTAATAGTTTTCCAGAATTGATGGGTTCTATTTGAAATTGAGTATGTCTTATCAACCATAGATAGTGTAATCATAGAGAGATCTATTTAAGTTCTGGAGGATACACTATAGGCTTTCATGCTAGATTTTTGTGCATATTGGGAAACTAAATTACCTTTTTTTGATTTTTAATTTAATAATATTTATCATTATTTTATAAATATGGACCCCTTTGATGAATTATATGGGAATCCTTGTAGAACTTTCTTGGGTATAGAAGAGTTGTTAGAGTAGTCCTTGTTTGGGTTGAGTCTTATACCGGAGACATTGAAAATGGGGAAAGTTGATTTAGAAGATGTTGGTCACAACACATAGCCATCATAAATATGATGTGTACCTTTATCATTTGCCTCTATATTTTTAGGTATTTGATTAGGTTTTCATGGATTTTTACCTTATTTGTTACCTCATATATAGGTTAGATATAAAAATTTTCCATCATGGTTTGTTGCCTCTTTGATATATTAGATTGAATAAAAAAGGTGTCACATTATTTAGAATAACCATATTTTTGGATTTTATACATGAAATTTTTAATTTTTCCCTCTAATTATGTATAATTTGAATCCTATACAACTGATTGTATGGGAGGACATGGATCTTCAGGGTGATACTACCTTTTTTGAGAAACCTGTTCAGATTATGGATCACCAAAATAAGATCCGGCATTGCAAAAAAATTCACATTGTTCCAAGTATTTTGGAATTGTGGATAAGATATCAATGAGTAGTGGTAGTCAAAATCAATTATGATGAACATTTTTAATTTTCTTTTTATGAGTCTAGACTATTGATAAATTTATTTGGATATAAATACATTATGGTGGAGAGATTGTAATATTTATTTTCCGTCATTTATTTACAGTTGGAGATATTTTTTACTATGATTTGATTGGGTTTTCTTTTGGGGTCATTTTTGGAGATTATAAAATTTTAAGGAATACATTTAGTTGATTCATAGTTTTCACATGGTTAGGGAAAACCATGTGGTTTTTCATTGGAAACTGTGCATCTAAGGAAGAGCTACTAGAAAAGGGAACACAATTTTTCCAAATAGTGCCACCATCCCACCCAATCTGTAAACCGCAATAAAGCGGGGTAATGTATGGTTAGAACATGTTTCAATTAACTTACATATAATCCATTAACCCCAAATAGAATCATGGTTTATGATTCACATTCATGATGCACAAATACTCTTAACCATGCATCTTCCCTAATAATATTCTTCATATAGCTTTTAATACCCTAAAAATATGTTTTAAAAATACCTAGGATTTCATTTTAAGCCCTAATGAAACCATAATATCAATTTATCTCAATATAACCCATTCCGATAAGTTTATAGGGGTTTCACTTTGGATTCTAAGTAGATTTAGTTTTCTATTACTATATCATCTCAAGGTATGTTGATCTCTTATTCTTGTTTACCTTCATCCTTGTAGGTCCATGCTAAATATCTTATCATCTTGTATAGTTGATAAAAAGGGAAAATTTATTTCATATATATGGGTTTTGACTATGGATTGATTTTTTTTATGTGGATCTAGGATCATGAGGACAGAATATACACTTCCTCGATCATTGTTGTCAATAGAGAATAATTATACCACCACCTTTAAGGCATGTGTTTTTATACATTGGGTTAATTATATTTATTACTTGTAATTATTGAAAAATAACTTTTTTATTCATTAAATTGAATTTATTATTGTTTCATGTTAATTCATGTAATGATAAATTTTTAATGTGGGTTTTCATTAAAAATGGTTTTTTTTTCAAACACAGGTTTGATTAAATGCTTGAATAGTAGATTCTGTTGAGAAGTGGATTTCAAAACACCAAATAAGATATGATTAGATTTGACATTTTTTATAAATTTTGATATCGGTGTTTGAAATAGATTTTGAAAATAATGATACACTTGGATCCTTGGGTGAATAGAGAACTAACATGTCACTCATATTGTGTATAATGACACTAGAGTTCAGTGATATAGACAGACTGTGGACAAACTCTAAATTAATTGGTACAATAATATATAACATTTATCATGATTTAAGGTCTACTAATTATTTATAAACTATATTTTCAAATACCATCTTCTTTTTTATTTAGGTTAAATTTATTACATGATATATTTTATCATTTAATGTTTCTCACATGTTTTTACATAAGGTTGTACAACACTGTTTCACCTGATTAATTATTTCATGGAACGTTTTCTACTCTCTTTATATGTGGTTTATGGATATTAATTCTTTTTTATCACATATAAATATCATATTACTGGAATTATTAATATAAAATTATTTTATTAAAACATAAATAAGTGATTAAAAAATTGGTTTAGGATTAAAAAAATTCTGTGCAAAATTGTTTTCATTTTAAATGTAAGAACTTTTACATTCGTATTATTAGACATTATATAGACTCTATTGTGTTATGCAATTATGATTTTTTTGACATAATTCTTTTACCTTTGTATGGTTGGAATTGTTTTATTATAATATCCATCTTATGGGAATGTACAATATAGCAGGCAAGATCCTTTCATTATTAGAATTGTTGTAGTGGGATAGTTTGGTGATAACAATTTTTCACATAGAGACCTATTTGTTTCATCTAGTTAAACATTTTTGGTTTATAATATATATATTTAGTTGTATGGATCATGTTGTATCTCTTTATTCATTGTTTTACCCTTTTTCATGTATTGTTCTTTGTTATATACAAGACGTGTTTCCCCAAACATTGTTATACCACTCCATGTGATGGTCATCTCTATTGGATGGCTTAGTTTCCCATTGTTGGATCATTATAAGGAAGTTGGTGGATGAGACATTTCTAGTCATGTTAGTTTCCAATAGATAGTCTGTAGTGGTTAGAATCCTGACATATCATGGTGTTGGTATGGTTTCCCAATCCAGTGAGGCGTGTAAACCTAAGTAACCAATAATATATGAATCTCAAGTTTCAAATTATATTTGTCATTAGATAGAGGAATCACTTTTTTATTTTCATTAATGTCATTTTGGTCATTATAATCCGCCATTCAATGAAACTATAGAGATCTTCCATCTTTGTGGTCTACAAGGACATCATCTAATGTTTTATGGTGTAGAACCATAGTAGAATAAAAATATGTCCTTTTCATTGATGGATATTAATTTTACATCCTATGTAAAGTTTTATGGTAACACCCTTCTCCCCTATTCCATAATTTACCATTATACACTTTTTATTTTTTTTTCAATTAAACATATATCTGTAATTTATCTATGTGTTTTTTGGAAGATTTAATACATTTATATATTGGATATTATAGTATCTAATAGAATTTTATATTTGGGTAGATCTAGTTCCTTAATGGAGTTTCATTGAGTGGTTCTTTTCCCATGTTGGAGGTTAATACTATTTTATTCAGTTCCAAAATCGTGTGGATACCCCCCAGGGATATCATCATTTTTTCTCTTATTCTAGTTGAGAATAAATATTAGGGCTAGGAATTAATTCAGGGTTTTTTTGGTTTTTGAACATAGTTTTGATTATTTTTTCTAGAGGATTTTTCTTTAAACATTAGGGTCCTCATTTTGTTCTCATATTTGACATGGAAAATTCTTATGGGAAATTTTTTATTAGAATAATTTTCATACCCTTATGCTAATTTTCGTTTAATTATTTATTTATTTTCTATTGATCTCAAAGAGTGTTTTCAAGTTGAATCCCTAATAAAATTTATTTCTATTTAAAAGGATTCAGTTAATTTTTTTGGTATGTACATGGTTTTAATGGAATCCATGTGACATCAAAACAAATGGAGTATTTTTAGATCATTTTATCATTCAATGTTATTATGGAATGGTATATCCATGTTTTCAAAAAACCAAGCATCACAAAGGACTAATTGTGAATCCTTATTGGGTTTTTTGAGACTGGGATCACAACTTGAAAATGGATAAAGGAAACCATATTTCAAGCTTGTGATGACGTTTTTCCTTTTTAAGGAATCATTTTTTATGGTTGACACATCAATTTATGAACCATATAGATATCCCAAGTGTTGGTGGTGGTATTTCATATAGGGTCTGAATAGTTGGTGCATGGTTTTGAAAACTGTGTGGCCTAATCATACAACTTTCCATGGATTTATAAAAGATGATATTCCTTTGTTTCATTATTAATTTTCATCCCTAATTTTACTCCCCTCATACGAAATAAAAACTATAATTCCCTTAGTGTCCTGGGATTACCTCCCCTTCCACCGACATGGGTCTTCAGTTCCTTCCTCTTTGATATTTATTGTATTTCACCTTGGTTGGGAATTATTCTCCCCATTTTCATCTTCCTATTTTTTCCATAGTTTCTTAGTTGGGTTCACACTTTCTCAAATCCTAGAATGATGAAAGGATTATGTGGGTGTTTATTTGGACTTTAGGGTGTGAGGTTTTTCTATTGGGCCTTATTCATAACAATTATAGAGTTTTATTTCATCCAAACACCATTGGGGAGGTTTTTTTATCCATTTACATTCAAAAACATACAATATGATTCTAGATAATCCGTAAGGGAATAATAAATGTGCTTTTCACGATTATAGTGTGATATGATTATTTTTTATAGCTTTCTCTATAGTTTTTTTGATGATAAAGTATTTTTAAATGGATTTCCATAAGTTGTACTAATTTGTATATATAGTATAAGTATAAAATGATTTTTTATTACATTAATATTATTCATTTAAATATATTTGGTCATTTAAAAATGATATGTTTCTATTTTTGATATTATAATGTTTATTTCCATGTGGAATTGTTCTTTTTGTCAGGTATTGTACTCATTATGGGTATGATGCTAATGGGAGAACGCTTTTTCTTAATGAGATGCATTTTTTTAATTGTGAAACCTATTTAATTATTTAATTTAACAAATTTCATTCAAATATAAGTCGATATATATTGTTGAGATGTGTACATGTCCATATATGACTAAGGGGTCGATATTGATGTTTGAATCTATGTTAATGGAATATTCCGTAGAATTTATATTTTATTTAACAATGGGTTTCTCTAAATTTTCTTCATATTTATAGTTCCAAAACCTTCTAAAATGGATTTTGAAGTCTTTGAAATATTTCAAATAGTTTTTTTTACCAAGTGACGCTAATATAAGGTTTCAAATGGTATTTTCTAACACAAAATTATAAGATATATTTTGAACATTTCAAATATATTTGGATACATTCATTGTATTTTTAATGAAATTTGTTTTTTTTGTAATTGATAATTATCTAGAAATATTATTCATGTTTGGTACCTTTCGATATATCTTCTTTAAAATTGATTGAGGATTATTATATACTCTTTCCTAATTGGTAAATTGAGTTGTTTCCTAGAAAGATGGTTTGAACACTCTTGACTTTTTGGAGAAAGTATCAATTGAGAAATTATTTTGGTGTGATAGAAATATCCATTGTTGTCCAATTTTGGGAGATTTTCTCTAAATGGATGATGTTGGGGTGTGGGAAAGGCATGCATGATTGAATTGGTCAGTTCCATGTGCATGATTAACTCTTCAATTTTACATTATATATTATCTTGGGCAATAAATTTTATATAGAAGATTGATAGATGGATACAATTTGGTCATGAATAGACATACAATATAACCTATAGTAGGAAAATGGATAATGTGGGAGTGAAAAGGTGGTAGGCTATTAGAGAGCCTGGTTAGTGAAAGACGTTGGACCACACCATATGCCAAAAGATGGATCCCAGACAAGTACATTTAGGTTCTCCTCTTTTTATTTATAGAAAATTCTCCGAACTATAATAGTATATTTCATTATATCACTTTTTCACCATACTCACATTTGTCTACATCTTATTATTTATACTTATGTTTCATCAATTTCTTTCGGATTTACTCTTCTAATATAATCTACTACTGGTTATTTTGATTTTCAATCCCCTTGTTTATTTACATAACTAGGATATAATTTTTTAATTTGAATTATCATTCAATATATGATTCTGGGATGTGAATTATTTTTAAGGGAAATCTAATTTTTTAGAATGAAGATTTTGGGAAATCTATGTCTGGTTGTTTAAATGATAAAAAAATATTTTCAAACCATATTTATAATGTAGTTTTTATATAGTAATTTTAGGAAATGGCATTTAGGGATTTCGTAGGGCATATGTATTATGATTTTATATGCTAAAACTAAACTTTTGACACTCAATGTTGACATACCAATTTATTTTTCAGTTTTAATTTCAAATTCTATTTCTCTCATGGATCATGTTGGTTTTTTGAATAGTGGTGATGAAGTGGTCATATAGTGATCATGTATTTTCATGGATTGGTTTTACATTGGTTTTATATTTTTTAGATATCAATATATGAATATGTTTATGTTTTTATTTACATTAAATTCTTTTTGAGTTCTGTTGATCTCAATAATCTATTTTACATTCATGTTTATGAATATTTGTAATAAAAAACCCAATTACTTATCTTCAAATGAAATAATTATTGTCATCAACTCAGGGGGATTAGGGTTTCACATTGGTCCTTTCCATGAATTTTTTCATGTTTCTGGTTTATGGATGACCTAACCTAGATTGGAAATTTATCCCTTACAGTTCGTTGTTTAGTAGAATTTTAGAAAATGATGATGAATCTTGACAAAGTGAATTATTTATTGGATTATGTAAGTATGACATGAAATTTGGTTGATAAATAATGAAAATTTGAAATTTTATAACATGATTAATGTATACTGAATTAATTAATATATATATGATTTGTATTTATAAAGTAATTAAATGAATTTATTTTGTAATTCATCTAGGTGTTTAGGATATTTTGTGGTTAGTAGTGGCATCCCAAGTTACGGGAGATGATTGTGGGAGTTGAGTTTATGGATGGGTAGTTCCCGATAGTTTCCTTGTGATATATTTCTATATTCCTAGGTTATGTGATATCATATTCTTCCCCACCCATGTTTGTAGTGTGAGTGATGCCCAATGTTTTTGAGTAGCATGTTTTCTCTAATTTCTCAGTTGGTAATGAAATAACGGCTTTCTACCCCCTCTTTCTCATCACTCTTATCTTGGTAGTTTTATGTTCTGGTATTCACATTGGTTGTCTTTGTCGTATATATTTTTGTTGAGGGGGATTTAAATACTTTTGTTAATTTCAAAAACATGTTACAATATAGATATTTGGGTTATGTTAAGATCATCGTTCATGATATGTCCTCCTATTTAGATGATTGGATTCCTGGAATATAGTGTTTGATATAGGCCCCTAGGTAAAAATGGTAATGATTAATTTTGTAGAGAGATGGTTAAAGACATATTACTTAGGGGTTGAGAGGAAAACCCTTGGGGAAGTAGAAGAAATTTACATTTTTTGAAGTTATATTGGATACAAAATTATTCATGATTTAGATACATGTTGGGGGATACTTAGTGATGATGTTAATATAGCATAAATGATTCAGTGAGGAGTTATAATTATAAGGAACTAGCCATCAAACATTACATAATCTTGAATTAAATGATTAATTTACTTTGAGTATATTTTTAGGTTTATAGTTGTAGAGAATTAGTCCATAACTTATACATGATGACTTGAATAATACAAATAGACACACCTACTCAGTTTCAATTTTTTTACAGAATAAAAACTCATAAAAAAGAGTCATGTCTAATTCCATGTTTTAGACAGCATGACATTTCCTTGATCCCATACTTGACCCTATTCCACTTTATATCCTTTGAAAAAACATTTAAAAAATGAGTGATGACCATAAAAAGCTCAATCAGGGATACACAAAGAAGGAAAACTATTAGTTTTTCAAAACAATAAGTAAACAATGAATAGTTTATCCTATGTAATAAATTTCACCTATATGAAGTATTAAATACTATTCAATGAATAAAAGATCATTTAATACCCTTTTGTTACCATAATATTCACATAAACCCATATAAAGAACACATAACATATAAATGTAACTTGGGACATAAACATTCTTAAGTGGAATAACAATACAGTCGACTTCGACACATATCACTTGATGGAATAGCAGTACCCTTGACATATATAGCCAATACATTGGAGGTTATAACATAAACACCCATCCTAGTATATCATGGCGTCACCCGTCATTTGGTTTATCATGTGTCCACCTGTCAAATGTCAAAGTACCATTATAAAATCATAACACATAAAATATTGCAAATATAAAAATTTCACTAATAACATTAACTTTTCAATCAAAATAATTAATTTCAAGATATTGAAATAATTAATCCATTTAAAAAACTATTTTCAATACCAAAACTCCCAAATAGAGAATAAGGTATTTCCTTTTCATTTTAGAAAACATTAGGATTATAGAGGAAGCAAATTATCGATTACGGTGGAGGAGAGGTCATTGTCAACGAAAACATTAAAACATTCTATTTTTCATTTATTAAAAATATTCGTAGAAAAAATATTCCCTTTAAATGAATTTAATATTCAATGGGTTTTAATATACACCATGTAAAAGAAGAAGTTATATATTATCAAAATATGCCTCAATTAAAGGAGACTGAGACGATGTCCCTAACCTCATGTATGAATTGAATTGTTCTTTCTTTAATCTCTTGAATAATAAGAAAAAGTTAATTTATACCTGATTAAAAACCTTTTTCTTGTTTATTATTCTTTTTATATCACATATTAATATTTTATAAACATTATGTAATCATTTAAGTTAATAAAGGTTCTTTTGTTGATATTTGTTACTTGAGTCAAAAATGAACTTCTTATATTTAAAAGTTTTAATGTGGTCAAAAATGCATTATATCCAGAGTTATATTCATGATTTATATTTCGTATATATATTATATATTCATTATATATATGTATTTATATCAGTACATAACGTTTTCTGAATAGAAATGAAATGCGCCATTCATGGAGACAGTAAGTTGTATTTTTGCATGAACACTACTTTCATTTCTATTTCATAATTCAATGGAATTAAAACATAATTATACATAGTTATTTTATAATTCTAGTATAATATCATATATAATATCATTAACACTATCCTTTATACATTCCACATATGGAATTAACGAGTCATATCACTTTGAGAGGGCGGTAGTCTGTACTTCCTCAAATGAAATTATCGTGTATACCAATAATGGGAACCATAAAAGTATGATATAAAAAAATAAATAATCATAAATCAGGATTAAAAATAATATATATCATATATAGATATATTTTCATATTAATTTCCACCATGAGAGGCGATAGGAGATAATCGATCAATCATCGTTTCGTGCGGAATTATTTGTCCATTCACAGAAGTTGTATGTTCATCACCCATTATATGGAGGTGTGTGTATGTATAGTTTTAATAATTATCATAAAAACTTCCTAGTATATTGAGGATACTGTTTTTTATCAAATAATGGAATAAAAATAGTTTTGGGGTTGTAGAAGTAAAATAAAATAAATGAAGTTAAGAGGAATCGTTACCTTTAATTTGGGTAACTCCCTTTGGTTTTAACCAAAAGGACTTCTTGAAGTTCATTCTACCTAAGGTAAGGATTCTGGTAGAAGGAGAGGTATCTTGAGATATTATTTGGTCAGGGGTTGGATGATCCACATGGATTGAGAGGTGTGAGGAATGAGTAATAAGTGAGGTATTTTTATAAGGGGTGGAGAGGCTCTTTAAGAAAGTGTGAAAATATTATTTTAATATATAATGATATTCGGTTTCTGGAGGTCCAAAAGTAATTAAATTAGAATATAAGATGACTCATGGATGAAATAAAATCATCCAATTATAATTGTATAGGCTTTGGATATTTTATTAATATTTATAATCTTATTTATTTAAATATTTTATTAATAAGGTAAATACTGCATCAATATAGTGTTCGAAATAATTTAATTTATTTGATGTATAAAAATTATAAAACAAATTCCATAATGTAGGAAATCTTTTTATCTTCCCAATTAATATTTATTGTAAAAATGATAACTTATATAACCCCATGTAAATATTAATTTACTAAAAGATATTTGTTTGTGTCATTTTAGTCTTTATGTAAAGTAAATTAAAATAAAGTTTCATTATCACTCTTAAGTGGCTTATGGGGTAAAAAAATAGACCCAAAAATGGACCATGGTCGTAAATGACTTAACCAATATGGTTAGGACAAGTTTTAAGGAAAATTTTATTATTATAATATTCTTTTTACATTGAATTACCCTATTTACCTTTAATCGCAGTAAATAAAAGTCAACAGTTACTATTAAAAAATTTTTATTTTCATCTCATTGAACCAAATTTTACTGAATAAAAACCACCATGTATGTTGTGTTTTCTAAATTAAATTCACTGAACTGGTAAAATTTCATTTTAATGAAAAAGAAAGTTTTTGAACTACAACTAAGTGGTTTCACTGTTCACAAAAAATTGATGTTTTTCAGAAAAATATCAAACATTCAGCCTAATCTATATTTGATATTCAAAAATAAAAAATGTGGTGTATTTTAACAAATTCAAAACATATTTGTTTCATTAATTAATTTGAAATTAATTCTTTTTGTCAAAATAAATAGCATTTTTTTAAGAAACCATAACTATCAAAAGATTAAAACTTGTTTATGTCCAATTTCAAAGTGAAATTAATTACAATGAGTTACATTGGATTAAATAGTAAAAATATATATTAATTAAATTTTAAAACCAATTAAATGATAATATAACCATGTATATAAATTAGAATAAAAGTCACTTTTGAATTAAAGTATAGCATTTTTCATTATTCATTAATAATGAGCTTTATCAGAAAATTACCAAAAATTGACCCAAAGTAAATATTGATGTCCTGAATCTAAAGAATAATATTATTTAGTCAAATAGAACATATAAAAATGACAAAAACTATATTTAACGAGGTTATACCTACAAAAGGTGATAAATCGACCTTTTAGTGAATAATACAGTATTTATGTTTAAAATTAGATTCATTCATTATTTAAGCCTCTATGTTTTACTGGATAAATGTATAAACATTTAATAAACATGTATAATCATATTTTAGTTCTTTATATTCATTACCTAAAATACAACGGCTAGCCATTAACTACCATTTATAATAATTATATTATATTATTAGTGTGCAGTGTATGATTTCAATGAAACATGTTGTTGCGTATCAGGAAATCCATCGAACATAGCATCCCCGTTAAAGTAAAATTATTATTTCATTTACAAATATTAATAAATATGAAAATGTGTTATTATATATTTACTAGTGATGTTACATCCTTCCCCAATTTTGTCCTCTCAATTTTTTCACTAATCAAATAATTGGGGTTATTTATCCCTCATAGCATTTTCAGATTCCCACGTTGCCTCTACAACCATATGGTTTTCTCACAAAACCTTTACTTGGGCTTAAAACATAAGATGGATCTGGTTGTTCCTCATAAGAGATATTCCCTTCCAACTGAACTATCTTTGGGGTCAAAACATAAGATGGATCTGGAATATAATTTCTCAACATTAAAACATGAAAACAATTGTGTAATTGGGATAAATATGGAGGTAAAGACACTCTGTACGCATCTGATCCAATTTTCTCAACGATTTCATAAGGTCCAATGAACCTCAGACTCAATTTTATCTTTTTACCAAAATACATCACACTTTCCCATGGAAAAATTTTCATAAAGACAATATCACCTACTTCAAACGATATATCCTTCCTCTAGTAACCCAACAAACATTTTTGTCTTCTCTAAGCTGTTCTCATGTTCTTCTGAATCAACTGGACTTTTTCTGCCATCTTTTCTGCCAATTCTGGTCCCATCAGCTTCCTTTGACCTAATTTATCGCAAAATTCAGGAGTTCGACAACTCTTTCCATATAATGCCTCCAATGGAGCCATCTGTATTCTAGAATGAAAAATGTTATTATAAGAAAATTCTACAAAAGAAATATGTTGGTCCAAACATCCCTGGTAATTCTTTGAACAAGCACGTAGCATATCCTCCAGGGTCTGAATTTTTCTTTCTGACTACCCATATGATTGAGGATTAAAAGTTGTACGAAAATTTAATTCAGTACCCAACAACTTCTGGAGGCCTTTCCAAAAGTTATAAGTAATCCTTGGATCATTACCAGATACAATAGAGAGGGGAACTCGATGCAGTATGACTATCTCTTTAACATACAACCTAAACAGTTGATCTAGAGACATAGTATCTTGAATAGGAAGGAAATGAGCATATTAAATCAACTGATAAACAATAACCCAGATTTCCTTATTACCTTGAGATTAATTTGGTAATCTCACAATGAAGTCCATGGATATATTTTCTCATTTCCACACTGGCACCAATAAAGACTAAATCATCCCTTTTGGTAACTGTCTCTCTAATTTAATTTACAGACAAGTCAAACACATTATTGTAAAATCAGTAATATCTCTTTTCATTCCATCACATCAGTAATACTCCCGAAGATCTTTATACAAATTTTTACTACCAACAATAAATCAAAACATGGAATTATGAGCTTCACATAACAACCCATTCTTCAATAGTGAATCACAAGGCACACTTTATCTTTTTCCAATCCTCATAACACAATCATTATCAGTGTTATAATCAGGCAACTTACCCTTCTGAACCAACTCTAACTTTTTTTGTAACTCATTTTCTCCTTTCTCTGCTTGCTTTTTTCTGTCTGATAGAGATGATTTCACGGACACAAGAAACAGAACATAAAATTTTCTTGCACCAACAACTTCAATGACAAAGATCATCAAATCAAAAACCAAAGGATCTAATTCTAAATGTATCATGGTTAATGAAGCATTAATTTTTCGACTCAAAGCATCACCTACTTTATTTTCCTATCCTAGATGGTAATGAATCATGCAATCATAATCCTTGATTAATTCCAAGCATCTATTTTATCTCATGTTCAATTATTTTTGAGTGAGTATATACTTCAAACTTTTGTGGTTAGTATATATTTCAGATTTTACTCCATAAAAATGATCCCTTAAAATTTTTAAAACAAAAACAACAACAGCTAATTCCAAATCAGTTGTAGGGTAATATAACTCATGAGGTTTCAACTGAAGTGAAGCGTAATCAATTACCTGATTATTATTCATAAGGACACAACCAAGTCCTTTCAATGAAGAATCACTATAAATAACAAACTCACCATTTCTGGAAGGCAGTACCAAAACTAGAGCATTCACCAATCTTCTTTTTAATTCCTAAAAATATTCATCACATCCTTTTTTCCAAATGAACATAACACCTTTTTGAGTTAACTTTGTCATTAGACCAGATAAACCTAACAAATTTTCAACAATCCTCTAGTAGTAACATGATAAACAAAGAAAACTATGAATCTCGGTTAAATTTGTGGTTTTGGACACTCTTCAACAACATTTTCTTTAGCAGGATCCATAGTTATGACATTTTTTAAAACAATGTGACCAAGGAAAGAAATATACTGTAACCAAAACTCAAAATTTCTGAATTTTCAAAATAGTTTCTTTTATTTTACGGTCTGCAAGACAACCCTTAAATGACAGTCATGTTCTTATTTATATTTGGAATAAACTAAAAATCATCAATGAAAAAAACAAAAAAAATATAAGAACCCAAGTATAAATCTATTCATAATAACCATGAAAATTGCAGGTGCATTGGTTTAACCAAAAGTCCTAACTGAAAAATCATAATGGTCATATCTAGTACGAAACACAATCATTTGAATATCAGCTTCATTTACATTCAACTGATGGTACCCCGAACATAAGTCAATCTATGAAAAATACTGTGCTCCCTAGAGCTGATAAAAAATCATCGATATGAGGCAAAGGATAATTTTTCATAATAGTGATGTAATTCAATGCTCTATAATCAATGCAAAGTCTAATTGAACCATATTTTTTTCTAATAAAAAAGATAGGATCACCCCATGGTGATGTTCTAGGTATAATGAAATCTTTATCTAATAACTTCTTCAACTGCTTCTTTAACTCTAAAAGTTCATTTTGTGCCATTTGATAAGGGGGTTTGGAAATTGGCTTAGCATTATGAAATATATCAACATTAAATTCAACTTCCCGATCAAGTATAATACCAGGAAACTCATCAGGAAAAAATTCAAGGTACTTATTTACCACTGGAACATCATTAATCTCAATACATCCTTTATTTTCAACAATATGTGCAAAGTAACATTCATTTCCATATTTTACTAGTTTCTCAGCTTCTATATAAGTTATCAAAATAAAGGGTTCCTTCTTGTACACAAACTGAAAATCGTTCTGAAAATAAACCTCTATAGCTCTGCAATCAATCATAGCATGATAAAAAGATTGCCAATCCATACCCAAAATTGCATCAAACTCTGCTAGAGGAAAACAATATGCATTTCAGGTAGATTCTTTCTTCACACAAGGATAAGTAGGTTCTTATAATTTCATTTTGTCTCCAACATTCCTCTAGGTGTTTTAACCATAAGTTTTGTATTCATATCTTGAGATGGAATTTTCAATTTACTAGAAAACATATCAGAAATTAAGGAGTGTGTAGACCATGAACCAGACAACCAATTTTCATAATATGAACTAAAAAACAGTATACCTGATAGTACATCATTTGATGGCTCATCATCTGGTTAAGTTGTTGCAATGGATTTCTCCACCCATTTATTCTTGTAGTCTGGATGCTTTCCCTCGGTTGAGTTCTTCGTTGGACACTCATTTGAATAATGACCAATTTCATTGCACATAAAACATCTTATCGCTATCTTTTCATTTCCTACTTGATCATTCTCTTTACAGTTATGAGAAATATGACTAGACTTACCACATCGGAAGGAATTCCCAAATGTTGATAAACATTATCTAGGATGATTTTTTACCATAATTCTCACAAGATGGATATTTAGTTTTCTTACATCCAGGATTCATTGATGAATTCTTTCCCATTGCCTGCCAACGGGATCTCTTTTTATATTGCTTTTCAAAGAACACCTGATCATCAAGAAACTCCATTTCCACCTTCTCTACACATCGAACAAGTTTTTCATAACTTTTGAACTCATGAGAGGATAATGCTCTTTGATATCACGACTTCAGTCTAGAGTAAAATAGATTTATCTTACTATAAAAATCTCAGATGTAATTTGGAGCATACATTGCCAGTCGAGTGAATTTGGATTTATATGATGCCACTTAGTCATCCTCCTACCTCAAATTTAGGAATTGTTTTTCGATCATAAGATAAACCACATCAGGAAAATATATCTCAGGAAACATACCATTGAATTCATCCCAATCAAGAGAATCAATATCCACACTATCCTTGATTTTTTTTCACCATCGACCACCACTGATCAACATCACCTTCATAATGGTAAACATCAATACTAACCATTTGATTTTGTGAACACCTTATGACATAAAAAATTTTCCCATGTGCTTTAATCCACCCTTCTGCTAGCACAGGGTCAGATGATCCTCTGAATGATAGGGGATGTTACCTCATGAAATGCTCCACTACTGACATGTTCCTCTATGGTTGATCTATCTGATCTAGTGCATGCATACCACCACCATTTATAGCATAAGTCAACTAGGCCATCACTTCAAAAAACTATTCAATTCCGATTTTGACCATCTCAGGTTGCTGATTTGGAAGGTTGTCTTCCTCCTTATGTCATCCCAACATAGCTTCCATTTTTCCTCTATGGAAAACCATTCTGAACATAGAAATATCATAGGTGAATCCACATCGTAATCTTTAAATTCTATAGCATTTCAATATAACCGTATATAAATTTAGAGACATTAATTTTATAATATCCTAACTCCTAATGTTATCAAAACAGACCTCTGATATCAATTATAAGGACTCGGCATTAAGACATTACATAATCTTGAATTAAATAAATAATTCAAATTTAATATCTTTTTATGTTTAGAGTTTTAGATCATTAGGCCATAACATATACACGACTACATGAATAATACATATAGACACATTTACTCATTTTCCATTTTTTTAGAAAATAAAAACTCTTTAAAAAAAGAGTCATGTCTAGTTCCATGTTTTAGACAACATGAAATTTCCATGATCCCATCCTATACCCTATTCTACTTTATTTCCTATAACAAAAGTTTAAAAAACATGGTATTGGAATAAAAACCTCAGTAAGGGATACATAAAAAAAAGGAAAACTGATAGTTTTTCAAAACGACATGTAAACCATGAATATTTTATCATATGTAATACAGTTCACCATTATGAAAATGTAAATACTCTTAACATAATAAAAGATCATTTAATACCCTTTTGTGACCAAAAGATTACCATAAAACCCATATAAAGAACACAAAAATATAATGGTAAATTGGGACATAAATATTCTTAAGTGGAATAACTATACGGTCGACATCCACACGTATTACTAAATGGAATAGCTGTATGGAAGCCTTCCATACCAAATACATTGGAGGTTATAATGTTACCACCCATATTAGTTTATCACAGCACCACCTGTCAATTGGTTTATCATGTAACCACCTATCGAATGTCTACATACCATTATAAAATCATAAAACATAAAATATTACAAATATAAACATTTTACTAATAACATTTAATTTGAAATCACAAGAAATAATTTCAAGATATATAAATAATGATTCCATTTTAAAAACCATTTTCAATATCAAAACACCCAAAAATAGAATAAGTGATTTCTTTTTCATTTTAAAAAACATTGAGGCTTATAGAGGAAGCCAAATACTGATTACGGCGGTGGAGAGGTCATTGTCACCGCAAACATTAAAACATTCTATTTGTTGTTTAGTAAAATGATTCGTAGAAAAAATATTCTTGTTTAATGAAAGTAATATCCAAATAGTTTTATTTTACACCTTGTAAAAGAAGAAGGTATATATTATCGAAATATGCCTCAATGAAAGGGGATTGAGACATAGTACCTTACCACGTGTCCGACATGACTCGTTCGTTCTTTAATCTCCTGAATAATAAACTAAAGTTAATTTATACTTTTTTAATAACATTTTTCATTTTTATTATTCCATTTATATCACATATTACCATTTTATATACATTATGTAATAATTTAAGTTAATAACAGTCATTTTGTCAAAATTTGGTACATCGGTCAAAAATGAACTTCCTATATTCACAAGTTATTCATTTGGTCAAAATTTCTTCATATCCTGAGAGATATTCCAAATTTAGATATCATATATATAATATATATTTAGAATATATATTTATTTATAACATTACATAACATTTTGTGGTATGAAATGAAATGTTTTGTTCATGAAGACGGTAAGTTGTATGTACGCATGAATGCTACTTTGATTTCTATTTCATAATTTAATTAAATTTAAACATAATGATACATAGTTATACTATAATTCCAGAATAATATCATATATAATATCATTAACACTATCCCTAATACATCCCACATATGGAGTTAATGAGTCATATCACTTTGATGGTGTGGTAGTCCGCACTTCCTCAAATGAAATTGTCGTGTTTACCCATAATGGAAAACATAAAGGTATGATATAAAAGAAAAATAAAAAAACATAATGAAAACATAAACATAATCTACATCATATATAAATATAATGTCATCTTAATGTGCACAATGGGAGGTGATAGTAAAAAATCGATCAATCCTCATTTCGTGAGGTATTAGTTTTCCATTCACAAATATAGTATGTTCATCACCCATTATCTGGAGCTTTGTGTAATTATAGTTTGATTACATCTCATAAAAACTTCCTAATATATTTTGGATACTATTTTTTCATTAAAATAAATTAATAAAAATATTTTAGGGGTTGGAGATGTAAAATAAAATAAAAGATTTTAAGAGTAATCTTTACCATTAATTTGGGTAACTCCCTTTGGTTTGAACCAAAACGACTTCATGAAGTGACCTCTGCCTAAGGTAAGGCATCTTGGATGAGGAGAGGGATCTTGAGAGATAATTTTTTTAGGGTTTGTATGAGCCAATTGGATTGAGAGGTGTGATTAGTTAGTAAGATGTTAGGGCTTTTTATAATGGGGAGGAGGGGCTCTTTAGGAAAGTGTAAAAATATTATTCTATTATATAATGATATTCGATTTATAAATGTCCAAAACTAATTAACATTGAAGATAAGATAACTTATGGTAAAAATAAAATCATCCAACAATAATTGGACAGGTTTTGGATATTGTTTTTATATTTATAATCTTATTTATTTAAATATTTTATTAATGTGGTAAATACTGCATCATTATTGTGTCATAAATAATTTAATTTATTTGATGTCTAAATTTTTTTAAAAAAATACCATGATATAGGAAATATTTTTATCTTTCCAATTAATATTTACAGTTGATTTGATAGCTTATATAACCCCATGTAAAAATTTATTTACAAAAAGATATTTGTTTGTGTCATTTTTGTCTTTACTTAATGTTAATTAAAATAATTTGCCATTATCACTCTTAAAGACAAAAATGACACAAACAAATATCTTTTAGTCAATAAATTTTTACATGGGGTTATATAAGTTATCAATTATCATGATTAAATGAATCTATGGGGTCCCATGATCGACCCAAAGAGGCTCATGGTCGTAAATGACTCAAAAAATAATGTTAGGACATGTGTTAAGGTAATTTTATATTATTATAATATTCTTTTTACCTTGAATTTCTTTATTTACTTTAACTGTGGTAAATAAAAGTCAAAAGTAACTATTCACCATATATAATTTTCATCTTATTGAACCAAATTATACTGAATAATAACAACCATGTATGTTGTATTTTCTAAATTAAATTCATAGAAGTGGTAACATTTCATTTAAATGAAAAATTCTGTTGTTTAGCTACTACTATGTGGTTTCACTATTCATCAAAAATTGATGTTTTTAAGAATAATACCAAAAATTAAGCCTAATGTATGTTGTATATTCCTAATTACTAAATTTGATCTCTTTTACCAAATTAAAAACATAAAAGTTGCATTAATTTATTTAAAATTATTTCCCGCTGTCAAAATAAATAGCGTGTTTTTAAAAACCATAACTATCAAAGGATTGACACTTGTTTATTTCCATTTTAAAAGTAAAATTAATTACAATGATGAAAATTAGATTAAATGTTAAAAATATATTATAATTGTACTTTAAAACTAATTAAATGATAATATAACCATAAAAATAAATTATATTAAAAGTCACTTTTGAATAAAAATACAATATTGTTCACTATTCATTATAAATGAACTTAATCAGAAAAATACCAAAAATTTACCCAATGTAAATTTTGATGTCCTGAATCTAAAGAGGAATATTTTTCTGTCAAATAGAAAATATAGAAGTGACCAAAACTAGATTTAAATAGGGTTTACCATCAAAAGGCGGTAAATATACCTTTTAGTTAATATAATGGTATTTATGCTTAAAATTAGATTACATAATATTTTAATCCCCTAAAATTTATTGTTTGAATTTAAAAACATTTAATAAACACGTATTATCATATTGTAGTTAGTTATATTCATTCTCACCAATACAACCGCTGGGTATTAACTACCATTTAAAATAATAATATTATCTTATTAGTGTGCAACGTAAGATTTCAAAGAAACTTGTTGTCGCATATTAGGTAAGCCATCAAACATAGCATCCCCATTAAAGTAAAATTATTATTTAATTCACAAATATTAAAAATATTAAATTTTATTATTCTTTATTTACTTAGGATGTTACAGTATTCAACTATTATTCATTAGAATTTAGTTTTCTTTCATTATATTTTGCATAAGATACTCCTAGGAGAATACAGATCATACAAGTTATGACCAACCTATGTATATTTAACTATATTTCTAGTCACCAGCAACTAGTTGATGATTGGGATGAACATTAATATCTCATAGAGTTATTTAAATTTTGTACGGGATTTGATGTTCCTATTGAAACTTTTCATTTTTACACGCAGATTATCTTTTCGATTACAGTTCAATGACCTTAAATTTATTTATTAGGATATTTTATTATCTTTTTGCCTATACGCACTTCTTTTTGTATTTATCTTGTTTTTCATTAATCATATTCTCTTAGAGTGCAATTCCTTATATTTTTCTGTATGATATTCCCCTTGGTTCTTTTAATGAACCTTTTTCAAAATAGTGGTGAGAAAAATGTGTCATTATATACCTTCCCTTATTAATCTTTTGTATGTATGACTTTGGTTGGTAGGCTTGTGGTATATTTGTAACAGAGGTTCTACTTGATGAATATGATTGAGATGGTATGTAGTCGTGGGTGAGGACAATATGGGTTAGTGGGATAAAATATGTCATCAATAAATACTAAGTGAGGTAAAAATGGGAGACTAACTAGGAAATATATATTAAGGAACCCATGTGATCTATGGGATGTACCTTTAGGTTTACTAATCATACTAAGCGAAGTGATACTAGTTGAAGTGTAGAGTCATAGGGAAGGATCTTGCATTATATTCATTTAACATGTAAGGAATAATCATTAAATGTACCTTATTCTAGTTATTTTCAAACTATAAATCACATTCATTTTACAATTATATTTCAGGTTTAGTTTTTTACAGATTTAAAAAAATCTATAACATAATAAACTATTCAATTACAAGTGGAATATTATACTCAGTATACAATATTTACACCAAAATAAGTCCTTTTAAAAGAAAACCTGGATTCATTTCATGCACCATCTTCTTGTATTTCACATGATCTCATCCTTAAACTATATCTTAATTAAACCCTATGAAAAAAAATTAAACATGGGATGAGAAAAAATTCTCTATAAGGGATATAAAGAATGTAAATTTTTAGTCCATTAAAAATAAGAAGAACATTACAATAACATCTCTTAATAAAACTCATTAGCATACTTATAAAAATAATAGACGTGACTTGGGATATCATTACCACATCACTCTTACATTCACCTCTAAAATTGAATAACCATATAGTAAATGTCCATCTATGGATTACCCAATGCATAGGAGAGCTATAATGGGGCTCAGCCATCATATCTAGAGAAATAATGGGCTCAAACCTATATATCTTGAGCTATAATGGGGCCCAACCCATTATATTTTGTTTTAAATTAAATAATACCATTATAAATGATTTATAAGGAACATATCATGAATAGAACCTTTAAAAATATTCTAAACCCATAAAAAATTTTGGATATCAACCCAAACATTTCTTGTAAATATTAATTTTAAAAGAAAAAAATATGAACATAATAAACAAACCTATTTCTCCAAAAGGAAATATAAAAACATATAAATAAAACATTAAATTAATTATGCATCATGAACTTTAGAGAAATTCTCCATGATTTATATTTAAAAAATCATTCAATTTTATTGAAATAATCAATCCACTTTTGAATATCATTTTTTAAATTTAAAAAATATATTTTTTAATCAATGATTCCATTAAAATTTTAAGAAATTTCAATAAACTAAAAATTAAACATTTAAAAAAATTAATGTACACATAAATACATTCATAAATACAATTTTTTAACATATAAATTAAATTGAATGATTTAGAATAATAAATCATTAAAAATGTTGATTTAAATACAATACATTACCACATGATAAATAATTGAATAAAAAATTAATTAATAAAATAAAAAAATTAAATATCCTGATAGTACATTAATTAATGAAATAAATTATCATTGGATTTTTATACACCTTATATAGGAATTAATTGAATAACAATACATGTGACTTGAAGAAGTAAAGTTGAGAAAAAAACTACCTTACACATTTGGTAACTATTGGACAGTAAAACCCCATGAAATAGAGATCATCAAATGGATATATAAAAACCCATAAATTAATTGATAAAATTTTTATAATACCTTCATGGTAACTTTTTATCCCACACAATATAAATGAGTGGTGAATAATTCATGTACCTCATGAAAATGCAATGTGAGATGGAATTCCCTTACATCTTGTTCATCATACTTCAATCATTCTCAAACCTAATGTACAATATGTATATGATTATTATTATTTATTCATAGAACTATGTTAATATATATAAAACCATAAATTATTCACTTAAGTTATTATATTACCCATTTATTAGTAACTCAATGTTTAAGTTATGTTTGGGGTGATATTTTCTTTATTAATCATATATGTTTTGACATTTTTATACTTAATTCAATGATTTAATTATTTATAGAACAAATAAAATGGTATATATATATTATATATTAAAATTAAAGTTATTTATAATAATATTTAATGATATATTAAAAACACTATCTATGGAGACGTTAGGCCATGCATACGCATGAACGCTATTTTTGTTTTCTTATCCTATTGAAAGACCGAACGTAAATGAAATATAAGTATATACATATATAATTAAATTAGAAATATTATATTATGTATATTTTTTCTTTTTACTAAAAAAATAATCCATACATTCCATGTGTTTTTTGAACAAACGACATCACTTTGAGGAAACAGTACTCCACACATCCACAAATGATGTTATCGTATACCCAAAAAATTGATAGAAAGAAGTAATGATCAATATAATTTATTTGGAATATGAAATGGGTTATAATATAAATAAATAGTATTATTTAATGTTAAATATATTATTAAGACATTCCATGAAGGCTGTAATAGAAAAAAACCTAAACATTTTTCACGGATGCGATTAATCTATATAACTTGGACAATAGTATCATTTCATTAAATAGAATGAGATGAGAAATGAAAAGTACTTAATATATTTCACTAGAAACCTAAAATTTTATTATAAAAATTATTCAATAGTTTTCATGAATTTATGGTTTAATTAGGTAAGGAGAATGTAGAAAAAAATGAATTAAGATATGTACTTTGGAACATTTCCACAACAATAACACCTCTTTGAGAAACCCTTGACAACCATTGATTTAGTATTTCAGTGAAACCACAATCAAATTGACACTGGGACAGTGACGAAGAGGGTTTTGGAAATATATTTAAAGAGGTATAAGTATCATTTTTATTGATAATTAGTGGTGAGATGTGGTATTTATACGTGAGTATAGATGGGTTTAAGTGATAAAATTATTGGTAATTTTATATTTAAAACCAACTACATTAAGGTGCAATTAATTTAAACGAATTAAATTTTGGTTTAATATTATTTAGGGTTGTTACACTAAATCCAAACCTAAAAAACCTTTAAATTTTGTAGTTATTAGTTATTTTAATCCTTTAACCATTTTAACATTACCATGTTTCATTTTTTAATTATACTGGATCAAATAATTTTTTCTCCACGGTAAATTTTTTATACCTAATGATTAAATATGAAAAAGAACATAATTTGGAACTTATTATTCCAAATATTAAATCAATTTTACCAAATTGAGTTTTCGTAATTGGATAAATTTTATATTTAAAATTTATCCCATAGACACAATGAAAAAGGTCGGTTTTTAGGTAAAGCATCCCAATGTTTGAAATGATTTTTATATAAAAATGAAATTTTAAAATGATACAATTGGACTAAATTAGTTTTATTGATTTATGATGTTACTAATTATGGTTTTAATCTAATTTAGAACCAAACATAATTCTATAAATAAATTGTATGAAAACAATTTTTGAACCAGTGATTTGTATTATTCACTTAACATCAAAAAATAAAACTTATCGAAAAAATAACCAAAGTAAATTTTGATATTATTATATAAAATAATAATTATATTTTTTCAGAAACTAATTTATAAAATATTAAAAAATTAATCTTAAAATGTTTTTGGAAAAAAAGTCAGTAAAACTAGCTTTTAAAAATAATATATATTTTTATGCCTAAAATTGGGTTTATTCTTATTAGAAATCATTAAAATTTATTGTATAAATATTAAAATATTTAATACTCTAGTGAAAAAATAATATTTTAAATTTTATCCATTATAAATTACAAAACAAATATGTGATGACAACCTCTTAAAATAATAATATTATTATTATGTTATGTTTTTTGTGCAACATATGCTTGCATGCAACGTTTGATTTGGGAAAAAATCCTTATTACTTGTCAGGTATGCTATAAGAAATATAATTCTATATAAGGTAAAATTACTAACATGTTCATATATATTAATAATAATGAAGAAAATATTATTCTATAACTACATGGGATGTTACATCATTAAATGGTGGAAAATATGCCTTTTAGAGAAATACCTCTTTTATCCATAAAAATGAGTTATTTATTATATCAAGTCTATAAAATATATAAGAAAAATTTTAAACATTATTTTGAATATATTATACACATATTACATTCATATAATCCAAAAATAGTTTTTTTATTAATTATTGGTATAAAACACATTTGATCACATTTAAATATTTTTTCAATGAAATATTCATTAATAAGTAATTGGTCAACATTCAATTATCATTTCATACTTGTTTAAACCATATTTTCATAATTAAACTAATAATTTTCCTTACCACTATTATAAAAACTATTTTAATTGTAATAATTAAATAATAATATTTTTTTCAATTATGTGTGATGTGGCATATCACGTACTCTATCCAACACGGTATTTGACTTTTTTTAAATTCAATATTTCATATTCTCCCATCCTTTTCGAAATTGTGTCATCCAGATTTAAATTTTTCTATTGGAAACTAGAGGTTTCAATTTTCAAAATATTATTATTGATATCCCGTATGGGGAAAAGTATTATTAAAACATTCAATTTAAAATAAAGAAAAGGAAGTGTTATGGATTATTGAGAGAAAATAATATGTTTTGATGTAGTAAACCATTAAAATGTAAGGGAATTCTATCTATTAATTTTTTATGGAGAGTGATTGAGAAAATGTTCATTATATGGTGAACAATCAAAAAACCAAAAATCTATTGAAGGATTAAATGACATTGATTTCCCATTATGATAAGAATTTGGACAATGTTTTCCATTCAAAATTCTTCATTCATATTATTGTGGAATTATATTAATAACAAAAATAACAACATAGAGAATTATACCAACATGAAATGTATAATTTTTTCCTTTAATAAATATCCACCACTATCTCATCTTTTCTCCAAATGATTAGTATTTAAGATGAATTATCATACCTAATGAATTAGAATCAACTATTATGGATCATAAAATCATTATAAGTTTAATTATCTAGACATCATGTATTTAGGAAATATCCAAATCCACAGTTATTAGTACAAGATAATATAGTTTTAAATAAAATAGACCATTCAATGATGAAAATCTAATTTAACCTCAAATAATCGACACTGATAACCAAATTTTCTTAATGATAATTCCATAAATAAATATCCTTCAAATTCATCAAATTATTCCCTTGTAAAATTAAAACCCAAAAATTAAATGGATTTGATCACATATACATCAATAATATGTTTAACATTTTTCTAAAAAATAAAATCAATCACTCTTAATGGGTCCTCTAAAGATGTAGTTACATTAGTCACATATTCTCTATGAAAGTTTAATATTTACCATAAATAACCTGAATAATCATAAGTCCACAATATAAACATAGAATATTACAAAATATAAATCAATATGTATTCCTAAAATAAAATACCACTGTATTCTATTTAACATGATCATATATATTTCTCAAAATTTATAAACACCTATTCCATATATTCAATCATCTTAATCAAAAAAGTCATACTAACAGGTACATCATGTAGGCGAGTGGTAGGTGACGAACCCTTATCGTCCTTCAGTTGTGGGTTCGAAACTCACTGCTTTTCCAGATATAATGGGTTGTCACCCATCCAATGGGTTATATGTTTTTTTAATTATATTAATATAACACTTATCATAAAATATAAATTTAGAAAAAAAATTCAAATAAAATCAATATATTGTACCCTAAATTTTTATATCATTAAAATCATTTTAGAAACCAAAAATTAATAACCCCAAATTTAAAATAAAATTCAAAAAATTCCACTAATAACTTTATAATATCATAACCTAATGTCTTAAAAATATTTTTTTATGACATATATCCTATGATAAAAATAAAAAATAATGAATCCATGATGATATATCTATCTCTTATGAAAACATTATAATCTCTAAAGTTGACTAAACCATTCTTGAATACCAAATATAAGAACCCTACCTTGATCAAAAATTATTACGTTTACATTAAAACTAAATATAACATTATTTACGAAGGACCTATTAGGTGTATAGTTTTAAAGTGTTATGAAAAACCTTTAGATAATAAACTCTTAAATTACAAGCAGACTCTTGTTCTCGATATCCACTTTTTCAACCAAAAGAAATCATTTTAAAATAAAAATTGTTTTCCTTTCATGATTTATCTTCTCAATTATCATATGTTCTCATCATTGCACCAGATATTCCTTGAACCCTATAAAAACATTTTAAAACATAAGATGATCACAAAATTTCAGTTAGGGACATAAAAGACATATATCGTTAGGCTAGTAAAAAGAAGAAAACCATTAAAACCCATTTCCTTAAAAACTATACGGAATGAAAAGAAAAATATTTCATGTTCCATAATACATAATTTCCATATCACACTTAATTTACCCTTTTAAAATTGAACAACTATATTGTCTAATTTGATGTCTATAGCACCCAATGCACTGGAGATCTATAATAAGGATCATTTATCACATCTTCTAATATAATGGGATCAACCTCACATATCATGAGTAATAATGGTGCTCAGAGAATCATATCTTGTGATATAATGGTCTCAGATAATAATAAGCAAATCTCCATGGAAAATACCATGAAGATAACATTTAAAATGCTTTTAAACCCCCATGAAAAACACTTTCAGGTATCAATATACCATTTTCCGGAAAATAAATGTTTTTAAATTTAAAAACCACTTCTATAATAAAAAGACCATTTTATTAAAAAGAAATTTTGAAAAAAATTTAAATAAAAAATTTAAATAATATATCATCAATAATGTTGTATAAACCAGCCTTTCTATATAAGTAAAAAAACATTCCACGTTTTTGAAATAATCAATCCATTTTATGAAAACCATTTTAATCATTTTAACATTGATTTTTAAGTCAATGTGTCCCATAACACATTTAAAATTTTGAAATAATCTCATAAATAATCATTTTAATGAATTTTATTCCATATTAATACATTCATAAAAACTATTTTCAAAACATAGACATGAATTTGAGGGATTTATAAGAACAAATGTTTAAAAATAATTTTCCTATAAAAGAGTCCATTACCACTTGAGAAACACTTGAAAATTAATAATTAATGAATATAATAAAAAAAATTAGAAATCAAGATATTTTGTTAATTAATGAAATATCTTTTAAAATGGGTTGTATGTATACCTTATAAAAAAATAAAGTTCATAACAAAACATGTGTCCCATAGAATGAAAATTGAGACTAACCTACCTTACTCATTTGGTAGCATATGAATTGTTAAACCACATGAAATATAGATAATAAAATATATTTTTAAACAAACATAAATTAATTAATGAATGTATTATATTAAATTCATCAAAAATTATGTACACCACACAAAAGGAATTAGTGGTGAATAATTCATGTATCTCACAGAAATAAAAAGTGTGACAAAAAATCCTTACCTCTAGTTCGATTTCCTTAAAACATGTTCAAACCAACAGAATAGTAAGTATATGTATATTATTATTTCATAATAGAATCATTTATATACATATAATAGTTTATATTATTAACATAAGACATTATATTACTAGTTTTTAATTGACTCCACATAAAAGTTATGTTTCGGGTGATATTTTCTTTGTTAATCATAGGTGTTTTGACTATGTTATTTTTTATTTTCCAGATTTAATTATTTACATAATATTAAACATGATTAAAATTTATTAAATATTAAATATATATGTATATATAATAATTTTAAATTATAAATAAAAACAATGTTTATGGAGACGGTAGGCCAGACATATGCATGAATGATATTTTTTTCTTTCGAATTGAATGAATGAAAGTAAGTGACTTTTATGTGTGTATATATATATAATATAATTAAATTAGAATGAATATTTCATTTATATCATATATTTTTACTAAAACCATCCTTAATTCATTCCATATGATGTGTGAATGAATCACATAACATTGAGGAGGTGATAGTCCACACGTCCAAAAATGAAGTTATCAAATACCCATAATATAGAAAGAATGAAGGTATGATTAATATAACATTTAAAGAATAATAAATAGGTAATAATATTTTTATTATAAAATTATTTCAGAAGATAAAAAGTAATAACACAACCAATGAAGGAGGTATTGGAAAATACACATTTTTCTACAGAGGCGATTAACAGACATAACATGGTTAATAATTCTGTTTCTCGGAATCAGAGGAGTTAAGAAGTGAAGATGATATGAGATTTTACATTAGAAACATAACACCCCAGTATAAAAAATTTTCTATATTTATCATTCATTTATAGATGATGTAGTTGAGTACAAAGTTGAAAAATAAAATAAACTAACAGAAGTACTTCGTAAATATTACCTCTTGAATAACACCTCATTGAGAAGCACTTGAAGAACTTGGATTTTAAATTGTTGTGAGAAAAGAACCACATAGGAATGATAAGATTTAAGAGTAGACGTTTGGGTAGATATTTTAGTAGCTATAGGTCTTTGTGCATCAAAATTGGGTGGTGAGGGGTGATAATTTTACCTAAGGAGAGGTGGGTTTAAGTGATTAAATTATTAATTATTTTATATTTAAAGACAACCACGTTGAGGTCAAATTAATATAAACTAATTATATTTCCAAATAATTTGTTTAGGATTGTTAGTGATGAAACACACATCAAAAAATCATTGTGTTTTGTAGTTTTTTTCTTTTAATCCTTTACCCTTTTCTACTTCAGTATGTTGTATTTTTTACCTATATGAGAGAAAATAATTTTTTAACCACGAAAACCTTTTTTATATATAAAAATGAAATTGACTGTAAAAAATATATCTACATTTTATTTCAAAATATTGAATCCATTTTACCAATTTCATTATATATAATTGGAATTATTATATTTAATATTAATCCTATAGACACAATGAAATATATTGGTTTTATAGTGAACCTTCCAATAGATGGAAATGTATTTTGTATATAATTACAATGTGAAATTGATTCCAGTGACCTTAATTTGTTGTACTGATATATAGTTGAACTAATTATAATTTAACAAAATTAAAAATAAAATTTAACTTTATAAATAAATTACACAAAAAACATTTTTAAATTAATATTTTGTATTATTCACTTATCATCAAATAATATAACTTATAATAAAGATAACCAAAAATTTACTGAATGTAAATTTTCATATTTCTCATTATAATAAGAAGAATATTTTCTTATATAATTTATAAATTTATAAAAAATTATCTTTATTATGGTTTCACCATCGATAGTTGGTAAGACTACATTTTAAAATATTAGGGCATTTTTTCTTAAAATTGTATTTATTTTTATTGGAATCCTATAAAATTTATTGGATGAATGAAAATAATTTAAAAAACATGCGTAAAAATAATATACTTAATTCTATCTACTATATAAGATACAATGTCTAGGTGATAAATTCAACATAAAATAATAATGGGGTCATTAGTTTTTTAGTATAACATAGTATTGCACACAATGTATGATTTCAAAGAAACTAATTGATGCTTGTTTTGTATGTTATCAAAAATAGCACCCTATTTTAGGTAAAAATAATATCTATTTCATAAATATTAATAACAATGAAAATTTATTATTCTATAATTACCTTGGTTATTAAATCATCAAAAGTTGAAAAATATACATTTCTAGATAAATACCACTTTTATCCATAAAATTGAATTTATTCTTATATTATGTCCTGATAAAACTTATGATGAATTTTAAACATTATATATAATATATTATGAATATAGTTCATTAATATAATCCAATAAGAGTGATTTTATTATTTATTGGTATAAAAAACATTTGTGAACATTTAAATAGTTCTAAAAAGCATTCATTTATAAATAATTGGTTACAAAATAATTAACTATATATACATGTGTAGAACATATTTTCATAATTTAGTTAATATTATTAATTCCACCATTATAACTACTATATCAATTGTAAAATTTAAATAATAATTATTTTTTATTTTATGGTCAATTTGTCATATAATGTATGATATCAAACAAAGTATTACTCTTTTTAAAAACACCAGATGTTACATCACATGTTTTTTGAAATGGAATGAAATACGGATTATGTTGAACCTTAATTAATAAATCATGAATTATTATATTTGAATATTTTATATTCTTAGTTTTGGAGTTTCAATCCATTTTTTCTCTTTCAGGTTTCAAACCAGGTCAAAATCCTCCCTCTTTTCAAGCTAAAGATGTTAAATTAAATGTTCCATTAGATCCTCACACGGTTGACGGAAATGAAGAAGACCAGGAGAGGTGGAAATTATAATTATATTAATTCTATTCTCAATATAACTATATAAGTACTATTTATGACACAATGACTGAACAGCAGTTGGAGGAGGAGATAACATTTAGTTTGATTTGTGATCGGAAGTAGAACTTTGTCTTTTGGTTAGTTAAGAGGATATATATAGTAACTAAGAGGTGGTTCAACTTTTTAATTAGGTATCATGGGGATTATTAGATCACATTGGATAAATTTTGAGACCAATTTTTAGTATATTTTTTTACTTTCATTTTAATGATGGCTAGTCACCATGATTTTAAATCCCTTTTAAAGGAGTTTTTTGGTGTATAAGATATTGGGATCCACTTAAAAATTTCTATAATATTTATTTGGAGAAAACTGATCACATAGGCTCTTTATGGAAATCAAAAAAAATTGCATGAGTCTAAATGAAGGCATTTTACATTATCCCTAAATAAAGGTATGATGCATATTATCGGGGAGAATGATACAATTAGAGACACCTTCTTTACTTGTTTATTTATTGGTGATACCTTCATCAAGATAGTTGTATTCCCCTAAAATATGTGTGATAATGAAGTTCTAATTAGTGAGCATGTTGAGATAGATAGCCTATTTAGATATTAGTGTCCAAGAGAGGTGGATCATTCCAACCCTAACGGCTTCAAAGATTGTGGTAGAATCACATTCTAACCATATATTGTTCCATATTCATTGATAGGCATGGTAAATAGCTGGGATAAGTCTGATCATCTCTATTTCCTGATGATGTAGTCTTGGTTGTGGAAAATCATGATTTCATCAACCAAGTGGACAAGATAATTTAGAAGAAGGATCCAAATTGAAAGATTGAAAACCCCTTCTATAATTAACACTTTATGGGAGAATGAAATTGGATTAATTCCTTCGAAAAAATTGGTTGCATCCATCCAGATTCACCCTCCTTTGGATGATTTCTCTTTACAAAATTTATGTTCAATGAAATATTCTATGTGTTTGTATTTCGCTATACTATAGATATTTCTCTATCATTAGCATCATGAAGATGTCAACCATCTCTTACTGTCTTGTAAAACTACTTCATATTTACAGAGGGAAATTTTTGATAATTTATTTATTATTCTCCCTCAAACTGAATATGATCATAATCTCCCCCATGTAATTCTTGATATTTAGTTTTACAATCTCCTTACAGGTCTTTTCATGGTTCCTTTCATAGAGTTGTTCCAAATTATCTAGGAGGGAAGGAAAAAAAAAATTCATGATCTAGATTGCTTCATCAACTGATCTTCTCTTTATTCTATCCTTACGGTAGTTGGGACCTCAAAATCCAAGCATGTTGATAGCTTCCTCAATTATGTTAAGGAATTTTCAATCATAAGGTGCGTAAACATACAAGGTAACTTCCCTCCAACCCACAAAATTGTTGAGATATTTTGGAGACCCTTCATGAATACAATTTGGACCTATTTCAAAATAATGAGGCCATTGAGATTCATTTTGATGTGGGGTCATATACCATGTCACCATATTAATATTGTTATTGTATCTAGAGGTACTATAGAGGAAATATTTAATTAATATTATGTTCTCTAGGATCAAATTATTGTAATAGGTTAGTATTTAAAATTTCTTATATTGTAGATCTATAGTATATATTTCCTAGTTTCTGAGACATAAGAATTTTTAGATATCCAAGTACAAGCCTCTTCTTCTTCATATATTCTTTATTAGGGTATAGGATTTTCGGTCACTTATAATGGATAAATTGTCTATTTTTCAGGCGAAGGTCATGGTAATCTATTGAAATAGTGTCGTAACATTCTTAGTAGTTGGTTTTTATTATTATTTTATTCAGGTTCAACCATTGTATCTATTTTAGCATAGAAAAAAGAAGCATGTGGCTCGATATTCTAATCATTACTAGGGAGAGATGGGAAAGTGGATAACACCATGAAACTCCCATACCTCATTGAGAAAATAAGGATCATGGATTCCGTCACTATTAGGGTTATAGATGCTATGGGGAATTTCATGTCTAGTTGTATTCTTTAGATTTTTCAATTCTATGATTTCCAGATGGAATTCAATGTACCAATTAATTGATTTATACATGGGCGAATGATCTTTTTATATTAGGTACATTCACTTATTTATATCACCTTACCTTATCTATTCATTGGGACAACATGTGGAGATAGTACTTATTCTATTTGTATTTGTGACACTAGATGGACTGTATACTTTTTCATATGATGTATATAATGACTGTGATGTAGTTTTCTGTTAGAACCTCTATTAGAGAGACATCCTATATTTTTATATGCATCCATTCAACATCATCCTTATCTTGGATGGGATGTATTTGGTAAAGGATATCATCAATTTCCTCATGATTAATATAATGTTTCATGATGTTGATAGACATTTTTTCATTTTTGTTGGTGATTGATTCCATCTGATATAGGCATGTTCCATTCTTTTATTCTATGATAGCTAATTTGATTTCATGTTTTATGGATTTTCATTAAAAAAAATTAATTGGGTATTGGAAGAGTACAATAATTTTATTACTACATATTATACTGTGTAACCACCTTAATGAGATATTAATTATGGGATTGATCTATATCCCTGTAATTTTGTGATCTCAATGACTCTAGATGAACGTAATCTTCTAAATTGATAGATTTTTTTATTTAGATTGACGATCTTTTATAGAAATGTTCATATCAAATTTTTTCACCTGGGGTGCTCTAATTTTTTATAAATAAGTCTAAGGGTAGTCTATGTATGGGTATTGATTATCATCTATTGAATATTGTGATAGTTATGAATTTCTCACCTCTTATAAATAATTATTATTTATTTTATTAGCTATCTAGGTATAATTGGTCCTCAAAGATATACATGTTCTTGCTAAATCATCATATATGGGTAAAGGATGAGAATAAAAGGAAGATTTATTTTCTATTCTATTATAAGGATTATAATTATTTTTAAGGTCATTTGAAATTATGAATCATATTTTTGAGTTCATGTTACTGGTGAATGTAGTGATATGATTTATTCTTGGTTAGTTCACTATGGTTTTCATTGATGACCTCCTTCTGTAGTCATTTTTTGATGTGCATCATAAAGAGAATATTCATGATGTTTTGGGAGTTCTTCACTTTATCCTTTTTTTGGGAAGAAATGAAGGTTTTAGTTCTAGTACTGTAATGTTTGTTTCACGATACATATCCTATACTAGTGCCATGTAACTATTGATCCATAAAAGGTGAAGATGGTTTTTTTGTAATTGCCCAAAAATACTGCAAATGTGATGAGTTAACTCAATATTTGTAGGATATTATAAGAGGTTGGTACCTAGAATCTGTCAGATTCAAACACCTATGATAGCATTGACTAGAATAAATTGGTTTCTTTTTTCACTAACCAGTTCTAGGAATATTATTACTTCCTAGATAATATGTTGTTTAGAAATATATTCCATCAGGTTCCAAAATATTGATTTTATTTTTAGGTATTATAGTAAACTTTTCATATTGGTTTGGGAATTTGTTGATGTAAACGATATAGATTTCATCATATGTGACTTTTTAGTTATGCTCACGTGACTATAATTACTCAATATATGATCTTGAGTTTGAGAAATTTGTGCTTACCTTGAAAGTATAGATAAAATAACTAATTTGATAGTGGTTTATGGTTTTCGTAGATCATAGTTGAATGAGGTGTGTATCCTCTAAACATGACCAGACCTTTCGATAGGGATGGTGGATATATTTATTCTACAACTAGTACTTTGATATTTCATATAAATCAGGAATATGTACTTTTGTAGCTGATGTGCTGAGAATGAAGTCACATAATAATATTGTTTAAAGATATAGACAATCTTGGAGTGTGATAGAATATCTCCCTATGATGCATTATCATATAGGATATGTTATTATTAAAGGATTCCATTTTCAAATGATGATGTGATCATTTTTTCAGCAGATTGGGGAGCCCATGTAGTAGATTCTATGGTGGAGGTCTAGAGGGACTAATTTACATTTGTTGATTCCCCGTATGGTTACTCAAACAATAAATAAGATAGAGTATTATTCCAGGGAGGATTTTCATTTGTTTGACAATTTGTCAAGTGGTTCATTACTTGTTTCATAACATATAATTAGTCATACATCATAGCATGAAAAATATGCTACATGATCTGATTTGTCTAACTTTTTTGGCCAGGTTTGAAGGTTTAAAATCATAATTTTTTTCCCACTGTTTAGTACGCAAGATGGTGATGTTAAAAAAATATCTTCCAAGTGGTTTTCTTTATCCATTAAATTTTCCTCAGTAGATGTCAGAAAAAATATTGCGCGAATACATTTAACTTTTTCCTTATGTACATGGAGGCTATGATTATATTTGTCTGATAGAGGACCTTTGGAAATATGATCGCACTTCTTAGAGAGTATAAAGTTAATATTAATAGATTATTTACCAAGGAAATACCTGGAGGAGGTAATGAGGCTCCATGATTTACTAAAGGATAACATCTATAATTTTAAACCACAATTCATCTCTGGGGTGTAAAGAGGAGTATAATATACTTTTTTATCACTATTATTTCATTTCACCACTTTTGAACCACATACAGATTTTAAAATAGAGTGGGCCATCTAGACTCCTGAATACATGATTTTGCACTTGTATATGATTTTGGTGGTTCATGGGTGGGGAAACTTCCTTTGATATAGATTTTATACAATTATATTTTTCACTCGAAAAGTGGTATTAGATTGTTTGAACATTTTATGACCATTCCGTTTTGTACATTAATGTGACGGATTGGGTTGGGGAGTCACCAACTCTGAGTAAAAAAACATCTCAAAAGTCTGGCCAAGATATTTTAAGTGATTTATAATAGGATAAAATAGGAGATTAATATTCATTAGTCCTTCTTTAACCATTTAAGGTAAAATTTAGAGTAGATGTTAATGATCATGCATCCTTTAAGGTGACTCCACATCAGGGGTAGCGTAGGTTTAGACAAGAGAGTATGCTTTATCAATGATTCATTGGGCCTTTTGAGGTGTTGTCTCTTGTTATTGTTTTTCACACTAGTTATCACTTCACCATATATAATCCAGATTTATTATGTGTTTTATTTGTTATATCTTGCCCACAATAATTATGGAAATTCTCACATCATCAATTTTGGTGAGTTTAAAGCAAATGATGATGAGACCTTTGAGGATAGGAATTTGGTGATCAAGGATTTCCAAGAAAAGGTGTTGTTCCTACATGTTATTCCCTTGGTTCATGTCCTTTGTTGGAATAGTGGTGGGAGAAATATAAACTATAAAATTTAATCAAATACATGTGGTTAGTATCCCATGATATTTGTTTCTTGCCTTATTGTATAATAACACTTATTGATATTGACTTCAACTTGTTTTATGTGTAATTTATCTCTTCCTAGATTCCTTGTTTTCTTTTCATCCCCTACTTTATGTAACATCCCAGGTAAATAAAGAATAAATAATTTTTATATTTATTAATATTTACAAATTAAATATTAATTTTATTTTAAAGGGGTTTCTATGTTCGATAGCGTACCCGATACGCAACGATGAGTTTCTTTGAAACTTACGTAGCACACTAGTAATAAAATAATATTATTTTAAATGTTAGTTAACAAGTAGTCATTGTACTGGCGGGAATGGATAGAAATAACTAAAATATGATTAGATATGCTTTTAAATGTTTATACATTTACCCAATAAAAGATAAAGGCTTAAAATACGGAAAGAGTTCAATTTTAGGGCATATATACTCTACTTTTCACTAAAGGTTCACTTATCACCTTTTAATGGTGAACCGTCATTAAATATAGTTTTGATCACACTTATACTTTATTTTGGACCAAATATAACTCTTCTTTAGAATCGGTACATCAAAATTTACTTTGTGTAAATTTTTGGTACCTTTCTGATAAAGATCATTTTTTATGAATAGTGTAAAATGTTGTATTTTAATTCAAAACCTATTTTTAATCTAAATTATTTATATGATTAGATTATTATTTTAATTGGTTTTAAAGTTAAATTAGAAAATATTTTTACCAGTTAATCCAATGGTGGTCATTGGAATCAATTTCACTTTGAAATTGGACTTAAACTGGTGTCAATCTTTTGATACTTATTGTTTCACAAAAACACGCTATTTGTCATCACAGCGGGAATTAATTATTAAATTAATTAATTTGACTTATATGTTTTTAATTTTGTAAAATGGACTTCATTTTTGAATTCGGAATATCAAATATAGCTTAGGGTGAATTTTTGGTAATTTTCTGAAAAACTTCAATTTTTGATGAATAGTGAAACCACTAAGTGGTAATCAAGCAAACTGATTTTTCAGTTAAATGAAAGTTTACCACTAATGTGTATTGAATTTTGAAAATACGTCATACATGGTTGTCATTAAGAAGTAAAATGTGGTTCAATGAGATTAAAATAATTTTTTGGTGAATAGTAACTTTTTTTCATTAATCGCGATTAGAGGTAATTAGTGTAGTTTAAGGTAAAAATGGTATTATAAGAATGTGAAAACACCATGACACTTGTCCTACACTATTGGGTGATTCATGGCCGACCATGACAAGCCATGGGCCAACATGGGGACCCCATGGAGCCACTTTAGTTTGAAAATGACATTAATATATTTTTATTTAATGTTAAAGTGAAAATGACACTAACATAAATTGTTTTACTAAAATAATTTTTGAGTGGGGATATACAAGTCCAAAGTTTGATTATAAATAGTCATTGGAAAGATAAAAATATTTCTTACATCATAGTATTTTTTTTATAATTTTTAGACATTATATAAATTAAATTATATATGACATAATAATGATGCAGCGATGACATCATTATTTAACGATTTAAATAAAATGGAAAGATAATGAAAAATATAAAACCTACACATGGACAAAACCAATTGGATGAGTTTATTTCGAACCCTTATCACCTTATCCACGAATTATATCAATTTGGGACTTTTTAAAACCGAAACACATTTTCAAATAATGTAATATTTCTTTACTTTCCAAAAGTGCCCCTCCTCTCCTCTTATAAAAGGCCCCCACCTCTACCCCATTTCACACACTTCTCAAGCCTTTGGCTCGGCCAACCCCTGCCCATTTACTCTCTCCAAATCCCTATACTCATCCTAGAGGATTCCCTTTGGGAAGAATCTTTTCAAAGGAATCCTTTAGGCTCAAATCAAAAGGGAGTTACACTTTTAATGGTAATTCATTCTCTCTTGTTCATTTGTTTAATTTTGCTTCCCCAACCCTCTAAACTCTTTTTATTTACTTCTTTTGTAACAACACCAGTATCTTAAATATACTTGGATGTTGTTATAATATTTATTTGAGCTACACTCTCACACAACTACATCAAATGGTTAAAGAACCTACGGTTTCCGTGGATGGCGAAATTCTGCCTCCCGAAACGATGATTGTTCAAATACTCATTTAACACCTTCAAAGGTGGCCATTATGATGTCACTATTTTTATATATGATATATAATATGTTTATGTTTTCTTTAAGCTTATTTATTTTTCATTTTTGGCATACCTTTATGGTTTCCATTATGGGTAAACACGATATCTTCATTTAATGAAGTGCGGACTACCGCCCCCTAAAAGTGATGTGATTTGTTAATGCCATATGTGGGACGTGTAAAGGATGGATTTAAAGTTATTATATATGATGATATACTGGAATTATAATATAACTCTATATCATTATTATTTCTTTCCATTAATGTATGAGATAGAAATGAAAGTAGCGTTCATGCGTTCGTACGACTTACCGTCTCCATGAACGGTGCATTTCATTTCTTATCCCCAAATGTAATGTACTATTAAAATTACATGTATATAATGTATATATATAATTAATGATATATATAAATGATGAATATAATTCTGGAATTAAAATATACATACCTCTCATTTAGTTTTAATTCCATTAATATGACAACGAAATGAAAGTAGCGTTCATGCGTACGTACGGCTTACCGTCTCCATGAACGGTGCATTTCATTTCTTACCTCTAAATGATTATGTAATATTATAAATACATGTATATGCTGGATATATATTATATATATGATATCCAAATCTTAAATTTCATTCTGGATATAAAGAACTTTTGACCACACGAACAACATGTAATTGTAAGAAGTCAACTTTCGAATTAAGAACCAAATATTGACAAAACAAACATTATTAACTTAAATGGTTACATAATGTTTATAACATGGAAATAAGTGATATAAAAAGAATAATGAACTTTAAAAAGGTACTTAATCAAGTATAAATTAACTCAAGTTTATTATTCAGGACGTTAAAGAACGATCGAGTCAAGTCGGACCCAAGGTAAGGGACTTCATCTCAATCTCCTTTCATTGAGGCATATTTCGTTTTATACACAACTTTCTTTTATACGGTGTATAAACTCCTTTGACTTTTGCTTTTATACAAAAGGAATCTTTTTCTATGAAGCGTTTTACTAAACGACAAAAAGGAATGTTTTTTTTAACGTACGCGGTGACAACGACCTTTTCCGCCGCAGCGAGTATTATTTGATCTTTGGCTTTCTCAACAAGCCGTAATGTTTTTAGAATAAAATAAATACCATATACTCTTTTATTTATTTTGGTATTGAAAATGGTTTTGAAAAAGGATTCTATTATGTCAATATATTTATGATATATTTTGATTGAAATGTGGAAATGTTATCATTCCTTTATATTGGTTTTATGTTTTATGATTTTATATTGGTACCTGGACATTTTAACGGGTGGTTACGTTATAAACCATATGACGGGTGGTGCCGTGAATACCAGGACAGGTGGTTACGTTATAACCTCCAATGCATTGGGTATGGAAGTCGGCCGTATGGCTATTCCATTAAGTATGTATGAAAATTGGCCGTATGGAGATTCCATTAAGTGATATGTGTGGAAGTCGACCGTATGGTTACTCCACTTAAGTATGTTTATGTCCCAAGTTACCTTTATATATGTTATGTGTTCTTTATATGGGTTTTATGGTAATACTTTGGTTACAAAAAGGTAAGTAATGATACTTTATTCAGTGAATAGTTTTTACTACTTCATAAAGGTGAAGGTATTACTTTGATAGAGTATACATGGTTTACTTGATTTTGAAAAACTAACAGTTTTCATTCTTTGTGTATCCCTTATTGAGCTTTTTATGCTCACCCCAAGTTTTTTCGAAATGTTTTTCATAGGACTTAAAGTGGAATAAGGTCAAGGATGGGATCAAGGGAATGTCATGCTATATAAAACATGGAATCTAGACATCTTTCTTTTTAAAATTTTTTATTTTATGGAAACCTAGTAGAAGTGACTACTTTGTAATCTTTTGAGATGTAATAGTTATGTTCTAATTCTATAAAACTCTAAACCTGAAAAGATCCTCAACTTGAATTATTCATTTAATTCAATATTAAGTAAGGTTTAAGGCTGGGGCCTTATAGTTGGTATCAAAGGTCGGTTTAGATAACTTTATGAGTTAGAATTCTATTAAATGATTATCCAAAAATATTTTTTTTAAATGATATAGCATTTGAAGATTACCATGTTGCTTCACCTAAGACATGTTTGTTCAGAATGGTTTTTCATAGAGGAAACAGAACAACTTTTCTGGGAAGGAATACAGAGGGAAATGACCTTTTAAATCAGTATCCTGAGATGGTCAGAATCAGAACTAAACAGTTTGTTGCAGTGATGGCTCAGTTTACTCAGTTGAAAAATATTGGTTGTTTTTATTGATTATATTTTGGTGTTTTCTAAAAGTAAAGAGGAGCATGAAAGACATTTAAGGGTTATCTTGAAAACCTTAAAAGAAAAGAAACTGTATGGGAAATTTAGCAAGTGTGAGTTTTGGTTGCAACAAATTTCTTTCCTTGGTCACATTGTTTCTAAAGATGGAATAACTGTTGATCCTGCAAAAACAAAAGTTTTGGAAGAATGGCCAAGACCCACAAATGTAACCGAGATTCGTAGCTTCCTTGGTTTGGCGGGCTATTACCGAAGGTTTGTTAGAAATTTTTCACGGTTATCTAGTCCAATGACTAAGCTAACTCGGAAGGGTGTTAAGTTTATCTGGACAAAAGAATGTGATGATTGTTTTCAGGAATTGAAAAGAAGATTGGTGAATGCTCCAGTTTTGTTACTACCTTCCAGGAATGGTGAGTTTGTTATATACAGTGATGCTTCATTGAAAGGACTTGGTTGAGTCCTAATGCAGAATGATCAGGTAATTGCTTATGCTTCATGACAGTTGAAAACTCATGAGGTAAATTACCCTACACATGATTTGGAATTAGCTTATGTTGTTTTTGCTTTAAAAATTTGGAGGCATCATTTGTATGGAGTAAAGTGTGAAATATATACCGATAAAAAAGTTTAAAGTATATATTCACTCAGAAATAGTTAAACATGAGACAGAGGAGATGGCTAGAATTAATCAAGGATTATGATTGTACAATTCATTACCATCCGGGAAAAACAAATAAAGTGGCAGATTCTTTGAGTCGAAAAAGTAATGCTTCATTAGCAATGTTGCGTTTGGAACGTGATCCTTTGGTTAACGATTTGATGAACTTTGGCATAGAAGTTGTTGGTGCAGGAAGTCCTTCTGTTTTGTTTCATGTATCAGTGAGATCATCTCTATCAGATAGAATCAAGCAAGCACAGAAGCAAGACAGTGAGTTGAACAAAATGGTAGAGCTGGTTCAGAAAGGTAAGTTGCCTGAATTCAACATTGATAATGATTGCGTTTTGAGATTTGGGAATAGATTGTGTGTTCCTTGTGATTCACAGTTGAAGAATGAGTTGTTTTTTCATCCTGGAAGTACTAAGATGTACAGAGGTCTGCGGGAGTATTACTGGTGGGATGGAATGAAAAGAGACATTGCTGATTTTACTGTGAAGTGTTTGACATGTCAACAGGTTAAAGCAGAGTGGCAGTTACCAAAAGGGATGCTTCAGCCTTTACCAGTGCCATAGTGGAAATGGGAAAACATATCCATGGACTTTGTTGTGGGATTACCGAGGACATCTCGAGGTAATAATGCAATCTGGGTTATTGTTGATCGCTTGACCACATCTGCCCATTTCCTTTCTATACGAGATACTTTCTCTCTAGATCAACTTTCCCGTTTGTATCTTAAAGAGATATTCAGGTTACATGGAGTTCCTCTCTCCACTGTATTGGATCGTGATCCCAGGTTTACTTCTAACTTTTGGAAAGGCCTTCAGAAGTCGTTGGGTACTGAATTAAATTTTAGTACAGCTTTTCATCCTCAATCAGATGGGCAGTCAGAACGAACAATTCAGATATTGGAGGATATGCTACGAGCTTGTTCTATGGATTATCAGGGAATTTAGGACCAACATATTTCTTTGGTTGAATTTTCTTATAATAACAGTTTCCATTCCAGTATACAGATGGCACCATTTGAGGCATTATATGGGAAGCGGTGTCGAACTCCAGCATTTTGGGATGAAGTGGGTGAAAGGAAGCTGATGGGACCAGAATTGGTAGAAGATATGGCAGAAAAGTTCAGTTGATTCAGAAAACACATGAGAACAGCTCAGAGCAGGCAGAAGAGTTATGCGGATAACCGGAGGAAGGATCTATCTTTCGAGGTAGGTGATCATGTTTTTATCAAGGTTTCTCCTTGGAAAAGTGTGATGAGATTTGGTAACAAAGGAAAGTTGAGTCTATGGTTGGTTGGACCATACGGAATTCTGGAAAGAGTTGGATCAGTTGCATACCAAGTGGCTTTACCTCCGAGTTTATCTCAGGTACACAATGTTTTTCACGTTTCGATGTTGAGAAAGTATATGCCAGATCCATTTCATGTTTTGAGTTCAGAGGTAGTTCAGCTGGAAGAGAACCTATCTTATGAGAAACAACCGGTCCAGATTCTTGACCACAGGGAGCAAGTGTTATGGAATAAGGTGATTCATCAGGTAAAGGTTTTGTGGAAAAACCATGTGATTGAAGAGGCAACGTGGGAATCTGAAAATGCTATGAGGGATAAATACCCCCACTTATTTTGATAAGTGAATAAAATTGCGAGGACGCAATTCCCAAAAGGGGGGAAGGATGTAACATCCCAGGTAAATAAAGAATAAAGAATTTTAATATTTATTAATATTTATGTATTAAATATTAATTTTATTTTAAAGGGGTTGCTATGTTCGATAGCGTACCCGATACGCAACGATGAGTTTCTTTGAAACTTACGTAGCACACTAGTAATAAAATAATATTATTTTAAATTTTAGTTAACAAGTAGCCGTTGTACTAGCGGTAATGGATAGAAATAACTAAAATATGATTAGATATGCTTTTAAATGTTTATACATTTTCCCAATAAAAGATAAAGGCTTAAAATATGGAAAGAGTTCAATTTTAGGGCATATATACTCTAATTTTCACTAAAGGTTCACTTATCACCTTTTAATGGTGAACCGTCATTAAATATAGTTTTTGTTGGTCGGAGTGGATTACTCAAGAGGGGGGTGAATTGAGTACCAATTAAAATTTCTATATTTAAAAGCAGTGTCTTAAAGACCCCCAAATAAAATAATAAATTAAACTGTAGTGAATTTATATTAATGTAGAGATTCTGTTAGGTTCTCAAGGGATTGATTAATTCCCAGTTAATCAACACAGGAGTGTGTGATTATCTTTTGAAACTAACTTACTAATCTACACTTAACATAAACACTTGCTAATTTAATTATCAAAGTAATCTTTAAAAACAGTATTGGTTTTAAAGTGATTAGCAGCGGAATAAAACTTTGAAATAGATGGCCCAACAATGTAACCAAGAGGTTCAGTCTCAAGCCGAGACTTAGTCCTCTCAAAAGTTTATATAAAAATGATCCACACCCTGGATCGGGGTTCAACAGTTTACAACTGTCCAGGTCTAAGACCTCTACCACTGTTCTTCGTGGGAAACAGTACAACAGCAACCAGCTGTCCAGGTCACACACGACCTCTACCACAGTTCTTCGTGGGAAAGAATGAATGAAAGAGTTTTGTAAGGATTTACAGATCCTTCAGTTTGAGTACAGGAGACAGTGTATGTGTTAGTTATAGCAGATAACACACACTGCTCGAAATGAATGGTAATAAATCACAGAACAAGAGATGTAGAGTTTAGAGATGGTTCTGGTGATTTCAGTATAGCTCTGGACTCCTTTGGATTCGATTAGCAGTGAGTCTGAGTCCTCTTCTTGTTTCTGTTGAGAAACAGAGTGTCGTATGCTCCAGGTTCACAGGTGGTGAGAATGTAGTCGATGAAGTCTTCTTGTAAGCACAGAACACTCCTCGAGTATGCTTGATTGTCTATGAGCTTCTCTATATTCCTCTTGTGCTTGTGTCGTGTTTGGTATATTGGATGCACCGCACTTTTCTAGTTCGCTCCTTGTTGATTGTTTTCTTTTCACAACCGCATTTTTCTGGTATGTAGTCTTCTCGTATTTATCTCCCATCAGGGGACAGAAAAGATTTCTTTTCAGCAGGTACGAGGTACGGGTTCCTGACATCCGACAACCTTTATCAGATATTTGACAAATCATTAAAATGTATGATATGACCGTTAGATAGATTAAATATAGGAAATAAAGAAATTCAAACAGTGAGTTGAATGAACGGTAGGTAATCAGCATCGGTAGCTTGAACATCGGTGGCTCTATGCGTCGGCTGGTACATGCATCGGTAGCTCCATGCGTCGGTAGGTACATGCATCGGTAGCTCCATGCGTCGGTAGGTACATGCATCGGTAGCTCCATGCGTCGGTAGCTGTGAGTCTATCGGTAGCTTCGTCCATCAGTGACTTATTCCATCGGTAGCTCTTTATACTTACACCGGTAGCTCTACGTTTGTATCGGTAGCTGTATTTATAAGTACATCGGTAACTCTGTGTTAAGTCTATCGGTAGCTGTCTGTCGGTAGACTAAGTCTATCGGTAGACTGGTTACCGGTAGCTTTTTATCAGTAGCTATAGACAGATTACTTATCTGTTTTATGCAGAACACATCCGATTGTGTTAGAAACAATTTATAACTTGTATGAACATGGATAAATGATGATTAACATTTTCCATAGACTTATTTTAAAAAGGTGTTATTGGTTTGATCATAGATTTAAAAGAATTAATGTATAGATCAACAATACTTAACAATATCATAGAGAATGAAGACATAGTTGGGATTTTCAACACAAATAGATACATGATTGAGATTATCAAAACAGGTGAGGTCAACAGTTTTGATCACTCTTATACTTTATTTTGGACCAAATATAACTCTTCTTTAGAATTGGTACATCAAAATTTACTTTGTGTAAATTTTTGGTACCTTTCTGATAAAGTTCATTTTTTTTATGAATAGTGTAAAATGTTGTATTTTAATTCAAAACCTCTTTTTAATCAAAATTATTTATATGATTAGATTATTATTTTAATTGGTTTTAAAGTTAAATTAGAAAATATTTTTACCAGTTAATCTAATGGTGGTCATTGGAATCAATTTCACTTTGAAATTGGACTTAAACTGGTGTCAATGTTTTGATACTTATTGTTTCCCAAAAACACGCTATTTGTCATGACAGCGGGAATTAATTATTAAATTAATTAATTTGACTTATATGTTTTGAATTTTGTAAAATGGACTTCATTTTTGAATTCGGAATATCAAATATATCTTAGGGTGAATTTTTGGTAATTTTCTGAAAAACTTCAATTTTTGATGAATAGTGAAACCACTAAGTGGTAATCAAGCAAACTGATTTTTCAGTTAAATGAAAGTTTACCACTAATGTGTATTGAATTTTGAAAATCCGACATACATGGTTGTCATTAAGAAGTAAAATGTGGTTCAATGAGATTAAAATAATTTTTTGGTGAATAGTAACTTTTTTTCATTAATCGCGATTAGAGGTAATTAGTGTAGTTTAAGGTAAAAATGGTATTATAACAATGTGAAAACACCATGACACTTGTCCTACACTATTGGGTGATTCATGGCCGACCATGACAAGCCATGGGCCAACATGGGGACCCCATGGAGCCACTTTAGTTTGAAAATGACATTAATATATTTTTATTTAATGTTAAAGTGAAAATGACACTAACATAAATTGTTTCACTAAAATAATTTTTGAGTAGGGTTATACAAGTCAAAATTTTGATTATAAATAATTATTGGAAAGCTAAAAAGATTTCCAACATCATAGTATTTTTGTTATAATTTTTAGACATTAAATAAATTAAATTATATATGACATAATAATGATGCAGCGATGACATCATTATTTGACGATTTAAATAAAATGGAAAGATAATGAAAAATATAAAACCTACACATGGCCAAAACCAATTGGATGAGTTTATTTCGAACCCTTATCACCTTATCCACGAATTATATCAATTTGGGACTTTTTAAAACCGAAACACATTTTCAAATAAAGTAATATTTCTTTACTTTCCAAAAGTGCCCCTCCTCTCCTCTTATAAAAGGCCCCCACCTCTACCCCATTTCACACACTTCTCAAGCCTTTGGCTCGGCCAACCCCTGCCCATTTACTCTCTCCAAATCCCTATACTCATCCTAGGGGATTCCCTTTGGGAAGAATCTTTTCAAAGGAAGCCTTTAGGCTCAAATCAAAAGGGAGTTACACTTTTAATGGTAATTCATTCTCTCTTGTTCATTTGTTTAATTTTGCTTCTCCAACCCTCTAAACTCTTTTTATTTACTTCTTTTGTAACAACACCAGTATCTTAAATATACTAGGATGTTGTTATAATATTTATTTGAGCTACACTCTCACACAACTACATCAAATGGTTAAAGAACCTACGGTTTCTGTGGATGGCGAAATTCTGCCTCCCGAAACGATGATTGTTCAAATACTCATTTAACACCTTCAAAGGTGGCCATTATGATGTCACTATTTTTATATATGATATATAATATGTTTATGTTTTCTTTAATCTTATGTATTTTTAATTTTTGGCATAACTTTATGGTTTCCATTATGGGTAAACACGATATCTTCATTTAAGGAAGTGCGGACTACCGCCCCCTAAAAGTGATGTGATTCGTTAATGCCGTACGTGGGACGTGTAAAGGATGTATTTAAAGTTATTATATATGATGTTATACTGGAATTATAATATACCTCTATATCATTATTATTTCTTTCCATTAAAGTATGAGATAGAAATGAAAGTAGCTTTCATGCGTACGTACGGCTTACCGTCTCCATGAACGGTGCATTTCATTTCTTATCCCCAAATGTAATGTACTATTAAAATTACATGTATATAATGTATATATATAATTAATTATATATCTAAATGATGAATATAATTCTGGAATTAAAATATACAAACCTCTCATTTAGTTTTAATTCCATTAATATGACAAAGAAATGAAAGTAGCCTTCATGCGTACGCACGGCTTACCGTCTCCATGAACGGTGCATTTCATTTATTAACACTAAATGATTATGTAATATTATAAATACATGTATATGCTGGATATATATGATATATATGATATCTAAATCAGGAATTTAATTCTGGATATAAAGAACTTTTGACCACACGAACAACATGTAATTGTAAGAAGTCAACTTTCGATTTAAGAACCAAATATTGACAAAACAAACATTATTAACTTAAATGGTTACATAATGTTTATAACATGGAAATAAGTGGTATAAAAAGAATAATGAACTTTAAAATGGTTCTTAATCAAGTATAAATTAACTCAAGTTTATTATTCAGGACGTTAAAGAACGATCGAGTCAAGTCGGACCCAAGGTAAGGGACTTCGTCTCAATCTCCATTCATTGAGGCATATTTCGTTTTATAAACAACATTCTTTTATACGGTGTATAAACTCCTTTGACTTTTACTTTTATACAAAAGGAATCTTTTTCTACGAAGCGTTTTACTAAACGAAAAAAAAGGAATGTTTTTTTTAACATACGCGATGACAACGACCTTTTCCGCCGCCGCGAGTATTATTTGATCTTTGGCTTTCTCAACAAGCCGTAATGTTTTTAGAATAAAATAAATACCATATACTCTTTTATGTATTTTGGTATTGAAAATGGTTTTGAAAAATGATTCTATTATGTCAATATATTTATGATATATTGTGATTTAAATGTGGAAATGTTATCATTCATTTATATTGGTTTTATGTTTTATGATTTTATATTGGTACTTGGACATTTTAACGGGTGGTTACGTTATAAACCATATGACGGGTGGTTCCGTGAATACCAGGACGGGTGGTTACATTATAACCTCCAATGCATTGGGTATGGAAGTCAGTCGTATGGCTATTCCATTAAGTATGTATGGAAATTGGCTGTATGGCTATTCCATTAAGTGATATGTGTGGATGTCGACCGTATGGTTACTCCACTTAAGTATTTTTATGTCCCAAGTTACCTTTATATATGTTATGTATTCTTTATATGGGTTTTATGGTAATACTTTGGTTACAAAAAGGTAAGTAATGATACTTTATTCAGTGAATAGTTTTTACTACTTCATAAAGGTGAAGGTATTACTTTCATAGAGTATACATGGTTTACTTGATTTTGAAAAACTAACAGTTTTCATTCTTTGTGTATCCCTTACTGAGCTTTTTATGCTCACCCCAAGTTTTTTCGAAATGTTTTTCAGAGGACTTAAAGTGGAAGAAGGTCAAGGATGGGATCAAGGGAATGTCATGCTATATAAAACATGGAATCTAGACATCTTTATTTTTAAAAGTTTTCATTTTATGGAAACCTAGTAGAAGTGACTACTTTGTAATCTTTTGAGATGTAATAGTTATGTTCTAATTCTCTAAAACTCTAAACCTGAAAAGAACCTCAACGTGAATTATTCATTTAATTCAATATTAAGTAAGGTTTAAGGCTGGGGCCTTATACTTTAGATGTATATGCTCCCTTGAGATGTGTGGGGGGTTTTATTCATTATTTCCCAAATTTATATGGTTATACTACTGTAATTGGGTGATTCTGGAGAGGTATCTCATAGGTCTATTATTTGAGAAACTATTTATCATTACCTTTTATCCATGTTCTATTTTAAATCATTTGGGGATATAATTTTTTGACGTTAATCTAATGTAATTTTCTTGATCCTTTTAGTCATTCAATTGTGGGTTTGAGGTATTAGAGGTACCAAGTGGGGGATTGAAGGAGGAAAAGGTGGTTAAGCTAAAATTTATTCAATAGATCTAAACTACATTGTATAGGAATTGTACTTATGGTAGAGTCAATTTTGGAAATAATGTTGTTGTGTGGACTAAGAACTACAACATAGAATCTCAAGGGGTGATTTGGGTGATTCTTCTTATTTTATTATCCCAATGACATTTGAGTTAAGTAATGAAATGGAATACTAAGACATAAATTAGTGTGGATCTATATTTTTTGGGGGAATAATTTCATAGAGTTTTGTTTTAGCATAGCCACCTTTTGGAAATTATGATTGTATAGAATAATGGTCCATATATTATATAGTCATTTTCAAGATTTATATGATATGTATGAAAGACCGTATATTGTTCCTCAAACATAGATTCTACTAGACATGATGATGTGTGACATCTTTTCTTAGTCCATATATTTTCCTTATGTCAACTATATTTCATTGTAATATAGGACATAACATCATGATCTAAAAAATCCTTGATTTCCAATAAATACTTTAACCCCCTTCAAAAATATCTTCCCCAATAAATTTCATCCTAGTCCGTAGGAAATCAAAGGATTTCTTCTAAGGTACATTGGATCTTTTTTATGGGGATTTTCCATGGCATCCTCTGTTTGGTCCATAGTAATTCAAGTTAATTTTCCCTAATTCACATATGGTTTCATATTTCACATCATTTTCACTATTTTATCCTTACATGATACAATGGTTGATAACATTTAATATCATTGAGATCATTTTATGTTTTGGATCAGTTTTGGCATGTCATCTTAAGAGGGAAGTATAATTCTTTCAGGGGAGGTGATCAAAAATGACAGTTATTGATATGTCCCTATTAAAATAATGTTGAAATAATTGAGTATTGGTATTCTTCAATTCTTTCAATATTATTTGTAATCATTAATTAATCATTATTTATCTTTTTGGGGACTAGTGTAATTGACTTTAGTAAATATTAAAATTTAATAAAGAGTGAACCTTAGTATTGCTGTTCACAATTACATGTGTCTTCCACAGTAATATCAGTCTGCATCTTACTTTTATATTATTAAGGTGATAACTATATATTTCAATTAATTTACCATGTTTTCATGATTTTATATTTAATTATAAACATTAAAATGTGTTTCGTGATGTCTAAATGAATGAATAATACAATTTAATTCCTTAAAGTTGACAATTATTTTTGGTTAAATTAAGAAAAATCAATGTTTAAATAAAATAATTATTTATTATAGTTTGATAAAAATGGATGTTATACTAAGTTCATTCATAATATTTTATTGTTTTTGAGAGATGGTTCTTTAGGATCCCTATGGTTGCAACCTATGAAAAAATAATTGGTTAATTCAGGAGTGCAATGAACTGGTTTCTTAAAAGAGATAAAACTTTGGTGACGAGAGATACCATTTAATATGAAGTCTAGATGCATTGGATTTTAAATGGAATAAAATCCATGTAAAAGGTTTATTATTTCTTGGATTCCATGTGTGATTTCTCTGTATGTGATAATTATGATGCGATGAGAAGTGATCTAGGTATGGATGACTAATTGGAATGTTTTGGGAAGGGATGAACATTTTGTGGTAATGATTTATTCTTTAGAAGGAAGGATGATTGGTAATATTAATTGTGGTATTAGGGATGGAAATAGGAGTGACTGAATGGTTTAATGTTGAGAATTCGTATTTTTTATGATAAAATATGGGTTGATTTCTTCGTATTAAATAAATTTAAAATCATAGATATTCATGTTACCCATTTCTGCATTCTTTTCCCCACAACATGAAGAATATGGTTATATATTTTTTTTAATCTTTTATAGTTGATTATGATGAGTCTTAGAGTACCTTGAATTATGGATCGATAATTAATTACAATTTTTTAATGCATGTTTTTGTTGGTTTAATGGAATGTTGGATAAGGATGATGACCCTTCATAAACATATGGATAAAATGGATTATACAAGATTGAATGGAATTTTTTATATTATTAATATAGGGGGAAATGGTATAACAGTAGTTATTGGATAATGAGATTATTAATGTAACTATGTAATGTTAAAATGATATAATAAAATGAAATTATTTTGTATTCTTCATGTTTTTATAGGATATCTATTCCTTAGAAGTTTTGGGTGGGTATATGAGAGATGATAACTACTATTAAAGTTAAGGATAGGTATATTCCCATAGTGTGGTTGTGACATATATTTATGTTACTATGTTAGGTTATTTCATTCACTACACCACCAATGTATGTTGGGTTACTTACACCCAATCAAATTTGTGAGGATTTTTTCACAATGTTTGTGTTGGTGAGGAATGGATACACGACTACCCCCACTTTCCCCACTCTCTTCTCCTGGTAGTTTTTAATGCTTGTATTTACAATAGTTATATTTCTCATATACAATTATATATATAGTTTTAATTGTTGATTTTTTTTCATTCACATGTATATATGTATATTATAACATATTGATTATTATAGTTGTGATTCGTATGGGTATTGATGTTTTGAGTTATAACACACAATGTATAGGTTGTAGTGCCTCCTAGAGACTACATGTTTAATATGTGGAAATATATTGGATGTGATGAAACTTCTACATTCCTTACGGTGATTATGATATATTTTAATCTAATATATGCATGTTATGATTTAGTTTTCTATGTGTTTTTAGGAAGGACTACATTTGGAGAGAGATAGGTACAGAGGAAAATGAGTGGGGAAGTGATAGAGGAGCACCTTATTCGATATAATATATAATAATATGTCATTATTGTATGGTATACATAATGAGGGATCCTTGGTGAGGATATGATATTATCATATATTATTTGGTGTTTAGTTAGCTTCCCTTTTGTTCACTGAGATTTAATATCTTTTTATTATCTTCTACATGAGAGGCTTAAAGGGGGATCTTATTTTGTATACCTATTATTCTCACTATATGTATATAATCTATTTTTAGGTATGATAGAGTCTTTTTGTGATCAATATAGTATTTACTATATTAATGGTTTTTTTCAAGAGTCATTTGGTCCTTGAAGCCACCATCAGTACTTTTTTGTTAGTACATGTAGTTCCCTTTAAATTTGTTAAATTGTAGAATATTACATGCTTGTGTTGGGATCATTTTTTATGAGAATCATTTTCAAGGTGGTTTTGTATAATCCCTCACATTACATGTTCTCTGATAGTGTAACTCCTCCCATTTTCTTACCATATACCCTCAGGGATTTTCATCAACGAGTGCCCTATTAGAGGTGGGATTTGAGAGGGATTAACTCCCATATATCATTATCAGTAATGGAGGAGTGCCATTAGGTAGAGGATTTCATTCTAAGTCAAAAATATTGTTCTAAAAAAATAGAATAGTTTTTTAATTTATCATTATATAAACAAGATCTATATGTTTATAAAACCTTTTAATTTATCAAATAATAAATTATTTTTCTCATCTATTTCAATGAATACTATTTTCGTAATATTTGGACATTGATTTATTTGAAATGAAATGAAATAATATTTTTTTATAATTTAACAATTTCTATAATGAAAATTGAATCAATTTTTAATTTTATCTATACACATTAATTTAATTCCTGAAAATAAACTTTCTAGAAAATTATGTTATTATGCATCACTTACGGTATTTATAAAATTATGTGTTTCTACACATAAATACTTTTATCTCATAAATGGATTTAATATATTTAATTAGAATTTATAAATTATGTAATACGGTATATTTTATTTTTAACAATTAAATGTGATCTAAATATGTAAAAATTAGTTTCTATCATAAAATAAAAAATGGTAAATGTGAAAATTATAAGTGTAATGGTCATAAAACTTGTTTACAACATAGGTGAAAATTAATGTTTAAGGATTGATCAACTATATATCATACCAAAAGCTTTTATCTTCAATTATTACATCTTCTTGACATGTGAAATATGTTTTCTCTATGTATAATTTTGAAAGATTTAAAAAAATATTCATTCTCAACACTAATAAAAGATAAATCTAACACCCAGTTCAAAACCAACCAAAAAATTATGTTCCCTAATTAAACACTTCCAATTTTCCTTCCCATATAATCATTTCCCTTTTACAAGACCCACTATACAAAATATATGTTCCTAAGAATTATATTTCCACATAGACTTCCAACAGAGGGAGCAAGCCCTTATCATGAGTGATTTTTCAAAACATCATTTATTTTCATTCTTGAATTAAAAAATATAATTTACCCATTATTATATAATAAAAAATTATAAATTCTATAATGAATATTATTTTTCTAATGGAATAAAAAAGAACAACATTTCCTCTTTTTTATTGGAAAAAACAAAACATTCGATTGTGCATGGTGCAGACAAACACCTCCACAAAACGATGACTTTTTGTTTTTAACCAAAACCACTCATTACTAGTACTATGGGTGAAATTGAAAAATGAATACAAAATATATAGTTAAATTATAATTATCATGAGACAAATTATAATCCACCTACATTCCATCTTATTTTTTAAGAAATAAAAATGTTTACCAAGAGTTTTTCATCATACTACATCTACAATGTAACATATCTAATTTTTTATGTAGTTTATCAATTATGGATTAAATAATCTAAAAATTTTATTCCTCGCATAAAAAGTATCAAAAAATAAATTTACATATATAATATTGATATTACTCCCAATATAAATAAAGTTTATAATCATAATTATTCAATAATTATTGTATCTTCTTGTTTAGGTCGGTCTAACCACCAATTTAACAATTCCATAATATAATTACATAGATGACTATGTAAATTATTTATTAAAAATATATAATATATATAAAAAAAATAAAAGTATTATTTTGGTTTTGGAATAGTATAAAAAAATATAAACTCATTATTTAAGATGGTATCGTACAATTATGAAAAGATACTAAAACATGCTCTTTGATGATTTCATCTTTAAGTTTAATTATTTAAACACCCATATAAAGAATTTTTCACATTATAAATACATATAAAATTTCCATTAAACTGTATTTATGGATCTAGTAATGATGAATGTTGAGATAATAATTATGAAAACACCATGAATTATGAAACTAGTTCTAAATGATTAAATTTACACACACCCAATATAGAAAGTAGGTACTTAGTAACTCATATTATAATATATAATAATTTAAAATGATGTTTATAAAATTATATTGATATGAATAATGAACTAAATATGTTATTATTAAAAAATTTATACTTGAGATTCGTGTTCTTTTGTTGACGTCTTGTATTATGGTAAGGGGTTCATTGTCCCCAATTTAATTTCCTGAGACATATTTCAATTTTTTCTCCATAATATCATTACTATGTTGTGATTACCACCTAATTAGTGTACAAAAAATTATTAATTTATTTCATCTATTTTGAATAATCATATCAAATTCTCTCTTTTAGTGGCCCTCTCTTGGAAAGATACCAAAGGCGTACAAATTTTTATGATCTCGACACCCTTAATTGATTTATGATACCTCATCTTGAACTACCTTTTTCCATGGATAGATACGTCTAAAATAAGATTTTATTTCATGGTACATTATCTTCCTCTAGTGGGATAATTACAACTTTTTTTAAGTAGTTTACATTTATGAATATCTTCCCAAAATGTATGTCATTTTTAAGATAAATTCACATTCTATATAATGATTTTTTAACATACCAATACATATTTCACTTTCCTGATAATGATATATTATATAATATGAAACCTAATGATTTGTTTTCTCATTTTACCTTCATATTTTCCTTATCACATTTTTTAAATAATATTTTTTAACCCCTTTTAGGATGAGGTTTTGGAAAAAAGATATTTGAAATTATTGAGAAATATTTAATCCTTTCAAAATGAAATGTTTTATCTTCCTCCAAAAAATTGATTTGATAAACTAAATATATTTTCAAGTATTAGTTATTGAATGTTCACCATTTAAAAATTATATTTTTTTTAATGTATTCAATTATGTTTTCAAAATTCACTTCCTAGTGTTAGTTATAACATTTTATTTCATGAAAATGTTAAAAACATATTATAAAAACACATTAATGGTTTCAATTCCATTTTACACTTTATCACAAAAATATTTTTTTTCAATGGAAAATTCCTTTCATGGATCACCATCTAAATTATCATGTACTATTTTGAGATTTTAAACTCATTGAGTTCAACCAATTCAATTTTATTATGAAATAATCTTCTATTTTAAGAATCTTTTTCCTTCCATTGAGTTTCCTCTGTGAACACTCCATGTATCATTTTTTCGATTGAAGGTTGTTCCCAATAATTACATATTCACATTGATTATTGAAATTATTGACATAATGGTATATACATTCCCCTATAGATTTTGAGTTAGGTTTATTCTTACATTGAAATATATTTCATTTACTTATTGGAAAAATATTGATAATCCAGATATTTTTCATTCCGATATGAATGTTTGTTTACTAATCATGAAAATTGGTTATATATCATTTAACTATTAACCATGTGTCATAAATTGGCCCAGGTACCAGGGAATCTCGATAATAGTGCCAACTCTAACATATCCCAATGGGCATTCTGGATCCCCACATGTTTTAGACTAGCACCCAACATTGAATGAAATGAAAGTGGTAATGATGATTTCATAAACATTATCGATATAAAGAAAAACCAGAGAATATACATGAAATAAAAAATCCATAGGGAGAGGTGTACCAGAAAAAAAAAATGGTATAACAACCCAATGTAATGTAGAAATGTACCAGAAAATAGGTAAAACTACCCCATTCCTAATTGACGTAACTCACAATTTCAACATATCAATAACTTGACTCGCCTCCAAGTGGTGCATAACCCCTACGTGAACATGGAAGAAGATAATCTACTAAAAAAATGATGTTATAGGTACGGTGTGAGCTGAAATTTTAGTAAGGTCTCCTGAAGGATTATATAATAGATTCTAATATTTAATTAACCATATAAAGAGCTATAAATTTTTAAATAAACCAGATTGAAATTTCAAAATCATAATTAAAAAATAATTTTTTACATTTAAAATTATAGAAATACATTTATACAAAAGTATTAAATAATTATTTTATATTAAATAGTTTATTTAAAATATAAGTCATAAAAACAGTTCATAAACATTGTCATACATTTTTATGACATATATATACATGTGAGAAAATGGTCACCTTCTAAGAGGTACAATAATTAGAGGTTATGTGATCCTCACAATTGTATAGTGATAACATAAACGTGCCCCCAAACATTGATAATGATCAATGAGGACTCATCAAAATTCTAATTAAGATTAAAACATTCCAAGTAGATTATGTTAATGTCTTAAGGAGTCAATCTAGTGTTTGGTCATTCCCATCCAACAATTTTTGTTTCTAATAACTCACTAAATAAGTAAGATTCCATGATCTACTGTACAAATCAATGATGGTTAAATTATTTTAAGAAAACATTAAAATTAAATTAAATTCCATTCTCCTATTTTAAAAATACCAATTTTCGATTTAAAAACCAGATTGGCTTTTTAATCAAAACACAACTTTTAAATTGGTAAAACCGGAATGTTTCTATCAAAACCATTACGTGCAATTTTTTCCAAAATACCAATTTGAAATAAATTCTTAATTCAATTTCCACAATTAAATTCAAAATATTAATTGATATAATTACCATAAATTTCACAATTTTAATTCAAAAATTTAAATATCCATCAATTTCACAATCACACCCCAATTTAATTGAATTGGGGTGGGGTCCCAATTCAATGATAATATTAAATTTCCAAAACCCCCCAATTCAATAAAATTATTTTTTAATAAATTAATTCTATGAAATTTAATTAACAACAAAACAATTAATTTAAATCAAAAATTAATTTCAAATCAACAAATTTAGGGTTAATAAAAAAATTTCATTATGGCACCACTTCCAACCATAATGTTGAAAAATATTAAAATGTCATACCCTAATCATTATTTTTCAATAAAGAACAATAAAAATATAATCTGGTAATCAATATTAGATCTAGGATGTAAAACAATGGTTATTTGATCCACTAATCAATTTGGAGATCTAAGAAACCCTGAGGATTGAGGATAAAGTGGGGGTAAGGAACAAGATAATGAAACTAACTAGTTAATGATCCAAAATAATCCTCTAAGATTAGAAAAAACCACTATTGGGAGATCCTTGGGTAGAAGAAATTGATTACAGTTCGTACATATCCCTTAGTAGTCTAAAAAATGGTTTATGGTGATTTAAAAATAAAATTCAGATTAAAAAATCAAGTACGCATGGTAAGCTGGGTAGAGTCACATGGTTTAGATAAATTGAAGGACTTATTCATGCACCACTTTTTAATGGTTTTCATGATTTCTCTTGATATGATGAATGATTTTTCAAATCATGAACCAACAACGAGAACTCCACTGTCTAGTTTTGCACGATTTCCCTTTAGAGGGAACACCGATTGGACTAACCATGCTCAACCATCAATGCCAAAAAATTATCAAGATTACCAAAATTTATATTGATAAATCCTTTAAAAAACCTAAAAAAATTATTAAAAAGGGGTTTGGGAATACCTGAGATTATTATCCTGATGTAACAACCTCCCCACTATAGAAACATAATATCCACATAATGCCTACTCAAAAGAATCCATTCCAAGAAGATAAGGCCACTATTCTTTCATTAGTGCCTCCCTCTCCCAAATCTCCTCATAATAATAAAAATTAAATCATAGAATACAAACCAATTACATTCCCTCCCCCAATATATCGTGGCTTAAAAATAAACTATCCTGATTGGACGTTCAATCAAAGATAAATCATGTTTGACATCATGATCACTCTATCTCATAACGCGATATGTATTAGACATGTACATGCATTGTTGATATACATAGATCATGTCACATGTTTATGTCATGTACAGTGAGTGTTTTAAATGGTATGTGACATTCCCACTTGTTCAACATACTAAAAGGGTCCTACAATGGAAGGAGAATGTGTCCCTTTCCTCCAAATACATTGATGACCCAAATGGGGTGACACATTCAAGATCTCCTTGTCACCAACATAAAATTTTAACATCCTTTGATGAAAATCAGAATATTACATATATAGGACATGTTTCCTCAACATTCTCTTAATTAATTAAACGAGTAATTTTTTATCTCTTGATGCAAGCCTATTCTATCCATAAAAACATTCACCAAACTATTACCAACTAAATATAGATCTATATGGATGACCATACAAGTCCTCTAAAGGATCCATTTTGATCATAGAAGGATAAATATTATTATTAGAAAAATTAACCATTCTTATATGGTCATCCCAGGCCCACTAAATTTTAGAATACCAAGATGGATCATATGCTAATAAATACACATAATTATTTAATTATGACCATATGAGTGTGGATGGTATGTCGTGCTCAAATAAACGTGAGATCTTAGTTCCTCAAGAATGCCACCCCAAATATGATAAGTGAACTACGGTTCTCTATAAGAGACAATAGTATAAGTAACATCATGAAAGTGAAAAATATTTTCACATAGAAATTTCACCACTCCCTAACATATTATATATCTTGAATGGGTATAACGGGATTTGATTTTTTTCAATTGGTTGATCATACAACTTATCAAATTCTATAATATTTGGGTATATGGTAGCCTATCCAAAATTTTCATAAATATTTAATCCCACGTCCATGTACAAACTAGAGGTGTTTTAAGAAAATGTGATGGTTTTTGGTGCTGATCATTTACTTTTTGGAATGTATAACAATGAGATAAAAATTCAATAATGAGCCATATTATAATAGGCCTCCAAAATCTACACTGCATGCCATAAAAAATATTTTTGGATCCTGCATGCACAACTGACTAGGAGATTTGGAAATCCATACCATATCTTCTCTTACCACTAACATCACAACAATGTTATTCTAATTACATAGAATTTCCTATTTGGTGAACGACCACCCTACAATGGTCTTCCCACTGTAAAGAGAGTCTCTAAATCTAGGAAACTCTTCATCATGCATTTTTTCCTAAGGAATTATGTCAATAAGAGAAGACTTTAACTAATCACGGACCAAGGGTACTTCAACCCTCAATATCTGGACTCCAATAAGCATCTCAGAAAAGGGATCCATCATGTTCCACTGTTATGATTATTGCATCACTACTTTGGTCTGAAGATTCCTACTCAAGAAATATAAAATTACTTCTGTTTCCCCAGGGTATATGAGATTTCAATGGAAAAAACATCACTTCTCGAATCCTAAAATCATATTTTGAAAGTTTTAATAGGGTTTAGGTTTTCTAAAAAATTCATAAACTGATCTTAAAAGATGCACATGATCCTCCATGGACATGTAGTAAACTATAATTTCATCCACAAAAAACTACCAAAAAGTTATAATGATATTCTTTGAAAATATTTTTTATTAAATCCATGAAAACTTTTGGATCATTGGTTAGACCATAAGTCATGAAAATGTACACATAATGGTCACAACTACTATGAAAGGATGTTTTCATAATATTATTTTATATTATCCTCAAATGATGGAAGCCCCATAAAAGTTCGATTTTTGTTAACCACTTTTCCCCATTAAACTGATAAAACATATCACCAATCCATGGAAATGGGTATTTTTTCTTTATCGTCAATATATTTATTTTTCGGTAGTCAACACAATGGCCTAATAAACCATCATCTCTCCTATAATAAACTACTAGTGCTACTAAAGTTGAAACACTCATATGTATAAATCTTTTCCCTAGAATATCATCCAACTACATATTCAACTCTTCTATTTCATCTACTTACATGGGGTAATTTTGAAATGAAACTGGTTGTGTAATAGGTAGTAAACTAGTATAAAACTATATCTCCCTAACAAGTGTGAAACTAGATAATTAATATTGAAACATGATGGGATACATGATGAACACTAGAGGAAAATTTTCTGTCTAAGATTCTCACTCCAGATTAAGACAAAACCCATATATCACTTTCCCCAACTCCTGGTCAAAAGGTATATCTCTACTTGACCTTTGGTCTTATTCTACTTTGAAGATAGGACACACACCATCAGGTGTAGTGAAAAAGACTGGTCAAAGATAATAATCAGTCATATATTTGTTGCTAATGATGGAATCCATACAAAAAAATTATCAAGTGGATTCATGTTAGGAACTAAAAAAATCCAAGAGTGCTCAACATCTGATAGAGGTAAAACACAAATAGGGTGATGGAGACCCTCCTCTCTCTATCTTTTCCAAGTGGTGTAGAGATTTTAATGACTTAAGAAAAAAGATCTATAGGAATATTTATAATATTAACAATATAGATTGAAATAAATGAAGGGGAATAATTAGTATCAAATAAATAGTTACTAATGATGAATCTATAGGGATGGTACCTCTCATAGTTGATGTACCCATATCTACTTCAATTAGAGAATCTTATATTTCATAAAAAAGATTAGTTCTAGATTCATATGGATACAACCCATTTGCCCTTGAATTATCTTATTTCCTCATAGTTTTAGAAGGAGTCAGGATCTTGTGACACTTAAAGGAGTGGAATAGATATATCAGAACATATGTGGGAGACCCGATCATCAGTAGGAGACACATATCATGGGTGGCTTAGTGAAACCCCTATTTGAATTCCTTGTCATTCGATACTGGTATCAAATCAAATGACATATTCTATAAACTGAAAGTGATTTAGAAAAACCATACTGTCGAGAACCACCAATATAAATATAACTATAATCATTTCCTTTGAAGGGTCATGAACCTCCACTGGGATAGAATGATACTCATGAAGCCCCAACATGCCCTCGTGTTCCATTTCGACAATCAAGACTCTATCCTATACAATAGAAATATAGGGAATATTGAGAAAGAAATGATGATAGATAATATTATATCAAAGTCAAAACTCGAACCTTTTTTCCTTCATCTTCCCATTAGATATTATATTATGTGGAAAGTGTATAAGCTCATCAAAATGGTTTTCATAGACATTCATGATCCTATCAACCATCTCATGTTTTAAAAACTTTTTAGCCTTGGAAAACAACATCAACTCTGGATATAACTTTTTAGTGAAAATAATGTTTCTTTCATCCCACTCAAAGAACCCATGCTTATTATCTATAACCATCACTTCACACCATCTCCTACAGAGTCGTATATTCTCGAAGGTGGCCCACTTCACCATTATTTTATTGGGTGTCACCAGTAACTCAAAAAAAGCTCAATCTTTCCCAACTATTCATTATCCAAATGAGAATAATTTGATCCTTTCAATGCTACTCGATTATGGTGAATGAATTTTTATGAATGATTTTAGAAATTATCCCTTGGTTGATACATAGTTGGACCCTAAATATGATCTAGTATAGGTGTTTGTCTCAAAACATAGATAGTACGCACAATCACCTCAACCAGATTCTGGTCTACAAAAGGATTTTATCTCTGGGGTTCAATATTAGCTTCCTTCTATATATGATTCTCATGTATTTTGGGAGGCGTGATGCTTCAGAACATCAGTATGTAATAAAGAATATGTTAGATTGACACTCAAACTAAGCAATGATGTGTATAAATTTCAACAGATAGACAAAAAATATTTGGGTTTCAACATATCAAATTCAAAAGAAAGAGAAAGAATAAAACTAATCCCAATGTGGAATTTCCTGAACTACCCATGGAGAATAAAGGTTTGATGTGGTTATATACATCCAGGACCTAAATCAAAACTACCGCCTAAGTCTTTTCAAGATTCAATATTCCATACTGACTTCAAGAAAACAATCTCATCCATCCATGGATACAATTTATTTACAAACTGGATTGGGTATCCTAGTTTCCTAATAACTGATCCATCACCGACATTGATCGGAGCAAATTCTCAATCCCCATTGGTTTGTTATTAGTATCGAGCATCATACAAAATGAATGTGAGAACAATTTTTACACACAAAAAAATATGTATGTAAAGGAAAATATGATAGTATGCATAAAAGAAAAACACTACAGGGATAATTGTATCAGAATTCCAATAGGTATAAAATCCAAAATTACTATAGCATTGTTCTATAAAATAGGTAAAACTATCCAAGTCCCATGATACAAAACTCAGTAAATCCATTTATCAATATCTAGAACCAAGTATAATTAGAGCATTACAGCTAATCAAAATTCAAGGCAGATAATATAAAAACACGTGAGGGCATAAAAAGTGTATGGGGTAAATTTTTCATAGGGAATCGGAAAGGAATCCATTATAAATACCAATATTTAATTAACTAAAAAATATATTTTAATTGATAATTAAATGATTTTTTCACTTCGAAGTCATATTTAGACAAATCATTCCTTAAATTTATAATGAAGAAAATAAAATAAAACATAGGTCAAAATTCACTATTTTAAGTAAAATTGTTTATATAAATCATTTCACATGTAAAAAAATTCATAAAAATTGGAATAAATTTATTAATTCATATATAAACAAGCGAGCAACGTGGTCATCTTCCAAGATGTATGGTTGTTCTAGGTTATGGGATCCTCACCGACTTGTATATGATAACGACAATGTGAACACACATCCCTTATCACTATTAAAAGAGGATGTGTTTACATCATATAGAGGAAAAACATTTCCAAATAGTTTATGATTGAGTTCAAATGCATCAATCTATAGATTGGTCATTCCTTTCCTAGCATGTTTGTTCCAAAAAACCCACTTGCTACCTAGGATTTCTTGTGTTGTAGTAAAGATAAATGGTAGAAATTTTATTTTAAGAATAAAATAATAAAATTAAATCTCAATGTACCATATCAAAATTCAAATTTTCCATTTAATATCTAAAATGGATTTAAAAAAAAATATGCCTTTCTGTAAGATAAAAAAAGATTTCTATAAAACCCATTTTAATCCATTTCCTCTCAAATATGAATTTTAAATCAATTCACAATTCAATTTCAAAATTTAATTTCCACAATTAATATCAACAATTTAATTGAAATAATTTCCATAAATATTAAAATAGTAATTAAAAAATATAAATTTCCACATTTTTTCATAAATGTCACAATCACACCCCAATTCAATGGAATTGGCGGATTGTCGAATTTCATGCTAAAATTCAATTTCCAACACACCGATTTAATGGAATTGAGTTTTTATTCCATCAATTGAAAAAATATCCTTTATAATAGTAATGGATTTAAAATCAACATTTGAGTTTAAATAAATCAATTTAGGGTTTATAAAAATTGTGTATCGTAAAGGAACCACCTACCACAAAATCCCTAGATCTCAAAAACTACAAACCCCAATCAGGATATTCCAAGGGGAAAATGAAAATGGAATATGAGAATCAAACCTATATCTATGATCTAAAATAAAGGATATTATATACAAAAATTAGTATGGAGACCTAGGAACCCCTTGGGAAGAGGGATGAGAGATTTGGATATAGGTAACGAGTAGATGAAATTAACCATGAAAAGATGGGAAATTATTCTCCTTGATTCTACTCACTTATGAAGGGGTTCTGAGGATCTGAAAACTACTTGTGGGAGCCCACGGAGAATGATCAAATGATTACGGGTAGGGCCGGTCTTTTGGGGTCATAGAAAAAGTGTTTTTTGTTTTTTAAAATTATAACCTGGATTAAAAAATCATGTATGCATGGTTAGATGGTAGATCCACAAGGTTTAAAAAACACATAAACCATATTTGTTCCCCTTTTAATAGGTTTCATGGTTTTTACTAAGAGGGAATACAATTTTTCTAACTTTTCACCAACCATACAAAACCCCACTACCTAGTTTTCCATGGTTTTCCATGAGAGGTCAAAATGTTTTGTAAACCAGTGTGCAAACTATGAGCCACCCAAATAATTTCATGATTTCAAAAAATTTCTCCCAAAATAACCCCAAATTAATCCCAACCAAACTGCGATTAATAAGAGTGGTTTAGAAATACCTAAAAATAGTAACTCAATGTTATACCATTACTCTTCGTAAGGGTTATAATCATGTTATCCTTTTATTAACATGGGGAAAAGTATGGATGTTCTATATAATGAAATATTAAAATGGATGTTTATGAAAGGTTGATTATTATTCATGTTATTTTTATTCATATCAACCATATAGTGAATACATGAGATGTAAAAAGATATCAGGGTGAAAAACTATATATCCCCTCTATGATTTGGTTAGCCTCAAGAGTGAATGGGTTTCATTATTTGTGTATTCTTATCCAATTCAAGCGTGATGTATTGTTTTTTTACTTGATGGAAAAAATCATGTCTTGGATGTGTCCCTAATAGAAAAAATTATTTGAAATTTTTTATTAATTATTTATGAATTTATTTATTATTATCCTTGTAATTTTTTGTATTATTATGTGATCCATGAATTTATTTCAAACTCATGTGTTCACATATAAGTCTGTATTTGATTGTGATTTTTTATGTATATATTAGTCAATCCATGATAGCTTTTGTTATAAATTTTATCATATAATGAATTTTGATCTCACCTTTGTTATGTTAAATTTCATTAAGATATAATGAAATATAGTAAAACTGATATGTATTGATGAAAATATCATTTCTATCAACTTAATTGGACATGTTGAAGAGTTTTCCAAGATCAATTATTTTATAATAAAGTGGGGAAATTTTCACATAGTTTACAAATACATGGGTTATTTAATTAGCACTTTTTTACTAAGCCTCAACATATCTAAACTCAAATGTTCATGGGAATATAGGTTATGAATGATTTTATGTAATTCATTTCATTATTTTATAGTTATAACTAAAAACTAAAATTGGAATCAAATTCCGTATGTATATTTAGTATTTTCAGCATCTGATTAGGGAGAATGGGTATGGGGTGTCACAATTGGTTTCTGAGATGGGTATATATTTATTTAATGGTTAAGATGTTATTTAAGGATAATTTATTGTTTGAAAATCTGTTTTTTTATGATAACTTCAAACTAATATAAAACTCTTTTAGTTTATGTATTTTATATTAATATTTCAGGTAAATGGATAAGAGACCATTAGTGAAAACCCTTAGGAAAAGTCCTAAGAATATATATATGGTAACATCCTAATATTTTGGTAAATTATATATTAAATGGTTTTCCTAGAAAATTCATCTCATTATAGATACTAGAATGGGGATATAGTTGTGCCTTAGATTCCCATAAGTCTAACCAACATTTAAATGGTTGATTTATTGTCAACTAAATCTTTTCTCAAGTGCATGGTGAGTGGGCTTAAGAAAACAATATTTTCTAAAAACTCCTGGTGGATTTGTTTTGGTTAACCACATTATCTTTACTAAAAATTACTTTGGATTTACTATTTTAAAAAATTAGTTCAAATAAAATAATAAAACCTAATATAAAGAAACCGATATTGAACAAAAAGTTATTAAGGATGAAATGAAATTTAATGTAATGATTTCAAAGAGTAAGATATTTTCTTGCTGAATTTCACATGTATTTGTCATACAATAATACACTTATTGTGTTAATTATTTATCGCTCACATTAACTCATTTTTGGATTTAGAAATGGTAGAAGCTTAAAATAATCATGTTATTAATTGATATACCAGAAACTGTCAAGATTAACCCAACGATCAACCAAATGAGATAAGAACTGATACGAGAAATATTATCATTGTAACAACCAGCTATAAATAATTATAATTAACAATGTAAAAATATTTGGGTTACCAAAAACACTAAATAATAGACTTATCAAGTATCATGCATGATCATCTAAGGAAACTGATGAGGGAAAGAATATTCAATTTCTTCTTATCAGGAATGCTAGAGGAAACACCTAGGTGAATAACTCAAAGGAAGGTTAAGATGATTCATGTGTGTAAAATGTGGTGATCGAGAAAAAAAGTCAATGGAAACATAAATAAATTGTTTTGCATGATAATGATAAAAAATTCCCTAGTTATACCACATATATGAAGTTAGAAAACTCATTCTAAATTATATTATGATTTACATATATCATAAAAATACACGTTAAAACATTCATTATGGAGTCATAATTAATATTATGTTTATATAATATATTTATGTGCGAAAATGTAACACCAATATACATTAACTTATGTTATTATCTCTTTGAAAACTGTTTTTTGAATAGTTTTATTCAAAAAGATCACTGAACCAAAACAAACCTCAAAATATTATATAACATTTAAAATTTAACAATATTATTTATAATTAAAAATAGATATAACAGAATTATGAAATATAAATATAAATAAAAAAAATATATCAATTCGATTTCACTAATAAATTAAATTATTCTATCTAAATAATAAAAAAAGAATGATTTATTAATTAAATTTCCAGCCTTTAAAAATTGATTATTATGTTCTTTTTTTGAATTTAATAAAAAAAATTTTTGAAAGGATACTATTTTTATCTATATTATATTTACACTAAATTTGTTTAGTAATTCATAAAAAATAGGAAAAATATAGTCAATAAATCAAAATGTTAATTTCCAATGAAAAAGGTTTTCATTATATATTTATGGATTTTTTTGAAAGTGAAATTCTAAAAAACTTTAACATTAATATGAAAAAGTTGAATTTCTTTATTTATAAAACAATTATTAGTGTTAATCGTTAAATTTTTTCATAAATATTTAATTTTTACTTGAATAGTCGAAAATATAGGTTTCAAAAAACTATAATTTATGATGCTTCCATTATACAATAATGATATAAAATATTATAAAAAGTTTTACACACATGAAGAGTAAACCCAAAAAATTCAAAATATAGTTATTGATTTTGAAATCCTATTTTTAACATTTTATAAAGATAAGTAATAATTTCTAATAATAGAAAATATTTTTGGTCTTTTATTTTAATCAAATATTATTTTAGTAAAATTCATAATTTTCATAATTTGAATGCAAAATAACATCTATTTTTTATTATAATCAAAATTATATCATGATAATCAAAAAAATTATAACATTAACCTTCACATAATTTTTAATTTTAGAAATACACATTTTTTATAAATAGGATTTTACACATTACATTCTCTAATTTTATAATTGAGTTTTCATACCCATTGAAATTTTTTCTAGTAAAATTGATTTATTATTATGAATCGGTAAGTCTAAATAATGCAATAAGTACTGTTTTATTTTCATTCATAAAATATTATTTACTTATTTGAAAATAGATTACCGCATTTAAACAAAAATTTGTAGAAGATAAAATTCTAAGCATAAAATTCATAAATAGATGTTGAAAACCCATCTAAAAGAGAAATGTTGCGTTATTTTAAAAACTATATCACCTACCACTCCATTTTTTTTTATTTTTCATTATAATTAAAACATGTGACCTATTTATATTAATTTGATATATTTTCAAAAAATATTTTTATGCCCTTATTGAAGGGGTCTTTACCTTCTACTTCATGACCAAACTAAAAAATTCTTATTTAAATGAGTCCAATTTTCATTCTCAATAATCCTATTAGTTTTCGTTGATCTTATTTTCATAATTGATTCTCCTAAGGCCTTCATTTACTATGAATCTTATATGGTATGTCTCAAGTCCTCAATGTTTGTACTTTTTCATAACTTCTTTACATTTAGTAGAATCAGTGTATTAGGGTTAGTGGTTCATTATACAAAACAAAATTTATTGATACATTCATATTATTTTAACCGTGATATCATTAATATAGTTTCAATACAACCTAATTAATTTTTTAAAAAATATTCATTTAGTTCATGTTTTCAAAATATCCTATTCAGGATCTCTATTTTAATTTCCTCTATTTCAAACTAACGATGTTATAAGAGTTCTGGTAAACTCAATTACCTTAATTAAGTTTGAATACATGTATTTGATGATACTTATTCCAGGTTTATATACTTTTACCCTATGTTTTTTTTATTGTAAATTGACTTCCTCTCTAGATAGAATGAAATATTATTAAAAATATTTTAAATTTAAGGAATTTATTCCCCAGAAATTATATCGTTACTAAGTTTAATTAGTATCATTTTTAATGAACATTTCATGGGCCTACCTATAATTTCTTTTCCCACTAGTGTTCTCCTATATAATTTGAAACCAAATTATTATTTCTCTCACGTGAAATTAATATTACACTTCCCCTATTTCAAACAGTATATTATCATACTCTTTTTATAATGTGGGTTTTCGAAATAAAATTAAAAATGTTCAAAATTATTTCCACCCTTACTAAATAATGTGTTTTATGTTACACCCCAAATTTATTTCAATAAAATTTATATATATCTAAGGATATATATTTTATGCTACTCCATTTTAAAGTTAAATTCCATCTCAATACTTTACATCATATATTTGAAATTTTCTTTTGAATATAAATCATAACTTCTTATTTTATTAAAACATAAAAAACAATTTTATGGTTTTACTTCCACATTAAAATAAATTTGAAAATGTTTTATAGTCATAGAAATTTAGTTTCATGAATTACCCTCATAATTTTCCATTATAATTTTAGGAATCTGAACATGTGGATATCCTCATGGCCACTATCTTTATAAATATATCTCTGTTATCGGCATGATTTTCCATCCCATGAATTTCCTCTGTGAATACTATATATTTCCTAATATTGATTAAATTGTGTTCCCCAATATTCTAGGATTTAATTTATGGAATTAATTATTGAATCGACCTTATAACGCTTATAGTATATTGTGTTAGATTGTAGGTTCTTATGTAGAATGATATTTCGTTTATTACTTAGGGAAATATTGAGAATCTATATATTTCTCATTCAGATATAAATGTTTATTGACTACTCAAAAATTTTCTTATGTATTTTTTTAAATATTCAAAGCCTTTCTATGGATGGTTCATGATATTTATATCCCTTTTCTATATATGGTTAAATATATTGAATATCAATAATTTTTTATTCTTATGTGAATGTTTTGGAAGAAATTTTTTTTCATTGTATTTTGATTCATATATTTCCTATAGTCAATGCTTTATAGATAAATAAGTTATGGGTTTGGAATGTTATTATATATGCATGTATTTTATTAGTGGGTCTCATGATGAATTCATTTTGGTTATTTGGGGTATGCATACCAAATTCCATCATGAATTCTTGGTTACAACCATAATGGTAATATTGATTTCTTGGATGATTCCATTCTATTTAAACATTTCTATCATTATACATTCTATCACCATGAATTTAGTTATATTACCCATGTTATTTTTATTCTTTTGTTCCATCAGTGGAATTATTTCATCTCATGTTTATGTTATATAATATTATATCAATATTATATATTATTATCATATCATTCATGAAAGTATAAATTATTATATATGTCATACATTGTCCTCCTCTTATTTTTTGTTTTTTATTTAAATATTTTTTCTGGTTCATTTTCATTTATCATGACCCTTCTATTGTAAGTTTACCAATTATTTTTAAAGTGTTTTATTTAAAATTGAAAAAAAAAAGATTATAGGTGATGTATGTTTTCCACTATTGTGTGTTGGATCTCACCCTTGTTATGGTTTCATTTTCTATGGTTGTTAAGAACATTAGTAAAAATAATATGTATAGAATAATGAATCATGGTCAAGACCTATTGGAATATATTGGAGACTTATTAAGGATTAATATTTTTTTCTTATATATTGGATAAATTACCATTAGTTTACACATAAATTGGTTTTGTTAATTAATTATTTTTAATTATTATCTTAAGAAAAAAACAAAAAAGATCAAATAAATCTGTATAATTAAAAAAATTCTATAATTCATGAAATTATTGTATATTTATATCCATGAATCTATATTGTATATCAAATATAGTAACTTATGTATGTGTAATGATAATGCTCTTAGGGTGTGGGTATGGGAAGTTACGTTCTCCATTTATAATATTATCAAAATGAATGAATCCCCATTACTCAAATACAATTAATTCATTTCTTTAATAACATATCAAAATAAAGAAATTGTATGGAAACTTATCTGAATATACCACAATGTAACATTTCCTTTGTAACTCATACTAATAAATATAATACTATAATTTATTTAACCAAAATATATGGTCATGAGAACTATACCTCCTCTATAACAAGAATATTCTTAGAAATCAGTTGAAAGAAACTAGAATCAAGTGTCTAGTGTAATAATTTTGTAATGACTCTCCCTTTTTATGCAATTTTTTAGGCCCGTGAAATATTTATATGAAAATCCTCCATGAGCCATTAAAATATCAATGATTACTAAAAATAAAATAATAACCATTTCCTCCAAAAGTATCTTTTGACCCTATATTAAATCCAATATTAAAAAATAGATATGAATGAAAAAAACTATAATTTTAAAATAATAAAAAATATCGGTGTTTATAAAATGATGACACTAAAATAAGAAAATCAATCACAATCATGGATTTGTTTTTAGATTCCTTCCTACAATGGTGACTAACTACACTCCATATCATAATGTTTCTTTGGCCTACTTTTCTAAACATTATAAATTCATCATGCATCCATGAAATTATATATGAATACATTCCCATACCTAGAACTACATAAGTGGAACTACATAACCACCAAGTTGTAAATGCATTGTATGAGTTCCATATAAGGATCTGGCCTTTTTAAATTACATAATTTTAAATATTATTTAAGAAATCACTTCCATTAATATTGATGATCATTTAAATTTCAGAGTTTTAGATATTTTAGGAAAAAATACACACATAAAATTCTACATTAGTACCAATTTGATACCACAAAAAATGTGTATTTTTTCCAAAATATATGACTTTTCAAATAAAACATGATTCCTTTGATAAGTCTTCATAAAATTTAAAATTGCTTCCTTATTTTTCAATCACATCCTTAAACCCTGTGATAATCATTTGAAAACATGGTATGAAAAATAATCTTAGTAAGGGATATAAAAAGAAGGAAAGAAAACAATAGTCCATGAATACTTGTACTTTATGAAATCATCTTCCAAAAAACATACATATCCCCCATATAAACTTATATTGTGAAAAATGAAATTTCCATGATATTTATAGAATACATATAGAACATAAATAGATCCATAAAGTTATCTTGAGGAATTAATTAAATAATCTTTTAACCCTCTCGGTTAACAAATAATTTGTAACCATCACAAGTACCTTGCAATGTGACCCACGCGGCTACCTTATTGTATAACCATCGCAGTTACAGTTGGAGTAACCATACGTTCGACATCCAACATACACATACCCATTTCATTGGAAGTAAATACAAGGCCCATCCTTTATCATAAAATATTACCAATAACCATAAACTAATCATAAATCATGAATAATATCATAAATACATTTTTTTAAAATTTTGTAAAAGGGAATTTTAAAAGAGGATTTTAAAGGAAAATCCCATCACAAATATCATATAATTTATGTCAGACATAATATAGTGGATAGAATATGTATATACGGTGTATGTACCCTTAATTTAACATAATATAAACAAAATTCACCACACAAACAATTTAAATACCACAAAAACAAAGAAGTAGAAAGATAACCCAAATAAGGGAAATCCAGGTAAGAATTCCCTTGCCTCTGGTTTCCCTTACATTGAACTTGTTTAATCCTCCTATATAATGGTTAAAATACTGATATTAATGTATTAAAAATACATTATCATTTTTATAACACCTATTATGATAACTTTACTACATCATTTCACCCTTTATTTATTAGTATTTTTTCCCTCCATTATTTTGGGTGCGTTCTTTAAATGATTTCCATGGTTGGTTTGTATATGATTTTCCTGTTGTATGGAAATGAAATTCCAGAATTGGAATTAAATGGTATTTATATGTTTCCAGAATATATAATGATACCATAAATAATTTTTTTACCATATCTTATAATGAATGTCTAGATAAAACATTATTGATATTTGTTTAGATCATTTTTTCATTTCCTCGAGAATAATCAACTTATTTCATTATATAAATTCATTAAATGAATAGAAGTTATTTCTAGAACATAAAATAGGTCTCATAATAAATATTAAATTCTATATCAACCATTAATATGGTTTTATAAATATTTAGGATGGATGAAAAGGAAATCGAAAACAAAAGACCCTTCATTTTGGTAAAACGACGCATCTTGAACATTGTTTTAATAATATGGGGAGGAGAGAAAGAACGATGATCATTTTTTCCATAAACATGATAAAATTGAGAATATATATGATTCTAGATCTTAAATGCCTCTTGTATTTTTTGATGATAATAGAGTATATGAAAATAATTATAATTGAAAATAAAACACAAGAAAATAAAAGAGGATTCACACCTCTCGATCTCTTCTCCTTGAGATCCCTTTTAGGTCTTTGTTTTTGGACTTTTGGTGAGACCAGTCGATCATGGACGTGGATAAAAATCTTGGGGAGGATAATTGGTATTACATAGACCATGACCAAGCCTTGAGAAGTGTGAGAGGAAGAGGGGAATCAGGGTGGTATTTATAGTGGATGAGAGGGGGATATTACATTATTTTAATATTTTTTATCAAGTCTATTAATAGCCTCAATACATGTGACCCCAAATAGTAATAATTTTATATTAGTTTGAACCATGTGGTCTTACTTCAGCCTTTCATCTCTTATGACGTAGTAAATCAAGTATATAGAATTTATTGTATTTTATAGTATTTTACTTTTCTTAAAAAATTCAAAAATTACAAAAAAAATCCCAAAAAATATCCCTAACCTTTTTCGATGTTTAGAATTAAAAAAATAACTCCATTTTTTTAAAATAAGTTTCACTGTATTATTAATTTAATTTCTAAATAAAATCATATTTTATTCAAGAATTAGCAATTATAAAACTATAACTCATTTTATATCACCATGAAATATTAGTCAAGATTTCATTATCATAAACACTTAATAAAATAAAATAATAGTACAATCTACTATTGATTAGGTTCATATTACTATTATCCATAAATCAAGCAAGATCTATCCTACTCTAAAAAAATGTGATCCCAACTGTAGATTAGCAATTTTTAAATTCAAATCATAGAAGTGGATAAATTATATTTAAAGTCTAGTTATAAATAATTTATTAAATAAATTTTCATTCATTTAATTATATTATAAAAAACATGGGGTGTTACATTATCCCTGCCTTCCAGAAATTTTGTCCTCACAATTTTATTTACTTATTGAAGAAATGAGGGTACCATTATCTCATAGAATTTTCAGATTCCCGTGTTTCTTCTTCAACTATGTTGGTTTCCCACAAAACGGGTACCTAGTGTATTACCATATTACACAATACATATTCACTTCGATCAAAATTTTGAATAGGTTTATCTCCATAAGAAAGTATCTCTTCCTGCTAAACTACTTCTAGTATCAAAACATGAGATGAATATGGAACAAAAATTCTCAACATAAAAACATTAAAGATTATATGTACATGAGACAAACTAGGAGGTAAAGTTACTTGGTAGGTGACTAGTCTAGCATTCTCCAAGATTTCATAAGGTGAAATGAACCATGGACTTGGATTTCCTTTTTTTCAAATCACATAACAATTTTCCATAGTAATATTTTTAGAAAAACATGATCACCTACCTCAAAAGAAAATTATTTCCTCCAGTTGTATCCATAACTTTTCATCCTACTCTAAGATTTCCTCATACGTTTATTGATCAAAATCACTTTATCAGCCACTTCTTCTACTGATTATGGTCCCATAAACATCATTTCCCTAACATCTTCCGAAAAAGATAGAGTTCGACAGTACTTCTCGTTAAATGCCATAAAAGTTTCCATCTGTATACTGGAATGAATACTTTTATTACAAGAAAACACAACTAAATAAAGATGTTGATGCAAACTTACCATGTATCACATTGAACAAGCACAAATAATATCCTCCAAAGTATGAATCGTTCATTCTTACTTCCCATCTGATTGAGGATAGAAAGATGTACCGAAATTTAATTCTACGCCCAATGACTTCTGAAGGCCCTTCCAAAAATTAGAAGTGAACTTGGGAACCCAGTACAATATAATGGAAATAGGAAATCCGTGTTCCCTGATGATCTATTTGAGCTACAGTCGATAAAATTAATCCAAGTACATTGTATATTGAATATAAATAAAATGTTATGATTTATTTAGCTGATCAATAATAACATAAATCTCATTATTACCTTGATAAGTCTATGGTAGTCCAACAACGAAGTCTGCAGATATATTCTCCTATTTCCACTCAGTAAATTGGAAAGGATGAAGCATCTCATTCACTAACTACCTCTCTATATTAAACTATTGACATGTCAAACCTTTCAAGGTAAAATAAAATATATATTTTTTCTTTCAATCCCACCAGTAATACTCCTAAAGGTCTCTGTAAATCATAGAATTTTTAAGAGGAACTGAAAATGGGGAATTATAAGCTTCACAAAACATATCTTTATTCAACAAGGAATCACAAGGCACACACAATAATTTTCCAAATCCGAAAACACAATCTTTATAAAGTTTATATTCTGGAAACTTACCCATTTTAACAAATTCTGAATTTTTCTATAGCACACATTCTTCCTTCTGTGCTTTCTTAATTCTTTCTGACAAAAATGACAACACTAAAACCTAAAACAAAATAGAGGTATTTTTTCCCCAATAACCTCTAAGCCAAAATTCATCGAATCATTAATCAAGGGATCATGATCCAAAAGGAACATGGTCAATGATAAAAGACGTTTTCGACTCAAGAATTATACCACATTGATTGATTTTATTAAATGGTAATTGATTGTGTAATAATAATAATTTATCAATTCAATCAATATTATTTGCATCATATTTATTTTCATCTGAGTGAATATATACGACATACTATTATAGTCTATATATATTTGACATTTGAATCTGTATAAATGATGCCTCTAAATTTTCAATGAAAATACCACAACTGCCAATTCCAAATCATATATAGGATAATTTTAATAATGTGTATTTAGTTTTCATGAATCATAAGAAATTATCGGATCATTCTATATCATAAAACAACCATGTCCCTTCATTGAAGCATTATTATAAATGAAAAACACACCATTTCGGGAAGGCAAGGCCCAAACTAGATCATTCACCAAAATCCTCTTCTATTCCTTAAAACAAACAACACATTCTTCTATCTAAATAAATTTAACCCATTTTTTGTTAACATAGTTATCAGGCTAGATAATTCTGGACAGTTTTTAAAAAATCGTTTGTAAAAACATACTAATCTATGAAAACTATGAACATATGTAACATTTTTGGGTCTTTTACATTAATCAAAAACTTTGGTTTTGGGAGGATCAACTAATATTACATCCTTATCTATAATGTTCCAATGAAAAAAGTATGTTTCAACCAACAATTACACATTATGAATTTTCTATATAGTTTATTCTCTTTTATGGTTTTCAACACAACACTTATATTTATTTCATGCTTCCCATTACTCATAGAAAACACCAGAATTTCATCAATAATCACAACCACAAACTTATTCAAGAAGTCATGAAATAGTCAATTCATTAGATCTATGAATACAGAAGGTGTATTAGTTAACCCAAACAGAATAAAAAAAAATTAATAATTCCCTTACCGAGTATGAAAATCTATTTTGGGGATTTTATACGCATTCAACTTCAATTGATTGTATCGAGATATCATGGAAATCATGGAAAAGAATTAAACTCTCAAGAGCTGATAAAACAATTCATTGATTTGTGGAAAAGAATAATTGTTTTTAAAAATGATGTTATTCAAGGCACTGTAATTAATGTGAAGTCTCATTAAACCATCTTTCTTTTTAACGAACAAAGTAGTATCACCCCATGATGATGTGATAGGATGAATGTATCCATTTTCTAGAAAAGCATGCAACTGATTATCAATGCTAAAAATTCCATTTGATACATCTGTTAAGGGGGTTTTAAAAATGTATTAACATCAAGAACTATGTCAATTGTAAATTGAACTTCCCGATTACGTATAACACCATGTAACTCATTAGAAGAAACATCATGATATTCATTTACTATACAGACTTCATTAATCTGAATAGTTCAATTGTTTTTGAATAATATGAGAAATATAACTTTCATTTCAATATTTCAATACTTTCTCACAGTCCTGATATGTTATCAATTGTATGGTTTGGTACTTGTTTACAAACAAAAAATCCTTCTAAAAACATCTTATTTACCTATAAATTCAATCAAAGCATGATAAATTGAAAGCCAATCCATTCCCAGAATGACATGAAACTCTATTAGGGGAAACCCAATAAGGTTTTTGGGTAAAGTATTTACACATTCCATAACAGAAAGATTCTTATAATTTCATTTGGCTATAATATTTACCTATAGTGTTTTAATAATATATTCTTGTCTCATTTTCTGAGGTGACATTTCCAATTTACTATAAAATTCCTTAGAAATAATGTATTGTGCAGACCCCATGTCAAACAAGTCAATATAAAATTTTGAGTAAACAAATAAACTACCTGATAACACTTTTTTGGATGGCCCGACATATGGAGACGTCATTTCAATGGATCTCACTAAACCTTGCTAATTATAGTTTGCCTTCTTTTCTTCTTTTATATCTCTCTTTTGGTAGGCATTTTAATAGTGACCCATTTCACAACACTTGAAACACATTATATTTTTCTTATCAAGACTAGTTTTAGGATCGTTTTCATTACAATATTAGGCCATATTTCCAAACTTAACACATCAAAAACACTTTCTAGTTTTGTTAAGGCATTCCCATGTGTTCTTTTCTATAGATATTTAAAAAAATGGAAGTTGAAAATTCTTACCATCAGATTTATTTGATTGATTATTATCCATATCATTCCATATGAACCTCTTCTTCTCCCTATTTTTAAAGTGCATGTGATCATCCAAAAACCTCTTTTGACCCTCTCTACCTAGCAAACATGTTTCTCATAGCATTCTAATTCACGCGAGGAATATTCCCTTTAATACCTTGGATTCAATAATGAGTAAAAATTGTTGATTTTTCTATCAAGATACAGAATATGATTTGGAGTATACATCACCAAGTGGGTAAATTTGGATTCATAAACGACAATGAATATTCCTCCTTTTACTTAAATTCATTTAATTTCTTCTTTATCATACATTTTACCACCCTAAGAAAATATTTTTCAAGGAAGACACTTTTAAATTTATCCCACTCTAAGGAATGAATCTCCTATATGTACCTTATATTATTTAACATTGACCACCAATTATAAAATTCACCTTCAAAGTGATAAAATAGAAGTCTTACCTTTGGATTATCTGAATATCCCATAACATCAAATATCATTTCAGGGGATTTAATCCAAAATTCAAACGCTATTAGGTCAGAAGATCCATTGAAAGCATGAGGGTGTTGTCTCATAAAAGGTTCCACTATTTCCATATTCTTCTCTGGTACTTATGGTTGTTCCCATCCACGGATTCCGCCACCATTTATGGAATGTGTCAGCTGATACCTTAGTGTTACAAACTACTCAGTTCCAATACCTACCAATCCAGGCTTAATATTTGGATTGATATCATTCTACTGGTGCCTCTCTACTCCAAGTTCCCTTTTATTATGCAAAAAATCATTCTGAACAAACCTATCTTAGTGGAAACAACATGTTAATCATTCAATCCTATAATATTTCAAATTAACCATAGAGTAAAAACTTTTTTGGTATTCTTTTAAATTCATCCTAACCCCTAATGTTATATAAACCATCCTCTAATACCAACTATAAGAACTCAGCCTTATTACATTACATAATCTTAAATATTAGTCAAGAAAACACATCTTTTCGCATTGAGGATATTTTCATGTATATTGGATTAGATATTTGGGACATAAATACATATATGGGATTCCATATTAATATAGAGTGAATAATACAATAACAGTTTCCATTTCTTCCAAAATATAAAACTTTTGAAATAAAAAATGATTTATTTAACAAATCATTATAATATTTATCATGGATTCCATATTTGTCTTACAAATCCTTATAACCTATGAAAAAAATTTAAAAACATAGGATGATAATAAAAATATCAGTGAGGGATTTATAAATAAGGAATGAGAACATTATTCCAGGAATTCTTGTAACATATGAAATCATATTCAAAAAAAATATATACTGGTCACCTATATAGTCTTAATTTTTGAAACTTGATATTTAAATGAGATTTAAAAAAAACATATTGAACATAAATATAACCATAAAGGTATATTGGGTAATTACATACATAATCTTGTACCTCTATCATCTACATCAAAAAAAATTTATCATCACAGCTACATTACAATGTAACCCTCACAACTATGTTATTGTGTAACCATCGTAGTTACACTTGGAGTAACCATAAAGTCAACCTCTGACTTACACATACCCAATCCATTTGAGAGAAATATTGGTCACACAATTTATAATAAATAATTCTCAATAACCAAAACATAATCATACAACATGAATAATTTCATAAAACAATGATTTTGAATTTTGTAAAATAGAATGTTGAAAGAGGATTTTAAAAAACAATCCCCTTACAGATATCATATAATTGAGTGAGAATTAATAGATTGGATGGAATATGTATATAAAAAATAACTAAATATTATTTAATATAATCTGAAAAAAAATTTACCACATAAATAAATTTAATTCCACATAAATAATGAAGTATAAAGAAAACCCAAAGAATGAAAATTAGGTAAATATTTCTCTTACCTCGGGTCTTTCTTACTTAAAACGTTTGTAAAACTACTATATAATGGGTAAAATAGTGTTATTAATGGCTTAAAAATACATTTACAGATTTATAACAAATTATATGATCATTTTAAAACATCATTTTACCCTTTCATTTTTAGTGTTTTGTTCCTTCCATTATTCCGAGTGCATTCTTGACATGATTTCCTGGAACGGTTTGAATTTGATTTTCTTGTTGTATAGAAAGGAAATTCCAGAAGAAGAATGAAATGTAATTTATATGTTTCAATAATATATTATGAAACCATAATTCCATTTTTTATAATATATGATGATGAATCGTTATATAAAACATTCATGATATTGGTTTACATCATTTTTAGGAATTTCCTTGATAATGATGAACTTGTTTCATTATATAAATTAATGCAATTCATATAAGTTAATTAAAGAACATAAAAGATGTTACATAATAGACATTAAATTATATTTCAACCATTAAATTTTATTATAAATAGTTTTTATGAGGTAAATGAAATTGAAAACACAGCACCAATGATTTTGGTAAAACAACATGTCTCGAATGATGTTTTTATAAGAGGGGTATAGGAGGAAACAATATGAGTAATTTTTTACATAAACATGATAAAATACGTAATATATATGACTCAATAACTTCTATGACTGTTGGATAAGGGTAATATAAGGTTAAATAAGAAAATAAATGTAATTGAAAAGAATACACAAGAAAATGAATAAGAATTCTAACCTCTTGATCTCCTCTCCTTGAGATCCTCCTAAAGGCCTTTGGTTCTGGCCTTTTGGTGAGACCAGTAGGTCTTAGACGTGGGGAAGATCCATGGGGAGAATATTTTGTAGAACATAGAAAATTATAAAGGCTCGAGAGGTGTGAGAGGAAGAGGGGAATGAGGGTTGTATTTATAGTGGAGCAGATGAGGGATTTTACATTATTTTAATCATTATTTTAATATTATTTCCCATGAATATGAATATTATTGATTCATGTGACCCCAAAGAGTAATAATTTTACATGTGTTCTAACCAAGTGGTCTTACACCATCCTTGCATCAACTATGATGTAGTAAAACAAGTATTTAGCATTTATCATAATTTATTGTATTTTACTATTCATTAAAAATTCATGAATTTTAGAAAAACCACAAAAACTCACTTTAACCATTTTTCAATGTGTATAATTAAAAAACAAACTCCGTTTTTTGAGAATAATTTTCTATGTATTATTTATTTAATTTTTTAATAAAATCATACATTATTCCAAAATTATCAATTTTAAATTTATAACTGATTTTATATCACCTTGGAAAATTAATCAAAATATAGTTATCTTAATGCCTAAAAAATAAAATAATAATACAATTTACTATTCATTTGGATCATATTACTATTGATATTACTATTCATAAGGGTATGTTATAATTCACCAAAAATCATGTCAGTTCCATCAGAATCCAAATAACATACTGATCACAACTGTAGGTGGCCATTTTTTTGTAATTGAAATCACAGGAGTAGAAAAAATACTGTTTAATGTCTAGTTATGGCTAACTACATAAAAAAAAGTTTCATTAATTTTAATTTATTTATAAAACCATGGGGTGTTATGTTCCAGGACAAATTAAGCACCATCAAAAGACCAGAAATCCAATAAAATAATTTTTTTGTTAATCCATGTAATGTTTCTATGAAATATTCATACATTTATATATTTCAAAAATTTATAATTTCTATATTGATATGTAATTATATTGATAAAATCCAGTATATATCACTCATAAAATGGATAACTCCTCCCTCACAAAGAGGATCCACAAGTACTACGATCATACCTCGGAATTCAAAAAATAAGGACCATATCCTAATTATTCTAAAAAAGAGGGAATATAAATACATGGAAAAGGATGAGGAAAATACACTAGAGTTACATCACTTTTATGTATATCCTATAAAAATAGGTGTTTATGAACAAGATTCATGGCAACCCTATGCCCATCCCATTCATCAACATTGGCTTAAGGTACTTGTTCATCTTGTTTGATGTACCTACATTAATTGTTAAATGCAAATATATATATACACACAAAAAGAATTATCATTATAATTATCGAAATCTGTAGTTAATAAGCCCATATTAATTGTCATATATGGTATTAATTCTTAAATAATTTATTTAGATTTATATTTATAGGATACTAATGTCCTTAACATACTATGAAAAACAAGTATGATAAATATCTAACTAATATTCATGTATTTTTTGATTTTCATGTCAAACATTGTAGAAGAACATTGATGTGTATAGGTAAAAAAAGGTAAAACTCAAAGATTCATTACATATAAACATATATAATTCATATCCTTATATACAATATGGATTATTTAAGTACATTATGTATAACAAAAAAGTTGTATATGGGAAAATATTTTAGTTATAAAAGCATGCAATTCAACCTAAGAGACTCCCATATTCACCTATAAACCTAAAATAAATGGCCATTATTCAGTAACATTTACTTAATCAATCATGTTTAAATAATGGACCCCAAAATTTCATAAACATTCAAATAGTCGTATTTTAACACCAAAAATATTTTCCCTCAATATCACTATAATAATTACATAAAACACTCTCATGATCCCATTAAATTATAAAAGAAACAAATAATCAATAAGGTTAAATACCCAAATAAATAACCTATAACTATGACTGATTAAAAGTAAAATTTTTTTTGAAATGATCAGTAGTAAAAGATAAAAGAATAAAATAGAAGAAAATTAAATATACCTTTTATCTAAAAACCGATGCAAACCCAATAACATTCATTATGAAATTTTAATAATTACTAACCAAAATAATAGAAAGAAAATAAAAAATGTTAAAAAATGAATCACTCAAAATATATAATTAAATATAATTTAAAATAAACTTATAGAATCTATAGAAAGGATACTTATTTTACCTGATATATCCAATAGGAATTTCAGATGTGAATGAATAATATTGGAGGAATGAAATCATGTAGTAAAAACATACCATTTAATTAATATTTGATAATTTCTTATCCTATAATACTATGTTAGATAACCTATCAAGTTGAAATACCATATATATGGTTTTCCCAATAACAAATATCATAATAAAAAAGTTTTCTAAGTCATTTTTTGTTTATAATCATTAAAATTGAAGTCAAATACTATAAAAACAAAAAAAAATTAACTCAACAATTTATTATACAATAATCCTAGCCATTAAATTTCTATTAAGGAAAATTATTATCCAAAGGCCTAGTGTTTCTCATTTTCATGTAATTTGTTTTGATTATCTAAGGAAAACAATTATCACTTTAAATACTCACTAAGAACTCAATATATATTTATGGAAAATAACATTCAATAATGTATATATTAAAATGAAATTTTTTTAATACAGATAATAAATAATATTAAGAATAATTTAAATATACAAGGGGTACCATATTAATTTTCCAAAAAAACATACTAAACATATTTTACTATTATTTTAAAATGAAAAAAATATAACCATTCAATTAACCACTTAAAAAATTATAATAATTTAGGTTTCTCAATAAAAATAATTACTATTATTATATTACAAGGATATGTAAATCATACAAAAAATATAAAAAAATTATATAAGATAAAAAATATTAGTATAATCTGATATAAATTTTCCTGGGGAATAATATTTTAAATTTATTTCATTTATACTTCCCAAATTATTAATTATATATTATTATGGATTGTAAAATAATTTTTTTAAGAACATATCAATAAAAAACGAATTAAACCCAAGATATTGGGACCAAATACCATTATGATCCTATACAATGTTCATTATACATTTTTGACTATCAATAAGATTATAATAATATATAATTTTTGTTTCATAAAACATTTAATCCAAAAATACCAAACACTATAAATAAAAAAAACCATAAATTATGAAAAAACACAATAGGAATCATCTTAATGACCCTAAAACCATAAAAAATAAGTTCTCATTTTTAAGAAACCAATATAATATCTAATTTTAACTCATTATTATAAAATCCATCATTAAATGATCCATGTAACTATTTTCCTTCCAAATTTCAATCAGCAACATGTAATAAACTATTCATATCTTCCTATGATAATAAAAAAAGAAATATATCTTCATCATAGTGATTTAACCTGGACTTTGCGAGATCACAATCCGAAATACCAAACCCATCCATGAGAAATTAATAAAAAAGTGTGATGAATTAAATAGTTGTGATAATGGGAATAATGTAACATGGTTTTTTAAGAAAAATCCCTCTAATTATAAGGATACATTATGGAGCACTTAATGTAAAATGGGATCAAATAGAGGTTTTAGAGGAATTATATAGGAGTGAGGTCATGGAAATCCAAAATTAGTTAAAAATAAATGGGTCAAAAATGGAAAAAATACACCTAATAAAAAATTCATTCTTGGTGCAATTTGAGTATATATCCCTCACTAGACATTAAAATAGGACACTTGATAATTTATACCCATCCCCCCCCCATGACCTCCATGTGGTGTATTTTACAACCCTTAAGATAAATCTAAAACCTCATCAACTTACAATGGGCTTTTGGTGGCCTTTTTTATCACTCAATGCCTTTAATGCTCCAAACATTTTGATTGAGTTCTAAATCTAGTATTATCTAACCATATTAATGTCTATAAATACTTGATTTAAACATCCCAAATGTACTTATTATGGCCAATATCCAAGAATAAATCCCAATATTTATATAATTACAATATTTTATCAATTAAATAAAAAAATTAAACCTTAAAAATACCTTAATTTTATTAATATCTTTACTCAAAGAAATACTAAAATACACTAAAACCACATCAACCAAGTAAATAATGATTATATAATAATGTTCCCCAACCACAAATGAAGTTACAAACATCATGAAACAAATAATAGATAAAAACAAATGATTAAACTTCTATATTCTTAAATATTTCTCCAAAAACCTAGAATCCAATAGCCTCACATTAATACTATATCTTTATAATACACCTACCACTATCATAAAAATTAAATAATAAATAATAACAAATAAATGATTAAAATGTTCTATTTGTATAATTTTAACCCAATTCAGTTTTACGAACAATCAAGGAATCATTAGTGTCATTATAACCCGCTTAGAACAAGATTATATGCCTCCTTGGGTCACAAAAATAAATAACAAATATTAATGATAAATTATTTGTAGCTATATACATATTTATATTTGTGATGAAGAAACCCATTTCACAATTCCCTAAACTATTCAAGAATTTGTATCATGGAAGAATGATTAAAACAAATTCCATAAAATATGAACCATAAAAAAAAAATATAACATGATTTCATTCCAAAATATGGATTTCACAAAAATCATGTTGTTATCATTCAAAAGAATGGAATAATTCATTATCTTCATGTGATCAAAAATAAAAAATTATAATTAACTTATTGATATGAAAGTTTTTCCAACCACAACCTCAACTGTGATGTTATTACTCTGTCTACATTATGTAAAGACTCCTCCAAATTACATCCCAAAACTACACATTAGATAATTAAAAACCTCTAATTAAAAAATTAATGCTTGATTTAGAATAAAACAAATATATGTATAAATATAACCATAAAATGATGTTAAATTAAAATAAATATTTACCTAATTTTCTAATGTTTTTCTATATAACCACACCACATAACAAACGATTGAAATTATTTATAACATTCTTCAGCGGATGCTCGTAACAAATGAATATATGATATGTTATTCAAAATTTTAGGGATAATGAAATATGGAAATTATTTACATATATACTTCTTTTAATATAGATATATACATGTCATATATTATTTAAAATGTTAATATATATAGGATATAAAAATTTTAACTATGTGGTTGTAAGTTTTGAATTATATGGTAATATTGACTGACCAGTGAGATAAGACTAAATATTGGCTATTATTATTTGGGAATATGTATAATTATGTATATGGTCATTTTTTATAGAAAATTTGATGGATTTAAATATGTCCATGTAAGGGAGTGAAATTTTGAACAATAACTATGGTCTATATAAAATAAGTTTTGAAATGATAATAGTTAACATGTGCATGGAGAATGAATATATGATATTTTTTTATCAGATTTTAGGGTTCAATGTTTTTAAAAATTAATGAGATATATACATATGTTAAAATATATATATAATTTTCACTTATAATGGAATATGATAATCCAAATTAGTCATAAAATTTTGCTTATTATCAGACATCGATTGTAAAATAGATTGACCCTTATGATATGACCAATGGTTGGTTAGACTTGAATGTGAATATGATAAATTTGGTTTTATGTGGAATTTAATAGAAAAACATGGATTATGGATTGAACATTTTATATAGGGAAATGTTTTACCATAAATATGGGTTATATGAAAGGTGTTTTTAAATAATAATTGTTAACTTGTCAATATCATTGATGTGTTAAAGGGCAGTGTTACTTAAATATAGAAACAATAAAATCTCTAAAATACATTTTTACATTATATCATTTGAATTTATATATATTTATTCAATTTCATGGATAATGGTACAGATATTATGATATATATTAATGGAATGGACTCTAATTTGTGTTATGATTTCTAGAAAATGAGTTTCCTTGAGTAAATGACTATTTTAGTTCAATAAATTATCATCTTTCACTTGCATTGAGTACTATACATCAAATTTGTGGAATTACTTGAGTGAGAATAGATTATATAGGGTTACTCAATTGGATTAAATTGGTTTATTCCACATTGTATCCAAGGATGTATACATCAATGAAATCATATTATCTATCTTGGACTCCTCACCAATTCTTTTTTGTTAGTTCCTTAAGTCAGGATCCCCTGAATATTGGTCCGATATTATATTTAAAATACCACATATTATTATTGTGGATTCTGTTAGGGTACCCATGGGAATCTATTGGGTTGAGATCCCATTTTTTAGCATTATTTTATAATTTGTAATTCCATGTCCCTGGACCTATATTCTAGTTAATCCAATAACTCTAAATTGTTATATTGGAGAAACCATGGATTTGGTTTTGAGAATACATGGTTGGGTTCCATGGACTCTCCATCATGGAACTAAGAGTAATTTCATGGATGGATTTCATATATTATTTATTGATTTGGTAAGGGAGTAATTACTTTTTGAACCGCTATTGATTTCCTAATGTTTTTCATAGATGATTTCTCTTAAGTTACACAACATAAAACTACTATGAGTTATGATTTCTGTCACCCAGATTAGAGATACATTGGTGATGGTCAAATTAAGTATAAACCAATGCCAGGTTTCACCAAAATCCCGATCATCAATAGTTGGTTTTCATCCCTTTTTCTTTAGAATATTAATCTATGAAAATGTTAAAATACTAAATAGTAATTTTTAATGTATAAAACCCTTATATGAATTCTCTCATGTACAATTTTTATGGATATTTGTGGATATAGCCTGCTAAGTTTTATGCATACCCTATTTGGTCCACCATGTAACTTTTTTACCCAGGAAGTATACTATTTTCATTGAAGGGTTTGTTTTGGGAATGTTTTAAATATGTCAAATTCATTGGTTTAATGTCTTGAATGGAGTGTGGATGCTGGGAATGGGGAGAAAAATCGACTATAATAGGTTTGAGTTTATATGATACTTTATTTTTTTGGTTATTTCATATTTTCGACCCTGGGCGGTCAGGTATGGAATTTTTATTTTTGTAGCCTTTTATATTGTAGTTATTTATTAACAATGATCCATATTTATATTATATTCTTGTTATACTTGTTTTTATATTTGGTATTATTTTCAACTACTATTTTATAATTGATAGTAATTTAATGTATTCCTACTATAGAACCATTGAACCATGATGTTTTTTGATAGACTATGGAATATGAGGAGATTCAAATGATGCCATGTGGTGTGTTTTGTTAGAGGACTGGTACAGTGGCTTCCAGGGAAGGGAATTAGAAAATTAAATCACATCTATTTTAATTTTGACTTATTATTTGTGAATGGTAAACATGAAACTATTAGTGTGTTATAACATTTAGTGATAAATTTTTTAGGATCAATCAACTCATTCTATGTGTAAATCCAAATTTTCCATGCATATGACTTCTTGTTCTAGTAATTAATTGTTATAGTTGAATTTTATTTTCACCTTGTGTGAGGTACATTATTTATGATATTATGATTTGTGCAATTCTAGGCTCTTGGATTGTTAACAAAATAGGGTGTGTTTTCATTTAAAAAATCATTCAAATAATTTTGGGATTTACATGACCTTAATCATGCATGGTACTTGTGTGTTATATGTTTATTTAATGTTACATATGATTTTTATTAGATTCTGATAATATTTTCTGGATTATATTGGTCTTATTTATAAATATCTATGGTCTATACCTTCCCGGTAATAATAGGGTTAGTATTTAAAAAGTTTTAAACATCAAATATGGGTCATCCATATATTCTTATGGTGGAATCTAACTTTAAAAATATCCTAGGATGATTTCATGACATATAGGCTGTTATAAATGAATTTATGATGGATTTTGTTAAATAAAGTTGTAGTAAGAAACCTATAAGGTGTTTTTATAATAAAACATTTGAATGGGATCATATTTAATCAAAAATGTTAATATGTGAATATTGGTTTTAAAGTATAGTTAACCTAATATTTAATTATATGTTCATGGCTTATAGAATTATAATTACATGAAATATATGATTTTAGTAATAAATGATTCTTGGGTTAAATTAAATAATTGTAATAAATATATCAGGCCTTTTCCATAATAACATGTGAATGAAATTCAATTTAATGATCAGTAAGACGTGACTCTTGTAAAATAATAATTTTTAATAATTCAAACCTATAAATTCTTCAACCCTAACGATTCAGGTGACTCATAATACTTATGTCTTCAACTTGACTAGGTGGGTGGGTATAGTTACTACTATGACTGCTTATGTTATGAGGTTTATATGTCATTGAAAATATTAATGTGTATTAGTGACCATTGTGAGTCTTGATTTAGGGTCTAGGTGGATGTATCTAGTGACCCTATAGATTTACTCAAAATTAGTTAGTTTATCTCATGTGGCCTTCAAAGTTAAACCATGCGATAAGTTGACTCGATATTACAGAATTATATTATATTTGTAAGGAATGGGCATATTCTTTATAAAATGTCATTGGATCATATTAGATGATTTTGAGTGATTATGTAGCTACGGATGATCACATTTGGTGATTGGGCCTTGTGTGTAGGCTGGTTTCAAAGGGAAAGACCATTTGGAGACCTGCCTCTGGTAGTTATTGATGTGATTGGGGTGTATAGTGGTTGTATAGTTAGGTAGATTGGGGTCATGGAAGCGAAAACCTAGATATACAGTGTTCATTTTACGGGACGTTACATATATAGGGTATCATTCCAAATATAGGAGAGTATTTGGGATGTTTCATTATGGTAGAAGTGGCATGAAAGTACTACGGTGTATTTTTTGGTTAGACATGGGAGCCTGGGATCGGTGGCACATGTCTCAAGGGATGATTATTTTAGATATATTTTTTGCAATGTTGAGGCCTGCTTTATTATTTTTGTTGAGATCAATTTGTGTAAGAGATATAACAAATTTTCTAGATGAAATAAATGTGATTGGTTGCGATTTTTGTGGTGCATGTGAGGTGTAACTAGTGGTATTCATTGATTAACATGATGTCTTATAGGGTTTAAAATATTAACTCTCCTAGAGTGTCAGTGATTAGTAATACACTTGGGTTTTAATGAAGGATTATTAGGGATATTAGCTATGTTGATTTAATAATACTCTTCTATTATCTTGTTGCATGTGAGGATAGATTCTTTCTATTTTGAAATGATGCATGTTGGCTGGTGGTCTTCTTTTAGTCCATGGAACAAGTGAAGGTCCAAATCTGGAAAAGGTATACTAATGAAACATCATGGTAAATAAGGGTGAATTGGGAATGAGTTTGTTTAGTGGTTTAGAAATGTGTTCCTAATTGGGATGTAATAATACTCATGGGTGCATGAGTCAAAAACACAGTATCGGGGATGTAGCATCAGTATCACTATAGTAGGGACTCAAGAAGCACTAAACCTGTAGAAATAATTTTCATAGAAGGTCCTTTAGGTAACAAATATGTTCCATCAGGGCCATAATTTTGTATTTAATGGCCACTAGGACTACATGTCATGCAATGTGACTTCTCTAAAAGGAAAAATGAGATCCTCTATTCTAATAAAAAAAGGCTTCATCCACAACTTAAAAAAATAATAAATAGTATTAAAGAGATATGTAGTAGATATTAATAATGGTTGGGAAGTGAAAAAATAAAATAAACTCATTTTAGAGGGGATTTGTTTGTTTCTATTGAGGTTATGTGAAATTATTGACCTAATAGATCAATTCTGATTAAGTTTTTATAGGACTATGGCATGTCTCAGGAGGAGTGACATGCATTGGGAAAATAAAGGTCTCATTTGTCTTATATCTAAATTTTTGGATTAAGGAGTGTTATATGATGGGGATTCAACCATGGGATATTAAAGAACATTTACTCACCGTAATAGATTTTAAAGTAGTGTTGAGGATAGTCATTCCTGATATAGAAGAGGCTAGTGTTTGACAGTTGTTTTAGTGCACAAGTGTGACTGTTTCTTTCATGAATGAACATTGTGGTCAATGATAGGAATGTTTTGATACATGAAATATTTTTTCAGACCTGTTGGAACAATTAAATGGACAATCTAATGGTAGATAAAATTTTTTATCCATGGGTATTTGACCCAATTGCGATAATGGTTATTGATGTGCAAGACTGGCCTAGGGATTTTCAAGAATCCATCGAATGAATGTGTGCATGTTCTTCTTATGAAATTTGGATTCCATGGGGAGTTACAAAGGATGGATATCAAGTTATATTTGTCAGAGTAAAAGTGGTACTATCTGTCTTTGGATGTAAGTTTTTGACGCCTAAATGGTCGGTATGGTGTTGTACACTAGTTCTTGGGTGAGAGCATGGTTTTTAGGTCAGGTGGTAATTTTTAAGACCATGTAATTTCAAAATAAATCTGGGGGTTTGATGTTGATTAGTCCATGGGATGATTGTGAGTTGACACTAGAGTAATGGTTAGCATTTCGAGGAACATTGGTATCATGAACATAGTGGAATCTAAGTGTTCATATTGAGCTTCCTTCACAGGGGGTATGACCAGTTGTTTCATGTGTGTTCAGATGCAATGGTCGTGGAACAACATTAAGAATATTTTTAAAAAAACTCTTTGTTTCAGTGTGGTCAGGGTTCTTCAATGAAAATATTGTGTTTTAGATGTATTCATATATGGTGGAAGCATGTTTTTTTAAAATTTCGAGTAGTAATAAATATTATATGATTATGGTGTTCACCATCACTCTTATGATCAACGAGATATGATGTGTTAAGAACTATTTTGAAAAGATTATTTGAACTCTAGGATTTTTTTAGTATGAAACTACCAATGGTTGGAGGAATTGAGGTTCAATATCATCCATTTGAGCTATGTCATGTAGTGGGGGAACTGAATATCGTGTAACTATCTTGACGACTATATGTGTGTGTATAAGGTTATATGGTAGTCCTAAACAGTCATCCCTGTGTTTAGTGAGATATGTGAGTGTTGTATCATTATTAGGAAACCTTATAACTTATTTTTAGACATTACTTTTGATAATTTATTTAACCATTTTTAAAATTAATGGATCCATTAATCATGATATGGTGACCAGCATATGTTGGGTAATGTAGTTTGATAAACTCCTTGAATTATCAGGTATGATAAGTCTTAGGATGTGGAGTTTTGGTCTCATATTACATAAATGAATCATGAGCCTCTAGGATAAATTCAAATCGTTCTATTAGTGGAGGGATCTGATTTGACATATACATTTATAACCAATCTATAAGGGTTAAAACACCTCAAATTATCAATTAATAACAATGAAATGTCTCTAAGGTTCTCACAAAGGGGTTCAAAGGGATTCAGGGGAGCTTGGGAATATAGTAAGGCTACATTAATGCAATCATCTAGTTAGTATAGAGCCACTAGCTAGCTAGTGGTGTGTCCATTAGCACGAGAAGGTCTTCTAGACACATTGACTAGTTAAAGGAGGTGTCATTAGATATTCAGTGGCTATATTGGGGATTTCTAAAAATGGAATATCAATATTTTCATATGATTCTACTCCCTCTTCTATTAATGTGTGATTTTTGAAACCCCTCCCGATGGTATGTAAGCCTCTCTAAATGCATGGATATCTCTCCCTTCATCCATGGGTTGTCCTCTATCAAACTCTAATGACCTAGGCTTAATCATTACTTAATTTAGTTTTCATATGTGATATTATAGTTTATTTCTTGCCAATATCTTCTTGGATTTTAGTTTTAGAGATTTATATCACAACTCTTAATAAATAAACGCATATATAATGAAGTTGAAAGTTCTAATTAGTTTCCATTTTTCATAACATAAAACATTTAATGAAAAAATTATTTCATTTTAGGGAAAATATTAACGACTTTCAACTTGACATCTTCCTTTCCATTAACAATTCATAAACCATATTATAAAAAATTTAATACAGTGTATGATAATGAAAAACTCAATATGTGAAAAATATTTAAATAAATAAATCATTTGTCAAAAAATACATATATAAATTCCCCTTTTACAAGATTATATTTGGGATAATAATAAAAATATTATTTCCAATACCATCAATTTTTCTAATTAAATATTAGTATAAAAAATTATAATAAAAAAATAATATAAATATAAATCTCATAATGAATTATATGATATTTTTAAAAATACAAAAAAACATTCTCATAAAGTTATACTTTTCAACCATGCAAAGTCGAATATAATTTCCATTATATTTTTAAATCATATGATTTCCATAGAATCCCACTGCGTGAATAGATAAATAAAATACATAACTTGAGACATAATTTAATGTCACACTTACATATAGAGTAACCCTCATTATCAAAAATGGAATAACAATCATAGTTATACTTGGAATAATTACTCTAGTATATTCCCATAATCTCTTAGGATAAACCTATTCAATTAACCCTTTCCCAATACCCAATGAACTAGAGAGCTGTAATGGGCTCACCCAACCTTATTTTATTATATAACCACCCATAAATGGTTAATAACACATCTACCCATCCTCATGATAAATTAATAACAACTGCAAAAAAATCATAATACATCAAATCATTGATCACAAAAATATTATTTACACCCAATAGAAATAAATAGATATTGATATATACCATCAATTTTAAAACACATTTTTCTAAGATAAATAAAAAAATAGGGAAGGAGGGTATATATTTTTATAAAACATAAAATATGATAAATTAATCAAAAAATAAAATAATAGTTATGGTATTAGAAAAACTCATTGTATCAATATATGTTTAAGTAGAATATTTCTTTCTGTCTTTTTTTAAATAAAGTTTAAATATTTTGTAAGAGATTCATTTTGAAAATAATAATAATAAAAGTCAATGGTAATATAAAAATTCTTATTAAAAACAACTATACACATAAAAATACATCCATAAAATTATTTTAAATATATGTATATGGAATAAAAATAGTGTTTTATGGGAAACATTAATGCAATATTTTTAAAAAATAATGTATTATACCTTCAGTCTCACAGGTCTTGTATGATATTTATCATCCTGAATAATAAAACTATGTTAATAATTCAATTTATTCAGAAAAAAAATTCATTTTTATTTAACCTTTTGTCTTAGATATTATAATTTTATGACAATTACTTAAAGATTTATGTTCATGTCATATGTTTTGATAATATTAAGGTCATAAGTCCAAAATGAATTTGGTAAGTTGAATATGGAAATATAATGAATTATTACCTCATATAAACAATGATAATAATATTATAATTATTGTTTTTATATATCAATTATACTTTTAAATCAAACCATTAATTATTTTTATGAATGATAAACGAAATTTCAATTATCGAGATAGTAGCCCTTATATAAGCTTGAGTAACATTTATATTTTTCAATAATCATTTTAGAATGAAGGTATGTATTATTTTATCTTTGCATAATGATAATAATATCAAAATTTTCATATTAATTAAAAAATATAATTATATATATCTTTTAAGTAATGGGTGGTTGGAAAATGAATCACATCCCTTCATTGAGGTTGTAGTCGACACGTATGTAGGAATAATGTTGTTATATTGTAGGGAATTGAAATTTAAGAAGGTAAATTGATATATTATGTATTAATAAGGAAAAATATTTCATGACTGTAATATTAAAAAATTAATTTCATCATTATAATCTAGGTTTGAAAAATAATTTTGGAAAACAAATTTCATCAGTTTTTCATGCAGTATTGTACCAGAAACATGAACGATGGTTTTGATTCCAATTTTTACGTAAGAGGAGATCTATATAAGTTATTAAATTTAAATAATAACATTTTTATATATTGAGGATAATTTTTTTCATTATTTTATCAAGGTTTAATAATATTTTATGGAGGTGTAAGAATAAATAATAAAATATAAGGTTTTAATTACACCTCTTCTTTGTGAAATCTCTATTTTTTAACACCATCGGACCACTAAAATTGGTATTATGAGAAAAATAAGGCATCTATAACCTTGATAATTATGTAAATAATGGATTTGGTTAAATATTTCCCAAAATGGGTTTTAAATAGCGAGGTAAAGTGTATAAGAGATTCACTTTTTAGGATATGGGATGGGCACTCTTGGAATTTCATACAATATTAAATAAATATAAATTATTATTTTTATTTAAAATACTTCACAATTGATTTGTTTTTATATATCACTATTAATTATATAAATAATATCATATAATAATAAATATACTTGGATTTAATATGTTTTTACCCTCATCTTTTTCTTTTAACCCCTAACTAACCCTTTTTCACACCTACCATGACAATAAGGTTTTCTATTATTTGAGAGTTATGATAGATTAAATTCTGGGAAAAAATTCTATAAATGAACCATGGTTTATAATTTTACCATATCCCAATATATATTCCAATGAAAATATTTTTTATAATTTTATATCAATTAATAAAAAAATTTATACTATAAAACATCATTAATGTCGATTTTCATAATTATTCATTACATTGACAATAATCACATCAAAAATTAAAATAATGTTGGAAATAAATATCAATATATATATAAAATTTTATGATAATCTAAAATTTTTATTGATGAAATATATTATCTCAAATTTTATTACTTTTAATAATTTTAGTATCATTTATTAGATTCTTTCTTTGATTGAATAATTTCTGTGTCAGCATTATGTAATAATTTAATGTAATTTTTTATTCACAAAAACATAAAAAATTTATTATCATTATTAGGATAAATTAGTAAAATTTAAAATTAATATTTATAACTGCACATATCCACTTGTTTATCATCAATTTAAGAATATTACAGTTATTTAAAACCAGTGTGCGACATTATTTTCTTTTCATTAAATAAATACTCTTAATGATCATAATGGAATATAAATGAAAAAAAGGCCATATAACATAATGTTAGTTGATTATGGAAGTTATGGACTCATAAAATAAGGTTAATTCATGTTTTGTGGTCATTTTATATTCTTTTTAATCTATTTTTAACATTTATAACATAATTTAGTCTTTATTGTATTAACAAAATTTACTACAGTTTCCATTTGTAAAAATTATAAATACATATGCGGTAAGACTTAGCATTGAATTTGACCAGGAAAACATGATGAAAACATGAATTTCCAAAATATTCCCTTTTCTGTATAAAATATTATTCTAATAAATTGATGTTGAAAAATAATTTAAAAATCTATAATTGGATTATATTAATTAAATAAGAACTGGTTAAATTTAACTAATAAAATATTAAATTTTAATTTAAGATCAATAAAATTAACCATTTTTTTCAATAATAATCACTCTTTTTCACTTTTCATTGAAAAATGAAACATTATAGAAAAATATTCATCTTTCACCATAGCCTAATTCTTATATGTTGATTTCAAAAATGGATTTTTATTTGGAAAATTAAATGTAAATATTTAACAAAATTATTTACATTAATCACTCACAAAATGTAATAAAAAACCATTTTTGATGATACCATAACATTGAAGAATAAATTGATTTTATTAAAAAATGTGTGATTATTCTCTACACATTAATAGATCTATATTTATTGATTATAATATTTTTATATATTTCGTAAAATATTTTATCCTATCCATACCATCTAAATTAATGTCCACTATATACGAGTCATATTTAAATAATAATATTTCCCAGTTCATTTAATCTTCATGTTCGGTGTCATAAAAGTTATTGAATTCAATGTATTTATTTGAAAACCTTAATATATTATGTAATTCCCCATTTCATAAATTTATTCCTCTCTATTTCACCTATGTCAAAAAATAATTGTTTTTTATTATTCAAATACAATTATTGAAATCCCAAATCCTATAATGGGTTAATGAATGATCGCCTGAATGGAATGAAAATGGAATTACAAACATTATGTGGATGAAAACAAAACTCGGTTTCCTTGTAGGAAACAATTTGTGGGAAGCTAAAATATCGAACTGAAAGAAAAAAACTAACACCCATTGAATGATATAGAGAGATATAGAACCTGGTCATGAGAATTTTAGCCATAAAAAATTAAATAATCTGTTATGGGTTAAAAGTTGAATGATTTCCCATTAAGAAAAGTAAATGGATACTGTTTTATATTAGAAATCCTTTTCTATAATAGAGGAATTATTTTTTCATTTATTGTAAGAACATAAGGAAATATTCTTAATACAGAAAAATAATTTCATAGTCTAATTAATTTCCACCAAAATCTCATATTTTTATCCAAATAATGATTATTCGTGATGAATATTTCATTCCTAAAGTACAAGAAACAACATTAAATTGATCTCATAATCCACAAAAGGATAAAAATATATTATTCACATCGTTATACATTAATAAAAACCAAAATATTAAGGTCAAGAATTAATTTTTCCTAAAATTAAAAAACCTTCATAAGAAGAAATAAATCATTAATATCTACAATTTAATAGTATATCCCAAAGTTAAAATGAGATCATTTGATAAATAATAACACAAAAAATCTGAAAAATATTCAAAACTAATATTAAAACCCAAAAATCTAAAGAATTTAATCACATAATATTCCCAAATAATTTTTTCATTAATCTATAAATAACATCAATCAATATTAGTGTCTCGATCCAAAAATTATATGGCACAATAATTTAATTTCTAATATATGCTAATCATAACTATAAATTATCATAATAACCATAAATCCAAATAATAATAATATATTCCTAAAAAATATAATTCAACATTCTTTCCTCAAATGATAAGCCATTATGTTGTTTTACCTGGGTTATATTAGGTTCCAAAAATAGTGAAAAATGTATGAAATAACATTTAAAACCTAATCACTAAAGTGATTTTTTAATTTATATGGTTATCTCTATAATAAAAAAATGTAATTTTAATATTATCCTTTATCTGTAAAATCATTTATGTAAATAATAAAATTTCATACAAACAATCATATCACATAGGCTAGTGGTAGATGATATAACCATGTTTCCCTTTAGTTCAGGATTAAGTATTATGGCCTTTCCAGATGAAATGGGTTTTCACCTGGCTAGAGGGTTTCTCTTTTTCAAAAACTATATAATTCTAACAATGGTATAATAAATATGATAAACATCCTAAAAATATTCATTAACCCTAAAATCACTTTTGAACCTATATTGTTTTATATACATTATATTTTCAAAAAAAATATTTTTAAATTCGTATTATTTTTTATCATCAAGAACATATTATCCCAAATTAATATTTCTACGTTTATCATATATCCATAAATGAATGTATTTATAAATAATACCTACTGCACCACTTATTAAATGTATTAATTCCATCTAATATATATGTAACTCTCCAACCCTATATTCCTGGATCTGGTGCATTATTTTTATACATTGACATGATCATAATGAATCATGTACGGATGGACCAATTAGTTTAGCAGTCCTGGAAAATAGATTACATGCATAATCTTTACATTTCAATTTCTAACACAAAACACAACATATATAAACCATTTATAATGTCATTATTCCCATAGCTTAATCGTATATATCAATCACAAAAAACTTTTTGGTATCATTTAAAGATTAAATATAAGAATGGGGTGAGCTCAGATGCTCAGTTAGGATAACAAATATTGCGGAAGTTATCCCAATTAAGCATAAAATTTTAAGGAAAGGTACAAATCTAAAACACAAGAATTTTATACAATATCATCATCATAATATGGAAATAATAAATCAAATAATTCAATTTAAATATTCATAAGGATATTATACTAGTCAAGTAGTCACATGTAAAATTTAAAACTAATATTAGAACGAGGGAATAAATAATGTCGGACATCTGAAACATACCATTGATGCCTCGACAAAGACATCTAAAATTAAAAGGTAATGGCCTCGGATAATTACATATGTAAAAATAAATGGTCAAGCCTTTATCCAAGTCCATATATAGTTAGTATCATGAGACCTACTGATGCATCGGGGGTTATAGTGGTCCCCACCCCTTACTTACTTTGTCCAATGCATTCCTCATATGAAAAGGTCGAAACAGAAATAAAAATTCATATTAAAACGAGCATTAGAAATGATAATACTTTAACCATAAAACATGAATGGTATAAAAATAGAACATCCATAATCAATAATATCACCAAATATTTAATATAATATTGAAGATTGTATCATAATAAATCAACCACAAACAATAATATAATTGAACGAAGGATGATGATATAGATGAAAATAATTTAATTAATTCATTAAAACTCTTTGAGGGAAATATCAATTTTTTCTAAATATCATTTAAAACCCATGAAATTTTAAAATAATACATTTATTTTGAAAATAACCTTGTAAGATTCTAAGGTAATCTTTCAAATGTTAAGGCAATATAATGGTGGAAATTATATTCTTACACAGTATTGGTTAAAAAATATTCTTTAATTATTTGAAAAGTTCATAAAGTACCTCGTTTTGAACATGACTGAAACATTCCTTTCAAAAAATTACAAAAATTAAAACAGTGGTGAAAATGGATTTAAAAAACCATTTGATAATAGTAAAAAAAATTATTGAAGTATTTTTAGAAACATGTACATTTATGAAAAAGATTTCTTGGTAGATACTTAGATATAAATAATCTCAGATAATAAAGGGATTGTGAAATTAACACTTTTCTTTTGTCTGATACTCTCTATATGTGTCTAAAACACCTGTATAATCGTTTTTAAAATATGATAAAATTAAACCAGAATAATAATAATATTTACAATTTTATATATGATTGGTTTATCACATTATATTAAACATCTATTAAAAATTCCATGTTAAATCAAAATTTCATGTAATAATCGCTTTCTTTATCACATGTGTTTTGAATTTTTATTCATGAAAATATTACATAGATCAAGATAACATGATTTATATATCATATATATTTAGAATATAAAAATATATAATAGATATGCATGTGAAATGGAATACACTATTCATAAAGACAATAGGTCGTACGTAAAAATGAACGTTGTTTCTATTTTCATATCATATTGAGTGGAAGTGAATGAAAAATATGTACATAAATAAATATATATTATTCTAGTATAATTATTCTCCCATATATTTCATAATTATTCCATATATTTATTTTCATAATCATTCATGGATGGTGAACGTGGATGATTAATCACATCTCGTCATTGAGACTGTAAAATATACGTACGCACGAGAGATGTTTTAATTTCCATAATTGTTAAATGGTGTTGAAACAGTTGAAATATGAATTGTAAATGAATTTTATATTTATTATTTAATTCATTTATATTCATCATTATACACATCGAAATAATGTGTTGATGAAAAATGGTTTATACCACAGTGTGGAGACGGTAGGCCGTATGTACGCACGCATGGTAATATTGTTTTTTATATGATTGGTAAAAAAAAGAATATGGTTGTACCATAATCATAAAAACATATCATAATATTTGAGCTTATAAAGGTTATTATTTTATAATAGTAACAACTTAGTAAGAAGAAGTAGAAGAAGAAATGAAATTTGAACGAATCGATAGGACGATTACCACTTCTTGAGCTGTCTCCTTTTGATTTTCACAAAATAACCCCCTAAGTTTGTTTTATTCCTAATGAGTGGCATCTAGGATGATGTGAGGGAAGTAGGGAGTATAGTTTTTCTATTTTTTTTCAAGCCAAAGAACTTTGGATATGTGAATAAAAGAGAGGGAGAAGTTCCCCTTTAGAGGGTAGGTGAGGGACGCCTTATTAAAGTCTAGAAATATGAATTTTATATGAATTTATTTTATATTTAAAATAGATATAATGTGATTTATTTTGAGTATAAGATGATGATAGGTTTAAATCCTCTCAACCAATAGGTTTTAGGAAAGTTTATGTCATGAATTTAACCTTATCGTTTGGATCTATCCCTTAGATAAATATCTTAACTCATAACATTTATTCGTATATTTTTATACTATATGGTTATTATTGTTTCTATAAAATGAAAAGGGATCCTAAATTGGATAAATAATGAAATTTTTAACACTACATAACTCAAGTATATAACTATTATATTAATATAACAATTATCTCATTTACTATAATAGTTTCTTTTTTAAAAATTCATTTATGTCAATTTCGATACTATTTAGTCATTTATTTTTCTAAAGACATAAAACATGACCCTTTTGAAAAAATGCATTAAATAAAATATAATATGTCATAATAATCCCTAAAATTCATGTATGGAATCAAAATATTCAAATTACATTTATTTTAATATTTGTAATATCATTTATTTGAATATTTCATTAATATGTTAATCACTCCATCATCATTGGGTCATACATAAATTTATTTATATAATGTCTAAAAATTATATGTAAATAAACATGATGTAAAAAATTGTATTATATTTCAAAATGAATACATAGATTTAAAGATATAATTTATTCAAAATATATTATAATTTTTTTAGTTATGATATACATGTTTTTGTTATATTTCCGCTTTCCTTAAATTAAAAATTATAAGTGGCAATTATCACACCGACGTGGCACCCAAATGCCAAAAATTCATCCTAAGTATTTTTTTGGTCTCCTCTGACTCATTCAATAATATTAGGACATGTTTTGGGGTCTTTTTATATGATTATAATATTATTTTTACATTCATTTACATGATTTACCCTTTAACCATGGTAAATAAATATATTACTTAAGTTACAATTTATAATGTCCAAAAATAAAAAGAACCAATTTAACGAATTTGGACTTTATGATTCCAAATATATAATCTATTTTAAAAAATTCAAAACACATAATTTTCAGAAATTAATTTAAATTAATTCATATTGTTAAACAAGCGTGGGTTTTTATGAAGTAAAAACTATCAAAAGCATGACATGTGTTCATGCACAATTTCAATGTGAAATTAATTTAAATGACCAACATTTGATTAAATGATTAAAAAAAGTAATCCAACTACACTTTAAAATGAATTAAAAAAATCTGACTATAAATAAATTAGATGAAATGGAAGTTTTGAGATTAAATGAAGTATTTTTCACTATTTTTTAAAATATTAATGTTTTCAGGGAAAAAAAATTCCCAAACAAAAATTTTAGGTTCCACTAAAAAATAGAAATTCATTTTGTCAAATTTAATATATGAAAGTGTCAAATAATATATTTTAAAACGGTTCCCATTAAAAGGCGAAAAAAATTTCATTTTTTTAAATACTTCTGTCATGGGAAAATTCAATTTTTCCATGTATTATATCTATGAAAAAAATAACTTGACATTTAAAATTATAATAAATAATTAAAATTATATATGTGGTTAATATATTCAAAAATAAGTTTTTGGCGGCTAGTTTGATTGTTCATGGTGTGCCCGAACATGGTGTTCCATGTAGCGCAAACTATTAAACTATTAAGAAGAAGTGTACCACGGAATCGTGGGTTGTTAAATTATCCCTTCCTTCAAAAATTTACAACCTTTTAAATTATACTCAGAATCAAAAACTATGAGTCAGATTTTTTAAAATATATTTATTGAAATACCATATCATAAATTGATTAGTGAGACCTTCATTTTAAAATAAAGAAAGGGGACTATAAAGGTCGTCGTCGATAAAATAAACTAGGATTCGATGTTGTAAAATATGGACATTAATGAAAAATCTAACTATCATGTTCTAATGGAGAGTGATAGTGAATATTATTAGTATAAAGTTATCAATCTGAAAGCAATAAATCTATAATGATAGAAGGGACCATTTGATTCATCCCAAAAGAATGTACTGAAAAAATATTTTTTAATTTCTGATCCCTTAACTAGTATTGAATTATTAATTTACTTAATAGTGTATGAATTTAAGGAAACATAATTAATTAAACTGTAGAATTTCATCCTTTAACTAATACCTACAAAAAACTCATCTTTCACATCAAAAGATAAAAAAACTCAAAAATATTTTATTTATCGTAATCATATACGGTCCCAAATTTAAACATATACCATTTAAAAAAACAATGTTATAATAACAAGGGACTTCTGGTAGGTGATTTGTAGTTAATAAAGACTTAACACACTTCAGTTGTGGGTTTGATTCCCTCATCCTTATCCGATGCAACAAGTTGTTTCCCAACCTACGGGTTGTCCTTTTTCTAAAACTATATTTTTATAACATTCTAGAAATATACTTAAAAAAACTTTTAACATTGAACAATACTATCCAAAATTTAAAAATAATCTTTTCCAATATTTAGAGTTATCCAATACACTTCTATCCAATCTCTATCTAAAATGTCTCTAAATTTCTAAAATCTGTTGTAACATTACATTCCACAAACAACCTAATGTTTCCCTTATTATCACATAATGAATTAATGATTAGTTTTATCATATTAAACATTAATGAAAACAAAAAAGTACTAGAATAAAATCCTTTAATATATCACATTATTCTTATACCCTGAATATAATTCTTGAATCCAAAAATATAAATACAAAAATTATTCCACTTCTACTGAAGTAATAACATAAGCATGACCATGATACATTTTCTTATTCTGATCTATATTTCCTTGATGCTTTGAGAACTATTTTTCATAATGTTTCTTATATTTAAAATTATAGAATATCACATTTACAACTTCTTTCTTTCCCTTGTAATCATGAGCATGATGGTCTTTCTCACTACACTAGAAACATACTCCTTTCCCTTTTAATCAGGCACCATGGTGTTTCCTTCCAAAATTGCCATACTGGGAATATCCATCATTACCTTATTCCCATAATCTGTCTCTTGATCCACCATTATCTTCTTCAATGTCTTTAATTTAATGTTTTAATACTTCAAGAATTCATTTTCGTTCATTGTACCACATGAAAATATATCTTCGTATAATGAGAATGATTGTTAGAGTAATGACCGTCTGAGGAATGGTTTTATCCCATCAAAGAATCTATCAATCATACATGTTAGGTATTGTATGTAGTCTACAACATGCTTCACTGACCGTGTGATGTTAGCATCATACATTGCAACATTCTCATCCTCTTTTTGACTTAGGCCCAGAAATTTCCTTCCAATATCAGCTTGTTGTCATGAAAAAATTATTTCAATAGTAAGATCTCTACAATGTCCTTCCCTTAAATATTTTCTTCTTATTCATCCTCCTTTGTTTATTGAATTAATGACCACCATTGATCTGCATCTCCTAATTGATGATAAAATACCAAGAAAATTTTTTCCCTTTCGTTACTCCCTAGAGAATGAAATATTTTCTATAGGGAACATACCCATTGATCAACTACAAATGGACTTGTAGTACTATTGAATGTTGGGGGTTGTTGTCTCATGAATTGGTCTAATGTTAATCCTCCACATTGTGGATCAAGGTGCTCTATATGGGTAATATTGTTATTCATAAACTGAGTCATAAATCCCCCTATGGTTATAAGTTTTTCAGCATCAGTTTCATTTCCATATCAACTATAATTATCTATTACAATAGGGAAATCCCTACATAAATTATGTGCATCAATACAGTTCCCATTTATTCCACTAGGCACCATGTCAAAACAATGTTATACACTAGAATAGGTGATCAATCATAATTCATAATTCAAAACTAGTAAAATACATAACATAAATGGAAAAATATATACATATCGAATCCATAATCATAAAGAAGGTTCCTTTAAGGAAATATTTACTCATAAATCTTTCATAATGGGTTGTAAAGAATATATGAATTATCCTAGGAATATCCCTTAGCAGTGTCAAACCAGGTGCACAGTAAGGCCTATTGCCATGTACCATTTTACCCTGAGTCATGCTCGGAACACCTTTTCTGTTTTTTCAACCCTAGGTACATCTATTCCAGAACCACATACACTTGTAATATCGAGACGGGGATATATTTCTTTGAATATCAACATAATCCCTACTTTAATATAATTCTTGGGGGTTCTTCTATATGTATCCTCAAAGTCTATATTAGGGTTATGATCCCTAATCTATGTTTTATAATTCTATTGGCATGGTTTTTTCGAAAATTCCATTGATACCAACTGTAAATCCCCGACCCTAAAATCCTTGTGCTGCTGCATTATTTTAATACATTCGCATGACTACAAGGAATCATTTCTTGAAGTCCATATTAGTTTAGCAGTCTTAGAAAATAGATTACATACATGAACTTTACATTATAAGATCATACATAAAAAACATCATAGATAATCCTTTGATAGTGCATTCATTACCCTATATTAAACTTATATATCAATCATCAAAAAGTTATTGGTATCCTGGGAAAATAAAACATAATAAAGTGGTGAGCTCGGATTCTTAGTAAGGATAAAAAAATTAGCAGAAGCTATCATATTTAAGCATAAACCTTTTAGTCAAGGTAAAAAACTGAAACACAACCTTTTAAATAATATCTTCATCATAATATGGCATGAATCAATCAAAAAACCCCATTTAATATTTCATATGGATATTACACTAGTCGAATAATCACATATTAAATCAATAACTAATCTCATAACAAGGGACTGTACAATTCCAGACATCATCAACATATCTTCGAGTTATATGAAATGATATAGAAAAATAAATGGTTATGGAGACAAACAAGTCCATATCAACTAATAAATCGGCAATGCTTTAAAGGAGTCCATATCGAGTTTGTCTCAAAAGACCTAGAAAGGATTTGAGGGGCTATAGTGGGTCCCACCCATCACTTACTATTTCTAATGTATTCCTCATATAAAAAGGCTGAAACATAACATAAATATTCATATTAATACTACCATACTAAAGGTTAATACTTTATCCATAAACCATGAATGGTATAAAAATATCACATCCACAATCAAACATATCACAAAACCATAAATACAATATAGAAGATTGTAATGTAATAAATCAACCTCAAACATGAATAAAATCCAAGATAAGATGTTGACATAGTTGAAAATAATTAAATAAATTCATTAAAACTATTTGAGCCAAATATCTCATTTTACATTAAATTTTTTAAAAATCATGAAAATTTAAAATGAAGCATTTATTTTTTAAATAAACTTGTAAGACTATAAGAGATTCTTCAAAATTTTATGGTGACATAATGGTGAAATATAGCCGCTCAAACTGTATATGTTAAAAAACAATATTTTCTTAATTAGTTGAAAGGTCATAAAGTAACTCGTTTGAAAAAAGGCGAACAGATTCCTTTCAAAAGATTTTATGAAAAGTAAAACATGGATAAAAAGGAATTTTAAAATTCATAGGATAGTATTAGAACATTTAATGAAAATAATTTTAGAAACATGTACATGGATGATAATGATGTCCTGATAGATACTTACGTATACAAAATCTCCCATAATAATGAGAATGAGAATATTATCCCAAACCTGAAATATGGTACTCTTTGTATGTGTCTGAAACTCCTATATAATAGTTTTTATGATATTGTTAACTTTTATGAGAATCATAATAATATTATTTATATTATATATGAATATTTTATGACATTATATTACTAGTTTAATCTTATTTCCAACTTAATTCAATATTTCGGGTAATAATCTCTTTCTTTATCACATGTGTTTTGACATTTCATTATTGAAGATATTAAATTCATCATTATAAAATGATTTATATATCCAATATAATCAGAATATAAAAATATATAATATATAGATATATGAAATGGAATACACATTTCATGGAGATAGTAGGTTGTACATACGAATGAACGTTGTTTTAATTTTCTTATCATATTTAGTGGAACTACGTGAGTGACATACATGTACCTACATACAGACGTGTATATATATATATATATATTCTAGTATAATTATTCTGTCATATATTTCATACTTATTCTTAATATAAATTTTTATTATCTTTCATGGATGGTGAACTTGGAATTGGAATCTCATCACGTCATGGAGATGTTAAGTTTTGTGTACGCACGAGTAATGATATCATTTACATAATGGTTAAATTATATGGAATTGGGTGGAATATGAATTGTTCAAAAAACTTATATTTATTATTTATGTCATTTATATTCATCATTATACAAGTAGAAATATTTTATTGATAAAAAATAATTTTCACCACGGTGTAGAGATGATAAGTCATACATACCTACGTATGGTGATATTATTTTTCATAGGATGGTTAAAAAGAGGAATTTGGTTGTCCCATAATAATAACAATACATAATAAAATATTAGATTCTTGAGATATTATTTTTGTACGGTAACAACTTAGGAAAAGGCTGTTGAAATAGAAAAGAAATTTAAATGAAGGGAAAATACAATTACCACTTTTCTGAGTGTCTCCTGTTTATTTGAACAAAATAAATCCTTAAGATGGTTTTATGGCCAAAGGGTGGCCTCTATGATGAATTAATGGATGTTTTGAGGAGGTTCCGAATGGTTTTGGCTTTGAAAAAGTGCTTTGTAGGTGTGAATAAAAGAGAAGGAGAAGTTATTCTTTAAATAAGAGGTGAGGGACACTTTAAGAATGTGTAAAATATTAATTTAAGATGAATTGATTTTGGATTTATAACGGATAAAAAGATATTTATTTGAGTATAAGATGAGGATGGGTCAAATTACACTCAGGCAATAGGTTTTAGACAATTTTATGTCATGAATTTAACCTTATCTTTTGGCTTTAACCCTTAGTTTAATTAGTTGTCTCTTAACATTTCTTCTTTTCTTTGTAAACTATTTTGTTAATACAGTTACTATAAATCTAAAAAAGAGCCTAAAGTGAATCATTAATGAAATTTTAAACACGATCTATGTCATTTGGATGACGTTTATATTTTTTTGAATATCATATCATTTAATAAAATAGTTTTTATTTTAAAAATTCCATTATGTCAATTTTGAAACTATATAGTAAATAATATTTTTAGAGTCATAAAAACCTGATTCCTTCGAACCAAATGCAATAACTAAAAGATAATATTTCATAATGATCCCAAAATTTTTTGTATGGAACGAAATTTTCAAATTACATTCCTATTAATATATATAATATCTTTTATTTTAATATTTAATTAAAAATGTAATCACTCCATCATCATTGTGTCATAAATATATTTATTTATTTAATGTATAAAAATGAGAAATAAAAAACCATTATATAGTAAATATTTTTATATTTATAATGAATTTTTCTAGTGTAAGATATCATTTATATAACCAAATTAAAATTGTGTTATTTAAGCGATACATGTTTATCTTAGATTTTCATTTTCTTTAAATTAAAAATTATTAAAGTTCATTATCAAACCCAAGTGGCAACCAAAAGCCTAAAATTTTTTGTATGGGTTTTTTTCGACTATGAATCAAAAAATAAGATTATGACATGTGTTAGGTTATTTATATAGAATTATAATATCATTTTTACCATTATTTACATAATTTACCCTTTAACCTTTGTAAATAAAATTAATAACATATTCAATTATTAATAATCTTCAAAAATAAAAGGTACTTATTTACACAATTTGGACACTCTGATTCCAAATATGGAATTAGGATATCTAAATTAAAAACACATAAATGGAATAAATTAATTTAAAATTAATTCAATTTTTCAAAATAAGATAGTGGGTTTTAAGAAGTAAAAAAACTATCTAAACAATGACATGTGTTTATGACCATTTTAGTTGTGAAATTACTTCTAAGGACAAAATTTTTATTAAATTATAAAATAATTATATAATTACACATTTAAACAATTTAAAATTAAAATCATAATATATTAATAAATTAAAGGAAAATGTACTATTGAATAAAAATATGGTATTTATCACAATTTTTTAAAATATGAATGTTATCAGAAAATCACTAAAAATTTATACAAACGAAATTTTTAGGTCCTGATTCTAAATAAGACATTCATTTTATAAAATTGAGTAGATAAAAGTTTTAAGTACAATATTTAAAAAGGGTTCTCAATGAGGAGGTGGAAAAACTGCATTTTATGAAAAATACTTCTTTTATTTGAAAAGTTGAATTCTTCTCTTTATTATGTCTAAGAAACACATAATATTAATTTTAAATTTATATAAAATATTTGAAATAAAAAATATATTTTATAATATCTATAGAAACTTTTTAAATAGCTAATTTGAAAGGTTATGGTGTGCTCAAACTTGGTGTCATGTGTAACACAATCAATTTAATTATTTAGAAGAAGTGCACCATGGAAACTCAGGGAGTTAAAATATGCTTCAAAATGTTCAATAAAATCGATAATAAAATAATCATTTTGGTTTTCATGATCTACATATACTTTTTCAATAAATCATTATATCATCAATAAAAACAACAAAAACATATCCAAATGTTAATGGAAGACTCTATTAACAAGATACATAAATTAAATAGGGGAATTTGTAAACCTAGATGGAATAACTAAAAACCGATAATTATCATTTCTAGTAAAAAATGACATTTTCAAAATTTCACCCTCTATCAACTTCAGCTAACAGTACCTGGACCATAGGTAATTCTTCAAAAAACATTTATACATTTGGAGTTGTTACAACTCCTTTTGATGGACCATCATCTTCTGAAGTACTTGAAAATAGTGTCACGACACCCTTAACCTAACAGTATTGATGCTTCATATCAATTGATTCCAAATTCATACACTCATACACATAATGACTCACCCCACTAAATTTAAAACACTTTACCTCAAACTAATCGAAATTTTTTGTACCACTACCGGGATCATTTTCATTACAGTCAAATTCCATATGCTCCATATAATATCATTAATAATACTTTCTATAACATGTCAAACATTTCGTGAAATATCATTTAAAAAAATGGAACTTTTTTGGGAGTTAACTCTATACATCCTACTCACTTTTACATATGTTTCCTATCACCTTGACTTATTCTTACTCTTATCATTTGGACACAAATAAGTGTCATGAAACACCAAGAAAAAATTATTAGAATAATGAAAAAAAAATTGATTTTAAATTATCATGCGTAGAATTATCTACATAAAATTCATTTCAATCCTGAGTTGAAATTTATATTTTTCAATAAGGGTCCCAAATAAAATTCGGTACATAGCTAAAAGATATGGGGAAGAATTATTTATATGAGGCCACGAAATATTCCTCTTTTATCCTTATTTCAAAAACAATTACTCATCCAGAGCTCATCAGTATTAAGAAACTATTTCTCTATAAATCCATTCTTAAATGTTTTTAATTCCATGGATATCCCCATATTTATATCTTTGGTAATATTAACCAAAATACATCCACTAATCAATTTCACCTTCAAAAAAAATTATAGTTTTTTCTTTTGTTGATCTAAGCAACCAAAGACATCAAATATATTTTATAAGGTTTCAATCTACACTTCAAATACCATTGGTTCAAATGTCGAATTGAATCTAGGAGGGTTTTTCCTCATTAAATGTTACACAATTTAAAACATCATTTGGGGTAGAACTAGAAGATATCTAGCATAGATATGAAAACCATTTATATTTTATCTCAAATGTTCCATCATTGAAAAAAATTATCCACTTCTAATTCCAACCATTGTGGGTCTATGATTAAGAATGATATTTTCCTCTAGTGCCTTCATACTATAGAATCCCTATTTTCTATATGAAAAAACCTTCTGAATAAATATATTTTAAAAGAATAAACAAGGTAATCTTTAAATACTATATCACTACAAATTAATTATTATCTAAAATATTTTATTTCTATTCTATAAACATTATCTTTTCCCTCTATATTATCTAACACATTATTATGACAACTTCTATAAGGACCCAAAATTAAATAATACATTATATAGTGTCATTGGAATAGATTTAATTTTCTTTCATTCCCAAAAACATTTCTATTTTTGTGTTTTAATGTGTGAAGTCATTACTCTCTTATAATAATCTGATATATTATAATGATAAAACCATTAATCAGTATGTATTTTCTCACAATAAAAATCATATAATGTAAAATATGATTTCTTTATCATGAAAAAAATTTAAAACCTTCTAAATGACTAATTAATTTTTTTATCCATCCTTAACCCATAAAAAAGATAATTTAAAATGTGGGATGAGAAGAAAAATATCATTAGGGTACATAAAAATGACTCAAGAAACCGTTATACATGAAATTTTAGGAACACATTTTTAAAAAAAATAATCTTGGGGATCAAAATATACTTTTACTTACATAAAAATAAACATTTCTACCCAAATATTTAATAGAAAACATTTAATAAAAAATATTAAATAAAAATAAAACTCATTTTTCTTTCTTTGAAACCACGAAAACTCATAATAGCCTTCTCAAAAATTTATACTTCTCAACTTTATGAAGTAGCCTAAACATTATTTTATACTATATAATCCAAATATTTCCATTAAAACAATACATTTCATTGAAAACCATGTAGGTGACATGGGTAATCATTTTTATATCACTATTATACATGGATTAACCATCGTAGTTACACATAGGACAACCTTTGTTGTATGATCCTATAATCTCTTAGAAGAAAACTATTATTTTAAATTCATCCCTTTACTCAATGGATTTGAGATCTATAATAGGATCACCCAACCAGGGATTATCAAAAACCCTCTAATTATTGGTTAATAATAAAACCGCCATTCATTATAACAATTTTCCAAGAATCATAACACAATCATTATACAAAAAATATTTCATCGTAAAAATGTTTTTTGTACCCATAAGAAAAAAAATAGGGATACTAATACATCAATTACATTTTTAAACCCCTTATTCAAAATAATATGATAATCAGAACAATGTTTTTTTATTTTAATAAATCATTAATTATTGTAATTTAATCCAAGAATTGAATAATGGTTAATGTGGTGGGAAAATTCATTGTCATTGTATACATTAAAATAAAACATTCATTTTTATCTTTTCAATAGAATGTTAAAAAATATTGTAAGAGATTCCATTCAAAATACATTGAATGAAATTAAATAGAAATAGAAAATTCAATTTATAATTAAATTAAATCAATATAAATACATTAAAAAAATAGTTTTTAACATATAGTTAGGGAAGAAAAAGAGTGTTTTCTGTGAAATTTCAAAAGACCAATTTTTTAAAATATAATTCTTAACCTTGATTCTAACTGGTCATGTATGATTCTTAGTTTTCTGAATAATATAATTATGTTAATTATTTAATTTATTAAGAACCTTTTTTATGTTTATTATTACTTTTATTTCACTTATTATTATGTTATAATAACTACTTACTCATTTACGTTCATGTTGGATGTTTTGACGTTATTCAGTTCATGAGTACAAATGACTATCATTGTTGTCATAGTATCTCAATGTCCTCATGGTATATGGGAAATGATATATCCTTTTGATATGATATGTAATCTAAAGAAATTACCATGTAAAAATTATGTGCACAATTATCAACACTATTAGGGATTGAATAAAAACATTTACAAACCGAATTTTATACATGTAATGGTAATCAAATTACATAAATAAGATGGGGCTATGTAACCCACTTAAAACACTCCCACATACAGTAGATCTAAATAATTACAATTATCAACATGATATCTCTAACATTAACTTCATTAATCAACTCAGATATGGATTTAGTCTTAGGGTCATTCACATTACCCTTTGTGTCTAAACATTTGATCATGATATCACCTCTCATAGAAAATACCTCAATATATAAAACATCCTATGACTATCTATTTAATCTATTATGAAATGGGATCCTTGGAAATAATCGAATCCTTAGTATTATAACATTACAATGTAACATGTAACACAATTCTATATAAAATTTTAATCTCGTAAAAAAAATTGGGTACACAGATTTATTACTTAGGTACATCATAAGCTGATATACAGTTGGATCTTACAATATAATTAAAAATTCTAGACTGCATTAAGCTCTACCATCTCACTATTCCATAGTTTAGTCAAAATAAATTTTCTGACTGTGATTCCAGATCATTATTATCTATTTGGAAATTATGATAAGTCTATCCTAACACTACTGGTTCCTCATCTCTTCTATAAGTGATTAATATATCATTTTATGTCTCTTATACTTTAGGAACATTTCTAAAACTACCAAATGTTTCCTTTATCGATAGTTTTAATATCCACCCACCATTATTAATGTAAAGTAAACCTAAAACTTATTATATATCATGGAATACATGATATATTACATTGTAGAAGAATAATTTATTCTACTAAATCTTTAAATCTCCTCTTAGGATTGTAAAATCAGCTTCTTAACGTGATTAATGTGATGTTAAATTGGTAACAATCTTATCATGGATTGTACCATATTATACATTTTTTTTATTCTTGGAAGTATATGTATTGTGACTTAGCCCAAGAGGCATATGAGATTTATATTTATAGATATTGATACCTATGATATAGGTTTCCTAGCCTATTTCTATCTTATAGAGGGGTTCATTTATCCATGTTTTCTCTAAGTATAAAACTTTCACCTCATTTCCTATTAATAATATTTCAACAACATATAATATTAGGATAATAATGGTAATACTACTAACCATCATGTAAACATGTGGATCTCATTCATTAGTAATAAATCCATATTTTCTTACCAACTCATCAAAATAAAGATTCCATGATCATGATTCTTGCTTCAATCCATAAATAGATCTATGTAGGTTGTGTAATTTATCGAGACGCTTTTTATATAATAAATTCTTCATGTTGTTTCATATAGATGTATTAAAAAATTCCCATTTAGAAAACATTTTTTTAATCCATTTTGAAAATTTTATAATCCTGGAAGGATGATATTACATGAAATAATTCAATTTATTTATGCATTGAAAATAGTAAAAATGTTCAATCACGTTTGATAAATTATTGTTTCCTAAAACCCATTGTTACTATCCCTGAAATATATGTTCTCACTTGACCATGTAATTTCAGCATTTTCATAAGTACCCATTTAAGCCTAATTGTTTTTACATCCATTTTTTCTACAAAATCCAATTATATTTTTGATACATGGAATCCATTTCTGAATGAATGAATTCTTGTTATTTGTTGGTACCATTTCCATATATTTCATCATTTCAGGATAGAGGATACTCATATTATAAAAATAATGTTTCACCTCAATATATGAGAAGAAAAACATATATCCCTGGTTCTCCATCCTTTCTTTTAAAACTACACAGTACTTGTGGGTTATGAACATATCACACTTCCATTTCCTAAGGAAGAAAATTGTTCTTGAATAGTATATTTTGCTTCTGGAGATATAACTTCTTTGATGTAAATATTTGTCACACATTTTCCATAGAAAATGAATTACAAGTCTAAAAATGTAACATTTATTACTAAGGTACCCTTTATATTTGATGAATAATTTAGAAATTATCCTTTATTTTATTTTTGATAAATAAATAAAGGATCACTTCTGGATATATTACACTAATTGATAATAAGGAATAGTTTGAAAATAACCTCACAACCCCATACATTTATATGTGATATACTAGTCGTATTCCCATGGATAAACTTGTATATAATCTTATATGCTTCATTAGTTTTTACATGTCTTAGTGGATATATCTAAGTCAATAGTGTATATCCCAAAAATTATAATGGTAGTGTTTTATGACTCATCATCGATCTGACTATACCAAGAATGGTTTCTCTCCTCCTTTCACAAAAATTATTCCACTATGTTGTATAAGGAGGAGTGTTTTGGGAAACTATCCCACACTCCTTTAAATGATCAACGAAATCATGGTTATGATATTATGCACCATGGTATATATGGATTTATTTATTCTCTTACCATGTTGATTATCTACATTATTATGATACTCCTTAAATTTGATAAAGTAATAAGAATTATACCTCACAACGTGGATATATATCTATATTTTGTGTATTCATTGTTAAAATTAATGATCTTTGAAAAACAACACCATTCCCACGTTGGAATAGACCACATACAATAGTATTAATTTATTACAATTGTTATATGGATCTTTCCCCTTTACCACTAAGAGGTTATTTAGTAATTTTAACATGTAAAAAATAACAATATACATCCAAGGGTTGTAACTCAATATATTATAATTATCTTCATTAATTTAGTTTTCTAAAATGTTTCACTTTTAAATTCCCTAGCCAAAAGTTCCATATGTGGATTGGGTATGATGTTTTCTTTTATTTCCAATAATATATTTTCTTCTACAAGTATATACAACCCAATGTTCAGATGTTCCATGCCCACATTTAAATAACCTTATATAAAAGAAAACATATATTTTCAAATAATGTAAAAAAATACCATAGTTTCTAAACACATCATAGATATTATGATTCAAGTATATGATTGTACATAATAATAATTATTTAGTAAAAAAACAATTCCACCAAGTATATTATGATAATAAACTTCCAGTGCTAATATTGTTAGTCTCATACCATTTTCTTATAATATATATACTTATCCCATTTCAATTTTATTAAATGTAATGGGTTCTTATAATTGATTACAAATTTTTTGTCCACATACAACATCCAATAACCATCAATTAGAAATGTATATATTGCATTAAATTAAAAATATAACTAATGTAAAAGTGTCAACATACATCTTCTTACCAGAAGTGAATTTCTTAACCAATGGATTTTCTGTCAACATGAATATCATACCACATCGTTCTCATTTATCTCTAAACTTATTTCCGTATTTATGTAAGGTTGTTGTATCAGGATCATTAACATAGAATTATCCCATTAATTATTTCCCTTATGTTTCACGCTCTTTTTCAACATAAATATCAATTATAGTATCGATATATGATTGTAGATTCTCTATATACAAGAGTGGAGTGAATTGTATAAATTTAAAATTCAATTGGATACTACAATGTTGATTTTCACCTTTTTTTAACCTTATGAAAAACTATGTATAACATAGTTAAATTGTGCATATTCACAAGACCTTTTATTTCTAAAAACTTATTAGATTCAAGATATATTTTTCCAGAAATGAAACATAAGAAAATTTTACACTGAAAAAGATTATACCTTAAAGCATATATAATCTTACTAATCAGTGTATGCAAGTACAAGAAAGTATAAGATAGTTATACTTTCCATATTATCCAAAATACAGAAGAAAATAAACATGAAACAATACTAGTAATGAGTATGAAATTATTGAACCCAAAGAGTAGGGTATCTAATAACCTTGGAAAAAGCTCCCTTGATCTATCCATTCAAGAAAGTCTATCATACCAACACCAGGGTAAGCCCTCGGTAGGAATATTGGAATATATCTTGTTATCCCCGCAAACCCTCAGACATCAAGGTAGTAGGCACCTCTGTGATGCTAATCAAGGAATTCCTAGAACATTAAGGTAGTCAGCACCTCTGTCTTCATATAGCTAGAAGCCCTCAATTGTACACAACCACAATTAGAGTCGCCCGAATAAAGCTAAACAAGATGTTCTGTACGCATAAGGCATGAGAGCCTCTCTCGCTAGAAATCATGTCACCATATTGTAATCTCTAGAGTGATAAAAAATTCATCAGTACGTATTGATTTCATTAAATTGATCTCCTATATATAGGCACATCTCAAACGGTCGTCTCCCTCCTCCGACAGCCATATTTTTGCTTGAATGTCAGAGGGACCGTTACACATGTCACTCAAACATAGGATAATTAGAAACATATTGCATGACTTCATTTTATAACAAAAATAATTGTACAAAAAATATGGTTGCATATCCAAATCTATTTTTATGAGTCTAAGGGAAAATAATGTTTAGATTCTATATTACATGGATATTCAGATTCTGTTTTTCATGGAATTCCAAATCAGAATTCTACATATATTGGAGCCTGAATTATACAGAATTAGGAACATAACTTTTGGGGAATCTGGAGTCTAAATTATAAGGAATTAAGAAACTATATTTCATAGAATTTGTAATTTGAATTCAGATAATTAGGAGTCCAAATTCAGAGGAATTCAGAGTCTGAATTCATAGAATTTGGAACCTGAATTTAGAGGCCTGCAGAGTTGGAATTCATATAATTCGGAATCTAAATTCAGAGGGATTTAGAGTCTGAATTTATAGAATTAAGAATCTAAATTAAAGGGAATTCAGAACCTAAATTCAAAGGAATTTGGTGTCTGAATTCCAGAGAATTTGGAATCTGATTTCAGTGGAATTCAGAACCTGAATTCAGAGGAATTAGGAGTCTAAATTTCAGAGAATACAGAATCAAAATTCAGGGGAATTCAGAGTCTGAGTCCAAATAATTCGGAACCTGAATTGAGTACCTAAAAACAGAATACTCTATATCAAAGTAATTATAGGATTCTGAGGTTTTAGATCTGAAACTGAATTTTACACTTAGAAATAAAATGATTTTGATTTAGAAAAACTAAATCAAGAACAATGAAAATAAAGGTACTTAGAAAATTACCTTGGGAAGGAATATTTTCCTTAGTAAGATAAATCTTATGGGAAATGAAATTTTCCTTGAGATAGATTGATTGTAATTTTCAAAACATAAAGGAAAGAAAAAGTCATAAGGAAATATTATTGACTCAACAATCTCCCCATTTTGGGAATGCAAAAACTACCTTACTAAAATGAATCTAAGGATATTGAAATTTTATGGACTTGAAGAAAAAAAAGTATCTCCCATTACTTATAGATCACCATGAATACGGCTAACTCCCACTTAGGCTTTAAATTCCCTAATGATTATATTATTGATTTTCTGAATATGATTTTTCATTTTCATTCATTTGAAAAACATTATTAATAATAACATTCCTCTAGATGATCTCCCCCTAAAATAGAGAAATATCTTCTTTACATTGTATTATTTTTATCATTATTTTCTCCAACATTGTAATTTTTAAAAAGGAATAAATAGAATTGAAAAATTGGTACATAAAATAATAGTACTAAACAACCAAATATATGGAGAACAACAAAACTTTCATTAAGTTTGATTGAATTTGTACAATGAAGATAATATAACAAAAGATTGGTACGGAATGAAATTATCCTTATTTATCCTTCGGCATCGGATTCTTCATAATGGTTTTTAGCTTCTTGAGCTCCTTGTGATCCTCTTCCGCATGTTTAAGAAACTAATCTTGATCATCACTTTTTTTCTTTAAGTATTGAATTATATTTCTTGATCCTTAAGAATGCCTGTCTGAACATTCAACACTTCTTGTTTAGCAAGCTTCACTTCAATATCAATATTGAGATCCCTTTCCCTCTTCTAATTCATATCCACAAAGTTATTATTTTCATTCATATCCTTCACTTATTGCTTCCAAGTAGTATGTTCTATGCTTAACTTTTCTTCAAAAATATTTGAACGTTCCTTGATCTTATCATATTTGGTATTAAATGCATCCTTACCATTATCATTAAATTCATTGAATATTTTCATTTTATAAATTTTCTTCTTGACCATCTTGTAATATAATTTCAAGATCTTTTATGAGCCTCATGACCAATGAGGAATGTTTTGAAATCTGCCACTAGTGCGACACATTTATCCATAACCATAGAAACCGAATATGATTTCTGATTTATCATATACTGAAGCATATGGCCTCTTGTGTTAATACTTAAGAATAAATCAATATCACCAACTATATTTTTCAATAACTAAACAAAAAATCATTTCCATGGGAAGATGATTCTGATTCCGAGTGTTTGGTTGGTGTGGATTCTTTTTCTATGTCCTCAACCTCCATCTTTGATAAAGCACCATCATCTTTCTTCTTCACTACATATTTACTAGGTGTATCTACTGCCATCTTCATTCCCTTATCAGCTCTTGGAATGATGTCTTTTTCTTCATGAGATTTGTGCTAACTGTCGGATAACTAAAAAATTTTATCTTCCTTAACTTCTTCTTTCACTGCATCAGTAACTAGATCTTCCAGATGAATGAAATCATGATTACTACTTTCATCATATGTTGGATTATTCACTTCTTCTTCACCTTTCTCATATTTTCCAGGAGAAGAATTTTTTGACGATTCGCCTTGACAATAATGGATTGATAATTTTATAGAGACGATTTCCTTATTATGGTAATCTTCAAATTGCTTTATGATATCATTAGTTTCATTCCCATCTTCTTCCTTCTCTTCTTCAACTTCGATTTCTTCTTCCTCTTCCTTAGAAATTTCATATTGTTGTTTTGGATCTGAAATCAAAACCTTTTTTCTGGAGTCTAAAGAAGAGATTATATCAAAAAGGATTCCATTATTTCAATTTTATCAGATTATTTCTCAGTATTATTGATAAGTTATTGAACAATATCAGCTTCAAATAACTTCTTCCTTTGATTTTGGATCTTTCTGTTGCTTCTCATGTTCATCAGTAGAAATTATCTTTATGGATTTTGACTCAGTAGAGTCCAATCCAAATATAGGCTCACATTCATTCCAGTTTACTTATGTTCTCTCCACTTATCTATTTCTTCATCAGGATAATATTTTTGTTTCTTCGTCTTCGATGGTGCTGATTTACTTTCCTTATCCACATGAGTTTTTCTTTTTTTCTTCTGGTTCTTTAGTCTTTCTCTTCTATCCACCTTTCTTAGAGGTTTCACCCACTTCGGTATTCGTTCACAAAGCTCCTACTACTTTTCCAGAATAATCATAAAATCCTCTTAGGTCCCTATAAAATACAATTCTCATTCTTCTTAGAGTGTCGTCACTCATCAACATCACCTTGTAATTTCTTGGCATGCAAATACATGGAATTCTGGAAGATTCTAGAAAAATAACTATAATCATTGAGAGAATAGTCAGATACATAATAATTTGTGATTTAAGATTTCTATTCTTGATATTATCAATTGTTACAGAGATATACTTAACCATATTTATCTTCCTGAGTTTCACTATGAAATCCAATATATAAATATCACCCTTTTTCAAAGTATTCTTATCCCAATTATGACAAACCTTCTTTTAATACAAACTTAAACATGATTTATTACATAAAACTTCACTTGATAAAACAAATAATATTGAGAGGTTTAGTGTCTTTGGGGATTAGTATCATTACATAAAAACTCCAAACATGAAATACATCATCTTTATTGAAAACTTCTTTTACATGACCACTACATTCCATCGTACTTAGCATTGCATGGGATAACCTGAGGACATGCATAAGAAAAGGGTGAGCTATAAATCCAAGTAAGGGAGTACACATTGAATAACATGAGGAGTAAAACACATGTTAGAAAATAGGCATATCAATAGAGCATAAAAGAAACATGAGCATAAAGGCATGATAAACCATGATAATCATAACATGGAAATGTAGCAACAACACTTAACATGGAATTATCATGAGCCAGGGCTCATTGCACATAGAGCATGAGTAAATACTCATTCCACATAAAGCATGAGAAAACCATAATTTCACTTAAATTAGCATGAGTCAACACTCATTGCACATGACGTGTCATGATACTATAATTTACCCAATGCATTGGAGCGCTATATGGGCGCACCCTTCTTAAACATTTCATTTCATGCATAAGTGTGCCACGTGGATCATAAAACATGGATTCATAAAACATAATAATTTATTTCACGATAAAGGAATGTGGAATTCTTACATGAAACTTTGTAATCAATATGTAAAGGTTCATAATGGTGGATACCCTTGATGGGGAAATGGGCTTGGTATCCACTACACAATGGCATTGTCTTAGAAAATCAGTGCGATTTCGGCAACGTAACGACGTGACATAAGAATTCATAAAAATGGTTGATGAGAGAGAAAGGGGATCCTCATAATATTTACATGTAATGGATAGTTTGGAGTTTATATAGAATCATTTCCAAACAATTGTAATGGAATTTAGATACATGATACAAAATTATTGCATGAATGTAAAGGAAGAGAGAGAAGTTCCTTTCGGAATTTCGGCATAGTAACAGGTGTACATGGGAGGAATTTAACGGGAAAGAAAGGGGTCTCATTTCATTAAAACATAAATAGAGAAGTATGAGGGAGGTGAAAAACCATACCCCAACATTTATAATTGAAAATAAAAGGGCAAAACAACTTAATGAAAATTGGACAAAAATGAGAAAGGAAGAAAAAACCCTTACATGGAAGTGTGCTTTAAAAGGCTAAGTAGAGGCTTGTGAGAGGTTTTTTGGGAGCTTGGGGCACCTTTGGAGTATTCTAGAGATAGTAGGGAATAGGATGGATGAACTCCATGGGCTTTGAGTGAGGAGGAAGTGGGAGCTTGGGTGGGTTTCTATAGGAAAGGTGTGGGAATTCATTATTATTTAGGTTTGGGTCCCCTTACATTAAATGAACCCAAACCACAAACCATACTATGGTTTTTGCCCATGGTTTTTGGAAAACGGAAGAGGAAAACAATATTTTATAAGACCAAAGTCCTATATTCTTAAAATATTAGGGTTGATTATGTGGAGGTGAGCCACACTCCCATGAAAATTAATTTAAAAATGCAAAGTGTTGAATATGTCTTGAGGGGTCCATTAATGCTTTGAAAAGTAAGTCAAACAAACCCAAAATCACATTATATTAATGGTAAAACATATATTGGCCGAACATAAGTATTATATTATTTTATTACATCACCACTGGGATATTATGATGTCATAAAACACATAATATATTTAAACGGTATTTAATTTTTACCCAAAAATTTGACTGTCTCAAAAAATTATGAAAAATTCACTGTTGGATAATTTCGACGTCCTGATTCCAGAAATAGAATTTATTTTATCTAAATATTTTTCTAAATATTCTAATTTTTACTTTTAAAATAAAAACCGACATTTATCGAAAATTCACGTGTTTTGACAAAAATGGCTTTCAAACCTTAATATAAATTTTAATTGAATACATAAAATTATAAGATCATTTATATTTAATAGAAATTAATTTAATAATAATATTATAATTTTATTAAAATATCATTTAATTCAAAAATTCCTTAATTTAATCAAATATATTTCGTAATTAAATAATAAATAAAAACACCATTTGAACTTTAGAAACTATTTACAATGTATCAAAAATGACTAGAAAGTATATTCATTATTATATACAATAATAATATACATGAACATAGTACTACTTATTTGTTACATAACCCCTTCAAACAGCCACAAAAGACCTAAGGGTAAGGTGTGCGAGGGGGAGAGACTCTTGGGGTGGCTCGGATAACATCGCTCGAGTGGTAATTTCAATCAACTTCCACTTTTCTCGTAGATGGTCACGTTCGAGCTTGAAACGATGAAGCTCAGCTTGGGCTTCGTCAAGGGAAAAGCCCAAAGACGCCACCTCTTTTCCGAGCTCTGACAAATGGGATTCATATGGGAATCTTCTACTGGATGAGGTCGTCGCTTCTTTTTTCTGAGTAAATTGGATTTGTTAAACTCCTATATTTATACTAATCATGTGATCACTATTCAACGGCAATATTAGCAATGGTCAAAATTCTTAACATAAAACCAATGAAGTTGATATTTTATATAAACCTAAAGAGACATTTAATTAGATCAAGAGGAATTTCCATTAATGAAACATTGGGTCGTTACAATATTCCCCCCTTAAGAAATTTCTCCCTCGACATTTTCCTTTTCCAACACTAAAACAAATGTAATTAACTCAGCTTCATCATATCCTCCGATTCCCAAGTTGCTTCTTCATACATGTGGTTTCTCCAGAAGACCCAGATTAGGGGCATTGTCATATTTCGTAGAACTTTTTCTCTACGATCTATGATCTCCACTGGTTTCTCCTCATAATAAAGATCATTTTCCAATTGTACCACCTCGGAAGAGAGTACATGTTAAGTGTCCGGTATATAATTCATTAAGAAGGAACCATGAAATAAATCTTGTACTTTGGTCATAGTAGTTGGAAGTGCTAGTCAATAGGCCACAGCCCCAACACGATCAAGAATCTCGAAGGGGCCGACGTACCATGGACTTAACTTCCCTTTATTTAAAAACCTCATGACCTTCTTCCACGGAGATATGTGAAGAAAACCCATGTATCCAACTTTAAACTCAAGTTCTCGTCGACGATTATCTGTATAACTCTTATTTCGACTCTGAGCTACCTTAACATGCAGCTGAATGGTTTCTACCTTCTCCACCATTTCCTTGACCATTTCTGGTCCAATCAGCTTACGTTCACCGACCTCATCCCAACATGTCGGTGTTCTACACCTTTTTCCCATACAGGGCTTCATATGGTGCCATTTGGATGCTCGAGTGGAAACTATTATTATAAGAGAACTCAACCAAAGGAAGATGTTAATCCCATCCTCCTTTAAAGTCCATTGAGCACGCTCTCAACATATCCTCAAGTGTTTGGATAGTCCACTCAAATTTTCCATCAGTTCCAGGATGATAGGTCGTACTGAAGATCAGTTCAGTATTCAGATCATGTTGAAGACTCTTCCAAAACGTAGAGGTGAATCTTGGATCTCGGTCAGACACAATAGATAGTGGTACTCCATGAAACCGTACCACTTCCCTGATATATATCCGTGCTAGTTGATCTAATGAAAAGTCATCTCGAATAGCAATGAAGTGTGCAGTCTTTGTAAGATGATCCACAACAACACAGATTGCATTTTTGTCTTTGGATGTCCTCGGATGTCCGGTGACAAAGTCCATGGTGATTTTCTCCCATTTCCATTTTGGTGTGGGCAATGGTTACATCATCCCCTTAGACTTCTGCCTCTCTGCCTTCACTTACTGACACACCAGGAACTTTGATTTATATTCAGCGATCTCCTTCTTCCTATTATCCCACCAAAAGTTTTCTTGAAGATCTCGATACATATTTATGCTCCCTGGGTGAATAGAGAAATTTGAACTATGTGCATCATCCAAAAGTTGCTTCTTATTCTCTAGACATGATGGAACACATAGTCTTTTCCCAAACCACACAATACCTTCTTCATTGTCATTAAACACCGAGGATTCCCCCTTTTTGATAGCTTCCACTTTTTCTTGAATTCCCACATCATGATTTTGAACATCCCTTGTCTTTTCAAAAAGAGACGGTTGAGAAATCATTTTTCAAAGGATTGATGATGTTCCCTTTTCTATGATTCCCATGTCCATCTTTACCAAGTCTAAGAAGATTGGATCCTTCTCAATTCTCATCACTGATAGAATCGTTGGATCCTTTCTACTTAGGGAATCTGCCACCTTGTTCGGTTTCCTAGGGTGGTAATGTATTGAACAGTCATAATCCTTGATAAGCTCTATCCATCTTCTCTGGTGCATATTAAGCTCTTTATATGTGAATATATATTTAAGACTCTTGTGGTCAATATATATCGCACATTTCTCCCCACAGAGATAGTGCCGCCAGATTTTCAAGGGAAAGATCACCGCCACCAACTCCAGATCATGCGTTGGATAGTTTCGCTCATGGATTTTCAACTGCCTTGAGGCATAGGATATCACGTTATTATTCTACGTCAGCACACAGCCTAATCCCTTCTTTGAAGCATCACTGAATACCACAAAAAGTTCCCCACTTGTGGGTAAAGAGAGCACGGGGGCAGTGATAAGCCTCCTTTTCAACTCCTTGATATTTTCTTCACATTCATCACTCCAAGAAAACATTACTCCCTTTCAAGTTAGCTTTGTAAGAGGGTTGGACAATCATGATAAATTCTTCAAAAATCGTCGATAATATCCAGCTAACCCCAAGAACCTACGGATATCCATTACTGTTGTTGGCCTCGGCCATCCCTTAATTAAATCTGTTTAGGAGGGGTCCACAGATATCCCATTGCTTGTGATGATATGTCCCAATAATGAGACCTCCTTCAACAAGAACTCACACTTGATGTACATGGCATTGAGCTTCTCCTTGCGCAATGTCTCTAGTACAGTTTTTAAATGCTCCTCATGATCCTCCTTGGTTTTGGAGTATATTAGAATATCATCTATAAAGACTACCAAAAATTTGACAAGGTAATCTCTAAAGACTCTTTTCATCAAGTCCATGAATATTTCTAGAGAATTGGTGAGTCCGAAAGGAATTACTATGAATTCATAGTGCACGTATCTTGTACGAAAAGCAGTCTTGGGGACATCTTCCTTCTTCACCCTTACTTGATAATATCCGGAACGCAAATCCACCTTCGAGAAGTATTGTGCTGCACGCATCTGATCAAACAAGTTAATGATTCTTTGGAGAGGATACTTGTTCTTTATCGTGATTTTTTTATGTTCATGATAATCGATGCAAAGCCGCATTGACCCATCCTTCTTCTTGAAAAAGAGGACTGGTGCACCCCATGGTGAAGCACTTGGGCATATAAACCCTTTATCTGGATTCTCTTGTAGTTTCTTCTTTAGCTCTTCAAGCTCAACAATTTCCATTCCATATGGAGTCTTGGATATTGGTAGCGCACCTGGTATAAGTTCAATTGAGAACTCAACATATCTTCTTGGAGGAAGACTAGGCAGTTCCTCAGGAAACTCATCAGCGAATTCCCTCACAATTGGCATTTCATCAAGGATGGTTTATTCCTTGGACTCAATCATCTGATCTAGATACGTGTGCTCATAAGGTAGTAATATCCATGCTTGAGATGACGGAGCTAAAGGAGATTTATCTTCCTCCTGACACATGTAAAGAATCGGGGGTCGATTCTCCATATGGAGTGTGATTTCCCTCTCCCGAAAATTTATGTTGGTTCTATATGAAAAAATCCAATCCATGATAAGAATTGAATCAAATTCCACCAGAGGGAGTATGACGAGGTTCGCTGGAAAATTCAATCCACATACTATAATAGGGGAGGACTTATATTCATGGGATCCAATGATTGCTCCATTTTCCGTAATCACCGACATCTTTACTTCTATGATTTGTGGTGGTGCTGGGATTGTTCTACTAAACGTTAGAGATATAAAAGAATGCGTAGAACCTGAATCAAAAAGTATGTTTGCTATTCTTGAATTAATAACTAGCGTAACTATCACCACTTCGTTGTCGGCGTTCACTTCGGTAGAAGTGATGGAAAAATATCTTCCTTGCTGCCTTGGAGGTTGTTGGTTGTCTCTTAAAACCCTTGGATTAGGGAACTGATTTGAAAAATGACCCGGTTCTTTGCATTTGTAGAATTGAACAACACGTTGAGGTTAAGACGGAGCGTTCCTCTCCTCTTTCGCAGCTGTGGGCCTTTCTTGCTGACAATTAACAGCTAGGTGCCCTTCTCTTCCACACCTAAATCATTTTCTCATCCCCTAAGGCAATTTCATGGGTGCTTATTTACACACTTCTGGAAAGTGGGGTGCTGGATCCTCTTAGCACCATTGGATTTATCCATCGGACCACCAGCATTGAAGTCCACCTTACGCTTCTTGTCCCCATGAAACCCCTGTGATTCCTCAATCTCCATTTTGACCTTGAGGGCACATCAGACAATTTCCTGATAGCGGTTGATGTCACGGATCACTAATGCTTTCCGCAAGCTAGGCTTCAGCCCACCAATGAAGCGGTCAACTTTGCATTCGGGGGTAACGACTATGCCGGTAGCGTATCGTGCAAGCCTTGTGATGTTTGCCTCGTACGCTCTAAAATATTCTTCATCTTTTTTCTTAAGGGAAAGGAAGTCCCTTTCCAACTTAAGATGGAGGGTGCGCAGAAAATATTTATCTAAAAACATCTTCTGGAAATCCTTCCATTCCAACGCCTCAATATCCTTCTCATGATTCGTATTTTTTATCAACATCCACCATTGATCATCTTCACCCTCCATACGATAAACCACCAGGAGAACATTCTCTTGATCAGAACATTGAAGGATGGAGAATATCCTTTCAATGGAGTTGATCCAATGTTCAGCGATCGTGGTATTGAATGATCCAATAAAAGTAGGAGGCCTTTGTCTCATGAAGCTCTCAATAGTGAATTGTTCTTTCTTAGGGGTTGGGGGGTTGAATGTTCCTCTTCACCCATATTTCTATTAAAAACATGAGTTAGCTGAGAGGGAAGTGTGACAAAGATCGTGATTCTGGCAACCATTAGATTGGGAATCTCATTAGTACAGTCATCACACTGATCTTCACAACGGTTGTTAGCCTGAGTCCTACTATTACCGGACATTGGCTGGAATGAAAGGAAAGTTAGGGGTAACACATAAAGGGTAATCCAAATACAAAAGTTGATGACTTATAAATAATCTTTTATTTCCTTAAATCATTAGTCTATAGGCTTCAGTCTAGGATTTTCATGATCTACTTTCTAACAAACATTCATAGGGGCATTTTTTTACTTCCCTTAAAAAGGATTCATACTAATCTATTGAATTTATCAAAACATATCCTCCGTGAGTGTCGTAACCTATAGTGCAGCAATTCCCATTTTTGTACACTAGTTCCCATTCGAGTCTAGCTCAGAGCGGTGTTTTCGGGTTCTACCCCTAGGATACATCTGTACCAGAGCCGCCTCTACCTACTAGTGTCCAAACATGGATGTATTTGTTTGATAAACCACTTACTCAGTACTTACCAAAACTTAGGGATGTTTTTATTTTACCTAGTACTGTATCTAAGGCTTTACTAGGGTTTCCTAATCCCAAAAATAACTAAACCTATCCTCTGATACCAACTATGACAACCCTGCTTTTAATACAAACTTAATCATGATTTAGTACTGAAAAGGTCACTTGATACAACAAAGAATATCGAGAGGTTTATTGTCTTTGGGGATTAGGATCATTACATAAAAACTTAAAACATGAAATACAACATCTTTATTAAAAACTTCCTTTACATGACCACTACATTCCCTCGTACTTACCATTGCATGGGATAACCTGAGGACATGCATTAGAAAAGGGTGAGCTATAAAGCCCAGTAAGGGAGTACACATGGAATAACATGAGGAGTAAAACACATGTTAGACAATAGGCATATCAATAGAGCATAAAAGAAACATGACTATAAAGGAATGATAAAGCATGATAATCATAACATGGAAATGTGTCAACAACACTTAACATGGAATTAGCATGAGCCAAGGCTCATTGCACATAGAGCATGAGTAAATCCTCATTGCACATAAATCACGATGAAACCCTCATTTCACTTGAATTATCATGATTCAACACTCATTGCACATGATGTATCACGATACTATACATTACCCATTGGATTGGAGCGCTATAAGGGTGAACCCTTCTTAAACATTTCATTTCATGCATAAGTGTGCCACATGGATCATAAAACATGGATTCATAAAATGTAATCATTTATTCCATGATAAAGGAATTTTGAATTCATACATGAAACTTTGTAATCAATAAGTTGCATAAAGGTGGATACCCTTGATGGGGAAATGGGCATGGTATCCACTACACAATGGCATTGGCATAGAAAATCGGTGTGATTTCGGCAGCATAATGGCGTGACATAAGAATTCATAAAAATGGTTGATTAGAGAGAAAGGGGTTCCTCATCATATTTACATGTAATGGACAGTAAGGAGTTCATATAGATACATTTCCCAACAATTGTAATGGAATTTAGATTCATGATACAAAATTATTTCTTGAATGTAAAAGAAGAGAGAGAAGATCCTTTCGGGATTTCTTCATAGCAACGGGTGTACATGAGAGGCATTTAATGATAGAGAAAGGGGTCTCCCATCATTCAAAAATAAATAGGAAAGTATTAGGGAGGTCCCAAACCATACCCCAACATTCATAATTTAAAATAAAAGGGAAAAAAACTTAATGAAAATTGGACAATAATGAGAAAGGAAGAAAAAACCCTTACTTGGAAGTGTGCTTCCAAAGGCTAGAGAGAGGCTTGTGAGAGGATTCTTGGGAGCTTGGGGCACCTTGGGAGGATTATAGAGAGATTAGGGAAGATTTTGGACGAACTCCAAGGTCTTTGAGTGAGGAGGAAGTGGGAGCCTGGGAGGTTTTATATAAGAAAGGTGAGGGGATTCTTTATTATTTAGGTTTGGGTCCCCTTACATTAAATTAACCCAAACCACAAACCATACCATGGTTTTTGACCATGTTTTTTGGAAAAGGGAAGAGGAAATCAATATTTTATAAGACCAAAGTCCGAACTTCTTTAAATATTAGGGTTTCTTATGTGGAGGTGAGTCACACTCCCATGAAAATTAATTTAAAAATGCAAGGTTTTGAATATGTCTTGAGGGGTCCATTAATTCTTTGAAAAGTAAGTCAAATAAACCCAAAATCACATTATTTTAAAGGTAAAACATTTATTGGCTGAACATAAGGATTATAGTATTTTATTACATCCCCATTGGGTCATTATGATGTCTTAAAACACATTATATATTTAAACGATATTTAATTTTTACCCAAAAATTTGACTGTCTCAGAAAATAATCAGAAATTCACAGTTGGATAATTTCGACATCCTGATTCCAGAAATAACATTCATTTTATCTAAATAGTTTTCTAAATATGCTAATTTTCACTTTTTAAATAAAAACCGACATTTATCGAAAATTCATGGGTTTTGAAAAAAATGGATTTCAAACCTTAATAAAAATTTAAATTGCATTCATAAAATTATAAGATCATTAATATTTAAAAAAAAAATAATTTAATAATATTATTATTATTTTATTAAAATTTTATTTAATTCAAAAATCCCATAATTTAATAAAATAGATTTCCTAATTAAATAATAACTAAAAACACCATTTGTACTTTAAAAACTATTTACAATGTATCAAAAATGACTAGAAATTAAATTCATTATTATATAAAAAATAATGTACATGAAAATAGTAATACTTATTTGTTACATAACCCCTTATAACAGCCGCATAAGACCTAAGGGTAAGGTGTGCGATGATTATAGACTCTCGGGGTGGCTCGGATAACATCGCTCGAGTGGTCATTTCAATCAAGTTCCACTTTTCCCGTAGACGGTCATGCTCGAGCAGGACATGATGAAGCTCAGCTTGGGCTTGGTCAAGGGCAAAGACCAAAGATGCCACCTATTTTCTGAGCTCCGAAAAATGGGCTTCGTATGGGGAAATTCTATTGGATGAGGTCATCACTTCTTTTGTTTGAGTAAATTGGATTTGTTAAAATCCTATATTTATACTAATCATGTGATCACTGTTCCAAGGCTATATTAGCGATGGTCAAAATTCATAACATAAAACCAAAGATGTTGACATTTTATATAAACATAAAGAGAAATTTAATTAGATCAATAGGGCTTTCCATTAATGAAACTTTGGGTCGTTACAACATTTCCTTGGAATTATAAATCCTTGAACCCACAATTTTAGAATCCTTATGTTCATATACAGATGAAAAATCTTTAGAGTTTTTGATTATTTCAAGCCAAGAAACTCTACTCCTTTTTCCTTATAAAAAAAATCTTAATTCATTCGGTAATTTATGAGTACAAAACTCAACTTCTCCTTTGTAAGTAATTCTAAATAATACTTTCTTCCTTGAGGTATGAAAGAGAGGTGTTTTTTCTATAACACTTAAAATAAAACATGTCTCTTCCATCATACATGAATAATCATGTTGTCTCATAGAACTCAATTAACATGTTTAGATAAACCAGATCTTGTGCTCTTTGTTTCGATACACATACACTCTCCCAACCATTCAACATTACAATCATAAATAGGATAGAGTTATACTTATCATAAAACTTCAGATTGACCAACCGTTATCTGTATATCTGCCACTCGGAGATTTGCTTAACAATCAACATTTATTTCGAATGAGAGGCTTTATATTGGATATTTAGTCGATGGTTCAACATTCATGGATGATCCAAAGGTTGAAAAATCTTCTGATCCAATGGTTGACAAATCTTCTGATCCAATCTGACTGTTGATATGATAACCGAAGAAGCATTTTGATAGGTCTGGATCTTTTGAAATTTGTTAAGATAAACATTCAGATTTAAAAAAGTGAATCCAAAAAATTAAAAAAAATGTACAATAATGTAAAAATATGATTACAAACACATAATAAATAAAACACACCTTTTGGATTACTTAGAAAAAAAATTGAAATGAGGAAAATTTTTCTTGGATATAAAATATTTTGACTCTGGAAAAAAAATGACTTCATGAAATTTTGATTATGAAAATTACCGATTCTATAAATTTTGATTACGTCAAATTTGATTTAAAAAATTTAACTATGAAAATTTTGATTACGAAAAATTTAACTATGAAACATTTTGACTAAGAAAATTTTTTCTAATAAGAAAATGTACTCCCCCATTGAAAAGGTGATTCTTACTGTAAGGTGGTTGGTTTCAAAAAGAAGCTAATATGGAGGATTATCTTACGGTTATCATTCCTAACTTCTATTTAATATATTCAAATCTATTGGAGGGTAATTATTTTGTGAAAATATGAGCAAGTTGATCTTATGTCTAGAAAAAATGATGAATGATATCTTTTTTTGTGTTTCATCCCTAAGAAACTGATGCCTACTGTTTATGTGTTTTTCACGAGAGTGATGTGTAGAGTTTTTACTTAATGCAATGGTACTATTATTATCACACAGTATTTTAATTTTGGTAAAACAAATACCATAGTCTTTGAGTGTCTGTTTCATCCACAACACTTGATCACAACAACTTCCAACTGCTACATATCCATCTTCAGTAGTGGAAAGTGCTACTGAGTGTTACTTCTTTTCATGACCAAGAAACTAATTAATCTCTAATGAAATGAGAAGTTCTAGATGTAATTTTCCTATCCATTCTACATCGACCAAAGTTATCATTCCAAAAAATATTTTAAAACAAATTATTTCCAGAAGTAAAAAAGTGTCATAAATCTATGGTTCCATTGACGTAGCAAAAAACCTTTTAACTACCTTTATATGAGATTCCATAGGATTGGATTGATATCTTACACATAAGAATACTAAAAACATTAAGTCGAGATGACTAGCTGTCAAGTAAATTATACTTCTATCATACCTCTAAAAGATGTTTGATCTGATGGTTTCGAGACTTCATCAAGATCAAGTGAATTTATGGAACAAATCGGAGTACTTATACTCTTAGTGTTGTCATATCCTTACTTTTTTAGAGTATATTTAATATACTTATGTTAAGATATATGAATTATTTCTAGTTTTGGTGGAATTTTAAAATCAAGGAAAAAAGTTAACTCACCGATCATACTCATTTCAAACTCAGATTTCATTAGATCTCCAAAAGAATTAGTTAATGATTGCTGATTTGAATCAAATAAAATGTCATCAACATAAATTTTAACAATAAAAACAATTTTCTCTTATTTCAATATAAAAATGGTTTGATCAAGATTTCCCTTAATATAATTGTTATGAAAAAACCCTCTAAGTCTATCACACCAAGCTCTAGGAGCATGTTTAGGGCCATATATAGATTTGGTATGTTTGAAAACATGTCAATGATGTTTTGTATCTTCAAAACTAGGAGGTTGTTCAACAAAAACATAATCTTGAAAATAGCAATTAAAGAAAGCACATTTAACAACCACTTGAAAAAGTTTGAAATTAAAGAATGCATAAAAGGAATGTAGAAAATGAATAGAATCATGTCTAGATACTGGAGAATAGGTTTATTCATAGTCTGTTCCTTCTTGTTAATTATAGAATTTAGCAACCAATCTAGATTTATTTCTTACTATGATTCCATTTATATCCCTCTTATTTCTGAACACCCATTTTACTCTACAACAACCGAAGTTTCCTTTGGACTTTCAACCAAGGTCCATACATTATTCTTTTGGAATTCTTTTAGCTCATATTGCATATATTGTATCCAATCATCATCACCTAAAGCTTCATCAGTTCGTTTAGGTTCTAATTGAGAAAGTGATGGTGAATGTTATACTTTATTCTATAAGGAACTTCTAGTCCTTACTAGTTGATTTACATCACCAACGATCCTATCATAAGGATGACTCTTAAGAAACAACTAATTTGAGTTTTTTAAAACATTTTCATCAACATATGGTAGGAAATATTATGGTGGTAATTGCGTCAAAAATATTTTTGTGGACATTTTCTTTATAATAAGGATATTTTATCAAGGGTTGATAATCAGTTTTTAAAAACACATATAAAGTTGTAGGTTGAGTTTGTTTTAAAATAAAATGATTAGTTTCATCAAATTTATCATGATCTGTTTCTTCAACAGTATATTTATTTTTATTGAAAACTCTATAAGCCTATGATGTTGTGGAGTATCCTAAGAAAGTTTCTTCATTAAATTTTGGTGTGAATTTGTGTTGATTATATTTAGTATTTAGAATGAATTTTTTTAAACCAAATACCTTGAAGTAGGAGAGTCTTGGTTTTCTACCATTCTATAACTTATAAAGAGTATTATTACGAAAATTTCTAATCAAAACTTGAATTATAGTATAACAAGTAGTAGTTATAGCTTTATCCCAAAAAAATTTGGCTACTTTATATTCACTAAAACCGTATCTACATATCTCTTGAAGAAATCTATTTTTATTCATACAACAACCCCATTTTGTTGAGGATTTCATGGTGCTGAGAAGTTGTGAGTAATTCCTTTTCTACTAAAAAAATATTCAAAATCAGAATTTTGAAATTCTCCTCTCTGATCACTATGAATAGTTATTAATGAAAGGGTTCTCTCATTTATAACTTGGGATCTAAAAATTTTGAAATATGAAAATGCTACAGATTTCTTTTCTAGAAAATAAACCCATGTAAATCTAGTATAATGATCAATAAAGGAAAATACATAATTTTTTCCTCCAATACATCCTGTTTGTGTTATAAAAAAAGATCCATAGGCACCAACTACAATGAATCAGTGGTTGAAACTTCACTGACTAATTTAAAACAAGATTTATGTTTCTTTCTATTTTTAAAAGGATTACAAACTTTTTAAGAATCAAATCTAATCTATTGTAGATCCTTAACTAATCTTTTCTTAGAATGTTTGTATAAGTTCATAAGGATACAATGTCCTAACATTTTATGAAATAACCAATAATTATCTTACATTTCACTAAGACAATACAGATCTTGGCTCCTATGGTCTTCAATGTTTAGTCTGTAAACATTCTCTTTCCTATGGGCATAAAGAATAATGTTTCCCTTGGAATTTTGTACTAAACACATATCATTCCGAAAACTCACAAGTTAACCTTCATCACATAATTGAATTTTGATAACAAGGTTTTGTTTAAGACTGTAGAGACTCGAAGCTTGACGTACAAGGACATTACATTACTTTTTCGGAATACTTAATACATAACAAAAACAAACACAAAAGGACTGTAATAGTTTATTATCTTTGGAAACTTGGGACATAATCTTCTAATCGTGGTGAAAGATCTTCAACAACTCCCATAAAGATCTTCAACATTGGTTTTATTACCTAAAACATTTCTTTATATCATGGTGAAATAAAAACATAAAACGGGTGAGCTCAAATTCTCAGTAAGGGTAATAATTTAGAAAATAAAACAAACCATATATATTTGAACTTAAAAACATGAACATACAGTTTACACATCAAAATCTTGAGATGTGAAATAAATATTGGCAGTACATAAGGCATAGGTCATAAAGGAACATTAATCATGATAAAATAGCATGGGAATAAAACATTTAAATATAGAAAACCATTAAGCACATGATATGGTTTCCAAATTAGCCAAGGCACTGCTTCCAAGACCATATTAGTGGACAAAGTCCCTTTCTGAATCGAGTTGACTCCTCGTTTCAGTCCTGTAACACTGAACCGGATTAACTTACCATTCCAGCCATGTCTATCTCATGAGATATAAATATTTACCCAATACATTGGAGGGAGATATATGTCCCACCCATTTCATTATTAAATCATTCTTTTGTGTGCCACTAAATAAACATACATCATTCATAATAACCCAACGAATAAAATGGGTTTCATAAACATCATTCCATCATAACATAATCCATATAAAAAAATGGATATCATTTCATCATAAGAGAAGTGAATTCATGTAAATAATAGAGACATTATACTTGAAACATACACATGTGGAATAATTTCATCTTAAATGGAAAATGGTAAGATAAAACACTTGAAAAAAATTGTTGAGGAAAATATCCTTTATTCTTCAAAATCATTTTCTTTTCACAAAATGCCATGAAATTTTAAAATAAATGGATTTTATTGAAAATAGTCATGAAATCTTGTAGAGTAAGATTCTATAAAATAAGGAGTTATGAAACCGTAAAAATCCAATCATGCCGTATAAGTATAAAAAAACATTCTCCTCTTACTTTTGCCGAAAAGTCAAAAATTTCCCCAAATGGTAAACAAAAGAAAGATTCCTTCGATAACACAATGTAAAAGTCAAATTGGGGTAAATATGTTATTAATATTACACAGAAGAATATTAAACACATTATGAAAAACATTTGTATGGATATTGATGAAAAATATAACCCCAGTAAATACTTACTAATAAACAATCTCAGATAAGAATGAGATTGGAATAATTAACCCTTACCTTAGGTTTGATATACTTCGTATGTATCCTAACCTCCTATATAATGATTTAAATGATGTCATTGACTTATTAAAGAATCATATTCATTGTTATTATATCATATATGGTTCACTTATGACTTTATATTACCCGTTTTTTTGTAAATTCTATGTTAAAGCATCGTTTTGGCTAAAATAGTTTAATTTATCGTACGTGTTTGGAATTGTTGTTATTGATATTATTATAACTTATATCATGATTTAATTACTTTAGTAATGTAAATGATGATTTATATATCACATATATATTCATTGTATATATATATAATATATAGATAAATGAAATGAAATACACGGTTCATTGAAACGGTAGGTCGTATGTACGCATGAACGTTGTTTTCCATTCCTTGTTGACTTTAATGGAATTAAGTAGATAAAATATATTTATATATATATACACATAAATAAAGTATCTTTATCAGGTCATATATTTCATTAATATTCATTATATATACTTTAAAATCATTCTTGAATGGTTAACATGGAGAATGAATCTCATCGCGTCGTGGAGATATTAATCCGTACGTACGCACGAGCGAAGATATCATTCCCATAATTATTTAATTGAGTAGGAGAGGATGATATAATATCACAGAATCAGTATGATGTTATAATAACTATATATATTTATTCTTTACAAAATTATACCCATCCAAGTAAGTTGGTGGTGGAAAAACTGATTACACCACGGCGTGGAGACAGTATTCCGTACGTACGCACGCGTGGTGATTTCATTTTCTGTAGGATGGATAGAAGGTCAAATAGGGTTTTTTCATATTTATAATAACATATCAGTATATAATTAATACTGATGTTATTAATTTATAATAAAAAAACTAAAGAAGAGTAAGTAGAAGAAGAAAGAAACTTGAAAGAGTCGGTAGAAGAGATTACCTCTTCCTCGACGCACCTCCTTTAAACATCTTATTAGGGAACTAGAGTTTGTCTTTAGAGAAGACCAGAACCTCTATGATATAACTAGATAGGTTGATAATAGTAATTCGTAGGGGTTTTCCAAGCTTCCTGGCTAAAAAGGGTGTGAAGAGAAGTGGGAAGGGGTGACCTTTTTATAAGGGAGGAGAGGGGCACCATTGGAAAAACATAAAAAATTATTTCATAATAAAGCCATATTCAGTTTTTAGTAGCTCAAAAATGATTTATTTAGAATCTAAAGTTGGGAAGGGTCGAAATAATCTCAACCAATAGGTTTTAGACAAGTTTAGGTTATTATTTTAACCTTATCATTTAGATTTAACTCTAAGTTAAATAATTTAACTTTTACCGCGTCTTCTTGTTTTCTTACACTACATGGTTAATAAACATAATATAACAAGACAAAATAACCCCAAGTGGTTATTTATTAATATCTATATCCTTATCTAAGTCATTTTTACAATCCTTAGATTTTTTGGAATAAAATAGCAATTAATAATATAATATTTGTTTTAAAAACTATTTTATGTCAATTTTAACAATATTTGGAAATTGATTTTTGTGAAAATTATAACAACATTAATAGTTCAAAAATAGTTAATTGAATAAATATTAACATGTCATATTAACCTATAAAATTATTGGAATTAAAAAAAACTCTCTAATTACATTTATTTGGTTATTTATAACATCAATTATTTTAATATTTCATTAATAAGGTAATTATTGTATCATCATCGTGTCATAAATAAATTAAATTATTTATTGTCTAAAAATTATAAATAAAATACCATTATGTAGGAAATATTTTTAGATTTATAATTAATATTTATAGTCGAATTTATCTTATGTATAACCTTATATTGGAAATATTTTAGTTATTAAACATTGATTTTAACTATTTTAACTCTTCTTTAAATAAAATAATAATAAGTGACCTAATCTAATCCAAGTGGAAATAAAGGGTAATATTTTATTCCTAAGTATGTTCTTGGTCGAATTATACTTATCCAATAGAATTAGGATATGTGTTAGGGTAATAATAATATCATTTTTACCCTTAATTACCCTATTTACTTTTAACCGTGGCAAATAAAAGTAAAAAGATAATATTCACCAAAAATTATTTTTATCTTATTTAACGAAATTTTACTCCTTGATATTAACCATTTCTCCCGGATTTTAAAAATTCCACTCACAGAAGCGGTAAAATTATGTTTTATGTAAATTTTCAAACTCTCCAAAGAGGTGGGTAAAAGACGGTGAAAAGTTCAATAAAATTTTTATATATCTAAAATCATTATAAAATGACTAAAATTAATTACATTGAACATATAAAAGTATTATGTATAAATTTTGACCTAATATAAATTATTATTTAAATAAAAAGTCGGTTTTTAAATAGTAACCCAGTGTTTTCACTATTCATCAAAAATTGAAAGTTTTCAGAAAAATACCAAAAATTCACCCTAGGCTAATTTAGATATTCCGAATCCAAAAATGAAGTCTATTTTGAAAGATAAAATTTATAATGCTTTAAAAAGTGGGTATTGCTGTTCATAAAGGCTAGTTCATAATAATATTATAATAACATATCGTTTAGTGAAACTTGGTATTGCGTACTACACATGCTATCGAAGAAGGTCTTGATTGTGTGTAATGCAAGCCAAGTCAGGGCTGCGTGTAGTGAAAGCTCCGTTTGGTGTTTTTTATAACATAATAAAATATTATTTCATTTATACATTAAACAGAATATATAATTAATGTTGCGTAGAATAATTTCCACAAAATGAACTTCATTTTGTGTGTAACTCGAGCCAAGAATAGTGTTGTGTATACTGCAATCTAATATGGTGTTTCATATAGTAGAATCTAATCTTGGTGTAGTGTATAATCGAAGAAATAAAATAAATTAAAAATAATATATCTCATAAAAGCTAGGGGTGTAACATTCTACCCCCCTTAAAATGAATTTCTCCCTCGAAATTCGTCGTGGTTATAAATGGTTTACTACTTGAAAGTTTCTTTAATAGAAACCCACATCATAAAAAGGAATACAAAAACTTAATTTTAAAAACTAATGTATGAAATGTTAATGCTCACCCAAATTAACTCATCACTGGGTTTCCACATAGGAGAACATAGGTGAAAATATGGATATGGAAAAGAAATATAACCATCAACTTATAATGAAGAGTGGTAGAGGATATGGCTATGAAAAATCCAACAATCAAAAAGCCATAAATTCGTGATGATCTAATGTACTATATGATTCATCAAATATGTGGGAAATAAGAAAACATTTTTGGTTTTCAAGATCATTTCCCTAATGTTGAAGAATTTTAATTAGAAGAAATACTTACTTTATTTCGTTACAATCTCACCATTGTTCGTGCCTTGAACAATTTCCACTTCATCCCTTAAAAAATGAAGTTGAATTTGTCCTTATTGAAGTGTTAGCATATCATGTGATGGAATGATGGGTCCTTCCATCTATCTCAAACAAAAGGTTAGAAAAAGTAATCAAATATACATAAGTCCATCTATGGTGAGGTTAATCGTATATGGTTCCTAAAATGAACTTATACTTAATCTATCATACTGATTAATAAAATATAACTAGTTTCTACTAATTATGGATTTCCTGTAGGCCATTGATAGGCGATGAAGGTCTGTCGCACTTCGGTTGTGGGTTCGATTCCCACGGTCTTGTGTGACGCTACGGTTTGTCGCCCGTCCTGCAGGTTGTCCTTTTTCTAAAACTAAATTTTTATTACATTCCATAAATAATATCAAAAAAGTTATAGCCTTAAACAACACTGACATATGTACAACATAATCCCTTCCAATCTTTAGGCTTATCCAAAATAATTCTGTCCATGCTCATAGTATAAAGAAAACACTTAGTAGAAATGTCATCAACCGAGCATTTGAATACCATCATTTATCCCCCATATATCATACGATATATCTTTTTGTCCACATTACAAACATGTGAATACCTTAATCATGTATTACCATAGAACCTTAGTGAAAAAATGAGTGCTTTCAAAAGTTAACACTTTCCACATACCAAAATCCCAAAATTTCTATATACTCAAACCATGATATCACTTTGTCCTTACATCAGTTATGAGCTCATGAACACTATTAAACATTTCATTTTTTCTTTATCATATCATCTGCTTTCCAAAATATTGGAATTACTTTTTATGTTTACCAGTACCATATAATTATTGAAAACCATAATAAACCAATACATTGATATTCCAATATTCTACAGTACTATAAATTAGATTCCACAACATTATTTTGGAATCCCATTACATAAAGACATAATCATTCCACTAAATCATTGTCATATTCAACATCGCCAATAGTGATCGCATGTGACTTCCCTTGGTCCTTTTCCTTAATAGGTTTTTGATGTCTATCATCATTAACCCTTGGATTAGGGCATTGGTTAGCATAATTCCCCATTTTCTTGCACTTGAAGGATTGAAGTGTTGGTGGCGCGTTCTCTGCAGTATTTTCTTTATTCACATCATTAGCAACCCTTTTTCCATTACTTCGACACTCAGATGCATGATGACCTTCTTTTACACACTTAAAACATTTTCTAGTCTCTTTAAGACACTCTCCACCATGTTTCTTTCCACACTTTGATCATAAAGAAACATTCAACTTCTATTCACCATTGTTTTGAGGTTTTTCCTTTAACTCCATCTTTCGTTTCTTGTCAAAACCATGAGATGGATACGTTACACCAATTTCATGTTATACCTTGATAGCAAAATGCACAATTTCTTCATAGCTACTAAAGTATGTTATCGTTAATTCCCTTCAAAGACTTGGTTTTATGCAACTGGTGAATTGATTAACTTTACATTCAGGTTGGATGATAAAGCCAGATGCATACCTTGAAAGCCTTACAAAATTAGCCTTGTATATACCAACAGATTCATCATCCATTTTCTTAAGCTCAAGGAACTCCTTTTCCATCTCTGTTTTAAGAATATGAGGGAAGTACTTATTGAAAAACAAGTTCTTGAACTCATCCCATTCCATGGATTCAATTTCATCTTAGGGCCTCATATTCTTAATTAGAGTCCACCATTGACCTATTTCACCTTCTAAATGGTAAACAGCCAGAATAACATTTTCATGTTCCAAACAATGAAGTATGGAAAATATCATTTCAATGGTACTGATCCATTGTTCGGCAACAAGTGGATCAGAATACCCACTGAGAGAAGGTGGGTGTCGCCTCATGAAGGACTCAATAGAATATTGTTCCCTTCTCTGCTCATTTGGAAGTTCAAAATGATTCATAGCTTATGTGAGTATAGAAATAATATTTTTCACTCTATATCCCATAACATTGGTTTGTTCATGAGGAAAATCATTGCATTGTCAATTACATTGATCAACATGTTTCCTTCGGGTTCCATCCATCATCTAAACCCCAAAAAGAATAGTGTGAGGGGAAAAATCATTCTAGGGAAAACAACATAATAAAGGGGGATTACCTTTAATATATAACATCTCAGGGTTAATACTATGATTGTTACCATAATTCGAGGAATATAACCTATAATTATACATAACCTTAGGGACATCTCTAGACATACCTTAGAAATGTCTCAAGGGATCTCACTAAAGTTCATGCATCCTAGTTTCCAAAGGTTGACTAAACCAAACCTCTGATACCAATTGTAGAGACCCAAAGTATAATGTACATGGAAATTACATTACTTTTGAAGAATACTTAATACATAACAAAAAAACACACAAGGACCGTAATAGTTTAGTGTCTTTGGATACTCGGAACATAATCATCTAATCATGGTGAAAGATCTTCAACATCTCCCATAAAGATCTTACACTTTTGTTTTCTTACCTAAAACTTTTCTTTATATCCTGGGGAAAAGAAAACATATAAAGGGTGAGATCAAATGCTCAGTAAGGGTAATAATGGAGAAAATAAAACAAACCATATACATTTGAACTTCAAAACATGAACATAAAGTTTACACATGAAAATCATGAGGTGTGAAATAAATCGTAGCAGTATGTAAGGAATTGGTTATAAAGGAACATTAATCCTGATAAATCACATGGTAATAAAACATTTAATTGTGGAAAACCATTATGCACATGATATGATTTCCATAATATCCAAGGAATTGCTGCCAAGACCATCTTTGTAGACAGTGTCCCTTTCTGAATCGAGTTCACTCCTCATTTTAGTCCTGTAACACTGAACCAGATTAACTTACTTTTCCAGCCATGTTTATCTCATGAGATATAAATATTTACCCAACGAATTGGAGGGAGATATAGGTCCCACCCATCTCATAATGAAATCATTCTTTCATGTGCCACAAAATAAACATACATCATTCATAATAACCCAACAAATAAAATGGGTTTCATAAACATCATTCCTTCATAACATAATACATATAAAACAAATGGATAACATTTCACCATAAGAGAAGTGAAATCATGTAAATCGTATAGACATTATACTTGAAACATAAACATATGGAATAATGTCATCTTAAATGGAAAATGGTTTTGATAAAACACTTGAAAATAATTATTGAGTAAAATATCCTTTCTTCTTCAAAATCATTGTCTTCTCACAAAATGCCATGCAATTTTAATAGTAAAGGATTTTTCTGAAAATAGTCATGAAATCTTGTAGAGTATTCTTCTTTAAAATAAGGAGTTTTGAAACCATAAAAATCAATTCATGCCGTATATGTTTAAAAAAACATTCTCCTTGTACATTTGTCGGAAAAGTCAAAAAGCTCCCCGTATGGTAAATAAAAGAAATATTCCTTCCATAACAAAAATTAAAAGTCAAATAGGGGTAAATATGGCATTAAACATACATGGGATAATATTAAAAACATTATGAAAAACATTTTTATGGACATGGATGAAAAATATAATCCTAGTAAATACTTACGAATAAACAATATCGCATAAGAATGAGATTGGAATAATTATCCCTTACCTTAGGTCCAATATGCTTTATACGTATCCGAACATCATATATAATGATTTAAATAATTTCATTGACTTATTAAATAATAATATTCATTATTATGATATCATATATGGTTCATTTATTACTTTCTATTACCCTTTCTTTTGTAAATTCCATGTTAAAGCAGCGTTTTGGGTAAAATCGTTTTATTTATCGTATGTGTTTGGACTTGTTGTTATTGATATTATTATAACATATATCTTTATTTACTTACTTTTCGAATTTAATTCATGATTTATATATCTTGTTTATATCCATTACATATATATATAATAGATAGATAAATTAAATGAAATACACCATTCATGGAGACGGTAGGTCGTACGTATGCATGAATGTTGTTTTCCTTTCCATATTGACTTGAATGGAATTAAGTAGATGAAATATATATATATATATTTACATAAATTCAGTAGCTTTATCAGGTCATATATTTCATTAATATTCATTATATATACTTTATAATCATTCTTGAATTGTTAACATGGAGAATTAATCTCATCACGTCTTGGGGATGGTAATCTGTACGTACGCACGAGCGATGATATCATTCCCATAAGTGTTGAATTGAATTGGAGTGGATGATATAATATCACAGAATCAGTATGATTTTATAATAAATATATATATTTATTCTTTACAGCATTATACCCATCCATGTAAGGTGGTGGTGGAAAAACTGATTACACCACGGCGTGGAGACGGTATTCCGTAAGTATGCACGTGTGGTGATTTCGTTTTCCATAGGATAAATATAAGGTTAAATAGGGTTGTTTCATATTTATAAAAACATATCAATATATGAGTAATACTGATGTTATTACTTTATAATGAAACAACTAAATAAGGGGAAGTAGAAGAAGAAAGAAACTTGAAAGAGTCGGTAGAAGAGATTACCTCTTCCTCGACGCACCTCCTTTAAACTTCTTATTATGTAACTAGAGTTGGTCTTTTGAGAATACCAGAACCTATATGATATAAATAGTTAGTTTGAGAAGAAGAACTGGCAGTGGTTGGCTGAGCTTCAAGGCTCTAAAGTGTGTGAAGAGAATAGGGAAGGGGCACCCTTTTTATAAGGGATGAGAGGGGTACCTTAGGAAAAACTTAAAATATTATTTTATAATAAAATTATATTCAGTTAATAATATCTCCAAATTTATTAATTTAAAATCTTATGTGGGGAACGGTCGACATACTCAAAAACAATAAGTTTTAGAAAAGTTTACATTACTATTTGAACCTTATCATTTAGATTTAACTCGAAGTTAAAAAATTTAACTTTTACTGTGTCTTCTGGTTTTCTTATACTATATGGTTAATAAACTTACTATAACAAGACAAAATAACCGAAGTGGTTCATTATTAACATATATATCCTTATCTAAGTCATTTGGTAGAACCTTAGATTTTTAGGAATAAAATAAAAATTAATAATATTATATTAGTTTTAAAAACTATTTAGGTCAATTTTGACACTATTTGAAAAATTGATATTTTCGAAACTAATAACAACATTATTAGTTATCAAAATGTTATTTTTATCAATACTAACATTTCATAATAACCTATAAAATTAGTGTAATTCATAAAAAGTCTCAAATTACATTTATTTGGGTATTTATAACATCAATTATGTTAAATATTTCATTAATAAGGTAATTACTACATCATCATTGTATCATAAATAAATTAAAATATTTAATGTCTCAAAATTATAAATAAAATACCATTATATAGTAAATAGTTTTATATTTTTAATTAATATTTATAGTCTAATTTATCTTATGTATAACCCTATATTAAAAATTATTTAGTTATTAAACATTGATTTTAACTATTTTAACTCTTATTTAAATAAAATAATAATAAGTGACCTAATCAAATCCAAGTGGACCTAAAGGGTAATATTTTATTCCTAAGGTTGTTTTTGGTCGAATTAAACTTATCCAGTAGAATTAGGACATGTTTTAGGGTAATAATAATACCATTTTTACCCTTAATTACCCTATTTACATTTAACCGTGGAAAATAAAAATAAAAAATTTCTATTCACCAAAAATTATTTTTATCTTATTGAAACAAATTTTACTCCTCGATATTAACCATGTCTCTCAGATTTTCAAGATTACACTCACAGAAGTGGTAAAATTAAGTTTTATGTATATTTTCAAACTCTCCTAGGAGGTGGGTAGAAGACGGTGAAAAGTTCAATAAAATTTTTATATATCTAAAATCATTATAAAATGACTCAAATGAATTACATTGAACTTATATATGTATTATGTATCAATTTTGACCTAAAATAATTTTAAATAAACTAAATAATTATTTATATAAAAATTCGGGTTTTAAATAGTAACCTAGTGTTTTCAGTATTCATGAAAAATTGAATGTTTTCAGAAAAATACCAAAAATTCACCCTAGGATAATTTAGATATTCCGAATCCAAAAATAAAGTCTATTTTGAATGATAAAATTTATAAAATTTCATAAAGTTGGTATTACTATTCAAAATGACTGGTTCATAATAATATTATAATAATATCTTGTTTAGTGAAACTTGGTATTGTGTACTACACACGCTATCAAAGAAAGTTTTGATTGCGTGTAATGCAAGCCAAGTTAGGGATACGTGTAGTGAATGGTCCTTTTGGTGTTGCATATAACATAATCAAAACTTATTTCATTTGTACATTAAACAATATCTATACTTAATTTTTCATAGAATAATTTCCACAAACGAACTTGAATTTGTGTGTAACACGAGCCAAGAATAGTGTTGCGTGTATAGAAAGATAATATGGTGTTGCATACAGTACCAGCTAATCTTTGTGTAGTTTATAATAGAAGACATCAAATAAATTAAAAATAATATATCTCATAAAATCTCGGGGTGTTACAAAGACCCTTAACAAATAAAAAATTTGAAATCAATGTTTTTTCACAAAGAACAAGGTTACCTATACCAATAATATCTCCCTGATCATTATCTCCAAATTTTACTTTTCTTCCATTCATCTTGATAGACTTTTCAAATATTTTTTTACTATTTATGTTTCGTGAACATCCACTATCAATAGACCATGTATGGTTGTTGGTAGTATCTTTTCACTTCTAGAAATAAGAATTTCAGACTTTTGAAACGTAAACTTTCATTGATCCAGAAACATCATAAAAAAGATTTGGAATCCACATTTTCTTAAAATAATAAGATTTATAAAAACCTAAAAATAGAATTTTTGTTTAATGGAAAATTATTTTACCAATGTCCACCAAACTTACAATTAGTGCATTATGGAGCACTTTGAGGAACAAAAAAATTATTACAAAAAATATGTTTTGAAGGAGTATTACGAAACACCAAATTATTCCTTAAAGGTCGAATTTGGGAATAAATCTTCTCATAGTTTTCCTTACATAAGGTAATGTTTGACGAACAATTTTTTAAGGAAAATATTTCTGACTTTAGTTTGATAACTATGATTTAATCCTCAAAAACATTATTTTTAGAACTAGAGTTAGTCTCTAAAATATTTTTCTTAGAAATTACATTTTTAATATCCTTAGAAAGTTTATCCCTCTCAGAATCAAATTCCTCAATGGTTTTTGAAATTATTTTAGAATCATACATTTTCTGAACAAGATCATTAGAAAGATCTGATAATTATTTAGTAAGAATATAAATTCTAGAATTTTCCTTGACAAGATTTTTCTTGACATTAGAGTGTTTATTAGAAAGAATCATTGAAAACCTAAAAACTTATTCATAAGTTCATAAATTATTATCTTCATCAGAAGAAGATTCTTCATCCAAAGATTCATAATATTAATTATCACTGTAGTTAGCATTCAAGTATACACTGTTTATAGATTCCGCATTGTGTACAATGGCCATTGGACAATTATTTTCAATGGGTAATCTGGTAAGTATACCAAAAATCTTCTTACCAAGAGATTCATACAATGTGGATTAATCGGAAGGGTCTCCACTACTGGCCATGCAGGTGACAGTAGCTTTCAAAACTATCTTAGCTTTAGCTTTGTATTACTTCATTCTATATCTATCAGAATGATTTTCCCTTCTATCATTTCTCTTAATCATATGACAATCTGGTTTTATATACCCAACTCTTTTGCATTCATAACAAGTGACTTTAGAGACGTTCTTGTTCTTTAGTTCTTTTTTCTTAATTCTATACTAAAAGTATTTCTTCCCAACTATATTTTTTATACTTCAAGCAAGATTTTCTAGTTCATTATGATAATGTTCAATTTCACATGATTCACATAAAATAGTAACCTTCTTTGACTTGGATCTTGCAAACCTTTTAGGAGTCTTGACATTAGTAGTTGTTAAGGAAACACTTCCATTTCCATTATTCTACTTATGTAAATCATAATCTCTTTTCATTCTTGTCTCATGTTGAAGAAGAGTTCCAAAAATCACATCAAGAGTAATCTGAGATACTTTCCTATTCTCATTAATAACTGCTCTCTTAGATTCCCTCTCATTAGACATGACATCAATATTCTTTTCCTAAAGTGTATCATCATCTAAACCTTTTTCACCCTTGGATTGTAAACTATTAACAATAGTCATAAACCTTTGTTTTATCTTACACACTGGTTCTCCATAATGAAATTGAAATCCATGATATTATGCTCTAAGCATGGCTCTTCTAGTTTCTATAACATTGGGTGTACAAGAATGAGTGACCTCCAATTTATTCCAAATACAATTTGTATCTTCACAAGAAGAAATCTAGATGTACATATTCCTGGTCATGTAACACAACAAAGTATTGAATACCTTGTAGTTTAGTTGATATTCTGACTTTTCAAGATTAATAAATATATTGAATTCTTTATGAAGAATCATGTAATCCCCAGTATGAATACCAAAATATTCCACTCCAGTGTTAATAACAAATGTAACACCCAAAGCTTCCATGGTACGCTTCTCTTTGAATAATAGAGAAGTGTGTGTTGTACGCAACCTCGAGTTCTAACACACCGCGACCAATAAAAGTAACCATTATGAATAGTAATAGCCAGTTTTTGAAATTATATAAACTTTATATTTCAAGATTTACTTCATTTTTTGGATTTGGAATATCTAAATTATCCTATGTTGAATTTTTGGTATTTTTCTGAGAACATCCAATTTTTGATGAATAGTGAAAAATACTTAAAAACAACTTTTTTAATCAAAATATTTTATAGTGATAAATTATAAAATTGAGTGGTTTTAAAGTATAATTACAATATTTTTTACCATTTTATCCAATTTTGGTCCTTAGAATTAATTTCACTTTGAAATTGGACATAAACAATTGTCAATCTTTTGATATATATTATTTCTTAAAAACACGCTATTTGTTGTGATGGTGGGATCTAATTATAAAATTAATTAATGAAACTTATATGTTTTGAATTTTTTAAAATAGACATAATTTTTGAATTGGGAATATCAAATATATATTTGGGTGAATATTTGGTATTTTTCTAAAAAACCTCAATTTTTGATGAATAGTAAAACCACTAAGTCGTAGTTTAAAAACTAATTTTTCATGTAAATGAAACATTACCACTTATCTGTATTGAATTTAAAAATTCCAACACATGTGGTTGTCATTGGGACGTAAAATGTGGTTCAATGGTATTAAAATAATATTTGGTGAATATTAACTTTTATGTTCTATTAATCGCAATTAAAGGTAATTAGTGAAATTTAAGGTTAAAATGATATGATAAAAATATGAAAATACCTTTACACTTGTCCTACCCTTATTGGATGAGTCATGGACGCCCAAGAAAATACATGGGTCAACTTGTGGACCCCAGGGAGCCACATGGGTAAGAAAATGACATTAATAACTTTTTATTTAATGTAAAAATAAAATTCTCACAAACATGTGTTGTTTTACTAAAACAATTATTACATGGGGTTATATAAGTTAAAGTTTTGACTATAAGTATTCATTGGAAAGATAAAAATATTTTCTACATCATGGATTTTTTTTATAATTTTTATACATTAAATAAACAAAAAATTTTATGACTCAATGATGATGCATCGATTACCTCATTAATTAACGATTTAAATAAAATGAAAAGATAATGTAAATTTTAAGACTTAGACTTGTCAAAAACCTATTGTAGGAGTAGATTTCGAACCGTTATCACCTTATCCTAGAAATATATCATTGTGGGACCTTTAAAATTATAAAATCATTTCATAATAATGTATCTGTTCATGACTTCCCAAGAGTGCCCCTCCTCTACTCTTATAAAATGCCCCACCTCAACCACCTTATTCACACCTTCAAAGCCATTTGTCTTGGCCAAACTCTGCTCAAATACTCTCTCAACATTCCTTCCTTTATCCTATAAGCCTTACCTTAGGCAGAAATCTCTTCAAAAAACCATTTTGGTTCAAACCTAGGGGAGTTACCCGAATTAATGGTAATGTCTTCTCTTACATTGTTTTGTTTTATTTTTCTTCTCCAACCCCTTAAACTATTTTTATTCCATTATTTTGTAACAACACCAGTATCTTAAATATACTGGGATGTTTTATAAAAATTATTTTATTTCCACTTACACACACCTTCGTCTAATGGTTAAAGAACATACTGTATCGGTGGGTGGCGGATTTCTGCCTCACAAAACGATGATTGTTCAATCTTGTTTTAAAACCTCTCATGGTGGCCATTAAGATGTCACTATATTTTTATATGATATATATTATGTTTATTTTTTCATTATTCTTCTGTATTTCTCATTTATGGCATACCTTTATAATTTCCATTATGGGTAAACGCGATAATTTCATTTTAGGATGTGCGGACTACCGCCCCCTCAAAGTGATTTGAATCGTTAATGCCATATGTGAGATTAAAAGAGGATGGAGTAAATGATATTATATATGATATTATACTGGAATTATAATATAGCTTTATATCATTATGATTTCATTCCATTAAATACAAAATAGAAATGAATGTATCGTTCATTCATACGTATGGCTTACTGTCTCCATGAACGGTGCATTTCATTTCATACCTCTAAATGTTGCATAATATTATGAATGAATGTATATACTGGATATATATGATATATATGATATCTACATCCTGAATATAATTCTTGAGATAATGGATATTCTACCACATAAATAACTTGTAATTATAAGAAGGTTATTTTTGACTCAAGTACCAAAGATCGACAAAACGACCGTTATTAACTTAAATAATTACATTATGTTCATAACATGGTAATAAGTGATATAACCGGAATAATTAATTTGAAAAATGTTCTTAATAAATTATAAATTAACTCTAGTTTATTAATCTGGAGATTAAGGAACAGTCGAGTGAAGTCGGACACGAGGTAAGGGAACTTCGTAACCCAATTTCTGTTCTTTGGGTTAATCTCCTACAATCAAATTATGTCATGATATTATTATGTTCTATCTTGTATTTGTACATTATTTATGTGTACACATAGTGAATACACATAATAGATATATTTTATTTAGAAAATGATATTTGTAAGGGACTTCGTCTCAATCTCCTTTTATTGAGGCATATTTTATTTTATACACAACTTTCTTTTATGCGGTGTATAAAACCGTCTGACTTTTACTTTTATTCAAAAGGAATATTTTTATATGAAGTGTTTTTACTAAAAGACAAAATGAATTTTTTGTCTTACGTACGTGCCGAAAACGACTTCTCCGCCACTGTGACTATTATTTGACTTTCAACTTCCTCTACAAGCCATAACGTTTTTTAAACGAAAAATAAATACAAAGTTTTAATTTTCATTTATTTTGGTATTGAAAATGGTTTTGGAAGTGTTTTTATATCAATGTGTTGTATTGATATCTTGTGATTGAAATATAGAAATGTTATGTTTCCTTTATTCATGTTTTATGTGATACGATTATGTTATGGTTTATGATATGTTTAAACCTGTTCATATAAGGAATGCATTGGACTTAATAAGTGACAGGTGGAGCCCGCTATAGCTCCTAGATGCATCAGCAGGTCTCATGAGACAAACTAGTGTCTTGTCATGAGGCCTTGACAAAATCTTATTTTTAGTCTTCGCACGAGGCATGGGCTACGTGGTTATGATAGTTTGGCATTATGCATTCCATCATTATGAATGTGGTTATTGATATTGCATGTGGTTATTCGACCAGTAGAATATCCATGTGAAGAAGTAAATGAAATTATTTAATTTTACTTTTTCCATATTATGCTAAAGTTCAAGTTTAAAAGGCTTTTGTTTTAGTTATACATTGCCTTAAATATTTATGTTTATTTATGAAAGTTTCTGCAATATATTTATCCTTACTGTGCCTCTGAGCTCACCCCTTCCAATGTTTTAATTATTCCAGGATGTGAAGAAGTATATTATGAATGACCTGCATAGATAGTATGAGGGAATATGAAGACAAGATTTTGTGGTAGTTTTTTTACTTTATGATGTAATGTAAGACTTATGAATGTATCTAGTGTTTCCAAGGCTACTAAACTAATCGGTCTTTCGAGACATGGTCTTTTGTGATCATACCAATGTTACGCAATAATGCATCGGCTCTGGGTAACTGGGGTCGGGGCATTACAGTTGGTTTCAGTGTCAGTTTAGTACTAACCTTGGAAGCTAGATTTAGATAAACTCTGATTAGAGCACATAGCCCAAAGATAGACTTTGAGGATTAGTATAGAATAACTTCCTAGAATTTTAGTATTATAATGATTTTGTGAGTTTTCAGAGAAATACATCCGAATATGGATACAAGCAGGTAGAGACAGCTCTGGCACAGATGTACCTAGGGGTAAAACCCGAAAACAACACTTTGAGCTATACATGAACGAGAACTGGTGCACAACAATGGGCATTGCTGCACTCTTGGTTACGACGCTCCTGGGGAATATGTTTAGGATAATTCTCATTTTCTTTACAAACCATTTTGAAGGGTTTATGAGTATATAATTCCTCAAAGAAAACATTTTTATGATTATAGTTCAATTTATGTTAAGTGTTTTACAAGTATGGAATTATGTATTTTTATTTATAAACTAATCTATTTTATGCCATTGTTTAGAAATGGAGCCTAGTGGGTGGAATGGAAACCATATCAATGCACGCATTCCATGTATCAATTGACCTCATACTCAAGATAGTTATAGTGGAGCTGGAGATACAACTGGTACTAATCAACTTATTACCATACTGGGAGAACTCACTCAGGTTATGAATAATAAACTTACTCATATGGATGACCCTGATCCACAACGTGGATGATCAATGTTAGACCGATTTATGAGGCAACAACCGCCAACATTTAATGGTGGTACACTTTCATTAGTAGCTGAGCAATAGATAAACTCCTTAGAGAAAATATTCCACGCCTTGGGGAGTAGCGAAAGGTAGAAGGTTGTTATGGAAGTTTACCGCCTCACTGGAGATGGCGATCAACAGTGGACGCTGATTTAAAACACAAAGGAATATGAAGAAGAATCAAGTATGGAATAGAGGGAGTTTAAGGAAATTTTATTAGAAAAATACTTTCCACATGACCATTGAGCAGATATGGAAAGACAATTTCTGAGTCTGAGGTAGAAGGAGGATGAGAATGTCGCAAAGTATGAGGCTAACTTTACAAGGATAGCGAGGCATGCTGTAGATTATATACGTAACCCAAGAAGTAAGATTGATCATTTCATTGATGGGTTAAAACCATTTCTCATTTGAGCTTTAGTATCACAATCTTTCTCAACATATGAAGATATAGTCTTGTATGCTATCAAGACAGAAAAGTTATTCTCTAAGTCTTTTGACAGCAAAGTGAAGCAAGAGAAAAAGAGAAAGGTGGAACAAGAGACAGAAAAAGTGAAAAGGGAAAGAAGGATTTTCCATTATGCGATAATTGTGGGAAGAATCACCCCGATAATTGCCCTAAAGGAATGGGAGTTTGTTATAAATGTGGAGAAAAAGGTCACTAGGATCGTGATTGAAAGGGAAAGAAAGAGGCTATCAATGTTGAATGCTATAATTGTAGGGAAATGGGAAATTATGAAAATGAATGTCCTAATCTTATGGGAAACATACCTCAGAAAAGGCCAAGAGATCATGGACAATCTTATGTTGTTACTACAGTTGAAGTGGAATAATTAATGTATTGGTGCTTTTGGACTCAAAGATTATATTCTGGTTATAAGAATAACGTGATATATATAAGGATTGTACTGAAGTACTTGTTGTTTTCATTAAGGTTTTAATAGGATGAAGGTAATCATATTTTTATATGTGAAAATAAGAGAAACTTTAAATTATTTGAGGAATCTGATGATACAATTGATTTTGGAATTTAGAGACCTTTTAGAGAAAGTCTGGACGGAGGTATTTTGGATAACTATAAAGGTTGGAATGGATTATGTTGAACTTTGGATAGTATTGTTTATTGTTAAAACATTTATGAAGATTATTTTTTGGAATATTATAATACTATAGTTTTAAGAAAAGGACAACCTGCAGGTTGGGGGATAACCCGTCGCGTTGGACAAAGATGTAGGAATTGAACCCATAACCATAGTGTGACAGGCCTTTATTACCAACAACTAGCCTACAGAAAGTCACTGGATTTTACAAAATAGTTTTCCTAATCTAAATGGTATGTGTTAATATTTGGATCACTGTACTATTAGGATAAATATAATATTTTTGAGTTCTATTATCATTTGAGTGAATGATGGGTTTGTGGTAAAAATTTATTAGAGAATGAAAGTCTACATGACAAGTATGTATATTTCCTTATGTTCTTAGTAAATCTCCTAAATAAATTCCTCAACTTTATTAAAGGTAACTTAAAACAAAAACGTTGTCGGTTAACTTTTCCTACTGGAGAATCAATGATTGTTTAACCAATCACAAGTTTGTGATTTTCTTGTAGTTAAACTTTCTCCTAATCCTGTTTTCTACAACTCTCAATCAAACCTTGATGGTTTGTTTCTCCTCTGTATCCATATTTTCATATAATCCTAGTATGGGCTATCTTGCGTGACCTTTGTACTTCTCTTTCTTTCTTTTAATGTTATATTTGTATTAACCTTATTTCCGATGTGGGTTTAACACAAAGGTATTTTATATTTTCAATCTTTTATTTTCAAAGAAAAATTTCATATTGCAAGGACGCAATTTATTGAAGGAGGGGGGAATGTAACACCCCAAAGCTTCCATGGTATGCCTCTCTTTGAATAATAGAGCAGCGTGTGTTGTACGCAACCTCAAGTTATAACACACCACGGCCAATAAAAGTAGCCGTTATGAATAGTAATACCCAATTTTTGAGATTATATAAATTTTATATTTCAAAATTGACTTCATTTTTGGATTCGGAATATCAAAATTATCCTATGTTGAATTTTTGATATTTTTCTGAGAACTTCCAATTTTTGATGAATAGTGAAAAATACTTAAAAACAACTTTTTTAATTAAAATATTTTATAGTGATAAATTATAAAGTTTAGTGGTTTTAAATTATAATTAGAATATATTTTTACCATTTTATCCAATGGTGGTCCTTAGAATTTATTTCTCTTTGAAATTGGACATAAACAATTGTCAATCTTTTGATATATATTTTTTCTTAAAAAAATGCTATTTGTTCTGATAGCGGGAATTAATTATAAAATTAATTAATGAAACTTATATGTTTTTAATTTTTTAAAATAGACATCATTTTTGAATTCGGAATATCATATATATCTTAGGGTGAAATTTGGATATTTTTATGAAAAACCTCAAATTTTTATGAGTAGTGAAACCACTAAGTGGTAGTTTAAAAACTAATTTTTCATGTAAATGAAACATTACCACTTCTTTGTATTGAATTTAAAAAATCTGACATACATGGTTGTCACTAGGAAGTAAAATGTGGTTCAATGTGATTAAAATAATTTTTGGTGAATAGTAACTTTTAAGTTCTATTAATCGCGATTAATGGTAATTAGTGAAATTTAAGGTAAAAATGATATTATAAAAATATGAAAATAACTTTACACTTGTACTACCCTTATTGGATGAGTAATGACCGACCAAGACAATCCATGGGTCAACTTGGGGACCCCATGGAGCCACATGGGTAAGAAAATGACATTAATAACTTTTTATTTAAAGTAAAAATAAAATTCTCACAAACATGTGTTGTTTTACAAAAACAATTATTAAGTGGGGATATATAAGTAAAATTTTTGACTATAAATATTAATTGTAAATATAAAAATATTTCCTACATCATGGTAATTTTTTTATAATTTTTATACATTAAATAAATTAAATTTTTTGTGACACAATGATGATGCAACGATTACCTCAAAAATTAACGATTTAAATAAAAAGAAAAGATAATGTTAAATCTAAGACATTAACTAGTAAAAAACCTATTTTATGAGAATATTTATAACCCTTATCACCTTATCCTCGAAATATATCATTTTGGGACCTTTAAAATCCGAAAATAATTTTATAATATTGTAACATTTCATGACTTTCCAAGAGTGCCCCTCATATCCTCTTACAAAAGGCCCCCACCTCTACCAGCTTATTCACACCATAAAAGCAATTAGGCTCATCCAAAATCTGCTCAAATACTCTCTCAACATTCCTCCCTTATTACTAGAAGCCTTACCTTAGTCAGAAATCTTTTCAAGAAACCATTTTGGTTCAAACAGAGGGGAGTTACCCGATTTAAAGGTAATGTCTTCTCTTACATTGTTTTGTTTTATTTTGCTTCTCCAACCCCATAAAATCTTTTTATTACTTTCTTTTGTAACATGAAAAGTATATTCAATGTACTAGGATGTTTTTATGAGAATTATTTGATTTACAATTACACATACCTTCATCTAATGGTTAAAGAACATACTATTTCGGTGGTTGGCGAATTTCTGCCTCACGAAACGATGATTATTCAATCTTCTTCTAACACCTCTCATGGTGGACACTAAGATGTAACTATATTTATATATGATATATATTATGATTATGTTTTCATTATTCTTCTGTATTTCACATTTATGTCATACCTTTATGATATCCATTATGGGTAAACGCAATAATTTCATTTTAGGATGTGCGGACTACCGCCCCATCAAAGTGATTTGAATTGTTCATTCCATATGTGGGATGTATAAAGGATGGAGTAAATGATATTATACATGATATTATACTTAAATTATAATATATGTTTATATAATTATGATTTCATTCCATTAAATATGAAATAGAAATGAAAGTGGCGTTCATGCGTACCTACGGCTTACCGTCTCCATGAACGGTACATTTCATTTCTTACAACTAAATGTTCCGTAATATTATGAATGAATGTATATACTGGATATATATATGATATATATTACATCTACATCATGAATTTAATTATGGAGATAATGGATATTCTACCACATAAATAACTTGTAATTATAAGAAGTTTATTTTTGACTCAAGTACAAAAGATCGACAAAACGACCGTTATTAAATTAAATAATTACATAATGTTCATAACATGGTAATAAGTGAAATAAAAGGAATAATGAACTTTAAAAAAGTTCTTAATCAAATATAAATTAACTCTAGTTTATTATTAGGAGATTAATGAACGGTCTAGTGAAGTCGGACACGAGGTAAGGGAACTTCTTAACCCAATTTCTGTTCTTTGGGTTAATCTCCTACATTTAATTATGTCACGATATTATTATGTCCTATATTGTTTTTTTACTTTATTTATGTGTACATATAGTGAATACACATAATAGATATGTTGTATTTAGAAAATGATCTTTGTAAGGGACTTCGTCTCAATCTCATTTCATTGAGGATTATTTTGTTTATACACAAATTTATTTTATGCGGTGTATAAACCCATTTTTCGTTTAATTTTATTCAAACGGAATCTTTTTGTAGGAAGTGTATTTACTAAATGACAAAAGGTATGTTTTGTCTTACGTACGCGGCGACAATTACTTCTCTGCCACTGTGACCATTATTTGAGTTTCGGGTTCCTCTACAAGCCATTACTTTTTTTAAATGAAAAATAAATACAATGATTTAATCTTATATTATTTTGGTATTGAAAATGGTTTTGAAAGTGTTTTTATATGAATGTTTTGTATTGATATCTTGTGATTGAAATGTGGAACTTTTATGTTTCCTTTATTCATGTTTTATGTGATATGATTATGTTATGGTTTATGATATGTTTAAACCTGTTCATATGAGGAATGCATTGGACTTAATAAGTGATGGGTGGAGCCCGCTATAGCTCCTCGATTCATCGGCAGTTCTCATTAGACAAAATAGTGTCTTGGCATGAGGCCTTGAAAAAATCTTATTTGTAGTCTTGGCACGAGGCCTTGGCTACGTGAATATGATAGTCTGGCATTATGCATTCCATCATTATGAAAGTGGTTATTGATATGGCATGGGATTATTCTACCAGTAGAATATCCATGTGAATTTGTAAATGGAATTATTTCATTTTACTTCTACCATATTATGCTAATGTTCGATTTTAAAAGGCATTTGTTTTAGTTATACATTTCCTTAAATGTTTATTTTTATTTATGAAATCATCCGTTATATTTTTAACCTTACTGAGCATCTGAGCTCACCCATTCCAATGTTTTAATTTTTCCAGGATGTGAAGAAGTATATTATGAAAGACCTACAGGGATAGTATGAGGGGATATGAAGCTAATATGTTGTTGTAGTTTTGTATTACTTTATGATGTAATGTAAGACTTATGAATGTATCTAGTGTTTCCAAGTCTACTAAACTAATCGGTATTTCGAGACTTGATATTTTGTGATCATGCCAATGTTACGCAATAATGCACCAACTCTGGGTAACTGGGGTTGGGGAGTTACAAAAAAAAGTCTTCATACAATCTCTCAAATATTCATAATCATTCCCATCAAAAATAGGTGGCCTAGTAGGATTAATATTCTCAATTGAACCTACATTTATTGATGCCATATTAATGAAAATATATTTCCACATAAACTTGTTAATAGTAAATGCTTGTAAACAAAGATAAAATCATGTGCATGGAAAATATATAATAATTAAAACTTGATCAAGAAAACTTATATGTGAATATAATGATTTTAGAGACCTCCTCTGATACTAATTTTTGGATCAAAACATGAATGTAGATGCTCAATATACAAGAGGTGGTGAATTGTATAATTTATAAATTCCGTTGGTACCATTAATGTTGATATACTACTCTCATTTTTTACACTAAGAAAAAATATGTTTATCAAAGTTAAGTATGAAAAATTCATAATACATCTTAGTTCTTCAAACATGCTAGATTCCAAATATATGGTTTTGGAAATGAAACTTATGAAAAGTTTACAAGGAAAAATAATCTACCTTAAAGAGTATAGAATCTTACCAGTCTGAGTATACAAGTAAAAGAAAGTATATGATAGATATACATTCCATATTAACCAAAATTTAGTGGAAAATAAACATGAAACAATACAACTAACTAGTATAAAATATTTTAACCCAAAAATTAGGGTATCCAACAACCTTGGATAAAAGTCCCTTGATTTATACTTTCAAGAAAGTTTGTCTTACCCAAACCAATGTAATATGCCAATAGGAATATCAGATTCTGTCTTATTATCCCCGCAAGCACTCGAACATCAAGGTGGTCGGAACCTCTGTCTTTCTTATCAAGGACGTCCTCAAACTTTAAGGCAGTTGGCACCTCTATCTTTTTATCCCCATAATTCGTCGATTGTACACATCAACAATCAAAGAGGCACGAAGGAAGATGAACAATATGTTTAGTACGCATAAGGCATGAGAGTTTATCTTTATAGAAATCACATCAGTAGCATGTAATCTCTAGAGTGATCAACAAGTAATTAGTAAGTATTGTGATCATCCAAATGAGCTCCTATTTATAGGCACATATCCAACGGTTGGATCGTTACATCAATGGTCATATTTTTCCTTGAATTTCGAAGGGACCTATACACGTGTCACTCAAATTACGGTAAAATATAAACAGAATCCACTACATCATTTTATAACTAAAATGACTATAATCAATGTATGTTTGCATAACCAAATCTATTATTCAGAGTCTAAGGAAAAATAATGTTCAGAGTATAAGGAAATAAACATTTGTATTCAATATTACATGGCTATTACGATTTTATTTTTCAAGGAATTAAGAATCAAAATTATATTGACATCAGAGTCTGAATTCTATAGAATTCTAAACCTATGTTTTGAGAAATTCGGTGCCTGAATTTTGAGGAACTCAGAACCTGAATTTCATAGAATTCGGAAACTGAATTCAGAGAATTAGAAATTTAAATTAAGAGTAATTTGGAGTCTGAATTCATTGAATTTGGAACCTGAATTTAGTAGAATTTGGAGTCTGAATTCAGAGAATTTAGAATCTGAATTCAAAGGAATTCAAAGTATGAATTCAGAGAATTCAGAATCTGAATTCAGAAGAATTCAGAACATGAATTCATAGGAATTCAGAGTCTTAATTTTAGATAATTTATAATATGAAATTATTGGAATTCGAAACCTGAATTCTGAGGAATCCAGACATTGAATTTCAAAGAATCGGGAATCTAAATTCAGAGAATACATATTCTGAATTTAAATAATTCGGAATATAAATTCAAAGGAATTCAGTGTTTGACTCTAGAGAATTCAAAACCTGAATTAAGAACCTAAAAATAGAATTCTCTATATCTAGGTATTTATAGGATTCTAAGGTTTTTGATATGATACTGAATTTTACACTTAGAAATAAAATTAATTTGATTTATAAAAACTAAATCATGATCAATGAAAACAAAAGGTGAGGGGAAAATTTACTTGGGAAGGAAAATTTTCTTTAATAAGATAAATCTTATGGGAAAAAAATTTCCTTGATATACTGTGTTTGTTTTTTTCAAAACATAAAAGAATGGAAAAGTAATAGGAACGTTTTATTGACTCAACATTAATTAGTTATAATTCTTCACACTGTTATCTAATTTCTGAACTAAATCCAATTAATCTTGTTGTGACTTATTGTTGTTACTAATAGTATAATAAATAATGAAATTTGATATTTTTTAAGTTAAATAGGAAATAATGAGTTTGTCTTCTAGTTCTTAGTTCATTTTAAATCCAAGGGTGTCTAGTCTCTCCAAGTACATGATCATCATGAGTTTCAGAGGCCCCCCTTGATTCCTTTATAATATCCTTCATCAGCATATAGAATTGTACGTCTCATACCATTATTTTCCATATATCTCTTGGTATACCTCTTAAAGATAAGAAAACCTTTTGAAATCATCTTTATCCTCATGTATTTAATGTATCTCATCATGAATCGATCATAAAATGAAACACCGAACATCTAGGGAATCATCCGTATACTTAATTTAAATTTACTTGTCCTCCTTGATCTCTCCATGAGAGAGATCAATTGGAATTTGGGATTTGAAAACATAAATTTTACTCTATTGTTTCTATATTTTGTACAAGCCCCTATTCTACTCTGTGAAGTTATAGCAGGATAGAATATTCTAATTATCCAATATTGTTTAGAGTGAAATTGAATTGGTGGTGTTTTCCATTTTACCAACAATAAATAGAAAAAGTGTATTATTACATTATCATGATTACTAGAAGATATTTTTAAATTATTAATTTTATATATCTTGAACTATATTATTCAATCCTATTATCCCTCAACTACTTTATTTCTAGCTCCCAATTTCTTAATTATTATAGTGGGAGGGATCCTTAGACCTCTCTTATTTTTCCATGTTATGGAATCTCCACTACATTGATACTTCAATGTTGGTTTTTGACTGGAAACCCACATTATCTAACATCTATTTCATTGGTTGAGAGGATTTTTCTCTCCTATAAAGAATTTATTATCATTACTGAATGCATTGATGAATGATTTGCCTCTAAAGTTTAACCAAGATAGTTATGGATACATATTTTCAACTAATTTTAGTTAATATAACCCAGAACTATCATAAATTTTTTTTACTAGTATGAGGTACCCTCAATTAGGGCTGGAGAGAAACTTGAGATTTCAGTTATGTCCAAATTAATGTTGTGGATGTCCTTCAATAACTTAATAATTTATTTCAATGATTTTTTAATTTAATCTATTTTAATAAAATTCTATTTTATTTAACATTATTGTTCTATGAGATTGAACACATGACTTAACCATGATTTTAAAAGGAAAATATTCATCGCAAATCATAATTTTATATAGTAATTCTTTTCATTACCGAAATATGTGACCACAACTAATAAATAAACATTCAAAAAATAATAAACCTTGCACACGATAAAATAAACAAAATGTGATTTGATTATGTGTTATTAACTATTGGATAATCCATCAATTGAATATTGGATTTCTTAAGGTCATAGGGGGATCCCTTAAGTCAATAACATTCTTGAATATTAGTTCCTAAAAATAGCACACACATGACATGTCTGGTTTACACTGACTCTTGACTCGAACTGCATTATTGAAAACTCCTAAAATATTAACAATGTATACTCCCACATAGAGAAGTGGAACACATGATATTATTTTTCGTTATATTACATTGATTTGGCCATTGATTAATATACACTAATTAAATACTAATGTATGATACACTAACATCAGAAAAATAATTATTACATTATATACCTTAAAAATAATAAGAAAATAAAATAAATTATCAATGAAAAATGAACGGGTCAATCTCAACTCAAGATCTGTCAAAATGAAATTATATTTAATAAATATTAAATAATATATTCTTAAAAGAAATTATATTTGTAATTCATTAATAATCATCAAAATTATTTTAATTAATTATTAATATATGGCATTATAGGAGAATTTTTTTATTAAATCTTAGATAATTAAATTTAATATTTGAATAAATTTCATAATTTTTTAGCATTCTTAGTCCTAAATAAGATCCTCATGTATTAATTTAGCACTTCTGATTAGGTTGAAATGTTGGTGAATTTGGATCAAAACTGACCTTATTCATCATAAGTCTCATTGGAGCATCTGTTTTGGGTATATATTATATAATTTATATATAATATTATAAAAAATATTATATAACACATATTATACTCTATAAAATATTACATTATATATATATATATATATATATATATTTATATATATATAAATTATCAAAAATGTCAATCTCTTAATAAATGGGGAGGGAAATCATTTCCATGCTGCATTTAGGTATGGAATCTTTTTGTGAATTTTTTTTATCCTTATCATACTATTTGGAATGATATATATTTTTAGACATTTCATATTGATTGGATGTCCTTATTACCAATGAACTAACCCAGTCATATTTAGGTATCTCCAAATGACATGTAATGTGCTCACAACATTACTAGTTTAAAGTAAATCGCCCTAGTAGCCTTAATAAATAGAGAAAAAAATAAAACTGTAAATCTTTTCAAATATTTTATGCAAAACCTGCCGATCAATTATCATTATTATCAGGGAAATAATAACTTGGATCAATCCTCCATTATTTTCATTAGTAAAATATCAAAAAACAATTTTATAATCACATCAAATTTAATAAAATTTAATTTTTTTTTTTGACATAAATACTTAGATGTTCACTCTAAAAAAATGAAGGAACTCAGGGCATAGTGAAAGTGTGAAAAAATGCACAGTTTAAAATTTATGTTATGAATTCAATGTAAAAATTCTAAATAAATAAATAACCATTCAAAGACATCCAAAATTATTTTTTGTAATTCAATTTCATAATGAAAAAATAAGTCAATTAAAACTATAAATTGTATATTTATCATTTCAAATAGATGAATGACAATCTCGACATAATCATATCATCCCATAAAGGCTCAAATATTGGAGGACAGTATATTTTCCTCACGTGTTCTAGATATCATTAATCATAGATATTTGATTACACCATGATATTGTGAAAAATTGTCAATCATTATGATATCCCTTCGATCGCAAAATGAACTCATACTTGATTGAGATATCAGAATCGATTTAACCTTGTAATTTCCTCAGAATCATTATCGAAGTGCTTGAGATGATAGGTGAGGAGAGATTATATATCTACATTTGACTAAATTGTGGATATTAGTATTAATGAGGCTAAAATGAGATATTATATCAAGATTATAATTGGGAAAATTTCACTTTGGTCGCTATAAAGTAATGACCATCAATTTAGACACTTGTGAAGACATAAGACTTTATTAAACATTTTATAGATGTCGTGAATATTTTATTTAAAAATTCTGAAGCATTGACATTTAAACTAATGAAATATGAACAATTAACTCATCCCATAAGCTCCATGAATAATTTAATGAATTCTTATTTTGTTATGTTTATTGGAAAAATTGAATTTTTTTTATATTCACCTTTTTGACTAAACAAATTTTGAATACCTGAAGAAATTTTTCCAATCAAAATTATTATAAACATGAATTATTTTTACTTTTTATAGATATAATATCATTATATTTTAAATTTAATGACTATGTCTGATAGCTTATAAGATACCAAATGTAACACCCTATGTTTTTAGGAAATAGTTTTTTTAATTAAATTAATTTTTTTCGGAATTTTACATTACACACAATAATGAATATAGAATTTTTTAAATGAAAAAGGCAATTTTCAGCCAAGGATATACACAAAACCAAGATAAGTTTTCACTACACAAACACTTGTTTAGCATCTGGTAGACGCAACACAATTCATGGAATTTGTTACATACAATGTCATGGTTTTTAATAGAGTTCATTACACATAAGACCGAGTTTTGCCGAATAATAGTACATTATTAAAATATAATTATTTAATATATAGAAAAATATATCCTAGTCATTAAATTAGTTTATATTATTAGTATTAAATAACTTATGAAAATATTAGTTTTATAATATGAATTCATTAGTAATAAATTAATTATAAAAGAAAATATATACCAATTGATTATAAAGGAAACAGTTTTATTATTACGAACCCAAAGCCATTTGGCCTAAATAAACTGAATTAATAAAAATTATTGAATAATATTAATGAAATTTATTTATTTATCTTATTTAATATATTCATCCAATGTATTTTATATGTAAAATTTAGTATCTACCCCAATATTACGCAGAAAAGATATATTTTTCAAAAGGGTAATTTCATCACCTTTTAATGGAGGACCCATTTAAAATATAAGTATAGGAACTTTAAGAACTTTTATATGAAACATTTAACTTATTAATTGAAATAATGTTATCAATATCTAATTTTCTTGAATATTTTGTATTTTTCTGATAAGATTCATTTTTTTAGTGAATTGTTAAAAATATTGATTTTTAATTGAAAATAACAATTTCATTGAAATAATTTATAGTTATTAATTTTATTTTTTATTTGTTTTAAATTATAATTGTATAAATTATTTTTATTTAAGATGATTTAGTCCATTACAATTAATTTTATATTTAATTTATATCTAAAAACATTTTGAATTTTTGAATTTTTTATCTTTAATAACATGTTTTCTCACACCATCAACAGGATTAATTTTAAATTAATTGATTATAATTACATGTTTTTTATATAAAAAATGAAATAAATATTTGGAATAAAAAGGTGTGAATTATGTCAATAGTATCCTTTTATTTATTGATATTATGAACAGTAACATTGGAAACATTTTTTATTACCACGGTTAAGGGTAAACTGAGTAATTAAGGGTAAATTTTATTTTATAACTAATACACAATTACACAGAAATTATTAATAATTTCATTGTATGAGATTTTTTTGACCTAAATCATCCTCTGGGAAATTTTATGTCCACTTTCAACCACTTAGAGCACTTTATAACTTTTACAGTATTATATTTAATGGAAAGAAAATTTCATCACACTTTTGTTTTTAACCGGTGTAGTATTTTTAATATGTTCTTATATAATTGATATTTTTGGATATAAATAGTATTTTTTAATATAAAATTTTTTTATACATATCGTTAATTTATTTATAAGTTTTTGTAAATAAATTATTGTATTAAATGGTAACCCAATTGTGATGCGACAATTGTTTAATTAATAGGAAAATAAAATAATTGATATTAAAAAAATATATAATTTGACATAATCAATATCATAGACAAATTTTTTGGATGATTATGAAAAAAATTATTTGTTTAATGATTTGGTTCTAAATCATCATATTTTAATGAAATTTTTATAGACTAAAATAATGAATTGAATTAAAATTTACAATATCAGTATTTTAAAATAAATAATATTTTTTTAAATCATAATAATTTATAAAAAAATAATATTTGATAAATTAATTAGTATAAGTCCTAAATTTTCATAAATAACTCATTTACGGTTATTTCGTAATTTTATATTAACTATCATATCCCACAAGTTGAAAAAAACTTGTTGTCGTGGTTAGAGTTAAAGTGACCATGTAGGGGAAAAATACAAAAGATAAGGGTAATAATATAAACTAAACATTTATAAAAAGTAATTTTTTAATTATTTAGATATATCATCATCATATATTAGACATAACTCAATTTTTAGGTATTTGTAATTTAAAAATGTTTTATATTAATTAAATATTTTAGGAGATTCCATGATTTCCCTTCCCCTCTCTTATAAAAGGTAACATTTCCTTCTCTATTATACACAACACTAAAGCCATTTAGATCAACCAAAATCCACCATAGTATCCTCCCAACTTCGGTCCCATAATCATATAATCCTTACTCAGGATATAATGTTAACCAATGTAGGCATTTTGCACAAATCAAAGGGAGATACCCAAAGAAGATGTAATGTTTGATAATGAATGTTTTTATTTTATTTCTTCGATGAACTCATTAAATTATTTTCATTTTATTTTTACATAATAACAATAGTATCAAAAATATATTGGGATTATTTTATATTATTTCTTCAACCTACACACACACACACTTCCATATAATGGGTAAACAACATACTGTTCTTGTGCATATTGAAGTACCACCTCACGAAACAATGTGGTTCCTTTTTCATAACAACTTCTCATGGAAGTAAATTATGATGTAAAATATATTTTTATATGATATATATGATATTTTTTAAAAGCAATATAATTCTCTGTTGATAATATCATATCTATATAATTACCGTCTAATGTTTTGGAAATATGATAATGTCGCTCGTGCGTACATATGTCTTACCATCTCCATGATGTAACATGATTCGTTGTTCACCTAAATTTCATGGTTTTTAATTAGGATGTATTTTCAAGAATATATTGTTTTAAATGATAAAATATTGATTATTTAATGATAATATACCATATAAATTCCTATCGTTTAAAACACAAATAAAACAAAAATAATGTTCATTTGTACGTACGACATAAATTCTCCATTAATGATGTATTACATTACATATATCTATGATTTATATGATTATTATAAATGTTTATAAGATGAATATAAATGATATATAAGTCATATTTTCAATTATATAAATATATAAAACATGATTTAATTTATAGGATCCAGAATGAGAAGTCTAAATATGTACGATAAACAAAGAAGTAATTTCCCAAAAACATTACTTTAACATTGGAATTGTGAATAAATAGGTAATAAGATTTCATAATAAAATAATATATGGTATGTATATGTAACTATTATTACATGTTAGATGTAAAATAAAATTATATTTATTATAACTGTAGTTTTAATGTCTGTGAAATATTTCAAGACTTAAGGTAATGGTATTTCATCTCAATTTTCTATTTTCGTGAGATATATGCCATATTTTCCACTAGATTTTTTTACATGGAAAATATAATGATATATGAAATGTTATATCATTAATATAATTTATATAATTATACTAAAAAAATTTATTTATATTATTATTTGATAGGGATAATGATTCAAATGTTACTCAGGTTGTAAGGGATTTATGTCTCACGTTTATTTATAAGGGAAACATGCCTTATACACTAATTTTTCTATATATGTGGTTTATATGCATCACATGAATTTATAATATTAGACTTATCTTAAATATTATAGTATTTTCATATCCATATAACTTTCATTCTTTAATGGGTCATAATTTTCTACTAAATTTAATGTTCTGATTATTTATTTTACAATCTCAACAATATTTGAGATTGTTTAGTTTTAAATATATGTTAGAGAATATTTATCTACCACTTCCATTTTTTCTGAAAGAAATCAAAACGTTTTTTACCAGTTTTCAATGAATATTTAAATTTTTATAATCCAATTTTTTACTTTTTACTAAATGGTATGAATGGAATTTTCATTATCATTTTCTGAATGAGTTACATTATTTGATGCTTTCATAAAAAAGTATGACAAGAATATTTTTAAAAATTAGATGGAATGAATGTATTTATATGTTTTCAGGATTCAGTAATCTTCTAATGCGTACATTATAATATTATGAGTTTTTTTCAAATTTTTTTTTAAATTTATAGTATTTTAAGAATATAAAATGTTTTCAATCAAAGAAAATATTACTCAATATTTCTTTACAAGGAATATATCAAAAGTTTAATTTGTTTTAATGAATATATAATTTTCCAAGGATGATATATCTATTATTACTATTCTTTATTAATTTTTTTATTTAATGATATTTGTGAAAACTATTTCAGTACATTTGTTATTTTACGATTGAATGATATTTGTGAAACCCATTTATTTTCTTGGGTTTTGATATGATGAATAATTTTTGTTTTTATGACCCCCAAATGAATAGTTTTCATTATTTTATGGATTACAGTGTTATCTAAGTCCAATTCATTGAATAATTATAAATGTTTTATGAGCTCAAACGGTATGAGGGGGAGAATTACAAATATAAAACAAGAGGGTACACAAGAGGGAATCCTAATCCCATGTTTGGTACATGGATGGTTAGTCTAAGCCTAACATGTTACAAATGTATTGTAAGGAATACTGGATATAGGTTTTTAATAAGCTTATGTGCATCCCATAATTCCATGTCGTGTTCCAATGTTATGCCTTCATAGAATATTCCCTTTATTTTCTTATGATTCTTGTCTTTTAAAATCCAAATCCTTATTCCATGATTCATGTTTATGATATTTGATAAATATGGTATGATATTATAATGATCATGATCATGTTCTCATTTCATTATTTTCATGATATGCTTAGGAATTTCCTTTATTTTTCCTTATTGAGTATTTCATCTCTCCACTTTCTTATCTTTCCCTTTCCCTGGTTATGATGGTTGGTTTTTAAGTAGAATTAATAATTGTTAAGATAGTTTTAGGAAATATTGAGGATATTTCATTGAGTTAGAATATATGTTATCCATGTTTCCAAAAGCAGTAAACTAATACAGTCTTTAGGCATCAATTTTTGTAATGTTTTAAGTATTCTAGAAAAAGTGATGTAATATCTATGTACGTCAAGCCTGGGTCATTATAATTGTCATTAATGACAAATTTTAGTAAACCTTTTGAAACTATGATGAGAAAGCCTTAGTGATAACCCTAAGTACATGTCAAATTATATGTCTATTGATTAGTAAAATGTTATCAAATTTTGGTAAAGGATTCGGTGTGTGGTTCCCTATCATTACATCTATGTCCGGATACTACAATTTTACATGGATCTAGCTCAGATGTACCTAGGGGTAACAACTCTAAAAGGGGAATCAATAGCGTCTTGAGTGAAACCTAGTACATGAAAATGGACCATGCTGCACACCTGGTTTGACACTCCTAGGAAATATGCATTGAGAGATCACAAACTCTCTACAAACCATCATGAATTATTTAAAAATAATTTGTTTATTAATGAACTTTGATAAACCAAAGCTACCATATTTTAAGAATGATGTCATAATTTAGACAATATCTAGGTAATGTTTTCATGATTGTATATTTTTTAACCCTGATAATTCTTTATCACATTATTATTTCTCATACTAGTCAATGGAGGTAACCGTATTTAGCATGGTTAACAATGAATGTCATGAACAATTTTTTTGATGAGCATTCAAATGGGATGATAACTAGATAGAAAGATATTTCATTTATTATAAATCACCTATCATGATATTTGATTTACAATGTTATATTTAGTAATATTATGAACACATAAAATATGTGGAAGATGGAATTTTATAAATGATAACATGGTTAGGAACATAGAAAAGAGAATATTTAGTTTTCTGAATGTCAAGAAGAAAGGGAAAAAAGCATTATGAATACCTTAAATTGAGGATAGGATGTTATGAATATTAGATAAGGTTCATAGAGTGATGAATTGTTAGGGGTTTCAATGTCTCACCAATGGAGAACACTGGAATTACCCAACTCAAGACCATGAATAGATAATTTACATCTAACCAAAGAAGGAACTATCCCATCCCAATAATTAAAGTGTAATTATTGAAGTATTTATATATTTGTAATCCAGTACCATGAATTATATAATGATTGATCAGTTTATATTTTTTTCTGAAAATTTCCATCAATATGATTTATAATTCAGATCAACAAGAAAAATTATTTATTGGAAAGTTGATATTCAGGGGAAAAATAATATCAAGGGAAAGATAACCCTTAATGTGTTCATAGTATTAAGATAATGATTTTTGGATAAGATACATGTGGTATATCAATAAGTGAGTTGGATGATCTTCGTTACATTGGAATGTATAAAGGTATTCTTAAAAATGAATTTTGTGCTATTATATATGTATTTTATAGAATTTTCTTATTCAAGGAATATATCCAACAAACTATAAAATAACGAAACATACTTGTTTTGAATAAAAATTTATAGTAATTATGATTATTACCATTTTTAAAGAGTATACATGAAAAATGTATTTACATGTTTTGAATGAGATAATCAAGAGATAATTTCTATTATATTGGGGATCAATGTTAAGATTATTTCATGACATAATTTATTATGTTTTCTATTTTCATCTTTTATAAGGGTTATAATGATAACCATTTATTGCAAGATTTTGTGAAACTACTGATGAATTTTGTCAGATTAATTTATTATCTCTCTACATGTGGATTTATGACTATTTGATAGCCTATTCTAATAACTTTTAGTTGGTTCTAGCTGATAAAAATGAGATATCTTATCAAGAATCTCATGATCTGTTAGTGCTTAGGGAATTAAAAATTCACTTTTTTTGGGAGAATGTGGTGAGGCATGAAAAACATTGATATTATAGTTAATCAAGAATATATTCTCATTAAAATTATTCAAACCTAGGGAAATGATCTTGAAATTGAAAAGGTTGTACTGGTACCTTATTTTCCAATGAATCAAATGGTACCTTAGATCATCATAGATTTAAAGCTTTGTGATTATAAAATTTATCTTAACCTTGTTCTCTATCACACCCCATCATAACATGAGAGTTAGATTTCTCTTTCAGGCCGATGTTTTCACTTTCCACCCATGTTCTGTTATATAGAAACCCAATTATGAGTTACACTATGAAATCGTTGAGTTTTCAACATTTTTTTTCAAATAATAAAATATTACTATTCATATTTTGAATGTTGGTTTCTATGAAGGAAACGTTCTAGTATTAATCTATTAATAACCCAGAAACATTTTGAGGATGAAATCCATTTTAAGGGGTGGAATGTAACATGTTAATATTTTTTAAAATATTTTTCCCGAATTAATTCAATATTTTCTATATTTTTAATTTCTCACAACACTAAATATAGCCCTTTTATATATAAAAAACACTATGTTTAGTTTTCATTAAACAAAAAACCATGATATGAATGTGCAACACACAACACTGGCTCAGCTTGCAGTATGTGAAACACTATGCTTGGCTTGTGTTATAAGCAACATCGAGTTCCTTCGATAGCTTGCATTACACGCAAATGCATGTGTTTCCAAACAATAATATATTATTAGAATACTATTATTAAATATATATAGTAAGATTTAACCTATAGGTCAAATTAATGATTATGAAAATTATTAACTAAAATAAAAAATAAGGTTTATAAAATTAATTCATTGGTTACAAATTAATTAAAAAATAAAATATATACTAATTTATTATAATGGAAATAGATTTATTTTTATGCTCCCAAATTCATTTTTACTTTTGAAATTTAAAAATTCCCATTTACTGAATGATATTAATGAAATATTAATTTTATATATTCAATAAAAAAATTTGATAATCATACAACATATTTTACCGTCATAAGATAATATCCAACAAAATCATATGCATACAACCTATATTTTCAAAAGTGTAATTTTATAACCATTTAATAGAGAACCCATATTAATTATAATTTTTGACTCATTTATAATTTTATACGAAAAAATATACCTATTATTTGCTAACATAGTGAAAAAATATAATTTGGTAAAATTTTTGTCATTTTTCTGATAAGATTGGTTTTTGATTAATAGTGAAAATATTGAATTTTATTTGAAAACAGCTTTTTCAACTAAAAATTTATAGAGTTTCATTAAGTTTTTGGATTCATTTTAAAGTATACTTAGATTAAATTTTCATTAATTAATTTTTTTTGTCATTGGAATCAATTTCACATCGAATTTAGATATAAAACATTTCAATATTTTTCATGTTTTTCCTTTAAAAACTTTTTTTATAATAACATAAACAGGATCAATTTAAAGTTATTTTTTCAATAATTTATTTTTTGAATATTTAAAAATGGATTCCATATTTTTAACAATATGTTAAAAATTATATAAATTATTCAATTTGTCACGACCAGTCCCCTGGGGACCGTGTTGTGACTACCCTAAAACAGACTTCCTTAGGCCAGGGGCTGGCGACTAGCACCAAAGGCGTATATCCCTAAACTCTAAAGGAATTTCCTTTATAACTAAACACACACTCAAATGAGTACACATCTAGATAAAAAAAACTAAGTAAAACTGTATAACAAAAGAGTGTTGTAAAGTAAAGTGGCCGGAAATACCATCCCATCTGTAAAGTACAAGTATAACTAAAAAATTGAAAAAAGCTGAAAGGTAAAAAAAAGCTCATGGATCATACACCATAGATCCTACCTGAAGGGTAGGTACAGAAAGCCTCCTCAGCACTCCACATCCCTCAGTCTCCTCCAGGTACCGACTCGTCATAAGGGCCACCTCCGGGTACCATCCAGTCTACATACACGCAGCCTCGGTTAGCGTTGTCTGTCATCTACATCCAACACAACAAGGTGCGGGCTTATCCATTGTAGGTATGAGTATAACGAAACTCAGTAGGGACCCTGAGACCCTCAAGGTCTTACAATATCCAACAAGGATAAACCACATGATATGAAATCCACATAAAACCCCACTTAGGTATATTCCCATATATATACCTAAGTTATCTAGTAATCCATCTCAATCATGAGAAAAACTCAAAGTTACTAACTCAGATCACAAACGTATTCAACATACGTACAGAGATAAAGATGATCAGATGTAGCCACTGAATCATCTATCATGTCAAACCCACACATGATCCAGGAACAAAAATTAGAACTGTCGAACCCACATAGGATGGAGGAATTGTCATTCTATCGAACCCACACCGAATGTAGGAATAGAAGTCAGAACTGTCGAACCCACATAGGATTCAGGAATAGTAGTCAAAGGTGTCGAACCTGTATAGGATCCAGAAATAGTTGTCAGTGCTGTTGAACCCACACAGGATCCCAGAACAGTCGTCACAGCACATCCAGCCACAGGGTTCCGCACGAAGCATGTTTGATTTTGGGAGGGTATGCTGCTCAATTCGAGTGTTGATACATCAACTGCAACAAAGTACCAAGAATATGTATCTCAAGGGTCTGCAATGTCATATGGGTCACAATCGAAAAGACGGTGCGTCAAATGGATGCCTGATATTTTAGTTACTAGCATTTTAGTCCCGGGGGCCCGGTTGGATTCGTTTATGATCCAACCTGACCTTATTTCAACAAAACGCTGATCTATAGTGGGGTATACTCAAAGGGACGGCTATGCTCTAAGAATTCTAGTTCAGCTGATCGATTCTCAAATGGTCGTCTGGTGCCAGAGATACGGCCAAAGAAAGTAATGTTTTGGTAGTGGACCCGGGTCCGGTTTGACCCAGTCGGACCGACTTGATCCGACCAAGGTTCTAGCCCTACCCATTGGGCGGGCCAACCTATTAGGTTAGTTCCGTATTGCTTAGTCCAGCCCAGTAGGCCGCAAGGGAGGTTCGGCCCGGGTTTGGGTCAAGTTCGGCCCTGAGCATCGCAAAGGCGCGGCTCTGTGTGGCTAGGCCCGGAGAGCACGTCCAATCCGGTTTGGCCAGGCCATCCCAAGGGGGACCACAGACCGGTTTGGAAGGCCGAGTGGCAGGGAGGCATCCAGGAATGATTCGGCCAGGTGGGACGGCGGGCGGCTGGTTTGGGTAGGGCACGGCCAGCACGGGTCGGCACAGTTCTGGTAGGGCGTGGCCTGGTTGGCTGGTTCGTGTGGTCGGGTAGGGCACGTCCATGTGGGAAGGAGTCCGGGAGGCACGCAGCCTAGGGGGCCAGTGGCCGGGAGGCGTACGGTCAGGCAGTTCTGCTATAGGGAGGCACACGGCTGGGTAGTTTGGTGGTCAGGCTGCGCGCGGCCTAGTGGGCCGGCAGCTGGGAGGCGCGTTGCCAGGTGGTTCGGTGGCTGGGAAGCATACCTCTTGGCAGGCCGGTCGCCAGGAGGGGCATGGTCATGCGGGCTGGTGGCTGAGAGGCATGTGGCCAGGCGGGCAGGTGGGCGGTCCTCAGGCCGAGAGGCGGGCGGCGGCCTGGAGCCGGGGGGGGGGCATGGGCCGGCGGTGGTGTGGTTGGTGTGGTCGGCCGGAGGACCGCGGTTCGGCCCAGAGCACCGGAGCGCCACGGTGGTGGTGTGGTACGTGGATTCCATAGGTAGCGCAACCATTGACTTCACCACCTTCATCGCCTCATTTCTCATTGCCTTGCCGAATGTTCTATATAAACAACATCCTCGGAGGATTTGGGGCCAAGTGGTTTTGGCCCGCACCCTCCGCGTTTAGGGTGGTATCAATTGGTTCATCAAAGATGTATGATGTACAACAATTATTTTACAACAACTCAAATAATTTTTTTTAATCCGAAGAAGAGTAATAGAAAATAAATAAAACACAAAAGTAAACCCCCTACCTTTGTTAGTCGTTCTTCATTTGTTGACGGAGTCATGGAAATTAGAAGAAGAAGTTTGTCGGGTCCGTCGCACGCATCCAATACCGAGCTGTGTCGACTCATGGAAGACGCTTCATGTCTATAGGTGTTCAAGGAAGAGGTTTGAAGAGGATCAGCATTCTTCGATGGTGGGGCATTCATCTTTTTTCATTGGGAGCTTTTCTTCATAGCTCGCTTCTTCCCAAGTTCCACCAAATGAAAAATGCAAAACAAAAGAAATATTTCCTCCAAAAATAATATATTGTCTATTGTTTTAGAATGTTGGATATAAAATTAAAAATGGATTATTAATTAATTGGCCCCACCCAATTAAAGTGGGGGATTAGGGAATGATGGCACAAATTAAAAAAAAGGGAGTTGAAGAGGCTCCCTTATATTAATTTGGAGTTGTAGAGTTTCCCCACTTTAATGGAGAGTTTCAAGGGGTTAAAATCATGGGTGCTCCCCACCAAAATTAACATTAAGAGAAGGTTGGGTTTGGGTGGGGCCCACCACCATAACCTCTCATGGGAGGTTAAGGTGTGGTGGTCCCACCTCTAACTTCCTTGAGGAGGTTTTAACCACCAAACACTCACCTTGCGGCTCAAATAAAATAAAGTGTAGCTCACTTTATTTTATGATTTTTTATCATGAAAAATAAAAAAGAAACTTTTATTCTCAACCAACTTCCATTGAGGTGAAAGTCTTCTTGAGAAAATACTGGCACTGTGAGTTCAATGGTACCCTCATATTTCAATTCCGAGAAGTGGTTCAAAAGATATAAAACCCCACTCATACATTTACTAAACGTACCCAAACAAAAACTTTAGAAATTGATTCCGAGCACACCGGGCCTCGGAATCAAGCGCCGTAAATTTTCAGATTCTTGTAAAATTACCATGTAATTAAGAAAAAAATTTCCACAGAAATTATGGGTCTTTACATTCACCCAACCTCACGGATTTATGTCTCTTTAAGATACTACTTGAACTAAGGGAACAAATGGGGGTACATAGCATGCATATGAGCCTTCGGCTCCCATGTGCTATCCTGGAGGTTCTAGTGCTTCCAAAGAACATGGACTAGATGTATAGACCATCCATGAAGGACCCGCTCCTGTCGATCCGCAATATCCTCTGGAACCTCCGCAAAAGTTGCCTTATTGTCGACATCCAGCTCCCCATAGTCGAAGATGTGAGAAGGGTCATGCATATATCTCCATAGCTAGGATACGTGGAAGATTACATGCACCCGGTGCAACTGAGGTGGAAGAGTTAAGAGGAAAGTTACTTTGCCAACTCTGGTGAGAACCTGAAAATGTCCAATGAAATGTGGAGATAACTTGCCACCTCGTCCAAATCTCTGTAATCCTCATTTAGGTGAGACCCATAGAAAGGTCGGGCCACCATCCATGAACTCTAGATGTCTAACCCTCCTATCAGCATACGAATTCTGTTTGCTCTGTGCAATCTTCATCCGCTCCTGGTTGATCTGCACCTTCTCCGTCGTTGCTTGTATCATCTCTAGTCCCACTAGTGCTGACTCCCCTAAGTCTGTCCAGCACAGTGGAGATCTGCAAGGACGACCATAAAAGGCATCAAATGGTTTCATCCCGATGGTGGAGTGATAGTTTTTGTTGTATGAAAACTCCACCAAAGGTAAGTGATCATCCGTGCTATGACTGAAGTTGAGGACATAAGAACACAACTTGTCCTTGAGGGTCGAAATGGTTCACTCATTCTGGTCATCTGTCTGAGTATGGAAGGTGGTGCTTAGACGAAGCTGCATCTCAAATCCCTCTTACAACCCCTTCCATAGCTGGGAAGTAAACCGTGCATCACGGTCGGAGATAATAGAATAAAATACTCCATGTAACCTCATAATCTACTACACATAGAAGCATCCCATGCTCTCTAATGAATCATTCCCACTAATCGGAAGGAAGTGGGCCAACGTTGTGAGTCGGTCGACGATTACCCAGATAAATTCATGTCCCCTAGAAGCATGTGGATGACCCATCACGAAGACCATGGATATCCCATCCCACTGCCATTTAGGGACCTGTAAAGGCTGAACCAAGCCTCGTGGTACCTGATGATCTGCCTTCACTTGCTGAGAAGTGACGCATCGAGAGACAAATTCTGCTACTACCTTCTTCATACCTGGCCACCAGTGCTGTCATTGAAGGTCCTGGTACATCTTTGCTACTTCTAGATGTACAAATAATGGGGATGTGTGGAACTCCAACAACACTTCCTCCTGAAGTGACATTAGCACCATAACACATCCTATGAAGAGGATCACACGCTACCCACCTTCAGAAAATCCATAAGGAGTCCGCCCTATAGATATCTAAGCACGTTGTGTATCACATTCAACGTCTCCACGTTGTTCCTCCCTGACTCGCTGGAGAAGTGGGGGAGTGACTGTAAGAGACTGAAGGAAAGATGCTCTATCCTTATCCACAAAGGATAATTTCAAAGCAGCCAGCTGCTCTGTCGCCTCACCTAGCAGTTGTATACCAGATCATCTGCTGAGTGCATCAGCAAAAACGTTCCCCTTCACAGGAGTATAGACTATCTCAATGTCATAGTCCTAGAGAAACTCAATCCAACATCTATGTCCAAGGTTCAAGTCCTTGTGATAGAATATATACCTAAGACTATGGTGGTCAGAGTATGTCGTAAAACGTTCTCCCATCAGATAGTGCGACCTCATCTTCAAGGCAAACACCACTACTGCTAACTCCAGGTCCTAGGTAGCATAGTTCTACTCATGCTATCTCAAATGTCGAGAACCATTGGCAATCACTGCTCTCTCTTGAATCAGGACACACCAGAGTCTGGTCCCTGACGCGTCAAAGTCAACTACGTACCCTATGCCCTCATTGGGAAGCCTCAAGCTGGGGGCACTATTCATCCTCTGCCTCAGCTCTTAAAAGCTCTACATGCACCTCTCCGGCCACATGAAAGGTTTCCTTTTCTTCATCAGGGCTGATCGTGGGGCTGCAACTCTGGAGAAGTCTGGTGGGAACCTCTGGTAATATCTAACCAACCCTAGGAAACTCCAGACCTCTGTCACACTCCTATGTGGCTACCTTGAAAGTACCACCTCAATCATTGTTGGATCCACTGCAACTCCAGCCTCTGAGATGATGTGTCCCAATATGTGAACCTCTCGGATCCAAAACTGGCACTTCGAGAGCTTACTATAAAGCTGGAGATCTCGGAGTGTGTCAAGTACTACCTGCAAATGGTAGGCATGCTCCTCCTCAGTAGTCGATTAGATCAGAATGTCATTGATGAAGACTACAACAAAGCGATCGATGCATGGCTTGAAAATCATATTCAGGAGTCTCATTAACACTAATAGAGAATTGGCTATGCTGAAAGGAATAACCAAGAACTCGTAGTGGTCGTACCAACATCTAAAGGTCATCTTCTGCACATCCTCATCTCAAACTCTGAGCAGTTGATTGCCTGATCTAAAGTGTATCTATGAGAAACATTGTGCTCCCTTTATCTGATCAGATAGATCTTCAATGTCCATGAGTGTTTTATTGTTCTTCACGGTCACCTAGATTAGGTGACGGTAGTCGACACAAATCCTCATGCCTATATCTTCCTTCATGGAGAACAAAATTGGGGCTTCCCAGGGATAAATACTGGGCCAGAGGAATCTCATCCCCAGCAAGTCCTCCAGTTGTACCCACAACTCACGAAGCTCAGTAGGAGCCATCCGATATGCTGTCATAGATATCGGTGTAGTCCTGGGGTAATGGTCAATGTAGATATCCACCTATTTTAAAGGAGGTAGACCTTGGACATCATCATGGAAAACATCTGTGTAGTGGTCCACCACAACAGGATAAGTTGGACTCTTCACATCACCTGCTCTGAGGGTATGGTAGACCAACTGATGAGTGATCGGTCGCACCCTCCTCTGATAAAGTATGTCAGGTTCTGAAAAGGCTCCCTTTTCACCAGTGAAGGTAAACCTAGTCCCATCCATGCAGACACACCATACTTTGTGCCTAATACAATCGATCTGAGCATGAACTGTAGATAATCAGTCCATACCCAAGATGAAGTCGTAAGGCCTCAATGTCGCTACTATGAGATCCCAGCCGAAGCTATCACCTCCTAGAGTAATCTCACACTATCTGCACCAGTGCGTAATCATCGAATCTTCTCCCGTAGGAATCTCTAGCCGTATGGATCGAGCCAACAGCTCCTTCAGAATCTCCGATCTCCGAACGAGGGTGGTGGTAATTTAATAGAGACTAGAACATGTGTCTATAAAAACTATAGTAAAGATGGAGTAGACATAGATCATACCTAGAATCATCACCAGAGAGCCATGATCATAAGCCTCAGTTTCTTGGAGCTGGGCTCTCACCTGTCCACCAGCTCCCGGCAGTCAGGGTGGACCTCCAGGTGGTGGTGGTGGTAACACCTCATAACTTCATCCACCGCCATCTGCATGACCATCTCCTCTGCCAAGCCTGCCTGCATCTTGGGGATCGCCTCGATCGAACCTCTTCCTCTTCCTGGGTGGTCTCTAAACTATTTTCTGATCATCTGTATGGCAGGTCGGATAGTCACAAGCCATGTGTCCCAAACCATCAAATGTGACACACTACATGTTCCTTGAATGAATTTCCATTTCTCATTTTCCTTGCACAAATGAACCCGAGTCCTTATTTTGTCCCTCGTATGGTCTGGTCTACTTGGAACTATGTTACATCTGTCTGCTTCTAGCTGCAGAACACTCCACTACGTGATGCCCGGTGGTGGGACTCGCTGCGGGAGTCTTCTAAGATAGGAAACTCTCCACAAATTGTGTAATGACTTGGAAATTTCACGTAATTTTTTTTTCTTAAATACTTTGGAATTTTATGAGTCTGTGGCTTCTGATGGAACTTGTTTTTGAGGCCCGGTGTGCGTAGAATCAATTTCCTAAGTTTAGATCTGATACGTTCAGTAAACGAAAAAGCGGGTTTTTATATCTTTTGAACTGGTGATCAGAATTAAAATACAAGTCATCCGATGAACTCACAGTGCTGGTAATTGCTTAAGAGAACCTTTACTGCAGTTGCATTTTAAGCGGGTTGAGAATTAATATTTGTGGAATTATATTAAAATAAATAAAATTTGTGTAGCACAATTTTATTTTTAAGGATGGTGGTTATATCCCCCCAAAGGGAGTTATATGTGGGGCCCACACCCACATAACCTACCATTAGAGGATATTTGTGGGGTGGGGACCACACGTGACCTAAACCCTTGAACTTCTCATAACTCTCATAAACCCCCACTAAACTCCCCTGTTCAATGTTGACAACTCTCCCGTATTTATGAGATCTCCTCACCTTCTCCCCTCCCATTAATTCAAGCCAATGCCTTAGTTAATAAATTGAATCCTCAAATTTATTAATTAATTGTTTTGAATTTTGATTTTTGAAAGATTGGCTAGTTTAATTAAAAGCTGTGGAAGCCTTATTTTAATTTGGTGGGAACTTGTTGTGTTGGGGGAAATATTGAGAGAGAGCTCTTGTGAAAGGAGAGGAGAGTTTCTCCTTTGTTGAAGAAAACCAATACTCTAACGAAGAACGAAACGTCTTCTTTTCCCTTCTCCACGAAAATTGAGGAGACACCAATTCTTCTTCGGGTGCACTCCGAAGACAACGGAAACAACATCGTCATCCATGATGCTTGTAAACCACGAACCTCATTCAATATAGGGGTTTGCGTAATTTATTTTAAATAAATTACAACTCAGTTCTTGATATATTCAAGTGAACATATTTGGCCGATTGTTACAGCCTAACGCGGAGGGTGCGGGCCGAAAAAACATGGCCCGAAGACCCTTCGTCGTTCCTTGTCTAGTTTGGAATTGAGAAGCGGTGACGATCAAAGGAGGCGGCCGCGCTCCGACCACATGTGCCGGAACCGCGACCTGTAACAGCAGGCCGCTCGACCGACGAAGAACTGGTCGGTCATAGCCAGCTATGCCAACGGGAGAAACCATGGCTCCCCATTGTGCCACGTTGTGGAAGACCACGGCCCACCTGAGTCGGCCGATTCGGCGGAAGAACCGGCTAGCCCGTCGGCCGGCCGGGCAGAGGGGCGCCGCGCTGGAGAACCGGCCGGCCTGTCGGCCGACCGGGTAGAACAGAACAGCGGCGCCAAGAGGGCACCGCGCTGCAGAACCCGCAGCCCGCCTGAGTGGGCCGGTTATGACAAAAGGCCAGCAGGCCAGTTTGGGAGGGTGGCACAGCTTAGAGACGCCAGTTCAGCCAGCCGGGGGGTGGGGTGGGGGGGGGGGCGCCCACTCGAACCGCGCCCCATCGGGTCACGCCATGCTGGGCCGCACCCCGCCTGGCTGGGCCTCGCCACTTCGGGCCAGGACGCACCCTCTACGGGTCGGGCCATGCCCCTCGGGGTGAGTCACGGATTTTCTTTGGGCCGGTCCGACACCCCTGTCGGGTCGGGACCGTTTTCACTTAAAGGTGAATATCTTGAAGACCCCACGTCCAAAAAACATGCCATCTACGACATTGGGACCCTATCGACGAGGCGGTCCATTTACGGTAATCTATGGGATTTTGGGACAAATTTTTTAAACATTCGGGTTTGGAATGACCATATTTCTAACCGGGCACCTTGAATGAAAAAGCCAATATCTCTCTAACCTGGCGTCTAATTTACGTTCCGTCTATCACGTTGAGTTCCTTTTGATGAGATGGAACTTTGGGAAACATCCACTATGGATATCGTGATAGTTGATGTATCAAACCCCTTTACTCTAGGAATGGACCCTCTTAGAATCTAGTAATCTATGTGCGGGAACCCTAGAGCTGGATGCGACTACGAGGACTACTATGATGGGATCCTCCGTGGGTTCGACAACGATGATGACTGTACTTGGATCCTATGTGGGTTTGGAAGCAAGGACGACTGTAATTGGATCCTCCATGGGTTCAGTAGTGATGACGACTTTACTTAGATCCTACGTGGGTTCAGTAGCGATGGTTACTGTACTTGGATCCTATGTGGGTTCGGCAGCGATGACTTCTGTAGTAGGATCCTGCATGGGTTCGGTAGAGGAGATGATTCAGAAGCTAAATCTAATCTTCTCAACCCTTCATCATGAATAATATACATGTGTGAGTTGAGTCTTTTCCTTCAATCATTATCATTGATGGGATAAACTTCTTTCCTATGTGGACCGGATTGTGCTTTGACTCGGAAGTTGGAGCCGAACTAAGATTGATGAATTAGGTATATGTATGTGATTATACCTAAGTAGAGTTGTTTGATAGTTAATGTTTGTATCATTCCTTTGTGGTTTCTCCTTCATGGATTCTGGGAGACCTTCGAGGGTCTTTGGGTCCCTACTGGGTATCTTTATACTCACCCCTGCACGAGCAATGCCCGCACAACATTGTGTTGGTTGTAGATGACAGACAACACTAATTGTGGTTGAGGCTTGTGGAGTTTGATAGTACCCAGAGGAGGACCACCTGGTGGGACGTACATGGAGTGGACGGATGGACCTGAGGTACCGACGAGACTATATATACCCACCCTTCAGGTGGGATTCCCAAAGGATGACTCAATGGTTGTTGGTTTACTTTACAGGTGTTGTACTTTCTTTCTCAGTTGTACTGCACTTTCAGATGGGTTTGTATACTAGACTATTTACTTTCCAGCACTTACTTTTGTACTCAGTTTTACTTAGTGCTTACTTCACTTGCGTACTCTGTTGTGTTTTTTACTTTTATAAAGGCAATGCCTTCCCTTTTTACCAGGATTGACACCTTTTGTGCTAGTTTCCAGCCCCGGACCTATGGAATGCGAGCTTGGGGCAGTCACGGCACTGGACCAGTGGATGGATCACAAAAAAAGGGCTCTCTCCAACACCCCCATCTGCGATGGGATAATGAGAGAGATCATCGAAGCCCTGATCTCTCACCTGATCCCCTGCTCGAATGTACGGGCCCTGAATAATGGCTCTAGTACCATATATGTGGAGTAGTGTGAGAGGTCAACTAACCTCGCTGAGTACTGTGCCACCATCATGCTACCCTACTGTAGATGAATTAGCTCATGTATCTTCACCGTAGATAGGGTGGCTGGAAAAAACTCCGCCCAAAACAGGCTCTCAAAGTCTTTCTCGAGAAGTGTATCCATGTCATGCACCTGGAGCATCAGGATCCATCATCTGTTTGCTGCTGCAAGAAGGAGTTTGTGGTAATGATCACTATTAGGTCTGCTGATGTCCCTACCAATCTGAAGACTCTCACCACAACCTCTAGCCAATCCTCAACTGCCTTGGGGTCTGTCTAGCCCCTGTACCTGGGCGGCCTCTGGTGCTGGAACTCGTGAAACGTGCTCAGGTAGCGTGCACTCTTCGCTTCTACGGCGAGTGGAATCGGTGGCCCAACGGGTCGTGGTACCGTTGGTGCGTTTGCTATGACAGAGCCCTACACTGAGGCCTCCTTGCTCAGTGGTCTTCCATCATGTACAAAACCTAGATCCCTTGCTGGCTATCTATGTGGGGCCATCCTAGAAAGGAATAGGTGTGCCACATTCAATAAGCTATACTTAGTTAGTGGACTGAAATAGATCACTATGAAAACTTTTGAAACACACATGCAATCAGTGTTTTCGTGCATTGAATCAGAATTCAGGATTCCGGGTCTTGGTGTATGGATATGTCGACCACCGCACAAACATTGGACTCCCTGAACTGAAAACCAGACTCAGTACCCTTAAAACTATTGCTTCACATAAAAGATCAGAGTCCTAGGTTCTGTGGTAGAACCGACTCCTATGATACCAATTTTTCATGACCTGTCCCCCGAGGACCATGTCGTGACTACCCCAATCCCACCTTCCACAGGCCAGGGGATGGCGACTAGCACCAAAGGCATAAATACCTAAACTATGAAGGCATTACCTTTATAACCGAAAACACACACAACAAAGTACACAGCTGGATAAAAAACACTAAGTGAAACTGTATAACAAGAGAGTGATATAATGTAAAGGGGGAATAAATACAAGCCCAAATGTAAAGTACAAGTACGACTACAAAATAGACAAAACAGTTGAAACGTGAAAAGCAGCACCTGGATCGTCCACCATGGATCATACCGGAAGGGTAGGTATTGGAAGCCTCCTCAGCACTCCACATCCATCAGTCTCCTCTGGGTACCAACTCGTCGTGAGGTCCACCTCCATGTACCCTCCAGTCCATGTACACTCATCCTCGGTCAGTGTTGTCCATCGTCTGCATCCAAGATAATGAGGTGCAGGCATAACCCATGCAGGGGTAAGTATAACTAAACTTAGTAGGGACCCCGAGACCTTCAAGGTCTCACAAGATCCAACAAGGATAAACCACATGGTATGAAATCAACAGATAACCTCATCTAGGTATATGCCCATACAAATACCTAAGTTAACTAGTAATCCATCTTAATCATGAGTAAAACTCAAAGTTACTAACTCAACTCACATAGTAATTCAACTCACATAGTAATTCAACATATGTAGAGACATAGAGACGATCTGATATAGCCACTAAATCATCTATTTTTTCGAACCCACATAGGATCCAGGAACAGAAATTAGAACTGTCGAACCCACACAGAATCCAGGAACAACTATTCTGTCGAACCCACACTAGATCCAAGAACAGAAGTCAAAACTGTCGAACCCACACATGATCCAGGAATAGTAGTTAGAGATTTTGAACCCATACAGGATCTATAAATAGTCGAAAGTAATGTCGAACCCACACAGGATCCAGGATCAGCAGTCAGAGCGCAACCAGCCAGAGGGTTCTGCATGAAACATGCCTGGTTCCAGGAGAGTCTGCTCATCAACCCAAGTGATGATACATCAACTACCACTAAGTCCCAAGAATAATTACCTCAATGTTTCACCATTTCATAGGGTTCTCAACACAATAGACGGCACGTCAATCAGACACCCGATCTATGAGTTATTAGCCTTTTTGTCACGGTGGCCCGGTTGGATTTGTGTACAATCTAACCTGACCATATCTCAACTAAACTCCAAACATCAGTTGGGTATACTCAAAGTTACAGATATGCTCCCTGATTTCTAGCGCCATTGACGAATCATCAAACGGACGTCTGGTGCCAATGATATGGCCAAGGAAAGTAATGGGTTGCTAGTGGACCCGGGTCCGGTCCAACCCGGTCTGACCTAGGGTCTGTCCCGACTGATTGGGCAGGCCAACCTTTTAGTTTTGGCCCAAAAAGCTGGGCCTAGACCAGCAGGCCTCAAGGGCGGTTCGGCTCGGGCTCAGGTCTAGTTCGGCCCGGAGTGTCGCAAAGGCGCAGCTCGTCCCGGAGGGCACGGTCGGGCCAGTTGGGCGAGGGTGTTGTGAGGGGGACCGAAGACTGGTTTGGAAGGCCGGGAAGCCCAGAGGCGGCCAGGTAGTGTTTGTCCAGGTGGGACGGCAGGCAGTCGGTTCAGACAGGGCACGACCAGTGCGGTCCAATGCGGTTCGTGCAGGGCGCAGCCAGGCGGGCCAGTTCAGGCGGCTGGGTAGGGCGCGGCCAGGTGGGCCGGCGACCGAGAGGAGTTTGGTCTTGCGGAAAGGGAGGCATGCGGCCAAGCAGTATGGCTACCGGGATGCACTTGGCTGGGTGGTTCGGCAGGAGGGAGGTGTACGGCCAAGCAGCCCGGTGGCCGGGAGGCTCGGGGCCAGGTCGTGTGGTGGCAGGGAGGCGTGAGGCCAAGGGGGCCGACGGCTAGGAGGCGCATAGCAAGGCCAGCCAGCGTGCGGCCTAGAGGCCAGGAGGCCTGCGGTAGCTGAAAGCCATGTGGTGTGTGCCAGCGGCGGTGCGGCCAGGGAGGCTCGGCCAGAGGACTGAAGTTCGGCCCGAAGCACTAGAGTGCCACAGGGGCGGCGTGGTTTGCGGATTTCGCCGGTAGCACGGCCTTTGTCGTCGCCACCTTCATCACCTCACTACCCTTCATCATGCCGAAGGTTCATCATAAACAAGATCGTCATAGGGTTCGGGCCATGTTGGTTTGTCCTGAACCCTCTGTGTTTAGGGTGGTATCAATTGGTTCATCAAAGATGTAAATGTACAATAATTATATTACAATCACGCAAAGATTTATTTCAATCTGAATAAGGTAAAGAGAAAATGAATAAAACACAAAAGTAAACCCCATATCTTTTTTCATCATTCATCATTCGTTAACGGAGATGCAGAAAGTAGACAAAGAAGTTCTTCGTGTTCGCCACCCGCTTCCAATCCCAAGATATGTCAGGTTGTAGAATACGCTCTATGTAGGTAGGTGTCCGAGGAAGAAGTTCGAAGAGGATCGGCGTTCTTCATCGGTGGAGCATTCTTCATTCATCATTGGGAGCTTTTCTCCCTATCTCTCCACTTCCCAAGTTCCACCAAATAAAAAATTCCAACAAAAAGAAATATTTCCCCCACAAATAATAGATTGTCTATTATTTTAGAATGTCAGATTTAAAATTCAAAATGGAGTATTAATTAATTGGCCCCACACAATTAATGTGGAGGATTATGGAAATTTGGCACAAATTAATTAAAGGGGAGTTGAAGACCCCCCCCTATATTAATTTAATGATTATGAGTTTCTCTACTTTAATGGGAAGTTTCGAGGGGTTAAAATCCCAGGTGGTCCCCACCACAATTAACAGGAAGAGAAGGTTGTGTTTGGGTGGACCCCACCACCATAACCTCTCATGGGAGGTTAAGGTGTGGTGGTCCCACCTCCAACTTCCATTAGGAATTTTTAACCACCAACCACTCACATGGAGGCTAAACTAAAATAAAGTGTCAATCACTTAATTTTATTATTATTTTCCATGAAAACTCCAAAACAAACTTTTATTCTTGACCTACTTCCATCAAGGTGAAAGTCTTGTTAAGAAAATACTAGCGCTGTGAGTTCAACGATTCCCACAGATTTCAATTTCGAGCACCGTTTCAAAAGTTATAAAACCTCGCACATACGTTTACTAAACGAACCTGGACCAAAGTTTAGAAATTGATTTCGGGCACACTGGGCCTCAGAATCAAGTGTCGTAAATTTTCTCGGACTCGTAAAATTCCCATGTATTTATGAAAAAAATTTCCATGAAAATTATGGGTCTTTACAACAATTTATATTTCCCCTTTTTGAATATTACCATTTGTACTATTTTTTATTTCCACATTTAAGGGTAAATCCTCCAATTAATGTTCAAAAATTATAATAACTAATATTAAATTTCCCTAACACATGTCAAAATTTTATTTGATAACTCTATGCACATAGAAATTTTCCTTTGGTCAATTTTATGTTCACTTGGATCCACTTGGTAAACATTATCACTTTTATAGTATTATGTTGATAGGAAATACAAAAATTTCACACTTTTGTTTTTATCAAGAGAAATAATATTAATATGGACTTAAATCATAAATATCTTAGACTATAAATTTCAATTATAAATATAACATGTGATTCTATATAATGGTAATTTATTAAAAAATATATGAAATAAATAATAAAATTAAATGGGGACACAATGATGATATTTTAATTGTTAAATTACTCAGACAATCAAATAAATGATATTTAAAAAAATAAAATTAATCTAATTTAATATAAATAATTCTATTCATAAATTTGATGGATTACATTTACAATTTAGGGACAATATAAATTATTTGGTTTGAAGATATAATTTTTGTGATATTTTTAAAAAGTCTAACAATGAATATCGTCAAAATTATCATTATTGATATTTTAAAATAAATAAATTTTTACTAAATGATATAAAAATTATAAAAATATAATACTCCAGAAAAAATTCTATAAGTCTTAGAATTTTATAAATTATGAATTTATGGTAACTTTCTCATTTTATTTTAACTACATTAACCCATAAGTTGTAAAAACAAATTTTGCCACGGTAAGAGTTAATGTGATTAATTATGGAAGAATTATAAAAGATAAGTGTAATAATATGACATAAGCATGTATAAAAATTTTTGGATTAGAGTATTTCAATAAATTCCCATATTATCTTCTACTGAACTCACTTTGGAGCCATTTTTAATTTAAAATTTATTTATATTAGCTTAATATTTTAGGAGTTTACAAGAGTACCCCTCCCCTATCTTATAAATGGGACCATGTTCTTCTCTTTTATTAACACATATAACTCCCTTTTGTTAGAAAATATATACCATTGAAGAGGAAACGTTTGCCAATGAACGTTTTAATTTTATTTCTATCTTGAACTCCTTTAATTATTTTTAATCCTCATTTTTTTAATTACTTTAGTATCATTAATATACATGTAAATTTTTAAACTAAGGGTTCCACCTACACTCAAATAGACTTCCATCTAAAAGGTAATGTTCTTACCATTCTTGTGTATGGTAAACTACCACCTCAGGGAATGATGTTGTTCGTTTTTCATTTACAACCTTCCATGGTTTTGAATTATGATCTAAATGCTATATTTATATGACATATATCATCTAATTATACTTTTATTTTTATATTTTCATGTCTACCTATTTACCATCTAAATGTTTTGGAAAATAATAACATCACTCATGATTACATATGGCTTTCTATTTCTATGATGCGATAAGATCCGTCGTTCACCAATATTTAATGGATGGTAATATGTATTAATTTCTATGAAAATATATATATATATGTTATATATATTTATATATATGCTTTATATGTCATAATAGTGATACTATAAAGATAATATATCATCTAATTTACTTTCTTTTAACCTGAAGAGAATATTGAAATAGCGTTCATTTATTTTTATGACCTACATTATCCATGATCGATGTAATCCATCTCATATTTATATATTTTATAAGATTATCATAATCAATTATACTTAATATATATGATATATAAGCCATTTTTTACATTCAATAAATATGTAAATCGTTATATATGTAATAATATCGAGAATAAAAATTCAAAACACATATTATAAACAAAGCACTTATTGCCCAAAATTGATACTTTAACATGGGAATTGTTAATAAATTGGTAATAAAATGTCATAAGAAAATCATATATTATATATATATTTATATATATGAATTTTTATTATAGGATATATGTATAATAAACATATATTTATTAGAAATTGTGTTTTAACTTGTGTGAAGGAAGTCCAGACTTTTAGTAAGGTAATTTCATTTCACTTTCTTTACCATGAGATACATGCCATATTCAACACTCAATTATTTTGTGCAGTGTATATACAGACCTATGTTATGATATATCATTTATTTAATTTATTTATTGATATTAAAATAAGTAATTTATGTTATTATTTTTTGTGGAATATGATTCTAAAGTTACTCAAATTGTTAGGGATTTATGCCACACTTTTATTTCTGCACGGTACATGTCATGTACACTACTAGTTCCTTCTTTTTGGTGTATATACTACCCATGAATGTATTTTTTTATTATCCTAAATAATAATATATTATTTTAATATCAATATAATTTTATTTATTTTATGGGTAATATTATTCTATTAATTTTAAATTGATGAGTTTTTATTTCATATCTCATTAATAGTTGGGATTGTTTCGTTTTAAATCTCCAATGGGGAATTTTTTATATTCCACTACTATGTTTTCTAAAAATGTCTTCAAATAGGTTTTAAATATTATTCTATTAATATTTAATATTATTTTTAACCATGATTGTTTTTTACTAAATAATTTGAAAGGAAACTTTTTTTTTGTTTTATTAACAATGTACTTTTTTGAATTTTTCAAAAAAAACATACGAGAAGAATGGGTTTTTATTTTATATGGAATGAATTTATTTCATAGATTAAATGATGTATTAATTCCTTAAATATTAACTTACAATAATAAAAGGTAATTTAAAAATAAAATGTTTTCTTTTGTAATTGAATATTGTTTTAATAAAATGACACACTTTCAATGAAATGATATTTTCTTCAAGAATTAATCACATGTCATATCTCATATGTTACTTGTGTTAAAATGGATATTTGTTTTCAAGGATGGTATCTATATTATTCCAATGTTTGTATCATGTTTATAATTTAATGATATTTATGAAACATATTTCATTCTATTAGATTTGTTATGATTGAATTATGTTTTTGAAACCAATTTCTTTTCGTGGGTTCTGATACGATGAATAATTTATGTTTTTGTGGCACAAAAATTAATAGTTTTAATTATGTGATGGGTGGGACATATATACCCCTACAATAAATTGTGTAATTATAAAATTTTTATGTGATCAATGAATATATGTGAGGGAATCCTAATCCAAAAACAATAGTGTACATGGGAGGGCATCCCAATCCTGAAGCAGGTACACAGGCGGTTAGACCAATACTAACATGTTATTAAGGGCTTTGAAGGAATATTTGACCTGAGGTTTTTATATACTTATTAGTATGACACAATTCCATGTCATATTCATATTTTTTGATTCCCGGGATTATTTCCTTGATTTCCTTGTCATTAATGTCTTATGAATTGTAAATCATTATTCCATGATTCGTGTTTATGACCTTTGATATACATGGTTTGATTATATAATTATCATGATCACCTTATCATACAATTTAGTTCATGATATGTTTATTTATTTAATTTATTTTCCCATATTAAGAATTCAATCTCACCTCTTTCTTATGTTTCCCTTCCCAAGGTGATGAAGGAATGCTTTTATGTAGAATTACAAAGGGGGTATATCTTTTTGGGAAACATTGAAGATGTTTCACTGAGATATAAGAGTTTTTTAGTTTAATAAGGTCACTAAATTAATACAGTCCTTTTGAGTCTTTATTTTTAATGGTTTATATATTATTCAATAGTGATTTAATGTCTATGTACATCACACCATGGGGATTATAGGATACACAAATCATAAATGAACAACTGAATATTGTTATTTGAATGTGACCACTATTATCTAGACATAAAATTAGTAAGTGTTGGTAGGATTAACTGATTAATGAAATATATTTAAATTTAATGATAAATATAAATTTTATTTAAAATTCATATAAAATAATCAAATAAATTTTAGAAAATTTAGTTTATTTCAAAAAAAAATCATACTTGTGACACTTTTCATTTTAATGACAAATATATTTTTTAAACGGGGTTATCTTGAGGATATTTTAGATTATAAGTACTATTTTTAAATCTAATATATTTATATTCATCGAGTTAATTAATATTTTGTTTTAAGGTAATAAATAATTACTATAAATACTTATCAAACACTTATGTAATAATTGTATAATTATTGGAAAGATAAAATAATTGATATTTAAAATATTAATAGTAATATAAAGTGAAATAATGAATGTGATACATGAATTTTAATGATTAACATGACTTGTTACAAGTATAATAAAATATTTTTTTATAATTTTATGGGTTTTCAAGAAATTATAAAAGGAAAAGTAATGAATAGTTATAAAAATTGACATTATTGATGTTTTATAGTAATTAATATTTTATTAAATAGTATAAAATTATTAAAAAACAGACATTCAATAACATTAAAATGGTGTGGTTTATATTATCAATTGTTGTCCATTTATGGGCCTTTTTTCCAGTTACTATATGGACCCTAAAGCAGTAAAAACCCATGTTGTCATGGTATGTTTAAAAGGGTTCAGGGGTGGTAAAAAACAAAAGATAAGCATAAAAATATTGTCAAAACATATCTATTTTTTATGGTATTGGTTTATTTATCCTAATAAATTATATTATATTCCAAAATAATTTTTTTTGGGAAATTAATAATTTAATATTAATTAATATTAATTTAATATTTTGAGAAATTCCAAAAGTGGTCCACCTGTCTCTTATAGAACATCACCTCTTATTCTCATTCATTCACACTACATAACTCATTAACAATAGAAATTTACTTCCCAAATCCATTCCTACAATACCTACCACTATTATAGAGGCATTATTTTTGTCATAATTCCAATCTAAGAGTTCATAAGGTTCTATGAAAATTATGTTTTCCAAATAAAAGGTGTGGTTTTCAAAGACATGTTTTTGTTCTTTTTCTCTTCTTCAAAATGCATGAAATAATCTTAAAAACGTTAATATATTTTCAGATATATTATACATATATTAATATTTTATTATTTTAATTTTATAACCTATTTCCATTTCCCAAATCCATCAAATTGGAATTGAATTCATTATTCATGTGTACAGTAGACTACAACCCCCCGAATTGAAGTATTTTGTTTTCCATTATTATCTCTCAAGAGTAGTCATATTCATGGGATTAATATTTATATATGATAATAGTGAAGTCTTTATCATTCAATAAAGATAATATACATCATATTTTATTACCTTTAAATACTATGTAAAATGACAACATTGTCGTATGTACGTGTGGACTACCACATCCACGAAGAAGTGAAGGAGTCACCACTATAGATTGGAAAAAAATTACACCCCTCTCTTTTAGAATGGTCTTCTGCAATGAATCCAACTAATCAAATTCCCCCTCCACTAGCCAAAAAAATATATTTCATGCTAAAAATATCTTATATCATGTTTCCCTTCCCAAGGGTGTATGCTATATCAAAATCATGGTCTTTCATGAACTCTAACCAATTCCTTTGTATCGGGTTATGGTATCTCTATGTGAAGGTGTACATATCACTCTAGGGGTATGAGTAAACAAGAAAATAATTTCCCATATTCTAATATCTCTATATTTAATCAACAAAGACTACTGCTGCAAAATCTATTCATGGGTTTTATAGTTCTTTTCGTGCGGAATCAACTCCCTTTAATCAAATGTGATCACTCTCTACATATGAATTAACATGAAACTAATACCTACTCGATAGGCATCATGAAATACTATATAGTAAGTTCCAACATCTAGTTTTCTCAATATAGGATCGCTATTTAGCCCCCACCTCAACTCCTATAAGGATCTATGAGATAGTTCAGTCAATAAAAATGTATTACGTTTCCACATCATAGTAGTCATAGGAGTTCTAATCCAATCAAGGTATTCTATGAATATGTTTTAGTACCACCACTTAGCTAATAAGACACTCCCTCTCCACCACACTCTATCATGGATCCCAAAAAAATATTTTATCATTATTTTCTATATCCATAGTTAAATCATTCTTAGAGATGACACTCCCAAAAAAACTGAAAATCATAAATCAAAAAAAATTACACTTCAAGATCTTACCACAATGATTTTTCTCCTAAAATAGTCTAGGATCATCTTAAAATGCCATGAATTAGATTTCCATGACATAGAGTCAATGAGTATGTCATTAATGAAAAAATTTAATCATTTCAAGTGTCTCTGGAAGATCTAATTCATATAATCCATAGACACATAGTGGGAATTCATCACACTAAAATGAATCACCATGAAATCATAGTCTTCATATCGATATCTTAATGTTTTATTTGAGATATCATTCTTATGAAACCCCAATTGTTTGTTCATATAATTGAGTTAGATCATTGAAAACCAACTCACTCCCCTCAACTAGTCAACTAAGTCATCAATCCTTGGTAGGGTGTATTTTTTTTTGTTTTAACTAGTTATGGAAATAATAATCAATACAAATCCTTATGTACTGAAGATCATTTTTATTGAAAAAAATATATTACTACATGGTTGATGGTTATGGGTATGATGAAACAATTTTTTTAAGGTCCTCCAACTACACCCTCATCTCCATGTTCTCATTAGGGGTATTTGATACATGGTGAAAGATATTGGTGTGGTTACATTGTGCAAGTTGAAAAGAAATTATATCAACAACCACATAGGTAGTCCCAAAATATTCTCAAAAAATAATTCTGTATAATAATACACCACTAAATGAACCTATTTATTTTAAGAGATCTATGCACCAAGGGAAAATTTCTCCAAATAATGGGTGATGGGTGATAGTTTCTAGCTTGTAGGACCCACTCAATATGCTATGAGATATATCTCACCCACAGAGTAGAATTTAATCTCATCTATCGAATGTCATATTACTCATTAATGATCATAGTCAATATAATCTTGAACCATGAAGCACTAGTCCATATGAATGAGGACATCATATGGTCTCATAGTGATGACTGAGAGGTCCCATGATAAACTATGTCCCTTTCAATGACATCACACACTTCCAATAGATATGAAATATAGAAGAATCTTTCTTAGTTGGAACATAATAAAAAATATGTTGGGATATGGTCTTAATGGGGAGATCTAGATAATTTATGATGGATGTGGATATGAGGTAATGACTCATTACTATATCTACAAGCTCTGTGGAAAGAGTATAAACACACAAATCCTACCTCAAATCATTTCATGAGCTACTTATTCATATCCCTTCTAATCATATAGCATTACACAACCCTATCTTACAAATATTTTTTCCTGGAATCTATCACATGATAATAGTGGTGTTAGTAGATAATATCATCAACCTCCACTAGTAGCTCATCCCACTCGAGCTCCACATTCCCCTCTATCATCATCGCCTCCTTGGGGACCACCATAAATATCCCTAAGAGATATATTATTATAGTAATTCTTCTACCATGGTGGTCCATCCAATTCTTTCTTACCCTAATCAGCACATCACATAAAGAGATATTGAGTTGTGTGGCCTCTCCCATCATAATAATAATATCTTACCTATCCCTGCATACTTGATCCCTTACACAATCACTTATTTGCATATCGATTGTAATTCCCAGACCCCAGTTACCCAGAGTCGGTGCATTATTACATAACATTGGCATGATCATAAGGAAATAATGACTCGAAAGGCCAATCAGTTTAGTATTACTAGAAACAAGATTAATATATAAGTTCAAATTTACAACTTAAAAAGAAATAGAATAAAATTTATTCCATTGGAAACATCCAAACCTCTTAGATAATTCCTGCAAGTCACTCATAACTAACTTCTTCATATCTTGGTAAAATGAAACATTCAAAAGTGGTGAGCTCAAATTCTTGGTAAGGGTAAGCAATACAGTGGAATATAACAAAAATATTAATAATGATGAATAATTGAAACCTCGTGCCTTTACCAATAATAAAAATTAATACTATTATGGCAGGAATATGAGCTGAGTAAATTATGTCATAATAAAACTTAATCTTGTGTATTCTACTAGTTGAATGACAATGTGAACCATCAATATTATTTCTATAATGAGGGAATGTATAATGCCCGACATTTGGAAACATTTTGTCAAGGGCTCGGCCGAGACATCTAAAAATGATTAAGTCCTCGGCCAAAACCATATATCAAATTGTGAAAGGCCTTGGCCAATTCCACGTCTAGTTGTGTCATTAGACCTATTGTTGAATTGAGGAGTTATAGCAGACTCCACCCATCACTTACTAAGTTTAATACATTCCTCATATGAAAAGGTTGAAATATAACATAAGCATTCGTATTAAAATTAGCATATGAAATGTCAATACTTTAACCATAATCCATGAATGGTATACAAATAGCACATCCACAGTCAAACATAACAGAAAACCTTCAATACAATATGGAAGTTTTGAATCATAATAAATCAACTTCAAATAAACATAAAATCTTTCAAAGTTGACATAGATGAAATCAAAACCTTTTTTAGGGAAATAAATCAATATATTTTGAAATCATTAAAATTCATATAATTATAATTAAAAAATTTATTTTTTTAATATTCTTCTAATCGTGTAAGGTAAGCATCGATGATTTTATAATGACGTAATATAGTTGCACCCGCTATATAAGTTAAAAAACATTCTTACATTTCTTTTGTCGAAAAGGTTAAAAAGGACCTTGTTTGGATATTAACGGAAAGATTACTTCATAAACATCTTATAAAAAGTCAAAAAATGGTATAAATGACTTTAACCCATTGTCTTTTAAATAGTAAAAATGTTTTAAAATATATTTTTAAGAAACATGGATGTGGATGATAAAGAGGTCCCAATAGATAATTATGTATAAACAACCTCTGATAATGATGAGATTGTGAAATAAACCATTACCTTGTACTTTTCCTAGGTCAAGGGTAGGTTAACGTTTTATATAATGGTGAAATAATTGTTATTAAATTATAAAATAATCATATATATTAACATGATATCATATATTATCTTTTATCACTACTTTGTTAATAATCTCTTAGTATTATTGTCGTTTCAGGTGTTAATTGATTCGTTTTCCTTTATATGATTTGTTACAAAGTATTATTTGTTATGGATGGAATGTATCTTATTCATATACATAATTATATCAAGTATTTAAACATTATTTTTAATCATAAAATGAAAATTAGTCTTTAATGGATACGATGTGGAATGAATCTCATCACGTTCGTGGAGATGGTAATCTGTACGTATGCACGAGAAAAAATATCATTATTTTGATTTTAAAATAACATATAATTGGATATTATATAATATATACATAATAATTATCATGTTATATTCATTATATATATCAATTACACATCATTATTATACCCATGAAAATAATAATGTATTGAATAGCAATTACACCACGACATGGAGACGGTAAGCCGTACGTACGCACGTATGGTGACATGTCATTCAAAGGATGGATAGAATAATAAATATGGATTTACCATATTTATAATAACATCAAAGTATATACAATATACTAGTGTTATTATTTTATAATGGAAATAACAAAGAAATAATAAGTGGAAGAATAAAAGACCATGAAAGAGGGTGGTGAAATTAATACCTCTTCTTCGGGTTCTTCCTTTTGATTTGATCAAAAAATCTCCTTAAGTTGGATTCATGACTAAATAAAGGTCTCTAGGATTAAGTGAGGAATGTTTATAGGATATTTGGGAAGGGTTTTTCCGAACCAAAATTCTTTGAAGGTATGGATTTGAGAGAAGGGGGAGTTCCCTTTTATAAGAGGGGTTAGGGGCACCTTAAAAAAATCTAGAAATATTATTTTATAATAAAATCATTTTCAGTTTATAATGGCGAAAAAGTGGATTATTTAACGGATAAGGTGGGGATGGGTCTAAAACCACTAAACTAATTGGATTCAGATAGGTTCGGGTCACTATATTAACCTTAACTTTTAGATTTAACTCTTAGTTAAATATTTTGACATTTTGCATGTCTCTCTGTATTTTTATATTATATAGTTAATAAACATAATATATACTTCCAAGATAAACCCAAGTGGTTTATACAACTATCATTATATAATTATTTTTCCCGAACATTATATTTTTACATATATTATATCAACTAATAATATAATATTTGTTTTAAAAAAAATTATATCAATTTTGACACTATTTAATAATTGATTTTTGTTAAAATCTTAACAAAATTATTAATTCTAAAAAAATTTATTTAATCAATCCTAATATGTCATATTAACCAATAAAATTAGTTTAAGGCATCAGAAGTTTCAAATTGTATTTATTGTAACATTTATAATACCATTTATTTGATTCTTTCACTAATACAACAATTACTGCATCATTATTATGTCATAAATAAATATAATTATTAAATGTCTAAAAATTTGAAATAAAATAAAATTTTGTAGTAAATATTTTTATCTTTCTAATTAATATTTATATTTTAAGGGATAACATGTGTAACTATATGTAAAAATGTTTTTCTAAAAGTTATATGCCTATGTCATTTTTGTATTTACTTTAAAATAATTAATATAAACTGCCATTATCACTTACAAGTGGCTCAATGGGGTCCTAAAATTGATCCAAAGATTCCCATGGTCGGAAAAGAATCATCCAATAGGTTTATCACATGTATTAGGGAAATTTAATATTATTTTAATATTATTTATTTACCCATATTTACCGGATTTACCCTCTAACTGTGGTAAATAAAATATTTACCGAAGTAATTATTCAAAATGTCTAAAAATAAAGGTTACCTATTTACACAATTTGGACCTCCTGATTCTAAATATGGAATCCATTTTTATAAATTCTAAACACAGAAGTGTTAGTAATTAATTTAATATTAATTCCCATTGTGAAAACAAAAAGTGTGTTTTTATTAAATAATAACTATCAAAAGATTGACACTTGTTTATGTCAAATTTAAATGGAAATTACATATAATGACCTTCATTGTATTAAATGATAAAAATATAATCTAATTATACTTCCAAACCATTAAAATGCATAATTTGTCACTAATAATTATTTTTATTAAAAAATATTTTTTAATTAAAATTTAATAATTTTCACCATTCATCAAAATAAGAAAGTTATCAGAAAAGTCCCAAAAATTTACCCTAATATAATTTCGATATTTCTAATCCAAAACTGAAGTCCATTTTGAAAGAAAAAATGTATAAAATTTCAAAACATGGGTATTACTATTAATAATTGCTGGTTTTATTGGTTGTGGTGTGTCATAGAACTCGAAGATTCATACAACACACGCTACTGTATTATTCAATGAGAAGCGTACCGTGAAAGTATGGTGTGTTACATTCCCCCCTCCTTCAAATAATTTCATCCTAAAAATTTCTAGAATATTAATGCATAAAAATACTCGGGTGGTTCTTTATCATAAGTTCCCTGGGTTTCCATGTTGCCTCTTCCTTTTTATATTTTCTCCATAGAACTTTTACCAGACGAGTCATTCAGTTTCTCAACAATTGTTCACTAGTATCAAGAATCCTGATGGGCTCTTCGCAATAAGAAAGATCAAGTTCAAGTTCTACTTCCTCACATGTAAGTACATGTGTTGGGTTAGGCATTTATTTTCTCAACAATGATACGTGGAACACATCGTGAACTTGTGAGGGATTTGGCAGCATTGCCAAACGATAAGCTACTACCCCAATTTGTTCTAGAATTTCCAAAGGTCCGATGTACTTGGGATTCAATTTACCCTTCTTACCAAAATGTATAACACCCTTCCATGGAGATAACTTCAAGAAAACATGATCTCCTACCTGAAATTCCAAATCCTTCCATCGGTAATCGGCATGGATCTTCTGCCTACTTTGAGCTGATTTGATGTGGTTTTGGATTTCCTTCACCATTTCTATCGTTTCTTAAACCAATTCTGGTCCTATGAGTTTTCTTTCACCAACATCATCCTAAGAGGATGGTGTGAGACATCTCTCTCTATATAACACCTAATATGGTGCCATCTGACTACTTGAATGGAAGATATTATTATAGGAAAAATCTACTAGAGGTAAATATTGATCTCACGTACCTTGAAAGTCAAGTTAGCATGATCTCAACATATCTTCTATGGTTTGAATAGTATGTTCTGATTGTCAATCAGTTTGGGGGTGATAGGCAGTGCTCAAACAAAGTTCATTATCCAAGGCTTTCTAAAGACTTTTCCAGAATCTTGAAGTAAAACATGGATCACGATCAGAAACAATCGATTAGGGTACTCCATGAAGTCTCACAACTTCATTAATATATAGAATTTCTAGAGTTCAAGTGTTAGATCTTCTCTTATATCAAAAAAATGTGATCACTTGGTAAGACGATCAACAATGACCCATATTGCCTCGTTCTTTCATTGAGTCTTTTGTAGTCCCATGACAAAGTCCATCATAATATTATCCCATTTCCACTCAGGTATGGGAATAGGTTGCAAGACTCCTTCAGGTTGTTACCATCTAGCTTTCACTTGTTTACAAACCATACATCTTGACACAAAATCAGCAATCTCCTTCTTCAAGTTGTCCCACCAAAAATGTTCCTTCAAATCTTTATACATTTTGGTGTTCCCATGGTATATAGAAAAATTGGAGCTATGGGCATCATCTAACAATTCCCTTTTAAGATCAGGTCTATCAAGAACACAAAGTATCTTCCCAAATTTCAAAATTCCATCTTTATACACAAAGTCACTCAATCTCCCATCATTCATAGCATTAATCATCTTTTCAAACTCTTCATCACCGGTCTGAAAACTCTTTATCCTTTCTAGTAAATATGGTTTGGAAACCATTTGAAAAAGTAATGAAGTTTCACCTTCCATGGTTATTCCCATATTCATCTTTAGTAGATCCATATATATAGGATCATTTTCAACTATCATATGATTTAATACTCCAAGATCCTTTCTAATCAAATCATTCTCCACCATATTTGCCTTCTTGGGTGGTAGTGTATGGTGCCATCATAATCCCTGAGTAGTTCAAGCCATCGTCTTTGACTCATGTTGAGTTCTTTCTATGAGAAAATATACTTAAAACTCCTGTGATCAATATATATCTCACATTTTCACCATAGAGATAATGTCTCTATATCTTCAAAGAAAATATTACATCTAATAACTAAAGATCATGAGTAGAATAGTTTTTCTCATTAATTTTTAGTTGTCGTGATGGATAGGAAATAACTCTATCATTCTGCATAAGGACACAACCATGTCATTTCTTTGAAGAATCATTATAAAAAACAAACTCATCTTTCCCTGATGGTAGAGTCAATATAAGAGCACTGAATAATCTTTTCTTCAGTTATTCGAAACGTTCTTCACAATCTTTTTTCCAAACAAATTTAACCCCTTTACGTGTGAGCTTCATTAATGGGTTAGCCAATCGGGAAAAATAATGGATGAAACGTCGATGATAACCTACTAAACCAATAAAAATGTGTACCTAGGCTATACACGATGGTGCTATCCATTCTTGGATTTCTCATGTCATAGATGGATCGAAATAGATTCCATCCTTAGATACAATATGGCCACAAAAATAATTCTCCTAAAGCTAGAATTCACATTCTCTAAACATCCCATATAATTCATGTCTTCTAAGAGTCTTCTGGATAATGCACAAGTGATTTTTGTTATCTTCATAGCTTTTGTTGTATACCAATATATCATTAATAAATACCACCACAAAATCATCGAGATATTCCTTGAAAACTCTATTCATTAGATCCATGAATACAGAGGGTGCATTAATCAATCTAAAAGGCATTGTTGTAAACACGTAATGCCCATACCTGGTTCAAAATTCTATCTCCGTAATTTCATTCTTCTTTACACACAACTGATTATATCCAGATCGAAGTTCAAACTTTGAAAAGTATTGAGCTCCATGAAGTTGGTGGAGTAAATCATCAATGCGAGGTGGGGGAAACATTTTCTTTATTGTTATAGCATTGATTTCCCTGTAGTCAATACATAACCTCATAGATCCATCTTTCTTCATAACAAAAAGGACAAGGGCTCACCATGGATAAACACTATGGAGAATATATACCTTATTACTCATTTCATCTAATTTTTTCTTCAGTTCCACTAATTCCACAGTTCCCATTCTATGAGGGGTCTTTGATATGGGCCTTGATCTAGGAATTAAATCAATGGAAAACACAATTTCTCATTTTGGAGGATGTCTAGGTAAATGTTCAGGAAACACATAAACATATTCTTTCACAATAAGTACACCCTATATTTTAACAGTCCATTCCTCACTCATAGTTATTTAATTTTCATCCTCCCCAATAATTGAATTTAGTCGAGCTACTGGGGGTGGATCTGAATAAGAATTAGGTGGTGACAATTCTGCTCTAAAGATAAGGTGTTCCTTATCATCGTCATCAGAAATTGTATCCTCCTTATTCTTACAATAAATCTCCGCATCATGGTCTGAAATCCAATAAATACAGAGTATTATATCAAATTCAATCATGGGTATGATGATGAGATCAGCAGATAAAGAACATTTATATTCTCTAATGGAAACAGATTTGCAAAACTTTGTTACGGTGATACTTCCCTTAGTAGTTTTAACTGAAAACTCCCTTGTTAAATCAAATTTTAAATATCTAATTTACATAGAAAACTGGGAAGATATGAAACAATTCAATGATCTAGAATCAAATAAATCATTTTCTAAAATTTAGTAAACCATTAAATTACTTGCCCCCACATATTTTGGAGCTTCTACCTCAACAGTAGTGATAACATAATCTTGGTATTGATCCCTTGTCCTCTTTTGAGGTAAGTTCCCCTGATGCTTAGGAAATTTATTTTCATAATGTCCCATCTCCCAGTAGTTTTAGCCTTGAACATTGGTCACTTCTTTATTTCCCTTACAATCAACAGCAATATGTACTTTCTGTCCACATTTGTAGCATACTCCTTTTTCCTTTTAGACAGGCACCAGGGTGCTTCCTTCCATAATTATCACAGGGTGGAAATTAAATTTTTCCCTTTTTCCCTGTTTCCTTATTTCCTTTCCCATAGTGTTTAGCTGATCTCTTCTTCCCTTGCTTTTATTTAAATTCATAAGACTTAGAGAATTCATTTTTGGTCTTGATAGCACATGAGACAATACCATCGTATGATGAGTAGGATTGGGATACTAAAGCTCAATGAAGAAATGGGTTTAACCCATATACTAAATGATCAATATTACTTATTGGGTTACATATATAATCTGGTACATGCCTCAATAACCTTGTAGTGTTATCTTCATACTTTGCAACATTCTCATCCTCCATTTCCCTCAGACTCAGAAATTGTCTTTCCATATCCACTTGATGGTCATGAGGAAAGTATTTTTCTATGAAAATTTCTTTAAAATCCCTCCATTCCCTATTTTATACTTCCTCATCATCCTTTGTGTTTTGAATAAATGACCACTATTGATCAGCATCTCATGTGAGGTGATAAACTACCATGAAAACTTTTTCCCTTTCGCTACTCCCCAAAGCGTAGAATATTTTCTCTAAGGAATTTATCCATTTCTCAGCCAATAATGGATTTGTACTCCCATTGAATGCAAGTGGTTGTTGCCTCATGAAGCGATATAACATTGATCTTCCACGCTGCGGATCAGGGTGCTCCATATGGGTAAGGATATTATTCATAACCTGAGTGAGTTTTCACAATATGGTGATAAGCTAATTAGCATCATTTGTATCACCACCTCCACTATAATTATCTTGAGTAGGAGGAAAATCCTTATATGGAGTGCATGCATTGACATGAATTCCATTGCATAAACTAGGAACCATTTCTAAACAATTGCATATACTAGATTATTTTATGAATCGAAATGCATAATTCAAAACATCTAAAACACATAGCATAAATTGAATAGTTTAGGGATATAATTCATAATAAAAAATGTTTTCATTGAGGAAGTATATACTCATAAACCCTTCATAATGGTTTTTAAAGAAAATGAGAATTGTCCTAAGCATATCCTCTGGTATTGTCATAACCAAGAGTGAAGCAAGTCTCATTGTTGTGCACTAGTCCTCGATAAATTCTAGCTCAAAGTGGTGTTTCTGGGTTTTACCCCTAGGTACATCTATTCCAGAGCTGCCTCTACCTGCTTGTATCTAGACTGGGATTTATTGCTCGGAAAACTCACAAAATCTCAACAATACCAAAATTCTAGGAAGTTCTTCTATACTAATCCTCAAACTCTTTCTTAGGGATATGTGCTCTAATCGGAGTTTATCGAAATCTTGCTTCCAAGGTTTGTACTAAACTTTCGATGATACCAAATTTAATGCCCCGACCCCAGTTACCCAGAGTCGGTGCATTGTTACATAATATTGGCATGATCCCAAGGAAATAATGTCTCCAAATGCTAATAAGTTTGGAATTATTGGAAACAAGATTCATACATAAGTTCAACTTTACAACTTGAAAATAAATACAACACGAATTTATTCCATTGGAAGCATCCAAGCCTTCTAGATAATGCCTACAAGTCAATCATAACTAATTTCTTCATATCCTGGGAAAATGAAACATGTGAAAGGGGTGAGCTCAAATGCTCATTAAGGGTAATCAATATATCGGATGATAACATAAATATTAAGCATGATGAATAATTTAAACCTCGTGCCTTTACCAATAATAAGCATGAATACTTTTATGGATGGAATATGAGCTTAGTAAATAATGCCAAAAAAATACATAATCATGGTAATTCTACTAGTCTAATGGCCACATGGACAATCAATATTATTTCCATAATGAGAAAATGTATAATTCCATACATTCTGAAACATTTTGTCATGGCCTCGACCAAGACGTATAAAAATGATTAAGGCATTGACAAAAACCATATATCAATTTGGGAAAGGCCTTGGCCAATTCCACATCTAGTTGTCTCATGAGACCTACCGATGCATCGAGGAGCTATAGCGGGCTCCACACGTCACTTACTAAGTCCAATACATTCCTCATATGAAAAGGATGAAATATAACATAAGCATTCGTATTAAAACTAGCATATGAAATGTCAATACTTTAACCATAAACCATGAATGGTATAGAAATAGAACATCCACAGTCAAAAATATCCCAAAATCATCAATACTATATGGATGTTCTATATTAAAATAAATCAACTTCAAATAAAATTAAAATCCATCAAAGGATGTTGACATAGATGAAATCAAAACCTTTTTTAGAGAATTATCTCTTTATTTTTTGAAATCATTTAAGAGTCACATAATCATAAAGAAAAAATTTATTTTGAAAATATTCGTATAAGCTTGTAAGGGAAGCTTCGATGATGTTATAACAACGTAATATAGCCGCACCAACTGCATAAGTTAAAAAACAATCTTACCTTAATTTTTTCAAAAAGGATAAAAGGGCCTTGTTTGGATAACGAAGGAAATATTCCTTTATAAACATATTATAAAAAGAAAAACAACGGTATAAATTACTTTAACCCATTGTCTATTAAATAGTAAAAATGTTTTAAAATATATTTTTAAGAAACATTTATGTGGATGATAAAGAGGTCGCAGTAGATAATTACGTATAACCAACCTCGAATAATGAAGAGATTGTGAAATAAACCCTTACCTTGTACTTGTCCTTTGTATAGAGTAGGTTAACATCCTTTATAATGGTGAATTAATTATTATTTAATTATACAAGAATCATATACATTAATATGTTATCATATATAATCTTTTATCATTGATTTGTTAATAATATCTTTGTATTATCATCGTTTCGTGTGTTAACTGTTTCGTTTTCCTTCATATGATTTGTTACATAAGCTATATTTGTTGTGGATGGAATGTTTATTATTCATATCCATAATTATATCAAGTCTTTAAAAATAATTTTTAATCATATAATAAAAATTAGTCTTGAATGGATATGTTGGATAATGAATCTCATCGCATTCGTGGAGAAGGTAATCTGTACGTACGCACAAGAGACAGTATCATTATTTTGATATTAAAATAATATATAATTGGATGGTATATCATATATACAGAATCATTATCATTTTATATTAATTATTTACATCAATTACACATGATTATTATATTCATCCAAATAATAATGTATTGAATAACAATTACACCACGACGTGGAGATAGTAAGTCGTACGTATGGACGTATGGTGACATGTCATTAAAATGTTGGATAGAATAATGAATATGGATGTACCATATTTATAATAACATTAAAATATATATATGATACTGGATTTATTATTTTAGAATGGAAATAACAAAGAAAGAATAAGTGGAAGAAGAAAATAATTTGAATGATGGTGGTGAAATTATTCCCTCTTCTTTGGGTTCTCCCTTTTGACTTGATCAAAAGGGCTCCATAAGATGGATTTATGACTAAAATAAGGTATCTTGGATGAATTTAGGGAATATTAGAAGACCTTGGGGTAGGTTTTGGCTGAAACAAAAGGCTTTTAAGGTATGAATTTGAGAGAAGGGGGAGTCACCTTTTATAAGAGGGGTGAGGGGAACCTTAGGAAAAGAAATAAATATTATTTTATAATAAAATCATATTCGGTGTCTAATGGATAAAAAGTGTATTATTTAGAGGATAAGGTAGGGATGGTTCTAAAACCGTTGAACTAATTTGTTTTATATAGGTTTGGGTCACTATATTAACCTTAACTTTTATATTTAACTCTTAGATAAATAGTTTGACATTTACCATGTCTCTTTGTATTTTTATATTATATAGTTAATAAACATACTATATACTTTAAGATAACCCAATGTGGTTAATTAATGATACACCTATTATTATATAAGTCTTTTGTGCAATCCTTTTATATTTAAGAAGATTATATCAATTAATAATATAATATTTGTTTCAAAAACTCCTTTATTTTAATTTTGACAATATTTAATAATTAATTTTTTTTTAAAGTCATCACAACTTTATTAATTCTAAATAAATTGATTTAATCAATCATAACATTTCATATTAACCTATAAAATTCTTTTATGGCATCAAAACTTTCAAATTGTATATATTGTAACATTTATAATACCATTTATTTGATTCATTCATCAATAGAGTAATTACATAATCATCATTGTGTCATAAATAAATTTTATTATTCAATCTATAAAAATTATAAATAAAATTCCATTATGTAGGAATTATTTTCATCTTTTTAATTAATATATATAGTCAAAGATATAACATGTATAATTCTATGAAAAAATTATTTTTCTAAAAGATATATTCTTATGTCATTTTTGTATTTACTTTAACGTAATTAATATAAAGTGTCATTATCATTTACAAGTGGCTCCATGGGGTCCCAAAATCGACCCAAAGATGACCATGATCGGAAAAGTATCATCCAATAAGGTTAGGAAATGTGATAGGGTAATTTAATATTAATTTAATAGTATTTTCTATCCATGTTTATCGGATTTACCCTTTAGCCATGGTAAATAAAATATTTACCGTAGTAATTATTCAAAATGTCTAAAAATAAATGTTAACTATTTTCCCAATTTGGACCACCTCATTCCAAATATGGAATCCATTTGTCTAATTCAAAACACAGAAGTGGCATAAATTAATTTAAAATTAATTCATGTAGTCAAAACAAAATGCTTTTTATATGAAATAATAACTATCATAAGATTGACACTTTTTTATGTCAAATTTAATTGTGAAATTACATATAATGACCTTAATTGTATTAAATGTTAATAATATAATCTAATTACAATTCCAAAACATTAAAATTCATAATTTATTACTATTAATTATTTTTATTAAAAAATTTGTTTTTAATTAAAATTTGGTAATTTTCACTATTAATAAAAATAAGTAATTTATTAGCAAATTAACAAAAATTCACCCTAAGCTAATTTCAAAATTTCAAATCCAAAAATGAATTACTCTTTTAAAGATAAAATTTATAAAATTTCAAAATTTTGGTTTTACTATTCATAACGGCTAGTTTGATTGGTTGTGGCGTGTGTTAGAACTCGAAGTTGCGTACAACACACACTACTATATTATTCAAAGAGAAGTGTACCGTGAATGTTTGGGGTGGTATATTGATGGGTCTAAGTCCAAGGTTGAGTATATATCATACACTATGACCAAAACATATGTTTCCTTCTAGTTGTTTCAGATGACACAATCAAGTGATGAACATTTCCATCCCAATCTACCCAATGTCCTTATTCTATAAACCACTACGTCACCAGAGCCCACTTTATAACTCTATCATATATAGAAATTAAGATTGATACTATGATGGCATGGATTTCCCTATGAAGAACCTGATAAAACATCTTCTTCTTGATGAATCCATCTTGATCCACATTTAGGGAGTAAGGTGCGTGGTCAAAGAACCTCACGGTGCACTGTATAAAAAACATAAAATCTTTTTGAAGCTAAAGATCCTCTTAAATCAAAAAGGAGAGCAGGTGAGAAAGGTTGTTCTCATCTAGAAATCATTCATGGATCTCAGATCATGGGAACAGTGTCTCGTCTTTGTTTTTTACCATTATACATCACCATCACCCTATATAACCATAAATAAGGATAAATACACGCACAAAAATCCAGTTGGTCAAATTCTATACACTTTAGGAGATTAAAATCATGAAATCAAGCTAATAATCTACTACTAGAAGATATGGATGGATATCAAACCTTATTGGTAGCTAACACAGGAACTCTTATAGTGCATTAAGCCTATAGGAACCATCATCTTGTCCTTCTATAACATACAACTACTAGATTGGTGATGGAACTACTCCATATCTTCTTGGAGGAAACACCTCACAATATAGCCCACAAACTGAGACCTTATAACTAAATAGATCATCGTCATGATCTTGTATTGGTAATGGGTCTTGATATCATTTTGGAGGTGTACTCAATGTTATGAGGATACCCCAAGGTAATATGAGCATATATATGGTGTTCTAAATCAGTAAATTCAATCCAATGACTCGTTCTTATATAATTCATGTACAAATGGTTCTTTGTAACCAATGTATTCATATTATGAGTTTACTAGTAGGTATTCAATACCATGGGGAATGGATATATTTTCCCTTGCACCAAAATTATATACCATGTCCTAAAACTCCACAATGATACAATTCAAAATCATTTCCCTATGTTAACAACCAATCATCGCCATTTGATTGTCTCTACCCCATGCCAAAGAAGACACACCTCTGATACCACTCTTTCACAAGACAACCATCAAGGACTTCATGGTTGGTGTCATGTTGGGTGTGATCACCCCAAGACCACCTCTAATAGTATAGGTTCTGGAGACAATCACCGATAAGTTTTAAATAAAATTTGATTCTCTAACTAAGTACATATATTCACACCCATATAACTATATCTTTGAAAAAAGTGGTGAGGAATAATAAAATATATATCATCTACAGTACAACCAAGTATGAAATAATATATAGGTAATACATCAATGTAGTAAAATATAAATATTATGTTTAATGGGTAAAACAAATTCCCATCTATAAATGAGGTCCCAACCTATCAACAATCAGATAAAAAGGAAAACTAATGAGAGACCATCCCTAGTTCTCCATGTTTGATCCCCGAATGAGATTAATGCCCCCGTTTATCAATATGATCCTCAAAAAGTCATTATTGATCTACCATTAATCTATATAACACATTAAATATGTGGTAAAATACTATTTAGTAGTGAGTATATACATACCCAATAGGATTCCCCAAAAACCAAAATAGGGGAAAGGTAACGATATAACAAAATTTGTCTTAACCCGTAGAAAAAGGGGAAAACCACATATATATATATATACTTATTAAAAACCATTGCTAAGAGAGAAACGGGATCTCCATTTCCATAACCCAGTTAAGGATGATGAATCTTCCTAATTCCCTAGTAGTCCATCATTAATGTCCAATTTCATGTCTAACATCACTCGAATCGGACTAGGGGGACCTGATCCTCTCTTCTGTGTTCTATAGACGAGGGATCACTCACTATCATAGAAGACCCACTCTCCAAAATGGTTCAGATATTAGAGAGTATCAATCAATTGAAATAGGGATCATACCTTCTATAGTATAGGGGATTACTGACTCTACCTACATAAAGAGTATGGGGACACCCTCTTTAATCCAACATTATAGTACTGACCAAGGAAAATCTATAATTATCTTTCCCTATCCCTATAATCATCAAGCTTCCCCTGAATAAGCATCATTCTTTGAGAACCTCACGTTACATATCGTGTTCCAAAAATATAGAGGAGATCAAATTATATTTGGAGAGACAAATAGTATAGCCTACTCGAAGGCCAAAATATAATTCCCAAGGAAGTAGATATAGAATATTGAAGTTCATGAGAGATTTATAATGTGTGTACGTGGGGTTACAAGGTGCGTGAACTCTCCATGTTATATGATAATGTTCTCCCATAGACATGGATATGGAAGACATATCATACTAGACTAAATGTATAGGTGGAACAAGGCATGTCTCAACCACACAAGTTCTCCTCGTGTCCTCTTAGCCTATTTCCATGTACAAATAATTGTTCCCATGAACTATGGTTGTTTCCGAATACCGGGTCGAGACCATGTACTTTGGGGAATGTATGTTTTCAAAGACATGTTTTTCCCATATAATATCATAGTACACAATTAGCTTCCAAAATAGGTTCATATATCATGTATCTAAAAATGATTTTTGATCATTATCATCACCTAAAACCCTAGAAATTGTTGTTAGGGGACTTCATTTTTTGTGTTCTTACAGACTATAATGCATCCATTTTGGTTTTCCACATGAAGTAATGATTATTCTTTACATGGTTACCGGTTAATCAAATGAAACTATAAAACATTCCAATTGACCACCTGAAATAGAAGAAAAATATCTATAATCAATGATTCTCATCCTCTAGTGGTCAGAAATCAGAATCTGATCACCCATGTGAGTGTATGTTATGTGTCCACAATAGTTCTGTTTCCCAAAATCCATATCCATTTTCCACTACCCAAAAACCAAGAATATTTCACCCCCAAATAATAAATATTTATATCATTCATCTAAACAATTTGAGTGTTAGAGGTTCAATAATGCTTGAACCATTCCTAGAAATGTTGAAGAGTAACCCTCGGGTTCAACTATTAATAACATGGTGAATAATAAGGGAGATGGACCTAAAAAAATTTAACAATAATCCTTGGATGATGTGATTCCAACCGACTATCATATTTTTAATGATATAGGGTTATATAATCAAATATAAAATATAAAATTATTTGAGAAACAAAATTTATAAATTGGAATAATTTGAATGGAGGGAAATCACTTATTAATAAAAAATAGATTAAATATTTTGTTTAAATTAATCAAAATGGAGGATTCCAAAAATAAAAAACCATACCCTGATTATTGAATGATTATTGGTGAATAACAAATACAATAGCGAGGGAGAAGAATATTTTTTTGTTCTTTGTATATAAAATAGTCTAACTTGATCCATTAGTCAATAAGTATCCTTGAGTGTTCCCATTCCATTGAAGAGCATTTTTGCTCCTCTCAAATCCTCAGAGTGTTATTATTCTAACCACATAAATTCTTTGTAACTGTGTATCTATAGAAACATGGTTAGGTAGGGAATTAATAAAATTATTTATTTATTAATTTTATTTAATGCACTCTACAATGGTCACCTACGGTGTAACTGTTATTCACTATTATATTTCCCCATTACACCACTATATTAAACTGAATTTTTTGTTATAAATTTAAAATTATAATAACAAATTGAACATCCCAATTGATTAAATTATTTAATGCTTATCACTATCCAAAATGTATCCTTGGGAAACTCATTTACATGATCTACTCTGTGACAGGGTGATGATGTTTTGGATTCCCAAAGGTGTACTCTAATTCAATTGGAGTTTCTAAATCTCTTGATCATCATCGAGATATTTGAAATAAAAAATGAGATCAAGTCAAGATTCCACCTCCTCTCGATGTCGGGCTAAATAGTGGGAATTCATTATGATGGATTTTCACACATGTAAAGGGATATTAGGTGTTTATAATTTCTACTGGATTGGTCTAGTCAGAGTATATAATAATATCATTCTATTTAACTTACATTATTTCATATTTGAATTCTTGTCTTGATGCATGTGATTGGTATTCTCATAATTTATAACTTATAGATATTTTTTTTTTGAGTGAGTCACATGAATTATTCTAATAATAAAATAAAACAATACATTTATTAACCACATTATTGAGAATTTAATAAGATTTGGAAGATCTTATTCTATGCATAAGGATAGGATCATGGTAATTTTATTGTTATGTAAATGATTGGTTTTTCAAGTATTGATATAAAATCATAGGAAGTAATCAGGATTATGATTACATTCAACCTAAAAATAGCTTCGAACCTAAACCAGCCCCTATAAAAAATGAACATGAAATGTACGAAGTGAACTCAAAATAAACCCCTCTCTCATATTTTTCAAAATCCACTTCCTTGTCCATAAAAAAATTAAATTAAGTCATTTTATTTTTAAAATTATTTTCAAACTGAGCCTATTTTAGATCATTTTATTAAAAATAATTGATATAAACCACCAAAAATACTTTAGAGATGATATAAGGTATTCCCTATGAAAAACATAACCTTTAAAAAAAATTATAAATTTAATGTTTCATGACAATGCCGCCATGTTTAGGCATCATTTTCAGGGAGATCGTTGAGTATTAGTGTGCATTTTAAGAAATAATAATACGTATTTTGTAAAAAAAAAATTGATTCTTTTATTCCTTAATTTTTTAGTTGTTTTTATTAAAACATCCATTTTTAGTTCTTATAAATGAAGCACTATTCATTGGGATAACTACTTCATTTCAAACCTGAACTGTAGACGACCTTGCATCATCAACAAAAAAATCATCAAATGATCCTTTAAAAGAGGATGCACAAAACATCAAAAAAAATCTTCATCCTTCTACTTATTCTAAAACAAACATCAAGACAGAAATAAATTTTCACAACATTCCTTAAAATAATTATATGTTAAAATAACTAACCTCCCCATATGTAGAGATTCAACCCTCATATAACCAAATACAAGGTGAATCAATTAATTTTTAATTAAAATCTAGCTTTATGCACTTATTACCAAGATTCCATAGACTATATTGAGAATACCCACAAAAGTATTTTAAATAATTTCATATTTTGTGTTCTATATTAAAAACATCTAGGGTGTATGAAGAACATGTAAATCTGGGGTAATTCCCTTTATTCATTAAATGTCACTACGAAGGATTGGTTTTGTTATGTTAATTCACATATTAGAGGATGGGGGGACCTGAAAATCCTTTTTCAAGAAAAATAATCACAGACCTCTTAAAATATTATTATAAGGAAATAAATATTTAAAATAATGAAATCATCAGGAGTAATATTCAATGAATATTTTGAATGATTTTAAATGTTATGTTCAAGCCATCCACAGCCCCAAATAATCTCAAAACATCAAATATAGTATTTTAATGATGTTTTAATTCCAATTTATTGAAACATTATTGATGTTTCTACATGTGGTCTAGTAGTTGATAAGACCCCATTCATTGCAAGGACCCTCATTGAGAACATCACATAGAATAGTAAATAATTCGATTCAAGGTCCAGTGTACCCTTTAAAAGTATCACTATGGGGAGAGGTTATAAGTTTGAGAAGAATGCAGACAAGAATTTTGAAGAGGTAAGTACCCAACATTGACAATATCTATTTCCAAAGGGAAATCCAAAACACATATTCATATATATTGTGGTATATATTCACCTGAAACCCAGTATTTTTTCTAATGCCATCAACTAAGATAAGATATTGAGAGTTGTGTAACAATATTCCTAGGATGAACCTATAACCAACAATTTAGGAAAGAACCATATTATCCATCCATTAATGTTTATAAAGAAAAGAAAATATATAGGAAATGTGTTATTCAAAACAACCTCAAAAACCAAAGAACCAATGAGGACAAAGTATTCATCCACCATAACCACCTAGAAATCATCAAAAACCACAATGCACTTTCCAACAAACCCTACCAAAAACTGAGCATTTTATAGAATACATGACTAAATAAATAGATGAAAACAATATAAAATTTTTACAAACCACAAAATCATCCATAAAAGACCTAAACCCCAATTAGGCCTACTCCCCAACATGGTCGGTGAAATCCAAAGTCATGAGTTGGGTTAACTAACTTCTTAATCACTAGTAAACTATAAGGATAATTGAAATGTTAGTTCCATTACACATAGGAGTTAGCCACAACATAAAATGAAAATGACCCCTCTATTAGATTTATCCTCTTATAATGAATCCACCTTCCAATGCACTAATAATGGTCTGAGAGGGGGAAACAATTGTCTAGAGATAAAGCCATGTTAAGGGAAATAGTGTTTCATTTGATGATCCATCATGAAAACCCATTAATATGACATTTACCCAAAGGGTTACCCAACCTTGGAAACAAAAAGAAACTAAACATGATAGATAAATATTGGAAAATTTCAAAAATGTGAAGGTTAACATCCCCATAATTGATTCCATGAAGAAAATTCTATGATATTATTTGTTTAAAATGAAATGTGTTTATAAAAAAGGAGACATATTGATGATAAAAAGGATATCTTGGGGTGTAAATTATTTGTATTGATAGATCCATCAATTTCCCAAAATTTCAATAATCCTAGAACATTCTCTATTCCATACACCTTAGAGGAGTATTTTGTTTCCAATTCTATGATTGATTTGAGTTCTTCAATAAATGTGATGCCTCACTCCATTTTCCCTTCATTATAGGTCAGTTAATTAAAACCCATGAAAATTTTTGTTCATTAATAAAATCATAGTTTCACTAACCCCACTAGTGTGTTAGAGGATGTTCATGTGAAGGAAGAGATTTTATATTTCTTTCTAGTTTCTATGGTCTAAAATAGATGATGATTGGTTGAATGGACATAAATCAATTATATTGGGGATTCCTTTCATTAAAATAGCCAAAACCATAGTTAATATCTAAATTGGTGCATTATCTATGGATTTTTGTGGTGACATTATCCAATTAAAAATCCTTAATAAAATAAGGCACACCTTATAAAATAATTACACACTTTAAACTAACTCTATTGATGCACTTAATTACCCTAAAAACATATTATCATTCCCATAACCCATTTCTATGTTTTAGCCACGGATAAAAATAATTTTTAATGAATCCTGAATTGAATATTGTAGTGGTATAGAAAATTTTCATTCATGTTTGTGAATTGATGAGTTCTTGAGAACTGATAACCCCATGACTATCGATGATACTAATAAGTTTTTGAAATCCTATTACTCATCCAAGGATATCACCACTGAGAAGTTTGAAGAGATCATTGACTTGCCACTTTCACATTCAATCCCATTAAACAAAAATCATCAATAATTATACCATTAAATACTACAGAAAATTTTTATATATGCATATTTAGATAATGGAAACAATATTCCTAGGATCATTTCTAGTTCACTCCCCCAAACGCATTAATTGTGACTCATTAACCTTTTGAGGGAGTACAAAAAATAATTGGTATGGACACTTTATTTCATTCCTATAACAAGACCATCAATATTCATGCATTATATATTGTCATTTGATGATGCTAAAATGGTGAGGGATGAACAAAGTCAATTGAAACCAAACCTCCATGATGTTTTTAAAAATGAGGTGACAAATATTTTTTTTTTGGAATCTTTTACCTCATCTCTGATAGAAAATGGGTCAGTCCAGTGCAGTTAGTTCCCAAATAAATTTTATTATATTAATTAAAAATTAAAATACTTAATTTGTAACAAATCATGTGAAGAATAGTTTATATGTATGTATAGACTACCACTGAGTAAACCAACACACTAGGATGGACAATTTCCCATTATCGTTTATTGACCAGATACTAAACAGGCTTCCGGGGAAGTCACAAAACTGTTTCCTTAATGGGTATCCTAGATACATTCATATTAATATTTCCCTAGAGGAATAAAAAAATAAAACCCTTAAATTCCCCATTTGAAATATATTTTTATTCTATGATACCATTTTTATGTGAACTACCCTTGGTACTTTTCAGTAATTTGTGGTTCATATATTTTATTCTTACCTATAGAATTTTATTGATGTATTCATGGACTAGTTTAATATATATTTCTTCATCATTGATGAATTTTTTATTATTCATGGTTCTATACTAGATCACTATATTGATAATAATATAGTATTAAATTATGAGAAATTTAATTTCATTGTGTGACCATGTATAGTACAAATGATTTTCATCTTTGGGAATGGTATCAAATTATATAAATTGAATGTGGATTTCAATTCTTTCATATCTTTCACAAGGAATTTTAGGGATGTTATATCTTTCATATTTCATGCTGGATTTAATCATCATTTCATTCATTACATTGTTAAGATTTCACTCCCCCTTCCCAGATTACTTCAAAAAAAAGTAATTTTTTATAAATAATGTGATAATGATTTCAAAAAAGTGAAATAGAGTCTTACATCACCCCTAGTAATCCAACCAAATTAGTGGAATTTTCTATTTAATATCATGTGTTATATCCCATACTATTCAGTTGTGGAAGTCATATCATAGTGGGTCGATCAAGTTCCTCATGTCATACCTAGTGCCTCATGCATATTATAACATACCCCTAAAAACATCAAAAAATACTAAAAAATCATTTTCATTGTGTTTTGCATATATAAATTTGGGTCATAACTTTTAAGATATAAAGTAATTGTATTTTCAGATCCTGAACCCCTATAGTATTTTCATAACAAATAGGAATAAAAACCACATCTCATTTATTGTATTATCCAAATTTAGGAATTTAATTCAGAAATTGTAGATGAAAAGCATGCTAAGATTATGGTGGATGACAATATCAGTAGGATCCTTATATCCTCAGACATCAAATCGTTCCCCTATATTCCCATAAATGATATGTTTCTTAATGATCAATTGTATAACATGCAATATTTTATTTATTTATTTGATGAAATATTAAATTATTTGGTAGAATAATTCATTCCTAATGATTTTAATAAAAACCAAGCTACCATTTAAAACATGAGTCACGTCTGTATATTTGTAGTGACACCTACCTTTGGAAATCATTTAGTGATCAAGTCCTTGAGAATTGTGTTCCTTATAGTATGTTTCATTATTTTCTCATGTTCTTATACAGTTTTTTTTGTGGTTCCCACTTTGGTCCCCCAATGTAATACTCACAAGGTCCTCGATTCAGTTCTCTTATGAAAAAATATATTTCAGGATACCTGTGGTTTTTGTAAAACATTTCCTTACTGTCAAAGAATAAGTAATGTATCTAAAATAAATGAAATAACATAACAACTCTTCCCTTCCTGTACATTTTTTATGCATGGGGTATTGAATTTGTGGGTTCATTTATGAATTCCTTTGGAAAAAAGTAAATTCTTCTTGTAGTTGATTTCATGTAGAAATTAGTAGAGGCATGAACCAAGAAGAAATATGATTATAATATAGATTTGGAATTATTGATAACCTAAATTTTCTTAGGTTTGGATTAACTAGGTTCATCATGAGTGGCGTTGGTTCTCATTTCTACAAATGGATAATGAAATCAATTTTACAAGTGTGTGGGTTCAGTCATTGAGTGTCTACTGCTTATCAACCCCAAACCAAAGGGTAATATATGGTTTCAAATTGAGATATAAAAACTATACTGGAAAAAATGGTTCAACCTAACAAAATGGATTGGAGTCTTATATTAAATGATTCATTATGGTCTTACCATAATGCCTGTAAGAGTCACATTGGAATGTAACCTTATAAGATTGTTTTAAAAAATAGTTTACACCTCCTTGTTCCGATAGAGCACCGAGCTTATGATCCCATTAAAAAATGAAATTCTAATCTTTCTTGTCTGTGCTCTAAAAAAAGTTTTAGATTTTAGAATAGGAGTAAATGTCCATAGATTCATATGAGAACTCTCAAATCTATATGGTGTGAATCTTGGATTCCCATGATTTTATCCTCCTTCATCAACAATTCCATATTAGAAAAAAGTTCCTTGTTATCAATAAAATGATTATGTTTCTTCTAGGTAAGCTTCATTCCTACTGGTTTGGACCATACATTGCTACTAATATTTTTCCATTTGATTTTTTTTATGTTCAAAATGAAGAAAAAAAAACTTTCACTGTCAATGGAAAGTAGTTGAAGCACTTTCACAAATCCATTTTACAGTCCTTGATGGAGGAAATCCAAATTCATATAGAAACCAACCAATGAATCCCATCAAATTTTATCTTTTCTTCCCGCATTATCTTTTATTATAGTGAGTACACTGTTTAATCTATGTTTGGGTAGATTGATACATTTTTGGGTTAGATAAGAATTCTCATAATCTTTTTTCTTATTATAATTTTATCTTTTTTGATGGTATTGTTACCTCCCCACCCATAATTTACCTTCTCACTTTTGTGATGAAATATTTATTTTTATTTCCCAATTAATCATGGAAATTATTGAAAATTCCGAAATAATTACCTTATTTCATGTTGTTTAAATATTTTAAAAACTCGCTGATGATTGTGATTTTTGAGCTGTATTTAATAATTTGGTGTCACTATTTCTAGTGAATTGGTTGTTTTTTAATTCAATTAATGGTCATATCATTTCGAATCCTTTGATGAGTATGATACCATTTGTCTGTGTAGTTTATGGAATAATCGGGTCACTTAATATCTCCACCCATCTTTTCACCCAAAAATGAAGTGTGAATACTTCTTACTCAATAGAATGTTACTATAAGTTATGTTAATTTTTTTCATTCTTAAAAATTTATTTTCTATATATTCATTCCTTAACTGACCTTTTTCATGGTCGAACATGATTGAACTATGTGACTGTAACTGTTATCCGACTATTTTACACCATCAAAAATATAAAACTCAAAAAATTCAGAAAAACAAATAATAAAAACACAAAAAATATGTTTTCTGTTTGGGGGAGGTCAAAACCCACACTTCTGGGACCATTGATCTTTTTATAACAATTAAAATTAGTTTCTCAAAGAGATAAATCAAGGATTGAGTCATGAGTGTGATATTACTTCCATGTACAAAATTTGAAAAGAAAAATAATAATTAATGACTGGACTATTGAAATGTAAAATATATGAGGGAAATATGGGTCAAGAGATTAATCATTCAATTATTTTTATGATAATGTGAGTGGGTTTTGAAAATTTATTTTGAAGGATGAAGGGTAGTTTCAGTGGATAGAATCATTTAAGAAAAAAGATTCAAATATCCTATATTTACCGGATAAGAAGTGGAAACAATAGAATGAAATGGTTTTCATGGACACACATAGGGATTTTGTTACATTTTTAACTTTGTAAATATTTAAAAAAAATTGGAATCATTCAACTCCTTGAAATACGTTCTGATAAAAATTTTGGGAAATATTTTTCTATGATTGCTGAGAATACCCCTATGTGTGAGTTTTTATTTGATCTCATTATTATCAGGAACACAATTTTCATTGACCAATAAATATTCATGAACTTTGAAATATTTACATGAATAATTTTCTCAAATTTTAGAATTCTTATGGGTGTAGATGTTTATGTATGGGGGGTGTCACCACACTGTGATTCATTGATTGTTTCACCCTTATACCACAGTATTAAACTAATTTTTTATTTCAAATTCCCATTATTATATCTAATTTAAATTCCCATTTTATTTAATTATTTAATGATTATAAATATAAAAAGTTATCATTTACTTGTTTTTTTATTTCCTTGTAGTATGAAGTGATTTGGCGGGCTGGATATGATGTAGAACAAAAATGGGCAAAACTGCATGGAACCCAAAGGAAACATGTCCAATATTTTTCAAATTTAGAGAAATTAGTGGATTTAAATGGGATGAAATGTTTTTGAATCATCCAAATATAAATTTACTGCAACTCATATCAAGACAATCCATACTAATTCATCAATATTGTTTCCCATTTGAACTGATCTATCTAGGGACCAGAATCTGCACAATACTAAATGTTAGGTTTAGTATTCTATAAATATCTCCCATTACAGATGTTCAAAGGGCACAAAATATTTCCTAGAGATAGAAAATATGTCAAAAAACAATTATCATATTTTTTTTGACATTTATGTATAGCCTTTTAATTTTCCAAATATAATATAAAATTCATATATTTAAATCAAGGTGCCTAAAACCACCTCCCATTTTGGCAATAAATTGGAATCTTTAGTACTACTTTTTAAGATCCACCAGAAGGAAAGTTGATGATATTTTGGATTTAAAAATGATTACTCAAATAAATTTTGTAGTTGTATTTTCCCCTATCCTCATAAGGATAACATAAAATAATAATTAGATCAACCTGAGCATCTTCCTCCTCTTGATGACCAGTCAAATAATGGGTTTTCATTGTGATGGAGTTTCTCACATGTGATGAAAGTTTCGTCACTTATAATCAATCATTTCCTGGGGAATATTTAGTTTAAATTTTTATTAATCCATGTATTTTATAGTATTTAATATTTCAATGTTTTCTTGATTCAATTGATTAATAGGATCATAATTTATAATCGACTGGTGTGAGGTTTTAATGCATAAATTGTGTTGTTCTCATTGCACAACACATGAATCCTTTTCATACCATCTTTATTGAGATTTTAATATTATTTTTTAATACCTTATTTCATTCAAAAGTACTAGAACATGATAATATGATTTTTATGTTATGGTTTGGTCTTTCAGGCATGGATATAAAATCATAGTATGTAATCAGGATATTGATTACATTTTACCAAATAATTACTTTACACCTAAATGAATCCTTAATAACAAAAAACCTAAAGTGTTTTCAGTGAACATAAAATGAACCCCTTTCTAATATTTTTCAAAATACACCTCATATTCAACTATTAAACTCTTTAAAATAAATTATTTAGTTTTAATAACTGTTTTCCAAACAACCCCCATCTTTCGGTACTTTTTATTAAAAATACATGATAAAAACCACTAATACTCCTTGACAGATGACCTAGGGCATGTCCTCTTCTATAAACATTCTTTAAATAAATGATAAGTTTTACCTATAATAAAAATAATTCCAACAACGCATATAAATTCTAATATTGTTGAACCTTATATCATGATTAGTGTAAAATTTGTGGTTTGGAATCAACATTGGCCTCATATTTCCCATATATAGTTCAAAAATATGGGAAAACCATTCAAACCAAAATGATTCTCACACATTCATTAAAATATATTAATATTTTCAGTATATTATTTATGGAGTCCATAAACACCCAATCACCATGTTCACTTCGAGGAAAATCCATATCTATACCTCAAAACATTCGAAGGACCAATCCCACAAAATTGGAGGCATTAAATAATGAGACACTTAAAAAATTCATTGGTATCGAAAGAAAGGAAAATCAGTTAATTGATATTTTGTAACTCTCATATATGATTAGTGATGACGTGAAGCTCTCTACCTAGAATGTTAATTGTGATGTAAAGAGAATCATGCCCAATGGGTTGGGGAAATGGGGTACATTGATAAGTTCGTATACATTCCACATTAGATGAATTCATATGAGGAATAGAGATTCTTAATCATTTTAGTTTTATCCGATAAAATCATTTTATATATTTAACAAATATTGTTCAAAAATATTGAGGAAACCTATAAACTATTCTCAATTTAATATTACGTAAATTTAGTGTTTTATAAGGCATACTATTACAAAGATTGTCTAAATAGAGGTAAAAATGTCCTTACCATTACGAAACTAAGATGTTTAAGGGTGACTAAGGAATTATCTGAACATATAGTGTTCTATGTAAGTGTCATTTGGACTTAAAAATACATAGTTTGGTCTATATATGTGTCACAATATCTTACATTTACTTGTAAAAAGTCAAATAAGCATATGAAATTGTTTAAAATTACATGATATGATAGTATATAAGGGTAATACTGTTTTTATTTAAGCCAGGTAAAGCTAATAAGGTGATTACCATTATGGTATTCATGGTTAGTTAAAACTTTTACTTCTAGAAAGTGATGTTTACCATGGCTGCATAATGGTAAGATGGTGTCTTTTCATTAGGAAATGGTTCTAGAAGGCAGTGTAAAGGTATATCACCACGTACACATATGTGAAGTGTTCATATAAGGGTCTTACAATTATGTATATTATTTTCAAAAGTCTATAGGGTGTCTACCATTTTAAAAAATAAGGATTCTGTTTAAAGGCAGTCATAAAATATTTTAATTCATTTAAATTTTAAAATGTTTTTTACAGTTTATAAAATGTTTACAAATACCTATAAAATGTTCTTTTTGGATATTTTAATTTATAAACATATTATCTATAATTTAATTAATTATAGATTTCTTATAAATAATTATGTGTTTATGAATCATTTTATTCCAAAATAGAAATGTTAATATTTGAAATACCTTTTATCAAATTATATAGCATTTCATATGATCTAAAAATGAAACTATTTTTTTCAAAATATTATGTATTCATTCATAAACGGTTATAAATGATGACATAAGGATAAAATATATAATCTTTATATATAAATTATTAAATTTTCACTTCTAATTAATTTGAGTTATATAAATTAAAATGGACATAATTGGATATTATTTAAGCCACATCGACAATTTTTTTGATTATTGATATACTCAAGGATTTAATAATGATTATATATATAATATATTGATTGTGTAAAATGTTCACATAAAAGATATTGGATTATAAACAGTTTATAATTCATTTAATATCATATAATGTAAATTTAAATTCTATATAATGATAAATACTAAAGAGTTCAAATCAGAATGAATATATAATTTTTATATTAAATATAATATGTTGTAAATATTTTTTAACATTAAATCATAAATGGTTATATAGTTATATTTTATATTGTAATTTTCCATAAATGGTTATTAAATGTTAAAATATTTCAATTGTTCCTTTATTTAAAGATTATTACCTTGTATAGTCATGTTTATTAAACTTTTAATGAAATGTCAATATTGTGTATACATTACTATAAGAAGTTAGATTGTTCGTAGAAGGAGAATTTCAATACATTATAGGATTTATTCTATAATGAATTTAGTTTTTCATATACTCTATACTTTAGTTTATAATTTATCTAGTTCAAAACTCATTCATTTGCAGGTCATAATCATTTCACTAACAATTCACATACACGTGCTCCTGATTTGGAGTTATTAAAAAAATTAGAATTATAAAGTTCAAGAATAAGAAGAAACCTAAAGGTAAATAATAATTAATACATAAAAAACCAATTCAATAATTAAACGTTTAACATATTATCTGGCTTTTGATCAGTCTATTCAATTTTTCGTGATCCTATGATGTTAAACCCTTAATATTTAATTATTTTTTATTTCCTTACTTATAACAAATATTTAATAACATTCATGAGTTAAAGTTATCTATAAATAATACATTAAGTACAATTTCGTACCATGTTGAACGACTAAGAGGAAATAATATTAAAAAACTGTCAAGTTTTTATTTCATATCCATCAATTAGATACATAGTTTGATGTCTTATTTTTTTTTCAAAGTAACAAAACTCAACATAAAATGAATATTCATATGAAAAAAATTAATTATATGTAATTATTTGTTCACATTAAATTTAAAAATAATTATTTAAACAAATATACACACCCATTTTTAAACATTATTGGAAATTATTTTAAGTAAAAAAAATATATAATTAATATAATATTGAATGAAGTGGTAAATTTTACATGGAATACCAAATTATTATGCCACACATTTTGAGTAAATTTTTTCAACAACATATCCCCCACTTATCAATAACTACGATTACATTTATGGAAGTAAATAATTTTTAATTTTTTTTATAGAACTCACATATGGTGACCATAGATAGATGAATTTATTTCATTTTTTTGTGAGAATATGTTCTTATATTTCCTATTAATTCCTTTCCATGAAGATAATATTCATTTCTCACTTCGTTTTAAAAACATTCGAATTCAACTACTTGAATTTTTCCATGAATTGTTCCAATGTGGGGGTACTAAATCAAACTATGTTATGTTATTTAGTAGTAAAGAATGGAGTAAAATTATTTAAATTTCAAGCTAGTTTATATCTTTTTACATATATCCATATTTCATGGTAAAATTATATTTAATCGTACATGATTACATTTCAATTGTGCTAAATATAAGATAAAATGTTTGGGTAAATAACTTTACTTGATATATGGAATAAGTTTATTTATTCTACATAGTTATATCTATCTTACTTATATATTACTTGAATTATTAAATAAAATCATTGATTAATTTAAGATAACATAATTCTTTATTTTATAATGTAACAAAGGTAATAAAATATCGAAAATTTCAAAATGTACCTATTTTTTAATTTGAATCGTACTAAAATTACAGGTAATCATCTAAATATATGTTTCATATACCATAAATATTGATTCCATATTGATCTCAAATAATATCTCTAAATCATTACATTACTATCCACATATAAATCATGATAATTATATGTAGAAAACATGTGAAATATATTTTCATAAAATAACTTACCACATGATAAAATGGATACCATAGTGGAAAAAAAATTCCCTCCAGTTAATAAATGTCTAAAATATACTATATTAAAAACTTAATTTAGATCCAGCCTTGATAATCTCCATATAAAACCACCCTATAGATATCATAATTTCAAATGAAAATCTAGATTCTCAACTCCCAAAGATTGTATATACTAGTTTTTCTTCTCAAAAAAATTTCTCCGATAAGTAACTCTTATGGTGTTAATGTTATTACATTTACTATATAAAATAATAAAGGTTGGAAACATGAATTTTTCTGTTATATTAATCAAGATCTTCTTGGGTTTTTTCCGTGGGATTTTTTTTAATTTGGAAATCTGAACATGGAATATCACATGATGCTATTTTGAAATTTATTGGTACTAATGTTTGAAGATTGAATTTAGTTTTTTAACGGTTTATTTTTTTTGAATTTGGTTTTTGTAGTTCCCACAAAATAGAAAATTTTCTTTTTTCATAAAATAAAAAATATATTTGGAGGGATTAAATAAAATAAGGGGAAGAAAATAGTCTAATAACCAAGCTATATGGTTACACCCATAGTAATATCAAATTCCAGAATCCTCAAATCAAAAAATATCATCTAGAAAAATGATATCATTTAGAAATAGTATATAATATTTCATACAATACATCCTCTAATAGGAACCATTATATAGGAATATAGAAACAATAATAATAATAAATTTGATTAACCACTAGAAACAACCCAAGATTTCCTCGTACAATATTAACATAGAGGTTAATTAAACTTACTTGATAAATAATTCACAAGATTCCTTATCCAGTGCTTATTGTTACTTATAACAATCCTTATAATAACCCAAACATTATGAACTAATATGAACAGATCTTGTTCAATACTATCTAAGAACTCTCTCTATAGCATTAATATGACATTTCATTGAAATTTCATAGTCTATTATACAAAAAAATGACACATTATCAAATTTTTTTGTATTATCGTAGAATTTAATACATAGGGGATTTAAATCACCAAGAACTGAAATGAATAATAGAATAATTAACAGAAAAATTTTTAGAAGATTTAAGGCTCGTGTTTCCAATGAATACCTTTATCAAATATATTTATAAAATATCCATGTTGGAGTTTGTATTTTGTGATAATGGTAGATGGGAGGTGATATAGTTATAAAATATAATTCAAATTATTTATTTAATTTAATTTTATTGATATGTATTTGGGAAACCCCAATTGAAACAGATTCAAAATTGGAACCCCTAATCAAGAAGGATTTTTAAATATTAATCAAGAAACATCTATGTATTCGTTAAATTATAGATCATTAACAAATATTTCCATAGTAAAAGATGATAAGATCTATACCTTTTGTACTTTTTCTACTGGTTCCTATGGGTTAAGAATAAGGAATCGGGAAATGGGTAAGAACGAAAGGGACATGAAAATACCAATGTAAAAAATAATTCCTTGAAGCCAATATAAACATAACACAAAATTGAAGAAAACCTATATACAAAACATTCTAAACTCAAATAAAAACATTTGGAGTTTTTTATTTCACTGATTTTGGGAATAATGTCATATCATGTTCATGAAATTAAACCTATTAATGATAAATTGATAATTATATCCACTAGAAAAAGATGATCTAAAACTCAAAAAATAGATTATGTTGGATTAGGAGTTTTTTCGATACATATGAAAAAACAGTATAATCCTATAATTAAAACATATAAAAAAAAATTTTCAATGAATATGGGAGAATACCCCCCATAAATTTATATTGAAAAAACATATGAAACTAAGAGATAATTACTCAACATACAACCACTCGATATAACAAAATTAAATTTTCAGAATCATCCTTATCCCCCACAAAATAAAATGAAAATGAAACAGAAATTACTTATCCAAAAATATATTGATAAAATATTGGTTATTTTTATTCTATACCATTTATTCCAACAGTTATTATCTTTTAAGTGTAATTAAATTAATAATCATTAAGAGATACCAATAAATTACTTCCATGACTTGAATGCCCTTTTGTTTTTGAAATATGACAAGAACCCATTTTATGTAGAAGCGGGTATTAAAACAATTAAACAGATACAATATAAGTATATAGATAAATATTAATGTCAATAATAGATGATACATAAAACAAAACAGAATAAAAAATAAATAGTTTAACCTAGATATTGACTTGTGGTTAGTCTACTCAGTTTTTCTTTTCATATTATGTTGAATGATTCATATGGATTATGTATTCTTTGGAAAAAATCCTTTAATTTAGACTATGTGAAGAATGCATGGAATTATCAAAAACACATAAAACATATCAATTTTCAAAACAATAGGCATATTAATAACTCAAATGGCCTTTATTTCTCTCTAACTTCTAAATCTCAATAAAAACATAATGTCACGTACACTAACCATATGTCTCAGGAAATATCCTCATTATGTTGTATAAAATAAATTACCAACATAAGAAACAGTTATCACATCATTTGAGGAAATTATACAAGTGAAAATGGATTAGTAAAATTATTAATACTCATAAACAAATATTTGGGTGAATTTTTCAGTGTTAAAAACATATAGTTGGGGATTTGATGATAACCTAAAACTATTTTTATTTTCTAATTCGTTTGAAGTTTCAAAAGTGTATAGTTGGGAGAATTTTTGGGATTCACAAGCCTAGAGAAATAAGCTTCCAATATGGTGATAGTTTTTTCTATGGAGGTTGTAAATATTTGACTACCTCTAGTATTCATTGAGTTATCAATTGTTTGTCCCATATATTTAAAATAGAACATTCTATTTTATTGGTTGATATAACCCCAAACAATTCTTATATCTTTTAACTTATCGTAAAAAAAAGGGAATTCAGGTATTCGTGAGGGGTATAAAGTTCACATAGTCATATTTTACCAAGATTACAATACAGTGATACCCTGGGAGAATTTATTTTCTTTTTATTATTTGACACACGCATTAAAAACCCATAACACATGAGTACATGAAACAACTATTTGGATCACCAATTTTCAATTATCTTATTTTCGATTAATATATATGGTGTAAAAATGTAACATAAAAATAAAAAGTATAAATAAAATGAGGTTTTGGGTTATTAAATACCAATGTATTCTCATAATGTATGTCCACCTATATGTATTTCAAATTCCTTCAGTGTCATATTTAGTATATTTATAAAAAAATTAATATAAATATTATACTGAAATTCTTATTTAAAGTAAAATTATAGAATTATATATCAACATTGGGAATATAAACATTATATAAACTCATACCATTATAACAATAATTTTTGATATCAATGTTTAAATTTAGTAGTATATTTTTCCAATGATACTTATAAGAAAAATTTATAAGAAAATTATTTACTGTGAAATTCCAAAAAAATAGTATCCACATTAATTTTATAGAAAAAACAATTGATGATGCAATTAGGACCTAGATTGATGACGATTAAAAAGAAACAATGAACCTTTAATTGAGTTAGTTGTGTTAATTATTTCCATATATAATAAAACTATAGAATTTCATTTATTATTATATTGAAAAATATGGAATTTACAATTATCTTAAAAGTCATTTAGAGGAACCTTCACCTCCTAATATACTAAGATCAATAGATGTGCGGATTGGTGTAGTAACAAAACATAATTGGTTAGAATCTAATGAGAAACAAGGAGGTCATGAACAGAATATGTATATCATATTATGAGTAAATACATTACTATTGCAGAATTTAGTACTCAAGTTTTATGGAATTGTGAATGTAATTAAGAATATAACTATAATAGTTCCTTTTCATATTTGAATACATAATTTTGAGTGTGGTCTATATTCCTTTTAGGGTAATGTTGGTTCTTTAGTGTATGTAGTTGGAAGAGTTATATTGTCATGATGAAATATTAATTTTTTTCATATTCATATAGTGAATGATTTTGAATTATTATTTTTTCAAAATTTCATTATTTCAATATTAATTGTGTATATATTATAGTGAAATTATATTAAGATCGTATAAAAAAATTTATCACGGCTTCAAAAAAAGAAATTCATGATGCATTTCACGTGTTTCTATCAATATCAAATGTTGTGTATAATTGAAAAGAAATTCAATTTGTTTAGCATTGTCATCAAATTACAGCGAATAAGAGAACATAAAATGAATCAATTAAACCTATAATATTTTTCTTAAATATTTTAAACACTCATATTTAATCCTAATTTTACTTTTTATTAATCATTTAAAGATATAACGAAATTCTATCCAATCCTATGACAATGTTGACTTTATTTTTCATTCATAGAATCTTTTGATGCCCAGCTTTTAAACAAAACAATATTTTATTTGCATTACTTTATGGAATAATTTTAATATTTTATAATAAATAGCTCAAAAAAACTAAATAAAATATGTCAATGGAATATTGAACTAATATTATTTTAGTGCATATCAAATTTTCTTGATTAACATAAAAAATGTAAAAATAAATATATATATATCTCCCTAAAAATATATCAAGAATAAATATAACTTGTATTGAGAGAGTTATAGAATTAATATATACTTTTGATTAATAATTAATCATTAAAGTGGTAGTAGTATTAAAGAACAATTAGATATAATCATTGAGAAAATATATCTTTTAATTAAGTAGATAGGTTTTAAAAAAACTACAAAATTTTTTTCTTCTAGATAATATGGACTGTAGATGTTATGGATCGTGTGGCTGTTTGAAGCAGGTATACATTTATTATTTTATATTCTATGATTAAGAGTAATATTATAAAAGATATAATTTAACCGAAATAATTTAATTTAATATGAAATAACACATCATTTAAAATTCAAAATATGTATACTTCTTGATATTAAACTAGTCTTACCAAGTAATATTATAAACTCATCATATTTTTAGGTTAGAGGAACCAGTATGGTAATAAAAGATGATAAACCTGGTAATTTTCCTAATAAAATAGCTATAATTGAAGAATTTTGGATGCATAATCAAGGAATGCATCAATGAAATTGTATTGTGAAAATAATATTTTCAAAAATATTCATAAATTGGAAATAGATAAAATTCACCTTTTCAAATTCCACATCTTTGGTTTTTTTAGTGTCCTTGGAATTTGAAAAGGGATTACCCTACCTATAATGATCAATGAAACCATGATATTGATTGTAGTAAAAATAAAAAAAGGCAACTGTAATTAAATGAAAAAATAAAAAGGAAAGAAAATGGATAGAAAGTAAATAAAAGATGTAAGATAAAGAAAATAAATACACAAATTTGGAAAATAATAATTATATTAATGATAATATATAGACTGTTTTCTATATTAGTAAATGAAGTAAACAAAAGGATACATAAGAGAAAAATAAAATATTTTTATGCGGAAAGGAGCACACAAAAAATAAATACATACAAAGAAAAAAGATGAGTAAATATTTAAACTACCCCTATTAAGACAAAAATTTATAAAATTATAATACAATAAATATTATATGAATTGAGAATTTTTTTCAAATCAAATCATATTAAATAATAAAAAATTGTCATGAGTATTTTAAATATAAGGAACAGATTTTTTCAAAATAGTAGGTCATTTCAATAGGATAATTGAAAAGAAAATCCCATTAATTTAATTTGAGAGTTTGTCGCAACAATAGGATAATTGACAAGAATAGTCCATGTATTTTAGTTTCATATCTTAATTATAGAATTATATAAATGAGAAGTATAATTTATTAATTTAACTCACTATATAAAAAATCAATGGTTTTCTATGTTCTAAAAAATGGAGGAGATCATTAGTTGGGGCATCGTACTATATGGGATTTGGACTGGACCAAACATCCTCCTCACAATGAATGGGACACAAAAACATAATAATATGAAAGACTATAAAAGAGATATCAAATAACTATTAAAAAAGTTATAATATAAAAAAATTAATTAACTTATGAAGACTTTGAAAAATTATTAGAAGTATTTTTTGGGATTTAATAAATAAGTCTCTATGATACACTGAAAATCCAGTGGTCTTCTAATGATTCCTTGGAAATCCAGTAGTTCTTCAATGATTCCTTGGAGAATAAAATTTATAGATAATTTATTTCCATGATAGAGGGAGTATTTGAATGAATCGTGTTTTTAGGATGCATTTGAAAAATACCTACAACCTATATGAGAAATATTCACCAATCATAACATGGAAATTAAGATAAATCAGCACCAGTATTTTAAAGAGAGAGAACTGATTTTTTTTTTAAAGTTGTTTTCACAAAAATAGGATAATTAAATGAATAGTCCATGTATTTAATTTTAGAGTTTTTTTCTACAATGGGATAATTGATAGTATGATATGGGATTTAGTTAGGTTCAATCTTCATCATCACAATAATTGGTAAATCATAATATTTCAAAAAATGAAAGATTCACTCGGGGGATATTAAGGAATGATTAGAAGAATAGTAATTGAAAGATGGAGATTTTGAAAAAGTTTAAGATGTATCTTTTAGGGATTATAAAATATGTTTTAATGATACCTTGTAAATTCAATGGTCTTCCAATGATTCTCAATAAGTCTAGTAATTCATTCCTAACTCATTGAATAATAACTCTGATAGACGATTCCTTTCCATGATTGAGGGAGTGTTTGAATGAATCACATTTGAATGTTGTTTTAGATAATTATCTAAAACTGGTTTCATAAATATTTATCTTTAGTACATTGGAAATCTAATTGTGTTTCAACAATGTTTGTGAAATCCAGTGGTCATTCGATGATGCCTTTGAGAGTATCTTCGATAAGTCGTGGGTTGTGAAGATTTATGGTATATTTTAATTAAAGCATTTTCAATGCACGTTCCACAAAGAGAAAAAATGTGTATCGGAGTATAATATCAAATATAATGATTTTTGGGCTATGAAACTGTAGGTTTTTATGGAATGGATGAATGTAAATTGAGGTTTACGGAGGGAGACTAGATTGCAAGAATCATTTCATGTGGAGTCAGAAGCAGTTTTAAGGGAGGATAATTAATTTTCAATAATTTTTTAATGGGGTACTAGAAGTAGTCTTAGGAATGGAGACTACTATGAGTTGATTCTGAGTGGGAAGTGGATGTGTATAATGAGTTCTAGGTGAAGGTGGAGGTGTAGAATGAGTCAGAGTTTGTGGTATAGACTAAGGCATAGAAGGAGTTTCATCTGGAGAAGGATAACATGAAAGATATGTATGTGTTTTCAGAGAGAGATGTTTAGTCAGAGGCATAAACAAAGGAATAGTGGAAGGTGGTATAGGATTCATAGGTGGTGAAATGATGAAGATCTAGGAGAAGTTAGGAGGTGTAGTGTGTATACATGGTGGAATAATAGAGAAAATAAGAATTGAGAGTTTGAGGAACTCACAAAATGTAGAAAGGATTACACGTATGGGGAATGTTTGTTGTGTCAAAACATGGAAGGAGAATCCATATATTATATTATAGATATCGAATTTATAAGATTGAATATAGTTTCTTAATATAGTTTTTTCAAATTTTAGATTATATTTATGAGGAATTGGATTCTCTCTTGACTAAATTATCCCCGAGTATAGGGACATTGGGATATACTAACTACATACCTGGAGGTCAATTCCTTGTCTAGGAAAGTGAATGGGGTTGAAAATATGTTTCTCATGTATTATTCATGTGGAGACTTTCAATTTCATGTAATTATATTTATTTAAATGATGATTTTTTATACCTTAAACTTATGATGCATCAAGATATTTATGAATATTTTTAGAATCAATTTTTTGGTGAGTAACATAATGTTTGGGTTGTGTAATTAATTAAACAACAATATGGTTTTAACATATTTTTTTGATTGATGGATTAGGATTCCAACCTAAATATCAAAAATTATTCATGACAGAAGTGAGTAGGATGAGATATGATGGAGTGATTAAAATCTCCTTCTTATAATACATGTTAGATTTCCTAAAAAATGACACTAATAATGACCTCAATCATCCAACTGAGTATTTAATTCTATAGATAGGTGCCCCTACATTATCTTTTGTTATCCCATTCATGGAAAATAATTAGGTCACATTATCCAACTGACCTGAATAGGATTATGATACATGAAGGATAGGGTTGTGGTTATCTATATGATGGATTGTGGAGAAGGTTTCCTACTCAACTATCCAACAGTCATATTTCATATGATTTGGTTAACGATCAACCTGAAAAACTATGTGGTGAAATAAAAACCCAAAATAATCAGTTATTAGTGAAATATATAGATATGATATGTTCTTCAAAATGGTTAATCAATTTATTGAAATCCTTTTTAATAAAATTATTATTTATTCTATAAAAAAAATTATACCCATATGATAAATGATTCTATTTCAAATAATATCAACAAATTCAATAATCTAAATATTTTTATTAATCCGTAGTAAGGTTATTATTAAAATAAGTTACTCATATGAATATAGATTTAATAGTATTTGTTAACTATGATTATTGATTTATTAAATTTTTATATTCTATTCTCAAAGTGATGACAATGAATGAACTGTGCATATGATGTCATGATTTGGGTGTAGTATCGGGAGTACAACTAGGTAAAAGACAAAAGAAAAGGTATAAATGTTTTTTGAATAGTTAACAAAATGTTTCTTTAATAATTCAATCAATGTGATAAAAACATATGGTTTATAGGAAAGGTGAATCATAATTCTCTATGATGGTATTATCCCTAATATTTTAATTAGTTTTGTAAATTCCATGTAATGTATGTGTTAGGTAAGGATGGTATAGAAATTAATTTAGTGGTTTTTTAATTTTTGGGAAATAAAATGCATATTTTGTAAGATTCATAAATATTAATACTTTCAAAATAAAATGAAGAATTGTATGATCTTAAATAATAAATTAATGAAGAAAATAGTTGTTAAATATGAATAGAATGGATTTTATCAAAATAAAATAAATTAATGTGAAGTATGTGTAACTTCATATCAATTATATTATGTGATAATAGAATATGTTTGAAAATAAAAATTTGTTATGATTAAATGTGTACACATTTTTTATGATTGACTAATTTTTATGACATTTTTTATAAGAATTTATGGACAAATTTGTTTCATCAATCATTACATATTCGTAGAAGTACTTTCTCAAATATGTTGGAATGTGTTCTCGACAACAATAAATGGTAAATTTAAATAAGTTATATTTAAAATGAAAAAAAATCAAACACATAGAATTCCAATATTTATTTGGAGACTATAGTTTACTTGTTCAATTTTAAAACTAAAATGAAATATAGAATATTTCCACACACAAAATTGTTTCGAAATCGTTGTATGATGTTTTTAAAAAATTATAGTGTCTATAATCTTAGTGAGAGTGTGTTAAAAGTTATAAAAGATGAATATTATCATGTAAAGGATGACTCCAATTTAAATATACCAATGAAAATAAGATTATTATTCAGCAATTTAAAGAACAAAATTTCATATTAGAATCAACGAAATGATTTTCATAGCTCATTTTCCATTCATTCCGTTAAACTTATATTTCATTGGCTATGTTATTCCATTAATATGTGTAAAATTACCTATAATTTTATTATTATTTATTCATATTTTTTTATTTAAACATTTCACATGTAAATATTTCATTTATTTACACTCACTTCAACGATATGATCATTATAAGGGGATTTCTTGTCTCACTTTATTTCTATAAGACTTATTCCATTTCACCACTTATTTTGTTTTGTGGTGTATATAATACCCATGAATTTTTTTGATGATTATTATACTTAAAATAATGGTCTTTTACATATCCATTTGAGGATTTATCTTTTATGGTGTTTACGGTGTCAAATATATCAGAGTGGTATTGGATTTTTGTATGAAATTTTCTTCTGTGCAACCTTTTTTATGTTATACAAAATTTTTCTTTTAAGATGTGTATATACTCTCTTTTTACATGTTATGTCATTTATATCCTTATTGTCGTTATATTTTATGTTTCGTTTAATGATATTATATACATAGGTATTGTGATTCATATGCTTGAATGTGGAATAGAACATGTTGAAATGTTTGAAAATTATTTTCCTCAAGAAGGATTTTAATGATAATTTTAATGGTGTTTACATTAATCAACATCAAAAAAAATTCTTATTATTTATCATCTAACGGAGATATTTTTTATTTAATCCATTCCCATTCATTATTCATATGGATAATGATTGTTTGGAATAGATTTTTATTGAAACATTTTTTTCCATGGGTAAATCATTTATAAAAGAGATTCTTATTGTACTCATTTATTTTACTTTGGTTAATCAGGTTATGAATAAATTTTTATTAAAACCCTTTCATTTCCATGGGTTAGTCATGTTTGTATGTGAATTTTAGGTAACCTATTTCTATTTCCATGGGTTGATTAAATCCTAAATATATTTTTATAGAATAGAATCTGTTCCACAGGTTAAACATGTTTCAAAGAAATTATTTTGTAACATGTATTATTTCCATGGGTTAATCATGTTCTAGAAAATTAATTATTTTCTAAAATGGGTTTTGATTAAATTAATTCCTAAAGTTATTTATTTTTTATTTTATTGTTATGAATTATAAATCATGGGTATTCCCGGATTGCATAAGAATATCCCATTATAGTATAACATGGGATGGCCCAAAATGCCCTAGGAAAGAACGTTACAGATTACCATGGGGTGGAAAAGATTGTTCTAGGAAATTCAAATATATAATAACATTCGGTGTCCCATATAGCACATTGAAATATCATTATATCTTATCAATGGCTGGACTAGATGGTGTAGGGCGATCTCGTTATAGCCCACTAATTAATTGAGAAATGGTAATGTTTAAATTCATTCATATATGTTTTCCAATTAAAAGGGTTCAAAACGTACATGAATGGTTTTTAGGAATGTGATGCTCTGTTTTTCTAAAAATATTTTTAAAATTTCTTATTTTGAGTTTATAATTTTTCTAGTGGTAGAGTTTGATATCACATGACCCTTTATTATTGATTTTGTTGATTTTTTCTTTTCCATTATTTCTTATCTGATGATATAGTTATTGTTGGTATTGGGTAATTTTATGATTCTCTTATACACATTGATTATTTATTCATACTCTTATAAACTAATATTCTCATTGATTAAATTGAATTTTAATACTTATGTTTTCCCTTATAGAGCACATCAGTGCAAACTTCTTTTGTTTCCTTTTCCCCATGATTTAAAGAATTATACTGAATGACTTATGTCTATAAAGGATTTCACAGTTATTATGTTGATGGCCTATTGTGAAATAAGAAATATTGGTTTAAATTAGAGAAATTGTCTTTTTTTAAATTATGAATTGTTTATATGAGAATGTGTACCATTTATCTAAAACTCAAAACTAAAAAGGCTTTTTAGTGGATAAGTGATACATTTTTCCCTTTTGATGTTATATAGTTTAGAGGAAAAATTTTCATCGCAATTATCATTTTTATAGGTATTAAGGTAAAATAATTGATTTCAACAAAAGAACTTAGAGTGTGGGTTCTAGAGTGTTATAATCATGGTGAAATCCTTGAAATAAATATCATACTTGATAATTACCCTATCTAAGAACACGGTGAATCATAATCCCCATGGTGACATGGAAATATGACACCATGGTTAAATTCCCATCATTTTGGGATAATATACCATACATAATATCAAACATAAATCACCCTTATATTCTCCTTTATAAATCCAGAAAAATAATGGCACATCCAACAATACCCATCTAGAAAAGAGAAACCCAAAATATCATGGTCTATATTCCTTGTGATAATACATGAAATAATGACACAAACTAACTAACCATCGTAAAAAACACAGAAATACAAAAAACCCAAAGTCTCTAAGAAACCCATCATGGAGAAATGAACATTATCACGATGTGATCTATGATGTCAACATAATTTTTACTTGAAAATTTAACATTATTGATAAAAAAACCTCCAAAATTTCTCAAAACCCCCCATCACTGTAGAAATGAAAGTAAATGTATAATAAAGTTAATAAATTTAAAAAATATATGACTAAAATTATTCTATCTTTGATAATAAATAAAAAACCAAGGAAAATGGTTACAATTTTGATAAACCAAACACCTAAAAATTACTACTTAAATAAGAATCCCTATCTCCAAATAATACCAATGAAATTTAATCACAAAAGTCCTAAAAAATATTGGAATAAATTTATGCATCTCAACACCATGGAAAAAATAAGTACTTAAGAACAACTTTGGATATTGATCATGCAACCCCAACTAATGCCCACATATACACTCTTCTAGGCCACCATAAATTCAGATGGAATGAAATAAAGGATTACAGAACCCAAAAAAACTTACCCTAAAAATCCAAAAAATAATTGATTTCTCCATTAAAGTAATAGCCTCAAAAATATATATCTTTAACCAATAAATATAATTGGATTCATCATGAAGGTACTGACAATATAGTGACCCAAAGAAAACATCGTGAATATCATTCAACTAGGGATGAATATCTAATTGATAGTCCACCCACGAAAAACTATCTGACACCTATAAAAACCCAATAAACCAAGTTCAAAATCAATATTCCTTGAAGAAAACTATCATTCCAATAATAATGAGAATTTTTAAAGAAAAAATTTATGAAAACATCTAAAACTAGAGGCTATAGCCTAAGATAAGTATGATACTTCTTTGGGTCTTTATCTATCATCATCCACTCAAAAAATCATTAGTACATCATTTTTCATTATCTGCACCAAATCGCGTAAAAAATACCAATTCTTAAAACATAGTATTGCACTGTGATCTAAAAAATCCACACATAAAATATCTCAATTGGATCCTTAACAATGGAAAAATTATTGCTATTATTATAAAAAAACTATCTCAATAATAGGATCTTCACCCCTGAACCTACAAATATATATAACACTTTCCAGCAAAATTTCCCCCAAAATATGTACAGTCTATTCCATAAATCCATATATTTGAGGATGAAAATAATTGGTAATGAATAATTAATATCAAAATGGATGTTGATTACCAATACAAACTCATGAGGTCAATCAAAGATCTCAATTATAATAAATCATCCATGGAACTAACTTAATTTAAAAAGTATCCTCTATATAAATAATTTCTAATGAATCCATCATGTTTTACTCCTTGACATCTTAAAAATGATATAACATCATCAGAAAATTCATAATCACCCAAATATCATCATATCTTCCCCCAGATCTGGGTATCCCATTTACTAAATCAATCAATATTTCCTCCCACATCCACTTAGGAATATCTAATTTAATAATAAAACACCAAGAAAATGACACATGGATTTTACATTATAATTGATAATGTATCATAATACTAACTCTTCAATAGATCTCTTTATTCTATGCCATAGCAACTAACACACCAATGAATGGTATATATTGGGCACACTATGATAAAATGATAAATGTGATATATCATGAACATTAAAAAAATTTGAATAAATAATTATCAAAAAAAAATCCGTAAAACAACACCTAATATTAGACATATTCTGACAAAAAATTAGAGGAATAATAATAAATGACTTCATAATACAAAATCTCCACCTCAATATCTCCAAACCAATAATATATAAACAAGGTGGATCAAGAATTATTGAATTATCTTCTGACATAGATAGTCTCTACCAAAGAGATCCCCCATATCAACATATAAGGTTGTAATACCCACTACCAAAATTCTTGTATCTATGTAATAACAAATAGAACCCTGATGTAGCTTCCTACTTGGAACTCATGTTACCACATTTTCATTCCATACTTTATAGAAGATATTAAAATCATAACTATAAGTAATATAATCTTTATCACTGTCATAGAATCAAATTCCATTGATAAAATATACTCCTCTGGATTTTTTGAATGGTTATAATAACATAGAACTCTCCAATGAGGAAATTTCCCCATTGAATCAATTAAAATATTACTTTTGAGACCTAAGGATAATGGGTGGAATATTTATACACCGTGGGGAATTTCTCTTTGGACCCACATGACGAAAAAACATTACTATATCAAAACATACCATAAGTCATGATTAAAAGCATCGTAGAAAACCATAAACACAAATTCTTACAGAAGAAAACTATATTTGGAATCATTTATAGACTTCTTATTTATATACTCAAATTTCATCTAACACTAACTGGTCTACAAAAATTTCATTATCAATGCTAAAAATTGATAAATTAAATTAGTATAAAAATAATAATAAATAAAACTGATTTATGCAGTAAAATTTAACCCTTCTAAAATTGTTTTTTATGGGATTTATTTTAAGAGGATAAATATATTATCGATAAAAAATAATATTAATAATATGTTTACAGAAAATTATAATATTAATTGATAGGAAATAAAAATTAAAATAATAAATATATTATAATGTTATTTTCTTATGAAAATGGTATTCATTATATATTTATATCATAATTTATAAAATAAATTATCAAAATTTAGAATTAAAATATGAATAAATTGTTATCATTTTTATAATTATAATAAAAAATTATCTTATTTTGATTTTTTTAAATTTTTCATCTAAATTATATTTTTAGGCGAATAAAAAAATATTTTTTCACCAAAATTATTGGTTTTATGAATTTATTATTATATAAAAAAGTTATATATGTTTTCAAAACCAATTAATTGATAATATATACTTTTAATGATAAAACGTACATTTTTTAAATACAATAATTTATTGTTATAACTTTTGTTTAAATTTTTCAGAACTTAAATAATATTTTTCAATAAAAACACTTTTTTGTATTGTATTCTAATTTTTTTCGATAAATTTTTGCTTTGGGTTAATTTAAAATAAAAAACATTTATCTTTTATAGTAAACTTGTTAATATAATAAAATTATTTACTCCTATAATTTTATCCCACAAAAAGATTTTAAGCATAAATTGTTTTTCTAAAAATCGTTTTTTTCAAGTCACATTATCTCATGTTAGTTGATTTTTATTATAATTTGAAATTTTATTTGATAAAACATATTTCATATTTGGAGAGAGTGGGTCAAAATTAAATAATAATGGCCATTTAGTTTTTTGAAAAAAAATTATGTAAAAACTAATTCTTAAGGTAATGCCAACAATGTTAAACGTGAAATTTCTAATAGAAACAGATGGAAGAACATGTTTAAAACATTAATTAAAATTGAATTTTTGAAAGAGGATATAACTAAAATAACACCCAAATTATTTATTTTCCATTTTATGGGTCTGTTTTAAATGATAAACATGTGATATTTTTATATTAAGTTGTTATATTTACTATAATATTGTTTTATCCACTTATAAAAGAATGATTTCCACCCATTCAATACCACCCAAAAAATTTCATTTTACTCCTCAAATAATGATATTGGGAATTCCCATAGAATAATTTCCTTTTTCCGTGAGCATATTTCCTAGATTTATTTTCCTAATACCTCAATTTATGTGGATCCTTTGAAGGTAATGCCTAAGTCCTAAACGTGACTACTTTTTCCCTAACTTATTTACTTTTAATTCATACCATCCTATATATAATTTTATTATTCCAATATAATGAAAGAAGTATTGTATTTATATAGAATTTTTTTAATCTTATGGGATAACTATTAAACACAATTACTCTTTTCTATTAAGAAAAATGAAATAGTCATTCATGAGTTGTGTGGACTACTGCCTCCACAAACTGACGACTTCTATTTTTCTCCAACACATATCTTCACAAGCCAAAATTTTGTTATTTAAGATTAATTTTGACATAAATAATAAAATTTTTATTAGGTATATAAAAATTATAATCCATTATATTTCCCATAAATGCTGTGAGAAATGAAAATTTTTATAACGTGTTGTGCGAAAAACCACCTCAACGACGTAACTGATCTCGATTTTCATTTAGTTTATTTATTAATTTTTAAAATATATTAAAATATGATATAATATGTTAAAATTATTTATATAATATCATTATTCTTCAATAATAATTATATTATTTCAAAATAAAACAATTTCATATTCATATTCATCCTTTAATTATTGTATGGTCATGTTGGGGTCAATCTAACCTCCAACATGAACAATGCTATGAAATAATATCTGGGATTACTATGATAACTTAATTAATGATAAAATATGGAATAAATAATCAAATAAATATCTTATATTTTTTTATATAAGGGTAAAATTAATTTTGTACTCATTAATTAAGATACCAATTTTGGTTTGTACAAAATCATTCAAACATTCGCATCTCATTTGAACATTAATGATCCTAACCAAAAAATGAATAAATTAAATTATAACATTATAAATAATTATAAAACATAAATCTAATAAATTTTTGAATTTTATAATGATTAACATTAGGATACAAACAATAAAAACTTTTTTATTATGAAATTGGTTCAAAACGATCATGATTAATCACACCCAATATCAAAAATAGTTCATGAAAAATATAGACATAGATAAGAATTATAGATAAAATTTATAATATTTCTTTCTATATGAATAAGATATTAAAATATAGGATTAAGATAGTTTTTTTATTATAGTGGATGTTCAAGTGCTTTAGTGGATGTCGAGATTTACAATGAGAGTTTCTAATCTCAATTTTCACCCCTTGAAGAATATTTCTTATTATACACAATTTATAATTTTACATGGTATATATACGAAAAAAATAAGAAAAATAAAATTTTACTCTCATTATATATTATAATTAATGGTTTATTGGAAAATTTATCCTTAAATGTGTCTTTTTTCAAACTTTTAAGAAGATGGTGGTGTTATTTGTCTCTATTTTCTTTTTCATGTGACATGTTTGATACTTTCAACCATAATATTCATTTATATGGTGTATTAACTTCCCTATTTACTTCAATTATAGTTAATATGTATCATTTAAATATATTTAAATTACATGGTATCTCTATAATGTTATTTTTACTTTTATGTTACCATTACAAAAGTGTTTAAACATCTCAATTTTGGGTCATTGAGATACATTTTTTATCCAAAACTTAATTTTTATTTTACAATTTACATATTAGTTATGGAATAACATATAATTCTTATAATACTATTTAATCATGTGTGTTTATTCTTTCAAAAAATAAAAAAAAAGTTTTTTCATTCCTAATCATCTATTGTGTTTAGGAATGATTTTTCCTTTCAATTCATTATTATTGTGAACAATATTTTTATGATCCCTTTGACTGGAGGGTTTTCAAATAAATTCACTAAATTGATTAATTTGGGATATTATTTAATAAATCGTATTCACCTTAATGTAATGGTGTTAGTATGAGGGATTATTACATTGAAAAATACTCAATTTATAAATTGGAAAATTATTGAAAATCATTATAGGTCATTGATTAGTCAGGAATGTTGGTTATGTATCATTTAACCATACACATTCTTTATTTGTACGGTTTATATTCATTTATTAAATTTAAAATTATTAATATTCCACATGTTTATATCTCAACATAGATCTTAAATGATTATTATGTAATGTTGATTAAGAATTGAATTGATATTCATATAATTTCACATGGTGAATACATTGGAAGTAAATAAGCGATGTGTGAGGGATATTATTATATAGTTCCTTGTTAAATTACATATTCACATGAGGAAAATGTTTTGTGTATATATTGTATGTCTACCCAATGTAATCATGTTGGCTTGATTGTCAGCATTATGGAATGAATTATGTCTTCGTTGAGAGAGAATGGGTGTTTCTTTGGATTTATTATCCAAATTATATAAATATCTATACAAAAATGATCTAGGGAAGATATGTAATGAAATATTTTATATAATTCATTTAATTATGGACATTATTTTCTTGGAGTCGGTAGTTGGTATCAAATCCAGTATGTAATATATGTTTTTTCTACATGGAATGTGTTATTTTGTGTATGGGGTGCCAAATTTGGTATTAGTAAGGGTTTATATAACATGAAATGTTTGTATGTTAGTTATGGATAATTTCAGGGTTGATAAATTATGTTTGATCAGGATTTCTCTAGTATATATAACCCTTTAGTCTAGATGAGATATTATATATTATTTTAGGTAATATGATAAGATGTATTTAGTGAAAACCACAAGGATATATTTATGGGATAAGTCTACATATATGATAACATCCTTGTTTTTTTAGTTTATAGAGTGTGTGTATTTCCTATAAATTTAATTAATATATGGATAGAGGAAAATGGATATAGATGTGTCACATATTCACCTAGGAGAAATCATCCAAAAATATTATAGTTGTGAAGAAACACATTCATCACACTAGTGATAAATGATTGGTCCTATAACTGCACACCTAGCTTAAAACTCCATGGATTTGAAATTTTTTAATCAAATTTTAGTTGCAATAAATCAAATATTATTTATTATCATACATAATTAGGTTAAGGAATGTGAGTGAAGCTTATCTAAAGAAACCTAGATTTAACTCATAGTGATTCGGGTTGAATTGAATGGTAATGTAATAATTTCAATGAGCAATAAATTTTTATAAAAAAATTTCATGAAGTTATCTTCAAAAAATTATCTTATGATGTTAATTGTTCATAAATAATGTTAAATTATTATTTTTAGTTATTACTAAATTTCGAAGGAATAACGTTAACAATAAATATTGTGGACAATGAAGAGATTTACAAAATAAAAAAACTAATGACATAAGAACTAAAGTGAGAAATATTATTATTATTTCAAACTATCAATCATTAATAATGATTAACAATTTAAATATACTTGAGTTTCCAAAATACAAAAATTAAGAGAAATATTGAGTCTCTTGTAATTTTGGGTGATGAAGATTACGATGGAAAGAATATTCAATTTCCTTTTTGTCAAGAATGTGGGAAAAGACAAAAAGGGGAATGTCTCAATATAATAGTAAGATGATTCATGTGTGAAAATTTGGTAATAAAGTAAAAAATATTCAAATTAGTGATAATGAAATTAGTTAATAAGATGAATAGAAAACATTTTTATCCTATATGTAACAAGGATATTAAGGTAAAAACATCATTTCAAATTATATATTATGTTGCATCTTTATTTTAGGTATAATAAACTAATTTTATTAGTTATTTATAGTTAAAATTTCAAGGATGAAATTTATTTATATGAGATAACATAACAACCTAAAAATTTAAATTATATTTTAACTTTATAACAGAATGTATTTAATAGCTTGCTTTACATGAAACTCTGAACCAAAATAGACCACTGTAAAATATATAGCTACTAAAATATAGAAATAGAATTCATGGATAAAAATACACATACCCAAATTATGAAATATTTTTATAAATGATAATAAAGGTTGTTATCAGAGCTACGGAATTAATAAATTAAATTAGCATCGCTAAAAAAATAATAATTCTAATTTGTACATTAAAATATAACCCTTATAAAATTATCATTCTTGTGGTTCATTTTAATATTTAAATAAATTATTTATAAAATATATTACAGATATGAATAATATTTTTAATCCCAATATTATTAATAATTGACTAGAAATAATAATAAGTATAGTTAATATATAAAAATTTTATTTTCCTATGAAAATAGTTATAATTATATAATTATGTTTTTATTTAAAAGTAAAATTAAAAAAAAAATTGAATGAAAAAATGACAAAGTTAACATTATATTTTATTTATAACAAATAAATCATTTTAGCATAATTCACTTGAATTTTTCTAAAATAGTTGATTTTTAGGTGAATTGTGAAAAATATTGTTTTTATGAAAACTATATAATTTATAATGTTATCTTTTTATAATAAATATTTTGAATATTATAAAACATTTTATTTCATACAATATGTGTTAAAGGAGTAAAATATACATTTTTATGTACCATTATTAGTTTATAAATTTTATCTTTAACATTTTATGAACTAATGTAATATTGTCAAACATAAATAATTTTTAGTAATTTATTTTAATTAAATATTATTATGAAAAAAATAAATTTGGAATGATTTTATAGCCTGAATTTTTTTTTAAATACAATAAACCAATTTATAATTTGAAAATAAAATGAACTTATAATTTCATCCTATATTTTAATTTTTTGTTTAGAAATACAGTTTTTCTGAAAAAAAAATATTCTGCATTACATATGATAATGTTAAAGTTGAATTTTCATACATGTATAAATTTTATATAAAAATATATTTTTAATATGTGGAATGATAAATTGAAAATTATTTAACAATTGAAATTTTGTTTTAATACATAAATAAAATTTATTTATATAAAAACTAGTCACTGTGGTAAAACCAAAAATAGAGAAACTGAAAACTATAATGGTAAAAAACATAAAAAATATTTAAATAATGTTTTAAGATTAATTGTTAAAGTATTATAGAGCATATCTAATCTCCCATCCATACACACCATTATTTTCCACTATAAAGTCTTCGTGACATTTGAAACATGTCCTCTCATTATATTATGTTAAAATATTTCTAAAATGAAATTCTCACCACTTAAAAAATGTGTCTCCACCACCCCTTCAAGACCACACTAAAATAAATTCCACTTAAAGTGAATAAAATTTTCCTTAACCTATGATTACATTACTTTTTATTGAGGTTTTTTCAGTATATACTATCTTAAGACCTTTATATCCAAAGATTCTTCTGAGGGAAAACCATTTCCTCAATCTCAGTAATTTTTTCCCTTACTATTTTTCTTTTATTTCATAACATACTAAGACTATTTTTCTAATCCCTATTAAATTAAACAAGAAAAATATTTAAACTGAATGTTACTATTCTAATAGATGAACTATTAACCGCTTTTCTCGTTGATTATTAAGAAAAAAAATTGTTCTTCAGATGATGTGTAGAAAACCATCTCCCTGGAGCGACAACTTCCATTTTTTATTGATTCCACTCTTCTCCATTTATAAGGGTGAAATTGATTAATAAATGTGAAATATATGATATAATTATAATTATTGAGTGAAAAATTATAATCCACCTTCTTTACATCTAATTTTTTGATAAATGGAAACATTAATCATGAGTTGTATGGATTACCTCTTCTACAAAGTAACATATCTCATTTTTAATCTATTTTATTTTATATTTTGTTAAATATAGGATATATTATTCAATAACATAAAAGTATCCAAAGAATATCATTATTATTATATAATAATTTTATTATTTGAAAAGAAACAACTTTCATAATCATAATCGACCATTAATTATATTATGTTCATGTTGGGGTTAATCTAACAGCATAATTGAAAAATGATATAAAATAATATCATGGATTGTTATGAGAAGAAAATTAATTATAATATAATATATAAATACAAAATAAATATATATTTTTTGGTTTTGGAATTAAAAAATAAATTTTAAACATATTAATTAAGCAGCCACTGTCTATTCATACAAAATCACCAAACCATAATCATAGATGATTTCACCCTTATGTATCATGACCAAAACATAATAATAGATGATCTCACCTTTATGATTCATGACCAAAACAAATATATAATGAAATTATTACATTATAAATAATTTAGAACATAAATTGAAGTACCCTTTATCAACTTCTAATGGTGAAATATTAGAGAATAATGAATAACACAAACACTATTGTGAAACAAGTTCATCATAATCAAGATTACTCACCATGATATCAATAATAAAAAATAACATCCTAAAATAAATATATGAAATAATTATAATTTTTTATTTTAAAAAGTATTATAAATAAATAATGTTCATAAATAAAATATTGAGAAAATTGTTTCTCATATATATGTTTGGAATTAAGGTAACTATTTCTTTCTGAAAATTTAACCCCTAGAGATATATTGCGAGAATTCCACCGTGTTTTTAAATTTATGGTATATCCAAAACAAATTTTATATTTTAAATCATTATCCTATAATTATATATTGTATTTAATTTTTCATTTTATATTATATATTTCAATGGGATTTGATTGGAATGTATCTAAATTCATTAGTGTTATTTGCCTCTATTTTCAATTCAATGATACTTATTTTAAATTGTGAATAGTATTTTATTTTATATGGTATTTTCACTAGAATATTTCCTGTAATAATTATTATTATCCTTCATTAAATATATTTTAATTTTATGATATCCTTCTTGAGTTAGTTTGAATCTTATGTTATAGTTAATGTACGGTTTTTTGGTATCTTATTTATACTTCATTAAGATATAATTTTTATTCATCCATTTTTCCCATTTTTTGGGATATATTGGCCATTTATTAACTTATAAATATTAACATAATATTCTATGTTAGGGGATTTAGTTAATAGAAAATTTATCACTACCTTTTTCAATCCATACAACCCACTGTGTGTATGTATGATTCTCTATTCCCATTCCTTTCCTCTATGAACACTCTATATTTCATCCACTTCATTGAATGGTGTTTACCAAGATTACACATGTTGATTGAATGGGTATATTATTTACCTAATTTCCTACCCCTTTCTATTTATTGTTGTTTTTTTACTTTTATAGATTCTTACAGAGAAATATATTCCATTTTTTTATTATGGAAATAGTAAAATTTGAATACTTGTTATTCTGATATGGATGTTTATTGATTCCTCGGGAGTGTATATTATATATTTTATAACCAAAAAACCTATTTATCTATATGTATTTTGTTCATTTATCACCATAAAATTATTGATATTATTTATTTTAATAAAAAAATATGGACGTTTATTGATTACAAAGGGAATTTAATTATGCATTGAAATGATATTTATATCATTTACATGGTGAATGCAATGAAATTAATGTAAGAACTAAAGTGTTAAATCATTTGATTATTCCAAACCAAATATAAAGTATTAATATTATCAATACAAACATAGAATGATTTTTATATATATCTAATAAGATAAGCATAGTGTCTCGTGTATGTTTAAGTGATGAATATAATGAATGAATGAATATTCAATTTCTTACATGGGTAGAGTGTGGGAAGAAACAACCAGATGAATCTATTGTCTTACAATTATATTGAATTCATAAAAATTATAATCACTACATAATTAGGATTATTAATATGATGGTATAGTTTCCCCTCTTTCCAAGATAAACACATCGATGTTATTTTGAGGTTATCAACGAGATGACCCAAAAAAGACATATGTAAACTTTACCATTTGAATAACCAAATAAGTACTTGTAATAAATGAAATGAAAGTAATAATAATAATTAAATGAAAATTAAAAACTACATTTTTCAAGTATAAAAATATAATTACTTTATTATTCATGAGTTAGAGAATGTGTGAAGTTAGACAGGACTTAATGTAAAGAATTTTACATTAAATCCATATCTTGAAGTATTTCATTCAAATATTTATCCTTTGTATCCATGCTCTGAAAAAATATCCGACGAATATTATTATTTATATATAAATAATTTTTTATGTTAATTTTCAAAAAAAATTGACATTATTTTTAAATATATAAATTGGAATACTTTAAACATCTACTATATGGGTCAATTGGATTTTATTTTAATAAAGTTCAAAAAATGTTTCTTAATTAAATGGATTGAATATATTTTTCCTACATCATAACAGTTATTCATTAATAAAATTCATGTAAGATTTAAAAAAAAATCAATCCTATCCCTATTCTGTATATTATAATAATTTTTCCTTTTTTAAGTTTTTAATGAAAAATGATATTTCCCCTTATGATTATGTGAAACTAGAATATGTTTTTATTTTGTGTTAAAATGAATTGAAGAGGGTTTTAGGATGAAAAAGTTAAATATTGTAAAAAAATTATCATATAAATCTTGATAATTATATACTATGAAGAATAAGATTGATATATCTCAAGGCAATAAAAATACCTGATTAATATCTCCAATGCATTGGGTAATGAATAGTCTTCAAAAGTAAAAATGAGTGAGAAAACATAATAGGTTTCTTATATGGAATTAATTGTGACCCAATTATTTCTAACCCAATATAGAAACCAGTGAAATTTGGTTATTAACATGATTCTACAAGAATCTTAATTTATACATTCCAAGGGTTTTCATGGAATTATTTTCATTTCATGTGGAAGGAAATGTTTGTAAAATTTTAAAGGTGAAAGTTTTGTTTTTTGAAGAATGATTTCACAAGTTCACATATAAATTAGGTTTCCTTCATTATTTTCTATTTTGATAGTGGGATACAAAAAACATCGTTGATATAAGGTAAACATTCCCTTGTGTGTAGGTTTTATTAATTTCCTCAATGTTGTATTGTCAAAAATGAAATCAATTTCAATGATTTTTTTCCATTGAAATAATGTTTTTACTTTATTCCATTATCCATTAATGAATGGTTTTTTCTTAATCGAGGATTTCAAACGTTTTTCCGATGATCTATGTATGTTTCATAACTATATATATGACAAACATTCTACTTTGGACAGATCGTAAAAAAAAATTGATTGGAATGAAGCATCTGGTTAACGATAATGCCCTATTTTTCAATAAAAAATGTATACTTAGGTAATGTTTCCAATTAATTATGTAATATTTTTCATAAAATTCTATAAAATTAATCCTAAATGATCATGTTTACATATTAATGTAAAACACTTGTTATAAATCAGGTAATTATTTTGTTTTACTATATAGGGCATTAGAGTTTTTTCAAAGTAACAATTTAGAAAAATTTAGATGTTAGAGATGTGTTAAAAGAAAATTCTATGATGTTATAACTTAAATTTATATAATCATGTGATATATTTTTAATGTTTTCATGTTTTTTCATTTAATAAATGTCTATTAATCTTGATTTTTCACTGAGGAATGTTGACGCTAAAGTTGGAAGCCATCAAGGGGATCATAACCTTCCAAATCAGCAACCTATAATTTTTATAACCAAGTTGTCTGTTTTAGTGTAAACATCATTCATGAATAGTTTTAATGTTGTCATGCATGATAGAGAGGAGTTTAATTGTCAATATCGGAACATTTCTATGGTGGTGTATTTCATTAAATAGATACCTTTTGTTTTTAGTCTCTTTTTAGAGCTGTTGAATGCAGAAATATGAATCAATGCATTTGAGAAGATGTTTAATGTCTGCGAACATATGAAACATCAGAAGGTTACTCATTATATTTTTTCATTTTGAATTGGAATAAAATTAATAGTGGTCTCTGATTAAGTATAATAAAGAAAAAAAATTATATTGATATCATTGAGTGTACATCTTCAATGATCATATTCTTAATAAATAATTCACTAATATTAATTAAAATATAATGGAAATAATGTTTCCAGTTTTCAATTTAATAATGAAAACTCAATGGCCATTTATGATGATTGTTTTCTAAATACTGTCTATTAATTCTCCAAATTTCATTTTAGACCATGATAGTAAAATCGATAGATTTTAAAAAGGTATAGAACCCAATTTATGAAGAGCCTTGGTCTCTCATTTATTTATATGTTATAAGGAGGTTTTTTATTATCCTAAAAATGATGAGATGTATTTTTATGAAAGGTATAAACTTTGTTACAGTAAAAATAAGAAACATTCAATATGTAATTAAATGGGGGATAATTCAACAAAAACCACAAATTTAAGATCCCCCATGCACCAATTTCGGAAATAAAAACATTACAAAATGTTTACTATAATCAAGAACGTTTTAAAAATGTTGTATACATGATAATTAGGATCACGACTAAAAGGAAAAGAGTTTCTATCAAACATGTAATTGTAAAATATAAATTTTTCCAATACTGATATGTTTTAGTGTCAATGAGTTAGGTCATTATACAAACTCATATCCCATATTAGATAATCAAGTTGGGAATCGCTGATATCAAAATTATAAAGGTTTTTTAATTATACCACAATGGATGATGTGTGACCCTCAACTCAAGTTCATAGAGTTACAATACTTGTTTTTTTAGTATTCTAATGTCTTTTTTTCATTCGTTATCCAAAAAAAATTTATATAAAAAAAATTTTCATAAATAATAAAAATACCATCTCAATAAATAATGTTATAATTTTTTTAAAAAAAAAATCATTAGGGTAATATTATGTAAAAAATATTTTTTTAAAATATTCATGTTATCATATATGGATTGGTTTTTCATTTAAATCATAATGAATTTTCCATTATAGTGTTTTACGTCATTATCATTATAGATTGGATTTCTATTTATCTCTTGAAGATAGATTTTAGAGTTAAAAAATTTATTTTTTAGAATGTGTTTCATTTTTTATATTATAATGAATTCATAGATTTGATAATATATAAATAATTAGAGAAGTTGATTAAATATGGAATTGATGTTTATCTTACACGTATATTGAAAATAATGTAACTATTAAAATTAGATATGTTCATATAGTTAATGAATATAGTATTTAAATATGTATTTTCTAGTAATTTTCTTGGGGTTATTCCTGATCTTGATGTAAGAACACTATTTAATTACTGCTTGATGCTATGAAATTTTTTTAAAACCCCTTTAACAAATGTACTAGTTAAACATTTAATATTGAAATAATTTTTTAATGAGAATCATTATAAGAGTTTCATATACTAAAAAAAATTCACCTTGGGTGATCGTGTTTGTTTTGTATAAAATAAGGATACTTATATGAGGATTTTCATTGATTATAGAGAACTCAATAACATCAATTTTAATAAAAATAATTTGTTTCCTAAAATTAATGACTTGTTTTATCAAATCGAAGGTTCTCAATATTTATTAAATCTAGTTATTATGTTGTGGTCTTGCCTTCTATAATTTAAGGAAGAATACACAAGAAGGATAAAATTATATACTAGTTATAACCATTACGAGTATGTGGTTATGAATTTTGGTTTGAGAAATGAACACATTGTAATTATAAATCATATGAATAGAGTTTTCAATGATTTTTTAGATAAATTGGAGGTGATTTTAATTAATTAAATTTATATTTATCATAAAATTTATGAGAAACATGATAAACATTTTATCATTTCTCTATATACATTAATTGAAAATAATTTTTTTTGGAAAATTTATAAAATATGAACATTCATTAAAGAATATTTTATTCGATGGGTGAATTGTTTCAAAAGCTAGAATAATTATTGATATATATAAAACAGATGTTTTGGAATAATGGTAAAGAATTAAAAATATCACTAATAATTATGTTTCTCTTATATTAGTACTTTATTATCGATAATTTTTTATAATTTTCTAGGTTATATATTCCACTTAAAAATCTAACTCAAAAATGTATTAAATTTTTCACTAAAAATTAAAGAGATGAATATTTTAAATAATTGAAAAATTGGGGTTTAATATTATAGTGTTAGCCAGTCCAATAATAAAGAGTGAGTTTTTTTTTACAATAATCCATTTTGAAAGGGCTCAGTTGTCTCTTGATGTAATAATATGGGGTAATAATGTGTTCTTCATGTCCATTGAAACTCCATGAGCAGAATTAAATAATACATTATCTGGATCTTTCTGCAGTTTTTTTATTAAAATTTGGATCCATATTTAATATGGGGTAAAATATATAATAAATTGATCGAAAAAATATAAATTATATATTCACTAAAAAGGAGTTGAGCGTGAGTTATATATGATTGTTTTAACTGATAAAACATTGTGATTTCAATACGCTATATCATACAGGTAATGAATATAAAGTACTCCCTTACTTGATTTGAAAACATAATGTATCAGTAAGAAATAAATCAGTCATATATTAATGTAATTTCATTTACACAGATGAATAATGTATCATTATCCCTGATACGTCTAGAACATAATCCATTGGTTAATTATTTAATGAATGTTGTCCTAGAATTTATCCTAGAAGGAACTCCACCTCTTTTGGTTTTAGTTTTAGTGCATTGATCATTATCGGATAGAATTATGATAGCTCAAAAAGAAGATCATAATTTTCAAGAAATGGTAAAAAATTTCAAGAATGGTCTGTTTCCTAAATTTACCATTCAATAGAAGGTGTCATAGAAGTTCGAAATAGGTTGTGTTTTCTATATGATCCACAATTGAAAAATAATTTTCATGTAAAGCTTGTGGATTTTTATTTTTATCATTCCTACAACACTAAAATGTATAGAAACATTAATGATTATTATTTTTGTGGTGAAATGAAAAAATATATTACTAATTTTACAATTAATTTTTTTAAATTTAAATAGGATAAATCTGAATGAAATCTATTTAAGTGGTTTCTTTAGGTGTTGAAATTTCCTGAATAAAAATCAATGAATATATCTCTAGATATCATGGTAGGATTACAAAAGAAATATCTAGATAATAATTTGATTTTTTTTATTTTTGATTATTTGACTGCATCGATATAATGTTTTCCAAAAAATTATATTGTTCCTTTGATTAATATTTTAGCCATTATCTTAAATAGATATTTATAATATATAGATTCCACCTCTCAATTATATCTAACTTTGGTCCCTGATTTACCATAAATATTTTGAGAGGAAATTATATTTCGATGACTACTGAGTTAAATTTTATTATAGCCTTTTATCCTCAATCTGATGAAAAGTTAGATTGAACAATTCATTCATTAAATTATATGTTTCAATATTTCACTTTTTATTATCTTGGATGTCAAGACAAACATATTTTATTAGTGTAATATAATTTTAATAACACTTTCCATTCTAGTTTACATTTGACAGATTTTTTTCAATGATTTGGAATGTAGTTTTGAACTCAAATATATTAAGATGAATCTAGTGAAAGAATTTTTTTGGGATCATAATTTTTAAAATAGATCTTTAATAAGTTAAAGAATAATTTCCACCATATGTGGGTTTCTTAGTGCAGGAAAATAATTTATCTAGATAGCTTGGTAAAATACCATTAATTTGAGGTAGGATATCATGTAATTCTTAATGTATCTCCCTTGAAAAGTGTTATTTTTTTTAGAAGGAAAGTACTAGTATATATATGGTATATTAGTCTATATGAAATTATATAAAAAAGTTGGATCAATTGCATAATTTGTGGCCTTAGCTATGAGTTTGTTTTATATACATAATTTTATTCTTATTTCATCATTAATTAAATATTGATCAAATTAATCTAATTCCTTTATCTTTAAGGTAGATAAGTTATAAGTGTAAATTTCTTATAAGGAAAATCCCGTTAATACTCTAAATCCTAGAAAATATTTTTTGGTAATTTTTTTACATACCTAGTTATGGATTTAAATATGAACAATATGAATTAATATATGACATTGGAAATAGAAATTTCTATGAGTAAAAAATATCGTCACCTATTTATCTGACGAATAAATTTTGGAGGAGGATATTTCATAAAGGGGTGAAAATGCAAAAACATGGGTAATTTTAATAATAAATAAATTTTAATTTCTTTTAGATATTTATGATTATTGATTCATTTTTTATATAATAATTTTTATAAAATTTCTAGTTTAAAAACAAATAGTCTTTTCAAACAAAGTAGTTTTTCTTGAATTATAATGTTTTTGTTTGATATTAAAATTTTTAAATTTTCAAAATTAAATTTAATAAAATTGAATTCATTTTTGGTATCATTAAATCAAATTTATCTTAATCTGAATTTATAATATTTTTATAAAAATGTTATTATTGTGTGAATAGTGATTTTTTTATTTTTTCAAAACTATAATTCCCTTTTTTAAAATCATGAAATTTAAAAGTACTCTTCATTTTTTGAATTTAATAATTAATTAACATAATATAAATTTTATGTAATAGAATATAATTATTTTCATAGGAATCATCATTATATTTTATATTTTCTATGTTTATTTTCAGGAAAAAAATTCAAAAAACAATTCATTTTGTTTAAAATTGTTATCTATAAAGTAATTTATGAAAATTTCTAAAAAATGAATCTTGAAAAACGAATTTCATATTTAGATTTTTTTTCGTCAAATTTATTAATGAGTTCATTTGCATTTTTTTATTTTGAATATTAATTATGGTTAAAATATGGTCTTCATAGTAAAAGGTTAAAATAAGTTAATTAAGGTAAAAAAATCTTATGAGATCAGTAAATATTATATTAATTATTTTTGGATTAGAGTATTTAGACACTTATAACCTTATATTTTGTTTTTTTTATTTCTTTATGTTCCACTTTACCATGACATTTACATAATATTAATTTAAAACATTTAATAATTAAAAGAGTGACACTCCCTTATCCTATAAAAGGGAACCCCATATCCTCTATTCTTCACTTACATTAATCCATTTAGATAAATAAATAAATAACCAAATACCTTACCAAAATCCCTCTCCATATCTAAGAGTTATTCATGTCACCATGGGACCAAACCTACAAAGATTAAAGAGTATTCCAAATTAGGGTTTTAAAGAAGAGTTATCACACTTAACCAAGTGTTTTTTGGTTTATTTATTCTTCTACCTTCTTAAAATATTAATTAACCGTGATGATATAATAAAATAAGTATATTAAATACACTAATGTTTTATTTGGTTGATGTAACTATAAGGACCAACCTTAAAACATTTCAAAATCTTGATAAATGTCAATAAATTTATATAATGTAACATTGATGATCTTTTCTGGTTTATAGTTTGAGATAAGTAGTCTTTATCTCAAAAGTAACAGAACCATAAAATATAAAGTAGAAACTACTTATCGGTATATATTTTTTCCCTATAGAAAACATTAAAAAAATAAACATTATCTCTTATAGGATAACTCTTCGCATATATCAACATTAATTCATAAAATCTCTTACTCATCCTTAATTCCTATGAAAAACATTATAAAATGTGGGAGGATCCTAAAAAGCTCTGTAAGGGATATAAAAATAGAGAATGTATTATTCCATTTATAAATATTAAAATAATATGAAAACATTAGTATGAATTAATAATTTTCCCCTTGATAAGCATTAAATACTTCCCATTGATAATAAGCTCATTTCATACTATTTTTATAAATATAATATTACTACAAAAATCCATAAAAATTATATAAATTATATAAAGGTAACTTGGTATATCATTAAACTTATCACTCCATAAATGGAATAACCACAGATTTGACTTCCATATATAGAAATATTTCAAGTGGAATATCCATATGGCCAACTTACATACCTAATTCACTGGAGGGCTATCAGAGACCCACCCATCATTGGTTGATCACAAAACCACACGCCATTGGTTTATTATGAAACCACCCATAAAATTTCCAATTATAATATCTATAATAATAACACATAAAATATTTCTATTTTCAACACATCACACATTAAATATTGTTTTTTGATTCAAAATAAATCATTTAAATATATTAGAATAATCAACCATTTTTAAATCCCCATTTTGAATTAAAAAATACCCAAAAATTGGTTTTTCATTTAATAAAACATTAAATATTCCAAATTAATCCAAAATTAAAATAATTCCCACGATAGAAATTAAATGTAATTTTCACCACGAATGTAAAGAATAAAACATACTATTTTTATTTTTTCAAAACGTTCCATATAAATCATGTAAAAATATTCCTTTTAAAAAATACTCAAATAAAATTAAAAGAGACAAAAAATGTCCATTATAACCCCTTTTATTTCGATAAAAATAAATAAAAATAATAATATCTATAATATCAGTATTAGTAATGGATTATATCTGTAAACATATAAATTGTCTCATACCACTTGGAATATTGAAATCAAAATATACATGAAAGAATAACATTTAATAAAACAATAATTAATATGAGAATTAATAAAATATATATATATAGAATGTTTAGTTGGTTTTATATATACCATATAAAATAATTCATGTTTATATAATCAATAATTTACTCAAAAAATGTATATTGAGACAAATATCCCTTACCTTGTGTCTGACTTGTCATGGGTGTCTTTGTCATCCTCTTATATAGGTAACTCTTTTTGGTTTGCCACAAATAAATTTATTTTATTTCTTTCTTCCCACAGTGAGGCTTCCATAATGAGTGTAATCATGTTGAGGAGATATTTTTTTAGATCCTTTTCAATAAAATTATTCTTGAGAGGTGTGAGGAAGTGGGAGGGGTTAGAACCTTTTTATAGTGAATGAGGATTGGTACTCTTTTAAATTTTACAAATAAAAATTCTAGCCACGTTTTTTCCATTTCATATGGATCCAATAATTGTAAAAAATAAATACCAGATAGTATAGAGTCAAAATATGGTGACTTAATAGATTTTGGACAAGTTTCTAGGTCATTTGGGCCCTTAAGTTTCAAGTTTAGTCCCTACTAAATCTAATTTTTCTCTTAGTCTTTGCAAAACATTTCAATCACTTTTACTAATATTTTTTGTAAAACACTAAGTTGAAATAATTAGAAATAATGAATTATGGTGATTCCAAATAATCAACGTATTTTTTCAAATTCCAATGAAATAAGGGGAAAAATTAATTTAAATTTAATCCAGTAGATGGGACGTGATATTGGGTTTTTAAAGTAAAATTCTTCAAAATATTGCTATGTTTTTATATTAAATTTAAAATTTAAATTGATTCAAATAACATTAATTTGGTTAATTAATAAAAAAATTAATAATTAAAACCATTAAAAAATATAATTTATTCCTCTAAAGATATTAGACAAAAAATAGTTTTGAATTAAAATTTATTTTTTTCTCAATATTCATTAAAAAATGAAACTTCACAGATAAAAATAAAAAATTTAAACTAACCAATTTTTTATTCTTATCTATTAAAAAAATTGTTTATTTTGAAAAATAAAATCATTAAAAGTTCCCAAAAATGGCTTTAATATGGGTTCTCCGTCAATAGTCGATATAACTACCTTCTAAAAATATAAATATGTTTTTTGCTCAAAATTTGATTCATTATTATTTTAATACTCTCTAATTTATTGGATGAATGTAAAATAATTTTATAAACATGTGAAAACATAATAATTTTATCCCTTTTCATTCCTGGTGATATAATATCTATGAGATATCTTCTACTTAAAATAATTTTATTGACAACTTATTATTTTTCTTTATATATTAGTCTTCCAAGAAAAGAAATATTTCAAAGACTCATTATTTTCAGTTGGGTACATTATAGGTCGTAGATTCCTTGTTAATGTGAAATTCCTATATAATTCATAATGAGTAATAAATATGAAAAAATATTATTCTTTTTTTACAATGAATTTTAGGTCTTTCCCCTTTTGTAAATTGTGTCACCAAAATTTTATTCACATACCTATTAAGTGTGGATATTTTTACCTTGTATCATTTTCAGAATCAAAATTTTCCTATTCAACCATATAGATTTTCCATAAAACTGTAACCTATTGAATTATATTATTCTTCAATATATTCTCTCTATAGTTAAAAATATAAACTGGTTGTTTCTCATAAGAAATATTCGCTTCTAACAAAACTACTCCAGGGTTAAAAACATTACATGATTCATTACATAAATCATTTACAGTAAAACATAAAAAAAATTGTTTCCCTGAGATAAACTCAATGGTAATATCACTCAGTTGGAAATTGATCCATCTTTTTCTTGGATTTCATATGGTCTAATGAATCGTGGACTCGTTTTCCCCTTCCATACAAAATGCATCACACTATTCCATGATGGAACTTTTAAAAATACATGATCACCAACCTCAAAAGAAATATATTTTCTTTATTTATCCCGATAACTCTTCATCATTATTGGACTACCCACATGTGTCTTTGAATAAAATAATCATTATTTGTTGTTTCTTATACCAACTAAGGTCCCATGAACATACTTTCTCCTACATCATCACAAAAAGTGATTTTTCATCACCACTTTCTGTATAGTCACTCACAATGTGCCATATTTATACTAGAAAGCAAATAGTTATTATTATAAAACATCACCAAATAATTTTTTTTGATCCCAACTTCTTAGGTAATCAATTGAGAAAGAACAAAGCAGAACAATCTAATTCTACGTCTTCCAATCGGTATGTTCATAGAATTTATGATCAAAATATGTATTCATATTTAATTTAAAACCTAATATCTTCAGATGTTCATTCCAAAAATTCAATTGGAACATGAGACCATGGTCTCAAATAATGGAGAGAATCCATCCATGTACCCTCATAATATATTTTATCTACAATCTTGAAAATTAATCTAAATATATTTTATCTCGAATAAGAATAAAATGTATAGATTTTATTAATTTTAGAACAACAACCCATGTCACATTATTATATTGAGAAGTATTTCTAAATTCCACTAAAAATCAATTGATATATTCTCTCATTTCCACTTTATCACTATACAATTTTTATTTCTCCCCTTAGGTAATTTTCACTCATCTATAAACTATTGAAAATTAAATCACTTCATATTAAATTATGAAATAACCCTTTTCATTCTATCCCTCTATTAATACTCTCAAAGGTATATATACATATTATTTCTACATAGATAAATTGAAAATTCAGAACTGTGAGCTTTATTTAACAACTCTTTCCTCAACTATGAGTCACAAGGAAGACACACTATTTTCTCAAATCATAAAACACCTTCTTTAGCAATATTAAAATCAGCAAGCTTACCATTCTTAATTAATTATCTATTTTTTTGCAAATATTGATCCACTTTATGAGTTGTATTAATTATTTTTGTCAAAGTTGACTTCCCTAAAACTTGAATCAAAATAGAGTATGTCCCTATATAATAAATAACTACAATATATTTATAAAAACATTAAACAAAGTTTCGTATTAAATATGTTGCATGGTTAATGTAGTATTTATTTTTAGACTCAAAGCATCAAGTACCTTGTTTTCTTTTCTAGGAAGATAATGAATCACGAAATAATAACTCTTGATCTGTTCCAGCCATCTCCTCTATATCCCGTTCCACAAATTTTGAGTGAATATTTACTTCAATCATATCTAATTAGAATACATTTCAAACATCACTCCATAAAAATAATTCCTCCAAATTATTTATGCCAAAAAAACATTAAAAAATTCAGAAATCATGTGTAGGTAAATATAACTCATGATTTTTCCAATGAAATGAATCATCAGCAGTTACCTTGTCATTATTTATCTGGACACAACCATGTACTTTTAATGGATCATCAATGTAGTCAAAGAATTCACCATTTATGGAAGACACGGCCAAAACTGGAGAATTGATCAGTCTTCCATTAATTTTCTAAAAAAAATTACCTTCTTATGTCTAGATAAACCTAACTCCCTATTTTTTTATCATAACTAGTGGTCTAGATAATTGAGAAATTTTTTAAACAAACATTTGGTAATAACCTCCTAATACAATAAAACTATGAATCTTTGAAACTTTTTTAGGTCTTCATCACTCTTCCACAACGTTTTTGGATGTATTAATAGTTATTACATCCTTAGAAACATATTTTTTAATGAATAAAAAAAATTGAAACCAAAATACACACACCATTGATTTGTTTCTTTTATTGTTTTCAAAAAAATCCATAAGTGACTTTCATGTTTCTCATTGTTTTTATAATATTCAACATATTTTTAATTCCCAATCCTCGAATTATTAATCTGGTCCGTTAATTTATTAAATATTAATAATTCTAAGGAATCAAAAATTTAATGACCAATCAATTTAGTAGTCTTATAAAACTACAATACATACATGACACCCATAATATGTTGGGTAATATGAAACACAACATGATATATATCAAAATAAAATAAACATCATCATCTAATCACATTCGTTGGATTCCTCTTCATAACCTGGGTAAGGGCAATATAATAAGGGTAAGCTCAAATTCATGGAAAAGGTAAGGAATGTGGTGGGAAAAAATAAAATGATGAGAAAAATAATCATGTAAAGAAAAATAACTAATAACATATTCCATTAAAATAATTAGATAAGGAAAAATCAATAAGTTGAGGTAAGAAATTAATGTACATGAAATTTAATCAATGGACTAAGAATAAAATGAGGCCACATAAATATTGATGAAAAATATCATGGATAAAAATGATAACTTTAATATAGGAAATGATTTAATAATGGATGTCATGTATCTGAAACGCGAACCGATATTCCATCAAGTTCTATTCTCAAGATAGTTTAAAATATTCTGATTTGGACAACTGATTCATCTCAATATACTTATGATGCATCGAGGGATATCTAAAACATGTCCCCGCTCATATCTTCATGTCCAAGGCTTTCATCATATATTTAACAATAGAACTAATTAATAAAAAATGTTATTTATCAAAAAATATCCATATTTAATAAGGAATATTGATTTATCAATAGTTTCCTCATGGGGGTATATGTTACAACAAAATTTTTTGATGTTGATTAATGGAAATACGATTTAAATATCATTTAAAAAATCTTGAGGAAAATAATCAACAATCATTCCAAACTGTCACATACCAATATAAAACATTTGAATCATAATCCCCATGAACTAATAATATTAAATGAAAATTATAATATCATTCAAATAAGGATACTCATGATATAACATGTCGAAGGGAAGTATATATATCATATGAAATTTAATTGGTGTATAATAACAAATAATTCTTAAAGGAATATAAATTGAGATGAAATCCCTTACATTTAGTCGGACATGTCACATGTGTCTTTATAATCATAAATAAAAAACATATATTAATTCTTTATATTCTTGAGAACCTTTTTAATGTTTATTATTATATTAAATCCACTTATTATAATTTTTAAGGTACTACTTGAACAACTAAGTGTTCATTTGGTGTTTTTACAATATTCGGTTTTTGTAAAAAATGATGTTGGTAGATCCAATATGGTTAAAGGGGTAATTATAAAAACCACTCTAGAATAATAATATTGGAATATGTTTCTTATTTATCCATAAATTATAATTTTAAAACAATTCAGGAAATATAGTTATGAAAAAATAACCAACTTTACAATTATGGAGACGGAAGGTCAGCCATACGCTTAAGTAATGCTCCCATTTTCAATGATAGTCATGAAAAGAAGGTAATTAAATTAAATTTATCTGTAATTATAATTATATCATAAATATAACAATTTCTAATCATATATAATATTATATATAAGTTATGGGTGTAAAATTAATCACATCTTGTTTAGGAGGATGTATTCCAGACTTCCACGAATGATGTTAGAACTTTTTATGTGCGGGAAAGAAAAATAGTGAAAATGATATATATTATATATATGGGAAGGTAATTTTTCAAGGAATATAATATATATTTAATTTATTCTACATAATTTTAATTAAAACTATCCTTCATATGTTTTATGTATAATGTCAACGAATCACATCACTTTGAGAAGGCAGTACTCCACACTTCCACAAACGACGTTATCTTATTAACACAAAATGGAAATTATAAGGTTATGTGTTATAAGAGAATTAAATAAAAATAAATACATACTAAATAACATATATAACAAATATAAAAATATTTTCAAGCATAACTCCCATCCTTGAATGGTGGTGAAGTAAAAACAAAAAAAATCATCGTTTTGTGAGAAGCTAGTTCTCTGTACATATAAATTATATGTTCATTACCCATTATATGGAAGTGTGTGGGAGAATAGTTAAAAATAATAGCATAAAACATAATATTATTTTTATTATAATTAGTTTTTCTATAATAATTAAATAATAAAATTATGGGGTTGCCTATGGAAATAAAACTAAAGAGCTTAAGGAAATATGTTACCACATCCTTGGGTAACTCTTTTGGGATTGTAGCGAATGGAATTTGTATATGGATTTATAAACAATAAGATTCTTATATGATAAAGGGAGGTACGTTGAAGAGATAGTTTTTTAATTATTGGTCGATCCAATGTGTCTTGTTAGGTGATAAGATGTGGGAGGAGAGGAGGAATTTTTAATTTAGAGGTGGAGTGACACTATTGTCAATTTTGGCAGAGGAATTCCATCCATGCTTTTTCATTTAAAGTGGAATAAAGGATGGTAAAAATTCACTAAATTGGAGGATATAGTCGAAATATGGCTATTAAATAGAGTTTTGAAAAGTTTTTATGTCATTTGGACCATTGAGATTAAGGTTTAGTCCATTGTTAAGCTTATTTTCACCCTAATCATTGTAATTAATTTTAATTACACTCAATAGTCATTATGGATAGAAACTATATTGTCCTTATTAAAAATTATAAATTATTTTAATTCCAAATATTCAATCCATTTTTCCAAATTATAATCAAATAAATGGAAGAAAATAATTTAAAATTAATCCTAGAGGTGGGGCGATAATATGGATTTTTTATAGTAAATTCCACTCAATGTTTTCTACATTTTTATAATGAATTTCAAAGTGAAATTGATTCCAAGTACCTACATTGGATTAACTGATAAAGGTTTTATCTAATTATAATTTAAAAAAAACATTTAAAAATATAATATAACCTTTTAAATAAACATGGAAAAAACAAATTTTGAATTAAAATTCACTATTTTCTATGATTCATTGAAAATAAATAATTATAGAAAAATACCCAAAAAAATCACTCAATGCTAATTTTGAAGTTTCAATTTCAAATATAAGGTTTATTCATACATATATATTCTATAAAAGTTCCAAAAAAGGATTTAAAATGGGTTTCCCAGTAAAAGGTGGTAAAACTACCTTTATAAAGATATTACTTTTCATGCATGAAATTAGGTTTTTTTTATCTTATGCCTATCAAATATATTGAATGAATATCAACAAAAAAAATTAATAATATATATATATATATTATTAAAATAAACCCATAATAGTAATTAATTTAATATATTATTGTAATACACTTTTGGGAGTGTAAAAATAGCTTTTTATGAAAAAAAACTTCCATTATATTCAATTAGTTCTTTTATTAATTTCTAATAAAATTTTAAATAATGAATTAATTTTATATTTTACTAAATAATAAATTTTAAAAGGTTATTTAATATTATTCATAACCTCTAATTTAATATATAGGTAAATTTTTATTATATTTAATAATAATATATTTACAATATATTATTGTTTAGTTAATACAAGTTCATATGTTTAATGTAAGCTATCGAACAAAATCATTCTTGTGTGTTCGGGAATCTATCTTAGTTTTTCCATCTATTTAATAAAGTAGAATATATTAAATTGATTTTAAATAGTAATTACATGGTAATGTCTCTGGATATTACATTTCTTTACATGCTTGGTGTTACATTTTATACACGCTATCAAATACAATGTCCTTAATTTTTAATATTGGGGTGTTACATTTTCCCCCATATTAATGAAAATGAATCATCATAATTTAATCATGAACTTGGTAATAAAGGGATTGAAAATTGAAAGTAATATTGTTGTAAAACCCACATCATAAATAGGGTTAATAAAACATATTCTTCATAAGAGGGAAAATAAGGTACAATGGTCACATAACGACATTTCCATGTATAAGAATATATGTGGTAAATGAAAAAATCACTATGTAAAAAAATATTACAATAATGTTCTAAAATACGGTTGTATAGAAAATTTTCAGATTAAATTTATTGACCATAAAACCATAAACCATAGGTGTGAATAATGGTCATTGATATCATCAAAAATGATAATAATATGGCATTCCATTTTTTCAAGATCTTTTCTTCCATAGAGTTATGAAATTATTTCACTCAAAAAATATAATAAAATAAAAATTTATGTAAACAGATTATTTTCCATTAATTATTCCTTGGTCATTTCTTACTTCATCTATTAGCACATGTTTTATCTTTGGGTGAAATTATAAATTAGTCAATAAATACTCATCCAAATATCATCTTAAACAATTTTATAAATGGATAACTTTTAAAAAATATTATTATAACACACTTTATTAATAAGTTAACATAATTTAGAAAATAAAATTATCAGTAGCATTCAATAAACATGAAGTATATCTTTAATCATTAAATAATTAATTTGTGAACATCTACATCATGTATTCTTTTTAAAAAATATCAATAACTTGAATTACCGTAATAATTTATTTGGAACATTATTTATTTCTTATTACTTATGTAAATCCCATGTTATTTGATATATTATATATATCAAAAAAATTTAAACTTTATTAATGATAGTATAAATCACTTTTTCAATAAATCATTACTCAATTACAATGTATTCATCTCTTATCCTATTTATTTTATCTAAACCAATCATTTCTTTATACAAACATTGTTGAATTATCCTTAGGAACATATTAATGGATATATTTCACTTAGCCATGTGTTTCCCAAAATGTTTTACATTCTAATGAATAACTTTTCTTGGTATAATTAAATATATTATCTCAAATATTTAGTCAAATAGTATTGCATCACAACACTTGCATATTTCATAAATCATATGATGATAAATTCATCAATAAAATACTTTTCAAACATATTTCATAGATCTAGATACATGATAACATTAATCACCACACATAGGTTGTGTCACTGACATTTTCTTGATCTTGATCTCTTAGATTCTTCTTAGGTATATTTCGTTGATGCTTAGGGAATTATTTTTTATTGTTCCCCATATCCTTGAAATTCTGACACTCAATAGTAGCCTTTTAGTTTTTAAATTTTAATTATTTATCATGGTTACCCTTATATCCACACATGTAATAAACTCAAATTCTCTTCATGAATTTACAAGGGTGATTATTTTTACATTCATCGCATGTGTGAAAATAATTATTTCCCATATTCTTTGACTCATTTACTTTTTCATTCTTTTTAGATGACATCTTCTTTCCTTGTATTCCCATTAATATATTTATTCTAGAAAATCTCTTCTCCATCCAGATCGCACATAAACTATTACATCATATAATGAAAAATATTGGCAGAACAGTACCCTTTGGGTATTTTTCTCAAGAGAATCAAGTAAATGATCAATATTGTATTATTTGTTGGGTAAAAAATCACAGCATACCTTGATAAACATGAAAAGGTAGATTCATACTATGAAACAGATTTTTCCTCCTTTTTATTTATTATAAATAAAATTCCATTTATCTTAGATTGTTGATCTAGAGGGAGTTATTTATTAAATAATGTCTCATTAAAAGTATTATATTCCATTAGTTATATTTCTTAATTCTCCCTAGTATTATAGATCAAAGACTATCTTAGACCACCATCACCATGGAGACAATACATAGCAAATGTAACGATTTATTTTTCACTACATCCTAATTCCATAAATAGATTATCCAATGACATAATCAATTTATCTGCAACTAGTGGATCAGTAGTCCCACTGAATGATGGAGACATTGTCACATAAATTAATCCATCATAGGATATTCTCTCTATGTAATAGGATTCTTCATTTTAGAAATGTTCGTTGTCATAACCTGATTATGCTACCCTAATAATTATATAACATTCTTAGTTCGAATACCTTCTATATTGGTTTCCTAAAAAGGGATATCTCTAAATTTTCTACTGCTACTAATACCATTATTTGTTTCAGGTTTCATTTCTAAATAGTGGAACATAGTGGATTAGATCATTACATTATGTGACATAATATGTAATCCTTAAAATATTGAAACACTAATCATAAAATGAAAATGTTTTCCACAAAAAATCTAATAATAGTGAACATGGTTTTTGTTGGGATACCTTTACTTTAAAATACTTCATAAGGGTTTGTAAATAAAATTGGAATCATTCTAAGTGTATCCCTTGAGAGTTTCAAAGTAAGTGGGAAATAAGCCATGATATCAAGTACTAGGTTATGCTGAGTCTATCATAAAACACTTTGTTGGAGTTATTAATCCAAGGTACAAATGTCTCTTAGTCATTTTCTCATTTAGAATATAAATAAGGATAAATTTTTAGGAAGACCCACATAATCTCCACCTTTCCAAAATTATAGTATGTTCTTCTATATTTAAAATCAAATTATGCATTATGGTTCTATTCCCTAAACTATGTCTTATAAATATAGTTTCCATGGTAGTTTATAAACTTTCTATCATACCAAGTGTAACACCCCAAACCTAGAATCCCAAATCTAGTGCATCTATTTATTTCAATGGCATGATGACAGGGAATCAAATCTCAAAAGAACGATTAGTTTTGAAGTCTTCGAAAACTAGAATACATGCATCATTCCCCTAATACATTGGGAAATAGTAAATGCAAAAATGATGTATAATAAAATGAAATAAATAGAATCCTTTAAACTCATTAAAATGTTTCCTCTTCATGACTTGTGGAAAGGAATCTTTATAAGGGTGAGCTCAAATTCACAGTAAAGGGTAGTAAAGAAAAATAAAAAATGAACTGATGAGAACAACCAACATAGAAAGGTAAATTATTGGAAACACATTAAATTAAAATAACTATATAATGAAAAATAATTATAGAAAGGATAGAAATTGAAACACATTTTCTTTAATTAGAGAGCTAATAATAAAATGAAACCACAGATATATTAAAACAAAATCTCATGGTTAAAACAATTATAACTCAAATGAAGGTAGTAGTCTAATATCGAAATCATGTATTAGAAACATGAAACATTATACCATAAATATATATTTTCTATATATTTTAATCTATTATTATTTTTTTCAACCATTTCATATCAAGAGACTACTGATACATCAATGGGAAATCTATAACTGATCTATGTCTGTGTCTACTAGTCCAAAGCATTCCTCGTGTATCTAATAATAGTTTTATCAAATAAATAGTGTATCTTATACCTATATATATATATTCAATAAGTGATATAGATTTATTACAAATTTTAAAAGTGTATGAAAAGTAGAAATACATTTTTTTGACTTTGATGAATTGAAATAGCATTGAAATATTATTAAAACATTCTTAAGTAAAATAATCATTAAACATTACAAACTGTCCCATACGACATTAAAACATTTGAATCATAAACCACATGAAGTAATAACATTAAATTAGAATATAATATCATGATAATACTTATATTCATGATATATCATGCCAAGAAGCAGTATATACACTATATAAAAGTGAATTGGTTCATAATAAAAAATACGTATCAATGGAATGTAATTTGACACCAAATCCCTTACATAGAGTCTAAATTGTCATGGGTGTCCTAAAATTCCTTAATAATAAATTTATGTTAATTATTTAATTCCTTGAGAACACTTATAATGTTTATTATTAGTTTTAATTCACTTATTGCAATTTCATAAATAACTACTTATACAACTAAGTTTACATCGAGTGTTTTCACCATATTCAGTTTTTGTGTCCAAAATGACATTGGTAGATCAAAAATGGTCAAAAGGGACATTATATAAACATAAAAATAATAATAATAATAATGAATTAATTATCATATTTATACATATTTTATACTTTTAAAACCAATCCTGAAATATTGTTATTAAAAATGAACTAATGTTACAATCATGGAGATGGTAGGTTGTATGTATGCATGAGTTGCATTCCCATTTTTCAGTGATGGTTATGGAGAGAATGTAAGAAAATAAAATCTTTAAATAATGATAATTATATAATAAATAACGAATTATTTAATTATACCTATTTTAATATAAAATTCTTTTAATCTAAAAAGACTCACATCGTGTCGAGGAGGCGGTAGTCCACACATCCACAAACAACATTATCACTTTTTAAGTGTGTCAAAGGGTAATAAAAAAATGATATATATTATCTTTTCATAATGGTAATTTTTTAATGAATATCATATATATTTTATTTATTTTTCATAATTTTAATTAAAATCATCCTTTGTACATTCCACATATATTGTGAACCAATCACATCATATTGAGGAGAAGTAGTCTAGACATTCAAAAACAATGTTATCATATTTATAAAAAACTAGATAGTATAAGGGTATGTCTTATAAAAGAAATAATAAGAATAATTACATAATAAATATCATATATAACATATATAAACATATTTTCAATCATAATTAACAACCATTAATGGTGGTAAAGGAAAAATGAGCATTCATCATTTCTTGAGGCGATAGTTTTCCTTACACATAAACAATACATATGTTACCCATTATATGAAAATATGTATGATTGTAGGTAAAACCATTAGAAAAAACCATAATATTATATTTATCATAATTTTTTTATATAATCATAGAATTAGAAAATTTTAGGTGGTAGAGAATGGAAATAAAACTAAAGAGCATAAGAAAAGATGTTACTTCTTTTTTGGGTAACTCCTTTTTGTTTTTACCAAAGGCCTTACATGGATTCTTTTCATCGCAATAGGAGGATTATATTAATATACTATTTATTTTTTCTAACTATTTTGGAAGATATTGGTCATGTGATTTTTTTTTCAGTGGTGTGTGTAAGTGGGGAGAGTGGATGCCTTTTTATAGTTGACGAGTGGCACTCCTGTAAATTTTGGAAATTGAATTACACCTATATTTGTTCCTTTGAAATTGGATTCAATAATTGTGAAAATTATATCCAATAGAGTATAGGTTATAAATATTTCCATAAAATGTATTTTTTATATGTTTATAGTTCATTTAGGCCCTTAATAATATGGTTTATTCCCTTTTTAAGCTAAATCTCACCATAATCCTTGTAATTAAATTTAATAACATTTAGTACTCATTTTTATAAAATAATAAGTAGTACTTATTAGAAATTATAAATTATGATTATTAAAAATATGGAATCCATTTTTTCCCATATACAAATCACATTAGTGGAAAAACTAATATAAAATTATTCCCACAGAAGGGACGAGAATGTTGTTTTTTAAAGTAAACACATTCAAAATTTTGCTAAGTTATTATATTAAATTTAAAATTCAAACTCAATAAAATGAAATAAATTTGGTTAATTTATATAAAATTAATCTAATTAAACATTAAGACCATTTAAAATATAATTAAACCTTATAAATAGATTATATTAAAATTTCTTTCTGAATTAAAATTCATTTTTTGACTATTATTTAAGGAATGAAACATAACAATAAAATACCAAAAATTCCCAAATGATAATTTTTATGTTTATATTTCAATGATGAAGTTTATTATTACATATATAATATATAAAAGTTCCAAAAAAGGATTTATAATTAGTTCCCCACTATAAAGTGGTAAAAATTCCTATATAAAAATATTAGTTTCTATGCATAAAATCTGGTATATTCATATTATGCCTAAAAGTTGATTGAAGGAATATCCTAAATATATTATAGAATAATATATATATATATATATCATTACAATCATCCACTAATGGTGATTAATTTTATTTATTATGGTAAAACATATTTGGGTGCATAAGGAAGGTTTTTATGGAAAAAAAACATCCTTTATATATAATTTGTTCTTATATTCATTTATAATAAATTTGTAAATAATTATTTCATTTTATATTTGTTTAAACCATAATGTTTTTTTAAGTTATTTAATATTATTAATTACTAAAAATTTAATGTCTATGTTAATTCTTACTATATTAAACAATAATATTTTAATAGAATATTATTGTTCGGTTAAAACGTGGTCTTGTGTGTGTTGAAAGACATTTAAAAAGTAAATTCATGAGTATAAAGAAATATAAGTAACTATATTCATGAATTTCACCAGATAGAATATATTAAATTAATTTCAAATAGTAATTATATTGTAATGTCTTAGGATATTACACTCCCTTCCATGTTTGGTGTTTCGTTTTATACTCATTATCAAATATTCCATTCTTATATTATAATTTCATGATGTTACAATATAATCTATGAAAAAAACAAAAAACTAATCAAAAAACTGATATAAGACTCTATTCATAATATTAATAAATACAACATGTGATTTAGATAACCCAAATGACATAAGTACAAACTCATAATACCCATATCTCATTTAAATGTTGTCTTCAAAATATCCTCCTCCTCCACCTTTAGGTGATGGTACCTAGGTCTTATATCAATCTTAAAAAAACACTAATCTCCCTAGATCTGAAAATAAATAATAATAAATATGAAGCAAAGGATACTTTATCTTAATAGTGATGTCATTTGTCTATCTATAATCAATGAAAAGTATCATTGTACTATCATTATCTTTTCACAAATAAAACAAAATAACCCCATGGTGACATTCTAGGTCGAATAAAACCTTTATCAAGAAATTCATGAAACTAGTTTTTCAATTCCGAAAGATCTACTAGAGTCATTATATAAGGTGGATTAGAAATAGGATTGGAATTGAACTAAATCTATAGCAAATTTAACTTACTGCTAATAAAAACACCAAGATATTCATCTAATAAAAACATCAATAAATTCATTCGCTATTGGGATGTCATTAATCCCGAAAACATATTTATTTTACACAACATGAGAAGGGTAAATTTTTCAACTATATTTCTTCAATTTATCATATTCATTTTATGTTCTCAAAATTATAAAATCATTAAATTAAACACACTTTTCTTTGTAATATATTTTAGGATGATAAAATAAAATCCAATCTACAACTAAAATGATATCAAACTCAACTATGTAAAATTTGACAATATTTGTAGGAAAGGCCATCCCATTAATTCTAAAATAATTATTTCTATAAATCTTGATTAAAGGGTTTTTTCATATATTACATGTAATTATTAATTGGGTATATTATTTGTTTAACAATAACCATCTTTTTATACATGGTGTTAGTTTGAGGGATTTATACATTGAAATCAATTCCATTTATTTCTTGGGGAAATATTGAAAATTCATATACTTGTTATTCTAAAATATATTCTTATTGATTCCAGGTGAAATTATATTATGTATTGTATGAGAATTCTCCTCATTTCACAATATGGATTATGTTTTTTTATTTACTATAAAGTTATTGACATTTTTTATGTTTTCATCAAAATTTGAATGTTTAATGATTACAAAGAATAAATAATTATGTATAAAATTTATATTTATATTCTTTAAATGGAGAATGCATTGTACTTAAAAATGATTGGTTAGGATATAATATTAAACTTCATAATGAATCAGTTGGTCGCATGAGACAAATGCCTTGGGTATTTCGTGTCTGTCTACCCAATGTAAGAATAATGTCATGGTTGCATCCCTAATAGAAGGAATGATTTCATTGTTGAGACACTATTAGTGAAACATCTTAATAATTATATATTTTTTCACCTGGAATATATATTTTTATCCATGTGATTGTTTATATTATTATTTCATCCAATGATTTATTTCAATCTCATGTTCTTTATTATAATGAATTTATAAGAATATTTTTTATTCCTAGAATATTATATATTCCATGATATCTTCTCATATATGTTTTCCCTTAATTATAATTTAATTCCATATTTATTATCTTTCTATTTCCTATGGTTACAAAGAATGGTTGCACAAATGATATTTCTTGAAGAATATTAAATGTTTTTAGAATATGAGGGAGATTCTGAAAACCTATTATGGATTAATCAATTTCTTATATAGTTTGGAAAATGTATTATTGTGGATAAATACATAGGTTTTGTTAAGTAATTATTTTTCTTGATTCTCTAGAGATATAAACCTAAAAGTTATTTGGAATATTTGAAATTTATATATTTAATGTAATAATGGGATTGTTATGTTTCAGTATCTATAGTTGGTATCAAAGACAGTTTTTAAATTTGGTGTTCTCGACACTAGATCAAACAGTGTGGGTCTAGGGAATCACTATATTCATCAAAGAAGGGATTATATAAATTTATATTTTATAATGATATTTTAATGTAATTTATGGATTGATAAGTAAGGGATCATTATAATATCAATGGTATAGGTGACCCTTTAGGTTAGTTATAGTAATGTTGAATGTTTTTGGGATAAGTATTTGTGTAATTTAATGAAAACCCTTGGTATTAAGCTCGGAGATAAGTCATTATATAGGATAACATATCGATCTTCTATTAATGTTTAGATAGTGTGGTGCTCTTATCTGTTATATCACTATATAGACACTAGAAAGTGAACATTGTTGTGACACAGATTCACCAAGGGGTAATCACCTGATAAATGGTTGATTGAGTATCGAATAAAACATAACTATGGTGTATATAACATAGAAATATGATTTCACATTTTCTAGACACTCATGGAGGATATTATTTGGTTAATCAGAATCTCTTTACATGTTATTAACAGTTATTTACTATTTTATATTATTAATTAATGAAATATGAGGGACCCCATGACAATGAAACCTATATAGAATCAAGATTGATTCAAGTTGAACTAAAATATAATGTAAATATTCCAAATAGTGTGAAATATTGATTTTGAAATTTTCATGTAATTACAATAAAATATTTCTCTTATGGGGAATATTCCTCTTATGGAGTTAATTTTTCAAAACTCAAGTTAACTTCTTTTGTTTTCAAACATAGAGGAAGCGTAATGTAATCAAATTAATCAAGGATTTCATATACAATGAAGATACTAACAACATTAAAACCTTAATAATATAATAACTTATGTGTGAAAAATTTTGATTATGCTAAACCAATTTTTGAGAATTATGATACACAATGTGAAAATAGATGAGTTTCAAAAAAACTAAAAAATAAAATGATGGAGTCTCTTGTAAGTTTGAGTGATGGATATGATAATTGAATGAAGATCAAATTTCTTATGTGTTTGGAATGTGGGAATAAAAATATAGGGCAATATAATAATGAAATTGTAATATGCTTCATAGATGTAAAATAATGGATTATAGAAACAAATAACAATGAATAATAGACCAATCAATTGATGTAAGGAAGGGAAATTATTATTTTCTATATATATACCTAATATATTTAGGGAGACACTTTATTTTAAATTATATATTGAGTTACATCTAAATTTTATATTACCATAAATAATTTTATTAGTGTATGAAAAATCAAATTATAAGAATGAAATTTATTTTTTATGGGGAGAATGTAACACCCCCATGATTTTATAATACATATCTTTTCATTAAAACATAAATTTCTCAATAGCTTACTATAAATAAAAAATTAAACCAAAATAAAAAAAATAGAATTTTTTATAACTGTTAAAATTTTTCCACTTAAATGGTTGGAAAAATATTACTAAATTATGAAATATATTTATATTAATAAAAACAAGGGTCATTTTCAATTCCATAGAATTGATAAATTAAATTACTATAGAAAAAATAACTAATAAGAAATATTTTGGATTTAAAATGTTACATGGGTAAAATTTTCTTATATAAGATTTATTTTAAGGTTCTAATTGTATAATGGATAAAGATATTATGCATATGAATAATATATTTATAGTAAATTTGATTTGTAATTAATAAGAAATAAGACGAAGAATAGTAAATATATTTAAAATTAATTTTCCTATAGAAATACTATGTAATTGGATGATATATCATATATAAAGAATCATTAAGATGTTATATTTATTATTTATATCTGTTATACTCATAATTATACCCATCGAAATAATGAGGTGTTCGAATAACAAACTACAACATGATGTGGAGACGGTAAGCCGTACGTATTCACAAATGGTAACTTTTTCATTTATAGGATGGATAGAATAATGAATATTTTGGTACCATATTTATAATAACATCACAGTATGTATAAGGTACTAGATTTTTTATTTTTGTATGGAAAAAACAAGGAAAGAGGAAGTGGGTGAAAAAAAAGAATATGAAAGAGGGTGGTGAAATTATTACCACATCTTTGGGTGTTTCCTTTTGAGTTGACAAAAATGGATCCTTAGTTTGGCTTTATGATCAAAGTAAGAACTATAGATTGATGTGAAGGAAGTTGGAAGGATATTTGGGTTGTGTTTTTCCAATCCAAATGGACTTGGATGTGTGAAATTAAGATAAGGGGATGCTCCCTTTTATAAGAGGGTTGAGGGTCACTTTAGGAAAAGATTAAAATACTAATTTATTATACAATCATATTCAGTTTATAATGGATTAAAATGAATTTATTTCGAGACTTAGGTGGTTATGGGTTGAAATCCTATCAGCCAATAGGTTTTAGACAAGTTTAGGTTACCATTAAAATCTTATCGTTTAGATTTAACTCTTAGTTAAATAGCTTAACTTTTATCGTGTCTTCGGGTATTGTTACACTATATGGTTAATAAACTTACTATAAAATTACAATAGAACCTCACGTGGTTTATTAATGACATATATAATATTATCTAATCCCTTTGTCCGAAACTTATATATTTAGGAATAATATACCAACCAATAATATAGTATTGTTTTAAAAAACTAATTTATGTCAATTTTGACACTATTTGGTATTTTGTTTTTGTGAAAGTCAGAAAAACCATATCACATGGAAGAAAAATTATCTAAACAACCCTAAAATATCATATTAACCTAGAAATTTATTGTCACTCATCAAAATTCTCAATTTATATTTATTGGGATATTTATAATACCAAATATTTTAATATTTCATTAAGAAGGTAATTACTGCATCATCATTGTGTCGTAAAAAATTTAATTATTTAATATCTAAAAACTATAAATAGAATACGATTAGGTATGAAATTTTTTAATATTTCTAATGAATATTTATAGTCTAATTTATCTTTTCTATAACCCTATATTAAAAATGGTATAGTTAATAAACATTGAATTTAACACTATTAACTCTTCTTTAAATAAAATAATAATAAATGTCCTAATCTACTCCAAGTGGAAAAATTTAGGATCATATTTTATTTCTAAGGTTTTTCTAGGTCAAATTACACTTATCCAAGAGAATTTGGACATGTTTTAGGGTAATTATAAAATCATTTTTACCCTTAATTACCCTATTTACTTTTAACTGTAGGAAATAAAAGTCAAAAGTTACTATCCAAAAAAAATTATATTCATCATATTGAACAACACTTTACATATTTATTCCAACTTTGTCTCTTGTATTGTTGAAATTCAACTCATAGAAGTAGTAAAATTATGTTTTATACAAATTTTCCAATGCTCTTATAAGGTGGGTAAAAAACATTAAAATTGTCAATAACATTTTATACATATAATTTAATTATAAAATGACTCCAATGAATTAAATTGAACTTATATTGGTATTATATATCAATTTTAACTTAAAATAAATTGAAATAAAATAAATAATTATATAAATAAAATTTTGGTTTTAAATAATAATGTAGTGTTTTTTACTATTCATCAAAAAAGAATGTTTTCAGAAAAATACCAAAAATTCACCCTAACCTAATTTTGATATTCTAAATTAAATATTGAAGTATATTTTATCAAATTAAAAACATAAATGTTTAAGTTATTAATTTAAAATTATTTCCTGTTGTCAAAACCAAAAAAATGGGTTTTTAAAAAGTAAAAACTATTAGATGATTTATATGTGTCTATATCAAATTTAAATGTGAAATTTCTTATAATGACATAAATTGTATTAAATAGTTGAAATATAATCTAATTATACTTCTAAAGCGTTCAAATGAATAATTTAAACTATAAATTATTTTTATTACATAATTCATTTTCAATTAAAATTTAGTATTTTTAACTATTCATCAAAATATGAAAATTATCAGAAAAGTACAAAAATTTTATCCAAACTAAATTTTTATGCCTTCCTTCTATAGAATAGTTTAATTTCAATAAATTGTATATATAAAAGTGTGAAATATTGGTTTTAAAAAGTGTTCTCCATTAAAAGGCAGTAAAATTACATTTTTTGAAAAATACTTCTTTTATATGAAAAAAATGAATTCATTTTTTTTATGTCTAAGAAACAATTAAAATGGATGTTAAAATTATATAGATTATATAATATTATAAATTCAGTTAATACCATTCATAATTGATTATTGAATATAAAGTTTAGTATGGTGTGTTGAGCTCAAACTCAGTGTTGCGTGTAGCGCAAGCTATTGAATTATTTTAATGAGATAATGTACTGTAAAATAATGGAGTGTTACACATCCTACTTTGAGACGCTAAACACGGAATGAACATGGCATAACCCATGTGTCTTCACCTCTTTTTGTAAAGAGGGTAGCCAAACTAGCTTCCTTGCACAGTGGGGAAGTTATAAAAGATAAAAAACCAACAAGAATATGGATGAATACAATCATTCATATCCAACCCATTTCATCACCTCTACTGTCCTCCCAGACAGCCACATGTATAAACTGATGCATCTCGCCACTCTAGGCTTCAACTACTACCACAACAAATGGAACTCCCTACCACCACATATCACAGCAGCCATCCGGGCTCAAATTGCATCATAAGTAGTAGGAAACTAACATCATATTGAATAGGCTCTCAACCCTTGAACAAGGAATTATACCTTCACAAGAATTAAGCTATAATATCTCCAATCATAAGGATCTTAGCCTTTACAAGAAGTAGGGTAACTCGGAACACTACCAAGAATTATCTTTTATCAAACAGCCAGTTCTTTAATCCGTATTTAATTAACTGATTCGTTATTAGTTGGTTCTAACTAAGGGAAACCTAAACTGCAATCTATCATAGCTTCCACAAATTAATTAATCAATTTATTTGAAAATCCTTCAAACAACAAGCACCAACATGCTTTAGGTCTAACAACCAACTTAATTAACCATATACATCTACATCAACTGGATTTCCATCAAATTACAACAATAACAAGGAGATTAATTTTAATTCATATTTATCTTTGTCCATTTAATTAGCCAGTAATTCAGATTTAAATTCTTTAGAATTTCATCTGGAACAACATGCTAAAAACAAAGGAATAGATATATCACTATCTAGAAAATCAAGAGGTAGACTATTATCATAGTGAAAAGCAACAACATGTGATCAAACCAATTATTTTAATCTAGTTAATGTATTTAATTATATAAATTCCATTATTATCCAAAGGAATAAATCATTCTTACTCTACAATTACACATAAAAAATTATAGATGCAACAATTTTCCTACCTCAAAAGGGTTTTTGACATTCTTCTTTTGAGAACATATCAATGAAATGGATCATGATTATCTTCCCTACAACAACTGCATCCACCCAAGCATGTTGTGGGACAATCTCATAAAAAACCAAAATTAAACTCCCTTAGAACCATGGAGATCAAACACCATAGAATGGAAATGAGAAATGGGAGAAGACATATCATGTAAATCCAAATAATGGCGGTAGATATTACCTCGGATTAAAGGAAGATCAATGAAAGGAAGTGGGGAACAGATCTAGGTTGAAGGAATCCCTTAATTTTGAAAAGGGAGGTGTTCAGGTCTTCTGGGGTCAATTGGGGGCACACTAAAGCCATAGGGCTAGAAAACCCCGAGTGGTTGGGTGTCTTTAAAACACCCAGTGGTGTGGAAGTACATGACATGTACCTCCTCGTTGCATTGTCTACCTCATCGAGTCAATTTACGCAAGAAAATGCAACACATTATCACTTTGTTTTAGTTTTATGAAACTCAAATGGTACACATCGTGTACCCCTTGGTCACATCATGTAGCACCCCCCCTGTTTATAGATTCTCGTGACCGAACTCCCCCATACTTCCGCGGACCCTTCTTCGAGCACCTCAGTCTTTGAAAACACGCAAATGGTCAATCCACTTAGATCCAGGACATTACATCAGATACCTCTCAAAACATTCTCATTCTTGTGAATTGAAAACCAACCTAAAAGGAAACAAAAAAGGGGTTGTCCATATAATCACCCCGTGAGATACCTCTCAAGGCATTTGCCACCACAGGAGCTCAACCACTTTAGTAAGACAACACAACACCTCAAGACAACCACAACAATCTCCGAAACACTATACCAGGAGATATACATCTCAGAGGGAGAAGTCCACAACAAGAAACAAAATAAAGCCATCTCATAGACAGGAAAGTTCTAAAACCACAAACGAACATCATCATAAGGAAAAAAGATAAAAATATAAAATAGATCGGGTTTCTGAGCCTCTATCTTTGACATGCATTCCCATGTACTCTCCTCCAGGCCACCAAGCTACCATAAGATGTGAACCAAGGTGATAGAACACCAGCGCAACACCTTCTCCTCACAGTCCAAAATCTCTATAGGCCACTCCTCGAATGTCGTATCATTGTGAACGTTGATCTCTCCCAAATCCATGATTTGAGAGTCATCATGAAGATAACGATGGATCTATGACACATGAAAAAAATAGGGTACCCTTCTCATTTGTGGGGTAAGTGTTATCTGATACACCATGGCTCTAACATGAGCCAACACCTAGAAAGGTCTAAGAAACTGGGGGAAATGCTTACTCTCATGAACAAACCTTCACTGCACATGATGTGGAGTCACATTCAGAAACACATGATCCCCAACATAAAACTCTAAAGGTCTCCTCCTTTGATCTTAATATGAATTTTAATGATCCTGTGCTACCTTCATCCACTCAATAATTACTTGAACTATATCTGTCGTGTTATGTACGAGTTTCATCCTAAGAATTGATGACTCTTCAACCCTAATCCATCACAAAGGAGAACGGAATGGTCTCCCACCCAAAGAATTTAGAAAACACCGTACTGATGGTGGAGTTAAGACTGTTATTGGAAGAAAACTCCACCAATGTTAAGTGCCTCATCCATGAACTTCCAAAATCCTGGTCACAAGTGTGAAACATGTGTTCTAGAGTTTTAATGGTCCTCTCTATCTGACCATTCATTTATAGATGAAAAATAGTTCTAAGGAATACCTATGAACCGAAATCATTTTGGATTCCTCTCTACACCCTAGAGGTAAAATGAGGATCTCAATAGAAAATGATAGTCATCGGGACTCCGTGGAGTCTCACCACCTCCTCCATATACTTCCTCAAAAAAACCATCAATAAGCTTGACCCCTTGATCACTATGAAGTTGGATGATTTCATTAAACGATCCATAAATATTTCCTCCCAATTCAAATTAGGAATATATAATGGATAGTGAAAACCATTGGGAACACGATGCTCATCATTCACCTTCAGGAAGACCAAAAATTGAGACACAAACTCTACAACTCCATGTTTCAACCTTGGCCACCAAAACTGACACCTCAAGGATCAGTACAACTTTTTCATGCCAGGATGCAGCGCAGAAGGTGAACTATGGAACTCTCTTAGAACCATTTCAGGCTTTTCCAAAGGAACTAAAAGACTTCCTTGATATAACACTCAGTGTTGTTCAGCCTCCGATAAACCATCATGGGCCTTTCCATAAACAACTCAGTCTCCCCGGACCTCTACCTTGAGATCCCCCAATTGAGACTCTTCCACTAAATGCACCATAGATGACTGCACCTCCATCTAAAAAAATCATTCCCTTCAACTAACTTCTTCTATATTTATATGTAATATTTAATGATCTTCCAACACTCTCCATGAATCACCAGATCCACACACTGCATCATTACAGGAATTCCTTCTCAGCGCATCACCTATAACATTTCCTTTTCCAGTTTTATTTGATATTTCAATGTCGTATTCCTATAATAACTCTATCCATAAATTTTTCCACAAGTTCAATTCATGATGGAAGAAAACATACCTCAGGCTCTTATGATCGATGAAAACCATAAAGCACTCTCCAATGAGGTAATTTCTCCAAAAATTCAGAGTAAACACCATTTTCGCTGATGAAAGATCATTGGTAGCATTGTTACATTCATGGGGACGCAACTACCGACACCCATAAGAAACAACGGATCTATAATTCCTTAGAACACACTAAAACCCCAGATGTGAAGGATTACAGAAACATCAACCTCAGCTCCCTCTGTTTTTAGAAACAAACCGGAGTAGTTACCAAATTCTACATTACATACATCAATGCTACCAGACCTTGATCAGTCTACATGAACTCTCGATCCATTCAGGTTAATGATGTCATCGAATTCACAACCTGAGAGGAATTGGATATGAATTTTATATAGTAGCCTGCGTGACCCAAGAAACATTACATCTATGACACTATATTCAGATATTACCAATACAAAGCTACTTCTATCATCGATGGATCCACAGCTACTCCCTGTTGGGACACCACATGCCCCAAGAAACAAACATCTCGAGCTGAAAACTCACACTTTTAAAACATCACAAATAGATATTGTTGATGAATAACTCCCAAAACAGCATTCAGATGCTCTGAATTACCCTCCACATATGTGAAGTACACATGGATTACATAGATGAAAACCACCACAAACACATTCAGGAACTCACAAACCACAACATTCATCAATCCCATGAACACAGCTGGAGCATTCATCGCACCTAAAAACATGACAACGAACGCGTAATACCCACGACGTCAACAAAAAGTGGTATTTAGTGTATCCTCATCCTTCACACGCATCAGATGATATCCTGACCCCAAGTCAATCTTCGAGAACCTACTTGCACCCTTCAGTTGATCGAATAAATCATAAATTTGAGGAAGATGATATTGATTCTTCACTATCAAATTGTTTAAGCGAAGATAATCAATACACAACATCAAATTGACATCATCTTTCTTTAGGAACAAAACCGGGGCACCACACAGGGTCAAACTTGACCAAACAAAATCACACTGCAACAGACTGTCGAGCTATAATTGTAGATCCTGTAACTCAGAATGGGTCATCCTATAAGAAGACATAGAGATAGGAGACTCTCCTGGTTGTATCTCAATCCAAATCTTGATCTCTCATCGAAGGGGTAATACTACAACCACTTCTAGAAAGACATTAGGGTACTCTTCTATGACCTTGGGAAACACCAACTGTTGATCCCTTGAAGAACTTAGCATCATCTCATCCATCAAGGATGATAAGGACAAAACATGTCATTGGCCCATTTCAGGGATCGCTCGCCACAAACACTGTTGGCTCACCATCACCATCTAGGAACACCACCTGCCTTCTGAATTAATTCAAGATAGACTATGCTGAATAAAACCAATCCTTGTGGAGGATGACATCATATGGTTGTATCCATAAACATATGAAATATTCCCAAGAGTGGTTCTTCCCTAGAACTAGATCATAGTCTCTACATACATCAAATAAGTCAGCTCTACCTCTAACTGGCATAGTCAATTCCAATGGAACTAGAAGCCTCTCTACCTCAAGTCCCAAAGCATAGATAAGGGTAAGTGATATGAAGGAGTGTGTTGCTCCTAAATAAAACAAGGGATACACCAAAGTAAAAAACAAGAAAAGGTTACCTCAAACAATAACTTTCTCACCTGGTGCTGGAAACAATAAAGTATGAGCCTAACCATGACCTAATCCATGACCTCTCTGGCCCTGATGATGACCTCCACCTCAGTCGTTCTCTTCTCTCTGAGGATGGGGAGCATCATAGGGCTATTCTCTACCTGCCCCATCAGCTCTCTAAAGATCCAAAGCTGGTGAAACCTTCTAATTCTACATCGACTGGATCTTTCTCAATAGAGAAACCTAGAGTGGAACATCTGGTGCAAGATGAATTCTCTCAAAGGTCAGGCAATATCACTAATAATGAACTCGGACTCTACAAGAAAAAAAATCACCTAATCTCATGGAAAAGGCCTGATAGATGCCTCCCTTGGAGAAACGATACATTGAGGGTTGGGACCTTCCCGCAGTTAAATGTACAGTCTTCTAACCTAAAAATCAGGAAACCTATACCACAAATCCTTTCCATGAGGAATCCTAATCACTTACCTCTCATGATGATATGGTTCTGGCTAATTTCTTCTCAATGACCTCTTCCCTTGACAACACCTCAAATATATGTCTTCAGCATAAACTAGGAGACCTGGCGCTAGATCATTGGGAACAAGGCCTCCTCCAAATTCCTCACCCTAGCCTCCTCATCTAGAAATAGTTCTGAACCATATTGTAAATGGTTCGTGAAATGGATTCCAAAACACTTGCACTCTGATGCTCCCTTGTAGAAGGGTATGTATCTCTGGGAGATTGGATTCCTTCAGGGTTGATGAATGAAACACGACTCAGAACTTTTCTCAAAACTCCCCAAATGAGATTGATAACTCCTTGTGATCCACGAGGAACAAGAACCACCACAACCTCACTTCTACATACTACATCATCACAAAAAAAAATACACACAGTACTCCATCCAAGAATAGATCAAACTGAAGTTTATCTCAACCTCATCCAACCAGTCTTATGTGACTTCCTTTGAAACGGATCCCTTGTACTTCTATAGACTCTAGAGATCAAACTTTGGAGTTTCCTCTTCCATGGTTTGTCATATTCAACCTCTACCCCGCAGAGATCAGCTGGCACATCCGGACAGACATCTTCTATGCAATCCTGGTGAGGATGTTGACCATGATCCATACCTGCAAAATAATAAACAATTATATCTCCTAACCCTAGAATATAGAATACTCATATTTAATTAAATATTTTTTTTCTTTTATTCTTTTTAGTTTAACTTATCCCAGGGTCTACCCAATAAATCACAGGCACAAATAAGAATGATGCATGATCCTTTCCCATGTCTCTACCCTACAACATATATTACCTCATTTAGTAGTCACTGTAAACAAAAATGTTCATGAATCTGACCACAGGAGAGCCCAAACGCCTATGTCTTAGCTAGTCTCCAGTGTTTACATCACTTGTTAAACTTGACTAACACCATTTCCAAACAAACCCATGAAACTTCACTTGTGCCTAACACGAATCTCCATCATGTCCCTCAACCACACCTATGATACCACTTTTTCATGACCCCCTCCCCACAAGGTGTACCCCTCATGGGCCAGCAATATGAGAAGGGAGATATTGACCCCCTGAGTCCCACCTCTATTAGGCCTCAGGTTGTTGACTAGAACTAAAGGTATAATAAACACACCAGTTGGATGCATTACCCTCTAAGAGAACACAGGTGGAATATAGTGATAAGACAGACACCAACCAACTCCAACTAGAACTGAAATATAAATTATATCCCAAGTACACATATGTAATGTCATGAAAAAACTACTACAACTAAAATGGAAAACTAAAAATTCCAAAAGAAAGTAAAAAACATCAGCAACCATGAATCCTGAATATCTCATGTAACCCCCAATATAGTAGTTACTAGACATATCTATATCCTTCTCCAAGTGGCTAAAAAATAGTTTATATATTTGTAGGGTGATTATAATGGTATACTTCATAGGATCCTACCAATATCATCTTATTAAAAAGGAAAGAAGACATTCTATAGCACAGTGAACAATAAGTGAAACCAACTCTTAACCTAAATATGTATATTAAGTTCCCAAACTCACCAGGTCTAATTTCACCAAGTATAACATACCAGAGTATATAAAATAATAAATAATATCAAGGGTACCTCAATACTACTTCCCGATTAATTTTCCTCTTTCCACCAACGTCACATGTCGTAAGCCAACTCTCTCCAAAAAGTCCAACTGAAGAAACCTGGGTGAGCACTACCACATGCACATTGAAAAATAAAAAACATTCGACAAGACACTTTGGAAAATCACAAGACCATCCACCCAACCAAAAGTAATTAGGTAGCTTTGGAGATCCACCAAAGCCCGCATAATGTGTCTCATATGTTGGCTATTATTCCTCAATCCATTACAGCCCATACGCCGAGTAAGGATCCTCAATCCATCACAGCCTATACATATTACACCTATAGTAGTCAATAATAAAATATATCTTGAATATATGTGTCTGAATAACCACAATCCATTACTCTTGAGCCTACCTACACAAGTATCTACCAAGAGAGGAGAGTTGGGCAAAGGGGGAAGTTAGTCATCCATCCTCCCATCAGAATATTAGGGAAAACACTACCCCCCCCCCTCCTCGGAGCCCAGAATTCCCAAGGTGTTAGTTTCCGTAACTGATATGGTGGGGTAGCATATAGAATCAAAAAACATACATGAATATAATATGTCTCACAACCATTCTATGGGAATGACCTATCCCTAAACAGAACTGCAGATAACCTGTTTCGTACCCCAGGTTTTCACTACTAAGACTTGGTATCCTATAAACACACAACCATTTCAAGATATTTGTTACATTAATTCATTGAATTTTTATTAGTTTCTCTTTAAATTAATTAATTATTCAAACATTAATTAACCATTAATAATTCTAAATAATATTCTATTTGTATCACACCAATGTTTCATGCCCTCAAGGCATAATCAAACTAGGTCCATGGCTTCTCAAAAAAAATTCCTCAACATTGGATCCCACATGATCCAACCACATAGGGTAACAAAATTTATTCAATAATTTATTTACAGTATTATTAAATCCCCATTTTCCTAGGCATTCTATAAAAACATTCTAAGCTGCAAAACACATGGGGTCTCGACACAGTGAGTATATGAACTACCAGTCAATTATTTTCTACCCATAGTAGGAGCTTAGACCCATCCTCCATCAAGAAGTGAAACACATAAAGCATGTGTCATACCCAACATGTCTTCACCTTTTATTAGAAGGTTGTTAGCAAAACTATTTGCCTTGAGTAGTGGAGAAAGTATAGATGATAAACAACTAAAAAGATTCAACAAGCATCCAATCATTCATATCCAATCTATTTCATTAATTCTAGTGTCCTCCCTAACATCCACATGCATAAACATATGCATCTCGCCACAATAGGCATCAACTATGGCCTCAACCAATGGGCCTCCCCACCCCCACATATCACAACATCCATCCTGGATCACATCACAACACAGGCTACATGAATCAAACCTCATATCAACTAGGCTCTTGAACATTAAACAAGGCATTCTACCTTTACAAGCATTGCATTCTCAAAGATCAATGCATATGGATCTTGGATTTTACAATCAAGATGGTAACTCAGATCCCAAACAGGAATTATCTTTTATCAAACAAATGGTTTTTAATCCATCTTAAATAAACTGATTCCTTATTAGTTGGTTTCAACTATAAGAAACCTAAAATTCATGTTATCATAGATACCACAAATTAATTAAACTATTAAATTAGCTTATCTTAAAAAAACAAGCACCAACATGCTTCATGTTTAATAACCAGCTCAATTAAACATGCACATCGACATCAATTTGATTAATATCAAATTACAACAACAACTACCAGATTAATTTACATATCACTTTATCTATATCCAATTAATTATCAATTAATTCATTGCTTTATGTTCTCTTCCAATTTCATCAAGAACAACATTCTAAAAATCAAGACATAAATATCACACTATCTAGAAAATCAAGGGGAAAACTATTTTCACAGTGCAAACTAACAACATATGATCAGACCAATTATTTTAATCCAGTTTAGGTATTTAATTTGGTTTTTTTGTGATCAAAAGGGATAAATCATGATAACTCTATGATTGATCATCAATAATTAGTGTAACAACAAATCCCCTAACCAAAAGATTATTGACATTCTTTGATCAAGAATGGATGAAATATGTGGATCATGATCACCTTCCCTGTAAAAAATTCATCCACACGAGGATGTCGTGGAACAAATACATCAACATAAACAAAAAGAAACTCTCTTAGAACCATGGAGATCAAAATCTGTTGCATGGCAAGGAGAAATGGGAGAAGAAGGATTGAGGAAAACTAAAGAACGGAGGTAGATCTTACCTAGTATTGAAGATGGATTGAAGAAAGGAAGCGGGGAACTGATCCAGGATGATGGAGTCCCCAAACATTGAATATAGAGGCGTTCAGGTCATCTAGGTTCGAGAGGTGGTGCACTCAAGCCATAGGGTTTGAAAAACCTGAGTGGCTAGGTGTCTTTAGAACACCCAGAAGCAGGGCTTTACACAATGTGTACATCCTCATTACATCACGTACCACCACAAGGCGACATACGATAAAAAAATTATCACCTTGGTGCTTTGTTTTTTTAACCCAAATAGTACACGTCGTGTTCCCCTTGGTCAGATCGCATAGTCCCCTTATTTCCATCTTCTCCTGGTTGAACTCCACAAGACTTCCCTTGAGCCTCTTTAGAGAACCTCGTACATCTAAAACAAACAAAGGGTCCATCTACATAGAATTGGGCCCATATAAAACCTATCTTTAACATTTTTGGAACATATGTAATATTTTCCAATAAAAAGTTGTTTTTTTCTTTTATTTAAATTTAATATTATTTTGGTAAAATCATTATTTAGATTGATTTCAAAGGAACATAAAATTTAATTTTTTATAAAATAAATAATTTATTTTCATAATAATAAAATGAATTGGAAATTTCATCCTGCACATAAATTTTATGCTTAGAAATACACTTCTTCTAAAAACATGTTTTTACACATTGCATGCGCTAATATTTTAATTCATATTTAAAACACATATTAATTTTTTCTAGTAAAATTGTTTCCATATTTTAAATCATTAGGTCCAAATTATGTATTAATTTAAATTTTATTTCAAGGACTAAAAAATGATTTACATTGGTACAAATATGTACTATGGTAAAACTAACAGTGGTAAAGTAAAAATTATAAGAGTAAAGGACATAAAAATGTGTTCAAATGAATGTTGATGTTTTTGTATGAATTATACCATATAAAAGTCAATTATTGTATATTTTTTAGAATTAGTTTTCTGTGAAACATATTCTCTCTTTTTATTTAGATGAAATATTTAAAAAAATCCATTCCCACCACTTATAAAAGTGTTCTCCCTCCACCCCTTCAGGTCCACCCTAAAACATTGAATTCATATTTAAAAACTACCATTATTTATTAATATATAATCATTTTATTTTACATGACCCTCCAAAAACAATTGAATGATCTAATACATCCAATTCTCAACATTCTTTTTGGGAAATCCCAAGTCCTCAAGTTGAGTACTTTTGTTTTCTAATTAATTTTCTATTATTTCATACCTTCCCAAATTCAAATTTATAATTACATTATAAAGAAATTGTTTTATTATAATTTTTTAATTATCATGAGGTAATAAATATTAACCCCCTATCTAATTTTCCATTAATAAAAATAAAACTGTAATTCTCATGTTGTGTGGATTATCGCCATCGGGAAGTGGAAACATCCATTTTCCAAAAACTACTCTCTTTTCATGATATAGTTGTTAATTTGAATTACATATATATATATAATATTTAATATATTTATTATTATTATGTTATAAATTATATTCTACCTTCTTTCTGTCCCATTCTTCATGAATTGAAAATATGAACCTTGCGTTTTGTGGACAAACGCCTCTATGAAGTAATATATTTCATTCTTCAGGAAGATAATTTTTTAATTTTTAAAATATATTCAAATAAAATTAAAATACATAAAATTAAATAAATAATTACATTATTATTCAGTAATTATGATGTTATTCCAAAAAAAACATCTTTCGTAATAATAATCATTCCTCAAATATGGTTTGTTCATGTTTACGTCGTTCTTACCACTCACTTAAAAAATAGAAAAAATAATACCATGGATGTAAAAGAGAACATTGATAATTATAATATATGATATAAATAACAATATAACGATTTTAATTTTTTCTTATTATGGTAAAATTAATTTCAAACTCATTAATTAAGATAGCCCCATTTGTTAAGGAAAAGTCATCGAAATATACTCATCATAGATTTAACCTTTAAGGATCATAAAAAACTCAATATATAATTAAATTATGACATTATAAATAACTATAAAACAATTAATTAATTTGAATTTTATGATATAATAAATGTGCTATTTGTGGGAATAATTATGAACAATGCTGCTATTATAAAACTAGTTAAAAAGGACCGTAATTAATCACACCTCATATAGAAAATAGATAATACGTAACTATTATATATTTATAGAACAAAAATAATGTTCTTAAAAGGATATAAAAATAATATGGTTAATAAATAGATTCAAAGGCATTAGTGGAATTCTAGAATTAAGATAACGGTTTATTACCTCAATTTTTAGCCCTAGAGACATATTTCTTATTATTGACTATGTTTTCTTTGTTAGGGTTTATATACTTCACATTTAAAAATATTTATTATTATAATCTCATTATTCATTGTATTTAATGTTTTCTTTATTCTAATTTTTATAAATATGTAAGTGTTGTTTGTCCCTATTTCCAATTCCATGAGACATGTTTTATATTATAATCCCCTTTTTTATTTTGGATAGTGTATCCATATCTATATTACCTAAAAATATAATGAATATATTTCACTTCATTATATTTAATTTCATGGTACCCTTATTAAATTTTTTTATTCTTATATTTCTATTACTATAATGTTTTTTACATCTCAACTTTTCTACATTTAGATATGATTTTTTATTTACCCCGAATATTCCCTTTTTTGGTGTATATACTAGTCTTTTATTAGCTTATAAATCCACTTGTACTATATTCAATTAGAATATTGTTGTGTAATTAAATATATTAATTATTTTTTATTTCTTAATAATCCCCTATATATAGGCATTATTTTTTATTCTAATGACATTCATCCATGAATACTATATCTCTTCCATTTTACTGAAGGTTGTTTAATTATATTCTATTCTTTGATTGATTGGATATATAATTTATATAAACATATACCCATTTCTTTAAATGGTGTTTGTTTTAGGATAATTGCATAAAATGTTATTCTATTTACTTATTATAGGGAAATTAAAAATAAATATACATATTATTCCAATATAGATGTTTATTGATTACTCATGGAAGTTGATTATATATTGTTAATGAATCAATATTCTTTATCTTAATAGATAATATTCATTAATTGAATAGAAAAATATTGAAATTTTTTATTTTTTTATATAAATATATTTTTTATTGATTATTAAGTACATTTAATTATAAATTAAATTGTTATTTATGTCGTTCACATGGGGAATTATTTGGACAAAAAAATTACTAGTGGGGACAATTATTAAATATCCCTTATATATATTATTTTGAATCATGTGAAAAAAAAATTATAAACCCAATTCAGTCATCGAGCCTTGGTTTTAGCCTTAACAACAAGAATAAAGTCTTGGTTGAGACCATGTTGGTAAAAGATATCCCACATTCTTCATCAACCACCATTAAATAAGTTATTATTACACAAGTGATTATTTTTATTTTTATTCCATTCATAAATTTATTTCAAACATATTTATTTAGTTATATGGAATTATCTGACACTTATTTATTCCTCTTATGTTATTCAATCCATGATAACTTTTGATATAAATTTTCCCATACATAGTTTTTTAACTCAACCTTCATGTGTTTCTATTTATATATATTATAAATAAAACTAGTAAAAAATATTTTTATATAAGAAAATATCATATATGAAAATTTTAAGGGAGATATTTAAGACATATTAGTGATTAATTAGTTTTATATATTGTAGGAAAAGTTTCATTTGTTTGATAAATACATGGTATTTATTAATTAAAGTATTTTTCATTATTATCTAAAAATTTAAACCTAAAATATCATGGGAATGATTGTAATTAAATATTATCTATAAGTCATGTAATTACTATATATTTATTTCTATGAATATATAGTTGGTATCAAATCTAGTATGTAACCTCTGTGTTTTAGGAACTAGACAGGGGAATGCATATATGGGGCATCATAGTTCATATCAGAGTAGGGTTTAAATATATTTAGAGGTTAAAGTGTTGATTTGTGATAATTTAGGTGTTCATAAGTTATGGTTGATAATAATTTTAAAGATATAGTAAACCATTTAGTTATGTTGAGATAATATAAAAAATTTTATGTATTCTGATAAGAGAACATTAGTGAAACCCCTAAGGATAAGTGTATAGAGAGTATAACATAACAAGTTTGTGGTAAATTTTAAATTATAGGGTTTTTCTAGAAATTAAAACCCTATAATGATAATGGAAATTGGATGTGGTTGTCATAAAGATGCATCTAGGGGTGATCACCCAGAAAATGGTTGGTTGAGTATTAACTCAATCTATACTCTGGTGCATAATGAGTAGGCCTAATACTACACACCTCAACAGACAATATAGTGGAATATTCTTTAGTAAATAAAATTATCATAACATGGCATTACATATTAAAATGTATTTATTATTGTAAGGAATTTGGTTAAGTAATTTCATATAACCCAAAATAAAAAATCTAATATTTAACCAGGAGTGAGTTAGGTTTAAATGAAATCTAATGTTATTATTTGGATGAATAAGACATTTTAAAGCTGAATTAGTCTTTTAATTATCATAAAAATATCCTACTATGGTGTTAATTTTTCTTTACTCACATTAACGCCTTTTAGTTTTATCAATTATTGAATACCATGTGAATTATGATAATGGGGGATTTCAATGAAATTGTGGCTAATTCCTAATTGAGCAACCGAACCAGATAATAACTGAAGTAATAAATTTTTATTATTATTAACCAATTATCAATAATTTTATTTATCAGTGTGAATATAATTGAGTTTCCAAATACACCAAAAAATATTTTCATGCATTCTTATATAAGTTTGTGTGACGAAGGAGATGAATATGATGAAGGAAATAAGATTCAATTTTGTAGGTGTCAATAATGTTGGAAGAAAACTCCAAATTAATGTTTGAAATGAATGGGGATTTTCATCATGTGTGGAAAACATTTTCATAATGAAACAAATTTAAAAGGAAATATAATGAAATTAGTTAATATGGTGAAGGGAAAATATTTATTTCTTAGTTTTATGAAATATATTATAGTGGGTAGAAACTTTAATGTTACATCTTCAGTTATAGTTATCTTTTAGATACTATTAACTTTTTTATTGAATGAAAACATGATTTTAGAGGATGTAATTTTTTTAATGGGGGATAAAGTAATGCCTTAAGAATTTAAATTGTATATTTTTTTAGCACATAATGAATTCAATATCTTGATTCACCTAAAACACCAAATAAAAAAACTGTGAAATGGAATATAATTATTAAAATATAGAAATAGAATTGGATGGAAAAAATAGTTATAAATGAATTATGAAATATATGTTGAAATATAAAATAAATGTAATCATTAATTTTAATTCATTGATAAATATAATTAGTGTAGCTAAATATCTAGTAATAATAGTTTATGATTTAAAATATAACACTTCTAAATATTATTTTAATCTACTTTATTTCATGATTCTAACTATACTATGGATAAAATAAATTATTGATATGACTAATATGTTTTCACCAAATTTTATTAGTTATTGACAATAAATAAGAATAATAATAGATAATATATTAAAATGTTCTTTTCTTATGAAAAATGTTTTCATTATATACTTGTGTTATTATTAGAAAGTTTTATTCTAAAATTTTATACTTTTAATTAGAAAAAATTTAATTCATTATTTTATTTCTATTAAAAAAATTATTTTATTAATATTTTGTTGAATTTTTCTAAAAAAAGTGATTTTAATGTGATTAATGAAAAATAATATTTTTATTAAAACTATAATTTTTATGATCTTGTAATTATATAAAAATATATATAAGTTCATAAAACTATTTAATTTATCAAATAAAAATATAGATACTTAAATATCATTATTTATATAACTAACATGTATTAAACATTTTAGGAACATATGTAATATTTTCCAAAAAATATATTTTTGTTTACTTTTCTATTAATTAATAATTATTTTTAGTAAAACTCTGATTTTAAATGATTTTAAATCCATTAAAAAATTATATAGTAAGGAAATTTATTTCCTTAAAATCAATATAATTTTTAATTTCATAGTAATTGTGAATTGTAAGCTCAAAAATACGGTTTTTCTAAAAACGTTTTCAGCCTGTTACATTTACTAATGTTAAAGCTTCTTTTTTTAGTAGAATGAAATTTTATCTCATAAAATGGATTTCATATATGTAATAGCTAATTATAATTATTAAATAAGGTTCATTTTATTTTTATACATAAAAATTTATTTACTTAGGTAAAAAATAATTAACATAGTAAAACCCAAAATAGTAAAACATAAAATTCTAAGAGTATGGGACTTTGAAAAATGTTTAAAACATATTTTGAAATGAATATTTTGGAATTATAGATCATTTATAATCCTCCATTAAATTTTTTTACATTTCATTGGACTTCTTCATATGTGAAATATTTGATCTCTTTATATCAAGTTAAAATAATTAAAAAGAATGTCATTATCATGCATTATAAAAGGATCCTCCCACCACCACTTCAAGAATATACATAATTTTTTATATAAAAATGAAACTTGGGAATTTTTCATTTCCCTATAATTATATTCCTTTTCCTTGATCCTCTTTTAACTTGATATTAGCTCGTGACATCAATTTTCAAGGATTCTTCAAAGGGAAATTACAAGTCATCGACGTGTGTAGTTTTTTTAACAAACTTCTTTTCCTTTATCTCTTACCTTAAAATATATAATATTATAATTATTATATAATTATACAATCATTTTTTATTACTGATATATTATTCTTATGGAATAACTATTTTCTACATTTTCCCAATTCATTTAAGAAAAAAATACTGTTATTTTTTCATTATGAAAGCTACATACACCACAAAAAAACAACTTATGTTTGTCACAAAAAACATATGTTCCCAAGTTATAAGGTTAAAATTGAAAAAAAATAGTGATATATATATTTAAATTATTATTATCAAGATTAAATTTCTAGTTCGTCTTTTTTCTCTCTCATTATTTTAGAAATGAAAATGTTAATCATGTGTTATGTAGTCTACCGCCCCAAAAAAGTATCATATCTCATTTTTCATACAGTTTATTTATTATTTATAAAACATATTAAAATATTATTCATCTCCTTAAATGTATCTACAAATATCCTTGGTGTATTTTAATAATTACATTATTCCAAAATAAACAACTTTGATTATTATAATCATTCATTAATTATGGTATGTTCATGTTTGGATCAGTTTAACCACTAAATTGAACAATATTGTAATATAATATCATAGATGACTATTAGAACATAATTACCGATAATATATGATATAAATAATAATGTAAATATTTAATTTTGTTATTGGAATGGTTAACATAGTAAATATGATACCAATATTCATTTCTAAAATACCATTGAAACATGCTTACCTCTGATTTAAACATTATATATTATAACTAAAACTCACAGATATTGTCATTATAGAATTTAAAATAATTATAAGGAATCAATGATAGTACCAATTAGGAACTGGTAATGATGAAATTTGGGAGAATAATGAATAACAACGCCACTATTATGAAAGTAATTCAAAATGGTCAACATTACTCACAAACCATTTCGAAAATAGATAATTAATAATTAATATATATATATATATATAATTTTAAATTATGTTTATAGAAGCTATCATATATTAATAATTCAATTAAATGGATTATTAATAATGTACTTCAAATTATAAAATAGATTCAGTAACTTTTGTGTAATTTAGGAATTAAGGAAGGCGTTTCATTTCTCAAATTTCACCGATTGAGTCGTATTTATTATTATAGACAATGTTTTCTTTTGTATGGTGGATCTATCTCATACATGGTTCTTTTAACTAGATAATATCATTATTCATGGTATTTAATTTTTCATCTGAACTTTTATTCTTCAATGGGTTTTGATTTGAAATTTTCTAATTATGTAACTACTATTTGCCTCTATTTTCAGTTACATGAGAGTTTTCTATTATTATGCACCAAATTATATTTTATATTGTGTATTAAATATCATACATCCTTCATGTATAATAATTATATTTTATTTATTTATATTTTAATTTCATGGTATGCCTATCATGTTAATTTAATTCAGATGTTACCATTACCATAAGAGATTTATCATCTCAATTATACTTTATTGGTCTAAGATTTGTATTCACCGCATTTTTCCATTTTGTACTGTAAATATTAGTCATTTATTACATTTAAATCCTATCATACTTTTAAATATTCTTGTATTAAACTTGGGTAAAATCTATTACTTCTTCTATCTTTCTTAATAATCTATCATGGATAGGCATTATTTTTTTTCCAATTTCTTTCCTATTTTAACTCTATATATTTCCTACCATTAACTGAATTATGTTTTCATATATTCCATATGTTGATCAAGTAGGGATATTATATACCAAACTATATAAACCATTCTCTATGTAGTTGTCAGGACCCATCCCCCGGGGCCCATATAGTAACTTCCCCAAAAAAACCTTCTATAGGCCAGGGGCTGGCGACTAGCACCAAAGGCATAATCCCTAAACTGGGAAGGTATTGCCTTTATAAACTGAAACACAGAACACTGTTTATGAAACTGGAAGTAAAAAACTAAGTAAAACTGTATACAAAAGAGAGTGCAGAAAGTAAATGGGGCCAGAAATACAATCACAACAATAAAGTACAAGGAAAAGGAAAAGTACATCTACAACTTGAAGAAGAAAAATATAGAGGCCAATAGGTCGTCCTCCGGGGTTCCTACCTGAAGGGTAGGTACATATGGCCTCCCCAGCACTCCACGTCCTTCCATCTGCTCCGTGTACCATCTCGCCAAGTTTTCCACTCCGGGTACTGTCCAGTCCTACTACTCTCTACCTCAGTCAGTGATGTCTGTCTACTGCAACCAACACAACCATGTGTGGGCATATCCCATGTAGGGGTGAGTGTAACGATACTCAGTAGGGACCCCGAGATACTCAGGGTCTCACAAATTCCATCAAGGATAAACCAAAAATTTATGGAAACAACTAAAAACCGTTACATGGGTATATGATCATACATATACCTAAGTTATCTAGTAACCCATGTCACTCATGAGGTAATCACAAAATTCATCGACTCAGCTAAAACCAGGATTTTATTAAAGGGATAGTAGAAAGTAACATCCACAGTAAAACATTCAGAAACTCAGCAGATGGTGTACTCCTCCTCTATTGAGTACAATGGGCTTGCCAGGTCACACAGAGGTGCTTCCCACTTTCCTGGACTGATGTGGAACTCTTGCTGTCGAGTACCATAGGTCTGCTGCGTCACACAGAGGTGCTCCCCACTGTGGGTCTGCCATACTCACATTGAGGTTCTCCCCATCGTAGCCCGCTGAGGTACTCCTCCTATCGGCTACCATGGGTCTACGGTGTCACACAATGGTACTCCCCACTGTGGTTCTACTGTGTCACACATAGGCTCTATCCACTAGGATAGTCGAAACACTTTGATTCGAAAGGTCATCGGTTGTCAGGTATTAGCCAGTTAATAGGTCTTCGTACTCCGCTTTCTCGTCTCTGGGAGGATCCACCCCACAAGCTACAAGTCAATACTCCAACCTTCACGTAGTCCCATTTAGAAGTATCTCAAAGTTTAGGCTCATCATAAGGGTCTCAACGCAACAGACGGCGCGTCAATCGGACGCCCAGTCCGTGAGTTATTGGCATTTCCATTCTAAGGGCCCAATTGGATTTTAGGTTCAAAACAACCCAACCATACCCCAACTATGTCCAAAAATCATGTGCGGTATTCTAAAATAACCATATCGCTCTATGCTTTCTATCACCGCAAATAGTTCGTTGACCGGACACACGTGGCACATGTTATGGGCGAAAAGGTGTGTTCGGGTCAGACGGTTTCGGACTGGGGTCCGACCCTATCCATGGGTCTGACCCAGTCCGCGGATCTGATGCAACTCGAGGGGTGGCTAGGCCCGAGGGACTATCTAGGCCCGAGGGCGGCCCGGCTAGAGGGGCCAGCCCATGTGGCCTGGCTGGCTGCCCGCCTGGCCTGCTGGCGGCCCGCGTGGCCTGGTTGGCGGACCGTGTGTCCTCCTAGCGGCCAGAGTGGCCTGGCTGGTGGCCTACATGACCAGCTAGCGGCCCGCGTGGCCTGGCTGGCAGCCTATATGGCTAGCGATTTGCCGACATTTTCTGGCCAGCCTGCGTCTGGCGGCGCCCTGTGGGGTCGGCCCTAGCCGCAGGTGGGGGGCCACCTGGTATCCAAACAAAACTGGCACTAGGCACTGATTAAGTATCTCGTGGGACCTAGGGGGTCACTCCTCGTTCGAATGAACAAGCGGTCTACCGATTTCTCACAACTTGTGGTCGGCCGATGTCGGACACCCCTTCTATTCCACTGCGGCCTGGCCTGGCCACGGCCCCCTGCTCCTCCACGCGACATGATGGTGTTTCTCCCTTCCGGAAACCCGGAGGCCTTGTGCCACCGGTTCCTTCGTGGCCGGCCCGACGTCGGTCAAGTTCCTCCGCCGCGGTCCACTATTATGGTGGCACCGTTGGATCTCTTCCGTCTTCAACAAATTAGAACAATCAAAGGGTAAGGGTTGGGTCATGTTCGTGCGGTCCAATCCCTACACATTATGTTGAAATCAATCGGAAATTCTCAATCAATAAATTGATCGATGTAGAACAGAAACAAATTCAAGTCAAACCCCTATCTCAGGTTCGTTGATCGTTCATGGTGGAAGATAAGTTTGGAAAAGACAAAGTTGAAGAATAATTCATCGGTGTTCCTCGTGGAAGATGGTTTTGTTCCTCGATCGAAGGTTCATCATTGGTGGAAGAGGCGTTCTTCATTGGGAGGATAATTCTCCATGTTCTTCCAAAGCTCCAGCAACTGAATAGATTCCAACCCAAAAAATTAAATAATAGATTTTTCTATTATTTAATTGTTGGAATGAATTCAAAAGATTTCAATTTTAATTAATTAATGTTCCATTTATAAATTCAGGTGGAGTGGCACTTTAAACAGGGCAGTTCAAGAGTTTTCCCCCACTTATGGGGAGTTCAAGGAATTAAGAATCTCGGGTGGTCCCCAGCTTAATTATCCTCCCAATGGAGGTTATGCTCAGGTGGGACCCACCACCATAACCTCCAATGGGAGGTTCGGGTGTGGTGGACCCCACCTCTAACCTCCCCTTGGAGATTTTTACCGCCAAAATAAAAATAATCTACAATTATTTTTATTTAACATTATTATTAAAACCTCTAAAAAATTAACTTTTATTCCCGACCAACTGCTGTCGAGGTGAAAGTCTTCTTATGTGAATATCGGTGCTGCGAGTTCAACGGTGCCCTCAGATTTCATTTCTAAGCACTGGTTCAAAAGTTATAAAATCCAACTCGTACGTTTATTGAACATATCCGAATAGAACATCATAAATTGATTCCATGAACACCGAGACTCAGAATCATGCACCGTAAATTTTCGCGGACTCGTAAAAATCCTATGAATTTAAGAAAAAATATTCCGTGGAATTTCTGGGCCTTTACATTCTCCCTACCTCAGGTATTTACGTCCCCGTAAGCTATAACTAGAACTAAGGAAACAAATGGGGGTACTGAGCATGCATCTGAGCCTCCCGCTCCCATGTGCTCTCCTGGAGGTTCTCGTGCAGCCAGTGAATGCGCACCATAGTTATCGACCGTACACAAAGGACATGTTCCTGTCGATCCTCGATCTCCTCTGGAACCTCTGTGATATTTTCCATGTCATCGATGTTCTGCTCTCCATGGTCAATGATGTGGGATGGGTCATGCACGTATCTCCTCAGTTGAGATACGTGGAATACATCGTGCACCCAGTGCAACTGAGGTGGCAGAGCCAAGCGGTAAGCCACCTCGCCTACTCTACTAAGGACCTATAAAGGTCTAATGAAATGTGGAGATAACATTCGGCCTCTTCCAAATCTCTGTAGACCTCTTCAATGTGATACCCATAGAAAAATGTGGTCTCCATCCTCGAAATCCAAATGTCTTCATCTCCTATCAACATACGACTTCTCCAGGCTCTATGCAGTCTTCATCCACTCTTGGATGATCTTTACCCTCTACGTGGTAGACCATACCATCTTTGGTCCCACTAGTGCTGACTCTCCTAGGTCTGTCCATCAAAGTGGTGATCTGCAAGGTCGACCATACAAGGCCTCCAACGGTGTCATACCAATGGTAGAGTAATCGTTGTTGTAGTAGAAAAACTCTACCAAAGGTAAGTGATCCTCCCAGTTGCAACCAAAGTCGAGGACACAAGATTAGAGCATGTTCTAGAGGGTCTTAATGGTACGCTCAGTCTGACCATCTTTCTGAGGATGGAAGGTGGTGCTCAAGTGAAGCTGTTTCCTGAAAGCCTCCTGGAACCCCTTCCATAGCCAGGACGTATACTGTGTGTCACGGTCGGTGACAATAGAAGATGTTACTCCATGCAACCACACAATCTTATGCACATAGAGGCATCACAAACTCTATACTATGCCCTGCTCTTTGATAGGTAGGAAGTGGGCCGACATGGTGAGTCGGTCAACGATCACCCATATCGAATCCTGACTCCTGGATGTACATGGAAGACTCGTCATGAAGACCATGGATATCCCATCCCACTTCCACTCTGGGACCTATAAAGGTCATACCAAGCCTATTGGTACCTGGTGCTCCGCCTTCACTTGCTGACAAGTGAGGCATCGTGAGAAAAACTCAACAACTTCCTACATCATACCTAGCCACCAGTGTTGTCGTCTGAGGTCTTGATACATATTCGCCACTCCTGGATGTACTGCTGAAGCGGATGTGTGGAACTCCCTCAACACTTCCTTCGGAAGTGAAACCGGTACCACGGTACATCCTCTAAAAAGGTTGACATGCTTTGAACCTTCAGAAAATCCATTAGGTGCCTGCCCAGTGGATATATGAGCACGTCAGGTCTCGCAGTCAGCATCCCCATGATGTGCCTCCCTTACTCAGTGAAGAATTGGAGGAGTGACTATTAGAGACTGTAGAAAGGTTGCCCCGTCTCTATCCACGAAAGATATCTGTAAGGCTGTCAGCTAATTTTTCTCCTCTCCTAGTAGCAGTATACCAGATCCTCTGCTGAGTGCATCCAGAACATTGTTCCCCTTCACAAAAGTATAGACTATCTCGAAGTCATGGTCCTGGAGGAACTCAAGCCAACGCTGATGTCCCAGTTTCAGGTACTTATGGGAGAAGATATTCCTGAGACTCTTGTGATCGGAGTACATTCGGAGATGCTCTCTCATCACATAATGCCACCACATCTTTAAGGCGAAGACCACTATTGCTAACTCCAAGTCATGGGTAGTGTAGTTCTTCTCGTGTTGTCTCAACTACTGACAACCATACGTGGTCATAGCTCGCTCCTGCATCAAGACACACACGAGTCCAGTCCCTGATGCATCGCATTAAACTACGTACCATACGCCTTCTTCTAGAAGCCTCAAGATGGGTGCACCAGTCAGCCTCTGCCTCAACTCCCGAAAGCTCTATTGGCATCTATCTAACCACACGAAGGGTTTCCCCTTCTTTGTCAAGGTTGATAGTGGTGTTGAAACTCTGGATGAAGTCTAGAATTAATCTCCAGTAGTATCCATCCAAGCCCAAGAAACGTTGTACCTCCGTCACACTCCTGGGTGGCTCTCAAGCAAGTAATTCATCGATCATCGCTGGATCCACTGCAACTCCAGCCTCCGATATGACGTGTCCCAAAAAGTGAACCTCTTGAATCTCAAACTGGCACATTGAGATCTTACCGTAAAGCCAGTGCTCTCAGAGTGTGTCCAGTACTATGTGTAATTGGTAGTCATGCTCCTCCTCAGTAGCTGAGTAGATTAGAATGTTGTCAATGAAGACCATGACAAAGCGATTGAGGTAAGGATGGAAAATCCTATCAATGAGACCCATGAACACTAATAGAGCGTTCGTTATGCCAAAGGGAATAACAAATAAAATATAGTGGTCGTATCAACACCTGAAGGCTATCTTATTCACATCCTCGTCATGAACTCTGAGCTAGTGATAGCCTGATTTGAGGTCTATCTTCGAGAACTACCGTGCTCCCTTAAGATGATCAAAGAGGTCGTCAATCCCCGGTAGTGGGTACTTGTTCTTCACTAACACCTAGTTCAGGTGACGGTAGTCGACACAAATCCTCAACATCCCATCCGCCTTCTTGGCATAAAAATCAGGGCTCCCTAGGGAGAAACACTATGCCGGATGAATCCCTTCTCCTGTAAGTCCTCCAGCTGTACCCGCATCTCACGAAGCTCAACGGAAGCCATCTGATATGCTGGAGTAGATATCGTTGTCATCCCGGGGTACAGGTCTATGTAGAATTCCACCTCTCTACAAGGAGGTAGTCCTAGAACATCGCCAGGGAAAACATCTGTGTACTGGTCCACCGCTACAGGATATGTCAGACTCTTCACATCAACTACTCGGAGGGTAAGGCAAGCCAACTGGTGAGAGATTGGCTGCACCCTCCTCCAAGTAAGACCGTCATGTGATGCAAAGGATCCCTTCTCACCAGTGAAGGTAAACCTGGTCCCATCTCTACGGACAGACCAAACATTTCTTCTAATAAAATCGATCTGAGCATGAACTGTAGGTAACCACTCCATACCCAAGATGAAGTAGTAAGGCATCGACACCACCACAAGGAGATCCCAGCTGATTATCACACCTCCTAGAGTAAGCTGACAATGCCGGCACTAGTGCATAATTGTCGAGTCTACTCCTGTAGGAGTCTCTAGCCGTAAGGATCGAGCCAACGGCTCCATCAGAATCTCCAAGCTCCGAACGTGGGTGGTGGGAATTAAATAATGACTGGAACCTGTGTCTATAAGAACTGAAACTAAGGTAGAGTAGACATAGATAGTACCTCAAATAATCTCTAGAGCTCCATGGTCGTATTCCTCAACTTCCTGAAGCTGAGATCTCCCATGTCTGCTAGCTCCCTACGATCGGGGTGGTCTTCATGGTGGTGGTGGTGGCAACACCTAGAAACGTCATCCACCGCCAGCTGCTCGACCAGCTCCTCTACCATGTCTGCCAATGCCCTGTGGACCGCCTCGATCGAACCTCTGCCTCTGCTTGGAAGGTCCCTCAACCGACTACTGATCGTCTGTAAGGCGGTTCAGACAGTCACGTGCCATGTGATCCTGCCCGTTGCATGAGTAGCACTTTCTAATCTTGGTATATGAGTCTCTACTCTGTGTGCCCCGCACAACTGATCCTAAGTCATACGGTCGACCACCCATGGGTCTGGTCCTCTTGGACCTATGCATCATCTTTTTAATGCCAGCTGTAGAAGACTCAGTTGCCTATCGAATAGTAGTGGGTTTCGCTGCTGTTGACTGCTCAGCAAGAAAATTCTCTACTATGAGGATTCTCTCTAACACCCTCGTGTGCGTCGGGATGCTGAGAGAGATCATCGATGCCCTGGTCTCTCACCTGAGCCCCTGCTCAAAGGTCTGGGCCCTGAATAATGGGTCTCGTACCATATTTGCGGAGTAGTGTGAGAAGTCGGTGAACCTCGCTGAGTACTGTGCTACTGTCATGTTGCACTGCTACAGATGAAGTAGCTTATGTATCCGCACCACTAGAAGGGTGGCTGCAACAAACTTTTCGCGAAACAGGCTCTCTAAGTTTGTCCAGAGTAGTGTCACCTCGTCATGCACCTAGAGCATTAGGCTCTACCATATGCCTACTGTTGCCTGAAGGAGGCTGGCAGCAAGGATCACAATGTAGTCTACTGGTGTCCCTACTAGAATAAAAACTCTCACCACTGCCTCCAGCCAATACTCACCACCCTGTGGCTCCGTCTCTCCCCGTAACATGGGTGGCCTCCAGCACTGGAACTCATGAAACGTGCTCAGGCAGCTTGCATCATCCACTACTGGGGCTAGTGGCATTGGTGTCCCAACGGGTAGTGGTACCGCTGGTGCCTCTGATGGTAAAGGGCCCTACACTGAGGCCTCATCACTCGGTGGGTAGTCAGAGCGTATGATCTCGGGGCTTTGCAGGGAGGCATCCTGAAAGAAACATATGTGACAGGATCAGAAGTTATATTTGGTGAGCTGACGTAGTTGAGCTGACATAATAAATCTTTTAATGACATGCACACAATTAGTGTTTTCATGCACTATGTTTGAAATTAGAAGTCTGGGTTCTGGTGTATGGATATGCCAGCTACCACAAAAACACTGGACTGAATGAACTAAAAACCTCCCTCAGTACCCTTAATATTATTCCTTCATAGAAATCAAAGATAAGAGTCCTAAGTTCTATGGTAGAACTGAAACCTCTGATACCAATTTGTTACGACCCGTCCCCCAGGGCCCATATCCTAACTACCCCAATCCCTCCATTCATAGGACAGGGGCTGGAAAATAGCACCAAATTAATAATCCATAAACTGGGAAGGCATTTCCTTTATAAAATAAAACACACACAACAGAGTACGCAACTAGAAGTAAAACACTATGTAGAACTGTATAAAAAAGAGAGTGATGAAATTATAGGGGTTGAAAATATGATCCCAATAGTAAAGTACAAGAAAAAGTACAAGTAAAAGTACAACTGAATGAATAAAAGTAAAGCAGCCACTGGGTCATCCTACGGGGTTCCTACCAAAAAGGTAGGTGAAGATGGCCTCATCGGCACCCCATGTTCGTCCGTCCTCTCTGTGTATCGTCTCACCGAGTGGTCCACGTCCAGGTACCATCCAGTCCTGCTACTCTCTACCTCAGTCAGCATTGTCCGTCATCTGCAGGAAACACAACTAGGTTTGGGCATATCCCATGCAAGGGTGAGTATAAAGATACTCGGTAGGGAACCCAAGACCCTCAAGGTCTCATAAAATCCAACAAGGATAAACCAAAAAGGTATGAAAACAATGGACAACCATTACTTCGGTATATGGCCATACATATACCTATGTTATCTAGTAAACCATTTCAATCATGAGGTAAAAACAAAAGTCATTGACACAGCTCAAACTAGGATTTTATTTGAGGGATAGTAGCAAGTAACATCCACAGTCAAACAGTCAGAAACTCGGATGATGGTGTACTCCTCCTCTGTCGAGTACAGTGGGTCTTCCGTGTCACACAAAGGCTCTTACCACTTTCTTAGACTGCTTTGGTACTCCTCCTGTCGATTATCATGGGTCTGCTGTGTCACACAGAGGTGCTCCCCACTGTGGTTCTATCGCGCTCACACAGAGGCCCTCTCCCTCGTAGCCTACTGAGGTACTCCTCATGTCTAGTACCTTGGGTCTACCGCGTCAAATAGAGGCACCCCCCACTGTGGGTCTGTTGCATCACATAGAGGCACTCCCCACTGGGCTAGTCGAAACACTCCGAGTTGAAAGGTCAGCAGTCGTCAGGTATCAGCCAGCTACTAGGTCTCCGTACTCCGCTCGCTCGTCTCTGGGAGGATCCTCTCCACAAGCTACAAGTCGATACTCCAACCATCATGAAATCCCGTGTAGAAGAATCTCCAAAGTACGCATCTTCATAAGGGTTTTAATGCAACAAACAACACATCAATAGGACGCCCGGTCTGTGAATTATTAGCATTTCCCTTACAAGGGCCTGGTTTGATTTTAGGTTCACACTAACCTGACTATACCCAAATTGTGTCCAAACCTCAAGTGGTGTATTCCAAAAGAACTGCCTCACTCTATGCTTTACGTTGTCATAGACGGTTCATCGATCAGACACCTATGGCCCAAGTTATGGACGAAAATGTGTCCTCAGGTCAAACGGTTTCGGACTGGGGTCCGACCCTATCTGTGGGTCTGACTCGATCCGTTGGTCCGACCCGGTCCGCAGGTGCAACCCGGTCCATGGTCATGACTTGGTATGTGGGTCTGACTCGGCCTGAGGGAGCGGACCGGCCTGAGGGAGCGGCTCGGCCCAAGGGTGGCCCGTCCTGAGGAGGCGGCCCGGGTGCCCTGGCGGGCATCCCGTGTGGCCTGCTTGCGGACCGTGTGGTCGGGCAGGCGGCCCGCATGGCCACCTGGCGGCCAAGGGGACCTGGCCGGCTAGCGGCTGGTGGCGCCCTGCGGGTCCCACCGAAGCCGCGAGTGGGGGGGGGGGGTTCCGTACCCCCCTGATTTCCGAAAAGAACCAGTGCTAGGCGCCCGTTCAGTGTTGTGCAGGTCCCAGGGTGTCCCGCATTGTCCGGCTGGCCAAGCGGCCAGCCAGTTCCGCACTGCCGACGGTCGTCCGATGCTGGATGCCCCTTCTCCTCCAACGCGCCCCTCCGTGGCCGCGGGTCACATCCACCGTGCGGCACGACGGCTCCGCGCTCCCTCCGCCTCAGTCGGGCCTGGTCGCGGCCCCCTACTCCTCTGCGCGGCGCGATGGTGCCGCGCCCCCTCCTCCGCGGCCCGACCAGGAAAAAAATATCTTCATTGAGTTTATCTTCCTTATAAATTTTGGAATGCATGTTTGGACAAAAATATTTTGGATTAGTATAAATGTTGGAATGGATTAAGTTAAACATTGGATACAATTTTATAAGGTTAAAATAAACTTCTTAATATTATTTTGGATTGTTATAAAAATCACTACTCGGAGGTCGGGTGACAACCCTTCACGTCCGGGAAAACCGCGATACATGAACCTGCAACCGAAGAGTGACCAGGGTGCATCACCTATCACTGCCCTACATGATGACCTTATTTGTATAATGTAGTTTTTTTGTATATTCTGAGAAATTAATTATAAATTCATTATTTTTGGAACCCTATATGATTAGTATAAATAAAATATTTTTCAATTCTATTATCATTTAGAGTGAAAGATGAGTTTGTAGTAGACATTAGTAAAAGGGTGGAACTCTACTTTTCAAATAAATATTTTTTATCGTATTCTATGAAGAAATGAATTCTTAAACATTACGTAAGGGATCTTAATACCAAAAATGTGTTATCCTAATACATTTTTTTTTAACCGATGATATTTTACATTATCTTAGATTGATGGTTTTGAGGCCCTCAATTTTACACTTGTTTTTGATTGATTACCTCAATCACTCTCGATAAATATTTACATTTTTCTAAAATTATGTGTCTCTAATAGCCACTAATGTTCTCCTAATCAGGATCCTAATTTTGTGGGGAATTTTCATTTCCCTTTTCCTCTTATTAAGACTACATTTTATTAACCCAATTTCCGATGTTGGTTTTCCACAAAAGTATTTTTCTATTTTTAACCTTTTATTTTTGAAGAAAAATTTCAAATCGGGAGGATGCAATTTATTTAATGAGGGAAAAATGTAACACCCCCAGATTTTATAGTACGTTATCTCTTCAAAATAATTAAATAACTTGTGAAAGAAACAACAACGAGTCTGAGTGCACCAATACATACCAAACTAGCCATTCAAAAAGTGATTGTTAATTGTATTAACTTCATTTAGAATTTTAACATAAATATTTTGTGTTTCTTAGACATAATATAAGGAAAAAATTCAATTTTTCAGATAAAATAAGTATTTTTCAAAAAATAAAAATATACCACCTATTTAATAGAGAATTTTTATTAAAAGAGACATTTGAAACTTTTATATACACAATTTAATGAAATTAAATTCTTTATTAGAATCGGGACATAAAATTTCAGTTTGGATAAATTTTTTGTACTTTTTTGATAACATTCATATTTTGATGAGGAGTGAAAAATACTAAATTTTAATTGAAAACAATTTTTTAATCAAAATATTTTATAGTGTTAAATTATGCATTTGAATGGTTTTTAAGTATAATTATATTATATTTTTATCATTTAATTTAATTTAGGTCATTATAAGTAATTTCACATTTAAATTTGATATAAATACATGTCAATCTTTTGATAGTTTTTACTTTTTAAAACCCCGCTTTTTTGGTTTTGACAATAGGAAGCAATTTTAAATTAATTATTGAAACTTCTATGTTTTGAATTTGGTAAAATATAATTCATTTTTTAATTCATAATTTCAAATTTATATTAAGGTGATTTTGTGGTATTTTCCTGAAAACATTCAATTTTGGATGAATAGTGAAAAACACTGCGTTATTGTTTAAAATCGAATTTTTATGTAAATAATTATTTATTTTATTTAAATTTATTTTAAACCAAAATAGATATATAATACCTATATGTGTTCAATTTAATTTATTGGAGTCATTTTATAATAAAATTAGATGTGTAAATATTTATTGAACTTTCTATCGACTTTTACCCAGCTTCTAGGAACATTAGCTAATTTGCATAAAACAAAATTTTACCACATTTGTGAGTTGAATTTCAAAAATTTGAGACACACAGTTTACATCAGTACGTGAAATTTGATTCAATATGATGAAAATAATTTTGGTTGAATAATTACTTTTGACATTTATTTACCACGGTGAAAAGTAAATAGAGTGATTAAAGGTAAAAATGATATAATAATTAACCAACACTTGTCGTAATACTATTGGATAAGTATAATTAGACTAAAAACAACCTTAGGAATAAAATATTATCCTTTAGGTCCACCTGGATTTGATTGAGACATTTATTATTATTTTATTTAAGGAAGAGTTGAATGTGTTAAATTCAATGTTTAATAATAAAACCATTTTTAATATAGCGTTATAAATAAGATAAAATCAACTATAAATATTCATTAAAAAGATAAAAATATTTCCTAAATCATGTTATTTTATTTTTAATTTTTATAGATTCAATACATAAATTTATTTATGAGACAATGATGATGAAATAATTACCTTCTTAATGAAATATTAAAATAGTATATATTATAAATATTAAAATAAATAAAATTTAAATTTTTTGATTCCATCCACGAATTTTATTGGTTAATATGACCGAATAGGGTTGATAAGAGATTTTTTTTTCGAATGGATATGTTTTTTATGACTTCCACAAAAACAAAATACAAAATTATGTCAAAATAGACATAAATTAATTTTTAAAACCAATACTATATTATTGGTTGATATAATATTACTACAAATCTAAGGTTCAGCCAAAGTGCTTAAATAATATTATATATGTCATTAATTAACCTCTTGCGGTTCTCTTGGATGTTTATTGTAATTTTATTTACTATATAGTGTAAAAATACATGAAGACACGGTAAAAGTTAAACTATTTAACTAAGAGTTAAATCTAAATGATAAGGTTAAACGGTAATCTAAACTTGTGTAAAAACAATTTTTTGAGAGGATTTAGACCCATAACTACCTAATTCTATAAATAAATACATTTGGATCCATTATAAACCAAATATGAATGTATAATAAATTAATCTTTTAATCTTTTCCTAAAGTAACCCTCACTCAGCTTATAAAAGGGAACTTCGCCTTTACTAAAAATCACACCTCAAAAGCCATTTTTCTCGGCAAACCCCTACCCAAAAAAACCTCCCAATTTCCCTCAATTCAACCTAGAGTCCTTAATTTGACCAAAAATCCAACCTAAGGATCCCCTTTGATCAACTCAAAAGGAATCACCCAAATAATAGGTAATAATTTCACCATCCTCTTTCAAGTTCATTTCTTCTTCCTCTTCATCTTTCTTTGTTGTTTCTATACAAAAATAATAACTCCAGTGCCTCATACATACTATTATGTTTTTATAGATATCGTACAACCATATTCATAATTCTATACATCCTCTAAATGACAAAGTCAAAATACATGCGTATATACGGCTTACCGTCTCCAGGTCGTGGTGTAGTTTGTTATTCAAACACTTCATTATTTGTATGGGTATAATAATGAGTATAACTGATGTAAATATTTAATATAATAGGTTAATGATTCTAGGTATATGGTATACCATCCAATTATATATGATTTTACCATCAAAATAATGATATTGTCGCTCATGCTTAAGTACGCCTTACCGTCTCCGCGACGTGATGATATTTCATTCCCCATCGTAACCATTCAAGACTAATTTTCATTTTATGATTAATTTTTTTTAACGGTTGATATCATTCTGGAGAGGAATAATATACATCGTATCCATAACAAAAATGGATTGTTTAACGAAGCATATAATGGAAAAAAAATCAATTAACACCGAAAATGATGATACCACAAAAATACCATTAACAAAACAATATTAAGAAGATCATATATGATATCATATTAATGTATATGGTTCATCTATAATTTAATAATAATGATTTCACCATTATACTGGAGGATAACCTACCCTCAACTAAGGAAAAGTACCATGTAAGGGTTAAAATCACAATCTCTTTATTATCTGAGTTGTTTTTATGTGAGTATCTACAGGGACATATTTATTATCCATGTCCATGTATCATAAAAGAGTATTAAATGGTGTTCTTTTTAAGGTACTCTATTACTAATATAACATTTTATATGTTTTAATGATTTATTCTTCTAAACCTTTCTCATTAGTGACCATGTTTTTAAAATGGTTTTATGGTTTTATTTATATGGGCATGAATGTTTTAAAATGTTAATTCCTATCAAAAGTTTCAATGTTGTATAGGACACTTTGATTCAAAATTATCTTTTCAATTAATTCCTTTACAAATTATGTGACTTTTATATGATTTCATGAAAAGGGTATATTTCACTCAATAATTTTTACTAATCATTTTCAACTATGTCAACATCATTTATGGGATATTATTCCTGATCGAGGTTGATTTATTATGATATAAATCATCCATATTTTATTGATGATTTTGTGATATATTTGACTGTGGATGTGTTATTTTTATACCATTCATGGTTTAGGGATAAAGTATTCACATTTTGTATGCTATTTTTAATACGAATATTTATGTTATGCTTAAACCATTTCGTATGAGGAACGTATTGGACTTAGTAAGTGACAGGTGGAGCCCACTATAACCCTTGATGCATCGGTAGGTCTAATGAGACAAACTACTATCTTGGCACAAGGCCTTGATGAAATATTATTTATAGTCTTGGCATAAGGCCTTGACTGGTTATTTATTTATTTATTTATTTATTATTATTATATATTTTCGTAACTTATATATATTTATTATTTACTTATTTATTATTTTTATATATTTTCGTATTTATTTATTTATTTATTATTACCATGCTCATGCCCATCTCCATCCATTAGTCCATGTCCATGCACATGCTCACGGAATATATAAGGATTCTACGTTGGGTGAGATTTGTACCCCTTACCTCAAGCTTATTCTCCAAAGACTTTACCACTCCATGAGGCTCTTCAGGTGGTCAATAAGTCGAATTTAATATACTTATACACATATATATTAATTGGAAAAACAAGTAATACATAACAAAAAGATACACACTAAATAATAATTAATCAAAAATTATTAATCAATAATGATTAATCATTAATCAATAATTAATAATTAACAATTCATAATATATAATACATAATATATAATACAAAATTTATAGTATATAATATATATTGAAAATATTATATTGCAAAATATATAATATATAATCGATAATATATAACATATAATATATAATATATAATATATAACATATAATATATAATATATAATATATAATTTATAATATATAATATATAATATATATCATATAATATTTAAGTAATGTATAAATAATAAATTAATTAAAAATAATTGAATATATGATAAATAAATAACTAATAAAAAATAAATTAATAAATAATAGGTAAATAAAGAAATAATAAATAAATGATAAATGATAAATCATAAATCATATATCATAAAACATAATAAATCATAAATTATAAATAATAAATAATTATTAATTATTAATTATTTATTAATACTGAAAAATTATTTATAAATAATTAATAATTAATAATTAAAAATTAATAATTAATTATAAATAATTAACAATAATTAATAATTGATCATTAAGATTTAATATTTAATATTTAATATTTTATATTTAATATTTAAAAATTTATAAACAATTAATTGCTAATTAATTGCTTTTAAATAAATAAATAATAATAAATTAATTAAAAATTAATAAATATTGAATATTGAATAAATAAATAAAAATATATTAATTAATTAATAATAAATAATAATAAATTACTTTTTAGTAAATTAATAACAAATTAATAATTAATAAATAATAAGTAATAAAGATTGAAGACTAAATAATAAATAAATAAATAAATGATATATAAATAATAATTAAAAATAACTAATTATTAATATTCAATAGTCCATATTTAATATTTAATAAACTATTAATATTTAGTTAATAAATTATCAAGAAATAATAAATAATAAATAATTAAATAATAAATGAATAATAAACTACTAATAAATTAATATTTAGTGAATTAAAAATAAATTAATAAATAATTAATAATTAATAATTAATAATTAATAATTAATAATGAATAATGAATCATAAATAAATAAATACATAAATATATAAATAAAAAATAATTAATTAATAATTAATAAAAACTAATGACTAATAACTAATAATTAATAATTGATTGTTAATAATTAACAATTAATAATTAATATCGGATTTTTAAGATTCATTGTTTAATATTTAATAAATAATTAATAAATAAATACTAATTAATAAATTAATAATTAATAATAAATAAATAAATAAAGACTAATGAATAAATAAATAAGTAAATAAATAATGAATAATAAACTAATAATAAATAATAAGTAATTAAATATTTAATTAATTAAAAATAAATTAATTATTAATGTGGACATAATAACTAAATAATAAATAAATAAATATTATATTTAAAACAAATAAATAAATTATTGATAAAAATTAATAATTACTTAATAATTAATAAATAAGTATTAAATAAACAAATATTAAATAAGAAAATAAATAAATAAATAAATTTAATCATAAAATGTTAAGAACTTATGAAAACCCTAAAACACTTAAATGACCATAAAATATGATCTAAGACACCCTTTTCAGTGCCACAACTAGTCAAATCAAAGATCATGAAATGTGCTTGGATAATATATGGGGTACTGGCTGAACGGACACATGTATCGAAAGTTATAATTGTTTGAATTTTAAGAAATCAGTGTTTGGAACTAAAACCACTCTTCTGTAGGCCTTCTGGGCCTTTCTGGAAAAATAAAAATTGGAACAGTACTCCAAGAGTTGTTATCGGACCTGAGCATTGTAGATCTCGTTGTAGGCTTTGATTTGATATGTGGTAGAGCCCAAATAAAGATGCGGAATAAAAGTTATGGTTGTTAGAATTTCATGTTCAATTATTGACTTTTGAATTTTGAATATATTTTTTCCCTTTGATTATCGCTTGATTTAAATCTCACATGGTTGTTTCTCATGTGATGAACATTGATTTAATTGGTTTTGAAGTAGAAATGGACTCTCGGATTAGAAGTTATGGTCATTTGATGATGAAGTATGTTCTTCTACTTATTGAAGATTTGTTTTTAGATTAAAAATATTATTAACTATTAATTATAAATATTAATTAATTGACACATTAAACATATTTAAAATTATAAATATTAGTCTATATTTTATTTTAAATAAGAAATAATAAATGAATATCTTTTTAATTTTCCTAAATTATTGCAGCGGTTTTGAAAAAACCACCGCTAAAAGATTGAAACTTTTTTTATTTAGAAGATATTTTAAAAAAATATAACAAAAAAATTTAAAAATGATTATGGAGGGTTTTTTACGGCGGTTTTAAAAACCACCTTTAAATTTTTTGTCGAAAAACATTTTGCGGTGGTTTTAAATACCGCTGTGAAAAACCCGCCGCTAAAACACAGTTTTCTTGTAGTTCCATGATGCAAAGAAATATATTGTGACTGACTTGCAAGGATAGTCTAAGGGATATTAATGTGGTCAATGAAGATAGTGTTGATGTTGATTTTAATTTTATAATGTAATTTAAAACTTATGAATGGATCTAGTACTTCTAATGCTACTAAATCGATCGGTCTTTCGGGATTTGGTCCCTTGTGATCATGCCAATGTTATGTAACAATGCACTAAATCCTGGTAACTGGGGTCGGGGCATTACATGCTTGTTAATGGGTCATAGCTCTGATACCATCATGAATCTCAAAGGGGTTGATGTACTAGGGAATTTGCATACCCTTCTTCCAAAATCTCATCAATCTCTTCCACGGATATATGTACAAAAACTCATGTTCCCATCCCAAAAACTCTGGGTCTCATCGATAGATTTAAACATAGAACTTCTATGGATTCAGAGTAGTATGGTTATGTTTCCGAATGGTATTAAAAATTTTCTAACATTTTTTCAACCATATCAAGTCCCAATAACTTGAATTCACCTTATTCATCCAAGAATGCAGGTGTTTAGAATTTCTTCCCATAAAGGGCTTAATAAGGATCATTTTAGATGCTTGAGTGGAAACTATTATTCTATTAGAACTAGACTAAAGGAAAATGTTGTTCTCATCCCTCTTCAAAGTCCATAAAACATTCTCTAAATAAGTCCTTCAGTGTTTAAATAGTCTACTCATATTGGCCATCATTTTGGGGCTGATAATCCATACTAAAGCTCAAGACGATATTTAGAACAAGTAATAGGCTCTTCCAGAACATGGAGTTAACTCTCATATATATTTACGATATAATCGATACTGATATTCCATACAGTCTCACCAATTATTTAATGTATATCCTTACAAGTTGATTGAATGATATGTATAATAAAATTTCCATTAAGTATGCAAACATTGAATGACGATCCACTGCCACCCATATGGAATTGTTTCCTTTTAATTTCTTTGGAGGACCAATGAAAATGGCATTGGTGATGTTTTCCCATTTCAATATAGGTATGGGAAATGGTTACATCAAAACCTTATATTTTTTATGTCATCATTCACATTCTAACATCCTAGAAACATTAATGTATATTAAATAATCTCCTTCTTCAAATAAAGATCTCGATACATCTTCATGCTCCCTCAATGGATAGAGAATGTCATGATATGTTCATCATTCAACAAGTCATTATTTCTCTCATGATTTTATAGTACACCTAGTTGTGACCTATATATTACAACTCCTTCTTAATCAATTTTGAACTCCGAGGATACCCTGTTTCCTATAGATTGCTCATTATGCAGAATTTTCCAATCATCTCTTTAATCATCATCTGTCTTCATGAGATGGGATAGTTGATCAATCATTTGAGAAAGGAATAATGATTTTACATCATTTACAATTACCATTTCCATATTTTTCAATTACAAGAAAAGAGGATCCTTGTCAGTTCTCATAATTGATGCAATTATCATACCATTTCAACATAGAGCATCTATTACTTCATTTTATTTCCCACGATGATAGTAGAATCAGAATTCATAGTCCTTGATTAGATATAACCATATTCATTTGATTAGATATAACCATATGTTGTTTTTGAAGGTGATAAATTATCACCACATGAACAACGTTCTCTTAAATAAAAGGAAGAGGGAAAGGGTGTGGGGTGATATAATATACCATTAGAATCATAAAATTATAGTATATGTATAATAATGGAGTTAAAAAACAATTTGGGTGAAGATTATTGGAGAGTGATCAAGAAAGGAACTTGAACTTGAAATGAAATTAAAGGAGAAGAGGGAGGGAAATTACCTCTTGAATCCTTCACTTGAGAACCTCCTTAAGAGCCTAAGCTTGGTCTTTTGATGATACCAGAAGCTCCTGGACGTGGGGAAGCGGCCAGGGGAGATGATTGGGTAGATCTTAGACAATTCTTGATGCTTGAGAGGTGTGGTTTGGCAAGATGAGGGGGAGGGCTTATTTATACATGAGGAGGAAGGTGTTTTTGGCATAAAATATACAATAAAATAATATATCAAGAGTTAGACATGTAATATTATCTTTTTGACATCCTAAATCATATAAAAATATAATATAATTTGTTTTAGGCTTTAACACTTCTTTATAATTCGAATTCAATATTTTTTTAAAAGGAAAGTGAAAGAAAGAGAAAAAGACACTTTAAGATATCATCTTTTGACTTTAGGCATTGGAAAGTTCTTTTTAGGTTTGAGAATTGGATTTATTGTATTTCAAGGAACAATTTATGAAATTTAAAATAATTTGGCCGAAACTAATGCTCTAGAATGTTTATGTCATCATTACATCACTAATGATGTAATTTAGTGTACATAGATTATGCGAAAAAACTGTATTTTTTACTATTCACCTAAAAATTGAAGTATTTACGAAAAAACCTGAAAAATTACCCCTACCATTTTTCTACCTGTAGAATCAAAAAATGATGTCCATTTTTCATAAATAATTTTCTAAATATTATTAATTTAATTTTTAATTAAAATCATAATTTCCAGTAAAAACAGTTTTTAATATTAAAAATGATTTTGTAGTTCTTTCAAAAATTACGTAGGGTATTTTAAAATTATCTAAAAACTATTAGACATTGATTCAATACTTTATGAATACATTTTAGGGAAATAAATATTCTTTTAAATTAATTAATTAGTTATAATTAATTATTCTGACTTATAAAATACCAAAAACGTTTACTAAGGTCAAATTATCACTTTCTATGCTGTCTATGTTTTATTTTATTATTCATAGGTAATGTTACTCTTATTTACTATTCATAAGGGTCATATTACTATTCATAAGGGAAGGTTACTATTCATATGGGTAGATTATTATTCACCAAAAATTATTTTTGTTTCATTAGACTCCAAAAACTATCTTGAACACAACCGTGTATGTAGGATTTTTAAAATTCCAAACATAGGGGTGACAAAATTATGTTTAAAGGTCACTTATCACTTAGTAGTTCATTATTTTGTGTTTTTATGACATAAATATAAGAAGGGAATTTTCCATTGAAATACTTTGGGTCATTACATTCTTCCCCCTTAAGAAATTTCACCCATGAAATTTCACTTTACGCAAACAGGTGAGGGTATTTCTCCTTCATTGCCTCTTCTGGTTCCCAAGTTGCTTCCTCAAACATATGGTTCCTCCACAACACTTTGACAAGGAAGGTTGTCTTGTTTCGTAGAACCATATCACTTCGGTCCAAAATTTTTACTGGCTGCTCCTCATAGGAGAGATCCTCTTCCAGCTGTACCACCTCTGAGTTTAGTACATGTGAGTGGTCTGGTATGTACTTCCTCAGTAGTGATACATGAAACACATCATGAACATGAGCCATATTCAGTGGAAGTTCCAGACGATAGGCCACGACCCCTATACGGTCAAGGATCTCAAAGGGGCCAATGTTCCTTGGGCTTAGCTTCCCTTTCTTCCCGAATCTCAAGACTCTCTTCTATGGAAATATTAGAAGGACGAATTTATCTCCAACATCGAACTCCAAGTCCCTTCGATGGTTTTCAGCATAGCTCTTTTGCTGACTTTGAGAATATTTTATGTGTTTCTGGATGACTTGAACCTTCTCTATCATCTCTTGAACAAGATCGGGACCAAGTAGCTTTCGTTCTCCAACTTCATCCCAACAGGTTGGAGTTCTACATCACTTCCCATAAAGATCTTCATACAGAGCCATCTGAAAACTCTATTGGAAGCTATTGTTGTATGAGAACTCAACCAATGGGATATGCTGATCCCAACCACCTTTTAATTCAAGAGATCAGGCTCTTAGAATATCTTCAAGGGTCTGAATAGTCCTTTTAGACTGGCCATTAGTTTGGGGGTGATAGGTCGTGCTGAAATTTAATTCTGTACTAAAAGCATGTTGAAGGCTCCTCCAGAATTTAGATGTGAACCTTGGATCACGGTCAGAGACATTCGGGAGTGGAACACTGTGCAATCTCACTACTTCCTTCACATATATCCTTGCAAGTTGTTCAAGTGAGAGGTCTTCCTGAATAGCGATAAAATGGGCAGTCTTGGTGAGTCGATCAACCATAACCCATATCACATTATTTCCATTTGACGTCTTCAAGAGATCCGTGACAAAGTCCATAGTAACATTTTCCCATTTCCACATGGGTATAAGAAATGGCTGCATCATAACTTTGGACTTTTTCCACTCAGCTTTAACTTGCTGACATACCAAGCACCTTGATATATATTCTACAATCTCCTTCTTCATGTTATCCCACCAGAAGTGTTCTCGGATATCACGATACATCTTGGTACTTCCAGGATGGATAAAGAAATTTGAGCTATGTGCATTATCCAATAGATCTTTCTTTATCCCGGGTGATGAAGGCACACAAAGCCGCGTTCCAAACCGAACCACACCATAATCGTCAATATGGAACTCTTGCAGCTTCCCTTCCTTTACTGCATTCACCATCTTTTGTATCTCCACATCTTCCCTTTGTGCTTCCTTAATCTTCTCTTGGATGGATGGTTGCGCAATCATTTGGGAAAGGTATGATGTATCCCCTTCCCTTATGATTTCCAAATCCATTCCTTGCATATCCAAGAAGATAGAGTCTTTCTCAATCCTCAACATGGAGAGAGTAGCAGGTTCTTTTCTTCTTAGAGAATCAGCTACCTTGTTCGCCTTCCCAAGATGATAATGAATAGAGCAATCGTAATCCTTGATTAGATCTAACCATCTCCTTTGACGCATGTTGAGCTCATTTTGTGTTAATATATAATTTAGGCTCTTGTGGTCGTTGTATATGTCAGAGTTCTCGCCATAAAGGTAGTGCCGCCAGATTTTCAATGAAAAAATATCAGCTCCCAGCTCTAGATCATGCGTCGAGTAGTTCATCTCATGGATCTTCAACTATCGTGAGGCGTAGGCTATCACATTATCATTTTTCATGAGTACAAAACCCAAGCCTTTATTTGATGCATCACTATATATCACAAAACTTTCTCCACTTTTTGGTAGTGTGAGTACAGGTGCTGTGATCAGCCTTCTCTTTATCTCCTTGAAGCTTCCCTCACATTCTTCTGTCCATACATACTTTACCCCCTTTCTTTTTAACTTAGTTATAGGGCATGACAATCATGAGAAGTTTCTCACAAAACGTTGGTAGTACCCATCTAATCCATGAAAACTACGAATTTCTGTGACACTAGAGGGATTGGGCCATTCCTCAATCGCCTTTGTATTTGAAGGGTCCACCGAAATTCCCTCACATGTGATCACATGTCCCAACAATGTGACTTGATTCATCCAAAAGTCACACTTGTTAAACTTGGCGTACAACTTCTCATTTCTCAATGTCTCCAACACAAGTCTTAGATATTCTTCATGTTCCTCCTTTCCCTTGGAGTAGAGGAGAATATCATCGATAAACACTACCCCAAATTTGTCGAGGTAATGTCTAAAGACTCTATTCAACAAATCCATGAAGATTTCAGGGGCATTATTAAGTCCGAAGGGCATCACCAAAAACTCACAGTGCCCATACCTTGTACGGAAGGCAGTCTTCTGAATATCTTCCTTCTCCACCTTTACTTGATGATATCCAGAATGAATATCCAACTTTGAGAAGTATTGAGCTGCTCTTAACTGGTCAAACAAGTCATCAATCTTTGGGAGAGGATACTTGTTCTTTATTGTGATCTTGTTGAGTTCTCGATAATCGATACACAACTGCATGGTTCCATCCTTCTTCTTCACAAAGAGCACTGGTGCACCCCAAGGTGAAGCACTAGGGTGTATGAACCCTTTGTCCAAATTCTCTTGCAGCTTCTTCTTTAACTCCTCCAGCTCTATAGGACCCATCCAATATGGGCACTTTGAGATAGGAGTAGCTCCAGGTAAGAGTTCAATTGAGAACTATACCTCATGATTCGGGGGAATTCCGGGTAACTATTCAGGAAATACATCACTGTATTCCATCACGGTGGGCATTTCCTCAAGGTTGGAACTTTCCTTTGACTCAACCATATGGGAGAGGTATGCTTCTTAATAGGGTATCAACACCCACACCATTGAAGGATTTTTCAAAGAATATTCATGATCTTCCTTACATTTTTAGAGGAGCATGGGATGGTTTGGAATATGACAATATAATTCCTTTTCCCGATAGTTGATATGTGCTCTATATAACAGGAGCCAATCTATTCCAATTATAGCGTCGAATTCCACCAAAGGAAGTATTATGAGATTTTTCGGAAGAATCTTCCCACATACGTCAACAGGAACAGAGTCAAACACATGGGTTGCAATGATTTCACCACTTGGTGTTTTTACTGATATATCTATTTCAAGGTTTCAGGGCTTCGATTCTATAGTTCTAGAAAACTTGCATGATATAAAGGAATGCATAGAACCAGAATCAAATAAGACTTTTTCCATTCTTGAGTGAATAGTAGGTGTACCTTGTATGACATCATTATCAGGTTCCACCTCCGCAGTAGTGATGGCATAATATTTCCCTTGTTCCTTTGGCATTGGTGGTTGTTGGCACAGATTATCCTCGAGAGCTCGAGGTTTAGTGCACTGGTTTGAATAGTGCCCTTGCTCCCTACAATTGTAGAATTGAACCACGAGTGGTTCTCTCCTTTCTTCAACTACATTATCCTTCCTTTTCATGTATTTTTGACACTATTGAGCTTGGTGTCCTTCTTTCCCACACTTAAAGCATTTCCCTGTACCTTTCAGGCAGTTCCCATGGTGCAACATCCCACATTTTTGGCATGTTGGCCATTGATTTTTCTTCCCACCATTGTCACTAGATCCACCAGCATGAAACTCCATCTTTCTTTTCTTATCACCATAGCCATGGGACCATTCTACAAACTCCATCTCCACTTTGAGAGCACACCGAACAACTTCTTCATAACTCCCAAAGTCTCTAATTGCAAGACCCTTTCGAAGATGTGGTTTTAATCCACTAAAGAATCTATCAATTTTGCTAACATTGTTGATAACAAAACCCGAAGCATACCTTGCGATCCTTGTGAAATTTTCTTCATAGGTTGTGACAGATTCTCCTTCTTTTTTCGTGAGCTCTATGAATCCTCTATCCATCTTCGTGCGAAGAGTTCTTGGTAAGTACTTATTAAGAAACATTATCTTAAAGTCTTCCCATTCCATCTCTTCAATTTCCTCCCTTGGCATGGTGTTCTTAATAAAATCCCACCATTGATCAGCTTCTCCATCTAGATGATAAACGGCTAGAGTCACCTTCTCTATCTCGGAACAGTGAAGAACAGAAAAGATCTTCTCCATGGAGTTGACCCACTGTTCCGTAACTAGTGGATCAGATGATCCACAAAACATCAGTGGTTATTGCCGCATAAAACATTCGATAGCTATTTTCTCCCTCTTTGGTGAAGGAGGACGTTCCCCATTATTATGGTTATTATTCATAACCCGAGATAATTGGGTAAGAATCTCCACGATGTTTTGAACTCCACCTCCAAAATCATTGGGGATGTCGTTCGGGAAATCGTTGCATTGGCCCTCACAAGAGTTGTTGGCCTGGTTTCTCCTAGTTCCCGTCATTTTCTAAAATTTAAAAGGTTATGAAAAAACATAAGTAAACAAGTCAAGAATAACTTATTCATTTAAATAATTATAACATATGGGATCCCTAGGTAAATATTCTGGTGTACATTTTTGTACTTATTCTTATGCGAGATGTTTTCTCTAGGGTTTACTAATCCTAATTCCCAAATTAACTAAACCTTTCCTCTGATACCAACTATAGGGACCCAACCTTTTCTTTCATTACTATTACATAATTTCAAAGATAAACAACATAATAGTATTACACATATAGTATCCAAAGGTTTAGTGTCATGGGCAAACTAGGACCACACATAACAAATACAAAATCAACCATAAACATTTATTTAATTTCATCTTCCCTAGCTTCTTATTGGAACTTGTCCTTCCCTTAGTACATGTATCCACCTAAGGATATACATCAAAAGGGGTGAGCTAGAAGCCCATTAAGAGGATAGATAAGAACAATATATCATGGGGTGATCATAATCATGACATAGGCAAAAGATCATGAACATGAGTGGAGCATAAATAATAAACTTGAAATGTGGCAATGCATAAAAATGAAACATGATGTCTTAGTGGTTAACTACCACACATATTTTTGATCCAAGATAGAATCTTTTTCACACATAATTTCACATTTACTCATTAGATTCATCACATTACGCAATGCATTGGAGCGCTATATAATTCCGGGCGCACCCGTCACATCAGAACATTATCATTATCATGCTTGCCACATAGAACACATATCAAAAATGTACATAAATAACCCATGGAATGGAATGGGTTTCATCTCATAATAACACATTTATATGCTTTGGGTTCAAAAAGAAAGAGGGAACAACATGCTTGATACATGAACCATCAACTTTTAATGAAAGGTAAAGGGTGAGATCTTGAAAGAATAGTTCTTTTGGAAGACATTTTGATGGACATAAAAACTAGTGACAAACATGTATATCCCCGAAAAGTAAGGGAAATGATGAACAAATGATCTTTGAGGAGTAACCATATCAAAAATGGATTGAAATAGGGAGAACCCGAGGGAAGAAAATTGGGTTCAAGATTTCCCCTTACCTTGTACCTGAAAGCCTCCTTCTATTTAATGTCATATATAATGAAATTATATTCATTAATTAGAAATTACAGAACCTTTTATACATTAATAGTTTTCATTCTGGTTTCATTATGTCATATTATGTACCTTTGTATGACATATAGTGTTTAAAAACCGTTGTTTGGGGATGTTCATTTTTATGGTTTTCTTGAGTGGTCCACTTGTATTCTTAAATTGATGATTGGGTAGATCATGGATAAACATCCAGAACTGATTTTACATGTTATTTATTATATTACAGAAGCTTTAATGATTTTATAATTAATTAATTTAGATCCATGTGGATTAATCATTAGATAAGATTTTAATTGTTGTTATTTGGGTAAATTTGGGCAGTTTTGGGATCACAATGAACTTGTTTTAACTTTTCACCTTGTAATATGGCCATAGGTTATTTACAGAACTTAAAATAGAACATAATACATATAAAATATTCTGGTTCAACCATAAAAATGGTTTCATGACCAGATCTGAAGGTAGAAATTGAAGAAGAGAGCATGTTGTTTTTGAAGGTAATAAATTATCACCACATGAACAACGTTCTCTTTAATAAAAGGAAGAGGGAAAGGGTGTGGGGTGATATAATATACCATTAGAATCATAATATTATATTATATGTATAATACTGGAGTTAAAAAACAATTTGGATGAATATTGGTGTGGAGGGATCAAGAGTGGAACTCGAACTTGAAAGGAAATTAAAGGAGAAGAGGGAGGGAAATTACCTCTTGAATCCTTCACTTGAGAACCTCCTTAAGGGCCTAAGATTGGTCTTTTGATGAGACCAGAAGCACTTGGACATGGGTAAGGGGATAGGGGAGATGATTGGGTAGATCATAGACAATTATTAAAGCTTGAGAGGTGTGGTTTGGAAAGAGGAGGGGGAGGGCTTATTTGTACATGAGGAGGGAGGTGTTTTTGGCATAAAATATTAAATAAAATAATATATCAAGAGTTAGACATGTAATAGTAGTTTTTTGACATCCTAAATCATATATGAATGTAATATAATTATTTTTAGGCTTTAACTCATCTTTATAATTCGAATTCATTAATTTATTAAAAGGAAAGTGAAAGAAATAGAAGAAGACACTTTAAGAAATAACCTTTTGACTTTAGGCTTTGGAAAGTTCTTTTTAGGTTTGAGAATTGGATTTATTGTATTTCAAGGAAAAAATTATGAAATTTAAAATAATTTTTCCGAAACTAATGCAATAGAATGTTTATGTCATCATTACATCATTAATGATGCAATTTAGTGTATACCGATTATGTGAAAAACTGTATTTTTACTATTCCCCCAAAAATTGAAGTATTTCCAAAAAAAAACCCAAAAATTCACACCTACCATTTTAATACATGTAGAATCCAAAAATGATGTCCATTTTTCAGAAATATATTTCTAAATATTATTAATTTAATGTTTAATTAAAGTCATAATTTACTTAAAAAACAGTTTTTAAAATTAAAACTGATTTTGTAGTTCTTTCAAAAATTACGTAGGGTCTTATAAAATTTTCTAAAAACTATTAGACATTGATTAAATACTTTATGAATAAATTTCAGGTAAATAAATATTCTTTTAAATTAATTAATTAGTTATAATTAATTATTCTGACTTATAAAATACCAAAAATGTTTACTATGGTCAAATTATCACTTTCTATGAGGTCTAAATTTTATTTTATTATTCATAAGTAATGATACTCTTATTTAATATTCATAAGGTTTATGTTACTATTCATAAGGGTAGGTTACTATTCATAATGGTAGTTTACTATTCACCAAAACTTATTTTTGTTTCATTAGACTCCAAAAACTATCTTTAACACAACTGTGTATGTCGGATTTTTAAAATTCCTAACATAGGGGTGATAAAATTATGTTTAAAGGTCACTTATCACTTAGTAGTTCACTATTTTGTGTTTTTATGACATAAATATAATAAGGGAATTTTCCATTGAAATACGTTGGGTCGTTACATAGTATTATAAGAGGACAGCATTGAAAGTGGTATAAATCAACTCAGGGTTGAGATTTGGGGCATCCCACGGTGTCGATGAGAAATCCTATGCTTATGACATAGTGTCAGGCTACAGATTAACATTGTGTGATAAGGAAGTTTTTTATTTTTGTACCATTTAATATGAGGTATCATGATTTCAAATAGGGTAAATTTTTTGACCATCACACGCTCATCATATGAGGAATACCAGTTTTATATGGGGTCAGATTTCTTGGATAAATTAAATCTTCTGGTAAGAGGCATCACAGTTGTATATGGTTAAAAACATCTCTCATGGAGAGTTATCCATGTTTTTACAGTGTAAAATCATTGTTTCACATCATGCATTTAAGACATCAAGATTTTCAATTTAATGTCCTACAACATGAACTAGGGGCTAAAAATACATTATGGTCATAATGATTGAACCCATGTAAAAAATATTAGGTCATGTTAAATAGACCAAGGAAATTAGTTTAAGGTCATAAATCTTCATCCAAATTTGAGGATCTCAAATAGATATGTGTTGTTTGGAAGAGTGAAATACCTGATATGAATTGATGTCCAAAGAGGCCCAACACCACACAACACATTACAAGGATGAATTTAACATTATTTAGAGTCATGATTCATAGAAATTGACTCCCAGTTTTTGTTCATAGAGTTCATAACAATTAAAAACTGATTAAGTTCATACTTTTTGGACTGTAGGGATACTATTAGTTTAAGTTCATAAGTCTCAGACTATCAGTACCCCTCATGAAAAGTAATTCTTGATAAAAAATATAATTTTTTGGAGGTGTGATTTTCTCCCCATCCATGGTTATCAAAGTGTATTCCCCATTAGAATAGACCTTATGGGTGATGTAAGGACCTTCCCATTTGGGATCCAACTTTGGTGTCTTATTTCAAATATCATCTATGTTTTGATATCCGACAACATGTCCCCCTAGAGGAAGGAGTGGAGGCAAACCTTCTTCTTAAACACTCTGACTATTGTTTTATAGTTCCTCTAAAGATTATTCCATGAAAAGAGTTTGTTCTCATTAAGGTATTCCAACTCAGTTAGATGTACCTATGATATTTTTTCATCATTATGTCACAAACATGTTTTTATAGTGATGAAAACTAAACCCCAATGAGAAAAAAACCTATGTTCCAAACATGAGGTAATATGGGGTCACCTTGGTGGAATTATTATTTGTGTTCTGATTGACCCAAAGGATATTGGGAAGATTATTTGGATATATCTTCCTATTTTGGACTACAATAATTGAAAAATGTTAAATATAGTTTTGTTAAAGGCCCTGATCTACCAATTTTCCTACTCATGGTAGTGAAAATTGTGGTTCTACAGAATGTGGTACTTGGTGTATAATTTATTCTTTCTGGAAAAAGAGGAGTTGGTTTTGTTGTCGGTGAGAATAGCATGAGAAACTAAAAATAAATGGATGATGTGGGACCTCGGGAATTATTTCACAGAATGGTCATTTAATTCCATGAGGGGAATCTAGTTTTCCTACATAGAGAATAATCTGGTTATAGTTAGAATGAACCTTCACCGATGAGATGTTTTTCATGTGTAAGGTCCCACAAACTCAAGCCCCCATACTTCAAAGCACCAAGAATACTTGGTGGTAATGAAAATATCCATTAGACGATGCAAAAAAATATGGAATGGATCTAACATACATGACAACTCTTGGATAAATCAATGTAGTCATGGACCATAGTGGTCTAGAAATATCCCAACCTCTGAATCTTGTAAGAGAGTTTCAATCCATGTTTATGGGATCTAAAGGCCTTGACCTGAAATTACTATATAACCAAGGGGATCTTGTATCCTTGGATGATATATATTATTATTCCATAAATCCCATTTTCATATAGAGTCTTATCGTGGATGGGTCCACTCTATTGGGTGAACAGTGTTGCACACTAACTAATTAACTTAGGAAGAACTTGGTCTTGATGGAGAATTCCACACTAGAGATACTTAAAGAGAGGATTTTTGTTTTCACAACTATGGTAGATTTGAAGGTCCTGACATTGAAAAAACATCATTCAGTTGGTTTACCTAGTTCTTTTCATCAATACCATAAATGAAAGGGTAAATGATCCTCAGATGTCCCACATGAATGAGGAGGTCATCTGAGCTAGACTCTTTTAGTGATGAATCTAAACTATAATAGATGTGGGATAACATGGGTTGAGGTACAAGAAATTTATACACCCTCTAATTTTCCTATTCTATTTCCATACTAAGATAAGTTTTTATAACCATTTGGGTTTCTGGACTTCCCTGATGAATCTTTCTTTGATATTCGTATCCACATTAGCCTTGAAAAAAGCACCATGATATGGGTGAGTATTTCTAGGATGGTGTTTGAACTCTAGATGACCCAAATGGAGGACAAGATATTGAATATATACATAAGGGTCTAGTCCTTTCATCTCTTCATAGATCAAATAAAATACATCATAGGGCTATTTCATGAAGGCTGCATACTATTTCTACCCCATTGGATACATGGTAACACTAATCAGCGTTGGCATTGGATCTTCCTCAGTACCAAAATTCATCTAAAATTACTCTTAAAGGGTGTCAGAGAAACCCTCTTAGAATTTAGGAGGGGATTGTTCCTAACACACTTCACCATCTAAGGTAGGAAAATCTGAGGGGAAACATGGCTCTTCTTGTCTATGCAAAACTAGGATAGCATTGATACCATCTTAGGAATACATGGAAGCCTCGCAAAGGGGTCCCTTCATTTTTGAGGTTATGTTGATAGAATATTACAAACCAATTCCATTCGAACATTGGTTGTGGGGTCAATTATTGACCTTAAAGTAATGTTGACCAGTTTTTTTTCGATTCAACCTTTCTCTATGGAAAAGGGGGAATTCCAAAAACTGGTAAATATATAGAGAACTTGTCGGTACCTCATAGAATTTGAGGCTTATATTACCAACCACAACTATCTAATAGAGTATGAGGTAATATGGGAGAGTTGATTCTACTTATTGGTGTAAAACCCTTTCTCTTAGAGACTACAAAACATCCCCCTATTTATTTCATAGTTCCCTCTATCCGATTAAATGGGAGAATCAAATGGGAATCCATTTCTACCCATTGATTAGTTTCATTGGTACTTAGATCGTTGGTAATATTGATTTTCTCAATACCATTGGTCTTATCATGCTTCGTCACTCCCTTATTGTAGTTATTGTCTAGAAAGATACCTTTACATTATTGGAAGGGGCACACCACCCTTGAGCACCCTAACGTGACCATTTTGGGATTACCTTAGACGTTAGTGATAAAATAGGGGGTCACTTCATGAAAATAAAACTAGGTCCTATATAGTAGTGTGTCGTAAGAGTTATCATGTTCCACCCCATGAATTTGGTGCTTCATATCAACCCAAAAAATTAGTCCTTCAACAGAAACATTCCATGTGGTTTCTTCTCACTCTTTTTATAACCCTGAATTGTCATATTGGATTGATTCAAATTTTCTATGGTTAGTTCCAGCTTATAGAGAATCTTGGATAGGATAAAGATAATCTTGGAACCAATATCTAGTAGAAAGGTATGGACTTCTACTCCATTGAATTGGAATGTGATGTACAGTGACTGTATGTGCCCATATATGATAATTCTCTCATCTTCTCCAAAAAAATGAGATGACAATTTGGAATTCTTCTTAATTTTCATCTACTTCATAGTATTGCTCTTCAGAAGCTACCTTGTATTTGAACTATAGAGGGATTTTTAATTATTCTCTGAGGGACTCAGATTTCTCCTTTTATAAGAAGAGTTCCTTCAAGAAAAAATTCTTAATGGGAATGATATAAATTTACTTCAGAAATCATACATTTACTCCAAATGAATATTTTTTTCCAATAGAGTTGTTTTCCTTAGAAGAGTTTGCAACCGATGCTACTAGATGAACCACTAAGGTATAGATATTGCTGAAAATATTCTTCTACTGACTACCTGGCCTACTTTGAACCATTGGTGTGTGACTGTCTATTGGATGAGGTAGGATCTAGCTTGGCATTGTGGGTCACAGAATGGTCATGGGGGAGTTGCTTGGACAATTGACATGGTAGGCTATGGAGGAATAGAAAATATAGTAAGATGATAGGATAGTTCTTTCTTGTATCTATTCGACACATTATTTCTAGTGTCAATATCATATATGGACAAGTTATTATATTAATTCTGGTATCTTTCATGTCAAGTGCCTTTTCTTCGATGGAGTTGACCCGAGGCACCTAAGGGGGTTTCATGAAATTCTTCACCAGCTGTTGTTATAAATTGGACTACTAGTTTGGTAGTGTTCATATAGTCATAATCATGCTTATCATTAGCGGGGTAGTCTATTGTGGGTAATTCTCTGGATGTATCTCCTAACTAGGGATTCATGAAGTCATTAAGAGTCATAGATAGCTTCAGCACTATAGGGCGACTCTGGTTTTCCTTGTACTTTTGGTGCCTATTCATTCAAGACAAGGATGTCTATGACATAGATACCTAAGTAGAGGTTTTACGGGGCATGCTGACTATAAGAGAATTTTTCTTACTAAGAAAGAACAGATGACACCATGCACACGAGAAACAACCCTACGAGCTGACCAATCATCATATTTTTATGTCTCATGACCAGAATCATGCTTCTATTCACCATGTCCTTCATTGTTGTTATCTGGGTTAGTGGAGACATAGGTTACATATGCCAAAAAATATACCAACTTGACCAAAACACAACCCACATGGTCCTAGATCCAATAATTAAATATGTATCATTTCTTGATAGTATTTCTAAGGATCTTAAGGTATGGGAAATGATCAGGACGGTTAGTGAGTCTGGTCCTCTAGGGCCTCTTTGCCTCTAAAAAATCTGAATCCCCTTTTCCATGGAACATATGGAGTATCATTAGTCCTATGATTTTCTGAAGGAATTTTTATTGTTTCTACTATTTGGGAAGGGGGATCTAGGGGCTTGTCCTTGATGTGGGTATGAAGCCACAATATCATTTATAAGAGATTGTTCTTAGTGAGGTTATGCCTAATTGGGATGTTAATGGAAAGGATAGACCGTATTAGGCTACACATGGAGAGATCTTCTAGAAAAGGGGAAGTAACTATATCTTCTCAGGAACCTCATCATGAACTCTGGTAGTAGTATCTTCTTTGGCAGCTCTTCCCAGTACGGATGGGATAGGTAACAGGCATGATTGCGGTTTAGTTTGTGGAAATTATAACAATAGGCATAGATCCATCTTACATAACTCCATGAATACACCATGGTAGTTTTGAGTTATGATGATAGGGACGAACTCACTATTCATGTTCCCCACATATATAGTTATTCGATGTTCTTGGAACAACAAGATGTTGAGTTAATAAATGAATAATTTCTACCAAGCGACATATTTTAAGACACATTCATCAGTTTTATACTTGCACATTATGGGGTAGAAAATACATGTATTGTTTGTGGTGCAGTTAAACTACTTTAGGGATTATACTTGAAGTCCCTCCCAACTTTCAACGAAAACCATGGGCATCATCTTATACAAGAATAATATTTGTCCTTCCAATGTCTAAAACAAACACCAAATCATTATGGTCTCCTACTATTATGGGGTCACTATCAAACATCCAAACCTATAAATGGTGTGGTATATGTCCTCTAGGGGTTTAACCATCCAATTGAACAGGGAAAATCATGAATTTTCAAACAATGGGGGTGCTTTAATGTTATCCAACCACATCAGGTATGGGTTTTCATTTGGTTGAATTTCCACCTATTGGGTTTCCAAGGCCATAAGGTTATAAATACTAGTATAAATAAAGACATTTTTTTGGATATCTTGGTGAAAATTCATTGAAAGGCTCATAAACATTGGGATCAGGTTCATCAACTTGAAGAGCATCATGGACTGGATCCTAAGGGGGATATTATTGCGAACGAGGTAGAATTGGTGACTCATACCATGGAAGCTTTCCATATCATGTGAATTCATGTCCAAAGGGATGACGGGGGTCCCATATGGAATTTCCAAAATTTGGGTGTTGATTGGGGATGGGATCAGGGGTGATCCTTTTTTCACTATACGTTATGGAGGCAAGGATATTATCACTGGTTATGTATATGATTTTGGAAATACCTTGAACAAGTCATAGGACTATGAATTCTCTATTCCCTTGTTGATGTGTCAATGGGAAGGTCGTAGTTCCTTATTTTATGTATCTCCAAGGCCTAGTGACTGACTATGTTAACGAGTGACTGCACTTATAGGGAAGTATTGCATGTACTGCTCCACCCATGATGGAGGATTTTCACTCTCTTTCCCTATGTCAGTTTCACCAACCCCTCTAATTCTAGAGAAACTAATTTACCACCATATTAACCATTGTATTAGATATTGGGGAACTTTTATCAATTGTTTATAGTCTTCATTATCGCAAGATATGGAATAAATAGAGAGTAGTATACTGCCCCTAGCATCTAATCTATACGTGAAGATGTGAATCTTCCTTAACATTGTAGAGAACTATAAGGATCTTAACAATGGTTTCTTGATGATATTATTGGTACTAATTAAAATATGGGTCTTGATCAACTAGAAGCACTGCTATCTCAACATTTCTACATTGTTGGTCAATAGAATTGACAAAATCATGACTTCATGGGTAGGCTATCTAATGATCACGAAGGATTTTAACTTTCTCCTAGATAATATAGTGGAAAAAAACTACATATTCTTTTATGAGGGGATCTAGGATGTCCATGTTTATATCTAAAAGGCTAAAACAACATGGATAGTTGTTCGGTAGCCAAAACATCCCATATGACATATTTCTCTGAGGAAGGGTCAGACTCTTAGTTAGCCTAATACCCGATTAAATCATTCCACGATATTGGTGAAAGCATCGAAATATAATGGTTCAACTATTAGTTTAATTGGAGTGGAGTCACATCAAGATTCAAACTTCTACTGAATGGTTAAGTGTCTCATGCGGGTGGTTCCACCTCATCAACACATCATGTAGGGTGGGGTATTCACCACTATCTCATGTACGAGGGTGGTGGCATCAATATGTGGCTCAGTGGAGTTCTCACCATATGGAGTCATCAAACTATTCTGTAAATCACACTAAATTATTGGGTTCAGGTAGAGAAGAGGGATACTTTCATAAATATAGGTGTCTATAGTTTGAGCCCCTGGATGGGATCTAGAGTATCCTCCACCTACAAGTACATATAGTGGTACATGGAGATCATCTAGACCTATGCATGTTAAATCAAGAATCGGGTATTATATGCTTCAACTCCATAATTGGAAATCTATGTTGAATTCTTCATCATAAATTCATCCATATCCCTAGAATCGGATAAGTCAGTGAGGCCAATGATGACTTGGAACTTCCCATAGTTTCACCATTGATGGTGAGTGTTAGTCATCTTACCTTATGATAGTTATTCATGGTATGGTATGTATTTAGTATGGGGATATTCTCCTCTCAATTTGATTATCAAATGTGGGGGACCACTTCTAATGTAGGTAGTAGCATTAGGAGATCCTCTATGCCAACCGATGGGGGTACAAGGAGGACCTTTGTACTATCTGATGGAAGAGCGGGAAGGACCTCTATAGTAGTTGTTGGTGACATGTGAAGTACCTATGTTCTGAAATATGGTGGCATGTATAAGACCTTTTTTCTAGTTCACCTCATCACAGGTTGTCATGTAATAGTTTTTATGGTTTTATAAATTGAAAGTGTCAACCTTGCTTTCATGTGTGGTGTCTGGGTCTTGATCCCAATAAGGTGAACAAAGATCCATGTTCTCCTGTTTCCTGGGATACAATGGGATGTTCTAGTGGTATTAAGAGACAAAGGATCCATAGAATATTCCCTTTTATTAGGTATTATCTATGGTCTTCTACTGGAATCTATTTTAAGTTCCCTAGACCAAGGCCATTTAAGTGGGGGTGAACCCCACCTTCACTTTTTTCCAGTGGGGTCGGTTAATACTAAAAACGACAAGGCCTGGTGGCAGCCCACCTAGGGTGATCCCTGGTAGTATTCTTCATAGTGTGTGACTAAAATTTCCCTTAACTCATCTTCCTAGTGGACTGATTCATCCATGAACTCCAGATAAAGAATCTCGGATCAATTTGTTATTGAAATGGGGGGTGGTATCCCCCATGCGCGACACTTGCGGTAGTGGTTTCAATGAAGCATTGATGCCTCCTTGTCCTGGAGGGCCATATTCCTAGTGGGAATGACCCCTTACTACACATTCCATAAAATTAGGGCATCAATACAACTCATTTGGATGATATAAAAGAGTGAGAGGGTGCATGATCACCCAATTGTTGAATATTAAGTGGAAGACGTCAAAGAGGTATGGAGGTGTGGGGTGGTCGCATCAATGTTTCTACTACCTTTGTTCCTCTAGGTTACATGTTACTGATTTCTCATATATTGAGTACTATAAGGAATATAGATTCATCCTTCAATATAGATATAGGAAAATAGATTCCCAATTATTGTATGTCATCCAATATTATAAATTATAGAAGGATCCATGATGATGATGTCATAGACTGAGGATGCTTAGAAATTACTACCCTGATATGTATGTGAGTCTCATGTTTGGACCACAATTTTCATAGTGGGAAATAGTGCTAAAATTCTGAATTTGGGGACAAAAAAATCATAGATACCATAATATAATTATTCCCGATGTTGATGATAAGGGTTTCACATCAGGTTCACCATTTCTATTTCTAACACTTTAATCAGGGAACCAGCTTGTCATTTGTGCATGAAATTATTTTTCCCTACATTCCCACATTCCAATGGAATGTGGATTTGACACATTAATTAGAAATGTTTTCCTCTTGATCGAAATGGGACATTGGGTACACTGTTCGCCTAAAAATCATCCTCCTTAGAGGGAATCTCATATGAGGCATCTTAGGAACGAAGCCCATAGAATCTTGTGTTGATCATGAAGTAATTAACACTAGGTTTGTAATTATTCCAAGTATCTTGACCAAAAGAATAATATGGTTTTTGTGTGGGGTTAGTATTTTGGGTTTGATCAAAATTTCAATTTCCTTTGAATATATATCATAATGTCCTATTAAGATGCATTGGTGCATGAGTTTACTATCTTATGGATATTTTCATAGGTTTATTTTATTATGGGTTAGGTTGATCGTAGGTTTAACATCATGTAGAGATGGATCAGACACCATGTTGAGGAGGATTAAAAAGGTTTGTCCTTAAGAAAGAACGCATGGCTTAACCAATAGACTAGATTTCCCACATGATGTGATAAGATCGTTGCATCCCTATATGGGATGATGTCATGCCTGAGTGTTCCAATGCATCAGAAATCCCACATTAGGTGGATCTATGAAGTGCACCCCTAGGATGGATGATGTCACACTTGAGCTTACCAATGGACCAGAATGCCCATGTGAGGCATATCTAAGAGGTTCATTCCTACGAGGTATGATGTCACACCTGAGTTTACCAATGCATCATAACTCCAAAATGGTACAAATCGGGGAGGTGAATCCCTAGGAGGGATGATTTCACATCTAATTTTACTAATGGATCAGAACACCCACTTAAGTAAGATCTGGGATTTGTAGCATTAATAGAGATTATGTCAAATATGACAGTACAAGTGGATCATAATTCCAACTTTCGGTGGATCTGAATGGTGCATCACTCTGAGAGATGATGTCACACCTAAGATTACCAATAGAGCATAACTCCCTCAGGAAGCGGATCAAGGAAGTAAATTCCTAGGAAATATGATGTCACTCCTATATTTTTCATTGTTGGTATTTAACCGAATGGAGGTGTCTAATGTATCCTCTTTAAGAGACAGGTATCATAACATACATAATTCAATTTCATAGTTGTTGTTCACATAACAGGATTGATCCATTCATTTTAATTTCGTGTGGTAAGGAGACTCATTTCTTTAAAGGGTCATCTATATAGGATGGTGTGGGTCTTAATTATGGAATATTCCCTTATAAAAAGGTTCCCTCTTTGGGCAATAGTGAGGGGATTACATGTAAAAGTTTCCTAATGTGTAAGTTCATCCCACGGAGGGGGTAGAGATTTCATCTCAAGTGATTCATACATAGAGAATCCTATGTTTATAACATAGGTTATAGGTATGGGGTCATCCCATGTTGATCATACATGGGGCATCATGTGTTCATCACATCGGGTAAGGCTATAGTTTTATGTCATGTGATGAATATGTGGTCAAGCAGTTTAACGTTATATAACTAGGATGTACAGCTAGGAATAATTATGTCATGAAACTTAGACGTGGTTAGGTTCACTCATTATAGGGACCAATTAAATGTGAGAGGAAGATCTGGTATATGGACCCTCTACCATGATAGATGTATAATTTACCCTGATGATTCCACCATATTGGCTTACGCGAACATCATTCATGCACCTATGGATGGGTAATGGTATTAGAACTTCCTTGGATTAGTGGAAATCCAAAGGTCTGACATTAGGGTCCCTATGTATATAAGAAATAGGCCTTGGAGTACCTTTTCATAGAAGTAATAGGTAGGATGGGGGTACATACCACACTTCATGTGAAATAGTAATACATAGGAGTTGGTGTTACTGGTCACACAAGGATTTGGGGTGTGGAAGAACTAGTCCCGGATTGGTATGGGGGTCCTAAAAACTCAACCATCAGGAAATGGTGTTATCTAACGGGAGTGGCCATGTATAGGCCTAGAATAGATTCTTAATGAAACTTGGGGCCTCATAGTGGGGGTCATGTGAATATCATTATCCTCATAAATGACATGGGTTTTGAAAAGGAATATTCTTCATGAAACAGGGTTCCCATGCCTCGAGATGAATTCTTGGTCCCTAGAGGGTGAATTTGTGAAGGATGGGTTCCTTTTTAAGTTTCAAGTGCCTCATAAGAAATTTTTCTTACACAAAGGAAATGTTCCTTTATGAAAGGAATTATCCCTTGGGGTGAATGTTCCTAAAATACCAAGGGGGGGATTCATGAAACTTTAAAACCAAATGTGTTTATCGTATTTTTTATCCATGAACCTTAGGAGGTTTGTGAACATGGAGCGTTTATTAGTTGTTCAGAGGTCTCATGTACCCCAGAATTAAAAAGATGGGATATTTATTGGAATGTTGGTTTTGTGATGATTGGAGTATTTTGGGATTATTAATATTCTTAATGAGTGGGAGGGTCATCATGAATCTAAATGATGAAGTTTGACGGTTACTACAAACCCTCCATGTTCCTACAAAGTGCTACCAGAATTGGTTTTGATGCTATGTTGAGGTTACCTCCATTCCTTTACATAGAAATAAAGGGCTATAAAATCAATACTCATTCCTAATTAATGTGATCATTACAGCTGAAAAAATACACCCCTGGTTGATTTATGATCTAAACCTTCTTTTCATCTTTTAAATTAGTGTCTTTATTCATTCGCATTGACAATAATTATATCGATGCTGTTATTTTTCACATTTGAAACATCTCTCAGTTCCTATCATATAATAACTTGGTTGCTTCTATCCACATGTTTAACAAGTGGGTTTTCGGGATTTCATTCCTCTGTGGGATTTATTAGTTGATACTACCAATCAAATCTACAATTTATTATTTTTTGTTTCAAATAACATGAGACAACTAAGAGTAATCAATATACATATCAATAGTTAGGTAACAATAGAAAATCTATTTATAGTTGTCGATGTCCCAAATATCAATTAATTTTCATATATATATATTTAACCCACTGTATAAATGGTCGACCTAACTTTCTATGTTGATGTAAATGATGGTGGAATACCAATAAATCTCTGATGAGTTTTCCTCATACGATCTTATAGACTCATTATCTTTTTTTCTTAAATCTATGAAACTCCCACTCCATGTTAATATAGTGAGTTTGGGGGGAATATTTATTTAAAAATATTCTCATGATGTCTTACCATTCTATGGAATCAATATCCTTTTTAGGATTTGTGTTCATGATAAGTTTCCACCACTGATCAAATTATATTTTCGAGAGATAAATATCCAGCATTAATTTCTCATATTCGGTGCATTATAATATATTGAATATATTTTCAATGGGGTTAATTCCTTATTCTGTGATGAGGGGTCAAAAGATCCACTAGTGGTAGGATGCCTTTGTCACAAAAAATGCTCAACTACAAATTTTTCTATATCTGGAGGGGGAGGTCATTTTGAATGATTCAAACTTTTTTTATAACATGTTATAGTTGAGATAATATTTCCCAGAATTTCTTATCTCTTGGTTTCATACGGTGAGTCATATCTTTGGGGAAATCATCACATTTCCCATCTCATTTGTTAATGGAATAGTTTCTCTTTTTTACTTACATTTAATAAATGATGAAAACATGGTGATATTTCATTAAATAAAAAATATAAAAAGTGAGATTTATAAATTTTGGAGGAGTCACTTATAAATGATAATTACATTAAAACCTTTTATTCTTTGTGTTTTAATACATGTTTTCCAGATTAATTTCCCTATGAGGTATTCTTACCAACTAATTTTTCAAGTACTTCATAATGGTTCATAAAGGCTATATGAATTTATAACACATATCCCATGGGAGTGTCAAACCGAGTGTGCATCAAGGTACATTTTCATGCACCATTTTACAATCAAATATAACTCCATCCACACTTTTTTGGAGTTATTAGCCCTATGTACAACTATGTCAGAACCAAATCCAATTGTAGTATCTAGGTAGGGGTGTAATTTTTCAAAAAACACACTCCCTATTCTTCACCAAAATTAGAGTATTTTTTATTAAACTTTGAAATGTCTATAGGTTCTCAATAAATTTTTCTCATTCTAGTTCCAATGGTTTACTAAACCTACCCTATGATAATAGTTAGTGACAAAAACACTTAGCACATATTACTGTATAATTATTAACATAATTATCCATTAATAAAAACATAGATAAAAATTTCCTAGTGTCTTTAGATGAATAGGTTCATGACACATTGAAAAGAAACTAAAAACTAAAATCCTTATTTTTTCTCTATAAAGATATCTTAAATCCATTTGATCTACTAAAACCTCATATGATAACCTGGAAAATAAATAAAAGAAAGCTCTCAGCTAAAAATCCTAGAAGGGAATAAACATGATAAGGAAACTCAATATGTGTGTTAAAGGTATACAGTTATATCATAAAATAAAAGGATTGTCTATAATTACATTGAACAACAAAAAATTAACTTGGTATAATAAGATCATAACAACATAGAAAATGTTGTAGCAATATATAACACGACAAAAACAAGGGTCAAGGATAACTACCGTGACAATATCACACGGTCTAAAAAGTACACTAACAAACTATATTTACCCCCTACTCCCATATATTAAATCTCATGGGACTAAAGTTTTTTTTAAATCATTAGAGCACTATTTGGGAACACTATAGTGACCCAAACATTCCATACATAGATATTACATACTCTTAGATGGTTATTCATTAAAAATATTTCCATCCATGCTAGAATCATTGAGGTCTAGAATATTTAAATTCTCTAAAACATAAACAAATAATTCAAAAATTATCTATATCGTCTCCCACTTATTTCTTCAATACTAGAAACTTTACTATATATATATCTCATACTTAATAACTTTATTTATAACATGGGTAAAGGAAACTGAAGAAAATGTTGAATAAGAATCATTATAAGAGTAAACATGTAACATTTCAATGATCATGTACTAAACAAACCTTGGTCAAATAGATAAGAAACCTGAACTGACCCATCACAAGATATAGGTGAAACAAAATAACAAAAACCAGCCGTGAATACCAGAAAAGATAGTACAGACAACTAGTGTATAAATTAAAAAAATATATGAGATACCACAAAGTTATACAATCCAGGCCAAAACATGATAAATAATAAAGTACGATAATCCCCATGTGACCAAAGGTCACATCGAGACCAACCAGAACCAAAATCAATAGTAACAAAATAATACATTATGATACAACTGTTGTTACTAAGCACACATCATAAGCTGTAAAAAAATGATTTTTAAATTTTTTCAGCCAATGGTCAACAAGAAAACATCGTCGTTGGAGATAAACTTCCTAGTTACATATCGAGGATTGTCACATGAATAATTTAAGCATAAAAATGACCTAAATAAATACATATTTTGATCCAACGTGGCCCATAATATATACTCATAAGTGACGATCATTTCTTGATGGATCTAAAGTCAAATCCATCTAGATCATTCAATGTCCCTTCAAAATCATGTGGGGATATCGATCATAAAAATCTATGTGCTAGCACGAAATTCTGATGACTCCTTCAATATCCAAATGATCACCACTCCTCTATTTCATCAATCTATGAAGAAGTATTGTGATCAAGTTCCTAGAAACAAAATATTATCTCTACAAATCAGAAGATAGAGGAAGATAAATTGGATATCACCAATGAGTATTGAATAGTTCATGTGATGATCTCTTTATCATGTGTTTATAATGAATCAATAAATATAATAAATAAACTCCCAACACTCAAATATTTAATTCTTCATAAAAAAAGATATATTATGACTATAGTACTAAATCATTAATATCATTTATATTTTTATCGCTTTCTAGTAAAATAATAAATATATTGCATGATGATACCCGATCTGTTAACTCAATTTTTCTTTCCCAAAAATATTAAATATAAGCTTGAATATTTTAAAACTAATATCCATTCGAATAATATTTTTAATATATTAACATTTAATATTAAATACACATATAAGAAATAAATTCAATACAAATTAATATTTACTTGAATAATATGTATTTATTTTTTCCATTGGTGATTATAAATCCTAAAAAACCCATACCACAGTACTGGGTCCCACTATGTCCAAAACACATATTAACCACAATAGAGAAGACTTTAAAATATTCTATTGTTTGTGTCCCTCTAGTCCCTTATATCAATAGCATGTAATATCATTCACAGACTAAGAGATAAGTCTAGTAACCCATCTAGGCCTCTAAAGAGATAAGTAGTAGTCAGAGCTAAAACAATAAATCTAAAAACATGCACTTTGTAATATAATCTCTTTGTCTTTAATTATCTCATAAAGATGGGTGTACACCTCTTTCATTGTCTTTTCTAGGATTATGACTTGTTTATTTAACTTGATGGATTTACCTTTTGACTACCTTGACCTATTATTTTTGAAGGTAATATCATCCTAATCAACCAAGACCTAGATATATTACTTCCTTAACACGATAGCGACAAATCCTCTCTTGGACATTCATCTAATTTCATACCATTAATGACACACGCAACATTTTCTACCTCAAAAAATTTCATTATAATTTTTTTCCCTTGAATCAATGTTTGAGATAAAATTGAACACATTGGTAATGATCTCATAGTGGGAGACTTATACACATGTTTATAGATATGAACAACCAATGAAAACAAAAACATGTGGTTTTCTTGTTGGTGGGTCTTTCCTCATGATATAAACTACTAATCATCACCAAATGTGATCTTTATGAGAATAAGTCTCAATGCTTATAAGCCTGCATCACCTTATAGTCATACATAAACAATGTCTGGTCAGTATGATTTATCTAGACCATAGGAAATACATTTAAGATTAATTTTATAGTATCTAGAAGTTCACATTATATTTTGGGATCTTATATAACCTATTGATATGAAAAATAATATATGTAAATTGCCATTTAATGGTCAATGTAAAATTTATGCACTAAGATTTTAAATTTAAATCATGAATATCTATCTGTATACATGAAATGGTAATCAAAATTATAATTCATGTTAGGTCTAGGTCGTCCAATATTTAAACACTTCCACTTTCACCAGAGAAAACATTCTAACAAACTTTGTTAGCTCTCATATGATTCAGATTATGTTACTAATGAATCATGACTTTAGTTGTGGGGTCTACTACATTTATGTCGCACAATAATTCATCTATATGTGACCTTATCTCCTTAAATAAAACTTATCAAGAGATGGTTTCCCCAGGTTTATTAATTTCTTCCAATGTCAACACTATTCATATTGGCTAGTAATATAATTTTTTTAATGTAAAAAATTAATTAAAAAGTTTGATTCCAATAACTGTAACAATTCATTTCATTTATTATCCACTTCTTAGCTTCCTCGGAATTTGAAACATACTAGCTATTTGTAGGTATGGATACCACTAACTGAATGAGATTGTCTGGCTCATTGCCTTAGCCTAACAACAATATTAGATCACATGGATCTAAGGAGTAATATTTTGTGTACCCTCAAAACTGGTATCTTTTCATCTCTACTTACCAGGGATATATACTTTATACTTTCTCGTGTATAAATGCATAGTTCTAAATTCTACCCTTTCAATGCTCCTGGATATAATTGATAACTTCCTACTATAAAGTATATATTAGAAATATCAATTCTTGTGCATATCACAGAATACAAGATTTTTCTATCTTTAAAGAGTATGTAATTAAACTCACCACAGTAATCTTTTCCTATGTTCTGAAAATGTGAACCTAGAGAGATACATTCTGTGTAGAACTAGTAACAATTATCTCTAGAAATGTTCCAAATTGTTGTTTTCAATACCAAAATAGTATATGTACGATTGACTAGGTCTAAAAAACGTCTTATCAACCTCAATAGGTACTATTATCTATAAATTAGGTTTCTACTTTAAGTCAATCACTAGATAATAACTTTTATTCTGGTCTTAGATAACTGTAATACCAATAATGTTTTCCCATGTGTTGCAAAACATATTATAATTTAAAAACAATGGTTCTCCCACTAACCTCTGGTAGACACAAGGAATCAATTCATTCCAAATGAATGTTCAATGATCTTGTCGCTTACATTAACACCAAACTATATTGTAGTGACTTGAAACCTAATGGGAATTCTATTATGTCTCCATCCCTTTCTGGTTGTGTAGAATAGACACCTTCCACAAAAGATGTACTTGAATTCCAAGGCTCAATAAATTGATCATAGAAATTATATATTACAAGTAAATTTATAATGGATTTAGTCCTAACAACTTGGTTTAACCAATCAAACCTTATTTGTACTACACTTATACCATCCATGTTTCATTTCAATTAAATTCATATCCTAGTATTCAAAATAATAATCATATTCTCACTTTGATACATAGTATTATTTTTTGAATTTTAATTGATATTGTCAATCTCAAAAATTTCAAAATACTTCTTACTTATAATAAAAATTATTCAAAATAATAACTTATCACCGATCGCAATGGATATAAAATCATCCCTAGGGTTTTAACCTTTCTACATAGTAAGTGTCTCTGGAACATTCCTATCGCATATGCACTTATTGAATTTTTTCCTATGTAAAATGTTTGGGCGTCCTTGACATTGACTAAAGCCAAGTCAATATGGCTCCCACTATCTCTAATAGATATGAGAACCATTATATATAAATACAGTCATTATCTTTGATTATATCATTTCTATATTATGGATCTCTATAAAATCTTAATAATCTTTTTGGGTAATTACTTTAGATGCACATTGTGGTTTACTAAATTAAAGGTTGTTTATGTCCTTGACGAATATTCACATCAAAAAACATTTCTTATGGAATAATGGATTTCCATCATACTAAGACTCATATGATATCAATTTTTCATTATATTTGGGAAATTGTGATGGAATAACTCGTTATGTGTGAAGAATTTCATGCAATATAATGGAAATTTTTCCATGTTTCAACCCTAAATACATCATTCATCATGAATCTAATGTATAAAATGTGCATTTTGGAATTTTTCAATGCTAAATTTTATTGAAAAATGCAAACCAGTAATAATATTTCTTAGATCTTCGTTATTAACATTACTTCCACATTGTAGATAAGGTAATGGGAATTTAGTAACTACTCTATGCTATATAATATTGATTGATGAGTGCTTGGTCTGGATATTATTTTTCATGCGGGCTCGAAGCAACTCACATCTTCTAATCATTTATATATCTTATATCATGTTCATGTTCTTTATTAATGAAATTTAATAAGGTATATTTATCACTATATTTCCCTTGAAATATTTTCTTGATATGTGGGTGAACTAATTCCAAAATCATTGTGGCATACATTTATTTCTAATGGTTTCTTCATCCAAAATTAATTATGTACATCGATAATAAGTAAAGTGATTATCATAACTAGGCCTAAATACCATACTAGGTATATCCTAGGCATCCAAATTAGTTTTCCTTGAAAAATAAGTATATTTCCACAATTGGGTATGTTAGTCTTAAATTTTATATTCATTACGTAATACCTATGATTCTGGTATCACTAAACTATTACATGAGTGTTCTACACTAAAACAACAACCATTACTAAAAATGGAATAATGTATCCTTATTTTAAATGGACATGTAAGATAAATGTTTAGGTTATAATTAATAATAGTTCTATAATAATCATTTAGGTGGAAATAATAAGTTTTGTGTTTCCCATCAGTGACTTAGTAATCAAGCTTTCTCAGCCTCATGGGGAATACACCTTACTTATTATAATATCTCTATACTAAGTTATTGTATTTCAATACACATATTTGACAAACATATTGTATTTAATACCTAATTAGTGTTTCATAAACAATACTAATATCTTGATGAATATTAACTGATTTAGAAGAAGGTACTTCCTTATTCAATAAGTTAATTGGATTTAAACTCTCATAAGTTTATTTCATGATATATGATGTAAATGACCACCAATTAAGACATCTTTTATTTTAAGGACATTGTGAATGTGTCATTGGTTTTCCACTTATGATTGGATTTTTTCTTGTTTTTTAATTTGTTATTCCTAAGAACTAAATATGAATCTTTCTAATATTTTCCTATTTCTTTATGAAGCCTACATAAAAGGTAACGAAGTGCTTTCTCCAAATAGACCATTTTTTAATCTTAAACAAAAATGGAGAAAATGGGTAAAAATTATATTATAATGATTTTTTTTGAAAGATCATAATACGCCTTTCGACGTACATAGATCATATGAAATCAGTACCTTGTCATATATGTTATCATCCTCCTTGAAAACATCGTAGAGTTTATACAACATGTTATATCATCCATGTCCTAATATAGTTACCACAACTAAAATCATACATTGATCATAGAATAATTACATAACCATCATACTCTCTATATATGAGTCTCTAATATGTAATTTTACTCCATTGCTTCTGGAGGTGGTCAAACATGTAGTAGGGACACTATAACCTTGAATTTTCGATACCATAGTATTTTGTGCAAGCTCTTGTACGACACTTAGATACCCATACCATTGTCAACATTTATTATGTCCTTTAGATATTATAGCATTTATTATGGTATAACTTACCTTTTTAAAACAAAAATAAATTATATCATATTAAAACTTTTTACTAGCTTATCGATTATGAAATTACTGATTAACTAATTAAATAATTAAATGTATCCAACTATTTTTATCAAATTTTCGGAACCCTCATTACTAGAATAAGAATTACTTGTAACATCATTATTCTAGTGGAATGGATCCTTAAATTACCCTCGTAGTCTACAAGCTATGGATACACCACTACTGGGAGTGTTTAAGGTATGGGTTTGGATATCCAATCGTATTAACGGATGGATCCTTAATTTGTTCAGTGAAGTCTCAGCTTCTCAAAACCATAACCTTGATTTCATAAATTATTTTCTACTATAGTGATTTAAATTTACCCATGGATAATCCTTACTACCACTATAGTTATTTCAACACATAATTCTCATAATAACACCCCAGTTGTAGGAGGCTCACTCACTTATGTTTGATCGAGCACTCCCAAAAACATGTTTTTATTCAAATTTGAATGATGGATGGAGATTATGACTTAATATTTCAATAATGGTTCTATGTTTTGTTCTGAAGAAGTGAAATAATTTTCTATTTAATATTAATCTTCCATGTGATCAAACTCAGAGCCGATCATGATATAAATTAGAAAATATTTTTTGCATCACATGTTCATTTTATCAATGAATTATTGTTTATTATTATATGTGAACAGGTACGAACTACACATACATAAAATTATAAAACATGCATAAATAAAATGATAAAATGATCATGATTTGATACTAATGGTTGATCAATTTAGTGAATAATGGAACCACCTAGACCCTAGATATTACTCCTTGAGTCACGTCACTTATGAATTGAGATGGAATTCCCACCCATCTAATGCATAAAACTCATATCTAGTGTTCTGTAATGGCTTGGTGTAAACTACGTCATTTGTAATCTTCATCATTATTAAAAAATACTCACATGCAATAGATGGGGTCTTCATATTACAAAATATTATAGAGAATTAGACATGTAGGACCATATACATTTAATGACATAGATGACTCACAAGTCACTATTTATTAACGTAATTGTTAATAACTCGAACTGCAATAATTTAATAAATAAATATTTATAAACCATACATACATTGGTCGATCTATGGACCATGATCTGTCGATACAAATTAAACTCAGATATTTAAATTAAATGAAAAAATAAAATTAAACATTCATTAAATTATTTTATGGAGTTATTTTTATTGAATTTAAATTTCAATCTTATGTTAAACTCTATATTTTTGTCATTTGGTCCCATTAAATTATTTATTTTTATATAATAAATAAAATTAATTAATTAATTTAATTTAAAACCATAATTAAATTACCTTAACTCACAATTATTATATTAAGCATTTAAACCAAAAATATATATTTAATTAGTTTAACGTGAAACCAAAATTATATTAATTAATTTGATTCACATTTGATTAAATAAAAGTACTCAAACCATGAAAATAACATAAAGGGCATGTGAGGGTCAGGGATAATCTTTATAGGCATGTTCAAACATATTTAAGGGTATTTTCGCCCTGAAAGGTCCACCCTAACCCGTTTGGGGTCAGTCGGACCCACCTTAGGCATTTTTTGGTGGTAATTGGGTCTATGAAAATTTGGAATAAGAGTTACCTTGTGTGGAATACATCTTTCAGGGGCACTATTGAGGTGTAAGTGAAGGCAGTGAGGATCAAAATAGGGTATGACATATCTCTCATGCAATGGCCAAGAATTGGAACTTGGAATAGATCTCAGAATAAGGGTGGAATGCATCTTTGTTTGATTGTAAAACATTTAAATCCTATTATTATGCTCTGAAAAAATTAATTATTATTAAAATACACACTAGTGTAAAACCTGAATGGCTGAAAGTTATTGTTCTGGCTTTGAGAACTCCAATCAGTGTCCGTGTTGAATGTTGAAAACTCATGTCACAAATTTTGGGTATAAAAATTAACATATATATATATTTTGATCTAATACAAACCAATTGATATTTCAAACAGAATTCAAAATATCATATGGCCGAAACATGGCCCTCTGATCTCAGATTGACCACTATCTATGGAGTTGGGACCATTACATTTCCATATTTTATATATAAAGAATATTTAATATTTATTTGGATGAAATTATTCACATGTTTCCTTTGATTCCATTTTTTAGTACTAAGCATGTAGCGGAATCCCCAAAAAATTATATTTAATATCATTCCACTGACGATTGACATGAATAATATTTTCAATAATGAATTGATGCCGATTTACCTTTCGATGATCTTTCTATGAATAAATTAAGCATAAAAATAAATTGAAATACCTATTTCCATCTGAATTGGCGTTAGAAATATGCTAGTCATCATTGATCGCTGCATGAAGGATCTAAATTTAAGTCCCTCTAGATTGCCCACAAATTCTTCAAAACACTATAAGAACGTCGATCGTTGAAAAATGGGTGCTACTGTATATTTCTGAAAATTCCATCTATATCCTAATGACCACCACTTCTATGTTTCTATATCTATGAATAAGTACTACGATTGAGCACCTAGAACCAAAGCCTTTCTCTCTAGGAGTAGGAATATAAGGGAAAAGAGAGAGGCTCTCACTGTTGGGCAATGAATAGTGTTTGTAATGATCTCTCTATAATTTATTTATTTTGAATCAATAGATATCATAAATAAACTCCTAGTACCCAAATATTTATTTCTCACTAAATAATTGATAAATTATGACTATTGTACATGGCCACAAATATCATTTATATTTTTTCACTTTCTTTTAATATAATAAATATATTACTGGATAAAACCTGATATATAAACTTGAAACATCATTCCAAAAATTATTAAATGAACACAAATTATTTGGAACTAATATTAATTCAAATAATGTTTTTCAATTATTTACTTTAAAACATATAAATACATATAAAAAATTAATTTAATACCATTTATTCTTAACTACAATAATATGAATTTGTTTATTCCTTTGGTGATCATACGTCTTGGAAAAAACTAGGGCCCCAATGGTAGGTCCAACGATTTCCAAAACATTAATTCAACAGAATATGGAAGAATTTTGATTATGCTATTGGTTGTGACCCTGTATGACATTATCTTGATAGTAGTAAATAAAATTTACACAAAAAATAGCATATTCAAACCACCTACATCATATAATTTATTTATTTGGAATCAACAGAAGATCCCAAACTATAAAGAGATCCTCAAGGTACTATTACATTAATGTTAAACTCATTTCCTATGATTTAGATACATTATATAATATCTTTATCCGCAAATATATCATAAAGTATGACAAACACCTATGTCATCATCCTTTATTGTTTTATTACATGTTAATATAACTAGGTGGATTTAACTTTCGACTACCTTGTCCAGGGATTTATGAATATACAACTATCAAGATCAAATAGGACTGGTATATATTACATCCTTAACATAGAAGTGATAAATCCTTTCATAACCATTCATCCATTTTCAAACCACCAATGATGCACCCAACACAATCTACCTTGATAAGAAGTTGTTATCTTGGATTCTGGTTGGCATCAAAATACATGATCAAATGGAACACATTAATAATGATATAAAGTTATAAGACTAATACACATTTCTATATATAATAACAACCAATGCATGAAAAACTGTGGTGTTCCTATTGGAGGGTATGCCCTTGTGATATCAACTACTAGATACTACCAAGTGTGAACATCAAGAGAAGAAGTCTCAATGATTATGATCCACCATCACCTGATAGTCAGACATCAACTATGTCTCATTAGTATGATGTATCTAAATCATAGGAAATATGTTTAACATTAATGTAATAGTACCTTGAGGATCTCCTTATAGTATGGGATTATCTATAACCTTTTGATAAAAAAATAATATATGTAAATTACCATTTAATAGTGGACACAGAAATGTATACACTAAAATGGTATGTTTTTATATTTCATATCTAATTGTATTCAGGATATGGTAATAAAAATTATTTTTCATGTTAGGTCCAGTGCACAAACTATTACAACAACATGTTGCTTTTCCCTTTACCGGAATCTTGTAATACAACATCTTTAAATTCCAAAAGGCACAGGTAGTGTGTGAGCCACAACCTACTATGAAAACTAACCCATGAATAGACACATTTTAATATAATATCTTTTTCCACAAATATATCATAAATTAGGACATGTACCTACGTCATCGTCCTTCATTGTTTTATTACATGTTAATATAACTAGGTGGATTTAACTTTCGACTACCTTGGACAAGGATTTATAAAGGGGTATGTCCTACTTTATGATATATTTGTGGTCCTTGATGGGTTTATATACTCTGATTTTGTTCTGCAAATTGTATTCACTACTATCAAGATAATTTCATGGAGGGTCACAGACAATAGCGTATTCAAAATTCTTCCATATTCTGGTGAATAATAGTTTTAGAAATGGTTGGACCCACCATTAGGGCCCTAGTTTTGTCCAGGGACGTTCGATCACCAAAGGAATAAACAAATTCATATTATTTTAGTTAAGAATAAATGGTATTAAATTTATTCATTATATTTATTTATAAGTTTTAAAGTAAATAATTGAAAAATATTATTTGAATGAATATTAGTTTAAAATAATTTGTGTTCATTTAATAATTTTGATAATGATGTTTCAAGTTTATGTATCGGGTTTTATCTCGTAATATATTTATTATATTAAAAGAAAGTGAAAAAATATAAATGATATTTGTGGCCATGTAAAAATAGTTATAATTTATCATTTATTTAGTGAGAAATAAATATTTGGGTACCAGGATTTTATTTATTCTATCTATCGAATACGCTATTGTTTGTGACCCTCTATGAACAGACACATTTTAATATAATATCTTTGTCCACAAATATATCATAAAGTAGGACATACACCTACATCATCGTCCTTTATAGTTTTATTACATGTTAATATAACTAGGTGGATTTAACTTTCGACTACCTTGCCAATGGATTTATGAAGGTACTACTATCAAGATCAACTATGACTGGTATATATTACTTCCTTAACTTAGAAGTGATAAATCCTTTCATAACCATTCAACCATTTTCAAACCACCAATGACGCACCCAACACAAGCTACCATGTTACGAAGTTGTTATCTTGGAATTTGGCTGGCGTCAAAGTACATGATCAAATGGAACACATTAATAATTATATGAAGTTATAAGACTAATATACATTTCTATATATAAGAACAAGCAATGACATGAAAAAAGTTGGCGTTCCTATTGGAGGGTATGCCCTCGTGATATCAAATACTAGAGACTACCAAGTGTGAACATCAAGAGAAGAAGTCTCAATGATTATGATCCACTATCACCTGATAGTCAGAAATCAACTATGACTCGTTAGTATGATGTATCTAGATCATAGTAAATATGTTTAACATTAATGTAATAGTACCTTGAGGATCTCCTTATAGTATGGGATCTTCTATAACCTTTTGATACAACAAATAATATATGTAAATTAACATTTAATAGTGGACACAAACATGTTTACACTAAAATGGTATGTTTTTATATTTCATATCTAATTGTATACATGATATGGTAGTAAAAATTATTATTCACGTTGGGACATCTGCACAAAATATTACAATAACATGATGATTTTCCCTTTACCTGAATCTTGTAATACAACATCTTCAAATTCCCAAAGTCACAAGTTGTGTGTGAGCCACAACCTACTATGTTAACACCATAGATTCTATACAAGTTATAATATCATGAATGAAATAATAATATCCTTTAAATCAAAATAGATTTACAAATAATTTTCATAAATCCAACCCATTAATAAATCATTTTCCATTTTTCTTCTTTTTTCCAAAAAACCATTCATATTAAGAAACCAGAAATATTTCATGTATATGTGCTAAAATAGAAAATCATATCCCTAAATTTTGTAGTACACATATCCATGAAATTACCTTTCATATGAAGATATGTCATACAATTTCATATATAAACATGTGGGAAATAATATTTTATAAAATTGATCATGCTGTAAATAACCATAAATTAAAAATCACCTCATATATTGGGCTCTATACTCTAGAAAAATGTATACTGAACACTAAAAATAAATTTCTAAATAGTAAAAATGATTTATCAAATTGCTATTGATTCCTACCAGTCTATATAAAAACTAATATTTAGTCCTAACAATTGATATCAAAACTCATATCTATTCTTTTTAGTAGATATCACAAAAGGTTATCTCTTATTGGTGTCATACACAAACTAACGCTGCATATTTCTCCTTCCATATGCACATAATTTTCCAAATTTGAATTCATCAAAAGCTTCATTTCAAAACCATTTTCACATTTAAAAAAAATCATATCCAAGTTGATCCACTTCAATGTTTGAAAACACATTTCCATATAAAGAAAATTCATTTTCCATGAAAAACCCTTTTTGAAAAACATTTTATTTTTCCCAAAAACCATCAATATCAAAATATCACTTTTGATAACAGAAAAAACCGCAATAAATATTTCAATAAAATCATTCAATTAGTAAAATTAAACCATTTTATAGAAACACATATCTCAACACGGTAGAAACCTCTATACCTTTGACAGTAGTGAACAGAAACTAAGAGAATTCCTTTTAAATACAATTCTTTCTAATAAACAAAAATTCATCAATAGAAAAAACTCTATGATCACAAATATGAACACAACCATATAAAAAAACAATATCCATAACCAAAACTGAAGAAAACCCATATGATTTTTATACCATGAGGGAATAAATCCAACCAAAATGGTGATTAATCTTTGAACAATGAAATCTGGAAGGGAATGAGTCTAGTAAAATTTCCAAGACTGTGCTCTAGGATGATATAGAAAAGGGTTAAGGTGTAATTAAATGAAAATCAACAGTGAATTACCCAAAAACAATAACTTGTCACATTTAAGTAGTGTTTAATCCCATTACATGTAGTGTAATCCAAAAAGGCTAGAATCATCGGAAAATTTGACTTCTTTTTATATAAAATATAATATTTTCTTTTAAATTTTTTGAATCCTATAGATGGTGTAGAAACCAATCAAACTTTGGATCCAGTTCATGGGTTTTTACTAGCCAATATTGCACAACATCTACTCCTATAACACAGAGTGTAATTTCCTAGTGAACTAAAAAAATAAAAAATTTAAGATGAAAATCCCATTAAATCCATGGCATTAACATTATAAGCATCCTCCTAATTAATTTTTTATCTTTAATAATAAAAAAATGAAACCAAAAACAAAGGATAAACACATGAAAGTGATAATGGAAATTGGGTATTACAATATACCTAGCATAAACACTTTCTACCCCCATAAATAACTCATGATTCTGGATCTACAAAATGTGAAGGCCATTTATACCTCAAAAATGACTCCTGATCCCACATCTCATGGACATCATGTCTAAAATACCATAGTACCCAGACTAGGGGATTATTTTCCATGAAATACCTTATCCCTATGATCCCAAATTTGAGCTGTTTACTCAGCCAATGTGGTATCGAGCTCAAGATCAACATTCTACCCTATAATCACATGGAAAATATCTAGTATATACCTACTCAACTGGGAAATATGAAACAAGTCCTTGATAGATGTAAAAATAGATATTATGTGAAACATATAGTTTATACTCCTATGTCATCCAATGATATCGAAGGGGACTACAAACCTCAGTGCCAACATACCAATCGTACCCAGCTGACGATGTCTCAAGAGAGATGAAACTTTGTGAAAGACCTGATCACCAACCCCAAACTCCAGTGGTTGACAATGAATATCCACTTAATATTTAAGATAACATTGTTCCACGATCAAATTCATCTGGACCAATGACATCATCTCTATCATTCCCAAAACAACACTCAGTCAAACAAAGGACTGCTCTCCCAACTTTTCCCAGCACAAGGGAGATTTACATGGCCTCCCATACAAGGACTTGAATGGTTCCATATTTATCTAAGACTGATAAATATTGTTTTAGTAAAACCCAAAGAGAGGTAAATTCTTTTCCCAAGATCCTCTAAAATTAAGAGCACTATCCTAAAGCATATCCTTAAGAACCAGGACAACATTCTCCACGTATCCATTGGTCATCAGTTGATAATTTGTCATAATTCAATTTTTTACTCCTTTCCTCCTGAAAACCATTCCATAATCAAAATTTGATACTTGAGTAACTCTTATAAACAACTATAGAGGAAACCCCATGAAGTCTCACAAACTCTCAGACATAAAAGTCCATAATATTTCAACATTCATCATCTCCTACATAGGTACAAAATGTGCTAATTTTATGAGTCATTAAATGATCACCCAACTTGTATCCATCCCACCTAAATTATATGGAAAATATATGAATAGATCCTTGGAAATATCATCATAGTTCAATACTAGAATTGTTAAGGGATGAAACAAAACTGAAGGTCTCTGTTTTTGTGACTTAATTCATTGACTAGAGAGACTCCATGAAAAAAAATCATAAATTAAGGTTTGCATCAATTTACACCAATACCGAGGTATCAAATCATGATACATCATGGTTGTAGCTATTTTCATAGACCAACAAGAATAGTTCCCACTATCATAAAACCCCTTCCTCACGGAAAATGGAATACCTAACCTACTACGATATCCAAAAGATCCAATGGGATATTGTGACCACTCAATCAAGGTCTCCACACCAATAAATCCTTCACTAAAGGATTGGAACTCTATTTCTATCTTCTTCTCAAGACCAACTCGTCCATCAAGATATGAGTCATATTTCATCGAAGCTAAGAACACATTTACACAAATCTATTCTACAACCAAGATTATTTCAGTAAAACAATTCATCATAGACTACTACTAGATAAATTCTTTCATGTCTTGTGGTGGGAATTTTTATCTCAACACATCAAAAAATCATTTCTCTATAGTATAACCAATATCAAAATCAAAATTATGAAGACACTCTAGCCAACATCTTTGTCACGTATTTTGATCCCTTGGGGTAAAAATATATTTCAGGCTCTTTCGACCTGAATAAACTGTAAAATGATCCCTAAATAGATAGGGATGCTACATTTTGAGTGCATGTATAACTACATCTAACTCAATTTCATGGGTAGGGTAGTTCTTCTCATGAGGGTGTAACTGGAATGACCTATAAGCCACAACTTACATTCCCAGCATCAATAAATATCCCAAACTCATACAAGTAGCATCACAGAAAACATCATAGCCTGGTCCCTGTTCTGGAAGAATGAAAATTGATGTTGAATTAAACATTACCTTTGGCTCCTTAAAATATCACTAATACTTGAAATTATATTAAAACATAACACCCTTATAGTTTGAAGATTTTAATGATGATTTGTTCATGATGACGTCTTAAATAAACCAATTATAGTAACATAAAAAAAACCCTAGAAGCTCCAAATCTCTAACACATTTATGGTATTCTCTGATGACATTACTACAAGTACCATTTTAGGATCTACTGAGATTCCCCTCATAGATATCACATTCCCCAGAAACATCACTTCCCAGATCTAAAACTCACACTTGGAAAGGTTACCATATAGATGATTTATTTTGATTTATTAAAGAATGATATCCAAATGTTCTATGTGATCCTAATATGACTTGAAGTACACCAAAATAGTATCCATGAACACAAAAAAAGAAAAGAGTACAAGAAGATATGAAAAATTAGGTTCATCAAAGACAGAAATAGTTCTAGATCATTAGTGAGACTGAATGGCATTAACAGAAACTTGAAATGACCATATGAACTCATAAATATTGTCTTTGGTATACCCTCTTCTCAGAATCTAAACTAGGAATACCCTTACCAAATTCCAATATTATAAATCCAATGATCCTTTCTAAGTGGTTCAAAGAGGTAATAAATTCTTCGCAATTGATATTTTTTCTTAACGAACATCCAAAAAATATTATAGTCAATAAAAAAATGAGGCTCCCATATGCCATATCATAAAATATGACTGGTGAAGCCCATGATTACATGATTGTATGAATAAATCATTGAGCCTTTGGTTCTTCAAGTTAGACCTTAAGTTCCAACATCTCAGTAGGTTTGAAATGGTAATATTTAATAGAAATTGGCATCATAGTAGGAAGTAGTTCTATAGTAAACTAGACCTCTCACTAGGGTGGTTTTCCAGAAATATTATCTTGAAAGACCTTTAGGTATACACACACAACTGTAGGAAGTCCACCACCCAAAAAAGGGTCCACCTCATAAAAAACATATCTAACAACTACTAGAGATTGCCCCAGTATAAAAAATAACATGCACTGCCATTTTTGATCTACAGTCCAACTCACCCTGGAGAACATGAGTGACCCCATGCATAGATAAGAACTATATCTAATGGTGATAACAGTATATCTAGGCCTTAACACTAATCGTACAATCCATCCTAATAATAAAGTTTAAGATTTCAGGATGGATCACTAAAATGATACACTCCACCTCAAAGTCCACAATCATCATCCAATACACAGGACATCTGAAACCATTTTTGGACCCAATTCCCAAAGATGAATAAAGATCCCACAATAATGGAATAAGCTCCAAATGAACACCCAATACATAAACTAACATTGATGATATAAAATAATGATAATCAACTATAACAAAAAAAATGTACTATAAAAGATGAGATAAAATTTGTACCTCTAATAGTAGTTGTCTCTGCTCAATATTCCTCTGGTGCATACTCCACTGCATAAAGACATCTGATCTTAGGCACATAAACATCTCCCTTTGAATGATAATTAGACCCAAAAATTATGGAAGAATATTAATGAACTAGTGATCCCATGGTTAGAGTGGTTCATTCCTTACTTTCCATATATTTGTTTTCCCAAAAAATGTTATAAATGGTCAAATCATCCATAAAGATGAATTGTCTTAGGAGCCTCTCTATATTTATGATTGGTATGACCTCGCCTTCCACATTGATATTAGAAAACCTATTGTTTTTCTATTATAGCACCATAAATAGGTCCTGAAGAATACTAACCACCCTTAAACTTCTTTTTTATTCCAGAAGATATGTCATGCCTCACCACTGAACCAATTGAAACTACACCCAAGACTATCTTCCCAACTATTTCTTCCTCAAACAAAGCTTCCTTATCACCCACCTCCTCAAAGATCAGAAGGATCACAAGTATCAACATTGATCGAGTATCAAACCTCAGTCCAAACTCAAACCTATGAACCTTTGGGTACACATTAGTGAAAATATCTAGTTCTAGATTATCCAACTTAGAAAAATGGGAATAATGCACAAGAACGGTATTTTTCGCCTACTCTAAGTTTAGAAACTCCTAGTTCTTCACTTCATGAAATGTATCATGGTAAAACTTCTGGTTAAAATATTTATTTAATTAATCCCTCATCAAGTATTCGTGTAACATATCTTTCACAATAGAGTCCCATAATATACTTCCCATTCTCCCCAACATATATGTGTAAAAACTTACTTTAGAGTCTTTAGGAGTCTTCCAGAAGTTAATGTTCTTCTATATCATCTCAAGCTACTCTGCCAGTTTTTTGGGTCCTTTATCACCATCAAATATGGTTGGATGGTGCTTATAAATTTTGAACCACGATCCCCCACATGTCATGTGTTCCTAACACCCACTTGAACTAGAGTTTTAATATTGTGGATAACAATATCTACCAAAATATACTCCACTAGAGGATTCTCATATGGAAGCTATCTCAAACCTTCTTCTCCCAAATTTGGAAGATATGTTCTCTGAGGAATTGAAAAAAAAATTCAAACACCAATTATTCATCATAAAATATAAAAAACATAGGATCAACTTCAGGTATTGATAACCAAGATTTAAAACATTAAGAATTTAAAGATACCATGAAAAAACTAGCTTAAATGGTAACAAGTTATTTTAAATAACATTCCCTTATATTTCATTAAAATGACCTCAAAATAAAAGTATCTAACATAGTAAAAGTTCCTAACCTCCTATGGAAACTCAATTTTAGTCACAGAAGTGAGTTGGATAGGGCCCTTCTCCATACTAACAATCTGAATTCTGATGGTCCTAACTCCAGTCGACCCATGACATGGAAACAAACTCTAATATTGTTAACACCCATTAGGATGAGGATCCCTTTATTATAATGTTTTAATGAACCAACCTAGGTCAACTAGACAAGCCACCCAAACAATCCCATTACATGATATATGTCAAAAAGGATAATAAAAACCAGTCTTGAATATTAGAAAAACAATAGATAAAACTTAGGTATAATGTATAATGAGATGTGATATCATTAATTAATACAAATCCCATCCAAAAATAGGATAAACTATAAATTAATTCAAATCCACACATGACCAACTATCACCTATAGATCAACCCAATCTAAAATCAGTTACAATAAGAGAACCTAACATTTTAAAAGATTTTATTACCATTACCTGAATCGCACAATAATACATCCAAAAACACCCAAATTCACAAGTAGTTTTGTGATCTATATACCAATAGGAAACCACCAATGTTTCTATGGAAGGTCTAATGTAAATAATTTAACAATTATAGCCTATAAAACAAAATATGTTTACAAATAATTTTTAAAAATCAAACCATTTATAATTAATTTTTCCAATTTCGTCCTATGGTTTTCAGAAAGTATTTTCATAATCTCAAACCGTAAATATGAATAGTAGAAGTGATAAAATAGAAATGAATATCCATGAGAAAAAATTTACACATATCTATGAAATAATTGGCCTTGTGATGATATGTGATACAACCTCGTATAAAAACTTATGAGAAACAATCAATGATAAAAATGATAACGAAATAAATAACAATAAATTATAAATCACCTCACAGACTTGGATATAACCTCCTTTAAAATTTATTCTAGACACTAAAAAATCCTAAAAATGCACAATATAGGATCCAAATTATATCAAGTCCTACCGGTCAATATCACAACTAGTTACATCCTAGTGGTTTCTTACACACAATAATTCTACTAAATTCTCTTACTCGAACCCAAGGTTCCCAATGTTCATTTTTTCAAAATTTCACTTCAAAACCATTCTCAAAATTTAAAAAAAAACATTTTAAAATCAATGTTGATCCACATTAGATTTTGAAAACCCATATCTATGTTATGAAAATTCATTTTCAAATAAAAACCCCCATTTGAAAAACACTTGCTTTTCTAGGAAATAAATTGTAACAAAATATAATATAAAAAGAGAACAACACAAAGTATTTTATCCAAAAAACATTTAATTCCTTAAAATTCACCAGTTGTATAGAAACACCCACATCCACATGGTATAAACAAAACTACCTTCCAAAATGGTATCTGAAACCAAGAGAAAATCCCTCAAAAGAAAAGGAATTCCATAAAACTGAAGGGGGTCAATATAAAACACTATCTGATCACAAATCTAGTAAAACTTGTATCCAAAACCACAACCATAAATAAATCCAATTAAAAATTATAAAGATTACATACTGGGAGAGAGGAAACCCAACCACAATGGTGATCAGTCATTGAATGAAGCGATCTAGAAGGGATGAGTAAAACAAAATCACCAAGGGTGATCTCTGGGTCAAGAGAGGTAGGGTTAAATTAGTAATTATATTAAAATAAACCATTACCCACCCAAAAAAACCAAAATTGGGGAAATTAACACATATTTCAATCTCATTACACATCGTATAATCCACGAAGGCCATAATTTCCCAAAAATGAGTCTACTTTTCATTAAAACCTAATATTTTCCATTACAAATCATAAACCCTATACACAACATGTAAACATCTCATGTTTTGTATCCATTTCATGGATTCTTCATGTTAGACATTACATCACTTTTACTCCCATTATATGGAATTTAATTTCTCAAATAATAGAAAAAACTAAAGGTTTAAGCTGGAAATGCGAAAACATTCTTGACATCACCATTATAGAGATTCTCCAAATGAAATTTTCTGCATAACACATCCAATTAAAAAGGAAATGTAATAGAAATTTAAAACATACTTTACTAAAAGGTAATGTAGAGATACAAATCACATAATAATAACATCGTCATAATGGTTTAAGAACATAATCATAATATTTGGAAACCATACCCTTCATGTAAAAGATCATTAAATTATGTAATATTATAATTTTTAGTATTTCATTAACATTAATCATATGTATATCAATGAACATGATCCATGAGATTATAAAATTGGCATAAGACACGGAATTCTTCATACATGTGAGCCTAGAAAATCATTCCCATAATGGAAAAGGATCTTACCAAAATTCGACAGTATAATTGGTTCACTCCCCATTCCATCATAGTAGTCAAGGTTCTCTCCCAAGGCTATCATAGTATAAGAAATTTCTTACTCAACTGTGATCACTTCCCATTTTAGTTCTATTTATTCATTAGATGTCAATCCTTACCCAATTCATTGGAGTTAGATATTTGTCTCTCCCATACCCTAATGAAAATCATTCATTTGAGGGCCCCAATAACATATATAATTAATTTTATGATAACTCATTTAAATAAATAGGATTAAAAAATATTTCAATATAGAACAACCCATGTAAAATAAATGGGATTCGTAAACATTTCATTATTTAATTATAGTATAACCCATAGAAAATAAGTGGGTGTCAAAAAAATTGTGACATCATATTTGTAAAACACCCTAGGATATAATAAGGATTGTATCCTTAGATCATATCCCCAAAAAATCATAATTTAATAAATATTTTCTCTATTTAATGAATAGAAATACTATTATAAGATCATTAAGGCATTACTGAGAAAAATTAACTTTTCATTTTTAAATCAGTTAAAAAACTATTAAACTATAAAGTAAAAAACCATTTTGAAAAAAATCACATAAAATTGTAAAGGATGATTCAATGAAAAAATTAGTAAGAACAATAATAAAATCATTCCATGCTATATAAGTTAAAAAAGCATTCCTTCCATATGTTTTTCAAAAAATTAACAAAGTACCTTGTTTTAAAAATGACCAAAATATTTCTTTCATAACATTTTGTAAAAATTAAAAAATGGGTAAATAATACATTAAAATTCATGTAATTATATTAAACACCATATTTAAAACATTTTTAGAAAACATGGAAATAGACGAAAATGTTTTTTTGAGCGAAGGGAGAAATAAAGTCAAACATCCTTAAAAACAAATTTTTAGTCACCTGAGTTCATATGATGAGGAAAATGAAAAAAATATATTTTATTGAAATAACCATAAGATTAATAAATTAAAATTTTTCTTAATAGGTATATCACAATATTTCATGATCAAAGGCATAGTAATAATCAGTCTCGATAAAAAATGAGATCATGAAATAAAACCCATACCTCGAGATCTCTTTTCATTGAAAACAACCCAACTACCTATATAATAATTATAAATTTATTATAAATATATAATTGTGTAATATTGATACTTATAAAATAATATATAATCATTTTATAATATTTATACACCCCATTTTATAAAAAATCATATTAAAAGCATTATTTCCATATGTTAAAGGTTTTATTTATCATAAGTGTTTCAGTTCAGTAGTTCTGATCCTTGAATATTTTTATTAGATAAATAATTTACAAAAATATTAATCATCTTATAAATATAATATATAATCATTATATTTAAATTATAATTCATCCATAAATATTAGAGGTAGAAAAATTAATGATATCATTCATGGATATGGTTGGCCCTACGTACGCATGAATGATGTTTTCATTTCACAATAGGAGGAAAGAAAGAATGCTAATTATTTTAAAATATAATTATTGCATCATATATAAAATATATATTGAACAAATTAATCATTATTATCATCCATATAAAATATTAATGAAAAATGGATTACATTATATCATGGAGGTGGTAGTCCAATCGTACACAAGAGTGGGCTTATTGTTTCCCAAATGAAATGATGGGAAGAAGTTAGACATTTTATTGTCATAAAATTAGTATAATTATTTCATAAATATCATATATAAATATAAAACCCAAAATTATACCACCTCGGCCCCAGAATCATGAATTCAGTGTAATTTATTATTACATTGGCATAATTACAAAGAATCAAATCCCAAAGATCCAAAGGTTTAGTAGTTCTGGAAAACCATATACCTATATTATATCTATTTTACTTTATTTAATAGAAAATTAAACATAAAAAATAAAAAAATATAATATACTTCATTCTTGAAATCACATTAAAATATCTTTTTCTTCATAACCTAGGAAAAGGAAACAATATAAGGGTGATCTGGAATGCTCTGTAAGGGTAAATAAAGCTGAATAAATAATCAATCAATGTGAAAAAATCAACATGGAAATGTGAATAACTGATAAAAATTTCTATATAAATATCTATATTTGGTATAATAAATATCCCATGGAATGTAATTACAGTGAATTCCATTTTATCAATAAACTGAGAATGAAATTAGTACATAGATAGTGTCAAAGTAAAAATATCACAGATTACAATAATAACTAAATTATCAACAAAGTCAATTATTAATTATTGGATTTATTTTTTCCTAGTCACATAATACCATTACCTTCAATATATATTCTCAAAATAGTTTAAATATGTGTGTAAAAACACAAATATTCTATTTGGAAACAAACATGAAGGGTTCGTCACTAACCACTTTCTTCTCATTTGACTACTGATGCATCGAGTGGGTTGTATTAACCAATCCCAGATCCATGTCTTCAATATCCTAATAATTCCATATATATCAAATAATGTATTTAAATTTATAAACAAATTTACTTATCAATTACTTGTGCTCATTCAAGGATACAAATTATCAATATATCCCCTTAAAATCATATAAACTATAAAGTAAAAACCATATGAAAAATATGGTATTAAATTTAGGAAATAATAATACCCACCATAAAATTATATATATGTTACAAAGAAATATAATTTTCAATGAGAATTTCTTATGATAAAGTGATTGTTTTGAGATAATGTTAGAAATCACAAAAGAATGTGATATTGCAATGATAACATTTACCACTCGGTAATTTTCAATCCATAAAAACATGGATGAGATAGATCAAAGTAAAACTAAAAATATGATGAAATATGAGTGAATCGTGATATTAAATGTCAAAGGGGAAGTATATACACCATATATAACTGAAATGGTATTTAATAACAAATTATTCTCAATAAAATGTAAATTCATATGAAATCCATTACCTTGTGTTTCTTTTTGGGTGAACATCCTTTAACCTTCTATATAATGGTTTTTAATCATGTTATAATCTTATAATAGAACTGTAATAATATTTATAATATTATATATTATCTTATTATAATATCTTATTTTGCATTCGTTAACAATCTTTCTCTATTTTCACTATTTCAGGTGTTAAATGCATAGTTTTTTGAGATGTTTTGACTTGTTATTTTTTTCAACCGATGTATATCAGGATTAAATAATATATATAATTTAAAACATGTTTTAAATATCATATATATTCTTTATATATATATATTTATATTAATCTATAAAATATGGATATTGGAAATGTAATGAACCATTCATGGAGATTGTGGGTTGTATGTATGCAAGAACGCTACAACCATTTCATTATCAAATTAAAATAATGAAAATTAAAAGAATTATATGTATATTATAATTAATTAATCATATTTATTCCTTATATGTCACATATTTTTTATTAAAATCATCCTTCATACAATCCATGTATAGCATGAATGAATCATATCGCTTTGAGGAGATGGTAGTCCCCACGTCCATAAACGATGTTATCTTATGAACATAAAATGTAAAGCATAAATTTATGTGTCTTATAACAATTAAATAAGTATTAATGAAAAAAATAGCATATATATCATATAAAAATAGTGTGTCCATCATAATTCCCATCCATGAGAGGTGGTAAAGGAAAAAATGAACAACATCCTTTCGTGAGGTGGTAGTCCTCCGTACACACGAACGGTAAATTCGTTAACCATTTGATGGATGTGTGTATAGGTGTAGGTATAAAACATAAAATAAAAACATTTCAGTATATTTAGGATAATGATGTAATTATATAATCATCTAAAACTAAAAATTTAATGTTTTAATAAATAAAAATAAAACAAAAGTGACCATTTAAGAATGTTACCTCATTTTTGGGTAACTAATTTTTTTCACTAGATAATTACTTGGATTTGCTTCTTCCAAAATAGAGGATTCTAGAGGTTAGGTATTTTGGGAGATTATTTGGGCAGTGTTTGGATGACCCAAATTGTCTTGGGAGGTGTGAGGAAGGGAAATATTGAATGCCTTTTTATAGTGAAGGAGTGACATTATTATATATACAAAAAGGTAAATAGTATTGGTATGTATACCTTATAGAAAATTATTAAAAAATGGAAAAATAATGGTGTTTTTTATATTTAAGGTCAACAACGATCTGAAATACACAAAAATACATGATTTTTTTATAATTTTGTTTCTTAGACTTTTAGTTTCTTAATATTTTTCATTTTTGGTTGTCAATTAGGTAACTTGTTTTCTAACATATGTAAATTAACCAATAAGAATAAATTAAAGTGATATTTATCAGAAAATATATACACAATTAATTATAAATATTATAATTAATATACATAATAATAATACCATGTGGGTTGGAAATTAATTTTAATTCAAGTACATGTAAAGCGAAAAAACACTCCTTTAACAAGAACCATGCGTACAATGTTTTTATAATTTAAGGGTCAATATATTCATTATAAAAGATAAATTGGTTAGTAAATAGAAAATATTTTATATATGTATTAATTTAAAAATAAATTATCATAATGAATGATTTTTAGTACGTTTAATTCTTTTAATAAAATATCATTTATTATCAAATAACATTAATGTCATTTTGGACATAATTTACTTAATTTAAATTTAAAAAATTCCAGAAAATTATCGAATTAAAATATATTAATTTCAAAAACATTTAAAATGACCTATTCATCTAAAAAATAATTGAAAACAACAAAAAAATCAAATTTCTTTACTTATAATATTTTTTCTTTCATTTATTTTATTTTATTATTAACTATATAATCATTATATTTTCATTTATTAATAATTTTAAGAAAAAAAATTAATCTATAAAAATTATAGTTAAATTGTCATGATTAAAAAATTATTTACCTTTTAAGATAGTGCTTATAACTGAAACTATGTATCTTCTTCTATACATCAAATCTATATAGGAATTAAAATCATGGAAGATAAATTTTTGGTATTTTTCTTCGGATAATTTATTATATGGGTCACTTTCATGAAAAAATATCTCAATAACCAATAAAATTTTAAATTAAGGTGGTATATAGTCAAAATATGTGAAGCTAATGTATTTTGGACAAGTTTCTTGATAATTTTTTCCCTTAAGATTAAATTTTATCCACTAAGGAAACTAATTTTTACGTTAATTACTGTAATTAAATCTAATCACCTTCACTAATATTTTTTGTCAATAAATATGTTGATATTAACAGATTATTAATATTATACTACTCTAACTGTGTACATACATTTTTTCAAATTCAATTAGCAAAAGTGGAAAAATTAAATTTAAAGCTAATCCCACAAACAGGGTGTGAAAGCGAGTTTTTAATGTAAAAATGCTTAAACGTTCATTATATTTTTATATATAAATTAAATATAAAAGTGATTCCACAGACATAAATTGAGTTAATATATGAATAAGTGTTATATTTTTAGTTTAAAATGGATTAATAATATAATTTAACATTATTAATTATTTAAACATTAATGTAGTTTTCAACGAAAAATGCATTATTTTTAACCATTCATCAAAAAAATGAATCTTCTTTGAAAAATACAAAAAATTCACACTAAAGTAATTTTGAAATTTTGAATTCAAAAGATAATTTTATTTTTAAAAATAAATTTTATTAAATGGTGAAATTTTAGTTTAAAAAAGGTACTCTATTAAAAAGTGAAAATACCTTTAAAAATACATCTTTTGTTTACGTAAAAGTGGATTTGTTCTAATCATATGTAAATATTATATATTAGATGAATTTAAAAACATTAAATTGAATATATAATATAAAAATAAATATATAGTAATATATCTAGATGTTATATACACATCTAATCTTGGTCTCTCATGTCTTATAACCTATCAAAGGTACTCAGTATTTTTTGTTACAAAAGCTAACTTAGTGTTTTGTAAAATTAAAGATAACATGAAAATTAAATTTATTATAAAAAGAAAAATATTTTAAAGTATTGGGGTGTTAAATTATAGAAATATTAATTAAATGTTTTCCAATAAATTTAATCATGATCTCATTAATTGATGTATTGATATTTGAAAATACTATTGTTGACAAACAAGCATTGTAAATAGGGTTAACAACACATCTTATTAATAAGAGGGAAAAGGTAATGAAAAGTCTACCCCAAAAACAAGTTTTCAAATATGATATCATTTGTGAAAACATGAATGTGGATGAAAAATATAACTATCATATTCTGATGGAGAGTTACATAGATCATGTTTAGATGAATGTTTAGGACCACAAAACACTAAACCCCAATTATGTAAAGGTTCATTGATATTATCAAAAATGGTGAAAATATGAGAACATGTTTATTTTAAGAACCTTTTTCCTATATTTGAGGAATTATTTAATTCTCCAAGAATATAAGTAAGTATAATTACTTTATTTATTTCTATAAGAATAATCATATACTTTGGTCGTACGTTGAACTGTTTCTACTTCTTTTCATAGCATAGGTTCCATCATATGTTGAAATAATACAATAATCTATCAAAACCTCATCCAATGTTCAAATTATTCTATTTTTCCATATTCCCTTACCCGGTATTATGATTGAAGACTTAAGAATCAGTTCCAACTACTTAATCACTTTTTTGGGTACCATTAAACATATTCTATTAAGTCCACAATGAAATAGTATTGTAGTATGATCTTTACATACTTCATAATCTATGTGATTTGAAAATCATCAATAAAATAATTTTACAACATATATATTAGATCCAAAAACCAAAGAACATTACTAATTCCACTTTTATTGTGTTAATAACATATGCTTGATTTTGATCCCTTAGCATATTCAGGGGTATATTCTTCTGACACGTGGGGAATTCATTTTCTTAGTTCCCAATCTCCTTATAATGGAAGCATTGCACATTGGAATTTTCATTTTTCCTCTGCAATCACAATCCTGGTGGCCTTTTTCCACACTTATAGAAAACTCCCACTTCTCTCAAGAACATACTACAATGTTTCATCCCACAATTATCACATGTTTGAAAATCCTTCGTTCTCTTTTTCCCTTTATCCATATTTTTCACTATTACCCTATTGTTATATTTCTTCCCCAAAAAAGCCATAATAATTAAATAATTATTTCTATTTATTGATATCAAATAAAACTATTGGATAATATTATGAAACTTTTTGTAAAACCAGTTCCCTTCAAAGAATTGGTTTAATCACTTCCACGAAATGGTCAATCTTTTACTCTTTGATGTGCATTAAATCCATAGAATACCTAGATAACCCTGTAAATGTAACTTCATACTCTGAAACATATTCTTCATCCTTTTTATTTGAGATCAGTAACTTCTTCTTCCTCAAAATTTGTTTCTCACGAGGGAAATATTTTTTGATAAATATTCAATTAAAAGATTTACATTCCATGCATTATATTTCCTCTTCCACCATGGTATTCTATATCAATGACCACTATTTATTAGCTTAACCATTAAGACAATACACAGAATGTGTTATATTTTCCTTTTCACCACATCCCAATTCCTTAAGTATCTTTTCTAAAGACATAATATATTGATATGATTACATTATATTAGTAGTCCCACTAAATGATGGGAGATTCTATTGCATAATGTGACCCAACATGGGATAATATCATTGTGAAAAGTTTCCCCATCTAGGAAATAATATTTTTCATGACCTGATTAAGATGCCCCAATATATTCATAACATGATCAGTTCTAATACTCATTTTATTGGTTTCCTTGGTAAGTAAATCTCTACACTTTTCATGATTATTGATATCATCCTTCCTTCCAATATAAATTTCAGAACAGCGGCATATACTATATTTTATATTTAATTTATGTACTTTATATAATTCTAAATATGGATTAACACTTAATATAAATTGAAAAAAAATAATCATAGATAAACTCATAATTATAAAAATGGTTTCTATGGGGATATAGTTTCTTTAAAAACCTTCATAATGGTTTGTAACGAAATGTTAATTATCCCAAGAATATCTGCAAGGAATATTAAACTTGGTGCACAGAAACACTCATTTTCATGTACCAGGTTACACTCAAGTTATACATGATGCACCTTTTCAAAGTTGTTACCCTTGGTACATTTGTTCCAAAACCAAGTCTATATATAGTATCCAAACAAGTATGTATTTATAAGAAGACCAATATAATATCTACCATACCAAAATTCTTGGCTGTTCTTATATACTTATCCTCAATGTTATCTTAGGTTTATGTTCACTAATCTATGTATAAGGAATATATTTTCCATGGTTTCTACCTCAAAATATTCTGATACCATTTTTAATGCCCCAACCCTCGAATCCTATATCTGGTTTATTACTTCATTATATTGGCATGATGACAAGGAATTAAATACTAATGTATCAAAATTTTAGTAGTTTTAGAAATCCTGATTACAAAAAAAGACACATTTTATATTTATAAATGGAAAAATAAACATAATACATAACAAAAATTAATAAATTTTATCCTTGAAAACTGATTCAATAATATTTTCCTCATCACCTTGGGAAAGGAATCAAAATTAATGTGGGCATAACTGGTCAGTAAGGATAAGTACAACATAATAAATAATGAATAATTTAGAATAAATTAACATGGAAAGGAAAATAACTAATAACACATTATATCTAAATTTCTGGATAAGTAATAATAAATATGTTATGGTAGAAAACTGAAACATATTCTATTTAATCAATAAAGTGAAAATTAAATGAATCCATAAAAAAATCAAATTCAAAATCTCCTAGATAATAATAATTAATGAATTATCAATAATAAAAATTAATTTATATTACTCATCAGGTTTCTCAATAACATGATACATTTATTATTAATATTTATTTTTAATTGAATTTAAATCTATGGGTAGAAACCTGTCTATTCTTCATATCCTAAAGGGTTTTTCACCCACGATTTTCATCATTCAATACAACTGATGAATTTGAGGGGATTATATTAACCCCTCCCTAACCTGTTTCTTGCATGTCCAAATCATTCAACATATATCTAATAAATTATTTATATTCAAAGACAATTTTCCTAATCAAATATTAGTTTTTAGTCAAAGATACAGATTATCAATATTTCCCTAGTAAATAAAATAACTTTAAAATTACATACCATATAATAATATTATATGTAGTTTAGGAAATAATATAATCCATCATAAAAGAATATTTATTTTAAAAATAAATATATTTTTCAATAAAAAATTATTATCAAAAAGTGGTTGTTTTGAGATAAAGTTAACAGTCATGAATGGAAGTGATATTTCAAAGATAACTTTTAAAACTTGGTAATTTTGAAGTCAAAAAAATATGGACGATATATTTCAATGTGAAACATAAAATAGAATGAATTACAAGTTAATAATGATATTAAATGACAAAGGGAATGTTTGTACACCACATTTATGTTAGTCGATGTATAATAACAAATAAGTATCAATGGAATGTAAATTGAGATGAAATCTCTTACCTTTTGTGTCCTTTTGGGTAAATGTCTATTAAACACATTTGTAACGGTTTTAATTATTTTATCAACTTATTACAAAACCATAATCATATTTATAATATTATATACTATCTCCTTATAATATATTATTATAAAATTGTTTATAATCATTTATTATTTTCACTATTTTGGGTGTTGATTTCCTAGTTTTTCTAGTATTTTTTTACATATTCTTTTTTCACCTCATTTCAATCATGATTTCATCAACTTGAGAACCTAAAATGCGTTATAAATATCACATATATTCATTATATATATTTTTATATTAATCAATAAAATTTAGATATAGGAAATGAAATTCACTATTAATGGAGATGGTAGGTCCTATGTATGAATAAACACAACTTCCTTTTCATTACCATATTAAATGAATGAAAAGTAAAATATATATATATCTTATAATTACAGTATAATATTTATGTAACATATTACACATATTATTACTAAAATAATCCTTAATTTATTCCATGTATAGTGTGAATGAATCACATCGCTTTGAGTAGGCGGTAGTCTACATACCCACAAATAATGTTGTCATATTTAAAAAATAGAAAAAAATGAAGGTATGTGTTATATGAAATTTAAAAAAGTATTAATACACCATAAATATCTAAAATATAATATAGAAATAGTATTTTAATCATAATTACAAACTATGATAGGTGGTAAAGTAAAAACAAACAACATCATTTTGTGAGGTTGTAGTCCGTTGTACACATGAGCGGTAAATTATTTACCCAGTTGATGGAAGTCTGTAACCATAACTCAAAATATTTACATAACACAATTTAAATATAGTTAAGATAATTTTCTTATTATATAATCATATAATAACAATAATTCAATAGTTTGAAGAATAAATGAAAAAAAAAGATCGTTGAAGAGTGTTAAATATTTTTAAGGTAACTCATTTTTGTTTTCAACAAAGGATTTCCTTTGATTAATTAAGGCCAAAATTTTGTATCAAAAATTTAGTGGAGTTATACTGGGAGATTAATTTGGAATGGTTTGGATGATGAAATGTGTCATTGGAGGTATACAAAGGGGGATGATTGAATGCCTATTAATAGTAGAGGAGAATATTTCTTGTAAATACAAAAGGTAAACACTATTAGGTGGTCTCTCTTACCTAATGTTCTAAAAAATGGAAAAAATGGATTTATTTTAATTTATGGTCGATATAAATCTCCACCAGAAAAAATATGTGTAATTTTATAATTTATTTCCTTAGTCATTAAGATTCCTTATATTTTTTATTTTAGTTTTTCATTTAGGTAACTAGTTTTCAAACCTATATAATTTAACCATTAGGAAAAAATTAAAGTGTGATTTATAAAAAAATATAAATCCAATTAGTAATAATTATTATTTTTATTTTTCAATATATAAATCCTTTTTGGTTGGAATCTAATTTTAAAAAAATCACATGTAATGCATAAAAACTCTACTAAATTTGATGAATTTAGTACTTTTAGTACTTTTGATTCTTTTAATAAAATATCAATTATTATAAAATAACAATAATTAAAATTTTGACATTATTTACATGATTCAAATTTAACAAAACAAAACAATATGAAATTAAAATATATTAATTTCACAGCCATGTAATATGACCTAATTTTATAAAAAATAATTCAATACAAAAATTCATTCAATTTACATCCCATGTAATATTTTCAGTATCATTTATTTTATTTAATAATTAACTAAAGAATCCTTGTGTTGTTGTTTGTTAATCATATTAAATAATGAAATCATCTAGATAAACTGAAGTTAAATTATCCTAATAAAAAACTCATTTACCTTTAAAAATAATTTTATAACTAGAACTATGTACCATGTTCGCTAATGGAAATATTTATAGTAATTAAAAGTAAGGAAGGTAAATTTTTTATCTTTTTCATCACTTAAATTATTATATCAGTCAATTTCAAAATAAATGTGTCCTAATAACTCATAAATTTAACTTAAGGTGGTATATGGTCTAAATATGGGCTTCAAATGTCTTTTAGACAATTTTATATGTTATTATTTTAATTAATATTAATGTCAAACCACTAAGTAAACTAATTTTTATGTTAATTAGTGTAATTAGTTTTAATCACATTCAGTAATATTCTACACTGGGTCTTCTGTATCTTATAAGCTAATTAAGGAACCTAGTATTGTGTGTAACACAATACAATATAGTGTTTTAGATAAATAATTATAGGAATAAAATTAAATTTATTATAAAATTAGAATATTTTATTGTCTTGAAGTGTTACAATAACAATACCCATCCATAAAATATGGTGATGAAGAATGAAGTGTATCACTATGTAGAGATGATAATTTGGACGTACACATGAATGATAATTTCACTTCTCATTTGATAAGAAATATGGAATATAATGGTGTTTTAATAATCATAATAACATATCATCATATTTAGGATAATAAAGTTATTATTCTATTATAAATACCAAATATTTATAGGATTTAAATAATATAATAAATGAAAGTGATTAGTTAAGTCTATTACCCCTTCATTAAAATTACCCCTATATATCTCCTTTATAGGGTTAGAGGGTTCATATTTTGGGAATACTAGAACCTCTAGAATGTGTCTTTGTAAGTTGGAAAGATAAATGTTTATAGTTTTGTCGATCAATAAAACTCAATTTGGTATAAATAATTTAAGGATGAGGCCCCCTTATTTAATTTAGGTTAAAGACACTTTTTGAATTTTTGAGTAGATTAAATTATAATAAATTCATTAAAAAGAAAGATATATCCAAATGGATTGGGATTTCAAGTTAAATTATAATAGAATTTGAATACGATAAAAAAATATACTTTATACTGGATTCTCTGTTATTTTATGTATTTTCATTTTGATTAACCCTTAGTTTACTAATTCTAACTTTAACTATAGTAACAACTATTTCAATATTAAAGGGTTGTGATATTTACTTATATGGAGATAATTTGACCATAAACAGACAAATTTATTAATATTTAGACCATATAATGTCTAAATTGAATTATTTAAAGTTATTATGACTTTTTAAAAAAATTAATAAAATATTTTTTTCATAACATAATGATACTGTCAATTTTGGTACTAGTTTTTTAATTTGGCTTAAAATAAATAAGAAAAAAAGTTTTAATTAAAATATAATCTTTTGACACAAAATCAATATTTCATATTCACCTATAAAATTCATGTAACACTATAAATTACTCAAATTATATCACTTTTAAAATTTTCAAAATCATTTTTTTTATTTTTCCATTAATTGAATAAACATTTTATTGGAATTGTGTAAGTATTTAAAGTCATTAAATCATAACTAAAAACTATAAATAAATTTCCATAATGAATATAATTTTTTTGTGCACAAAATTAATATTAATATTCATTCAGAACATGTTGTCCCCCCTATTTGAAAAAAAATATATTTAAAATAAACATTCTTCCATTTTGTAACATTATTTAATATTAATAATATATAATTAATTTTCATGGAAAAGTGTCTGTTAAAAAAATAAATTTAGATTACAAGGTGATAAGTATATAATTTTCTTTCATCTAATAAATATTAGGTTGAAATATTATGTTCTTCTCAGTTATTGTTTTACTATATTTACCTGATTTTCCCTTTATTGAGGTGATAAATTTTAATTCAGTTACTATCAATAATGACCAAAAATAAATGGGGATTATTTAAAAAAATTAAAAATAAATAATTATAGGTCTATAAATAATTTAATCAAATTAAATACCTATCAATCGAATAAATTAATTTTAATTTAAGTGCGAAGAAAGAAACAAAAATTTATTTTAACAAAATAAATACATTCTTATGTATAAAACTAGATTTACTATTGTCCTATGAATAGAAAAATATTATATAAATATTTAAAACATTTAATAAATTAAATAAAATTTAAATTTCTGAAAAATAAATAAAAAATGGTGATAAATTTAATTATTTAATATAAAAATATAGGGCATGCATAAAAATAATTTTCAAAAAAAAATAAATTTATTTTATTTTCAAATAATTCTTGTTGAAAATTATAATCAATTAATAACTCGAGAATTAATTTTATAAATGTTTATATGGTATATTTCTCATTTTTTTTATTCATACCCTCCAATCGAACGACTAAGAGATAAATGAAAAATAAAACTTCTGTAATGTCATGTGGTTTGGAAAAACGCACTGTTTTATGTAACCCAATATATTGAAGAGATAAAGATTATTTAGAGATAAAATTTTCAAAAAATATTGCTCTGTTAAATTCTTCCAATATTAAAATGAATTTTTATGTTGAAAATTTTCACTCTGATAACATTCCATGAGAATTCTTAAGCCTCCTCGCATCTTCATGTTTCCAAGTAACATCCTCATGTTTTTGGTTTCAACAAAAAAACCTTGATCGGGTAAGTAGTCTTGTTTCGTAGAATATTATCTATATGATCTATAATCTTTACCGTTTTTATTTATTAAAAAATATCTTGATCTAATGGTATGACATATGATTTTATTGTACGTGAATTATTAGGTATGTAATTCCTCAATAGAGATACATATAACACATTGAAAACATTATAGATATTCAGTGGAAGAGATAGTCATTAAGTAATCATCAAAATATGATAAATAATTTCAAAATGGATGATATAACTAGGCCTTAGCTTGAAATTGTTTTCATATCTCATAACCCTCTTCCCAGAAGATATTCATAGTAATTCCTTTCCACCAACTTTATACTCAATCTAATTCTGAAAAATCTTTGTATAACAATTTTTCAATTCTAAGCTAATCTTATGTTATTTTTAATTTATCTAATCTAATATACTATTTCATCAACTAGATTTGGTCGCAATAGTTTTATTTCTCCAACTTTATCATAGAATATTGTATTTCTACACATCTTTACATAAAGATCTTCATGATGATTCTTCTTTATAATAGAGTGAGAAAAATTTTTGTATGAAAATTTCAACAAAGTAAGGTGTTGATACCAACCATCTTTTAAATCCATAGAGAAATATCTCAACATGACTTCAATAGTTTTAATGACCCTATTATACAAACCTTATATATAAGAATGATAATAAGTGTTGAAACGTAGCTTAATACCCAAAAACTACTGAAGAATTCTCCAAAAAATGAGGTAAAACTTTGATTATGATCAGATAAAATTTATAGTGGTATACAAAGCATTTTTTTCACTTTCTTAATGTATAACTGAGTAAGTTTATCAATAGAAAAATATTCTCGAATTGAAATAAAGTGGGATGACTTCATTATTTGATTGATTAAAACCAAAAAAAATTATTACTTTTATATTTTTTTGGGAGTCTGAAAACAGAATCTGTGGTCGTACTTTTCCATTTCCATTTGAGTAATAGTAATGGTTGTAAAATCCCCTTAGACTTATATCTCTCATCCCAATATTCCTAACATACCAAGATCTGAGAAACATAATCTTCAATATCTTTATTATTTAAACACTGCTGGAAATACTCTTTAAAACAACTATACATCTTTAAACATCTACTATGAATAGAGAATAAATAATAATGAGCTCCAACCATCAGTTCCCTCTTCAAATCTGGTTCTGAAGGGACAAAAAATAGTTCATGAACCATGTTATTCCATCATTATCAAGGATGATTTTAGGAAAATTTATCACCAAAATTTTCATCTCTACAACTTCCTTATAAACCTCTTCATTTTTTACTTACATATATTGTTAGAGAATCATTTAATAAAGTTAAAATTTTCCCCCTTAAATTTTTAAAGATCAATACATTTGAATTCTAAAAATAAGGATTATTTTATGATCCTTATCATATGTAAGATGACCTGATCCTTTCAAAACATAGCATCTAACACTTTGTTCTCTTACCTGGGGAGGTAATGTATTGAGATGTCTTAATCATTAATCAACTCTGACAATATTTTTTAAAACATGTTTAGCTCTTTTTAAGTAAAAATATAATTTATACTTTTTTACCAATATATTTTCCACATCTTTCTCTTTATAGATAATGTCTCCATATCATGAATGTAAATATTACCATGGGTAACTTGAAATCCTGGGTTGGGTAAATTTTCATATGGTCCTTCAATTATCATTATGAATAATCTAAAACAATATTACTTTCTTGGGGAAACATCCCAATTTCTTCTTTTAAGTATCACTATAAATTAATCAAAATTCATCACAACAGGGTAGTGTAAGAATATTTGTACTGAATTCTCATCTCAATAGTTCCATAGAACGATCCCCACATTTTTCAATCCAAAGGTAATTGTCACCCTTTATAAGTGTACTTGGTGGGTGGATATGATAGATGTGAAAAAATCTTGAAAAAGTCATGATAATGTCTAAACAGATAAAGAGAACTATGGATCTTAGTTGAAGTGGCTGATTTGGGAAAATTTTTAATAACTTCTGTCTTTGAAGGGTCAACTGATATACCTTCACATGATATTATATGACGTAATAATATAATGTTCAGAATCCAAAATCCGCACTTTGTAAATTTTACACAAATATTTTCATTCCATAGGGTCTTTAGCACAATCCCCAAATGACCATCATGGTCATCCTTTCCCTTTTCATAAAAAAGAATATAATCTATAATGATTTCCAAAACCTAATCAAGATAATCTCTACAGACTCTATTACTTAAATATAATAAGATAGTGGGGAATTAGTAAGACCAAAAGGCATAACCATAAATTTATAGTGTTCATACCTTTTAAGTAATGTTGTATTGGGTATATCCTCCTTCTTGAGCAGAAATTATTGATATCTATAATGAGGATAAATCTTGAAAATATATTGATCTCCATTTACAAGATCAAATAAGTCATCAATAGGTGGTAGAAGATAAATTTTCTTGATAGTTATCTTTAAATGTTCTTGATAATCAATGTAGAGTCACATTAATCCATATTTATTCTTAACAAACTGAACATGTGCACCCTATGGTGAAACATTTGTCCAAATGGATCTCTTTTCAAGATTATCTTGATGTTTCATTTTCAATTCCTATAACTCAATAAGGTTTATTCTATATGGAGCATTGGGAATTGGTATAGAACTAGGTATGACTTCTATTGAAAACATAACTTCACAATTTGGTGTAAGATCTGAATACTTTTCTATAAATACATCTATAAGCATTGAGAAGATAGGAATATTTTGATGTTGAGATTATCCCCAACCATCTCTGATAAACAACATGTTTTAATAGGAATCATGATATATACAATGGGTGTAATTTAAATCTGAATTTCATTTTTTCTTCACGCTGATAGGTGGTCATAGGTTTGTTTAAAATATCAAACATAACATCACTTACTTATTAAAATATGTGTAATTTATGTCCATAAATCCAATACATATCCAAAATAACACTAAATTAAAATAAATGATGAATGATATGATTATCAAGAAACACATTACCATAAACTTCAATAAAAGAAGAACGATAGACTCGAGATGCGATCATTGAATCGTTAGTGGGGGTTTATAACCTACTCGACATATAATTTTTGAGTTGGTTCTGTAATGACCTTATAAATGTATTTCGATGTAAAAAATAGGTTGTATTTAGAATAAAAAAAGATATTTGTAGTTCTATAGTAGATGGAAAGTGGACCTTTCACCACATCATTGTCATGCCCCTCGTTATAAATAGTGATCTCATGAAATTTCAATTTGTGTCTCCATTTATTAAGATTTTAACATCAATCAACATCATTAAAATTCATATTTTTAACTAGTTAAGATAATTCCTACACTCATTACCTTTATATCACTAGAGTTAGGATGGTGAATTATGTGGAGTTTATCTTTAATCACGTAATTATATAACTTTTCCTCATCACTTTTGAATTAGATTAAAAGTTGAACTTTCATTCCACACATGAAACATTTTCCAGTTCCTTTAAGAAAATTATCCCCACACTTCCTTCAATATTTTGAATATAATGGAAATATTTTCTTCATTATTGTATAGTTTTTAGAATTCCCTTTGAATTCCATTATTATTTCCTAGAAAAAACACATGATTTTTTGGGAAATTAAAATTTCAATCTCCACCTTAAGAGAACATTTTATAATTTCGTCATAGGTTTTTAATTCTCTTATGCCTAATTCCATTCATAGTCTTGGTTTTATCCCACAGAAGAAATTATCAACTTTACTTTTATGTTATATGATAGTAAGAATATTGTACTTTTCAAGTCATGTAAAATTTTCTACATATGCCTCAATGGATCCATCATCCTTCTATTTCAATTCAAGTAATTCTTTATCTATTTTCATATTAAGAATATGTGGAAAGTAATTATTTAAAAAATTAATTTAATTCATTAAAAAACAGAAATTCAGTTTATTTTTATTCTCTTGTGTTTTTCATAAGATTCCACCACTGATATGATTCTCCTTCTAAAAAATAATTATCCAGAATAAATTTCTCATGTTCTAAACATTAGAGAATGAAAAATATATTATCATTCATACTAATCCATTTCTCAATGACTATTTGATCAATGGACCCACTAAAAATATGATGGGGTTTCCTTATAAAAGACTCAATAGAATATTGTTTCCACATTTTCTCATTTGGATTCTCATCATTATTCATAGCTTTGTGAGCATTGAAACAGTATTTTTCATTTCAAATCCCATAAAATTTGGTTTCTCACGACTAAAATCATTTAATTTTCCACCGCATTCTTCATTAACATAATTCCTTCCAGTTCAATCCATTGAATTTAACCAATAACTACAGTGTGAGAAACAATAATCATTGTGAGAAACCACATAATCATGAAAAATTATGCATAGTATTTCTAAATTACAACACATTATTCTATGAATCCTTAGTTTTATCCTAGATAATTCATGATATTTACCAAAATATTAGTATTTTATCATATAATTATACCCACCTCTTGGGTTTTTACTAAATTTTCCACTTCCATGTTTCAAAATATATAATAAATATTACAATGATGATAACTATAAAGACCCATATATTTCTTTCATAGATACTAAATCTTAATTGATGAATATTCCTTACATAAAATTTTGATCTATGCAAAAAAATCATTTCAGTCTGGTATATTTAGAAACATTGAAACATACAAAATAGTTCATAATATATCCACATCATCTACCACTTATTTCTTCATTACCATAACCTCAATTTTATATATCATACCCAATACCTTTATTCATAATAAGAGGAAATAAAACATAATAAAATATTGAACTCAAACAATCATTAAGAGTAAATAAGGAAGATATTGATGATCACATTAGCACAAATTGAGCATAAGGGTATAACGGCATGGACATAACATTTCAAACTCATGACCTGCATATTTTATAAAATAATCTTAATGTCGGTCATAAATCATGGTTGTTCATATAACATAAATCATAATGAAATCAAAGAACCTGATCCCATAGATAATAACACTAGAATAAGAACTATAAATTTGGAATTAACATAAGTATTTAAATTTAAGTCATTAGTAGTCATGCATATTTTTGTAGACTATTATAGGGGAATAGGTTCACTTCTAAAACCATAATAGTAGTAAAGGTTCACTCCCTTGACTATCACAGTGTAAAAATTCTCCTATTAAACTTGGTTCAATCCCCATAAAACTCCTATTTATCTAATTAAATATTATTATTTACCTAAGACATTAGAGGGAGAATAGGTCCCTCCCATAACTTAATGAAAATAAAATGTGTGTGTGTGTGTGTGTGTGTTTGTGTGTTCTATAATATCATAAATCATTCACTATATCATGAAACATGAAAATAAATGGGTTTCATAAACAATTCATCTTATTATAACCCCTAAAAATAAACAGGTTTTATAAACATTTCATAATTTTATCACTGAATAACCCATGGAAAAGACATGGGAATTCTAAAAAAATATTTCATCATACTCATAAACCATAAAAAAATGAATATGTATAGTGTCCTTGGATCATATACCCATAAATCAAAATTTAAATCAAGGGTTGTTGTCTTCAATGAATATAAATACCATTAAAAACTCATTAAGATATTCTGCAGAAAAATAGCTTTTCTGTTTTGGAATTACATGAAAAAATGTGAATATAATGTAAAGGATTGTCATTAAAAAGTTCGATGTCAAATTTTAAAGGAATCTTAAATAAAAAAATTAGTCATGGTGGTGGGAAAATTTTTTCATTCTATATAAGATAAAAACCCCATCAATAATTGTTTTTGTAAAATTTATAGAGAACCTTGTTTGTAAAATGAAATAAATATTTATTTTATACTATTGTGTACAAATTAAAAAAATCATAAAATTAATTTAAAAAATAATATCATAATATTAAAAACATTAATTTAAAAAAATTTATAATAGATGAATATCGTATAAAAAAATTTCACAAAATAATGAAATAAAGTCGATTTTTCTTAAAACATATTTTCAATCCCATGAGTATATAAGATGAAAAACTGAAAGAAAAAAAATTTATTTCAAATAAATGACTATTACATAAAAAATCCAATGTTTGTATTGATTTATATTATATTATTCCCTCATTAGAGAAATATTTATATCCAATCTCGGTAATTAAAGAGATAATGACATAAAACTCTTTCCTCATGTTCTTCTTACTTGGAGTGAAATATAAAATCCAATATCATAAATTTAAATATATTATAGAGATATAACTTTAATTTTCAAAACTATAATATTATATATTATCCTTTTATAAAATTTAAACACCCCCTTTTGTTAATATTTTCTATTTAAAATCATCACTTCATGATGTTAAATGTTTTGTTTATCATATGTATTTTAGTTTAGTTGTCATGATACAAGTATATTTATCATGGTTACAAAATATCTAAAATACTAATCATTATATAAATTTAATTTAGATTTACTATATAAATATTTATCATAATCTATATAAGTGATACATAAAAAATGAATTAGACCGTTCCTAGAGACGGTAGGCCACATATACACATGAACATTGTATTCATTTTTTAATGGATATAGAAACAAAGATAAAGATTAATTCACCTTTAAATTATTATTATATAATATATATCACAAATATAATATGTATTCATTATAACAATCATTCAAGTGAAATAGAATTGAAAACAAAATCTATATCACTCTGTGGAGGTGCTAGTCCACTTATACGCATGAGCAATGCTATCATTTCCCACAGGATTGGATGGTAAGAATTTTGAAATATTATTATCATTAATGACTATAATTATTTAATAAATATTATATTTTAATATTAAAACCATGATAATAACCATTCATAAAATTTAGGGAAGAAAATACAATCAGATTTCTATGTCGGAGTGGTAAGCAGTAAATACACATAAGCGACACGATACAATTTTTTTATGGGAAAGATGTTGTACACTGGTGATTTCAAAATCATAAAATCATTTAATAATATTTATTATATTGAATTAATTATTTTAGGATAAATATCATATATTTAGAGGATTTAAGTAATATTATAGAATAAAGTGACCTGTTAAGGTGATTAACACTTCTTTGAAAAAACCTCTTTAGATCTCTTTTAAAGGGATCTAGGGTTGGTATTTTTGGAACACTAGAATCTATAAAATGTGGATAGGATATTTTATAAGAGAAATTGGTTTATTTTTGTTGGAATAAAATGCACATAGTGGTGAAAATAATTAAGGGATAAGGAGCCCTTATAAAATTGAGGTTTGGGGCACTTATTAGATTTCGAAAAAGATAATATTGTAATAAATTTATTCTCACTAAACATTCCTTACTAATGGATAAGGATTCAAATATATGGTAGGATAGTGTATTAATCCAAAAATTCTATTTAATTTAGTCATATTTTTCGTTAATTTTAAACCTTATCATTTTGATTGATCCTTAATTAAGAAATTTTAATTTTAACTACAGTAACATGTTATTCAATATTAAAGGCTTTTAATTTTTCCATTTAAGATGAAAATTGGACCTTTAATAGAAAATTTATGAAATTTTATACCATATTGTATATACCTTGTCTTATGTTATGATTTTTATGATTTTTAAATAATGTAATAATATAGTATATTGATATAATATCATTATCTTCAATTTTGACACTATTTATTTAATTTTTCAAAAAATAAACAAAGATAAAGTTAAAATTAGAATATATTATTTCAACATAGTAATAATATTTTATATTCTAATATTATTTTTCTATAACACTATAAACTACGCAAATTATATAACTTTTAATATTTTCAAAATCATTTCTTTTAGTTTTCCATTAGTTAAATAATAAAAGATTTGACATTATGTAAGAATTTAAGGTAACCCTATAATACCTAATAATTATAAATAAAATTCAATAATTAATATAACATAATTATTGAAAAAATTATTATTAATATTCATTCACATATTTTTTCCCCTACTATATAAAAGATTTTTAAAACTAAGAGAGTGAACTTTTGTATCTTTATTTGATTTCAATAATATATAAACTGTTTTAAGGGAAAAGTGTCCATTAAAAGAATAAATTAATAGCCTAAGGTATTAAGGGTCTAATTTACATTATCCCATAAAAATTCGAATTAAAATTTATATCGTTATCAATTATTTATAATCGATATTAACCAAATTTACCCTTTATCATGGTGAAAAATTTTACATGGTAACTATTCATATTGAAAAACTAATAAAAGGGACATATTAACCATATTAGAGCCTCTATATTATAAATATTTAATAAATTTTATATAATTTATTTCCTAAAGAAATTAGAAATTAATTTTAATGTAAGAATGAAAATGCGACAATAACTTCTTTTAATAAAAAAGACATTTTTTAGCAGTAAATTGGATTTATTCTTAACATATGCCTCGAAAAATAATTTTGGAATTTTTAAAATATTTTATTAATTATATAATATATAAATTTTATTAAAATAATTTTTAAAAACTTATTAATTTATTTTTTTAATGTTAAAATACATTGAGTGAAAAAAACAAATTTCAGAAGAAAAAATATCACTTTTATTTTCAAATAATATGTTATTCGTTATAATTATTTGATAAGTAATGAGTCCATTTCAAAAATTTTAGAAATTATATTTTTCATAATATACTAATTAATATTCATACTTGACAATCCATGGTATGGGTGATAATAGACACATAATATTTTAATAATGTTATACGGTTCTTCTAAGCTCATTGTTGCGTGTAACACAAGCTATCAAAAAATAAATTTATTTAAAGACAAAGATTTCCCAAAAAATATTAGGGTGTTACATGGACCCATCAAAATATTTCCATGATCTATGTGTTCTATAAAATAAAATTAATCAAAAGTTGTAAAGATAATATTTTCCCTTGGAAGGAAATGGGTAGCATAATCTTTCCCCATGTTGTAATCAAATGATACGTCATAAATAAGGCAATTAAGAAATGAACATATGGAATTTCTCAACTAATATAATTAAGGATTGATAATAATGGTCTGTTTTTTAGATTCATAGAAACATAATTTATAAGCATTCCATAACTTTAAAGAGATTTTATGATCATAACCATAAGAAAAGGATGGTTTAAAGAGACCCATTACCTTATGCCCAACATGCCACATGTCAAACTTATATTCCAAAATAGTAAAATTATTTTAATTATATATTCCATTAAGAACCTTTTTAAATTATATTTTTTTATTGTATTTGTTATCATGTTTTATACAATTACTTAAATATTTTGGTCTGTGTTGGACCTTTTGAAGTTATTCAGCTCAAATGTCCAAAAATCACAGTAGTAATTTTACTCAGGTAAAAAGGATTATTTTTTTAATATATAGAATAATAATAATAAAATATTTATTATTTTTATATAACAATTATACATTGAATGGAAATTATAAAATAATGTTATGAGAAAGGAACTATGTTATGGTCATGGAGATAGTTGGTCGTACATAAAAATGAGAAACATTTCCATTTATCATTGATCAATATAGAAAGAATTTAAGTGTTATTTTATATTTAAATATTATAATCATATCATAAATATAATATAATTTATTTAAATATGTTTATATATACCATTCATGTGATGGATTAATAAAAATGAGTCATATCACTTTGTGAGCCGTTAGTCTTCCAAACACACGAATGAAGTTATCATTGTTCAAAATATAGTGAGGTAATGAAGTAAACGATATATTAATGTTATTGAATGATTAATATTTCATGAATATAATATATATAAACATTAAATACATCATTATTCATATAATTATGAGACGATGATGGAAAAATAATTACATATTTTTGTGAGAATGTAGTCCACCATACACACGAGTGATAGTTTTGTTTCCCATTTGATAGAATAAGAGATGAATTTTGGTTATTAAATTAACATAATAAAATGACATTAAATGTTATATAGTTATTTTATTATATAATGAAGCTTTTAAAATATTTTAAGGTTGTGGAATAGAAAATAAAACAAATCACTTTGTTAAGAACCATACCTCTTCCTCAGAAAACCACTTTATGTTTGAAACATAACCCTTCCTGGGAGGAAAATACTATAAAAATAGATTATAAAACATTGGTAGGTACGAAATTATGGTATTTGAGTAGGTATTTTCTTATACAAAACGATTTTTAAGTTTGAAGCATACAGGAGAGGGGGTTTCCTTTAATAAATATGGGAAGAGACCCTATATGAATTTTCAAAAACAAAAAATATACCTAGAATTTCCACCCCCCAAAATCTACTTATGATATTTATCTAAAATTAGTTGATATATGTTATAAATATCATCATCCAATTATAATTGGACAATTTTTTTCTATTTTAGAAAATATATTTTTAGTTTAACCCATTGTTAAACATGTTTTATCCTTATCCGGGGAAATAATTATTTACTATTTTTACTATTCTTTATTATGAAACATTTGGTTAAACTTATTATATAATATTATTTTTAATGATCTAAAATATATAATCTACTTTACCAAATTTAAAATAACACAAATGGATGAATTTAATTTTAAATTAAACCTATTGACATAATGAAAAAGATGTTTTGCAATAAAAATCTTTCGTTAAGTGTAAACTTTTTTTCAATAAAAAATTAACATATAATTGATTCTAAAGAACTAAATTCGATGAATAATAACATAATTGAGGTAATTTTACTTTCAAAACCATATTAAAACAAAATTAAACCTTTAAATTTTTTAAATGAAATGTAATTTTTTAATAAGATACAGCAGTTTCCACAATTCAGCAAAAAACTAATATTTCGAAATAAAAATAAAAATTTAACCATATTTTAATTATGTTATACTGCCATGGAAACTTAATTTATTTTTATAGTATACATTTTCTAATTGTAGAATAAATTATTTATATTATTTTTTCTCAATAAATTGGAAAAATAATTTTTGAAAAAAAAGATTTATTTTTAATTAATAAAATGGATTTTCTAAAAATTGAGTGATTATTTAATAATATTTGATATATACATTTATATATAGAAGGAAATTTATATATATTTTATAAATTATTTTATACCATTCATTCCAAATAATTTAATGGCTCGGTTATAATGGCCATATTTAAATATTTGTTGTTCATTTAGGCTCGGTGTTACGTGTCATGTCCGCTATTGAACACAGTTTTCATTTAAAAAAACTTTTGAAGATAAAATATTCAACATACCTTGTCATATTGGATATGTGTGGGGGTTTCACTCCTAGATTTTTTTAGCCCAAGTAAAGCCCCGATGGATCAGTTCATGTCAGGGTAGTATTAAAGAGGGTTTAGCCTACGAATAGTGTTTTGATCTAGTGGCCATGTGAGGACTTGTTTGGGAATATAGGGAAATTAGGTTAATTGGTCTCGATTTTGGTTATCAAACCTGAGATAGAAAAATAGGTTTTATAACCAATTTATCCTTTCAATATAATTAGATGAACTATTAGTCATCCTTGGGCTCTAGGACATTATTTCAAGGTATAATTGAGTCAGTACATGAATCATATAAAAAATATTTATAATTTTACCTATCATTATAATGTCATATAAATCTGGATTGGCACTAAATTGTTTGGGTTAATCCTAGAAAAAATTGGTGTTATCAACATAAATCCCAATTTTGTCTGGGGGCAGGGTCATTGGGAGACTATTCCTCAAGTTGGGCCACTCAATGCTAATTAGTGAGTGAAAAACATTGATTATAAGTTTCAATTTTCAATAATTATATCCCCATGATTTAAGGCATTTCATCTCTGTTTTATGCTTTGTTGTAAACATTCTTGTAAATGGGATGGTCGTATCTATTTATATTGGTCTATATGACTTGTGGACTTTGTATGTTATGTGTATTCATGCATTATAGATCTTATGTAATTATAAGGATATCTCGATCCTTGAGTGATGGAGATTAGAATGGAGTATGTGAATCATGTTATCCACCTATTTTGGTCTCTCTATGGATTGATATTGATCATTTCATTGTAATCCCTATTAGTCATAGTGATCCATCAGTGGGGAATGTTTTTATCAGTCTATTTGTGGGATTACACTATAGTTGTGGGAGTGAGCCCATGGACCGCATGAGGCATTTCTTGGGCATGCTTTATAAAATAATTGTTCAAGATAAGTGATTCAATATTTAATATCATATAATATGTTATTGAGATGTGGGTTTTCTTCATGTTTGAAAACCTATACCAGATCACTTGGGTGAGTACTATTAGTTCGATAATTATTTCCGTAATTGTGCCTTTGTTATGGGAGCAGTGTCACATTACACCAAAATATAGTGATGGTAGTGTTGTAAGAATATCTCCATGATAAAGTCAACACTGAGATATGGGATATTCTGATTGACAGAAGTTATTTAGAATGGTGTAGTATTGGGTGGTGTGAGTAGTGAAGGGTCCTATATGGATGGATGATGATCTAGTCATATCCCATAAACACCACTTTGGATTATCTCATGTCACGATGTGGTGATAGTAATCATTTATTTATAAATATGTGTGTTATAGATGATTATTTTCAGGTTGAAATAGGTTTAATTTAAAGAATTATTATTTTTTATTTATAGGGGCACTCTTACCGGATGGAGTCGACATATGTTGTTTTTTCTATTTTGGATGTTTGAAATTTTAAGATTTTTTAAACCCATATCATGGACATTGTCAGTGTATAGTGATTTCCATATATATAACCCATTTTTTATTCAAACCTTCTAGTCAAAATAGATCGTCATATTTATATATTTTGTTAGTGATTCACTTATTAGTAATGTTTAAAATATCAATCATCATCAATTCCATATTTTGTAAATATTCCTTGATAAGAAGTGATTGTAAATGTTTATTAAGGGGATTCACTCCATATGAAAGTGGAAAGTGAAGTCACCTACCAGTCGAATAGTATGGATGGATTTATTCCCTAATTTATGGATGAAAAAATCATTTTTTATTAATGTGGTGGAATTTATAAATTCATTATAAGGGTGACCCATGTTTGACCCTTAATGAGATGCCAACATATATAACTATGTGGCTCCAAGATATGGCATTAAAGTATCACTATGTAGAGTGATGAATAACCTCATGTTATTTATAAGGCATGTTTATTGAATAATTTTTATATCAGTATGTGTATGTGCCTATTAAAAATTCAAGGAATTAGATCATGTCCTTCAATAAGAGTTTCAGTTATCTAGTAACCCAATGTATCAGGATTTGTTTTATTAATAATTGAAATTCATTCATGGATAATGGGAAATTTTTTATTTTTTATTATTAGTGTGGATTTTGAATTTGTGGTCTTATGTTATTGGGTGTACCCATGTATTAAACATAAATCAATATCATTAAGGTGGGGATCACATATCCCAAAATCCTAAGTGGATAGTGGTATTCACTTAGTATTCATAAAAAAAAAATTTAGGATGGAAATCAACATTGTATACCGTACTAGTGTAGTGTGATTCTCAGTATGGTATGTCTATAAGACCATGATTGGTGTTCCCATAACAAGGAAACTATTGTTATGTGTTGGAGGATGAAGTTTTACATGGAATTTATATATTTTGGTCACTCAAGAAGGTATTATATTGGGTTCTTAAGATAATATAGTATGTTCATATTAATAGATAGGATATTCTACTTCATATCATGGTGGATTTGGCCACCCATATAGTAATTTTTTTGTTTATAAATTGATCAAGGTTTATTTGATACCTATAGTTCACTTTCGTAGCCTCCATGAAATAGTGATGAAAACAAAATCAGTCTATATCTGATAATGAATATGAAACTTATTATAGATCATGGTATGGATAGAGAATTTTCATGGGTATTGTTTAATATGTTATGATGAAAGGCCCATGTTTCTCTTGTACCAAATGTTAGAATTATTGCTTCACAAGCCACATGGATCACTAATAGTGGACAAAATAATGCTGGTTTGGAGGGGATTCCTCTTAGAAATACCTTATAGAGTAAGTGTGAAATATTTATATATAAGTCATCATTTGAGTGTAGTGTGGATGGGTTTTTCTCTAAAAAACAGCCCTCTAGAATACTCTGAAAGGGTGAGGAAAAGAGTACACCCACTATAGATATCTTTATTGATGCACAATTTAAAGGTGGTTGTCAATAGTGCATGGTTTCATTTCATTGTGAGTGTAATCAATATAGAAAAATGTTTTGGGTAGTGTTTGGGATGTAATCACATAGAATGGAAGAGATTTATCATTAATATATTATTTCAGGATGATCTAAAACCAATGAAATTAGTGATGGGAAATAATTATCCCATATTATTCATTGGGGTATTGATAATTCTTAGGGATAAAACCCTAATGATGGGGGTGTATGGGTTTGTATTTTTTATTTTATCTATAAGGATTCATGAATCCTCTTGGTTATCAACTCCTGTTATTTTCCTAAAGGGGTTAAAATGGGGTAAATATGGGAGGATATCGAGAACTAGGTTTTCCTGACTGATACATAGCTCAATTTTTAGTTTCAATGTTCCAAGAACTCTCAAGGGATAAAATGGTAAAATGTTTCCGAATGATGACCTCATAAAAAATATTTAAATTTCAGTTGCTTTCAATATTTTTTACCCTATGTCAGAGACTAAATGTGAATTTGAGTGTGGAGTATCCTCTATAAAAAATATTAAATATAAAAAATTTATTTTTAACTCATGTTCACACATTATTGAGAAATATTATTTCTTTTCCTAAGAGAGTGTCAGATAATAATCCAACACCATAATGGAATTCAAGAAATGTATTTTACCCAAGTAACACTAAAATACGATTTTTCATTAGGTTTATTGAATATAGTCATTTGTGGTTATTTTATTTTAATAAATTTATTAAAATCCAATTAATTTTTAGATGTTCAAAAATCCCTAAAATGTTTCCAATATTTATATAAATATTCTAGACTTTCTCTAGGGATAATCAATGGTGGAAACCACTAACCATACATAGAGAAAGGTGGGAGAGGACAAATTTTGGTTGAAATGTTATTATATTAGATGATAAGGATTGAATTTTTGTCAAAATTAATGTTTGGATTATAAGATGATTAAGAATCAACTTATGGCCATGGGGATAGATATAAGAAATAGTAATTCACCATTGAAGTAAAAGTGTGTTTTTTAAAAATTATTCATTATTTATTGACTTTTAATTTAAATATAATATTATAATACCACTAACTATATGGATTTTTCATGTGGTAGTTTATTTATTACATAAATTTTAGAATTCTATTATAATCATAAAATCTATATTCGCAAACACTATAAAAATGATATATGGAATTTTTTAGATTAAACAGATTATTTAATAAATATTTTCAAATTTATTACATTGTTTGGATATTGGATCATTAAAAACATGGATTTAATTTATTTTCCCTCTCTAGCATATATCCCTCTAACTCGCTCACTCTCTCTCATTAGCTCTCCCTCTCACCATCTATCACTTTATCACATGTGAATGATGACCCTTCATCATTAGAAGTTGTTGGGGGAAGTGAGGATCCTGACTGAAGGAGTATGTTAAGAGTGGGGTGATGGAGGCTGGAATGAGTAGAGAGGGGGAAATCCTAGGGATAGGGGTATCAATCACTCTGATGTGAGAAATTGTACAATATGATGTTTTCTAGATGGTGGTGTTCAGAACAAGCAAAAACACCCAGTGGAATGAGTTCACATCATACTCATCGAAGGTATAAAAGATTTTCCACCCCACAAAGTGGATAATTTATCATGGTGGTTGTATGAACTCTCGTTTTCTTCTTGGTTGAATATAGGTGATATAGAAAAGTTAGAATAAAGAATAAATTAAAAAAGTGTGGTTTCTTGGTTAGAGGGAGGGTGTGCTATGTGAATACCCCCTAGTCTTAATGTTCAATTTATTATTCCCATACCAAAAGTGGATCATGATTTGGAAGATAATTATTTTATAACCATTTTCATTGGAAATATTCTTCCCAAAACTATTTGGAAAATTCTTTCTACCAATACAGATATATTTCTAATTGAATTCTCTCACTAAATTAGTTTTTCTTTACGCTGGGAAGGAAAAATCAAGACTGTTTTTAAACTCCCTTGGTGGGTGTCAAAAAACATTAGAGGATACTCAATCATGGAAAAATTTCTCTCAATTTTGACATTTCAAAGGCCTTTGAAAAATTAAAATAGAACTTCATTATGAAGGTTCTCCAAAAATATAGATTCTCTCTTAATATTGTCTGTTTTATTCACTCCTTATTCAAGAGATCCGGGTTATATGTATTTAATAATTTATCTCCCAATGGTTATTTTGTATTTCAAGAGGTGTGGGATAAGTTGACCCATTATCAACCCTGCTTTTGGGCATGGATGGAGACTACCATAGTTTATGCCTTCTTCGAGTAAAGGAAATAAAGGAACTCAACACAATCGGGCCTCTAAGAAACATTGGGTTCCTTAACTTATTATCTATATTGATGACATAATATTTTTCAGTAAGGTTGATAATGAATCCGTGGGTTCCATTAGGAGAATATTTTAAAATTATTAATAGGTTTTTAGGTAGTTTATATTGTGGAATAAAATTGTATACATTTTTAGGATAGACTTCTACAATACTAGGAAAATATTTACCTTCAACTGTTTTCATGTAATGAAAAGGGAGCTACCCATAACATATCTAGGCATCCCACATTTCATAGGTAGAGTTAGAAAAATTCAACTGGAAGGAATTTCTAGTAGGATCACCACACAAATTATTAGTTGTAAAGGGAAGTTTCATTCACATGTGGGTTGGAATTTCCATTCAAATTATGTCATTTATTCTATGTCATTGTATTCTATTTTTGTCTATAAATGGACTGGGGATCTTACCAATACTATAGACAGTCAAATAAAGAAATCTATATGTTTAGGTTGTATTAATTATAAGTAATATTTTATAACTTCTTGGAACAAATGTGTTAAGACATTTGAAATGGGAGGGGATGGCCTTAAAAATCTCAAAATTTTCAATTCCTCTTGATCAGTGGTTACACATAGGATTTTCATAATTATAAATAAACCTCTTCTGAATTCCTTAGGACTCAAATAATTGTTTTCCATTAAATATTAAATTTACTCTTCTTTGTCACATTTATATGTACTTCCATCATAGATATATATAATGATAATATGATAAATGCTAAATTGGATCCATCCAAATCATCATATCTAAATTTTAAGACTTCTTCGTGGATCATTTCTACAACCACTAATGATTTTAATCCTCCTTCAACTATGAATAATATGAGAATATTTTATTCTCTCTCTCATTTGGACAAGTTTTTTCACATTATTACCTTAGAGATAAACCATGAAATTGAATCCTTTAACTCTTCAAAGCACGATGTGGTTTTCTAGTGCCCGTCCAAATTAGGCCCTCTTAATGAAAATGTTCTATCAATTTATATATGGTGATGATGAATAGTTACATATATGGATGATATATAAAAGTGTCCTTTCATTCCCCAATAGAGGAACCTTATTTAATAGAATCTCTAGCTCAATCAGCTTCTAGAAGATGGCAGATTTTTAATGGTTAGATGGAAGTTTAATTATTGGTTCATGTTTTTCATGAAAAATAGAGAATTTTTCAATCATTTATTTATGGAATACCCTTTTCCCATGGGGATATAGGAACATAGATAAAAAAATATTTCATTTTACTTTTCAAACCAATGGAATCTATGATGACTATATGGTTGGATTTCTCAACATGGACTATAGTTTACATGTAAAAAATTTTATTTGTTTTTTTGTAGCTACTACTCTTTGTTGTATTTATGTGGCATAAAATGACCTCAGGTTTGAAGAAAGTCAACCCCAAATAAAAGTTCCTCTTCTGGTTATCTTCTTTTAAATTCAAATGGATTCAAAAATGTAAAGTGGTTGTGTAAACAACACCATGGATGACCTTATTATTTTTAAATTTCATTGTTTTAGTCGTGATCCCTAGAGGCCTATTTATCCAAAATATGTTAGTTGGATTCCTCCACTACCATTATTGATCAAGTATGCTAATAATTTTTTTGACTAGATAATCATTGGTTTGAGAGTGATTTAGATTTGGTTTTAAACCTTATTATGAATTAATCAAGTATGGTTCCTATAAATATCTTCACTAAATTGAATGTCTTTTTAGACTACTAGATCATAATTCAATTTGATGATACTCATATTTATTAAGAGGAAGACATGGTTTTTGATTCATTGACCAAGAATGTATTGGGAGATGTGAATTCCTTATGGTATTTTTCACATCATGATTGTTTCTTTCATCTAAATATTTCTCATGTTAGGGGTGATGTGTGAACTCATCACTAAGCCCACACTATACTAACTCTTATTTTTATTAATATGTTTTGATGGTAATGGGTCTCTAACCCATATACTATAATCTCTTGGATTGTTATTTCTAATATTGTCATTATTTTTATAAATAATGGATTTTGTTTTATTTACCCATTTTTACATCATATAGATGGTTTATATACAATATCATGATCTATAAATCGAGACAAATGATTCAAAACCAATATATGGTATTTTATGTTAACCCATAAATTGATCTTGTGGACATATCATGTATCCCCTCTAATATATGATATGAGTAAATTAATATTTTTATTGTTATGTGTATTCCTAATAAATAAATATTATATTCTGTGTTTTTTTACATAAATCACAATCGCCCAATATGTTTGAGCATCCATGGCTATTTTTGATTTGAGAAGGATGGCTCATGAATATTTCTCTATAAAACCAATTATTGGGTTTGAGGATGATGTTCATAGTATTCCTATGGTTTCTTCCTCCCCTGGCTAAGGTGTATTATACAAAGGAATGTTCATTTTATGGGTGGGGTTTAGTTCTCCCCCATTTGAGGTGACTTCCATTAAATCGTGTTCATTCTATAAATTGGGTATGGTGCTCCCTCAACAGAGGTTTCCTCCAACAATGTTCAAGAAAACTTTGTATAATATTTGGTTCTCCCTAAACTTAGGAGTATTCAATTAATAAGTGGTAATGTTATGGATAGAATTCAGTGCTCTCTCAACTATTGTGTTTTTTAGTTAGGTGAATTCATATTCTTGACGGCATGTGATTCTCTCAATAATAAGGTTCATTCTAATGAGGCATGGGAAGAAAATTTATAGGGTTTATAACTTCCTTTACTAATGTGTATTATACTTATTCTTGGGTACATTGTTCATGGTTTCATTACTCCCTCAACTTAGTTATCTTCCAGTGAGTTTTGGTTCCTTTACTATAGTTTCTATAAGGTTATCACAATTACTTATAATTGAAATTATGGATGATTAATCGGTGGAATGATATTGATGGAAGAGAATGTCGATTATTCTTTTAAATAATGGGAATTCAGCATTGATGATAAGGTTCCACTTCCGGGATTGTAATAGTGGTGCGATGGTTGGAAAGGTTAAGTATAAAAAACATCATTAGGACTCACAACTCCTTGTAACCCTAAGCGTTTCCTCTGAGAACTAGTATAAAACTATATTACAACATCAGACCTTTTCAACACTTCTGTGTTCTGATCTTCCCTTCCACATATGGTAAGAATTGTAATGGATATATCATAGATTATAGGGACCTTCCTGATGTTCTTGATAATACTAGTGGTTGATCATATCAATAACCCTTCATATCTTTCTCCAAGTTACACTCTCAAATAGGAGGATTAAATATGATTGTTTCTTTTTTATCATTTTTGGTTTTTAGAATTCTACTGGTTATTTTTATACTAACCCCTTTAGAACTATTGATCCCACTATTTTTCTCTCTATAAATATGACACACAAGATCATAGATTGACATGGTAGACATAGATTAATGTGACTTGTTTAGATTTGACTCTAGTAAATTCATGATGGAGAATTACAATAATTGATAGTGATGGTTATTTTGGATGATGGAGATCATTCCATGAGAACACACATAAAAGAGGATATTTTTGTCTCTCATATATATCTAATTATGAGGCTTATAGAAGGTACAATTACTTTTTAACTACCTAAGTTTGTTTGTACCTATATTTTATTTTGTCATAAATATTTTGTATACAATATAGTTGTTTACAAATTAATATATTTTAGTTGTTCATATAATTATTTTTCAATGGTTTTTGGTTATAAATTTTATATATTCTTATGTTGTTGGTTGATTTAGGATAAGGCATATATTATTGTGTGTGATTATTACTTATTTTTAGACACCACCTCATGGCCTATTAGAGGTAGTATTTTAGTGTTCTCATGACTTAATACTAGCCTTGGTGGGCCCCATTGGGTCATTTCATTTAAATTATTCCCATAATATTTATTAACGTATTGTTGGGATAATAAGTCCATTGAGGAAACTGATACTATGAATATATAATTAATTGGTTACCTAGAATATTCAGAACACTAAAAAATTTCATAAACTCACATTATCGATGATCAATGGCTCTCTAATCAAATCACAGTGGATCATAAATCCTAGTAGAGTCTTGAAATCATCTAACTCTAGATAAGTGCAAGCAAAGAAGATGAGACCAATTCATCACTAATTAAAACGATGACTATATACATTTACTAGAACTTCTATTTACATCACTACTCATTGTATAGTTTTAATAACATCCTTCTTAATATGTACCATTTAGTAATTTAATATACTATATTACTTCTCCATTCACTGAAACCATAATATTTTCATCATTATAAATGGGGTGACATGATATTGGATTTCAAGATGCAATTCCTTCACAAAATTACATTACTGAGAATTTGTATCTAGTAGAATATCTGGAGAAACAAATAATATTATTAAACCATACTCATTGTTACAATACACTCAATATACCCTAATGAATAAATTAAAACTCCTACCACTATGTCCCTTTAGAATAAAATATGGAAACTCTATATAAAAATACTTCTGAAAATTATCATGAGAAACCTCTAACCCCCCCCCCCCCCCCCATAATAATAATGGAATAGAAACCAAAATTGATGTGCAGCTATCCTCTAATGAATAATAGTGAATAAAATATAATGATCCTTAGATTCAGGGAATAGACTGAATGAAATGTTATAATATTCAAACCACCACTCAATCTCTCAATCAAAACAGCCCCATTATAATCTTTCAATCCCTTATACAAAATCTCACAAAGCATCTTTCTGTAAGAATCATATTCCTCTATTAGGTCAACCCTCTTATAATTAACTAGAGAACCCTAAATCACCTTTCTATCTCCAATCACATGATAATCAAAAAAACATTCATCTCTATAATATAAAATAAGAAAATCCTAATTTTGATAAACCCCTAAACCCTAAGAAAAACTATGCAATAAATGTGATATTATTAACTACATTGTATGTAGTATATTTTTCTTTATTAGATCACATATTTTCTCAAACTTCTTTAACTTTATTGATAATCTCACCATGATATACACATTGATCTTCATCTATATCACCTCTCACTATATAAAAACCTCAAGTTCCATCATTTCCAACCAATTCACCACTAATTCTTCTCAAGTTGAGTATTTTCAATTTATCCACCATTATCATGCCAAATTAGTGGTTATTCCTTTCATAAAAACCCCTAACTCACTCCAAGATTAACATTATGTCACTAATGATGTCCCTTCTCCAAAGAAATTCCCAAAAGATTTTATCATCATTTCCACATAAATATAATGATGGTTCTATCATGAGGAATGATCCCTATTCACACAAACACTTTAGGGATATTACTATTTAATAATGGTTTATAAAACGACTCATACATTACATAAATTTATTTTACTTAAAAATTGATGTATATTCATTACAACATATAATAAATCCATGAAAGGATAGTAAAGTTATAGTGTCTTTAGAGACTTAAAAATATAAACAACTGGTTTATACAACATCTATTGTCTCTCCCTCTAATTAATTCATTACTAGACCCCTTTTTTGGTATATCCTACTTAATACTGTCTTTCATGACCGAGGGAGATGAAACAAATGATCGGGTGTGCTCAAATTCTCAGTAAGTTTTAACAAGTAAAATATCAATCATGTCACAATAATAAGACATAAGAACATAAGATTTTCAAGTCTTATCCTTCATATGAAACATTGTGATGTCATACTATAACAACCCTTCTCTTGATTACATATTTAAACATGATTTATTACATAAAATTTCACATAAGAAAACTCTAAAGATCGAGAGTTCTAGTGTCTTAGGAAATCATGAACATTACATAACAACTTAAAACATAAAATACAACATCTTTATTGAAACCTTCTTTTACATGACCAGAACATTCATTCAGAATTAGCATCGCATGGGATAACCTAAGGATATACATAAGAAAAGGGTGAGCTATAAAGCACAATAAGGGAGTAAACAAGGCATAACATGAAGAATATATTACATTTTATGAAATATTAATATCAATGGATCATAAGAGAAACATGAACTTAAAGACATGATATCGCATTATAATGATATCATGGAAATGTTTCAATAACATAAAACATGATATTAGCATGAGCCTAGCCTAATTGAACATGGATTAGTATGAGTAAACCCTCATTGCACTTGAATTAGAACGATTAAACCCTCATTTCACATGAATTATCATGATTAAACTCTCATTCCACGTGGCGTATCATGATACTAAACATTACCCAATGTGTTGGAGAACTATTAGGGTGCACCCTTTTAAATAATTCATTTCATGCGTAAGTGTGCCACATGGATCATATAACATGGAATAATTCAACAACATCATTTATTACAAGATAATAGAATTTTTAATAAATACACAAAATTATATAATAAAGAAGTATATGTACATAAAGCTTAATACCCTTGATAGAGAAATGGGCATGGTATTCATTCCATGATGATTTTGGCATGGAAAACTGCAGTGCAATTTCAACAGCCTAACGTCATGACATAAAAATTCAAAATAATGGTTTATGAGAGATAAAGTGGTCTATCATCATATTTAAATAAAATTTAAAGTAATTGGTTCATATAGATACATTTCTACACATATAGAATTTGTAAATTGAAGGCTTGACATAATAAAGAAACTTGAAGAAAGAGGAGAAAAGGAATAACTCCTATAAATTTTATCATGGTAACGGGTGTAAATAGATGGGATTAATGATAGATAAAAAGGTAACTCGTCATTAAAATATAAAGAGGGATGTATGGGGAAGGTTCTAAATCATACCCCAAAAATTTTAATTGAAAATATCAGGGTATATCAACATAAAGAAAAATGGACAAAATGAGAATGAAAGAAATCCCTTACTTGAGTGTGTGAATTCAAGAGCATGAGGAGGGTCTTCTTTAGAGCTTGGGGTGCCTTGGGAGGGTTTCATAGAGATGAGGTCAGAGTATAGATTTTCTCCAATGATTTTTATTAAAGATAATTGGGAGATTGGGTGGGTTTATATAGGAAATGAGAAGATAATTCTTTAATATTTCACAAACTTTGGTTTTGTAATCAACACTACTGGAAATGGGGTCTATCCCCACACACCTATTCCCACGGTTCTTTAAACCGTGGGGATAGTATGTTTTTTTGCTATTTATACCCACGGTTTTATTAAAACCGTGGGTATTAATTTTTTTTCGAGCCCTTGTATCGGGCTCCTCCTCAATCTCTCCTCAATCTCTCCTCAAATCCGCGACGCATCGAGCTCTACCCTACCTCCCCAAGCTGCGACGCCGCTCCCCGACCACTGACTCCCGACCCTCCCCTCTCCTCTCCGACTCCCCTCCCCGGCCTCCGACTCCCCTCCCCGGCCTCCAACCCCGGGCTCCGACTCCCGGCTCCGCCTCCCGGCTCCCGACTCGCGGCTCCCGACTCGCGGCTCCCGACTCGCAGCTCCCGATTCGCGGCTCCCGGCTCCCGACTCCCGGCTCCCGAATCCCGGCTCGGCCTCCCGGCTCACGACCTGGACCTCCCGGCCTTCTCAGTAGTGATTTTTTTTATGCTGGAGTCCCAGATTTCCTGGTAATTTCTTAGTCTTGGTTGATTTCCCATAATTTCATCATATTACCTCTTGATAATCAATTAGTGTTGTAGTCAAAGGTAGCAGTTGATGCATTCATAGGTTAATGGAGTGGTTTGATTCTAAATTTTTTTAAGCAATTTCATTTTTTTATGATGGAATACTAAAAGATGAATGATATAAATATCCTGATTATCAAACCCAGTGAGAATATTTCCCCAAATTAATTTAGCATTGATAATCCTAAGATGCACTATTTTGGCCTTAAAATAGTATATATGAAGGTATGTACATACACATGTTGAGCAGTTCCGGGTGGTTGTTTATAAATCTATCAAGTTTCAGGTGTTGGCTTGGTTCCTCTTTGAGGAAGGGTACCCTTCCAATTCCTCAAATTTATTAATGCATTAATTAGTTTCTTACTACACTATTTCTTTGTTTTTAGTTAATGCAGTGAATACATTAGATTAAATTCCTCTTAATCTTGAATTTAGTATGTTTCATGATTTAAGAGTTAAAGGTAATAAATGATTGTTTCATAAGAAATATCATGTTTATATATTAAAACCCCTCCAACGGAGGTGCGCTGTCTTCAAGTTAAAAAACAATTATTAGACTTTTAGGATTTATTGTCTTGTTGTACTGATATTTCTTTATGAATTGATGTTATGTTTGAATTATGTCATATATGACCCCTAATGGATTTAAAAAAACTAAGTTTTCCTTTTTAAATGATTAAATAACCAAGGAACCGTTTAAGTTCTTTGACCGGTTTTTATATTGGAATTACCCATGTAGAATTGTTTCCCATAATTTTCATTTTAGTATGTTGACATGTTTGAGCCACCATTCGGTGAGCCTTAGATTTAAATTTCTAAGGGTATGATTTTCTATATTAAATGGCTTGAATTATCTTTTGAATTTCAGAATGGAAATTACCCTGTATGCACAGCATTTAACCCGCCTAATGTAAGTGCTTCAATGTAATAATTAAATGTGAAATAGAAATTGTAAAGTATACGAAGTACATGAATTAGCCGTATTAGATGTAATTGAAAAATATGTTGCGTATTCATAGAACCCCTTACCATGTAAATGGAAGGTACCAGAGTGAACCTTGATTATTGAAAATGCCTTAAATGGATTAAATGAGTGGTTTCAAGCTACATGGCCTTGTCACACTAATGAAAGGCTAGGGTTGAACAAAATTGACTTATTGATTAATTATTACTTGATTAATGGGTTTCATGCTACTTGGCCTTGTCACACTAATCAAAGGAAAGGCTTGAACCAAATGGAATATTATATGAATTCAATATCAAAGTAGGTGTGGCCTGACTCAAGCTCACCTTGGATACTTGAGAGAAAGCCTTGAGCACTCAAGGACCCTATTCCGAATTCAAGGATACAACTTTCTTAGGTTGAGACCTACATAGAACCTGATCCTTGTCTAACTTTAGATGCCTGGTATGACACCATATAATCCCTCATGTATTACAACAAGATTCCTTAGATACACTCCTTGGTTCCAGAATTGACAAGTAGGTGCCATGGTTAAATCCTAGCCCAATCTTTTCTTAGACCCATTTTACCTTGGATGAACTTCTTAGACTAGATAGTCCTCTTATTGTGGAATTAGTTGGACTGTTATCCTTGGATTACACTCTTACCCCATGTGAGGCTATAGTTATTACTAAGTTGTTGACACTTGAGGTCTATGTTTCCTTGGTTATAACCTTGGAACTTCATTATTAAATATCATTACATGTTTTCTTGTCACATCTTAGAACCTCAATATCTTTCTCATATAAATTATATTTAAACTGGATAAAATTGATTAATGAAATGGTTACACATTCTGACACCAGTCAAAGGCTGAAGAAGGAATAACTTCTATGTGTCCCATAGGATCCTGTACGGGTGATGTTTATTTATCTCTCTATTATTATTCTATATACCAGTGAACTATATATTTTATACTGCACTATCTAGATTGGGCTGGACATCAGTGGTTCCATCCTATTACTCCTTGTTTTTTCATGAACTTTCTGCAGGGGGAGGTGGGGGGGTGGGCAGGGGGGGAGGGGGAGGGGGGCTGGGCAGTGGGAGGGCTGGGCAGGGGGGAGGGGAGGGGGAGGGGGAGGGGGGAGGGGCAGTGGGGGGCTGGGTAGTGGGGGGCTGGGCAGTGGGGGGGAGGGCTGGGCAGGGGGGGAGGGGGAGGGGGAGGGGGGAGGGGGGGCTGGGCAGGGGAGGAGGGGGGAGGGCTGGGCAGTGGGGAGGGGGGGCTGGGCAGTGGGAGGGCTGGGCAGGGGGGGAGGGGGGAGGGGCAGTGGGGGGCTGGCCAGTGGGCGGGCTGGGGAGGTGGAAAAATAGGTTTAAAGATGACGTACATAGATCAACCTGATGTTTGAAGTAGTTCTCTGTGGAATTTGAGTTCAAGATATTTCTTGAGATTTCAACAATGGTTTTTTGTAATAAATATCTCATTATAAGTCATTTAATAACCAATTAAAATAATTTTAATCAATGAATAAAGTCATTCATATTTCTAAGAGAAGGTATGATTTTTAGTAGTATTTTAAATTCAAATTCCAAATGCACTAATTGTTTTGAATATCACACTTTATCTGGTGATATTTCTGGATCTGTTTGACCACGATCAAATCACATTCTTATTTATTCTCAACTAGTTTAGTGTGCAATGATGTATACATACATGTTTTGATCTACTGCTACTCATAACAAAATTTCCTTATGTAATTTCTTCTTTCATTTTTTCTACTTTTTTTTCAGCATTTGTTTTAGTTCTATATGACATTTCATTTCTTATGAGTCTTATATATTCATTATTAATAATTCATGGTTTTATTTTTTGCATGTACAGATTGTAGCAAATTAAAGTATGATTAGCAATCAGTGGTTTTCCATTCGATATTTATCAAGGTGAGCTGACAAATCTATGTGCCAATCTAACACGGCATTTGAGCTTATTCATGCATGAATCATCAATGTGAATTCTTCTTTGAGTTATGAGTCTAGCTGAAACGCACTTTAGATATTGGAATCATTGAACACACATGCATTCTGAATGTCCAATTTTTTTTTCCTTCTCGGTCATTGGTTTTAATCTAGCTTCTTTCATTTGGTTGGCATTTCCCATCACTTTTGTGCTGAATATGTTTTCCATCTATTGTTTGAACAGTTGAAACTGTTTGAATGGTTCTGTATGTAGTATGTGGGTGTGTCTCGATACGTTCTGTTTGACCAAGTCTATCCTATCCCCTTATCTTCTACATGTACTTCTCACCTCCAGGATATTCTTCTACATGTACTTCTCACCTCCAGGATAATCTTCATCAAATATATTTACTATAGTGTGGTTGTGCTCCAGGGTGATGGAATTTGTCATCAGGATGTCTGTGATTGCGGATTTGATACTGCACTTACCTAGGTGAACTCTACTACTTAAGGATAATTTTATATGTATCATTTCAATGCTCTTATTTCAATTAAATATATTTACTATAGATTGGTTGTGATCCAGGGTGATGGAATTTGTCGTCAGGATGTCTGTGATTGTGATAATGAGGATGAACTACACACCTGAATGAAGGGAAATGTAAATAGGAAAATAGAAAAAGCAGACTAAAATGTGATGCCGCACACCAATGGTAAACATACATGTTTACTATTTAATTTGTTTTCAGTACTATTTTTCAAATTCCTATTTGATGTGAAATAATTATTACATTATCTACAGTACTGAAACGTTATTTGAAATTTATGTTGCTCCATTGAAATAAATTAGTCATTTCATTATCCTGTTTTCATTGTGTTCAATTTTCAATGCCTGAATTATTATACTGCACAAATACGACATGTTTGTTGCCTCCTATCATTACAGTTTTCTGTTTGCATACTGTACATACACACCATCATGGAATGTATTATATAAATACCAGATTATTCATTTTTATTTGAACTCCGTGTTTCAATGGTATTGGTTTGTAATCATGTCATTTGATGAAATATGTCATTCTATCTTCCGATTATTCATTTTGTTTCATATGCATTTTTAGATATTTGTAATTGTCAATCATTTATTTGATTCTGATTTCTTTATCAAACACCGTTTTTGAATTGTGCATTATACAGAATTTTGTGCATTATACAGAATTGGTCATTTTTAATCAGTTCTATTACATAGCCAAACTTCTACTCTTCGTTATCTACTCCACTACTACTCTCCTCAACCGTTGATATTCTTCGACCAATCATGGAGACCAGGAACCAAACGTGATTCGACGGTGCCAAGCAGCACCTTGGACGCGTCGAGATAGCTCTCGCAGATTTGACTTCACAAGTTCACGGCCTCTTGCAGAGCCAACAGCGGCTGGGGCGGGAGTGGGTCTGTGAACTGCAATAGAAACCATATTTCCAGAAAATTCTTACACTTTGTGTTTCGCCCGGAGAAGATGAAATAGAAGAAATAAGTGAAGCCCCCCTATTGTAGAGCCAACGGCTGGGAAGGGAGTGGGGCTGTGAACAGCAACAGAAACCATAATTCCAAAAAAGCCATACACTCTGTGTCGCCTGGACAAGATGCTGCCCCCTTTCACCCGCATTCCAGCCTCCTCCCGCTCCCTTCGCTCCTGGTCGGAAGATGCTGCCCCGCGGATGTCGCTGGATCGGGCCAACACGTTGCGGTCACGCCGCGGTCACGCCGCGGTCACGTCGCGGTCACGCCGCGGTCACGCCGCGGTCACGCCGCGGTCACGCCGCGGTCACGCCGCGGTCACGCCGCGGTCACGCCGCGGTCACGCCGCGGTCACGCCGCGGTCACGCCGCGGTCACGCCGCGGTCACGCCGCGGTCACGCCGCGGTCACGCCGTGATGTGGCCCTGCTCCAGATCACTATAGGTTGATTTTTCTTTCTCCAAATCACCTTGCTGCTTGGACTGTCCCTGCAAGCATTTTCAGTACATACCTTGCCTTGGGGCACCCCTTTCACATGAATCCTTCAAGTTTTAGGATCATGTGAGTTCTTCTCATGCTTCCAAGCCCTTTTTTGTGTCTTTCCAGGGGGGGGGGGCTGGCAGGGGGCAGGGGGGGCTGGGGGTGGGGGCTGGCCGGGGCAGGGGGGGCTGGCAGGGGGAAGGGGGGGTGGCAGGGGGCAGGGGGCAGGGGGGCTGGTAGGGGGACAAGTAGGGGGAAGGGGGGGGCTGGCAGGGGGGCAAGCAGGGGGCAGGGGGGGCTGGCAGGGGCAGGGGGGGCTGGCAGGGGGACAAGCAGGGGGGCAAGCAGGGGGCAGGGGGGGCTGGCAGGGGGAAGGGGGGGCAGGGGGGGGGGTGCTGGCAGGGGCAGGGGGAGGCTGGCAGGGGGAAGGGGGGGGGGGGGGGGCTGGCAGGGGGGCAAGCAGGGGGCAGGGGGGGCTGGCAGGGGGACAAGCAGGGGGAAGGGGGGGGGGGGCTGGCAGGGGGGCAAGCAGGGGGCTGGGGGGCTGGCAGGGGCAGGGGGAGGCTGGCAGGGGGAAGGGGGTGCATACCCAGATGTGGTGGTTCCTACTCTAAAGACCACACCCACTACTGGACTGGGGTTGACCTGCAAGAATTGTTCAGATTTTGACAAGTTAGCTACAACACATGTTTGGGGTTATAAACCCAAAAATTCTTATCCCTTTCATTTAATTTTATTTCCTTTAGTTAATTTTCTACTTAATAACAATTTTTTCCTCTTTTATGGGCCAGACAAAATCTGGACATCACCTCAAACTTCTGTTAAAGATCGATTTATACAATTGTTAGAAGTTGAAACAAACATCCAGGTTCTTATTACACTTGAAATTTATAATAACTGCTTCCATACCATTTTGTCTGAATTTTTAATTGAAGTACTGTATTTTAACTATTTTTTTAAATGGTTTTATTCTGGATAAGGTTCCCAATAATATTGGAGATGGGTCATGGTGTCTGCATGGTTTGCAGTGGGCGGTCGCAAGCATCGGCCACCAACTGGACTCAATGTCTGACACTTTTGTCGCTGACAAATGCCGCAACTACGAACAAACTTCAATACAATCTGTGTCATCCTCAGCCAAAACAGTCCCCCTTCCAACTGTTTATAGGTCTTTAAGAACCCATTATGTCCTCCTGCGGGTGTGGCATGATAATAATGAAGTAGGTTTGGAATCCACTGGGAGTCCTTGGACACAACTAGTCGTCCCTTAAAGTAAAGCATCCCATGGTGAAGAGAATAATCGTTCCTTGTATCATGGCAATTATCCAAAGCTACTACAACAGGATACAAGTATTTATCATCAAGAACTTCCTGCTGCACAAGTGGCATTTCAACCCAATAGGGCTCCAAAATATGGTGGAATTTCTCGAGTATCCTCTATATAACTCTGCTCATCTCCCGATTTGAATATGTCCCTATAACCACGTCTGCTATACCGGACTCACACAAAAGGTCTTGTGTCAATAGTTTCTTGCCGTCTACAAGGCTGAAGGGCACCTTCTGCTGCGACATCATACCCTGCAATGTTATTTGTCACCCCTAATAACCAAAACTCATTGTTAACTTCTTCATGTGAAAAGTAACAAATCCAAGTGTTTCCAGCCACTTTCATCCCCAAAATAGGGTCTAGCCCAGACGTGTCAAACATGTTCGCGTCCACATCAAATTTTAAGTCTCCCAACTGTACTGAGAGTGTCTTACACAGGCCACTAGAAAAAACTCGATGAACATCTCCCAAGAGAACCCCAAAGGACTTAGTCTGAGTAATAGGAAAATCTAGAAACTTTAAAAGGTCTTTTGACATGAAATTGTGGCTAGCCCCACTGTTTATAATCACCAAAATTGGAACTCCTGCAGAGTTTCCCTCTAATATCATGGACCTGGTTCCTTGAGTACCATGGCCCTTTAAAGTGCCAAGAAACAATGCCTAATAAGCCATTTCCATCATCCCTTCTTCCCTGTCACATTCTCTTCCTCCCACTTCAGTTTCTGTCAGTTCTTTTTCTTGGGGCTTCACACAGTCCCAAACCATTATGTGCATGCCATTCTAGGAACACCTCGGTGCTGGTCCAAACTTTGATCTACAAGAATAAAAAAGTCTCTTTGCTCGTCGTTCCTCGTACTCAGATCTGGAAAGATTCCGAACTCACCTCTGCCTAGGGTCAATCTTCCTTTTCTCAGTAGTCTAATCGAATCTACTCCTTTATGGAACAGCTGAAGTGGAGAGGGAGGGGGAGGGCTGGCAGTGGGGGGGGAGGGCTGGGTTACATGAGAGGTCTCTACATCCAATTCAAGAAAACGGCAAGAAAATAGTTACTAGTGGGAACCGTGATAAGCATTGCTTCAGCAACATCCGCCCGCCCTTGTATCTGTTCAGCACAAGCGTCTGCTGCCTCCAATTCATAGACAGTTGAGCCCACATGCTGTGCAGTTTTCACTTTCATCTGAAAATCCCCATGTACTGTGTTTACAGGGCTGATGTCTACAGCCCGGACCATAGGATGCTGAGGTTTCTCGTCATCCATGTATAATCTTATATTCTGTTTTTAGGTGCAGAATGTTAAGGTGCAGAATTGTACAGCCAGGCCTGCTTTGCTGCAGGGGATCTGCCAATACCTACAGTTCAAATGAACTGTAGGAAATGTTTGGCGTTGGAAACATGTATACCCATGGTTTTATAACCATGGGAATACGTCTATACCCACGGTTCAAATGAACCGTGGGAAATTTCTGGAGCTGCAAACAGTATACCCACGGTTATAAAACCGTGGGTATACATCTATATCCGGAGATGCAAAACAGTATACCTGCGGTTATAAAACCGTGGGTATACATCTATACCCACGGTTCAATGAACCGTGAGTAATATAAAATTTTACGGGTCTATACCCATGGTTCTCTGAAAACCGTGGGTATAGGCCTATTGCGACGGCACTCCAGCCCGCGGTTACTGAAACCGTGGGTATACCCTATACCCACGGTTTCAAGGGCTATACCCACGGTTTAAAATCGTGGGTATAGGTGCGATTTCCAGTAGTGCAATATAATTTAATATTGAAAAATCACAAACCATACCATTATTTTTGACCATGGTTTTTGAAATGGGGGAGAGGAATAAATTATTTTTTTAAGATCAATGTATTAACTTATTAAAATATTAGGCTTGTTTATGTGTTTGGGAGTCACACTCTCAAGGAAACCTTTTTAAAATCTTAAAATATTTTATAAGTCCTGGAGGGTCAACTAAGGCATTATAAAATTACTCAAACAAATCTGAAATCCCATTATATTAAACGTAAAACATATATTTTCTGAATATACCATTTATAGTATTTTATTAAATCACTATTGGGTCATTATGATGTCATAAAACACATTATATATTTATACGGTATTTAATTTTTATCCAAAAAATTGATTCTCAAAAAATAAGGAAAAATTCACCACTAGATAATTTAGACATCCTAATTCCAAAAATATATTCCTTTTATCTAAATAAATTTTTAAATATATGAATTTTCACTTTTAAAATAAAAATTTTCATTTATTGAAAATTGACGGGTTTTGAAAAAAATAGTTTCCAAACCTTAATAAAAATTACATTTGACTTCATAAAAATTATATGATCATATATAAAAACTATATAGTAATAATATTTTATTAAAATATTATTTATTCCAAAAATTACTTAATTCATTAAAATAATTTCTCTAATTAAAAAAACAAATTCAGTTTTATCATATGAATATATAATTCTTATCAAACTGAATACATAAACATTCATTGAGAAAAAAAATAAAGAATATAATCATTGTTTATAATTAAAAATATTTTTATTATAATAATATTAGAAAAGACACTAATAAAACCATAATTTAATATAATAATTTATTTATTTCTAAAAAAACTATTTTACCTGAAAAATCAATTTATATAATTCATTATATTTTTAAGAAAAAGTATTCTTATGCGGGAATTGATGGGATAATTATTTTATTTATAAAAGGGGTTACACAAAAAGGTAACTAATTCCTTATTATATAACCCCTTATAACACCCGCATAATACCTAATTTTAAGGTCTGCATTGGTGACAGACTCTTGGGGTGGCTCAGATAACAATGATTGGGTGGTAATCTCAATTAACATCCACTTCTCCCACAGGAAATTGCATTAATGATTAACGTGTTGATTCTCAGCTTGGGCTTGGTCAATAGGGAATACCAGTGACTCTACCTCTTTTACGAGCTCTGATAAAATAGCTTTGAACATATCGAGTCTACTAGATGAAGTCATCCTCCAATTTTCCTATGTCTAAAGGATTTTTTTCAAAAACCCTAAATATATATTAGTCATGTGATCACTATTAAATGGCTATATTATCAACGATAATGAGACTTAATGGTTATTTAAACCCAATAATAAAAAAATATTACATGTATTTTATATATCCATAAGACATTAGGAAGGGGATTCTATTTAGGAATGTTCGAGTCGTTACAACCTTCCCCCTTAAGATATTCCTCCCCCAAAAATTTATTGTTCCCACACTAAATTAGATGTGGGTAACTCTACCTCATCTCTTCATCTAGTTCCCATGTTTCTTCTTCAAACATTTGGTTTCTCCACCACACATTGATGAGGGGAATTATCTTATTTTGTATAACTTTTTCTCTAAAATCTGATATCTTCACTATCTTCTCTTCATAGGAGAGTTAATTATCCAATGGTACCACCTATGGATTGAGTACATGTGGTGGTTCTGGTATGTACTTCCTCTAGACAGATACATGAAATATTTCATGTACTTGAGATAGTTCCAGTGGGAGTACTAATAAATATTCCACAACTCCAATGTGACCAAGGATCTCAAAAAGGGCCAATTTACCTTGGACTAAGCTTTCCCTTATTTCCAAATCTCATGACTCTCTTCCATGATGACATGTAGAGGAATATCATGTCTCTAACATCAAACTATAGGTCTCATTGATGATTATCACCAAAGATCATTAGATGACATTGAGTAGCTTTAATGTGCTTCTGGATGGTCTTAACCTTCTTCACTATTTCTTCATCCATTTCTAGACCTATGAGTTTTCGCTCCCCAAATTTATCCCAACATTCTGGGGTTCGAAACCTCTTCCCATAAAGGTATTCATAAGGATCCATTTGGATGATTTATTTGAAACTGCTATTGTAAGAGTACTCAACCAGAGGAAGATATAGCTCCCATACACCATTGAAGTCCATTGAGTATGCTCTCAACATGTCCTCAAGTGTTTGGATAGTCTGTTTAGATTGTCATTTAGTTTTAGGATGATAATCTATACTAATGTTCATATTCATATTCAAAGAATATTGTATACTCTTACAGAACATAGAGGTGAATCTTGGATCCCAATTAGATACAATCGACAGTGGTACTCCATGAAGCCTTACCACTTCTCTGATGTATATCTACGCCAGTTGGTCCTATGAGAAATCCTATCGAATTGCAAAGATGTGTTCAGTCTTTGTAAGAAAACCCAAAACAACCCAAATAGAATTGTTTCCTTGTGATTTATTCAGAATTCCGTTGAAAAATTCCATGGTGATGTTCTCCCATTTCAATGTTGTTTTGGGTAATGGGTGCATCACTGCCTTTGACTTCTGCATATTCACCTTCACTTACTGGCATACCATGCACATTGATGTATACTCAATGACCTCCTTCTTCATTTTTCCAACCAATAATTCTCTCAGATATCCTGATACATCTTTTTGTTTCCTAGGTGAATGGATAAATTCAAACTATGTGGACCATCCAAATGTTCTTTCTTTAACTTCAACCTTGATGGAACACATAGTCTTGACCCAAATATTGCAAAACCTTCTTTATTAATATTGATCTCCAATGATTTCCATTTTTTATAGTTTTAACTTTCTAATGAATTCACAAATTATCCATTTGAGCATCCTTTAACATTTCCAAAATAGATGGTAGAGCAATCATTTGTTAAAGGATTGTTGATGTTTCCTTATTTATGATTCCCATGTCAATGTTCATAAAATATAATAATATTGGATCCTTATCAATTCTTATAAATGCTAGAATCACTAGGTCCTTTCCACATAGAGCATCTTCCACCTTGTTTTCTTTCCTAGGGTTGTAATGGATTAAGAAGTAATAGTCACTGATCAGCTTTAACAAGCTTTGTTTTCTCATAATCAACTTTTTCTGTGTGAATATATACTTGACGCTTTTGTGATCCATATATTTTTCACACTTCTTCCCAAAGTGGTAATGTCACCAAATTTTTTAATATTAGATTACTACAGCCCACCGCAGATCATGTTATGGATAGTTTCTCTCCTAAAATTTCAATTTCCATGAAGCATGGACAATAAATTTGTCATTTTTCATCAACACACAACGCATTACTTTCTTCGAACCATCACTAAATACCACAAAAAGTTCTTCATTTGTGGGTAGTGTGAGGATGGGAAAAGTGATAAGACTCTTTTTCAACTCCTTTAAGCTATCTTCACATTCATCACACAAAGAAAACTTGACCCCCTTTCAAGTTATCTTGGTAAGAGGGTTTGAAAACTGTGAGAAATTTCTCACAAATCCGTGATAATATTCAGCTAACCTAAGGATGATATTGATATCGGTCATAGATATTAGCCTCGTCCATCACTCAATTGCATTTTTCTTGGAGGGATCCATAGATATCCCATTGATTGTGATGATATGAACCATGAATGAGACTTACTTCAACCAAAATTCACACTTGATGTACTTTGTATAGAGATTCTCATTTTGCAAGGAATCTAGTATAGTTATTATATTATCATCATCCTCCTACTTTCATTTGGAGTATATTATAATATTTTCTGTAAAGACTTCCCCAAATTTGTAAAAGTAATCTCTAAAGACTCAATTCATGAATTCCATGAAGATTTCTGGAGCATTAGTGAGTCAGAAAATCATTACTATGAATTCATAGTGACCGTACATTATACAAAAAGTAGTCTGGGGGATATCTTCCTTATTCACCCATTCATGGTAATATCCTGACCACAGATTCACCTTAAAGAAGTATTTTTCTCAATGTATCTGATCAAATAAGTCATCAATTCATGGCAGAGGATACTTTTTCTTTATCATGATTATGTTGAGCTCACTATAATCAATGAAAAGGTTCATTGACCCATCCTTCTTCTTGACAAAGAGGACCGGTTCACCCCATGGTGAAGCACTTGGGAATATAAACCCTTTATTCTGATTCAGCTATAGCTGTTTCCTAATCTCCTTAATCCCTACAATACCCATTAGATATAGACTCTTGGATATTGGGAATCCCATAGTTATAAGATCAATCGACAATTCAACATCTCTTCTTGGAGTAAGACCAGACAATTCCATGGGAAACACGTCAGCTAATTCCCTCATAATAGGCATGTATTAAAGGATAAATACTTTCTCAAACTCAATCATCTGAGCAAGATACATGTGATCATATGGTATTAATATCCACTCTTGAGATAATGGTGCTAAATACAATTCATCCTCCTGTTTGAACTTTTCGGGGTTTGATTCTCCATATGGATATTTATTTCCCTCTCACGGAAATTTATATTGTCTCTATATAGATAAAACCAATCCATCTCAATAATTGCCTCAAAATCCACCACGGGGAGTATGGAAATGTTCTTTGGGAATTTCAATCTGCAGATTATGATAGGGGAGGAGTTATATTCATGGGATACTGTAATTTCCCAATTTCCCATTCTCACCGACCTCTCTACTTCCAAGATTTTATGTGGTGTTTGTATTATTCAAATAAATGTTTGGGATATAAAAGAATTCATTGAAAAATAATAAGAAAAATAAATTCTCTATTCATGAATGAATAACTAAAGTACATGTCACCACTTAATTTTCGGGATTTTCTTTAGCAGTAGTGATGGTAAAAGCTCACCTTTGTTGCCTTGGAGTTTGTTGGTTTCCCTTGAACACTCTTTTCTTAAGGAAGTAATTTGAAAAGATCCATGGTTCTTTGAATTTGAAGAAATTTACAATGCATTAGAGGTAAAACAAAGTGTTCCTCTCCTCAGTGGTGACAGAAGGTTTTTGTTATCCCCAATTAATGGCCAGGTTCCATAATCTTCCACATCTAAAAAATTTCCTCATCCTCTTTAGGAAATTCTTGGGTTCCTTCATTCCACACCATTGGAAAGTGTGGTGTTTTAATTTCATAGCACCATCAGATTTGTCCATCAGACTACCAGAATTAAATTCCACTTTCCACTTATTTTCCCCATGATGCCTTGAGATTATCTGATCTCCATTTTGGCATTGAGGGAACATCAGAAAATTCCTTCATAGATATTAATGTTACGAATCACTAGGGATTTATGTAGTCTAGGTTCTATCCCACCAAAGAAGCGGTAAACATTCTACTCAGTGGTAATGACATAGACGGTGGTGTATTGTGCATGCCTTGTGATTTTTTCCTTGTACGCTCAGATGGATTCATCATCTTTTTTCTTGAGGGAATATAAGTCCCTTTCCATCTTAAGTCAGAGGGTGTGAGGAAAATATTTATAGAAAAAAAACTCTGGAAATCCTTCCTTTCCAACATCACAATCCCTTCTTCCGGATTCTTATTTGTGATAAATATACACCATTGATTAGATTCCCCCTCTATATTATAAGAGGAAATAATAACCTCTCTTGTTCAGAACATATAAGGATAGAGAAAATCTTCTCAATGTAGTTGATCCATTGTGCGGTGATTGAGGGATCAGATGATACATTTAAAGTAGGAGGTCTTTGTCTCATGAAGCTCTTGATTGTGGTATATTCTTTCTTAGGGGGTTGGACGTTCCTCCTGACCCATGATTCTATTCATAACACTAGTTAACAGATAGAATATCATGAAAAAAAATTTGATTTCTTCTTCTATCAGATTGGGAATCTCATTAGAACAGTAATAACATTGATCATTTCATTAGTTATTATCTTGATTCCTTCTATTACAGGCCATTGGCTAGAATAAAAGGAAAGGTTGGGGTGAAAAATAAAGGATAATACAATGAGAAAAAGGGATAGATTATAAATTACATATATTTCTTTAACTTATTAATTTATAGGCTTCAATCTATGTTATCCATGATTTACTCCCCAAACTATATTCTTAGAGTCATTTTTTCCCTTAATAATGTTTCATACTAAGATTATGAATTTACCAAAGCATATCCCCTAGGAGTGTTGAACCAAGAGTGCAGCAAGGCCTGTTGTCATTCACTAGTTCTCATTCATGTTTAGCTCAAAGCAGTGTTTTCAGGTTTTACCCCAAGATACATTTATGCCAGAGACACCTCTACTGGTTCATATCCAGATAGAGATATATTTGATTAATAAACCACTTAATCTATACTCACCAAAATTTATGGTTTTTTTATTATACATATTCATATCCCCAAGACTTTAACTAGGTTATCTATTCCTAGTCATAAAAATAACTAAACCAATCCTTTGATACCAACTATAACAACCCTTCTCTTTATTACATATTTAAACATGATTTATTAAATAAACTTGTGCATAACAAAATGTTGAGGATTGAGTGGTATAGTGTTTTGGGAAATTAATAACATTACATAACAACCTAAAACATAAAATATCAAATATTTTTTGAAAATTTCTTTTATATGGCCACAACATTTCTTCATACATAGCACTGCATGGGATAATCTGAGAACATACATAAGAAAAGGAAGAGTTATAAGAAAAGTAATGGAGTAAATGAGGCATAACATGAAGAATACAATACATGTTATTCAATGGGAATATTAATATATCATATTAGAAACTTGAAGATAAATCAAAATATATCGTGATTATCATAACATGGATATATGGCAATGAAATTCAACATTATATTTTCATGAGGCAAGGCTCATTTACCATGGACACTACTATAAATTTCACATATTACAATAGTTTTAAACTATTCGAATAGCCTCTGAAACCATTGGGATAGGCTATCCCAATGGTTTCATGAACCATTGGTATACGGGTCATTCCAATAGACCTATACCAACTGTTTCCAGAGAACCATGGGTATATGTGGTCTAAAATTATTCTTCCCCAATGGTTTAAATAAAACTATTGGTATATATGTGTACCAACGGTTTAGAAACCATTGGTATACATACCATCCAGCATACATACCAATGATTCAAAAATTGTTGGTATATATTGTATCCCAATAGTTTCATTGAAACCGTTGGCATATATGTTGTCTAGCATTTGAATACCAATGCTACTGTGAACCATTGTCATATGTTTCCTAGGATACTAAATAAAAAATAGTTCTCTAAACCATTGGTATATCCTATAATCCCCAGCACACATCAAAGCAGCACAAAACACATCAAAGCAGCACACATCAAAGCTGGGAATACCTGTAACCATACTCCCCAGAAAACATAAATGTTGGGAAGACTTATAAACCAAATTTGAGCAGTAAACCTGCACCTCTAAACTTATAAAACCAAAGCTAGGGAGACCTATAAACCCACTTCGATCAGTAAACCTGCACCTATAAACCTGTAAACCAAATTTGGGCAGATCTGTAAACCCACTTTGAGCAGTAAACTTGAACCTCTAAACCTGTAAAACTTGTACCTATAAACTTGCACCTATAACATAATTCCAAATAAAAATATAGACCTATAAAACTACACCTGTAACTGTAAACTTGCACCACTAACAGTCTTCCAAAGCACTAGTAAACCTGCACCATCATACACCTTATATGTTATTATCTTCACATGATGAGTGGGAAAGGTCACTAGGTTTTTTCCACCTTGTTTTAGACTATTCAGAGTCTAAAAATGTTGAAGAATATTCTCAAGAGCATAGAGATGCTCATGGTGGTTTTACCTTGGTAGAGGATGATGTATCATGTAAGGGACATCCCTCTTATGCTTCCAAATTTCCTGGACTATCATATCCAAACTCATGTTGAGATAGAGATGGTGATAACCACAATATTCCACTAGATCAGGGTGGACCTACTATCTCATTTGGAGTTGGTAAATATCCTAAGGGATCCTTAGTTAAGCAGATTGACCATGAAGGTGATCTACATGATTTTCCCTTAGATGTACTTACCAAATCATAACCTATAGAGGCTTCTTTACCGAGTATTGAGAGAGTGGTTTCCCCATTTCCTTCAAATTTTGTATCCATAATATATTTATTATATCTTAGAGAAATACTTCTTTTAGATTTCAGTGAAATTTTGAGTTATCATAAACCTCCTGTCACTCAGCTAAGTGAAGCTGATGCTAGACACCTTTTTGAGATGGTTGTATGTAAAATTCATCCCAAGATGAGTTTTCATATTCAAGAAGTTATGACTTAAAATTTAAGGTTGGACAATGAGATAGAAACCATTTAATCCATTATGTAGGTAATGAGGAACTCCTTTGTTTCCAGTTAGGATTCCTTATGGAAGAGATTGTAGAATGTTCCTACTGTTGCATCAACATCTAGTGTCTACCTCCATCAACTTTAGTTGATGCTGATTCGATCTAGTCTATAGTCAAAGAGTATCTCTATGTTGTTATCGGTGATGTACATTCATCTCATCAGGATTAATTGAGGCGGATTCTGAAAAATGGGTTTTCAAGGAATAGGTCAACCATTTGAAAGTGATGAAAACTCTACTCAAGCTATTCATGGATGAGAATAAAGATTTATTTAGTAGTATGAAGAGATGAAGAAACATTATTAAATAATTTTTCAATCTTTTTAATCCTTTCCTATATGTTTCCAATACTCTAGTGGCTTCCCTAGTGGTGATTCTCATGACATCCTTCACTAGTGATTCTTCTTCTGATTCTCTCCCTCCTTAACTCCAGCCTTTTGGTATGTTTTTAGTTGAATCTGTCTAGAATCTCTAACCTATTTTGATCTAAAAACATCCTACCTCTACTTCTATACCTTCAGCCTCTACCTTAGTGCTTTTTTCTTATGGAAAGGGAAATCACCCTACTGATCATCCCACCTGCACCCTGCCCTGTAGACCCCCCCCCCCCCCCCCGAACATCCCTTGGACACCCCCCATGATATCACCTCCTAGACCCCCCCCCCCCCACCTGTACCTTCCCCCTAACCTGCAGACCCCCCCACCACCTAAACATCCCTTGGACACCCAAATTGGATAGACCCTCCTAGACACCCCACCTGCACCCTTCCCTGCAGACCCCCCCCCCCCGGGACAGCCCTTGGACACCCCCTGGACAGCCCCTCCTAAGAATATTGTTACCTATAAATTATTGTGGGGATAATATCTTGATTCTGGGGTTCCTAGTTTTTCCTTAAACATCAATTTATTCTAGTCTTTTGATCCGGTCAAGTGGGACTTCATATGGGATGCATTCGATCTTCTTGGCTTTTTGGATAGGTTCTCATCTAGGGTTAAAAGATGACTCTCTATGCCAATGTTCTTAATGAACATTAATGGTAGTTTAAATGGATACTTTTTGGGGAATATTGGGATCAGGAAATGGGATTCTCTTTTTCCTTTCCTTTTTTTTCATGGAGTTTTTCTCACACATCCCCAACTCCCTTATTTTATCTTCAGATGCTTACAAGTTTTATTGGCGATTTGAAACTTGGAATTCGGGTTGTAGGGACTATAAGGGGGATAGTGTGGGTTGGAAAATGTGGTGTGGGGTTGTTTTGTAGGTGGAAGGGTGTTGGTGTGAGATGGAATGTAGGAGGCTGGGGGCTGGTGGGGTGGATGGTGTGGGATGGAGTTGCTAGTGCGGGCGAGAAGGCAGGCGGTAGGGGGATGTCAGGGGGCTGGTGCGGGCATGAATAGGTGGAAGGGGGATAGTGTGGGCTATATTACAGGTGTATGGGGGATTTTGGGAATGTGGCGGGGGCTGGTGTGGGCTGGGATGTAGGAGGTCGGGGCTGGTGAGGGCATGAACTTGTGGTTGGGTCTGTTTTTCAGGTGGCATAGGGCTAGCATGAGTGTTTTTCAGGAGTCTGGGGTTGGGGTTGGTGTGGGGGCTGGTGCGGGACAGATTTCAGGTGTTTGGGGGAAGGTGAAGTCTCGAATGCAGGTGGAAGGGGGCTGGAATGCTGATGGAAGGGGGGTGGATGCAGGTGTTGGGGGGATAGTGTGGGCTGATTCGAAGTTCATAGTGGGTGGGGGCTGCTGTGGGCAGGAATTCTAGTAGAAGTGGGCTGAAATGAAGGAGGAAGGGGGCTGGAATGGGATTTATGTGGCTGGTGCAAGCTGGATTATGGTGGCTGTGGTGGGTGATGGTTTATAGGTGGAATGTGGCGGCCTCCTTGTGTTGGTGGTTGAGAACGTGTGTTCGTGTGGTTGGGTGCATGTGTGTGGTCTCGAGTGTGGGAGTGTGTGCTCTCCGTGGAGTGGGTGTGTGGGTTCATGTGGGTGGGTGCATGTGTTTTCCTCTTGGTTGTCTCTTGTGTTGAGTAGACCTTGGTGCTTTCATGACGACGGGGTGGTTTCGTGTGATTATCAAGCATCAAGTTGGATGTTTGTTTGATGTTCGCATGTTTCTTCTGCTTCTCTTCATTTGGAGGCTGCTTCTTTACTGTTAGTGGCGGGATGATTGTGGTTTTTGCAGTCTCATCCTCGAGTATTTCCAAATCACAGCATTACCACGGCATGACCGCGGCGTGGCCGCGGCGTGGCCGCGGCGTGTTGGCTTGGTCCAGTGACATCTGCGGGGTATCATCTTCTGGCCAGGAGAAAAGGGAGAAGGATGAGGCGTGGAAACATTTTGTTTGTTTCCTCCATCCCCGTTATCTGTGGGTGGGTAATGTATCTAAAACTCCATATAGTTATCATACATCAAATTCCGATAGGACTGCAAACCACCGTGGGGTGTCATTCTGGAGGAGGGAGAAATAACAGCATTACCGTGGCATGACCACAGCTTGAACATGGTGTGATTACAACGTGACCACGGTGTGACAGCGGCGTGACCATGGTGTGGTCACGGCGTGACCGCGACATGTTGCCCGGTCTAGTGACATCCGCAGGGAAGCATCTTCCGGCCAGGAGTGAAGGGAGCGGGAGGTGGCAGGGAAACATTCTGGTTGTCGCCTCCCTCCCAATTAACTTGGTGTGTGTAATGTATCTAAAACTCTATCTAGTTATCATTCATCTAGTTCTGATAGGACTGTAAACCACCGCGGGGTGTATTCCTGGAGCAGGGCCAAATCACGGCATGATCACGGCATGACCACCGAATGAACACGGCATGACCGTAGTGGGACCACAGCATGTTGGCTCGGTCCAGCGACATCTGCAGGGCTGCATCTTCCGGCCAGGAGCGAAGGGAGTAGGAGGAGGTGGGGAAACGTTCCATTCGTCATCTCCCTAACCATTAACTATGGGGGGTAATGTATCTAAAACTCTATCAGGATATCATACATAGAATTCCAACAATACATCGAACCACCGTAGGGTGTCGTCTAGGAGCAGGACCAAATCACAGCATTACTGTGGCGTGACTGCGGTGTGACTACGGCGTGACCGCGGCATTACCGCGGCATTACTATGGCGTTACAGCGGCATGGCTGCGGCATTTTGGCCCAGTCCAGCGACATCTGCGGGCCTGCATCTTCCAGCCAGGGTTCCAAATAAATCCTATGTATTTTTCCTTCATATTATAGAATATGATCTTATGTTATAAAAAATGGACTCTTGATTCGAGATTGTGGTATGATAATGATATATATTTTATATTCATTTTTTTTAAAATGAGGCACTAGGTAGTTGAAACTATTGATTAAGAGTCAAATTATGCAGGTTTATTTTTTATCAATGGCATATGAATTTCATGGAACTCTAATAATAAAACTTCAGTAACCATGAGAACAATAGAATTTGAGTGTGTTTTAACATCTCAAGATGCAACACAAATCTTATGGGAGAATTCATATACGTAAAAAATTAGATGTGCATAGAGGCTAGGAAAACACTCCAAACGGTGTTATGATGAATCTTAGGGTGGGGTGCACCATAAGCCTGACAGGTGTTAAAAAATGACATCATTAGTATTTTTTAGATATATAGGCTTTGGTAAACACCCAAAGAGGTGGCCAAGGGGCCAGTTAAAACTATCAAAATGGGTTTTGAAATTAAATAAGGTCACAACAGACAAGATAGAACAAATAAACTATTTAATATGTTATAAAAAGGGATCGTATAAAGGTTTTAGTGAGCTACACAATGACGCAACATCTAACGGGAAACAAAATGACGAAAAAGAATCATACACCCTAAACTATCACTGTGAGTTTTCGCATACAATGCACCTCCAATGGATGGGTTTTATTACAAAAACATGTCTTTTTTTATCAAATGAAACAATTATATTAAAGAACACTTATTCAAGATATGTAATTAAATATAATTAAGAAGAATTAAGAAAGAACCTAAATTCAATTTAAAGCATTCTTAAATTAAAGAGGATATGAGAGGGACTCTACCTCAAGGTGGAACCAAGACATCCACTTTGGCTCTTGGATCTTTCTAACTAAATGTCAATTCTCCTCCACTGGGTATACGCACCTTCACAAACATGCAAGGACACCTATCCCCTATGCACACACCCGCATTGCCATGAGCATGTGCAAAGGGATCCTTGCACATATGCTTATATGCTTATACCAGTCTCCACTCACCTGCATATGAATTTATATATATATATATGGTCCCACATATTCCCATATATGCATAATCACTGCCATGGGTGACTATACACGTAACGGGGGAACCCACATACAAATACTAACTTACTTATGCACACGCATGCGAGTCTCCCTTAACATGGCTACTCAAAACCAACAAGTAGGGAACAACGTACTACACAAAGGATATTAAGAACCTTAAAACACTTGAAGAATGCTATATAACCAATGAGAAACCAATAAATGGAATTAAATCCTTGCCTACATTATCAGTGGAGAACCAAATCCACTCGAACCAACATGAAACGATCCAACACCCTACTGAAAACATAATATGGAGTCAAAAACACTAAATCCCCAAATACATGAGTTTTGAGTCATGTAGAAACCATATAATATTAACTCATATCAATGTCGGTGGACTGAATCAATCTAAACTCCTTATGGCCTCCTTCGTAGAATAAAACTACCCAATTTCCATAGAAAGCAGTCAAAGATCTAAGTAACTAACGCGATAAAGAAAATAAATTGAAAACTAAACTAAAACATACTTGTCTCCTGTGACTATACATGTCACCACCCAACATATATGAACAACAATGCCCCATAGGACAAATCTTGTTCCTTCATGCAATGGGGAAATATATCAATATTTCAAAATGATACTATCAAATTTTAAGTTCCTATTAATTAACAACTACTCTTTTTGTTAATGGTATATAATCAATTTTTCCCGAGTTCCAACTTAGTTTGTTTTTGTTCGATACAGGGGATGAGGTCTTATTTTTTTTTATGTTTACACTTGAGATATTTATTTAAAAATAATGCATGTATTTGGAATTATTATTTATGGTTTTAGTTATAAGCATGTTTCCATGGGGCCTTTCCACATGAATAATTATTTTAATGTAGGGTTCAGTTGACATTTTTGCACTGTAATGTGATTGATGTAACTAACGATGAGGATCTAGATATTGTAATATATTCCTAAGAGGATTGGTCATTGTAGTGATAAGTGTGGAAATTGTACATTTAGCGTTTGATGATGGAAATACTTATGAGGATGGATTGGAATCATGGTACGTTCTTAGAGTGGGATGGTCCCTTTGAGTATATAAAATATATTATGAAATGTTTTACTCCATTTAATGATTCAAGAGTTAAACTAAATAGATCAAGGATGAGATTCTAGTGTGGGTATTGGGTATTCTCAGACAGATTGGAATTATAATTCCAAAAGTCTTAGTGTGATTTATCTTAGGATGGAACCTGGTTAGTGGGGATGAGTTATAATACATGATTTTAATGAGGTTATTGACCAGATTATTGATATTATAATGTAGATGGGTTCGACATGGTGTGATTTTGTGACAAGGACAATCATAAGGTGAATAATCCCCTTTGTCTAGTTGGATGATGAGATGTGCATCAAGGCATGGGAAAATCCTCGAGAGATGAGTCTAGAATATGTGACTTAAAGGATATACCAAGATAGGTTTGATAGGATTGGGTGAGTGTCCAACCCATAAAAGGATGATAAGCTGTTTGGAGACACTTGAGACACTTGTGGTTATTTATAGTATCTTATAGAGACACTTGGGGTTATTTCAGGACTCCGACATACTCCATAAATGTTCCCACACAATGTTTTAGAAAAACAATTCCATCTCATTGAAGACTCAATGGGTCCTCTAGCTTCAAATGTTTCCTCACACTCATACCTCATGGTATTACAGTATTCAAGTGATCTACATCAACTAGTCAGGATAGCATCACTACCCTCTGTCCATAGAAAGAAGTAAAATACTTAAGTGGCCAATGAAATAAAGAAAATAAAATAAAAACTAAACAAAAACATACATGTATCCTATGACTATACTTGTCACCACCCAATATATATGAACCACAATTCCCTATGGGTTAATTCATGTTTCTGCAAGCAAGTGGGAAATAGTTCTATTTAATAGTCTCTTCATTTTTCATTACGTTCTTTAGATATCTCGTTGTTGTAAACACCATACTAGTACAATTATCCATTGAATATGCACCTATCCTACAGTAGTAGAGTTGAATATTCTAAACATAACCCTTTTCACTATGGAAAGAACCTCATAGAGACCAGAGTCAAGGTTTTTTAGTTGATAATACTCTTAAACCTGGTTGGGCACCAGTCCCTGAACTAGATGGTCAACATGGTCATGAGGATGTAAAACATCTCATTATATTGTACTAAGAATAAATGTATTCGTATCTTTTCTACCAGCAATGAGAATTTTTCAAGGATTGAGTTCCAATCGACTTCAGTTCCAAATTTAATGGCCCCTTAACTATCCGTAGATATCAAGGGGTGTCTTCCATGGGTGTCTTATAGTGTGTAGTGTCTATCTATGATTTATGTGGTTCTTCTATATTGTGGGAAACATGTTTTCATGGTTAGTTTAATAAATAAATTTGTCAATTGGAAAATACACCCATATTCAATAGAGATATACCCACCTTTGATATATAATACCATCCAAATAACCAACTTGGAAGTCAGAGACAAATATTTTACATTACCAATCCCAATTACATAATATATGCAACACCAACATATGTTTTATGAACCAATAAATTAAAGGGAAAGAAACTCCTCATAATGACCCATAAAATCTCATATAGCATCACTCTCCTCTAATTAACACACATCATTGCACATCTTAATGAAAATATAACCTCATCACATATATATCATGATTAAAAAAATCCAACACAATATAAGGTCTAATAGGAGTCTATAGAGGAAAATATGAGTTTTTTAAGAACGTTAACTTTTTATTGAATTCACTATTCAAATGAATGGAATACAACGTGTGAATCAAACCCTACATTTTTGGAAGACTCTATTTTGAAAAAATTAACTACTTACACAATAATTCTCCACACCATGAGCTGGTTACTACCGAAAACAATAGAAAATGAATGATTAATAAGAATGGATATCCTAACTATGAACTGAACAAGGCATTACATGGCTCATTTTTTAAAAAAGAAGACTAATTCTTACATAGAAGTACCAATCATGAACCCTAGTGGGAGGAGAGGGAGCTGAAAGAGGGGGACATCTCGTGGGGTGTTTGGCCCTGGGGTGTATCCTGCGTGACTGGAGAGGGGTTTGGGGGACGTCAGAGGAGGAGAATGATCCAAGAGGGGAGGGGATGTCTCCAGGAGAGGGATACAAGAGGGGAGGGGGGAACGTTGATGGGAGCTGAGAGGAGAGGGGCACGTCTCCATCAGAGAGGAAGCCGAGAGGGGAAGGGGAACATCATCGGAGGAGATGGAGGGGGGCCTGGGAGGAAAAGGCAATGTCTAGGAGGAGACCGAGGTCAGGGAGGAGGAGGGGGGAGGGAGGTGGTGGTCAGAGAAGGTTCACTCGGGATGAAAAGTTGGGAGGGAGCCCTAAATTAAGTGTATTTTTCCCTACGGTAATTAAAAACCATAAGTAAAATTTTTCAGTACAAACAGTTTTGTTAATACATTGGGAAAATCAAACATATAATACCATATACCAATTGTTTACTAGAACAATTTTTAATGTTTCTTTATCACTACGGTTTTTTAAACCGTTGGGAAATAAGTGTTGGCATAGGCTCGAATTCCACTAGTGGGATTAGCATTAACAAACTCTCATTAGACATGAAATAGCATGATTAACCCCTAATTACACTTTAATTTTCATTATTAAACCCTCATTTCACATTTTTTGTGATGATATTATACATTACCCAATGCATTTGCTTACTATCAGGGCACACCCTTTATAAACATTTCGTTTCATGAATAAGTGTGCCACATGGTTAATATAACAACGAATCATTCAACATAATAATTTATTCCACAATAATGGGATTTAAAATAAATAAATGAAATTCTATAATCAATAATTATATGTTCAGGAAGTTTTATGACCTTGATAGAGATATGGACATTGTATTTACTGTATATTGACTTAGGAAAGGAAAATTGTGGTGCAATTTTGACAGCCTAACAGTGTGACATAAAAAATCATAAAAATGGTTGGTGAGAGAGAAATGGTTTTCTCATAATACTTAAATGAAATGGAAAGTAAGAGGTTAATATAGATACTTGTCCCAACACATATAATTTGGAAATACAAGGTGTGACATAATAAAGAAACTTGAAGAAAGAGGAGAAATGGAATAACTCTTACGAAATTCAGGCATGGTAACATGTGTACAGGGGAGGGATTAATGAGAGAGAAAGAGTTTTACCATCATTCAAACATAAATATGGAAGTATGGGGGAGGTTTGAAATCATACCCTAGCATTTTAAATTGAAAATCAAAGGTTATATCAACCTAATGAAACTTGGAAAAAATGGGAATGGAAGAAATCCCTTACTTGAGTGTATGACTTCAAGAGCTTGAGTAGAGGTTTCTTGAGTGCTTGGGGAACCAATAAAGGATTATAGAGAGATGATGTCTGATTAGGTACATGATACGAGGATTTTGAGTGAATAGAAGTGGGATCTTGGGTGGGTTTGTATAGGAAATGAGAGGGGAATTATTTAATATTTCACAATCTTAGGTTTTGGAATCTATATAATTAAATATTTAAATCCACAAAGCATCCCTTGTTTTTTCCTATTTTTTTCAAAATAAGAGTGGAAAACATTATTTTATAAGGCCAATGTAGGAACATATTAAAATATTTGGATTTATTATGTTCAAGGGAGTCACACTCTCAAAGAAATCATTTTAAATTTTTAAAATATTTTATAAGTTTTGGAGGGTCTAATAAGGCATCATAATATTAATAAAACAAATCTATAATCACATTATTTTAATATTAAAACATATATTGTCTGAATAACCTTTTTATATTATCCTTTTACATAACTATTGGGTCATTATGATGTCATAAAACTCATTATATATTTATACATTATTTAATTTTTACCCAAGAAAATTGATTATCTTAGAAAATTATTATAAATTAACTGTAAGATAATTTCGACATACTGATTCCAAAAATAATATTCATTCTATCTAAATATTTTTTATGTATATTATTTTTCACATTTAAAATAAAAACAACCTTTTATTGAAAGTTGATGGGTTTTGAAAAAAATAGTTTCCAAACCTTAATAAAAATTATATTTGACTATATAATATTATAGGATAATTTATAAAAGTTTTATAATATTAATATATTTTTAAAATATTATTCATTACAAAATTTTAATAATTCATAAAAATAAATTCTTTAATTAAAAATACAATTTCAGTGTTATCGTAGGAAAATATAATTCTTATCAAACAAAATACTTAATCATCTATAGAGTAAAAACAATAAGGAATATAATCACCACTTTTAATTAAAAGAAGTGTTATTATAACACTATTATAATAAAAATATTAATAAAACCTTAGTTTAATATAATAATTTATATATTAATTAAAAGTTTCATTTTCCCCAAAAAATCAATTTATCTAAATCATTATATTTTCAAGAAAATACAATTCTTATACAGGAAATGATAGAAAATGATTTTTATTTATAAAAGGGATTATAAAAAAGTTAAATAATGCCTTTTTATAAAACCCCTTGTAACACTTGAATAATACCTAAGGTTAACATGTGCGATGGTGAAATACTCTTGGGGAGACTCAGATAACATCACTCGGGTGGTAGTCTCTATTAACTCCCACTTCTCCCGCATGTGATTACGTTCATGTTTAACATGTTGATGCTCAGATTGGGCTTGCTAAAGTGAAAATACCAATTCTTCTATATACTTTCTGAGCTATGACAAATGATCTTTGTACGGGTCGAGTCTACTGGATGAGGCCATCCTCTCCTTTGTCTATGTCAAAAGGATTATTTTTAAAAAACATAAATTTATATTAGTTGTGTGATCACTATTTAACAACTATATTATCAATGTTAATGAGAATTAATGGTAATTTAAACCCAATAATAAAAAGATAGTGCATATGTTTTCTATATCTATAAGACATTTAATTAAATAAAAGATAGGTAATTGTATTCATGAATGTTCAGGTCATTATACGTGTTACGGGATAAAGTTCATAAGAATTAATGGAAGTAATTACATAAGTAAAAAATATAAGACATGAAGTTTGGTGGAATAAAAATAAGTATAGAAAATAATTTCATATTATTCGAGGCTCATTTCCAAGACAATCCTAGTAAACAAATTCCATTACTGAACCGAGTTTACTTGTCATTCCTACCCAATGTTTCTGAACGAGATTTACGTATTGTTCCAGTCATGTCTATCTCATGTGATATGAATATTTACCCAATTCATTGGACGGAGATATAGGTTTCACCCATCTCATAATGAAATCATTCTTATTTGTTCCACAAAAACATAAACCATTCATCGTTTCATAACCCAAGGAACAAAAAAAGGTCTTCTTAATCAAAATTCCATATTAATCCAAAAATAAATGGATTTCATACAAATAAGTCCATAATAAACACAATAAAATAAATGTAATAATATCTATATAATCATAACCCTATTTAATCTTATATGTAAATTAATTTTGATAAAATATTTGAAATTAATTCCTCGAAAAAAAGTCATTTCTTCTTCAAGAACATTTTGTTTTTTCAAAATTTCAGGAAATTTTAAAACAAAAAATATTAATTTAAAATACTCCTGAAATATAGTAAATTACCTTTCATGGAAATAAGGTCTTATTAAAGCGTCATAATCCAGTAATGCCTTATTATTTAAAAAAATTCTCCTTGTACTATTGCTGGAAGAGTGAAAAAATGTGTACCTTATATTGGATAACGAAAAAATATTCATTTTATACCATTTAGTAAAAAATCACCAATGGGTAAAATTGAAATTAAATGTTTTTAGAATAATAAAAATATTATTACATATTTATGGAACATGGATCTGGATGATAAATATACCCCCATAAATAATTACGTATAAACAACATCAGATAATAATGAGACTGAAAAATTATCCCATACCACAGGTCTGATATCATTTGTATGTATCTGAACCCCACATATAATGATTTAAATAATATTATTGACTTATTCTAGAATCATAATAATTTTTATGATATCATGTATAATTATATAATCATTCATTTGTTAGAAACATTTCAATGTAACTTGTTATTCCGAACTTAACTGCTTTATGTTCTTATGCATGTTCTTTCGAATAAGTTCATGTCTCCATTAATAGTTTATAGTTATATTATTTGAATAATGATATTATTATAATATATATCCTATTTCTTCATCTCATTCATTTATAAAATCATGGATTATAATGAACATGTAGAATGAATCGCATCGCATCGTGGAGATGGTAGGTCGTACATATGAACGAGCAATGATATCAGTCACTTAATGATTTATTGTAATGGAATTGGATGGTATATAAATCACACTGAATAAATATTATGTTATATTAACTATTTAATTCCATTATACTCATCATTATACCATCCAATTAATGTATTGTTGAATAATAAATTACACCACTAAGTTGAGATGGTAATCCATATGTACGTATGCATGGTGATATTATTATTCATAGGATGGATAAAAGGAGGTATAAGGTTGTACCATAATTATAATAAAATATTTTCCTATAGAATATAATATATTTATTACTTTAGTATGGAAACAACATAATAATATGATGTATAATAAGAAAACAATTTTGAAAGAGGTGATAAATAGTTACCTTTTTTCAAGTATCTCTTTTTTATTTTCACAAAAGAACTCCATAGGATAGATTAATGCCCAAAGTGTGTCCTCGAAGATTAATTGAGGGAAGTTTGGAGACTAAATGGTTAGGTTTTGGCAGAGAAACATCCAATTATATGTGATATTAAAAGAGGGCGAGAGGAGTTCTTTTATAAGAGAGTGGAGGGGCACCTTTGTGAAAACCAAAAATATTAAAATAATATAAATTAATATTTAAATGAAAATGGATCCAAATTGAATTATTTGAAAAATAATATTGGTATTGGTGGAAATATTCTCAACCAATAAACATTAGACATGTTTTTTATTTATTTTTAACCATATAATGTTTATTTATCCTTATTTAATATATTGAATTTTAATTTTGTTAATAACATTCTAAATATTTAATGGTTATAAATATTTACTTATTTGGTCTCAATTGACCATAAATGAATATTTTATAATATTTTATACTTTATAATTATCACTTTTTAATTTTTATATTTTTTATATTTTTAAATAATTTAATAAATATTTTTTTTTATTAAATATGATTAGTGTCAATTATGACAGTACTCATTTCCTTTATTTTGAATAAAACCCACAAAAAATAGAACTTCAAAAAAAAATTAATCTACTCAAAACATGTAATAATCACCTATAAAATTTATGTATAATCTTAATTAATTAAAATTATATTTCTTTTAATATTTTTAAAATCATTTATTTGATATTTATATTTACAAAATAATTTCTACATCACTATTGTGTCATCCTTAATGGTAATTATTTAACTTCAAAAAATTATAGACAAATTTATATGATGTAGTTAATTATTTTAGATTTATATATGTTCCATATGTTTGATGTTATCTCCTACTTATCCTGATATTAGAATTAATATACTTATATAAAAAGAGAGTGTGACATTTTGTCCCATTCATTGATTTTGATAAAATTAATGTCATATTCACGGTAAAGTGTCTATTAAGTAGTTTTTTTAGAACCATATATGATAAGGGTTGAATTTAGTCTTCCAATAGGATTTTTATAGGTGTTAATGTAATTTTATAATATTATTTTTACCTTTAATTACCCGATTTTCCCTTAACCGCAGTAGTAAACAAATTACTAATGTTACTATTCATAATGTCTAAAAATTAATAGTTTCCTATTAACATAATTTAGACCCACTAATTAAAAAGTTTGAATCCATTTTTAAAAATTTTAAACACAAAATTTTTAGTAATTAAAATAAAATTAATCTCATTTTTGGAAAGAGAGAACGAGTTTTAAAAGCTAAAATATTGCAAAAGATTGAATTGTTTTTATATTTGGATTCAATATAAAACCAATGAAAATGACTTAAATTATATTGAATGATAAAAATATATTATTTTTATACTTTAAACCCATTTATTATTATAATTTAACAATATAAATTATTTTTATGAAAAAGTAGTTTTCACATAAAATTTATTGTATTTTTACTATTCATTTAGACATGAAACATATTAGAAAAATATCAAAAGTTCATCCAAAGTAAATTTTTATATCCTAAATCAAAAAAATACGTTTATTATTTCATATAAAAATAATTAATCTATCAAAATATTAAATTAAAAGTGGTTCTCCACTCAACGGCATAAAATTACCCTATTAAAAAAAGTTTTTATACATCAAATAGGGTTTATTCATACCCTTTGACTAAAATATCCATTAGATGAATATAAAAAATTATTTTTTAAGAATATAATATATATATATATATCTCATTAATTTCTATATCATTAGTAATTCACTCGAAAATACAAATATCTAATTGATTTATATTTTTCATAAATAATTGGTAGCCAATAAATTCACAATGCATTTACATAAGTTAGTTATACTTATTCACACTAACCAAACATCTAGGATATAATTGTAATTTTATACTAAGTTTGTCTCATGGTTCATTTAAACTCACTATTGTGTGCATTGCAAGATAATAAATAATTGAAATTATTTAAAGAAAATATTCCTGAAAAACATTCGGGTGTTACATTCTACCACCCTTAAAATTAATTTCCCACTTGAAATTCATCACATGGGGAAAAACATATGAGGATACATGTCCCTCTTCATATCCTCAAATAATCATGTAGCTTATTCAAATTTTTCATTCCACTATAAAACATTAACCAAGTGAGTGGTCCTGTTATGTAGAACTTTTCTCTACGATCCAAAACCTCTATCAGTTGTTCTTCATAAAAATGATCTTGCTCCAGCGGTATGAATTCTGAATTTAGTACATGTGAATAATTAGGTATGTACATTCTCAAGAGAGATACATGGAACAGATCATGAAGTTGAGAGATATTAGGTGGAATATCCAACCAGTAAGCTACCTTCCAAGCACGATTAATAATTTCAAAAGGACTGATATACCTAGGGATAATCATTCCCTTCTTTCGAAATCCTAATACTTTATTCCATTGAGATATTCGTAGAAACATATTACCACTCACTTGAAACCCTAGGTCTTTTATTTGGTTGTTAGAATAACTTTTTTTAACTCTGAGCTGCTCTTATGTGTTGTTGAATATATCCATCATTTTATGTCATTTCATCAACAAGATCAAGTCCTAATAGCTTCATTTTCCCTACTTTATCTCAATAAGTTCATGTTCTGCACTTCTTTCCATAGAGGGCTTCATAAAGATCCATCTGAATACTGTAATGAAAGCTATTGTTGTAAGAAAATTCCACTAAAGGTATATGTTGATCCCAACCACCTTAAAAATACATATAGAAATATCTCAAAATGTCTTCCAGAGTTTGAATTTTCCTCTTAGATTGACCGTCTTTTGGAGGAGGAAAAGCAGTGCTGAAACATCACTATGTATCCAGATCATGTTGAACACTTCACTAGAACTTCAAGTTAAACCAAGGATCCCAATCATATATAATGGAAAGTGGTACTCCATGCAATCTAACCACTTACTTTACATATATCATGGCTAGATGATCAAGAGAGAATTCGTGTATAATAGAAAGGAAGTGTGTTGACTTCACAATGCAATGAACTATAACCGAAATAGCATTATTTTCTTTGGATGTTTTGGGAAGTCTGAAGATAATTTCCAAAATGATGTTTTCCTATTTCCATTCTAGTATGTGTAATGGTTGTAACATCCCCTTAGACTTCTATCTCTCAGCTTTAACTTGCTGAAAAACCAAGCATCTAGAGACATATTCAGAGACATATAATTTCATCCCATACCACCAATAATACACTTTCAAGTAACTATATCTCTTTGTACTTTTATAGTGAATAGATAATGAATAACTATGAGCCTCATCCAATATATCCTTCTTTAATTTTTTTTGGGAGAAAAAAACCTGATTCTTGATCCTCATTATTCCATCACAATTAAGGTTGAATTCATAAACATTTTTCACCGTATTTTGTATCTCTACATCTTTTTTACATGCCTCCTTAATCATCACTTGTATATATGGTTAAACATTCAATTGAGAAAGATAATATTTCTCCCCTTTTTGTAAAATTTCAGGATCTATATTTCGCTAATCCATAAATATTGTATCTTTTGTGATTATCATCATTGATAGGATACCACGGTCATGTTCACTCAAAGCATTTTTCACCATTCCCGCTTTCCTATGGTGGTAATGTATTGAGCAGTCGTAATATTTAATCAGCTCCAACAATCATCTTTGGTGTATATTCATCTTCTTTTGTGTGAAAATTTAATTTAAACTTTTATAATCTGTATAAATATCACACATTCCACCATATAGATAATTCCTCTATATCTTTAAAGAAAAGATTGCTGCAACTAACTCCAAATCCATAGTTGGGTAATTTTTCTCATGGATTTTCAAATGTCATGAGGCATAATCTATCACCATATGATTTTACATAAAAACATATCCTAGTCCCTTCTTGGATGAATCATTGTAGATCACAAACCTTTCTCCACTACAAGGTAGTGTGAGCACAAGTGCACTAGATAAAATTCTTCTTAGATCCCTAATATTTTCATCATATTCCCTCATCCATATGAAATTAACTTCTTTCCAAGTCAAACATGCGAGTGTATTAGATAATCATGAAAAATCTTTCACAAAATGTTGATAATATCCACCAAAACTAAGAAAAATTCAGAACACAGTTATCATTATTGGTCTCATCCAACATTCAACGACTTCTGTTTTTGATGGATCCACATATATCCCTTATATTGAGATTATATGACACAGAAAAATAAACATTCTAAATCCAAAATCAACACTTGTAATATTTTTCATAAAGCATATCCTTTCATAGGGACTTTAGTAAAATTTTCAAGTGGTCTTCATTTTCTTCCTTTCTCTTTGAATAGACAAGAATATAATCTATAAATACTACAATGAACTAGTAAATATAGACTCTGAATACTCTATTCATCAAATCCATAAAGATATTGAGGAAATTTGTATGAAAAAAAGGAATCAATATAAATTCATAGTGTTCATACATAGTCTGGAATATCATCTTTTGTATATCCTCCTTTTTGACCCTTAATTAATGATATCCTGAATAAAGATCAATCTTGAAAAAGTATTGAGCTCTATGTAGTTGGTCGAGTAATTAATCAATTTGGGGATGATGATATTTTTTCTTGATAGTGATCAGGTTGGGTTCTCAATAATCAATGCAGAGTCTCGTTGATCCATCTTTCTTATTAACAAATTGAACATGTGCTCCCCAAGGTGAGCACTCGAGCATATGAATACCTTATCAATGTTCTACTAGAGTTTCTTCTTAAATTTCTAAAACTCAATTACAGCCACTCTATATGGTGTATTACAAATTGGCATAACACCCTATATGATTTCAATTGAAAACTCAACTTCACAATTTGGTGGAAGATGGGGAAATTCATCTAGAAACACATCATCAAACTCTCATGCAATTGGTAAATTATTATTCATTAGTTTCTCCCCATCCATTTGAGATATAAAACCTTCATTTATAGTATTCAAGACCCATAATATGGATGAAATTTCTATTGGAAGGTTATATTCATTCTTCCATCTATGGATGATTATATATTGATCTAGAATATGATATGTGACTTCACATCATTGGAAATTGATATGATATCCATATAGAGAAAGATAATCTAATCCTAGAATCACATAAAATTCCACTATATAAAGGATTACAAGATTTATAGGAATCACTTTCCCACAAAACTCAACTGTAGAAGAATTATAAACTTTATATTTGAATTTTTTGCCATTAAGAGTTGTCACAGCTAGCTCAATATCTAATTATTTAGGTAACAGGGTGATACCCTTTGAAATATCTTTCAAAATAAAAAAGTGGGAGGATTAAGAATAAAATAAAACATTTGATACTTTAGATTATATGGTATGTGTACCTTTCACCACTCCATTATCGTAATCCACATCACTAATAGTGATTTCATGTGACTTTACATTGCCTTTGGACTTAAGATTTTTCTATTGTCAATCATCTTCAATAACCCTTTCATTACAGTATTGATTAGTATAATTCCCCAATTCCTTGAACTTATAGCATTGATGTTTAGGAGGTGCATTCTATGTAGCATTTTATTTGGTCACATCATTAGACAACGTTCTTCCATAACATCAGTATTCAAATTCCATATGACATTATTTTCCACACTTAAGACATTTACTAGTCCCTTTAAGACAATTTCTTCCATGATTATTTACACACATTGATCATATGGTAAAACTCATCTTCTTTTCAGTGTGGTCTTTAGATTTTCATTTGAATTCAATTTTTTTCTTCTTGTCAAATCCATATGACTGATGGGTTACTCTAATTTCCATCTCAACCATGAGAGCACATCGAATGATGTTTTTTTTGATATTAAAGTCCATTATAGATAATCCCTTCATAGACTTGGTTTTAAGGCACTCAAGACTCAATCAATTTTACTCTCAGTTTGGATAATAATTCTAGAAGTGTACCTTGAAGTCTTGTAGAATTAGTTTTGTATGTACCAACAGATTCATCATCCTTTTTCTTATGTTCAAGGAACTCATTCTCCATCTTTTTTAAAGAATATGAGGAAAGTACTTATGGAAAACTTTTATCTTAAAACACATCTAATTACCTGGGCTCAATTTCATCTCTTTGACTCATATTCTTTTTAAGATACCCTCGTTGACTAGCTTTACCTTCCAAATTATGGACTAATAATATGTTATTATCATGTTTTGAGCATTTTAGAACTGAAAATATATTGTCGGTGGTACTGATCCATTGTTCAACCACTAATGGATCAAAAGACAGGGTGAATAAAGATGGAAGCTACCTCATGAGGGAGTGAATAGAATATTTCACCCTCCTTTTCTCGTTTGGAAGTCTTTATTGATTCACATCAATAGAAAGTTGTGTGAGCATAGCTAAAAGATTCTTTAATCTCTCCCAAATTACATTTGGTTTATCAGGAGGAAAATCATTGCATTTCCCATAGTGTAAGAAACACTAATAATTATGGGAAAATTATTTAATCAAGAATAAAATTTCAATTTAAGACACTTTATTTTATATATTAGGTTATTCATGGTCATTTCAAAAACACAGTAATTGTAACCAAAAGTAATACATATCCTTAGGGTTCTTATTATTTCTTTATGATCCTAGTTTCCAAATGTTATATATAAATTTCCTCTTATACCAACAATAAAAACCCATACTTTTTATACATTTTAATTAATTAAAAATTCAATTATATTAATTACAACATATAATAATACAATGATAGGACCGTATATGTATAGTGTCTCTAGAAACTGGGAAACATAAAAAAGCAGGTTCATAAAACATCTACATTGTCTCCCACTTATTTCTTCATAACTACACTCCTTTTTCGACATATCTTACATAATAACCTTCTTTAGGACAAAGAGAAAATAAACCTATGAAAGAGTGGTCTCAAATTCCTAGAAAGCATAAACAAGTGAAATATGATTCATGTCACAATCATAAGATATAAGAACATGACATTTGTATGTCTTATCCTGTATATGAAAGACTTTGATATCATGTCATGGGATAAAAGTCCATATAATTTAATAGATATAATCCCAAAAGTAAAAACATAATACAAAAAGTATTTTGGAATACATATAAGATAGGAAATAATTTCATATTTTTCAAGGCACATTGTGAATACCATCATAGTAGAAAAAGACCATTACAGAATTGGGTTTCTTTTTTGTTCCAGTCTTGTATCACTGAACTGGATTCACTTATCATTTTAGTCATTTCTATCTCATGAGATATAAATATTTACCCGATGAATTGTTTTTATATAAAGGTCCCATCCATCTCATAATTAAATAATTCTTACATTTTCCGCAAAAAAACATAAACCGTTCATCGTAGAATGAGCAAAGGAACAAAAATTTGGTTTCATAGACATCATTACTTATTAATCCATATAAAATAAATGGATTCCATAAAAAAAATTCATCATAAACACAATAAAATCAATATAAAAGTAGGGATATAAACATAACCTTATTTCATTATAGATGGAAAATAATTTTGATAAAATAATTAAAATTTATTATTGAGGAAAATATCCTTTCTTCTTCAAAAAAAATATTTTCTCAAAGTACCACACAATTTCAAAAGAAATGAATTTAGTTTAAAACACAATTGAAATAATGTAATAGAAATTTCAAGGAAATAAGGTTTTTTGAAAGCATAATAATCCAGTCATTCTGTATAACTTAAAAACATTATACTCTTGATTTTTCCAGAAAATCCAAAAAAAGTACATCGTATCGGATAACGAAGAAATATTCCATTCATACTATTTAGTAAAAATTTACCAATGGGAAAAAATGAATTAAATTTTTTTTATAATAATAGAAATATTATTATATATTTAGGGAACATGGATGTGTATGATAAATAAAACCCAGTAAATAATTACGTATAAATAATCTCAGATTAATAATTAGATTCAATAAATTATCACTTACCTAAGATCTGATATCATTTGTATATATCCAAACCTCAAATATAATGATTTTAATTGTGTTATTAAATTGTTACAGAATCATAATAAATTTTTTGATATCATATATGATTATATTATCATCTGTTTTTTAGTAACAATTCATTGTTACTCGTTATTCAGTTATTAACATCTTTATGTTCTTATGAAAGATTTATCGAATAATTTCATGTTCCAATTCATAGCTTATAGTTATATCATTTAAATAATGTTATTATTATAATATATATTTTATTTATTCATTACATTCATGTATATAATCATGTTTTATTGAAGATCATGTATAATTAATCGCATCGTATCATGGAGATGATAGATCCTACACACACACGAGCAAGGATATCATTCACTTAATGGTTAAATGGTATGGAATTGAATTTTAGACTAATTATAAATAATATTTATCATGTTATATTAATTATTTAATCCCATTATATTCATCATTATACCCATCCAAAAAAAGTATTTTCGAATAAAAAATCACACCATGGTGTGGAGACGGTAAGTCGTACGCATGCCCACATGGTGATATGTTTATTCATAGGATGGATAAAACATGGTATAATGTTATAAAATAATTTTAAAAACATATAATCATGTAGAAGATACTGGATATATTACTTTTTTATAGAAAAACATAAGAATAAGAGGTATAAGAAGAAAATAATGTTGGTAGAGGTGATAAAATAATTACCTCTTTTTCAGGTATCTCCTTCGGATTTTCAACAAAATGCCTCCTTAGGATGGCTTTTAACACAAAGTGTGGACTCTCTGATGAATTAAGGGAAGTTGGGAGAGAAAATGGTAAGGTTTTATCCCATAAAAGGGCTTTAGAAGTGTGATTAAAAGAAGAAGAGGGGTTCCCTTTTACATGAGAGGGCAGGGGCACCTTTGGAAAAACCACAACTATTAAAATAATATAAATTAATTTCGAAATTAAAATGGATCAAAAGTGGATTATTTTGAAGATAATATGGGTATGGGTCGAAATAATCTCAACCAATAAACATTATACATATTTTTATTTTATTTTAACCTTATAATTTTAATTTATCACAATGTAATCTATTTAATTTTAATTGTGGTAATAAAATTCTAAATATTTAATGGTTATAAATATTTACTTATATGGTATCAATTGAGAATAAATAGATATTTGATAAAAGTTTAGAAGTTATAATTAACACTTTGTAATTTTTATATTTTTTTATGATTTTTAAATAATTTAATAAAATGTAATTTTCATAAAATATTAATAGTGTAAATTTTGACACTATTAATTTTATTGATTTTAAATAAAATTCACATAGAATATAAATTCAAACAAAAAAATTTAATATACTCCAAAAAAATTATAATCTACTATAAAATTCATGGAAAACCTTAATTAATTCAAATTATATTTCTTTTAATATTTTTAAAGTCATTTATTTGATATTTCTATTAATAAAATAATTTTGTATCACTATTTTGTCATCCATAATGGTAATTATATAATTTCTAAAAATTATTGATAATTTAATATGATGTTAGTTATTTTTTTATCTTTACAGATACTACCTGTAGTCTATGTTATCTCCTACAATCCCTATAATAGAATTAATTAACTTATATAAAAAAGAGTGTATCGTTTTTTCACTTTCAATGATTTTAATAAAATTATTGTTATATTCAAGGTCAAGTGGACATTAAGTGATTTCACTTTGAAAAGTAGATGATAATGGAATAATTTGGTCATAAAATAGTATTTTTATATGTGTTAAGTTAATTCAATAATATTATGTTTACCACTAAGTAGCTGATTTACCTTTTACCGCGGTAATAAAAAAACTACTATAGCTACTTTTAATAATGTCCAAAAAATAAAATTATCATATTAACATAATTTGGACCCACTACTTCCAAATATGGAATCCATTTTTCAAAATTTAAAACATAGATGTATAAGTAATTAAATTAAAATTAATCTCTTTGTCCGAAAGAGAGTACGGTTTCTAATAGCTAAAACATTGAAAAATAATAATATGATTTTTATCTAGATTCAATGTAAATAAATGATAATGAAATAAATTATATTTAATGATAGCAATATTTAATATTTATACTTTAAAAACATTCAATATTTTTATTTAACTAGATAATTTATTTCGATGCAAGAAGTTGTTTTCACATAAAATTTAGCATATTTTTACTATACATAAAAACATGAAAGTTATCATAAAAATATCAAAAAATTATACAAAATAAATTTATATATCCTGTTTCAAAATATCATTGTTATTTTTTCACATAAAAATTATTAATGTGTCAAAATTTTATTTTAAAAGGGGTTCTCCATTCAAAGATGTAAAATTACCCTTTTAAAAAATAAGTTTTTATACATAAAATAGGGTTTTTTCATGCCCTATGACTATAATATTTGTTGGCTGAATACAAAAAATATATCATTATGTATGTATCATATATATATATATATATATATATATATATATATATCTCATTAAATTCATTAATAATATTAATTCACTCTATAATGAAAATATATAATTGATTGTTAATGAATTCACAATTAATTTTCATTAGATAGTTATACTTATTCCTGATAACCTAATAGCTAAGCTATAATGGAAATTTTATACTAAGGGAGTCTCATAGTTCTTTTAAACTCAGAATTATATTCAATGTAAGCTAATGATGAATATAAATTATTTAAAGAAAATATTTCACAAAAACATCTGAGTGTTACATTCTACCCCCCCCCCCACCCTAAAATGAATTTTTCCCTCAAAATTTATCACTTGGAAACAAAAAAGATGAGGATAACTCTCCAAAGTTATATCCTCAAGTTACCATTTAGATTCTTCAAATTTGTGGTTCTTCCATAAAACTATAACCAAGCAAGGAGTCTTATTTTGTATAAATTTTTCGCTACGATCCAAAATCTCCATCGGTTGTTCTTCATAAGAAATATCTTGCTCCAATGGTAAGACTTCTGTGTTTAGAACATGTGAACGATTAGGTATGAACTTATTCAAGAGATATATATAGAACGCATCATGAACTTGGGAGAGATTCAGTGGGAGCACCATTCAGAAAGTTACCTTCCCCACGTGATCCAGAATTTTAAAAGGATTGATACACATAGGGCTAAGATTTCCCTTATTTCCAAATCACATTACACTCTTCCAAGGAGATATTCATAGAACACCTTATCACCCACATCAGATTATAGGAATTTTCTTCGGTTTTCATCATAACACTTTTTTCAACTCTAAGCTTCTCTTATGTGTTGTTGAATAGATCTAACCATTTTTACCATTTCATCAATAAGATCCTACTAAAATAGATTGCTTTCCTGAACTTCATCCTAGAAAGTTGTAGTTCTGCACTTCTATCCATATAGAGATTCATATGGATTCATCTGAAAACTGGAGAGAAATATATTGTTGTAAGAAAATTCCACCAAATGTAGGCATTGATCCCAACCACCCTTAAAATCTATAGAGAATGCTCTCAACATGTCTTCTAGAGTTTAAATTTCTTCTCTAATTTCCTGTGTGTCTGAGGATGACACCAGTGCTGAAACTTAGCATTGTATCCAGAGCATTATGAAGAATTCGCTAGAACTACGAGGTAAACCTTGGATCCCGATTATATATAATGAAATGTGGTACTCCATGAAATCGTACTAATTACTTTACATATATCCTGACAAGCTGATCAAGAGAGAAATCCCCTCTAATAGTAATGAATTGTGCCAACTTCGTAAGGTGATAAACGATAAACCAGATATCATTATTTCTTTTGGTTGATTTAGGAATTACGGTTACAAAGTCCATAATGATGGTTTCTCATTTCCATTCTAGTGTGGGTAATGGTTGTCACATCCCCTTGTACTTTGTTTCTCATCCTTAACTTGCTACAAACCAGGAATCTAGAGACATATTTGGAGACATATCATTTTATTCAATCCCACTAGAAATACTCTTTAAGGTCCATGTACATCTTTCTACTTCCTGTGTGAATATAGAATTACGAACAATGATCCCCATCCAATTGTTCCTTCTTTAATTATGATATTGGGGGAATACAAACCCAATTTCTAAACCATATTATTTCACCACAATCAAGGTTGAATTACAAAACATTTCTCACCATCTTTAGTAAGTCTACATATTTTTTCCAAAACCATTATAATATTCACTCTTATAGAGGGTTGAACATTACTTTAAGAAAGATAATATTACTCCCTATCCTTTAAAATTTCAAGATCCATCCTTTTCTAATACATAAATATTGGATATTTTTTATTCTCTACTTGCAAAGGCTACTATGGACTTATCGATTGAAAGCATCTTCCACCTTTATCACATTCCGAGGGTGGAAATGTATTGAGTTGTCGGAATTTTTAATCAAATCCAAATATCTTCTTTGGAGAATATTCAGCTCATTTTGTGTAAAAATATACATTAAAATTTTATGAGTATTATAAATTTCACACCTTTCACTATCAAGATAATGCCTCCATATCAATTATGCAATGATTGTCATAGCTAACTCTAAATCATGATTTGGGTAATTTTGATCAGGTATTTTCAACTCTTATGAGGAATAATCACTAACATTATAGTTTTTCATGAGAACACATACCATACCCTTCTTGGATGCATCACTATAGATTAGAAACCTTTCTACAGTATAAGGTAGTGTGAGCACAGGTGCATTGGATAAACTTCTTTTTAGCTATTTGAAATTACCTTCACATTCCTTCGTCCATAAAAACATAAAGCCCTTTTAAGCCAACTTGGAGAGTGGATTAGATAATCATGAAAAATCTTTCAAAAAACTTCATTCATATCCAGCCAAAACAAGAAATCTTTAGACCGTGGGTATCGTTTCTTGTCTCAAAAAACTTTCAACGAATTCTGTTTTTGATGGATCCATAGATATCCCTTCTCCTAAGATTATATGACCAAAAAATGAAATATATTAAAGCCCAAATTCACACTTGGTTAATTTTTCATAAATATTATCCTTTCATAGGGTCTTTAGTATAACTCTCAGGAGGTATTCATCTTCATCCTCGCACATCAAATAAACAAAAATATGGTCTATAAAGACTAACAAAAACAGATCAAGACAGCCTCTAAAGACTCTATTCATTAGATAAATTAAGATATCAAGGGAATTAGTAAGACCAATAGTCATCACTATAAATTCATAGTGTTTATACCTTGTAAGAATTTCTTCTTTGATATATCCTCCTTTGTGATTCTTAATAGATGATATCCTGAATAATGATAAATCTTAGAAAAGTGTTGAGCTCTGTCTAGTTTTAAGAATAAGTAATCAATATGGGGAAGAGGATATTTTTTCTTGATAGTGAACTTTTTATGATCTTGATAATCAATGTAGAGTCTCATTGATCCATCCTTATACCTAAAAACAGAAAAGGACATCCCCAAGGTGATGAACTAGGGAGTTTGAAACCCTTATCAATATTCTCTTAGAGTTTCTAATTCTATTCCTACACCTCAATTGGGGGAATTATGTAAGGTGTATTTGAAAAATGTATAGAACACAATATGAGTTATACTGAAAAGTAAAATTCACAATTTAGTGGACAACCTAGAAATTCCTCTATAAAGACATCATCAAACTCCCGTACAGTGGGTGTATTCTTAATAGTGAGTTTCTCCCCAACCATTTAAGTTATATAACCTTCATTTATAGGAATCATGACCCATAAGATCGATAAAATTCCTATTAGAAGGTTATATTCATCCATTCATCTATAATGATCATAGATTGATCTAGAATATGAAATGTGACTTATCATCCTTTTAAATTGACTTGAGCTCTGTATAGAGAAGGATAACACAGGCCAAGATTAACCTCAAATTTTAGTATAGGAAGGATCAGAAAATTTGCAGGATGCACTTTCAAAAAAAATTAAACAGACAATAATTATAATCTTTTGATGCGATTATTGATCCATTAAGAGTTTTCATAGCTAACTCAACATCTTATTATTGAGGTAAAAAGGTGATACCCGTAGAAAATTATTAATAAATAAATGATTTGGTTGATCAATAATTAAAAAAAACATTTTCTACTTTAAAGTGCATAGTAAGTGTACCTTTCATCACTTCATTATCATTATCCACATCAATGATAGTGATTTCATATGACTTTCCTTTATCTTTGGCTGTAAGAGGTTGTTTTCATTGATCATCATCAATAACCCTTGAATTATGTCATTGATTGGCATAATTTACCATTTCCTTGCACTTGTATCATTGATGTGTAGGAGGTGAATTTTATGTATCCTTTTCACTGTCCAGATCATTAGAAATATTTTTCCCATCACTTCAATATTCAACTGCCTGATGGCCTTCTTTTCCACACTTAAAACATTAACAGGCCATTTAAGACGATTTCCTAAATTTTCTTTCCACACTTTGAGTATAAGGGAAAACTAATTTAATTTTCAGTGTGTTATTTAGATTATCCATTAAATTCCATTTTACTAATCTTATCAAATACATATAAATTATGGGTTACTCTAATATCCATATCAACCTTGAGGGAACATCGAACGATTTCCTATTAGCTATTAATGTCCCTTTTTCTAATTCTTTTTTGAGACTTGGATTTAAGTCACTAAAGAATCGATCAATTTTACTCTCAGGTTGGAAAATAATTCCAAAATAATACCTTTCCAATCATGTAAAATTTTCTTCCTAGGTACCAGCGGATTCATCATCCTTTTTCTTAAGTTCAAGGAAATCCTTCTTCATCGTTATTTGAAGAATATAATGAAATTACTTTTTGAAAAATAAGTTATTGAATTCATACCATTACATTGACTCAATTTCATCTTTTTTCCTTGTATTCATGATGTGATCCCACCGTTGATCAGATTCACCTTCCAAAAGATAGACTATTTAGATGACAATATCTTGTTCAGAACATTTTAGAACAGAAAATATAATTTCATTGGTACAGATCCATTGTTGAGCCACTAATTTATCAGAAGACCCATTGAATGAAGTGGAACACAACCTCATGAAGGACTCGACAGAATGTTTCTCCCTCTTTTTCTAATTTGGGATTCTAGCATGATTCAGAGCTTAAGAAATATATGTGATCATATCTAAAAGATTTTTCATTCTAACTATCATAAAATTCAGTATCTCAAGTATAAAATCATTTCATTTCTCATCACATTCAGCATAAACGTGGTCATTCATTTTCTATTCATTGACTAAATCCAAGATTCATGGGGTTTTTAACACTATTTATAATGGGAAAACCACATAATCAAGATTAAAATTTCAATTTAGGACACTTTAGATTATATCCTAGGTTATTCATGGTCATTTCTAAACCAATAGGATTATAGATTATAAGTATACATATCCTTATGGTTTTTACTAAGGCTTTATCGTCCTAATTTCCCATGGTTAACTATACATTTCCTTTCATGCCAACTATAATGACCCATAATGTAGATACATTGATGTTACATCAAAATTGATGTATATTCAACACAACATATAATAAATCTTTGATAGGACCGTATAGGTATTGTGTCTTTATAAACTGGGAAACATAAATAATTGGTTTATAAAACATCTATATAGTTTCACGCTTATTTCTTCATAACTAGAATCATTTTTAACATATCTTAATTTATACCCTTATTAATGACCTAGTGAAAAGAAACATATGAAAGGGATATCTCAAATACTGAGTAAGGGTAATCAAGGAAAATATCAATCATGTCACAATCATAAGACAGAAGAACATAACTCTTGGAATTATTATCCTCCATAGGAAAGATCGTGATATCATGTCATGGGAAAGAAGTTCATAAGAATTAATGGTGATAATCTCAAAAGTAAAAAAAATTAAAACATGAGGTTTTGTGTCATACACATAAGCATAGAAAATAATTTAATATTAGTCAAATCTCCCTACCAAGACCATCATTGTAGAAAAATTCTATTAATGAATTGGGTTTAATTGTTATTCTAGCCCTATATTGCTGAACCATATTTACTTCACATTCCAGTCATGTCTATCTAATTAGATATAAATCATTACCCAATGCATTGGAGGTAATTGTAGGTCACACCCATATCATTATGAAATCATTCGTATGTGGGACACAAAAAACCATTCATCATAGCATAACCCATGGAACAAAAAAGGGGTTTTAGAAACATCATTTTTATTAATCCATATAAAATAAATGGATTTTATAAAAAAAATTTCATCATAAAAACAATAAAATCAATGTAATAATATGGATAGAAACATAACCCTATGTCGTCTTTGATGGAAAATAATGTTGATAAAATAGTTTAAATTAATTCTTGAGGAAAAATTCTTTATTCTTCAAAAAAAAATCTTTTCTCAAAATACAACACAATTTTAAATGAAAATAATTTAATTGAAAATAAAATTGAAATATTGTACAGTAAGTTTCATGGAAATAAGTGTAACATCCCAAGTAAATAAAGAATATGACATTTTCATATTTATTAATATTTTTGAATTGAGTATTAATTTTATGTTAAAGGGAATGTTATGTCTGATAGCCTAATAAACATGCAACAATGTGTTTATTTTAAATCTTACATTGCACACAACATTGAGATATACCGAAAAATAATATATTATTATTATTTTAAATGGTAGTTAATGCATAGTCATTGTATTAGAGAGAATCAACATAAAAAACTAAAATATGATTACACATGTTTGCTAAATGTTTTTACATTTATCCAATTAAATTTATTGGCTTAAAATGTGAATGAATCCAATTTTATGTATAAATACTCTAGTATTCTTTAAAAGGTCTATTTTCAACCTAATGATGGTGAACCCTTTTTAAATATAGTTTTTGTCACTTTTATATGTTCTATTTTACTATATAAAATTCTTCTTTATAATTGGCACATCAAAATTCACTTTGGATGAAATTTTATTATTTTTATGAAAATGTTCTTTTTTTAAATGAATAGTGAAAAATACTGCATTTTAATTCAAAACTGCCTTTTAATATAATTAATTTATGTTGTTAGATTATCTTTTTTATTGGTTTTAAAGTGTAATTGGATTTTACTTTTTCCATTTAATCAAATTTTGTTCATTATAAGTAATATCACTTTGAAATTGGACACGAAAAAGTGTTAATCTTTTGATAGTTATTATTTCGTAAAAACACACTTTTTAGTTTTGACAACAGAAATTAATTTTAAATTAACTATTAAACATCTATGTTTTGAATTTGGTAAAATAGACATAAATTTTGAATTCTGAATATCGATATTAGATTTGGGTATTTCTTTGTATTTTTCTGAAAATGTTAATTTTTTTATGAATAGTGAAAAACACAATGTTGTAGTTAAAACCTGACTTTTTAATTTAAATGAAATTTTACCGATACTATGAATTGAATTTAAAAAATATTAAATAAATTTTTTTCATCAGTAAGTAATATGTGTTTCAATAGGATGAAAATAATTTTTGGTGAATAGTAAGTTTTGTTTTTTATTTACCGCGGTTAAAAGTAAATAGGGTAATTCATAGTAAAAATAATATTATAATAATATAAAATTACCTTAAGACTTGTATTAACCTTACGGGATGAGTATTATCTGACCAAGAAAATCCATGGGTGAGACTTTTGGCCTTTCAATGCCAGTTGGGTAAGATAATCACATAAATAACTTTTTATTTAAAGTGAAAAATAAAAAAAAATCATAAACATGAATATTTTTAATAAATTTTTTTTATATGGCATTATATAAGTGATCTTTTAGACTATAAATATTATATGGAAAGTTAAAAATATTTCAAAATCATGGTATTTTCTTTATAATTTTTAGAAATTAAATTATTAAATTTAATTATGACACAATGGTGATGTAGTAATTGCTTCATTAATAAATGAGTCAAATAAATGATATTATAATTATTAAAATAAATTTATTTTGAATCCTTTTATGCCATCCAAGAATTTTATAGATTCTGATGACTTGTTATATTTGAATTAATGAAGGTTTTTTGAAATAACCGAGTTGGTTTGGTTCTTTAAAGTTCGGATATGAATAGTATAAAAATTGACATAAATGAGTTTTTAAATCAATAAATATTTTATTAAATGATAAAATAGTCCTAAATATATTAGATTCAGAAAAATGACATATATGATGTTAAAATATTCTTTAATAATACATTTTTTTAGCTTGTTATTTTATAGTAAATATATTAACCGTATATTATGAATATATTAGAAGACATGGTAAAAGTTTAATAAGAGTAAAAAGGGTTTAAATAAAAATGACAATGATTAAAAAAAAATCCAAAACCTGTCCAATTATAATTGAAATATTTTATTTATACTTATATGAATCTTGTATTTAAATAAATATGTTTTGGACCTTTTTCGACTAAAAATCATTTTATAATAAAATCGTACTTTCAAAATTTCCTAAAGAGCCCTTCCTCCCCCTTATAAAAATCCATCACCTCTAACCATTACTCACACCTCTCAATACCCCTTTGGCACATCCAAAATCTACCAAAATAAGCTCCTCAAATCTCTCTCTTCCATCTAGAATCCATAAATTATGCTGAAGGAATTTCAATAAAACCTTTTGGTTCAAACCAAAGGGAGTTACCCGACATAAAGGTAACATCTTCCCTCAAGTACTCTTCTTTTATTTTACTTCTCCACTCCATATTCTCTTCTTATTATTTGTTTACATAACAACACCAGTATCCTAAATATACTAGGTTGTTTTTATGATAATTATCTTGACTACCCTTCAACACACCTCCATCAAATGGATACAATCTTACTGTTTCTGTGGATTGTGAACTACTTCTCCACAAAATGATGATTGTTCAGTATTATACTACCGCCTCTTATGTTGGCCATTAATATGTAATTGTATATATATTTGAAATATATCATATTAATATTTTCTCTATTATCATTATTTTTTATTTATATCATAGCTCTATGGTTTCCATAATAGGTAAATATGATGATTTCATTTGAAGAAGTGCGGACTACCGCCCCCAAAAAGTGATATGACTCGTTAATACCATACATAGAACATATAGAGTATACTGTTAAATTATGAATTTAATTTATATAAGATATTTTATTATACTTTAATAATAATATACCTATGTATCATTTGGTATTCATTCCTTTTAAAATGAAAAAATGATATGAAAGTACCCTTCATGCGTACATAGGGCTTACCGTCTCCATGAATGGTGCATTTAATTTCTTATATCCAAATGATATGGACTATTATAAATATATATATATTATATATATATGATATATATTATATCTAAATCATGAATATAATTTTGGAGATAATGGAAATTTGATGACATGGATAATTTGTAATTATAATAAGTTAATTTTTGGCTCAAGTACCGTACATCGACAAAAAGACCGATATGAACATGAATAATTATATGATTATTAAAGAAAGGTAATAAGTAATATAAAAGTAATAACATAATTGATAAATGTTCTGAATTATTTATAATTAAATTAGGTTTAATATTCATGGATATAAAGAACAAACAAGACAAGTCAGACATAAGGTAAGGGGTTTTCAACTGACTTTTTATTCCCATGAGATTCATGGTATATTTTCTATTATTTAATTTTTAGTGGTGTATGTTCTGAAAATTATTGTATTATTTGTGTAATATAATTTAATTTGTGGGTATTTACATTTTCATAGTATGATACTTCATTCATGTGGTGCATGTTTCATAAGTTACCAAATCGGTAAGGGGACCTTTCACTGTCCTCTTTATGTCAAAGACTTCTTTTATGTTATGTCTTTTTAAATTTACATTTTATTATGTTGGGAAATGTTCATATATATCCTTATTGTTGTAAATTTTATTTCCTTGTGATTAGACACCATTTTTTCTCTCATCAACTCATTTTCTGAATTTTAAAGCAACGTCGTTAGGTTGTCGAATTTCTGTACGAGAACTTCTTAACGAAATTTCAATTCATTGGGATAAACTTATACTTCTTGATTATGTCATGCTACTAATATGTGTTAATGAACTCGGATTTTTTCACACACAATATCCACTTATATTGGGTGTATTATTCTTTTTCACAAATAATTATGTCATTTATTTGTCCTCAATCTAAGGATATGATCATTGCAAGGGACATTGTGTCAATTTACATTCCATTGAGAATTTTTTGTTGTTATACACCAATAAACTTTAATGTGGTTTATATACTTCCCTTTTACATATTATATCAGGAATCTAATTATTCTCATGATATAATTATCTTGGATTAATGTTATTCCTCAATTATTTTTATTCAAGTGTCTCTCATTTGGTTAAGAACTCTATAACTAAAATATCGTTTTAATTTTTTTGAATATTTATTCCTAGAAATCCTTCTCATTTTAGTCCATGTTTTAAAAATGGTTTTATGGATTTATTTATATGGACATGAATGTTTTGAAATTGAAATTTATTTCAAAATCATCAATGTGGTATGGGACCCGTTGATATAAAAACATATTTATTAAATGTTTTAAATGGTTTTGAAAATGGTTTGATAATGCATTGATTATGTGAATATATTGAAATGATATATTGTAATTGAAATTTGGAAATTTTTACTTTCGATTATGCTTGTTTTATATGATATGAATAACTTGTGGTTATTGGTAATTGTCTACATATACAGGTGGTTCTGTGATAAACATAGGGCGGGTGAGCCCAAGATGGCGCTCTAATGCAATGGGAAATGTGATGGAGGAAAACGTTAATGTTTATCCTAAGAGATTTAAGGAATAAAATGTGATGGGTTTTCCAAACATAACTCCCTATATAGTTGTGATGGCTATAATTGATGTATAATATGGATTCCAAAAATTACCTTTAAGATTTATGATTTCTATGTGTTATTCATAAATCTTATGATTTTATGAGGTATGCTAAAGATATTATGTTTTAATATTGAAAAGTATGATTATTTGGAGTTGTATGTATTCATGGACTAATGCTTTCATTCCATATTTTATATCCCTTAATGATATTTTTATTCTCATGCCATGTTTTAAAATATTTTTCATAAGACTTATAGATGAATAGGGTCAAGGATAGGATCAAGTAATAATCATGATGTCTAAAACATGGAACTAGACATGCTTTGTTTTTTAAGAATTTTTCTTTTATAAAAAAATGAATACTGAGTAGAAGTGTCTACATGTAATATTCAAGTTGTTATGTATACGTTATAAACTAATTATATAAATCTCTAAACCTGAAATGATCTTCAATGTGAGTTATTGACATAATTCAAGATTATGTAATGCTCAAGGCATGGATCCTTATAGTTAGTATCAGAGTTCGGTTTAGAAAACATTAGAAGTGAGGGTGTTACTTAAGCATAAGTGACATAACAATAATGGTTACAATATTAGATAGAGTCATAGTAATTTTATATAAATTAAATGGGTTTAAGATAACATGAATATGTATATCTTAGTGCATACCCTCCTCATAAGATATTATATGATGATTTTATTGATATACTAACAATGACCTCTTTGGTTTTAGTAATTGGATGGATCTAGTAGGAACCAACATAACTACAAATGTGAAGGAAACTCTGGTGGTTTTCTTAATAAGCAACTGAATGAAGTGGGAGATGCAATGAGAACTCATATGGTTAAAATATATTGTGGTTTTTTGTTGAATTTATCTTGTTTTTTAGAATATTATATATTTATATTATTTTTTAAAAAGGAAAACATGCAAACTGTGTGAAAACCCATCGCATAGTACAATGATGTGGAATTGAACCCACAACCAAAGTGCGATTGAGATTTATCACCTACCACTGTACTATGTGAAGTTACAGGTTTGAATGATTAATTGTCATTGGTAAACTGATTTTATGGATCAATAATAGGTTGATTTTGGGAACTTTTTTTTATCAAATGGATATCCTTAGTATAATAAAATTATTTGGTTATTAAGTGATAAGGTTTATTTTGGAAGACTTTTTCCCTTTTGGGAACACTATATTCCTAAGAAATATAGAATACTATAGGATTTCATTTGAGTAGTGGTGGAATTTTCTTTGGAAGAATCTATGATTTTGTTGTGGATATATGGTAATTTAGGTAATTTCTGAAAATGATAAACCAATAATATAGAATATTTGATTAGGTTAATTACACTTCAGTATGAGACTTTAAGAGTAGCTGATGTAATTTCGACAGAAATGTTAAGATTTTTGTAGAGGACTATGTGGTTAAATTCTTCTGGGTTTTTGTTTTTAGTCTTTGTTTGGATTGAATTGAAGAATTTTAGGGACATTTGTTTATTTAATGGTATTTATTTAACATTGGGTATTGTTTGTCGAATTTTTGAGATGAAGAGTAGTATTTCTTTTTATAAAGTAATATCCTTTTTGGATATTATCTGATCTTGTACTAAACTTTTGGTATTGGTTAATGTCTAAAGACATGGGAAATATATGGCTCATCTTTTTTGGATCGTGTTATTCTAAAAAAGTTGATTCTAGCACTTTAGGTGTGGCCAGGTCATCTTTAATACTAATCATTTGGAGAAAATATGATTTTTTGGTAGAAACCTATTAAAGGATGAAACTCTATTTTAAAAGTAAGTAAATTTCCTTCTGTTACTAGTCAATCTCATAAATAATTTCTACATATTTATGAAAGGGGAAATAAAACAAAAACAATGTTTTCGGTTTACTTTACCTACTGGGAAACCAATGACTATTTAACACATAACAAGTTTGTGGTTTTCTTGTTGTTAACTTTCTCTTGATCATGTTTTTTGTCACTCTTCATCGGAACGTGACTCTTAGTTTATCCTCCATATCCATATTTTCTTATATGTTTTTTTATTATGGGTTATCTCTGGTGAACTTTTTACATCTCTTTCTTTTATTTAATGTGATTTTTTTATTTACTATTTTTCAGATGTGGGACTTTCAATGAAGATTTCGAGCCCAATTATAAAATCTCAAGGGCGCAATTCCCCAAAGGGGGGAGGATGTAACATCCTAGGTAAATAAAGAATAAAAAATTATCATATTTATTAATATTTATGAATTGAATATTAATTTTACTTTAAATTTGATTCTTCTTACAATATAGTAATCAACACGCAACGACAAGTAAATTTGAAATCTTACATTGCACACAATGTTGAGATATACCGAAAAATAAGATATTATTATTATTATTTTAAATGATAGTTGATGCATAGCCTTTTTATTGGTGGTAATGAATATAACTAACTAAAATATAATTACACATGTTTGTTATGTGTTTTTACAATTATCCACAAAAATTGAGAGGCTTAAAATTTGAATGAATAAAATTTTAAGCATAAATACTCTAATATTCATTAAAATGTCGATTTACCACCTTTTGTTGGAGATCCATCGTTAAATATAATTTTTATGACTTTTATATGTTATATTTGACAAAATAAAATTATTCTTTATAATCGAGACATAGAAATTTATTTTGGATGAAATTTTGGTATTTTTCTGAAAAAAGTTCATTTTTTAATGAACAATGCCAAATACTGTATTTTAATTCAAAATTTCCTTTTAATATAATATATTTATTTTGTTATATTGTAATTTTTATTATTTTAAAAGTTTAATTATATTATATTTTTACTATTTAATCTAATTTTAGTCATTGGTAGTATTATCACTTTTAAATTGGACATAAACAAGTGTCAATCTTTTGATAGTTATTATTTCATAAAAACACGCTTTTAGATTTTGGAAATAGAAATTAATTTAAAATTAACTGATGAAACATCTATTTATTGAATTTTTTAAAATAGACATCATTTTTGAATTTAGAATATCAAAATTAGCTTTGGGTGAATTTTTATTATTTTCTGAATACGTTAAATTTTTTATAAATAGTGAAAAATATAGCATAGTAGTTAAAAACAAATTTATTATTTAAATGAAGTTTTACTACTTTTGTGAATTGAGTTTCAAAAATATGACATACATGATTTTCATCAGTGACTAAAATGTGGTTGAATATGATGAAAATAATTTTTGGTGATTTGTAACGTTTGATTTATATTTACCGCGATTAAAGGTAAATAGGGTTATTCAAGGTAAAAATAATATTATAATAATATAAAATTACATTAACAATTGTCAAAACCTTATTTTATGGGTAATGGATGACCAATAAAATCCTTGGGTGAGGCGTTTGGCCTTTGAAATCCACTTGGGTAAGATAAAAACATTAATAATTGTTTAGTTAATGTAAAAATAAAAATATCAAAAACAAGAATATTATTACTATAACAATTTTTATATGGTTTTATATAAGTTATATTTTCAACTATGAATATTATTTGGAAATATAAAAAAATATACTAAATCATGGTATTTTATTTATAATTTTTAGCCATTAAATAAATAAATTTAGTTATGACACAACGGTGAAACAGTTATGGCTTCATTAATAAAGGATTAAAATAAATGATATTATAAATATTAAAATATATTTATTTTGAACATTTTTATGCCATTAAAGAATTTTATAGATTATTATGACTTGTTATATTTTAATTAATGAGGTTTTTTTCAAAGATTCACGTTTTATTGGGTTTTTAATTAAATCATGATATGAATAGTAAAAGAATTGACATAAATGAGTTTTTAAATAAATTAATATTTTATTTAATGATAAAATTGTCCTAAAAATATAATATTCATAAAAATGAAATTTATGATGTGGAAATTCCATTAATGATCCATTTTGGTTCACTTGGAAATTTATAGTAAATATATTAACAAATTATTATCAATATACAAGAAGAAATGTTAAAAGTAAAATAAGAGTAAAAAGGGGTTAAATAAAAAGGATAACGATTAAAAAATTTCCTAAAAATTGTCCAATTCTCATTAGATGATTTTATTTCGAATTATATGAACCTAATATTCATGTAAAATATGTTTTGGACCCTTTGAAACCAGGAATCATTTTCAAATAAAATAATACTTTCCAAATTTCTTAAACAGCCCCTCCTCCGCCTTATAAAAATCAATCACCTCTAACCATTACTCACTCCTCTCAATCCCCCTTTTCTCCTCAAACCTCTCCTCAAATAATCTCCCAACATTCCTTTATTCTACCTATAGGCCTTAATTTATGCATATGGCACTTCAAAAAATCCTTTTGGTTAAAGTTAAAGGGACTTACCCGACTTAAAGGTAACGCTTTCCCTCAGGTTACCTTCTTTTATTTTACTTATTCACTCCCTATGATATTTTTATTCTTTTTTACATAGAAACAATAGTATATTTAATATACAAGGATGTTTTTATGGGATTCATTTTAACTACACTTCTATACACCTCCATCTAATGGATATGAATGTATTTTTTCTGTCGACAACGAACTACTGCCTCATGAAAGAATGATTGTTCAATCCTCTCCAACCACCTCTTATGGTGGACATTAATATGGAACTGTAATTATATGTGATATATATTATATTTATATTGTCTCTATGCTTATTTATTTTTCATTTATATCATACCATTATGGTTTCTATAAAATATAAATACCATAATTTCATTTGAGGAAGTGCGGACTATCGCCCCCTCAAAGCGATATGACTCATTAATAATATACATGGAACTTATAAAGAATGGTGTTAAAGAACATACGTAAAGTATATAAAATAAGATATTATACTATAATAATAATATAATTATTTATAATTTGGTTTTCATTCTTTTAAAAATGAAAAAAATGAAATCAAAGTAGCGTTCATGTGTACGTACAGCTTACTGTCTCCATGAACGGTGCATTTCATTTCTTATATCCAAATGATATGGACTGTTATAAATACATATATACTAGATATATATTATATATATTATATATAAATCATTAATATAATTCTTGAGATAATTTACTTTTGACCACATGGACAATTTTTAATTATAACAAGTTATTTTTTGACTAAAGTATCGAACATCGACAAAAAGACAGATATGAAATTGAATAATTATATGATTATTAAAGCAATGTAATAATTGATATAAATGAAATAATATAATTTAAAAATGTTCTTATGTATTTATAATTAACTTATGTTTATTATTCATGGAGACAAATAATGAACAAAACATCTCAGACACGAAGTAATGGGTTTTAATCTCTCTTTTTAGTCCCGTGAGATTCATACTATATTTGCAATAATTTACATTTTTGTGGTGTAATAAAGGCCCATGATATTATTCCATGTGTAATATAATTTAACTTATGGGTATTTACATCTTTATTTTGTGATCCTTCTTTCATGTGGTGTTAGTTTCTTAAGATACCAAATCGGTGAGGGAACCTTTCATCATCCTCTTTTTGTTAAAGAATTCTTTAATGTTATGTATTTTTAAATTTACATTTTATTAGGTTGGGATATGTTTTTATAAATCCTTATTTTTTAAAATTTTATTTCCATGTGATGAGATACCCTTTTCTATCTCATAAACTCATTTTCAGAATTTTAAAGCGACGTTGTTAGGCCGTCGAATTTCTGTAAGAGAACATCTTAACCCAATTTAAATTCTTTGGGTCAAAATTCTACTTATTGATTATGTTGTGCTATAAATATGTGTAAATGAACTCTGATAGTTTTACACTTAATATACATTTATATTGGGTGTATTCCTATTTTTCACACATTATTATTTCATTGAATTTTCCTAAATCTAAGTATATTATCTTTCAAAGGGACATTGTCTCAATTTACATTCCATTGAGACTTTTTTGTTGGTATACGCCAATTATATTTTATATGGTGTATATACTGACCTTTGACATATTATATCATGAATCTAATTATTCTCATGATGTTATAATCTCATATTAATGTTATTCCTCAATTATTTGTATTGAAGCGTCTCTCATTTGGTTATGAACTCTTTAACTAAAATATCGTTTTAAATGTTTTAAAGATTTATTCTTCAAACTATTTCTCATTTATGTTGATGTTTTAAAAATGGTTTTAAAAATTTATTTATATGGACATTAAGGTTTTTAAAATTAAAAGTTCTTTCACAGGATTCAAATTGGTATGGGACACTTTGATTTTAAATATCGTTATTAATGGTTTTAAATGGTTTTGAATATGGTTTGATAAACCATTAATTATGCCAATATCTTGAAATGATATATTGTGATTTCAATGTGGAATTGTTATATTTCCTTTATGCTTGTTTTATGTGTTATGAATATGTTATAGTTATTGGGCATTGGGCATTGTCTACGAATATGGGTGTTTCCATGATAATCCCAGGGCAGGTGAGCCCAAGATAGCTCTCCAATGCATTCGGTAACATGACGGGGATAAACTTTAATATTTCTCCTAAGAGATTTATGGAATATATTGTGATGGGTATTCCAAACGTAACTCGCAATGTAGATGTGATAGCTACAACGTACGTATGATATGGATGCCACAAGTTAACTTTATTATAAATTATTTTTATGTGTTATTCATCAATATTATGATTTTGTGAGGTATTCCAAGGATATTTTGTTTTAAGATTGAAAAGAATGGTTATTTGGATTTGTATGTATTCATGGACTAATGTTTTGTTTCTATATTTTATATCCCTTACTGAGATTTTTATACTCATCCCATTTTTATGAAATGTTTTTCATAGGAATTAAAGATGAACTGGGACAAAGATGGGATCGTGGAAAAGTAATTTTGTCTATAACATGGAACTAGACATGTTTATTTTTTTAATAATTCTTATTTTATGAAAACAAATGGATACAGAGTAGAAGTGTCTACATGTATTATTCCAGTTGTTATGTATAAGTTATTAGCTAATTCTCTAAATCTCAAAACATGAAAAGACCCTCAATGTAAATTATTAACATAATTTATGATTATGTATTGTTCAAGGAATGGGTCCTTATAATAAGTGCAATGAATGTGTAAGAATCCATTCATTCTGTATAAGTAAAAAAACCTTGTCCTCTTACTTTTTCTAGAAAATTCCAAAAAGTACCTCGTATCGGATAACAACAAAATATTAATTTCATACGTTCACTAAAAATTTAAAAATCATAATTATTAACGTACAAAAATTATAATAAAAGAAATAGTATTACATATTTAGGTAACATGGATGTGGATGATAAATATACCCTAGTAAATAATTACGTATAAACAATCTCAGATAATAATGAGATTGAAAAATTATCCCTTACCATAGGTTTAATATCCTTTGTATGTATCCAAACCTCCTGTATAATTATTTAAATAATTTTATTGACTTTTTTTAGAATCAAAATAATTTTTATGATATCCTATATGATTATATTATCATCTATTTGTTAGTAACATTTCACTGTCACTTGTTATTCAGATAATAACTTCTTTATATTCTTATGAAAGTTTTGTCATTTACATTCATGTTCCATTTATTAGGTTATAGTTATATAATTTCAAAAATTATATTATTTTAATATATATAATATTTATTCATTCTATTAATAAATATAATTTTGATTTAATAAATATCATATATAATGAATCACATCACATTGTGGAGACGGTAGGTTGTACATACACACGAGCAATGATATCATTCACTCAATTGTTAAATAGTATTTAATTAGATGTTATATTACTAATAAAAAATAATTATCCTGTTATATTCATTATTTAATTCCATTATACTCATTATTATACCCATCCAAAAAAAAGGATTTTTGAATAACCAATTACATCACGACATAGAGATTGTAAGCTATACGTACACACTCATGGTCATATTGTTATTCGTATGATGGATAAAAGTAGTTATAATGTTGTCCCATAATTGTAATAAAATACCATAATATAGAAGATATTTAACTTATTATTTTAGTATGGAAACAACAGACAAAGATGATGTAGAAGAAGAAAATAATTTTGAATGAATTGATAAAACAATTACCTATTTTCGAGTATCTACTTTTGATTTCCATAAAATGCCTCCTTATGATGGATTTATTCACGAATTGTAGCTTCTAAAATGAATTGAGAGAAGTTGGGAGAGGAAAGGGGTTGGGTTTGGATGAGAAAAGGGGCTTTGGATGTGTTATTAAAATAGATGGAGAAGTTCCCTTTTATAATAGAGGGGTGGGAACCTTTGAAAACCCACAACTATTAAAATAATATAAATTATTTTTTAATTTAAAATGGATAAAAATAGAATTATTTAAAATATAATACAAGGATGGGTCGAAATCCTTTCAAAAAATAAACATTAGACATGTTTTTTATTTATTTTAAATTTCTTAATTTTGATTTATCCTTATTTAATATATTTATTTTTAAATGTGTTAATAACATTCTAAATTTGAAATGTTTATAAATATTTAATTATATGGTGTTAATTGACCATAAATGGATATTTTATGACATGTTATAATAATTATCACTTTTTAAACTTTAAAATTTATATTATTTTTAAATAATTTAATGAAATGTTATTTTTTATAAAATACCAATAGTGACAATTTTTACACTATTCATTTCTTTGATTTTAAATAAAATCCACACAGAAGAAAACATAAAAAAATAATATACTCTAAATATTAAAAAATATCCTATAAAATTCATTTAAAACTCTAATTAATTCAAATTATATATCTTTTAATTTTTTTAAAACATTTATTTGATATTTCAATTAATAAAATAATTTCTACATCACTATTGTGTCATCCTTAAGGGAAATTATTTAATTTCTAAACATTATAAATAAATTTATATGATGTAGGTAATTATTTTATATTTCTATATATTATCTATATTCTATGTTATCTCCTTCTTATCCCTAAATTAGAATTAATATATTCATAATAAAAGAGATTGTTTCATTTTGTCACATTCATTAATTTTAATAAAATTAATATCCTATGCATGGGAAAGTGACCATTAAGTGAATCAATTTCAAAACATATATGATAAGGGAATAATTTATTCATCCAATGAGATTTTTATAGGTTTTAAGGAAATATTATAATATTATTTTTACCTTTAATTACCTGATTTACCAGTAACTACGGTAATAAAAAATAACTAAAATTACTATTCAAAATGTCAAAAAATAAAATTAACGTATAAAAATAATTTGGACCCATTGATTAAAAATATTGAGTCCATTTTTAAATATTTAAATAACATAAGTTATAGTAATTAAATTAAAATTAATCTTTTTATTAGAAAGACAGAACGGGTTTTTGAAAGCAAAAACATTGCAAATGGTTGAATTGTTTTTATAACGGGATTCAATGCAAAATTAATTATAATGAAATATATTATATCTGTTGATAAAAATATATTATATTTATAATTTAAAACCATTAAATTAATAATTTAAGCATTAAATTATTTCAATGAAAAAAGTTGTTTTCACATTAAATTAATTGTATTTTTACTATTCATCAAAACATGAAAGTTATAAAAAAATATCAGAAATTAATCCAAGTAAAAATTTTATGTCTTGATTCAAAATAAAATGTTTATTTTTCCATATAAAAATTATTAATTTGTCAAAATCTTAATTTTAAAGGGGTTCTCCATTTAAAGGCATAAAATTACACTTTAAAAATTATGTTTTTATACATTAAATAGGGTTTATTCATACACTATGACTAAAATATTTATCGTATGAATATACAAAATATTTTATTAAGTATATAAAATATATATATATATATATATATATCATTAATTTCATTACAAATTAGAATTCAATAAAAATTAAAATATCTAATTGATTAATAATTTTCATAAATAATTGATAGCCAATGATTCACAATTCATTTTCATAAGTTAGTTATACATATTCCCACTAACATAGTGGCTATAATATAATGGTAATTTTTTAATAAGGGTGTCTCGTGGTTCGTTTAAATTCACAATTGTGTTCAATGAATGATACTAACTAATAAAAATTATCTAAAGAAAATATATAATACAGATATTTTGGTGTTACAATCCACCATAGAGAAGGTTTATATTAGGTATATTAAAAATAATAAATTAGGTCAATTTGAGTAAATTATTTATGGGCCTGAAATTTTCCAATCAGGGACCCAAGTCACTGATTTTCAAAAAAATACATCTCTCATATAATACATGATGTTTTTTAAAAGACCATATAGTTGAAATTGGCTTCAAAAACTCTATTTAGGATATATATATTATTCAATACATGGGAAAAATATTTAACTGATAAAGAAGTATTACATATCTTTTATATAAAAACAAGATCATAACAATAAAAAAAATTATCCCAAGGTATACACCATGTCACTATACCAATTGTATGGTCTAAAAAATTATGAGATCATTTACTATGATGAATTTTCTATTTAATCCTCTTAAGGATTAGGACATCAAAACTAAAGTAAAATATATAATTTTGAACCAAATAAATCCGTTTTTATCCTTGTAAAGGAAATAATTTGATCTATTAAACCAGGAACATCACAAAAAAATAATCTCGAAAAAAATGATACACCCTCACAAGCATTTACTCTTGAGGTCCAAATTCTACGTGAACATGGAATTAGACCACATGAAATGATAATATACTCTCTTCACCACTTTATTTCCTAAAAATAATCCTATACATGAGTGTAATCACCTCAAACTCAATCTAAAGAAACAATTTTACAAAATCATAATATTGAAATACATGAATCCCACCATGATTCCTCATAAAATACCATTCTCATCAACAGGTGTTCAAAAACATGACGCAAAGAAAAACTATTAACCATAGATAATAATATATAATAGTTCTCTAAAAAGGTTACCTCCCATGTGATCACAATACTCCACACCTTTAATGAGTGAACCATATGACCATCACATGAGAATAATCTATTCATTCAAAATCTCTAGTACCATGTGAAATGATAGAAATATCCATCATTATCCCTAGAATATTCTTAATGAGATATGCTTCTCATGGTTTTCTCTAAATTCAAACTACCTCAAAAAAATTACATATAAAAACATCATCTATTCAAAACAAAAAGGAAATGCAAATTTTGTTCCTTAAATAACTATCTACAATTAGTAAAAATTATATATTCAAACTTTTATCTCTATAAAGAATCATATCTATAACCAAAAATGGCCCAGTTGGGTTTTTTTCACTATTTAGTAATTTTATAAATGAGTACATCATGAACTGGTAGCTGCCTATTCAACCTATTAGGAAATTTTCATTTATCTCAATGGTAAATATTCTATTATAATCCTATATGGATGGTCATAAACCATTTAGAAAACCAAAAATATCAACCCTGGGACCTAGGAAAACACATACCAATACATGAGTGACTAGTACCCCAACATATGGAGCAATACCCTTCACCATGTAGAGAGAGTTTCTACATGATCAGAATAAGTGAATGTTGGGTCAATCCTTACCCATCAAGGACGATCTCTCAACAAGGATTACCAAATATCAAAAAAATCATTGTGATACTGAATGTAATCCTTATGGGGACACCACTATTCAAACCTGTAGGGGGGATATTCTCTCCTCCTTCAAAAACAATATCAGGTGAATTACCTATGATTATCAATCCGAGAAAGATCCCACAATATTTGTCAGTAATTTGGGATTCAATCAGTTGATAAAGAGGATAGTTAGTCCTAAAATATATCATAGATATGAAAAATATCCCTCTCCAATCATACCAAAGTATATTAATGTTATTTACTCAAAGATATCACCATCAATTAAGTTTAGAATATTCATCCATGGGAACTGGATATTATGCAATCATTGTTCCACTCAAGATATATAAAATTTTGAAGACTTATTCATAAAAGATCCTAATTGTTACTTAACTAACCATGTAAAAACACCTATGAATATTGAATCTCCAAAATTGAGTTCTCAAAAATTCTAAGTTCACCACACAAATTCTTTTCTCAAATTAGTTCTTGAAAAAACCTTATAATGCTTCAAAACCACCCTATTGTCATTTTAATTGAGGGATTCATAATTAAAGACCACCAAAACCTAGTTTACAGATATAATCACTATATTATAGATGTTTATCACTCCCAATTAGACTATTACGATTATACAATATCCTTTGCGATGTATACATACTGTCTTTAAGAAATATACACCACGAACTTGATGATGATAATATACATACTAGGGATTTAATTATAGGATTCACATAGATATTTTCCATTGGTAAAATTTTGTTTCACTGCATTTAAAAAAATATTTCTCCCAAAGGCTTTACAACTCAACCATTAACTCACTATGATTGGCCAACTAGCCTATAATCTATAAGAGATACTTGTGTGTCTTGAGATATTAGTTGATATAGAGGTCAGTTACATGACCCGGTATATCATATAATGTATTTTAGAAATATTTCCTTATAGTATTCCTATAATTCATGAAATCTCCCCTTTGTAGAATCCTTAGTGCACACAACTAAACCCACCAACTGTATAAAATCAGTAAGAACCTCTAAAGGGTTTCCCTACTCATCCTTCATGAGGGTCTTACTCACTATTGAAGGTGAATCATGACCCATTCATTTTATCGACATAACAATATAAAAATATAAAATACACTTTGTCTAAGATTGTGAATAATCGATACATACCAATGATAATGTCATATGATCTCATCCAAACATGATGAAATCCCATAAAATTATCCTCTCTATTGAGAATATGTTCATACTATTAGAAAATGTGTAAGGGGGTGATTGATGCAATATAGAGTCTCTAGAAAAAAAGTTTAATAAAGTGGCTATATTGGAATCTCAAACTATTTATCCTCATATACAAAAATGAAATAACAACTCAAAATAATGTAGTTAAGTATGTGTGATAATGTCCGAAATATGAAGATCGTACGTTGAACAATATATAGCAGTGTACATTTTTCAGCCTCAGTCACCCAAATTCTCTAAAACTCTATTCTATATGGTGATTCATAAGATTATATCCCCAAAAACTTCACTCTAGGGGAATATTTCTATCCTACAATCTAGAATAAATCTATCATGAATAATTCCTAGGGATTAATTTATGAGGTACTTGTAACAAGTGGAATTCTTCAGATACAGCCATGATTTTTTTTATTTTGATGTAATAATATCTTCTAAACTCAAATCATACACATTATCATGGAAAGAGACCCCAACATAAAAAATAAACTAAAACTCCAACCACATTAGTATGGGATAGAGTTATGTTGTTCCCAAGTATCTCAAAAATTTATGTGTTTTCATGTTTCGAAAATCCCAATTTATTTATGGATGAGTTTATCTTAATTGTTTCTGATTATACTTATAAAAATTATTTAAATTTATAAATTGATAATTGAATAAATTATGAATTAATTTATATTGTGTTAATAATGAATTGATATCATTTTTCCTGAAAACATAAAGAAATGTGTTTTATGGATATTGGAATTCAGATTTCTATCAAAGGAATTTATCATAAGTGAGAAGATTGTCTTATGTAGAAAAAAATTATATTATAAAGAATATTATGTAAATTTACTAAAATTTGAAATCTATGATAAATGATTTTATCTTAAATAGGCCAAGCATAAAATTTTATCTTCATGAATAGGTAAATAATATTATATATTAATATTATCATATGAATAATTGAAGTTTAGACATCAATGTCACAAGAAAATTCTATAAGACTTTTATTTTTCAAAGGGGACCATCACAAAATAATTGTCTTATAGATTTCAAATAAATCTATAAAATTATTTTATAATACAGTTTTTAATGGTTATCTTATGGATTCATAAATGAAATAATTATATTATAGAAATAATTGATTCATATTATTTATCTTATGTTCTAATGAATTCAAATAAATAAGAAGTGTTTTATCTAACAAGGTAATTATCTTATGAGAACATTGATGCTAGATTCATATGTTTTGAATATCAATTTATCTTATGAAGAATAATTATGATTATATTACTTATTTATGGTGTAACCTTTTGTTAATTCAACTTATAATTTTACATGAATCGGAAAATGATTTTTCTGAATAAAGAAATATTGATTTGAAAAAATGATATTTTTCCTAAGAATGGAATAATATGATGAAAAAGAAACGTGGTGGACCGTCCATGTGTTCACATTTATAATTTGGAATATAATGACCCCCTGTAATTAAGAGCCTATATCATAATATTTCAAAATTATTAACCAAACAACCATTGGTATTATCGAGTATGCATAAGTTCAAATTCAAAAGATTATATATAAATAGAATAGTTTTCCTATTATTGAAATATAGAGACTTGTACATAAAAAAGAAACAATACATACATCATACCTCAAAAAAATACAATACTTCAAGATTCTTTGAAGTTGTATATAAAATATTATCTTCTGCAATTGAAGGACCTCCAGAACTTCTCTTAGATGATAATCATCTTCTTTGTAAATTTTTTATCTACCATTAATTACATCTAGAAACTATGTTCTTATTATGAAATATTTGACTATTCATTATTATCACTTTAATTGATCACCCGTTATTATGAGTGTTCAATGTTGTTGTTTTTAGAATCCTTGCAGAATAATGGTAAAATCTTCTACTTTTGTAAAAAGTGAAATATGATTTCACCCTGTCTGGAAGTCTCCTGGAAAAGGACTGGTGATAGTGAAAATCCCTAATCTCTATGAGTTAAGCATTAATGGCATGGTCTTAGGGATATTTGTTCCCCAAAATACTATAAATATCTTATGTATGATCTTTTATTTATGTATTTATTTATACTACTTATTTTTTTAAGAAAATTATATAACCCGTAAAGCCTAAAAAGATAAGTGTTTTAGGAATATAAATATTCAATAAATCAATTCACCCCTCTTGATTATGTGTATACAAGATCTGGCCAAAAAGTAGATTAGTCCATTCATGAGTTTCAGAAAAAAAAATTAAAATAAATTTACAGCACCATATAGGAATTACATTTAATTATCACTATTAAGTAGTAATATGTTTAGACCAAACCAAAAACTGTATCACTATAAATTATCATCTATCATTCAAGGTTTATTCTCACCTAAACAAATTTATAATTCCTCATTCCATAGAAAGAATTAAATGAATTAAACATACCAGTAGTCTCATCAAGCTCAGTGGATAAAACATAACCCTCTTCATGAAGCCTATTTTAGGAAAAAACATAAGAGAATATTCCCTAAATAAACAAGAAAAAGATATCCTTTTATGGAATTACAAAATTAAAACCTCTTCAATTAATTGAAAACATTCATTAGGATCGAGAAATTTAAGGGGTTGGCCATGAACCTATCCCTAGATCAAATATAGATTATACTGGCCCACAAACTCAATTATAATTGATAAACCCAATGTTATAGAAGAATATCTGGTTTATCTAACAGAATAAGGACATAAATTATCTTGATTGGCCACAGTATGTTGCATGTATCATCTTAGTTTCCCATTGTAAAAATTTCCATAGGTTTTTGGTAAACTAATAGGTCATTAGAGTCCTAAAAATGATATTTCGACCACCAAACCTAAATTCAGTTACCCAATCTAATAAAAAAACTCAATAAACCCTTGACTTTATTGCTCAAAATGTCCTTAACCAAACCTCAAGGCACTATTAATACCAAACACCATCCTTAGGACTCTAACAACTATCATACCATTCTAATATGACTTGTCCCACTAAGATCCCACCCCGGTAAGTGGATGGTTGAGTGTTTATAATTCCCTAACACCAGTTACCCAGAGTCAATACATTATTTTAATACATTGGCATGATTACAATGAATTAAGTCCCGAAAGACCGATCAGTTTACCAGTCTTGTAAAATAGATTACATACATGAACATTGCATTACACCTTTTAAAATAAAACACAACATAAATGATCCTTTGATAATACCATTAATCCCATAGCTTAACCCTACTTATCAATCATAATACACTTCTTGGAATCCTGGGAAATTAAAACATATAAAATGGGTGAGATCAAATGCTTTGTAAGGGTAAGAAATACAGCAGAAGATAACATAAACATTAGGCATGGTGAAAAATTTGAAACACATGCCTTTACCGATAATAAACATGAACACTTTATGGAAGGAATATGATACAGTAAATAATTACATAATAAAACATAGTCATGGGTATTCTACTAGTTAAATAACAATATGAACCATCGATAATATTTTCATAATGAGGGAATGTATAATGTAGGAAATTTTGAAACTATTTGTCAAGGCCTCAGCCAAGATGTCTAAAAATGATTAAGGCCCTGGCCAAAACCGTATATCAGAATTGGGAGAGGCCACAGCCAATTCCAAGTCTAATTGTATAATAAGACCTAATAATACACCGAGGAGCTATAGTGGGCTCCACCCGTCACTTACTTATTCCAATACAATCCTCATATGAAAATGCTGAAACATAACATAAACATTCGTATTAAAACTAGCGTACAAAATGTAGATACTTTAACCCTAAACCACAAATGTTATAAAAATAACAAATCCATAGTCAAATATATCACAAAACTATCAATACAATATGGAATATTTTTATCATAATAAATCAATCTTGATTATGAATAATATCCCATAAAGGATATTGACATAGTTGAAAATGATCAGTAAAAACATTTGGGAGAAATCTCCCTTTTTCATGAAATAATTTAAAAGTCACATAATTTTTAAATAAAGTCATTTTAAATATATTTTTGAATAAAAATGTACCATACCACTTTGAAACTTTTTAAAGTAATTAACATTTTAAAACATTTGTGTCCATATAAATAAATCGTTAAACACATTTTTAAAACATGGACACTAATGTGAAAGGTTTAGAAGAATAAATAATTAAAACATTTATAATGATGTTTTAGTAAAAATTACCTTAAAAATAATACCTTTGAAAACTATTTTATGAAACATGGAAATGGATAATAAATATTTCTCATTATATACTTACATAAAAACAACCTCGGATAATAAAGAGATTGTGAAATTAACCCTTACCTTGGAATTTCCTTTGGTTGAGGGTATGTTTAGCCTCTTATATAATGAAAATAGTATGTTATTAAATTATACCAAAACCATATTCATATTTATTATTTCATACATGATTCATTTATGACTTTATACTACTCCTTTAATAATGACTTCCATGTTAAATTTACGTTTTGGGTAATAATCACTTTCTTTATCATACGTGTGTTACCTTGTTATTCTTGATCATATAATTTAGATCATGATTTAGATAATTACAGAATATATCACATAATTTATATAGAATATATATTTATAATATAAATATGTATAATATATATATACATATATGAAATGGAAATTATCATTTATGGAGACAGTAGGTCGTACGTAAGCATAAACATTGTTTCTGTTTTCGTATCGTATTGAATAGAAGTAATTGAATAAGATATATGTATGTACATACATACATAAATATATATATAGTATGTATAATTAATATTTCATATATTACATACTTATTAATAATATATATTTTTATAATCATCATTGAACGATAATGTGGAAATGAATCTCATCGCGTTGTGGAGACGGTAATCCGTACGTACACACGAGCGACAATATCATTATATTGATAGTGAAATCATATGTAATTGGATTGTATATAACATATAAAAAATTATAAACATGTTATATTTATTATTTAAATCAGTTATACTCATTATTATACCCTTACAAATAATGAAGTGTTTGAATAACAAACCACACCACGACGTGGATATGGTAAGTCGTACGTACGCACATATGGTGACATTATCATTTATAGGATGCATAGAATAACGAATATCGTTTTACTATATTTATAATAACATCATAATATTTATGAGGTATTGGAGTTATTATTTTGTTGTGGAAACAACAAAGAGAGAGGAATTGGAAGAAGAAGAAGAAACTTGAAAGAGGGTGGTGAAATTATTACCTTTTCTTCAGGTGGTTTCATTAGAGTTGATCAAAAGGGCTCTTTAGGATGGAATTATGATAAAATTAAGGACTATAAGTTGATTTTAGGGAATTTGGGAGGATATTTGGAAAGGTTTTGGCCAAGACAAATGGCTTTGGAGGTGTCATTTTGAGATAAGGGGAATTACCCTTTTTTAAGAGAGGTGATGGTCACTTTAGGAAAAGCTTGAAATATTATTTTATAATACCATACATGTCAATTTCTGATGGGTAAAAAATTATTTATTTCTAGGATAAGGTGGTTATGGGTCTAAAACCACTCAACCAATGGGTTTTAAATAGTTTTAGGTCACCATATTAACCTGATCTTTTATATTTAACTCTTTGTTAAATAGTTTAACTTTTACTGTGTATTCTTGTATTCTTACACTATATGGATAATAAAATTACTCTAAACTTCTAAGATAACCTAAAGTGGTTTTTTATTGACATATATAATATTATTTATTCCCTCGGGATGAACCTTACATTTTTAAGAATATTATATAATTTAATAGTATAATATTTGTTTTAAAAACTCATTTATGTCAATTTTGACACTATTCAGTATTTGGTTTTTTTGAAAGTCATCACAACTGGATTACTTAGAAAAAGATAAATTGAATAAATACTAACATGTCATATTCACCTATAAAAATATTGTATTTCATAAAAACTTTGAAATTATATTTATTTTAATATTTATTATACCATGTATTTGATTCATTCATTAACAAGGTAATTACTGCATCATCATTGTGTCATAAATAAATTTAATTATTTAATGTCTAAAAATTATAAATAAAATACCATGATGTAGGAAATAATTTTATATTTATAATGAATATTTATAGTTGAATTTATATTATGTATAACCCTATATTAAAAATATATTAGATATTAAACATTGAATTTAAAACTTTTAAGTCTTCTTTAAATAATATAATTATAAATGTCCTAATCTAATCCAAGAGGAACAAATAGTATCATATTTTATTCCTAAGGTTTTTTTTGTCGAATTTCACTTATGCAATATAATTACGATATGCGTTAGAATAATTATAATATCATTTTAACCCATAATTACCCTATTTACTTTTAATTGTGGTAAATAAAAGTCAAAAGTTACTTTTCACAAAAAATTATTTTCTTATTATTGAACAAAATTTTACTTAATGATTTAAACCATGTATCTCGGAGTTTTGAAACTGAACTCAAAGAAGTAGTAAATTTATGTTTTATACAAATTTTCAAATGCTCTTAAAAGGTGGGTAAAAGACGGTAAAAAGTTTATTTAAAATTTATACATCTAATTTTATTATAAAATGACTACAATAAATTACAATGAACATATATAGATACTATATATCTATTTATAATTGAAATAAATTTAAATAAAATAATTAATTATGTAAATAAATAATTTTTTTTAAACAATAACGGATTATTTTTAACTATTCATCAAAAATTAGATGTTTTCAGAAAAATACCAAAAATTCCCCTTAAGTTGATTTTGATATTCCAAATTAAAAAACGAATTATATTTTAGAAAATTAAAAATATATAAGTTTCATTAATTAATTTAAAATTAATTCATGTTGTTAAAACCTAAAAAGTAGGTTTTTTAAAAGTAAAAACTATCAAAAAAAATCACATGTGTTTATGTCAAATTTAAATGTGTAATTATTTATAATGACATACATTGTATTAAATGATAAAAATATATTATAATTACACATCCAAACCATTAAAATTCATAATTTATCACTATAAATTATTTCGATATAAAAAGGTGTTTTCAATTAAAATTTAGTATTTTTCACTATTCATCAAAATATGAAAGTTATCAGAAAGGTACCAAAAAATTATCGAAACTAGTTTTTTATGTCCCAATTTTATAGAAGAATTTAATTTCATTAAATTTAATATATAAAATTGTTAAATATTGGTTTTAAAAAGGGTTCATTGTTAAAAGGTGGTAAAATTTTATTTTTTGAAAAATACTTCTTTTATCTGAAAAAATAAATTTTTTCCCATATTAAGTCTAAGAAACACATAATATGGGTGTTTAAAATATATATAGTATATAAGATTCAAAATTTAGTTAATAATATTCATGAAAACATATTCAACGGCTAGTTTAGTAAGTTATAGTGCACTCGAACTCGGTGTTGCTTGTAGCACAAGTTATTGAATTACTTTAATGAGATAACATACTATGAAATCATGGGGTTTTACATTCTCCCCTCATTCATAAAATTTTGACCTTGAAATTTGAAATTTTTCTTCAAAAATAAATGGTTAAAAATAGAAAAATACCTTTGTGGAAAACCCAGATCAGAAATTTGGTTAATAAAATTTAGTCTTAATAAGAGGGAAAGGGAAATGAAAAATTCACCACCAAATTATTATCCCGATAAGGAGAACATTGGTGGAAATTATAGACACATAATTGGAGGAAAACATAAATATTTATAGGGAGTTATTGAGATCATCAATTCACAAATAAATGTAAAATTTAGGGCCTCAGAGACATCAATCTATGGTGATTTAAAATATCATCGGTTCAACAAAACATGAGGTGTTAGGATAAAAAAATTTTGGTTTTAAGATCCATTTCCTAATTTTTTAGAATTAATTTATAAATATAATAAGATGAAAAAAATTAATTAATTAATAGACTTTCATCCTTCAACTAATTCCTACCACAAACTCACCTTTCACTCCAAAAGATAATAGAATTCAAAAATATTCTATTTATTGTAATCTTATAAGGTTCCAAAAATAATGAATTTATAATAAATTTTTCAAACTATTTAAAAAACTATATTACAAAAACCAGGATATCACGTAGGCCAGTGGTAGGTGATGCACCCATGTCATCCTTCGATTGCAGGTTCAAGTCTCGTGTCGTTGTCGGATGAGACCGGTTGTCGCCTGACCTCCGGGTTGTCCATTTTATAACAAACCAAAAATTATCTTAATAAATTTTTTAACCTTAATAATAGTGTCCTATGTCAAACTTTATCCATTCCAACCTTTAGACTTATCCAAAATAATTCTGTCTAATCTCACAGTCCAAAATTTATAAGTAAGGTAAACAAAATGAAGATCTTTTTTCCACATAATAACATTTTAATACCTTCATCATGTATTCTTTTAAAACATGGTAACACCCGGAATTACCACAAATCCTTATTGATTACATTCATTCTCCTTTATTCCTTATAAAATACTAGATATATTACTTATATCCAAAATGTTTGAATATTTTAACAATGATGGAATAAAAATCCATCAATCAGTTCCAAGATAGTCAAGAGTATCCAATATAATTTATCCAAATCAACTACCTCTTATTCCAAAATCACTACCTTGTTATCAGGACCATATTATTCTTTACCATTCCTTCAACCATGTATATTCCAAAAAGTTTAACCTGAAACTATGTCACTTTACTTGGTATCGTACAATATCAAATCCTTAATAAAATAGTACTATAGTAAAATCCTTATTTATTTCCATAATTCATATAACCAGTACATCGTTGATACAACACTTGAATGAAATAATTATTTAATAAAAACATAATAACACTAGTCATTCCTCTTCATCTGTTGTAGTATCATAACATGATTATTATCTAGTAGAATCATTTTGGGCATACTCTGATGATTTCTAAATTGATACACATAGTTTCCCAACACCTTTCATATGAATCATAATACATTTTAAACCTTTTTATTGCCCTTGAAATCATGTACTTGGTGTCCTTTTTCTCCACACTTATAACAAACTCCCATTCCATTCAATCATTAACCTTGGTGTTTCTTTCCACAGTTATCACATATCAGATAATCCTTCTTTCCCCTATTCCATTTATCCATAATTCACTCTACCATCCATTTCTTCTCTTTCTTCCCTTTAAAGACATAGGACTCAGAGAATTATTTACTTATCTTATTAACACATGATACTATTTCTTCATATATTGAGAATACGTTGGAGACTATTTGACTTTTATGTGTTGGCATAATCACGTGAAAGATATGATCCTTCTTAATCTTTAGATCATACATATTACTAGAATTCTCATTCCTTCTACTAGGCGCCATTTCTAAACAATGGCATACACCATGTTAGTTTTTGAATCACAATAAAAAATTTCAAACTTGTAAAATACCTAACATAAATTGAAATGATTATGCATATAATATATAATCATAAAATGTTTCTTTGAGGAAGTATTTACTCCTAAATTACTCATAATGGATTGTAAATAAAATGATAATTATCCTAAGTATATCCCCAAGGAGTTTCATAACCAAGAGTTCATAAAATCATGTTGTCATGTACCAGGATACCCCAAGTCAAGCACAAAAAAATACTTGTCAGAGTTTTCACTCCTAGGTACATCCATGCAAGAGATGCCCCTACCTACTCGTATCCAGATACAGATGTATTTCATGAAAAATTCACAAAATCTTTACATTACCAAAATTCTTGGAAGTTCATCAATACTAATCCTAAAATTATATCTTAGGGTAAGGTTCTCTAAACATTGTTTTTCTAAATCTAGTATCCAAGGTATGTACTAAACATCCTCTGATACCAAATGTAATGCCCCAATCCCAGTTACCTAGATTTATTGCATTATTTTAATACATTGACATGATTACAAGGAATCTAGTCCCGAAATACTGATTAGTTTAGAAATCTTGGAAAATAGATTATATACATGAACGTTACATTTCACCATAGAAAATAAAACAATAAATAAATTTTCCTTTGATAATTAAATTAATCCCCTAGCTTCACCCTACTTATCAATCATAATAAACTACTTGGAATCCAGTGAAAAAACATAAGAAATGGGTGAGCTCAAACTCTTAGTAAGGGTAAGCAATACAGCGGAAGATAACATAAACATTAGGCATGGTGGATATTTCAAAACACATGACTTAAAAAATAATAAACATGAACACTTTATGGAAGGAATATTAGATGTGTAAATAATTCCATAATAAAACATAGTCATGGGTATTATACTTGTCGAATAACCACGTGAACCATAAATAATATTATCATAATTAGGTAATGTATAATGCAGGACATTCTGAAACATTTTTTCAAGGCCTCGTCTTGGATGTCTAAAAATGATTAAGGCCTCAGCGAAAACCGTATATCAAAATTGGGAAAGGCCTTATCCAATTCCACATCTAATTTTCTCATGAGACCTACTGATTCACCTTGGAGCTATAGTAGTCTCCACTATTCACTTACTAAGTCCAATACATTCTTCATATAAAAATGTTGAAACATAACATAAACATTCGTATTAAAACTAGCATACTAAATGTCAATAATTTATCACTAAACCAATAATGTTATAAAAATAACACATCCACAATCAAATATATCAAAACCCCTTCAAAAAAATTTGGAATATTTGTATCATAATAAATCAATCTCAGTCAGGAATAATATCCTATAAATAATGTGGACATAGTTGAAAATAATCAGTAAAAATCTTTGAGAGAAATATCTCTTTTTCATGAAATCATTTAAAAGTCACATAATTTATAAATGAAGAAATTTAAAATATGTTTTTTAATCCTAGTGTCCCATACCACTTTGAAACTTTTGAAAGAAATTAATATTTGAAATCATTGATGTCCATATAAATAAATCCTAAAACCCATTTTTAAAACATGGAGATTAACTAGAAAGGTTTAGAAGAATAAATATTTAGAAAATATATAATGATGTTTTAGTAAAAAGTACCTTAAAAATAATTCATTTGAAAAATATTTTATGAAACATGGACATGGATAATAAATATGTCCCAATAGATACATACGTAAAAAGAACCTCAGATAATAAAGAGACTATGAAATTAACCTTTACCTTGCACTTTCCTTTGGTCAAGGGTACGTTTAGCCTCCTATATATTGACCATAGTATGTTATTAAATTATACCCAAACCATATTCATATTTATTATATCATACATGATTCATTTATGACTTTATACTACCCATTTAATAATGATTTCCATGTTAAATTAACATTTCAGGTAATAATCGCTTTCTTTATCGTATGTGTTTTAACTTGTTATTCTTGATTGTATAATTTAGACCATTATTTAGATACTTCCAGAATATCGCACGTGATTTATATATCATATATATTTAGAATATAAATATGTGTAATGGATTGATATATGAAATGGAAAACACCGTTTATGGAGACGGTAGGTCGTACGTACGCATAAACGTTGTTTCCGTTTTCATATCTTATTGAATGGAAGTAAATGAATAATATATATGTAAGTACATAAATATATATATATTATGTAGAATTTTTATGTCATATATTACATTATTATTAATAATTTATATTTTTATAATCATCATTGAATGGTAAATGTGGAAATGAATCTCATCGCGTCATGGAGACGATAATCTGTATATATGCACGAGGGAAAATATCATTGTATTGCTGGTGAAATAATATGTAATTGGATGGTATATCATATATAAATAATAATTAACATGTTATATTTATTATTTTAATCTCTTATACTCATTATTAAACCAATATAAATAATGAAGTGTTCGAATAACAAACCACACCACAACATGGAGACGGTAAGCTGTATGTACGCACGTATGGTGACATTGTCATTTATAGGATGGTTAGAATAATTAATATGGTTGTAAGATATTTATAATAACATAACATTATGTTTTAGGTACTAGTATTATTATTTTTTTATGGAAACAACAAAGATAGAGCAATTGGAAGAAGAAAAGATCTTGAGTGACGGTGGTGAAATTATTACCTCTTCTTCTGGTGTTTCCTTTTGAGTTGATCAAAATGGCACCATAGGTTCTATTTATGATCCATTTAAGTAATATAGGTTGATTTTAGGAATGTTTGGAGGATATTTCGGTTGGTTCTGGCCGAGCCAAATGGATTTGGAGGTGTGATTTTGAGAGAAGTGGAAGTACCCTTTTATAAGAGAGGTGAGGGTCACATTTGGAAAATCATGATATATTATTTTATAATAAAATAATTTTAGTATTATAAAGGCTCAAAAATGATATATTTCTAGTATAAGGTGTGGATAGGTCAAAAACCACTCATCAAATAGGTTTTAGATAGGTTCATGGCACCATATTAACCTTATCTTTTAGATTTAACTCGTTGTTAAAAAGTTTAACTTTTACCGTGTCTTGTTGTATTCTTACACTATACTGTTAATAATCTTACTATAAACATCCTAGAGAAGATAAATTGGTTCATTAATAAAATATAAAATATTATTTAATCACTTTGGCTAAACCTTATTTTTTAGGAATATTATATAATTTAATAATATAGTATTTGTTTAAAAAACTCATTTATGTCAATTTTGACACTATTTAGTATTTGGTTTTTGTGAAAGTCATCAGAACATTATTACTTCAAAAAAGACACATAAAATCAATCCAAACATGTCATATTCACCTAAAAAATTCGTGTATGTCATAAAAACATTTAAATTATATTTATTTTAATATTTATAATTCCATTTATTTGATTCCTTCATTAATAAGGTAATTACAACATCATAATTATGGCATACATAATTTTAATTATTTAAGGTCTAAAAATTATAAATAAAGTACAATGATTTATTAAATCATTTTATCTTTCTAATTAATATTTATATTTTAATTTATCTTATGTATAACATGATATTAAAAATATTTTAGTTATTCGACTTTAAATTTAACACTTTTAACTCTTCTTTAAATAAAATAATAATAAATCTCCTAATCTGACCCATGTGAACCAAAGAGGTTAATATTTTATTACTATTGTTTTTTTCGTCGAATTTCACTTATCCAATAGAATTATGACATGTGTTAGGGTAATTATAATGTCATTTTTACCTTTAATTGCCCTATTTACTTTTAACCGTGGTAAATAGAAGTCAAAAGTTATTATTCACCATAAAATATTTTCATCTAATTGAACCAAATTTTACTTACTAATGTAAACCATGTCTCTTGGATTTTTTAAATTGAACTCATAGAAGCAGTAAAATTATGTTTTATGCAAATATTTCAAATGCTCCTAGAATGTGGTTACAAGACGGGAAAAAGATCAATAAAAATTTATACATCTAATTTTAATATAAAATGACTCCAATTAATTAAATTTAACTTATATAGATACTATATATATTTATACATTAAATAAATTTAAATAAAATATATAAATATATAAATAAAAATTCAGTTTTAAACAATAACGAATTTTTTTTCACTATTCATAAAAAATTGGATGTTTTCAGAAAAATAAAAAAAATTCACCTTAAGATAATTTTAATATTACAAATTAAAAAATGAATTCAATTTTACCAAATTCAAAATATAGAAGTTTCATTAATTAATTTCAAATTATGTTCCATTGTCAAAACCCAAAAAGTAGGTTTTTAAAAGTAAAAACTATCAAAAGATTGACATGTGTTTTTGTCAAATTTAAATAGAAATTACTTATAATGAACTACATTGTATTAAATGATAAAATTATAATATAATTATACTTCCTAACCATTCAAATTCATAATTTATCACTATAAATTATTTGATTAAAAAAGTTGTTTTCAATTAAAATTTTGTATTTTCATTATTCATCAAAATATGAAAGTTATAAAAAAGGTTCAAAACATTTATCAAAACTAAATTTACATCCTGATTCTAAAGAATAATTTAATTTCATTAAATTGAATATATAAAATTTTCAAATATTGTTTTTAAAAAGGGTTCTCCATTAAAAGTTGGTAAATTACATTTTTTGAAAAATACTTCTTTTATTTGAAAAAATGAATTTGTTCTCATATTATGTCTGAGAAACACATAATATAGGTGTTAAAATTATATAGCGTATATAAGATTCCAAATTCAATTAATACAACTCATAACTGCATTTTGAACGGCTGGTTTGGTAAGTTGTGGTGTGCTCGAACTCAGTGTTGTGTGTAGCAGAAGTTAATAAATTACTTAAATGAGATAACATACTATGAAATCTTGGGGTGTTACAGTGTCCATATATAAGTTCACTTCAAATACACAGAGGGATATATATTTTAACTAAGAATCTATAAAATACATGGGGGGACTCATTCTATAAAAACTACTACAGAAATGAAACTTTAATACACAATATAGTGATCAAAAACATATAGTATATATTAACAAATAGAAATTATAAAAATTTACATGTGGTATATAATAAATATCTATTAAAGCCTCATATAGGGAAACCCTGAAATAGAATAAAAATACATAAATCCACCAAGAACTAAAGATTCGTAATAAGGGAAACCACCACCTCAATATATTAAATCTTGGAAAGAGATCACTATCAGCATCTAACACAAACAAAAACCAATAAGAAACACTATGAATTAACTTTTCACACACCAAGATCATATTAAATATGTAAATTTAATGCATAAACAAAAAATGTGTGTGCATAAGTCTTTTCCATGGTTGGGTAAAAAGATACCTAGTAGGATGCCCCAATATCATGATAGAAAGTTAGTACATAAGTAAACATAAAAAAGAATAATATCGTGATAAAAAATATTTAGATGTGGATAATGGATAGAAAATATAGGGACACATGGTAGTCACCATTATCAAATCTCATTTCCAGATTCGTAACCCAACTCCACTAAAGAACATGTCTCATATATAACCAAAGAATCTTATCTTAGCATAAGACCCAAAGTTTCTAAATATGACAGCTCAGTTATATGTCACACCTTGATGAAAAACCATGTAAAATAATCAATCCCATTTTAGCATGGAAAAATCCATAAATTTCACATACTAATGATAACTCATGAATATCATAAGACTTGTAATATCTAAACTACCCAGTATCCCTTCGAACCCGCGTTACCCCTATGAAACTATAGTGTCAAGCTCACACCTCATTGTAGTATTAATATTAGTTGAAATGGTTATCCACCACATGTATATAAGGAAATCACCATGTGTTAAAGGGGGTATACCCACCCCATTAGTCATATATATAACCCTCACCTCATCATCGAAATTGGGACAATGGGTTTACCAACTCCTATGAAAGACTATAATCCTCAAATTCTACTAAAAATTATTAGAATAGACTAATTGTTCTTCTAATTATGACAGGTAGAATAAAATATATATAGAATATAAAGAAATAAAAAGTACATGGTATGTACTTATAATAGTTATGGAATAAAAAACCTATACTGTAGTTAGGAATATACAACAACTACTTAGTTTTTCAACCATTGAATACACAGTGTGTTGTATAATAACATCATTTTTTAATCTAAATAATAACTCATACATGTACTCAACAGCCTGAGTCAAGTTACTTAAACAGTGTGTCACATGTATGATCACAATTTTTATGACTCGAGGGTTAGTTGGGGTGCATCATTTTGAGACCTGGGTCATGTAAACCACTGGAGATGGAATGTGTTCCTCCAATATATTCTATATACACACGTATGAACATCTAAGTGTGTACTCTCATGATTAATTATTATACTCATGATTGGAATGATAATATCCATTCAAAACATATCATTTATGTTAATATGTGGATAGTTGTGTATTTAAACCACACACTCTGAGTCATTTGGATTAGTACACACAATATGTGTCACTTTAATACACACCATGTGATAATTGACTCCCCATGTTTAACCAAATTTCTAACCCAAGGTAGGACACAAAATGTTTTTCATGGAGAAAAACCTTGTGATATTTTACAACCTTCAAAAAACAAGGACTTTATGAAAACCATACTTCATGTGTGATATTATACCATACATGTTGTGTAGTCAGGTTCATATCATTAGATCTAATGTATTCGTTAAATTCTTCACTTTCATCCTTATCCACACCTAATTCATCATGAGTTTCACCCTATAACAATATACATTCCAATTGTGTCTATCCACGTCACCATCATCAATACTAATTCAACTTTCATGAATTTTTAAACCTAATTTTCTTTCCCCTATTAAAACCTTTTGTAGAAAATTTTCAAGGACCATTGGACATTCTGTAATTATTTTCATGCCATGCCATTGAAATTTCTTCCCTAACACTATTCCCTATATGGAACATCTCTAATTGTAATCAATTGCATCATCATCTCACACCACGTTTTTTCAACTGATATCCAATGTGAAAGTTATGAATGATCAATTATCATGTGAAAAAACCAAGATCTGAGTGAGTAAAATAATGGTTTGTGGCTGGGGAAATTTTTCATCCACCCAAGACTATGATCATTTGTTTCTTCTTTGATAAAAGACTTTTTGAATCAATGAAAATGATCAAAAAATAATGTTAAATAAAATTAATTTATATATATTTTCTATAATAAATAATAATTCCCAACATAATATATCAACATTCAAGCTCTGATAATCCAAAAATAGATCCAATAATTTAAATAAATAGGATACAAAGTAAATTTAATGAATAATGTGGTATTCATGAATTTAAAATATCTTTCCAGGATTTTTAATTTTCTTCACTTCAATTCTATTGATAATGCCACAAGATTCAATAATCATTACTTTGAAAATTTGATGGTGGTTACATTCCAAGGGATGATCTCACTTGTCCCTTCTCTCATACCCTCAATTGATCTTTCTATGTGGAAATGGTTAAACCTATAAAAATATTATAATAGGGATATTTACAATAACCAATTAGGTTATTCTAGGTTATAATGATTGCTACACTACTATAAGAATGGTAATAGAAGATGATTCTCCAATTCCATGGGTGCACCTCTCAATCACCTGAGGCTAGCATAAATGTAGAGGGTTGAGAACGAATAAATAAGAGGTAGATTTCCCCTTTTGAAGATAATAATAAAAAATTATTCTATAATAACAAAAATCAATGTCCAAATAAAAAAGGGCCTTATAATTTAAAATTTAGGTATAAATGTATTATACACACAGGTTCTTTACTAATAATGTCCTAATGGGAAAATTAGAGTGATTCCCAAGTTGTAAACTCATATGATAGATGTCAATGATAGAATCCAGGTATTTTCTCAACATTTCCTATTGAAATTTAAAAAGGTGATACTAATGCGCTAGACCTAAGTGATTCTAGACACTATGTTTCTCTGATTTCCCATTCCTTTTATCATGTACTGTGAAGTATGAACGAGTCTTATAGGGGAACGTGTATGTAGTAAGTATGGTATCTCAAAGTGTAGTTTCCACCACACCCCTACTTTCCTATCAAAATATCATGTCTATATAGGTAAGAATATAGATTGATTAAAGTAAAATAAATAAACTATCATGATTAAAATATTATAAATCGTATTATATTCAGTCAAAATAAATAACTCCCTATATTGGGATGGTCCCCACCATCACATACCATCTCTGGGAATAGGTACATATTTATGTCAGGCTGAAGGTAATGAAATATTATAGCTCATTCCATCTAGCTGGATATATATATAAAATTTGGTATTAAGAATATCCTATGTTATAGGGAAAAGGGTATTTCACATTATCTCTAAAGACCATCCCATAGAATAAGGGAAAGGGTATTACAAGTCAAGGTTTAATAATATCCCATAGAATTGGGGAAGTGGTATATAGATAAAGTAAATTCAGCTCTTATCTCATCATTATTATTTAAAACAAGGTTTAATTTCTAAATAATTACATAGTATATATATCCCTTCTAATACGTATACCAAACTTCAAGTAAAATTTTAAAAACAATTAACAATTCAAGTGAACATTTCATGTAGAGATACCTCTAACCCAAACTTAAATTAAACATAAACAACATGCAATGGGTAATCTTTTATTAATTTATAGTAGCAATTAAACATTCCAAAATTTGAAAAAATATGATAATGCTTCCATGGCATGGAAATATGATGATCACCCACGGAATTCTTATAATTTAGTATAAACTCAATGAAAATGCATGTGTTTTTTATACATTGAAATGAGTAAAATGAGAATTCATTTATCATCAAAACATTCAATATTACTTTGATTCTCTCAGTCCAAATATTATGAAAACATGTCCATTAAGGAATATTATTGTGAAGAGTTATATTATTACCATAAATAGTTACAAAACCTTATTCATGATATGGTAAGGAATAGTACAAAACCATAAACTAGCTTGTCCATCATATGTCACAAGGGAAGATAGACTTCAGAAACACCACAAAAGAAAGAAAAAACATGTGAAGAAAAATTGTGGTCCTACCATAGATTTATGTTGGTATATATTTTGTTATAATTTTTTTGAAATAAATCCAAGGGATTTAGATGATTAAAAGATGTCATGAATTTTCAAAAGATGAGATACAATTCCTGACGTTAAAATAATATAATAATTATAGATATTAGAGAATACGTGGTCTCACCATGCTAATACCAATCGTTTATGGAAAATAAGAGCCACCAAAATCAAGTAGAAAGATTGGGATCTTCTTGAGAACATGATATTTTGGGGATAGGTTTATAAAAAGTGTAAATGAATTAAATGAGAATAATTCATAATCTCAAACTATTTGAGGTTAATTTTGGGGGTTAAAAGACTAAAATGGAACTTATTTAGGACTTTTTTAAGAAAAATAATGGGTACTTTGTAGAAGGTATTGAGTAAAAAATGGTTCAAAAAAACCACCTCACCAACTTATTCATTAAATGGTTACATAGTCTTGGACACTAGGTTCTTTGTAGTCTCTTTGCCAATGGGGTATTCCCCCTCTTCTTTCCCCTTCCTCCAAACTCCTCTATTCTCCTACTAACTACTCTTCAACAATAAATATTACCAAAATGGATTTAAATACTAATATTAAAATTAATTACCTTGAAAATGGGGTCATCGTCTTTACAACATCCCCACCATCGATATTCTTATCTAAAAGAATATTCAATTGGATTCCCAGGGAAATAAATTTGACACGAGGATTTTTATCTAAGATTCCCACTCTTAAGTATCATATTATGTCCTTATATATCACCAATTAAACAAAAAATGAATGACATTTCTTTATAATACATTATTAGTAAAACCAATATTATGGGTAGGATACTCTTGATTGGACTGACTAGATTCTTTCTTAACATTTTTTTACTAAATCTTCTGAGAGGGGTCAGGTAAGTACTTTATCGATTAAGAATCATGATAATTATTCTGGATGGAACTAAATTTAAGAAGAAAGGATAGATTACTAGAAACTTCCATGAATCATAAATGTGTTTTTAAAGGCCTTATATAACATAGTATTCACTTATATGTTTTGTCTATCCATCACTAATGTTAGTGAAATAAAAAGAAATACAGGGTCACCTACTTTGAATTTAGAGGGTCACCTTATATGGATGACATTGGAAATTTGTATCTCTGAGTTATGTTGAGATGTTTCCAAATTAATTTTACCAATTTTATCGTATCCTAGAATATTATAGGCTCAAATATGGAATATTAGCCTATTTCTAACCAAGAAATTGGATACTAACACAGACTTCTAAAAAATATCTGATATTGGGACATTTTTGTAGATGACTGGTAATTATTATTGTATTATAAATACACTAAGTAAAATTGATTCCCCATGAGACCCATAATTGAAGAATGAAATATTAAATAATATATTATAACATTTAAAAGGTCTTCTCTAACTAGCCATCAGTCTAAGGATGAAATGTTGTACTCAATTCTATGAGACAGCCTAAAGCCTCTTGAAATATAGACTATAATTGAGATGTAAATTGTGGAAACCTATCAGATATCATGCTATCAGGTACTTTTTGATGGTTCAAAATAAATATAACAAATATATTTTTAAGTTCATTGATGAAATAATACTCTTTTATAGGCCAAAAATTAACTATGCTAGTTAGAAGATCCACTATTACCAAAATTGTATCCTTCTTTTTAGATGATCTTATAAAACTATTCAATAAGTCCATTGTGGTTTAATCCTCCATTCATTATTGTAGAGGGAGTAACTAAAATTTACATATTTTATTTTGATTCCTTGCCATTTCTGGCTAGTAGTAGGATCATTTTGTTAAAAATCGTGCAATTCCATTCTTCGTGTCAGTTCACAAAAACTGGAAATGGATTTAATAGTAAATATATGTGTTCCCCAGGTGAATAAAATATATTGAAAATATTGTACTCCTTTAGTTAAAACTCTTTAATTTTACTTAATACCATGATCCTCCAATGTATGTATAAAAATAAATGAGACTCTTCTAAACATGTGTTAAGGGTCTCCCCCCCCCCCATCAATTATTTCCTGAATAATTATAAAATCATGATATAAAATATTGGAACCTAGAAATTCTGGAAAATAGATGATGAGGGATCAATATTTTCTAGGTTGATCCATTTTTCATCTTTAAAAACTTCCCATTTAATCATATCCATAATAGAAATCATTATATATTCATTATTACCCTCACTTACCATTTTAGGTTTGATTTTACAGCTAAGATAATCAAAAATATCATTAAACTTACTAAAAACATAACAGATGTCAAAATTGAATAAATAAATGTATTACATAAAGTTACATTACCTATTATTTAATTCATGTTGTGAGAAAAAATATTTCTGACTCTTATGGCCAAAAAATAGCCCAAATCATTCACCAAACACGTTAAGCTTCTAACTCATTAAATCTTACAACACATAAACCATTTTTAATATGTGGTTAGGATCCTTTTTTCCAGGAGGATGAAGTTTTCAAGAAACGTACACCAACACATTATGAACTTATATAAGAACCTGGCAGAGTCTAATTGAGGAAGCGTCATAGTATATCACAAACCATTCACATTTTTAAGGTATATTATAAAGGTGGTTTAGGTTAATTTCCTCTTCAATTATAAAAAGGAAAATTCACATTGATATAGCCACACAAATTTAAACTCTTTATTTTTTAGAGAAGTCATAAGAGCCTCCATTAATATAACACAAAATTTATATATTTTTCTATTTTAATTCAGTATAAAAATCTCCTCAATTTTTAAAACTTCTGTGAATTTTCATAATTTTTGGTAATCAGGGGTAACATTGTGTATAATGTGAATATTTCAAATTTTAAAATATTTTTATTTAAATAATATCTAGTATTAAAATTCCATTATAATATATTAAATAGGGTTATTTGACATTATGGTGGAATATAATAACATCCATGATATTACATTTGAATAAACTAGGTTTTACACTAGTTACACAGTATTAATTAAAAATCTGAATTAGATATCAAAGAATAAGATTTCATCTACATATGAATAAATAATTATTCTTGGGGATTGTGTAATAATAACCAGGTATGTGTAGATATTACATAAGTGTTTCACACTTTTCTACAAATTTATAAGAGTGACTCACTTAAGTAAGAATAATTTGAAATTTTCATGGGCTTCATATTAAAAAATTAATGTTATATAAGATGAAATATTATATATGGTATAACTCTAGGATATATTAAGATCCCAATTCCATATTGTATATATATCAAATTATATGTTATAAATTCAATGTAATCACTTGAAAACTTCTCCTTATGAGTTGTCTATTCTTCAATGTTTCCAATCACACAAATTCTAGGATATTCACAATTCCAAATCTAATTCATCATCCCAACATAGCATCTACCAATTCTAATGGAACCATAGGAATCATGAAAATATAATATTTATTGTCCAATTAAACCATAGTCCCAACACATGTTATAATATCCCTTAAACTCTACTTGTTTTGAAATACTCCATATTATGTTATATTTTGATTTCATAGATATATAACTATAAAAAAATTAAAATGGTTCCTTAGAGGCGAATCCCAGTATCCATAAAATCATCAATGATGCATCATTTTCCACCATAACACATTATTCTCCCTCCAATTTTTTATGATCCTACAATCAAGATTATGGACTCACCCTAGTGCACATTAATCCCCAATATGAGGCTATATTGTAAATCTAATGACATTGTGTCTCAACAGACTCCAATAGTTTCCATGATGAATTTAATAGGAAAGAAAAAACAAGATTTCATTATGCTTATTGATGAATAATAAATTCATCATGGATGGAATGAACATCCAGATGGGGGAATTTGGGATCCCATATGCATATTATCTAACTAATTGGTAATGAACTCAACAAGTGGGCCTTCTAAAGTTAGATCAAGGGTGGAGATTATCATGGGTGATTAAACGCATGATGATCAGTAGTTATTTGAGAGTGAATTGGAAACTTTTTAAAAATATTGGCGGAGACCACAATGAAATGGATTATCAATCCTATGATTGTATAGGATTACTTCCATTTTTGGTTTAGTTTCATTTTTATAAAAATTCAAATTTCATTATATTAATTTATGTTACCTTTTTTCCTTTCTTATTCTTCTATTATACATTTTTTATCATGATCTCTAATCTCCATTATTGTGGAGAAATAGCCCATGAGAAATACTAGGGGATCATCTTGTGATGATAGAGTCCTTAGATGATAATGCTAAAAAATTTTGATATTATTCTAGGACTAGAATAGGGTATGTAGTTATGGGAGGGTTATGATAGTTTCATTAATATAACTAATTTTCAAAATACTTCTTTTTTGAAAAATTATTTTCCCTCCTAAAATCAGTTGTCATAATATATATTGCATCCATTGTGATTAAGAACTAAATGTATTCAATTTCATGTCTGGGAGGTAAATTAAAAAGTGATATAATTTAAGGATCTCCCTCACTTTATAACCATATAGTAGGTAGATGTGTAGTGTACTTCACTATACATTCATAAATTTTTTTTAAAAGATAATGATTACAAAATAAGTGGAGTGTGATCATTGAGTGGAAGTGAGGATAACTAAAGATAAAATAAAGGATCATATAGGGGAATCTCTAATGGGGGTTGCCTTCATTTCTAATTCATTATGATATTAATTCATTAAATAAACTTTTTCTTTCCTTATCTACATATACCGCATATAAAAACATTCCTCTTTATTCTATTATTTTTATAAAACATAGAAATAAAAAAAATCATACGCGATATAAATGGGGAGGGACTGATAATAAACATAGAGAGATGACTTGGGTCAACCCTCTAGGAATCATTCAAAGGATTATAAATTCTAAAGTGTCCTCAATACCATCAACAAAGTTCTGTTGAATCACCTTTTGGAACTATCATTGGAGTGGCCAACATTCACTCGATATTTCTTCATTCTATGTAAATATAATTATTTCTCAAAATAACTAAAAATATGTAAAAATTTGGATTACAAAATCATTCATTTGGAATAAATAATTATATGAAAAAATGATTATAGATTTTTTAAAGAACTAATAGCAATTTATTGTGAAAATTGTCTAATTTGTCAATTAAATTAAAAATAAATTAAAAAAGAATAATTCAACTCGGCGTAGTAACCACAATGGTTACTACAATATTATGGATGAGAAGTATTCCATGTATACAACTATAAGTAATCCTTACCATTGGACTGGTAAGGAAAAAACCAACACTAGAAAATCATTGAAGAAGGAAGAAGTAAGTACCCTTAATGATTAAATATAAGAGATTAAGGAAATGATATCCAAGAACACCCTTTAACAGAAAAAAATACCAGAATAAATTGCGGAACCATTAAAATTCCCATTTATAGAATAAAAATCAATCATGGAATATGAACAACAACTAAAATGTCCTTGATAAACAATTATATATCATCTATATAAAGATCTAGAAGAATATAAAAACATAATTTTGGAGTTTTTCAAGGAAGTATAATAATTATTAGTAGAATAAAGTGGATATTATATCTAGGAAGAAAATCAAACCATTCCACCTTAGTTCAACAATGAGAACACGAATCATATATCATATGCCTTGGATGAAAAAGATATCACCACATAAGATATGTATAAATTTAAAATAAAAATTGTAATTTCCACTCCCATCACCATAAAATGTATTTCTAAAGACTTTATAAAAGAATAAATAAATAAATTCCAATAAAACAGAGGATGATTATTATTTTATGAATTCATTACATTTTAATATCATTAAAATTAAATTGTATTCTAATCTCTCATTCCCTATATATATAGATTTTATTGAATTATTGTATTCTATTGGTGAGTTAGAAAAATAATAGGCTCAATAAGGGATAACCTAATTTTATAACATAATGAAGGATCCCCTAGTATTGTCCATAGGGTTTTATGAGTAGGATGGTAAAGAGCTGTAACTCATTGAAGAATGACTATATCAACCGAAACTATATAAAAATCCAAATTATAGGGTAGGTAAGGGAACCTATATGGATAGTACAGCTCCTCAGGCTACGATATATGTGAAAGACCCTGGTATTATATAACTCCCATTACATAGTCTAAAATATACAAAATAGAGGCAGCAAGTGCACTCAATTTCATAGAGTTACCTCCACAAATAGTATAAAGTAATACCCTAAGAGAAAATAGGATGTATTTAATTATATTGAGTTGATTTCATCCTTATTATAATTGGGTATAGCCCACTACAATATGTAACTACAATAGGTATAAAACCATATATAACTTGGGTGTTCAAACCAAGAATATTCCCCTTTCTTTTCCTTTTTATTTTTCTTGTAAATATATTTTTTATATTCTATTTTTTCTTTGTAGGTTTTCTTGAGGAATATTTTAGGAGATTAACTCATCTCCCATAAATAATGTTCATTAGATTGTGTATTTTCACATCATTTATTGTTTTCTTATCAATTCATATTTCATAAAAAATTTATATAAGCATTAATTAAATTAATAAAATATATAAAGGCTAAAAAATTACGTTTTATAAGATTTGATTAAAGTCATTTAGTATAAAAAACATTGTGTTAAAAAATATTATTTTTTTGTTTATTGTGTATTTTAATATTAAAAATTAACTATAATATTTTTATAATATTTTTCTAATAAAATTGTTCAATTTTTTTAAAAAAATATCAACACTTATTTAGTTGATAATTTATATAATATAATATTTAAAACACTAAATGTTTAAAAAAATCATTTTCCTACAAAAACATTTTTTCATAATATTTTATTTTTCCATTTAAAAGTTAAATTCCTTAATTTTTTAATTGGAATTCAGAAAAATCAAATCACTTTTGGATTAAAATATCCTGATTTAGATTACAGTGAATTTTATTAATTCTTTTAAAAATGTATAATTTTTTGGAGAATAGTGAAAAATTGATGTTTTTATAAACACTTTCACTTTTATGAAATCATCATGATATAAGAATGAATTAAAAGTTTATTTATTGTTATATCTATAAAAAAAATATGTTTATGGATTAAAATACATCATTTAAGAATATTTTTTTCAATTTAAATACATATGTTGGATGTTTTAGAACCTAAGTAATGGTTTGTTCTTATAAAAGAAGAAAAATTATTCATTTCTATAATTAAGAAATTGAAAACATGCTTTCACTTTATGCTGGGTTTTAATGTCATATTAATCTACATTTTTTAATCATAAAAAAATAAATATCAAGGGAATTAATGATACACATAATATTGATGAAATTTCCTTTTTAAGTTTAAAATGTATTTGTTTCTAAAAAACAATCATTTCGTTAAGAACAAGTTTTTTAAAGTATAATTTTTACCCCTCTAAAAATATAATTCAGTAAAATCAATTTCATATATAGAATTAGAGTATCAAAATTATCTACTAAGGTTAATTTTCATTTTATCCATAAATATATGTTTCCAATTAAAAAAAATATGTTACTGTTGAAAAGGTAAATTATTCTACAAAGTCAAAAAAAATAAAAAATTCATAAAATATCACAAGACATTCCATTATTTTGTAGATAGTATGTTTCTTAACAAATGGTTACCCATTCCATTATTTTTCACTTTTTTGTCCATTTTCCATTTATGGTGACAAGACGTAAATTTTCTAATGTAGAATGAGAATTACCAAAATGAAAATAATATATTATTAATTAAAATATAAAATAAAAAAATATTGAATGCATTTTTTTCACAAAAATTATGTTGAAAAAAAGGTAAAAACTCATCAAAAGATCATTGAACCAAATCAACTCAGGAGTAGTAATCCTTTAATTCACAATCCCATTAGCCAATTTTTTTCCTTCGCAGTAGGTATGTGTAATTATATTACTGAAATATCAAAGATAATTCATTCAATTACTCCACAAGGCAGTCAGCTTCCATGAAATATGTGTAATTCCACTTCTGATAACTTGAACCATGGTGGTAGAATCACATTCAATCCAAAAGTTGAGGTATCTGCACTGATTAGAACAATCCACCCCAATAATAATACAGAGCATTATTGTATCAATAGATTTGGTGAAACCAAAATATCCAAATATGAATCCCATAGTTTACCCACAATGATTTATGGAGATAAATCCATAACCATAAGTACCAAGATTTCCCCTTTATGCACCATCCGTATTGCACATGATCCATCCAAGAAATGGATGCATCCACAAAACATCAAAGGTACTATAAAGAGGATAGTAAACAACTAAAATTACTAGATAATTTAGAAAAGTTAGATGATGAATGGAATTATCAAAGAATCCCTTTTAGAGATCTTTTTCATGTTTAATATTAGTAAAAATAGAAGCCAAAACTGACTGAAACTTGATAGTTTTTTCATCATGAACCAATTTATTCTGTATTGTCCATATATAATGTATAACCTCAAAACTGGCCATAATAAATAGGTTGATGAAATTTATAGATTCATTCATTTAAGAATATGATATTTTATAAAATCTACTATTGGAGTAACAATTCCAAACAATCCATATTAGCATACCATAAGGTTGAGGCAGTAGTGCATCCAAAGAAAAAATGATCAATGTCCTCCCTATACCAGAAACATAGAGATCATCTAGAAAAAAGGATAATGAAAACACCTTACAAAAAAATCAGTGGGAAATTTTGAATACATGATTCTCAATGAAATAGAAGACCTGGATTGTAGAATAAAACTTATTCTCAAAACATTTTCCTATTTATGGGAATTCTCTTCCATTGCCTCATAATAGAAGGCATTTTAGGATATAATCCCATTATAGGTAGGATCCCAAACAAAAATAACATATTTGTTGTTTAATTTATAATTCATAAACACATCCTTGATATTAATGGGGATAAATCCAAAGAATTATCTATTTCATCTATATTTGAGGCATTTTTTCAAAATATGTATCAGAAGAGTTGAGAGAATTTAGAAGAGGCATACTGGCCCAGTTATCAAGACAAAAATTTATAGAGGAACTCTAATTTTCCAACCAATTTTAATTCGCATAAACAGTGGAGAAAGAGTCCTTAAGGGAAGGCTGAATGGAAGAATACATATAATTTAAATTCCCAATATTGATTCTAATTAAGAACCTTCATCTCAAAAAATAAAGATACATTGAATTCTCATTAATAATTCTTTTTATAAAGTTAGACTACTATGATTCAATAAATTTTCATATATTTTTAATACCCAACCAAACTTGATCAATTGGATTATAACACTACTTCCATGGAACAGTTGTAATTTTTCTCTAATGAGTTTTTCTAATCTAGGCAAAAAATTTAATAGAGGTGTTAATACTTATATTTAGATCATTCTCCCATCTATAAAACAAAATTGAGTTAAAAAATATTGAGACAATCACCTCTTTGACAAGACTAACTGTTCCATCTATTGGGAGTGTCTTACCCTTCTAAGAAGCTAAATGGTTTCTGACATGGCTAAAAATGTGTAATAAATTCCAAAACACATGGTTTTACCAAAAACATAAGTACACCATAATATTTGAAGGGAAACATACCTTCTATAATTCCCAGATCTCCAATGATAACCAATTTCCTAGTTGTAGTGATATTTTTTCCAAAAGTAAAAAAAATACTTCTTTTAACCAATCTAGTGCCTCCAAGACTTTCTCATAATAAATAAGATCATATTTAATGTTATTGATATTTCTTTTTTCACCATGAGTGAAAATAATGATGTCATCGGTATATAATAAATGATTGGGTTGGAAAGGACTCTCACAGAAGTGATGGTATTATGTTTGTCATTATGTGTCACACTAAGAAGGAGCCTACTCATGTTATCTTTAGAAATAGAAAAAATACTCTATGGAAGAGGATCACCATTCCTAACTCCTCTTGTATATGTAAAGTAGCCCTTAGGATATCCATTAATAAAAACTGAATTCTGTGCTAAACTAAGAAGGATTTTAACCAAATTAATAACAATTTAATCCAATCTAAAATTGATTATCACATTGAAAATGCATCCCCAATCCATGGTATCAAATGATTTTATAACATTAATATTAAGAGTGGTATTACCTCCCTTTATAGATTTCCAAATATTATTAATGCATTTAGAGGCACTAATAAGACAATCCTGAATAGTATGACCCTTTATGGAGAAATAATGGTTAGAGAATACAATTTTATTAGAAATTATGGATAGATTATTGGAACGAATTTTACATATAATTTTATAAATAGTATTTAAATTGCCACCAATATGAATAAATGAATAAAATTCATATTTTCCACTTTGGGAATGAGAGAATGGAACTAATCATTAATTCCCTTTTCAACTGACCACCCTTGAAAAAGTTAATAACCATCCTAAAAAGATCACAATTAATGATCTCCAAATATATTTGAAATAAGGCATTTTTAAAACCATCTAGACCTATAGAGCGTCCATAATTTAATTTTAAAATATATTCCTTAATCTCAAACTCTTGGGGAATTACAGTGAGCTTTGAATTTCCTGCTTCATTCAAATGTTTTAAAGTGATAACTTCCATGATATCAAAAGAAATATTGGGACCACCAAAGATGATTTTGTAAAAATACCCAACTGTGTTCATCCATATCTTCTCTATTATTACGAATCTCCATGTTATTATTTTAATGAACAATTTAAGTAAGGATTAATTATAAGTAATGTTTTCCTCCAAGTGAAAAAAGATATCATGACTCCAAATTATCAGTCACTTCTTAAGAAATTAGAGCTTAATAAAATAGGCCTAAGAGTCCTCCTTCTATCTTAAAGAGTTACATGTGTCATAAAAATTTCTTACATTTCAGTTGTAACTTCTATAAAATATTAAATCTGAACATAAAATGTTGACTAGAGTCACTGATTAAAATATTAACCAAAATATGGTGATGGTCTAAGTTCAATCTCATAAGGGTGGAGCATAAAATGGAGGTAAACACATCTTGGGTCACTTCATTAACAAAATACCTATCCAATTCACTGGAAACCACATTATTAGGATACTTATTATACCAAGTGTATTTATAACCAACTAGGTTTACCTCAGGAATACTACAATTCTCAATAAAATCATTTAATTCCCTAGTTTAAATAAAATAATTGACTGAGCCTAACCTCTCATCTGAGATTAGAGTGGAATTGAAATCTCCAATGACATTATAAGATCCCCTTATAGTGTTGTTAAGAGTATAAATGCTCATCCAAATATCTCCTCATTCATGATAACCATAATGATGATAAGTTAGGAAGAAAAATGTGTCATCCCAATAAAAGGTAACTAACAGAGACCATATACTCATTAGAACATATAAGAGAGACTCCAGTAAGTATCAAATTGTTAAAGACTGAAATCTTTTTTATATTATTACTGGACTGATTAGAACATATCAATTGATATACTAATTTGTGAAGAACATTAAACTTGTTGAATAAAAAAATATTCAGCTCCAAAAGACCTATAAAATTGGGATTATGTTCATTGATAAAGATACTAAGAGAGTTCAATATAGTATTGCTAAATAATCCCATAAAACTCCAAAACATAATCTTCATTTAAACTTATGTTTGGATCTAAATCCCACATTTTTCTTACCACCAGAGTTCTTGTCTTTAGCTGATATATTGATTTCAATAGCTTGTTTATCATTCTTTCTTGGATTGGCCACTTTCCCCTTTCATGAGGTTCCATCCATTAGGGATCCCATTTCCTTAAGTGTGTCCAATGGATTAATAACATCATGGAATTGTACTTTATGACTACCTTCTATTTTGGGGGATGATATGGGAATTTATTTACCATGGAACCCATTTTATAGTTCATTCAAAACTAGAAGGCTAGTATGGGTGTCAACATAAGCAAGAGATGCATGAATTTTCCTAAAATATGCATCATCTTTTCTCGGAGAATAATGAAGAGACTCAGTCATCTCGTCCTATATATAGCACCCATGAGAGTGAGACTTTGTCACCATCCCACTATATATCACTAGGTTGATAGTAGAGTGAGGATTCAAACTATCTGTAATCTGTATAGAAGTATGAGTGCTTTCAGACTGAGAGTAGTTTGTTCATTCGGGGTTCCCACTTAAAAACCTGTGGAATTGTTAGTAATGACTATTAACAGAACCCAAAGAAACTAAACCATTTGAAGAACAGAATAGTGGATAAACATTCCGGTAAGACTTAATCTTCTTTTCAAGAATGTGGCTAAAATTATGACCATCCACGGACTCAATTAATAAATTGATGTCTTGAAAATTTTCATAAAAAATAGCTTTATATTCATTATTCATAATTTCATAACCTTCTATATTACTTGTAGTTAGAGTATCAAGATTATTATATACAAAAAATAATCCATTAATTTGAAACCACCTAAGTAATAACATCATCATTTATCGTTCTAGAGGTGATGAATGGTTTTTATTATTTCAAGGCTTCAACAAATTCCCAAATATCAAGAGAAATTCCAAGAAATTTGCTTTTATATTAACTATATCTGATACCATTCCTTCAATAAATGTCAAAAAAATATTCTTCACTAATTTTTAATTTATTTTTTGCCCTAACTGAGTTATTTTTTTTCATCCTCAACATGTGTATCCCAAGACATTCCACTATTCCTTTTTAAATGAATGAAATTTATCACTTTTTCACCCACTTCCCAGGGTCTACCTTCCTTCTATGATCATATTTATTTAATGAAAAAAATTCTTTTTTATTCCAATTGATATATTTCCATGAATTAGAATCTCTATGAGAATTAAACTTCTTGTGAAAAGCCCTTAAATAACAAATGTAATGGCCAACAACCCTGTATAAATCATAGAAGGGTGGCATATATTTAAACTCGGTCTTTACCTCATCCTTATGATCATCAGCAGTAAATTTTATCACATCAATAAACTTCATGTAAAATTTTGCATCAAATAAAACTATTTAATATAACCTCATGGAACCCTAAAGTGTACGATGATCAATTTTCATGGGTACAATAATACATGATGAAAAATCATTTAAATTTTTGGGCTTCCAAAACACCGAATTTATGCCATGTAACCTTACCCAGGCTTCTGATGTTGAATTAATTTGATTAAATAGATTAAATTAGATATTACATTTAGAGACTAAAATAATTATAGTTTTGTGTTGAAGACCCCCAATCTTTCACCCTAAATCGAGATCATTTTGATTCTCTTTAATTATATAAAAGAAGTCATTCCTAATCAGTATCATCTTTCAATTATTTTATCCCCATCAGTGACCTATTATTGATTTCATATTAGTGAAATTCCATAGTTTTTCATGATTTAAATATATGAAATACCCAATAATTGAGAACATTTATTACTGAAACTTTTGTAACAATTCGTCTAGATATGCAACCATTAAAAAGATTCCATCCTCTAATTTTTTGAAAGTTGAATGTTTAATAAAATCATTTTTGGAGGAATCATGCTTCAAAAATACTCTAAAAATGTTATTCCCATACTTTTTACCATTATATAATAATAATAATATATATTTTTTAAATGGTTGGCTTATACTGGTTCTTTTATCTCCAAAATACCAATCAAAGGTATCTTAAGGAGTTTTCCTAAATAATGTGGTAAAAACCCCTAATCACACTTTTTTTATTTCTATTTTTTTCATCATTATTATAAATTAATTATATACAATATGACCATAATAATATAATTAAATCAATATCGTTGTAACAAAAAAATTATTATTTTTATATGATAATCTTTTTTATATTTCTTCAAAAAAATCGGAAATTGAAAATGATGCTCATGTGTACATGTCGACATACTCTTCCATAGATGAGATGTTTTTTCATCACCACATTAAATGGATGGTTCTAACAATTTACCTAATGATGAAATATTATATTTAGGAAATTATTATTATTATTAAAATGAAAAAAATAGTCTAACTTTCTTTATTTTCATTCATTGAAATAATAAAATGTGGAATGTGAAGACATGAAAACTACCACCTCTATGGTCGATGTGTTTCCAAATTCATAGACAGCTTACATAGATAGTTCTAGAAATGTATTTGATAAATATATTTGCGATATTAAGGATTAAAATATTTCATAATAAGATACTATAAGGAAAAAATTTAATGATCATTATAATGTGACCTATTGATATCTGTAATTAACTCAAATCAAGCTTATCATAGATACAATTCACATGAACCATGCCCATGGTTTCCAAAATATTAAAAATATATCTACATAAATAATTGAAAATAAATTATTTAAAACACCTATTGTAATCTGATAATGATAAAATTTGATTCAATTAATTTATTTTTACCTCACTGTTATGAAACACTTACTAAATAATAGAAACTGCTAACATCAAATAAAGAAAATAAATACTCATTAAATAATATATATATATATATATATATATTTAATGATTATATTTAAATAATATATAATTTAATAAATATATGTACATGAATAAGGTTATCAAATTTGTTATTAATATTATAATTTCATTTACACATAGCATTAAATAGATTTGGTGAATGCCAGGTGTAAAAGGTAAGTGTTGCATGTCACAAATTCCCTTCAATGAGACATATTTTATAATATGAACCAATTATAATTTCTATTGTGTATATAATGAACCTTTTAAATATTTTATGATCAATATATTTATTAATGGTATTTAAATTTATATTTCAATCTTCCACTTCCATGGTATTTTGGATTAAAATTTACCAATGTAGTATGGGTTTTTCTACCTATCTAACTGTTTTTATCAGAAATCTTTCTCATCCTTATAAATATTTTTCTTCCATCCAATATTCTCATTTTTATTTTCAAATAAAATAATGGATTATTTCAAGTATCCTTTATATTTACCTTTCACTACTTTCAAATGGTATTCATGTTAATATTTTAATGATGTGGTTTTCAATAAAGATATTTTCAAATAATATTCACATTCATATCATTTGTCCTTCCCTCCACATTTGTGGACATAACCCTTATTTATTTTCAAAATTAATTTTTTTATTTATATATTTAAATTTTGATTTTAAAAATTATTTTTATCATCTTCTATAAAATAATATTTTAGAGTGTCTTGTGACCTTATTTTATATTAAATTTGATTTTATTTACAAATGTAAAAGGGATATTCATTTAAAATTTTTAATTCTAAATCATTTTCCCACAACTTTAATCAATTTTATTTAAAATAATTCCTATCCATATTGTAATGTTACTTTAAAAATAAATTCAAATTCCTTTTTATTTATAAAATATTTTCTAACATGGGTATAAAAATTTGAGAGGTTATTTATTTTTCATTATCCAAGTAAATTCTTAATTTCAATATAAATTTATTTCTATTCATTGTCAGCATAATTTATATTTTATTATGTTTCATTGGGGATATGATATAATGATACAATACTCATAGTTTCTCTATATGTATTTTTATCACGTTTATTCATTTTGTGAATGTGGAAAGTTTTGACATCTCATATGTTGGTTATTATAATGTGTATGTGTGTTGATTACAAAGTCATGTTGATTAAGTATTGTATTTTTATCTATTTATTTCAGATGATGAATGAATTTTACATAATTAGTGATGGGAAGGAACCAAAATTATATATCCCTTGAATATATCAGCATGAATCATGAGACAAACAAGTTTTAGTATTTGTTGTATGCCTACCCATTTATTAATAATTTATTAGTTGAGGACTGGATGGTATGATCAGGATATCTGGACAGGAGGCCTAAATAGAAATATCATGATTTCTTGGAATGAGACCATAATAGTATGGTAATTATGTATTGTCATGAGTCTTTAATTGTAAGATCATGATTTCTTAGCATGGTTCCTTTACAGTGAGATTTAGATTTTTGGAATTATACATTCTATCACCCTAAAATAAGTTATTGTTATGCATGTGAATATTTAAATTACTATATTATATATATATTTATTTCATGTTCATGTTATTAATTATAATGAATATTTATTGATTGTTTTATCTTCCATATTTCTTACACCTTTTTATGTTTAATAGATTTTGTTATATACTTCCCCTTATAGTGCATCTTAACTCACCCTTTTATTTTTTTCTTTTCCCTTGGGTTCTGAGATGGAATCATTGAATGAATTCAAGGATGTAATGAATGGAATGATAATGTTTTCACAATTTTTATTATTATATGTTTTAATGTTTCCAATTTAATATAGAAAACATATACATATCTGGTCTCCCAGTATTTCTAAACTATAAAAACCTTTTTAACATGATCCCATGTATCTTGTACTAATGTTACTATATAACCACAAGCTTTGAGTTACTAGAGTTTGGGTTATCATAGTTGGTATAAAAATAGGTTTTAGATAAATTTATCAGTTAGGAAGATTACATGATTGAGGTATAGGTATTCCTTAGGGTTTTATGAGATTTAATGTCAATCAAATTCAGGTTATTTAGAGAAATATAAATATATTTTGAGAGTATATAATATCATGTTATATATTGATTGGTGTGAGATTTTATGTCGTTTGGGGATAAGGGTTATGTTGAACTCTGAGAGAATAGGTCTCCATGAGTTTTGGTTTTAGTATATAGTAAAAGAGATCTTGATTTGATTATTATTATAAATTATGTATAGAGTATATTAGTGGAAACGTTGTAGATAAATCTTAATATTGGAAAACAACCTAAAATGTTGGTAAAGTATAAAGTGTGTGACTAGAAATGACATACATGACTAGATACAAACAAGTGGGTGTAGGAATTTTTTTATATGCACGTATGGGTAATAGTCATGAAAATAGTTGGTTGGATATTAACAAGATCCTCACTTGGTGAACAAAAATTGGCCCAAACTGCACTCCTAGTTTGACACTCCAAGGGGATATTTTTTGGATGTTTCGCATGCCCTTTTAATACTATTATTATGGATTTAAATGGAATTGGATTATTTAAAATATATGTTCTTGTATTGAAAACATAATAAGTAAATTACTATAAACAACCTATGTTAAAATTAAGTAGTTATAGGATGATCAAATTACATCATAGTTGAACTAAATGTATTTTAGTTTAAAATGAAGGCTTAATAGGAGAATACATTTTATGAATGATTTTCCATACTCAAATGATCATTTAATCTAATTTTATTTTATATTATCATAACCATTTTTTTGTATTTTTTTGGAATCATGATCAAAAAAATTTTGTTATTAAATGCGAGTCTCGAAAAGCACATAATACTATTAAATATCTAAGGAGGGTTATTTGGAAAAAATCATTGAAAATATTAATATATAAATATTAGAAATGATAATATGAGTTCTATAGCCTTACTCAATATAGTGATTTTTAAATTATATCTTTAGTTTTTTCAATCATATGGATACTCTTACCTATATTAATTAGTAAAATGTAATTAAAATTATGAAGAAGGAATTTATTTAACAGTGTGAATATAACACCCTAAGATCCTAGAAAGTGTAATTACTTACATAGAACCTATATTGAATAGATTATATTATCTGAAGCACAAAAAACAAATTAATGGAATTATTTCTCATAAAGTAATATAAACATTAATAAATCATGAAAACAAAATGTAAAATATAATTAAGAACATTATAAACATATTAAAACCTCAAGTAAAAAAAAGGTAGTCAAAATGATTTATTTTAATACCTTGAAAATATTTATTACTGTTTTAATGAATAATTATGTGTTTTATAAAACCAATTAATTCAAAAATAATATTATTTTTATACGATAAAAAATATTGTCTAATAGGAGGTGATTAAAATAATTTAGTTCTAAAAGGCATGTTTTTTGAAGTATTTTATTTCTATATATTTTTCATTTTTATGTTATAAATTAAATTAGTCTTTTTTATTTAGATATTAAAATTAATTAATTTACAAATAAATATATTAACACTTTTTAAATTTATATTTGATATAAATTAACATTTAGGATGCTTAAGGTTTTAAAAAGTTATATTCCTATAAAAACTATTTTTCATTCTATTTTATTTTTCCATTTTAAAGTTAAATTCCAAAAAAATAGAATATTAAATTTGGAAAAAAAAATTATATTATTTTTTCATTAAACAATTCAAAATAAGATAAGGGAAAGTTTTTGGTATTTTTCTAATATAGTTAAATTATTACATGAATATTGAAAAAAAATATATTTTTATAAATACTGTAACATATATAAAAACATCATGATAAAAGAATGATATAAAATTTTATGAAATATTTTTTTAGAAAAAATACATGTTAAAGAATAAAAAAATAACATATAAAAATATAGTGTTGAAATTGGAAACCTATCATTGAAATTTAAATCCCATGTGATGTTTTATTCTAATTAAAAAAATATCCTTTTATTTAATTATGTTACTATTATGATACATTGAATTTGGAATGGTTTCTAATATCGCATAACTCTATTTTTTTAATCATTAAACATTAAATATTAGGATAATCAACATTACACATGATTTTGATGTAAATTATTATCCATCCTTAGAAAGTATTTTTTTTCTAAAAACTATTTTTGTTATGTTAAAAGTACATTGAAGAAAATAATTTTTACCACCTATAGAAATTAAATCTAATAAATTGGATTTAATATTTTGAATTATAATATAAAAATGTATAATAAGGTAATTTAATTTTTAGACATCAATATATGTTACTAAGGTAAAAAATGTAAATGATATAAAAATCAATTATTGTAAAAATTATAACTATTGAGAAAAGGGTTAAAATGTCTCAAACCATATCCATTATTTGTGTGTATGAGTGGTATATAGACCAGGGCATATCCCTATAAATTATTCATCATTTTCAGGCATTTTCCATTGAAATTAGCTTGCCTTTAGTATAAAGTTATTAGTATTTACAAAAGTGCCATCCCTCCCACGTATAAAAGGGACACTTCACCACACCACTTCTACACATATATAAAACATCTATTATTTATGAAATTATGACCAAAATCCTTCCCAAATATCATTCCAAAGCTATATAGATTTTTTATCACCAAAGTTCCAATAAAAAAACTCTTGGACATGTCCCAGGGAGTGAAGTTAAACAACTTAATCTCTCCTTTTTAATTTCTAATATTTTCATTATTCCTATACCACACACAAATATATTATACCCATAATAACATAATTACATCAGTATCATCATTATTCTAAAATATTATTTTGTTGGAAGAACAACTATTGTTTACCCTTCTCCTAACCATTAAAAAATGAAAATGTCTATTGTTTAAAATCTTAAATACCACCTCCGTAGATGTTTTGTTTCATTTTTCTTATCCACCATAAATGGATAGTTATAAGAGTTTATTTACTTATTAAATACTATATATATGACATAAATATAATTCTATTAAGATAAATAATTTTTTAACTTCCTCTATTTCTATCTGTGGAAAATAGGAAATGTCGCTTGTACAAACATACAGACTATCGTCTCCATTTACGAGGTGTTTCATATTTTATCACTGCCATACATGGATAGTTCAAAAAATTGATTAATATATTTATATATATATATATATATGGTATTAAGTAGTAATATATATCATGAATTGGATTCTATAAGGAAAAGACAATAATTAATTATCATTATAATGTAACCAGTTGATATCATTAAAATACTTGAAACAAGATCGTCATGGATTATATTATCACCAAACAAGCCCATGATTTCCATAAAATGAACATTTATATACATAAAGAACTCAAAACAACTGATTTAAAAAACTTTTATAATATGTTAATGATGATTTTTTATCAATGAAGGGGTTCTAAAACTCATATTATGAAAGAATCACAATTATTAACATCAAATGATAAAAATAAACATCAACTAATTAATATATGAGTAATGATTAATTATAATTGAAGAATAAAAATGGTAATATATATATGAATAAGGTTCTAAAATTAGTTATTAATATATTTATGTTTATTATATAGTGGTATAAATATTTTTCATGAAATTCATGATTAAAATTTATGGGATCATCATATCAAATTCCTTTTTTTATGTAAGTTTTCTATTATGAATTATTTTCATTTATGTTGTGTATATATTTCCTTATGAAATATTTTACCATTAATATCTTCATTAATGGTTTTTAAAATTCTATTTTATTTTTTCTTATTAAATATATTTTGATTCAAATGTTACTAAATATGTAAGGGTTTATTTTAGATCTTGCTTCTTTTGGTCAATAATATGACTCCTCCCTATCTATATTCATCTTCTCACCAGTGTCTTCCTTTAGTATTTAGTAATAAAAATATTTATTAATTATTTTAACATTCATATTTATAATTAACTATTTCCAAAATATATTCATATTAATATTTTAATCAATTATATTTCAATATCTATATTTTAAAATATTATTTGCATTCATATATTGTACCTTCCAATCCACATTTATGGACTCAACCCTTATTTATTTCTAAAATTTCATTTTTCTATATTTCTATTTTCAACTAATCTTTGATAAAAAAATTATATTCTTGATAATGATATTTAATGTGACTTGTGACATTATTTTTCATTAAATTTTATTTTATTTACAAAATTTTAATGGAATATTGTTTTAAAAAAATCATACTAACACAATTTCTCACCAAAATAATCAATTTCCCTTAAGAAGCTTCCTCTCTGAGATATAATATTTTTTTAATTAAATTTATATTTATTTTCTAAAATATATATCAAAAATATAAAGGGTGTTTCTTATTCATTCTCCAAGTAAATATTTAATATTATTCTAAAGTTGTTCTTCAACTATGTCATCATCCTTTAAAGTTTTATGTGTCAAATTAATTATATTATTTCTCCTGGTATATTAAAATCATGTGAATCCATTTATTATCTTGGTAAATTATTGGTATCACGTATGTTTTTTTATTACAATAAGGATACCTATTGATTTCCAAGGATTGTTGATTATGTATTTTATTGTTATTCATTTATTTCTCATTAAGAAGACACTGGACTTAATTATTGATCAATAGATATCATAGTTATATATTCCCTTCATGCATCAGAATGTATCACGATATAAACTACTTTAGGTTTTTAGTATATGTGTACCCATATATTAATAATGTTTTAGATAAAGCATTTAGTATAAGATCATGATGTCTTGACAATACGCTTTAATGGTATGATCATGATCTCTTTACATAAGTCCTTAAAATTAAAATTATGATTTATTTTAATGAGTTATTCATGGTAAGATCATTATGTATTGTCATGAGGACTTCATGATAAGATTAATATAACCTGTATTATAAATTCTATCACCTTGGATTAGGTTATTATTATCCATGTGATTTTTTATATTTTATTTTTCTTAGTGGATTTATTTCAATAAAATATTATTAGTTATATGACATAATTTTATTTTTACTTATTCCTACATTATTATCTATTGCTTATTTAATATTTGATAGATTTTTATATACACTACCACATTACTAAGTTTTGAATATCTCCCATAAAATGTTTCTATTTACATAGATTATAATGAGTGGTATTCAGTAAGACATGTTTAGATGTGATTGAAGTCTGGATATTTTTTAGAGATGATTAAGACTTTTTTTAAAATAAGAATTCTTTTGTTTAATGAAGAAAATTATAATTGCATGGGAAAGATTTGTGTTTTTTTATTTAAAGGTTATACATAATTATCTGTAAATATAAACCTTATGGGTTTTATTGTTTAAGTAACTCAATATTTTTTATTAATATTTTATTTATGGATGATTATGTTTTGATCAATTTTAATGGTATCATATCCAATATTTAATGTATATTTATCTTATCATCTCATCAGTGAATGTGGGTCTAGGGCATCACAGTGGAAGATTAATGGAGGGGATGATATTAGGAATTGAAACCAAATATGACATAGACATAGAGGCACAAAAATAGGTAAATAGGTATAAACAATAAATCAATTCACTATGTAACACCATTTTTATCTTTTCAGGTACTCCTTATTTTATGATTTGTTTATCATCCTTGTCTGGGAAAGTTTGTGGGATTTTCGGGGATAGATTGAATTTTTAAGGGAATATAACCTAATTTTTAAAGATGTATGTTTTTTAATTAATGGAGTCCAAGTATAATCATGTTAATGTATTGGAGGGGTTTTCCCTATGTTTTGGTAATGGATTGAGTGCTTTGGTGTTTTTCTGCTAAAAACTGGGTCTTTTTCTAACTTTAGATAGCTTATATGTCATTTAAAGGGACTACAAGGCATGTAATGTTCAATGAGAAGATACCATTAAAGAGTTTCAAGGTGTGAATGGTTTAAATGTCATTTAAAGGGTTCACATCATGTTAAGGAACAAAAATTGTTTTTTCAATAAAAAAGAAGATGCATTTTTTAGTGATTTCAGCCTTTGTGGAATACACTACATGTAATTGGATTACACACCATGTAAATGCCATATCCTATAGGTTTTAGGTGATGGTCATATAATTTATTTCTCATTCAAACATGAATCCTCCCTATCTCAACCCAAATCTCACCCAAGTCGATTTTGGGTGATTCCCTCCCATTGGGATGGCTTCATTTGGTGATCAATCATCAGGGTTGTTGTGGTCCACCTCTACAGGTAAGTGTTCCATCTGGTTCTTCTTTTCTTTGGTCATTTCTACAGTATTGGCTATAGTTAATTTTTATATTCATGATACAATAGTGTTTTCTACCAATCCTTTGATGATTCTTATCAAACATTGTCTTTCAAAGGATGATCTCATGGTTTCTAATCACCATTGTCTAATGAAATTATCTTTATACCATTTATAAGTAGGTGTTTCTATACAATGGGTTAGTGAAATTGTTTACTAATCATTATTGTAAATATTATATGTTTTGTTCAGTTTTTTGAAGTGATATGTTGTTTCAATGGTTTACTTAGAAAGGAAAATTCTTTTGGAAAGGAGGTTTTATTTGAAAATATATTTACTTTATTTAGAAATGGATTTTAAAAAACTGATGCAGGGTCGCTTGGATTTGGAAATGTTTTATAAATTTGTGGGAATGGTTTTAAAATTTATTTTTATAATTGGTTCATTGGGAACCCTCTATTTATTAGGAAATATACGTGGGTTCCCTTAGTGTGTGTGTAACCACTAGGAGGTAACATTTGGGATATCGATGGACTACGGAAGGACACGACATCAGTTAGGTATAATCTTATGCATGTTTTGGCTCTTGAGTTTCTAGTACGCATTGTAACATAATATAGGGAACAATACGAGGTGATTTATCATTTATGGTTCTTTAGCACATGATATTTTTATTCATGGATTTTTGCACACATGTTTTTATATGAGGTTGTACCACATTATGTTTTAGGATATGTTATTTTATGGATAATTATTGACTTGGTTACTAATTGATGTATGGATTTGAATTCCTAATTTTACAACTTCTACTTATAATATTTTTTGTTTGATAATATTAATGAGTTTTGTAAAACCAAAGTGAGAATAAATAGAAAAAAACTGGATTTATAAAATTTATTTCTAAAACTATTTTTGATTTAAAATCTATAACTATTACATTCTAGATATCGAACCATGTGTAGACTATGTGGTGGTATCCTACAAGGAATTGTTCTCACAACCCACTTTTCCATTACGAAGATGTAGGTGTTATTGAATCCATGGCTTACTTTCACCTATAGACTGGTCAAGGTTCGGAGCTCTTCTAATGTGTATAGTAGCACTCGGGTCGAATCCTCGGCAATGATACATTTTAATTTTCATTTGTTTTTAGTAGATTGTATTTTGATTTGAGGGGTTTCTTTGCAGTGCTTATGAAATTATTGATTGATTAAGATTGATTTAAAAAAATTATAAATATTGGGGGGAGTTCATTTTTAGGGAGTTAAGATTTTGATATCCTTGAGCTTCCCTTTATATTGCATTTAAATTAACACCCACTTCACAAGATAATGTTGACTGGAATTACTAAGTGTTAAGGCTTTAATCCAAGCCCTAACATAACATAGAGTTATAATATCAATTATATCTTGTTGATGGTACTGTATTTATGGTTCCAATAATCCATGGAAACTACACGTTAAACCAAACAAGTCATTAATCCCTAACATGTTAAGTCTAACATACATAATGTTAATTTGAAGAATATTCTTCGAGAAAATACTATCAATCACTTAACATCCATAAATTTGGACTCACCCCAATAATTGACTTACTCAACCATTAAAAAAGGTTTTAATCTGGTAATATATGTTAATGGTGATGAATTATAAATAGAACGAAAATAACGGGATAAGAAAATATTTGTGTGTCGAACACACACACAAGAACAATAATTAGAATTAAAAATTGAATTTAGATTAAATGAGGTAGTGAAAGAAGGGAAGGTGATTCAATTGTATTTAAACTATTTTAAGAACATTAATATGAAACTAAAAAATGTGGATGAGAATAAGAGATATTTATGAAGAATCTCTCATTAAAACAGAATTACAAAAAAAAAGACTTACAATATTACAAATGAAGAACAACACAAAATTAAATCAAAGGAAGAAAGGAGGAATGGTTTCTAAAGTAAAAAACATGAGTATGTAAGATCCTCCCAAGCATTTTTCAGAGACTTGGTCATTCCAACCTATACTCCTTTTCTCTGAAATGTGAACTCTTTTGAAGGATAGTAGGGGAATGTATTTATAGCCCAAGGAAGTGGACTGTTGGCATTCCCAATTTGTCCCTCCACTTGGCTCAACGATTTGGATATCCAAAAAGCCTAATCTCGAGATATATATTTCTTAAAAGTTGAACATAACAATTTTTTCCTATGTATCTAAATAATCAGAGTCATTTGGACATATGGATCCAAAGTTATGGCGGTTTGATTAAACAAAGATAAACTATCCATTTCAATCCAGACATTTTCGATGGCCAAAATTTGAATGGATTTTGGAATAGTAATATGCCTTAAAATAATAATTCTTTCTTAGAAAAAATCAGCCCTATATATCACCTATTTCACACTACAAATCATCAGCTTGATTGGATTCTTACATCATGATATATGTCTTGAATACTGTAATAATTTTATTTCCTAGATCGAATGGTGGGATGAGTTTAAATGAATCATTTGGGCCCATTTTATTTGGAGCTGGACCTTGACATTTTTATCCATGACTCCTTACATTGTACCCCAAATGTTTGAGTAGAATAAAGTAATTTGGACTTCTTAATTGATCCCAGAAATTAAATCTTCATAGCTGGTCCAGTTGCTTCACAGATTTTGTAGGCATTATTGTGTGGTCCGTATGGGCCTTCAAATGGAAGAATTGGTCCATGATCCCTTATAATTAAATGTTTCAAATTGAATTAGGAGCATTAAAATACAAGAACCAAACAATTTTGATCCGTAAGGTTATAGTTATAAATAAAATAGTAAACTAACACAATTGGATTACTTCGAAAAATGCTCAAAAATTATACCTAGTATTAAAACATTAACATTTCACACAAATTATGAACATTTCATATAAAATAAGTAACGGGAGTATATAATATGTTATTAAAATATCAATAACAATAGTTATATTTTAGGATACAGTTAAAGGGAATGGAATCTTGTAGCATATCAGCTTCTCCTTTTGTCTTTTCCTTCATTGTGGGGTGTTCTGGAGGTGATTGGTGGTAACCGGGAGACTTATTATTCTTAAATTATTTATAAATTATATCTTATCCAATTAGTATTGGATTATATGTACTTAGATATATCTTTATCTTTTTCTCATAATCTGTTTTATGTCCTATTTAGTTATATATATGGATTATTCTATTTTCTTGCTTCACCACACCATGTGATGGTCGGCTTGGGTGATTTGTTTGGTTGACCCGGGTTGGTCTATTACAATTTGGTATTAATGGAAAGAGTCATCCTAAATTGTGTTAACACTACCTTGGTTTGGTTCTCTTTCTTGGGTAGATATGACTTATGACCATCGGAGTTCAGATAGTAAGTGTGGAAAAGGGGCTTATCCAACTCACTTTTGCCACTGAACCTAAGTTACCATAGGTGTTCAAGGACTTTTTCTAGTCTAAAGACATAGTGTTTAGGGTCCTTAAAAATAAATTTATTAGAATTTTATTTATATTGTCCAAATCCTTTTTCGAAATTATTATATTGATAAAATTATTAATTTATTTAATTTCTTTTTATTTTAAATAAATGGTTTGAATTATGAAAGTGGTCCTAATATTTTTTAGAATGTTATCATGATCTAATTATTTATTTTCATATTTTTTTCAAGAAAATTACTTCAAAATAAGCTCTTAAAAATACGATAGAGGAAGCTATGATACAGGTACCTTAGGTAAATCCTCCAGGGGACCATTCTTTAGTAGAGGTGGTAATCCACACCATTTAGAAATTAAGTCAAATAGGTGTTGGGGACCTAAGAAATGTGGTGGATCATAGATCTGAGTTTACTAAGAAGTATCCACCAGTATTTCATAGTCACAAAGGAATATAATAAACTGATGAGTGGCTCAAGTGGATTCATAGGATCTTTAGTTTCTTGAGGACTCATGAAGACTTGAAGGTGGGATCTACTACATGTGTGATCGAGGGACTATGAATGGGATGGTGTGACTCTATTGTAAAAGCTATATTTCATGAGGACCTTGCCTAGGATTCTTTTCATAAATTATTTAATTATTAGTTTTATCGTAATATGTTACATGTGGAAAATACCTAGGAGTTTCTGACCTTGAAGTAGGGGGGTCAAACAATTATAGATTATTCTTCCCAGTTTTCTATGATTTTTCATCTGAAATGAGGGCTTTTCACAAATGAGTACCTAAATTCATAGATGTTTTAGTTAGTACTAAGGCAAAATATTAGTTCTATATTGATTCCCATGTGCCTTCCAAACATTGTGGAGGTAGGTGTCAAATCATCATTCAATGAGGCATAAATAATAGGAAAGATAGTTTTGAGTGGAGCTTCAGTTGATTTAGTTTCTATCCGGGTGTATCTTGTGGCTGGAAAAGGAAATTCAAGGGTGGTCAGTTCTCTTCACCGCCAGTTTTAGGATATTTTTTCAGGAAAATAGAAACATTATTACTATTAGTGTGGGAAGTATGGTCATACTTGGCCTAGATATATAGAGGCTCCTAAAAATTATCATCATTTAGGATTATTAGGTCATCTGAAGTGTTTCTATGAAAGGATTTCTTAAGGTAGTAAGTAAGGATCAACTCTCCCCAAGGGTTTGTGGGTTTTTACTGATGCTTCCAAGGCTGTTGAGTCAAATCCTCTGGCCAAGGAGGGTGTTCATGTGGCTAATATTGGATGTTTTTATGAAACTAAGTATATTCGAAAGTAATAAGAAGTAGGGCTAGCTACAGTTATATATACAATGTTTATTTCCTCGTTTATAGTGCAAGATTTGTTTGATAAAAGTGATACTCATTATTTTATATTTTCAATGTTAGTTGATGTGTTGGGATTTAATTTACAACTTATGGTATTCTTGTTAGATATTTATAGGCCATTGGGAAAGAAGATTAAAAAAGGTTTCAATTTTCCCACATATTGGGTGATGATAACTGACATTGAGGTAGAATGAGACATCTTGGTGCTTGATCCTGACATCTTAGACTTGATAATCATCATGGAGTGTATGATCATTGTTATAGACTAGATAGACTTATATCGACAACGGGTACAGTTATTATCTACTAATGGGGTCAAACATGACTTCCAGGGTGAGTGGGACTCCAGATTGGAAAGGGTTGTGCCTCTTATTCCTTATGGTAGTGTAATCTTGTGTTAGTTGTCATAGATATTTCATGATGCAATTCACCCTTGTTTGGGTGGCTGAATTTCTGCATTGGTGTGGCCATGCCTCATGGAATTTCTGGATTAAATTTTTGATTTACCACCCTAGAGAGATATTGTGATTACTATTGACCTTCTCCCTGGTATGTAGCCAAATTCTATGTCTTGTTATCAATTGGAACCTACTGAATTAGTGTACCTAATGGTTAAACTTGATAACTAAGAATCTACATGATTTATTCATCCTATAATTTCATAGTGGTATTCAACTATCCTCTTTTAAAATAATAATGGTGAGAGTTGTAAACTTTTTTTACTATTTGAAGATAAATTGGGTTAACGTTAAGAATAGATATCATCTTACAAGGATTGATGATCTTTTTGACCAACATAAATGGTCATATTGGTTTTCAATGATTGACCTATGTTCAGGGTACCATCATTTGAGGGTCTAAGAAGAGTATATACCTAATACAACATTAAAAATTTGGTATAGTACTTTTGAGTTTCTGTTTATTACATTCATTTTGACTAAGGATCCCTTGGTGTTTATGGATTGCATGAACTGGAACATTCATCAGCTCTTATACCCTTTTGTTATTGGGTTTTTTGATCATATTTTAATTTACTCAAAGTCATAGGAGGAGAACAAAGGCCATTTTTATATCATTATTCCAACCATTAATGATTATCATCTATATAGTAAGATCTCTATATGTAATTTTTGGATCTATTGAGTGAAATATTTGGGGAATGTGATATTAATGAGGGGAATCTCAGTGTGTCTTGAATAGATACAAATAGTGATGTCTTGGGGTCAGTCCATAAATGTGTGTGAGATCCAAATATTCTTAGGTTTGGCTAGTTACTTTATGTGGTTTGTTAGAGATTTCTCCAATATCACATCTTCTATGACTACTTTAACCCATATAGGTGTAAATTCTAAGTGTAATGACAAGTGTTAGAGATATTTTAACGATATGGATGTGGGTATTAATTTATTACCAGTTTTAACTCCTATGGAACCAATTACGGGTTATGATGTTTTCTAGGATTCTTTTAGAAAATGTTTGTGATGTGTCTTGAGGAAGAATAAAAAGGTGGTGTCCTATAGCCCACATCATTTATACCATCATAAGAATAACTACCCTACCCATGATATTGAGTTTCAAGATGTTTTGAATTCACTCAAAATATAGAAACACTACCTCCTTGGGGAGCATTTTATAGTGTATTATATTCATATGATCTAGAAATATATTTTCACTTAGAGGGATCTAATATTGTTACAGAGACACACATTAGAGTATCTTTAGACATTCAATATTGATATTATGTATGCTTAGGGGAAATTAAATGAGTTTGTTGATGTATGGATTTGAAAATTACTGACACAATCCATGAAGAACTTAGTGGAAATGTGATATCTAATCATATTGTTGGAAGATATGATCTTGAAAGTGGAAATTTTTGCTGTAAATGTGTTCTTGACCTCAATGAAAGATGACTAATCTTTTTATGAGGAAGTTCGTCTCGAAAAGGTGTTAAAAACATGATTCCAATATCTAGGTAAAATCCATTGTGATAGGAAGGCCTCTGATGAAGTGGTCTTAGTCTACCATTAGTACTTTATGCTTCTATAGTAGGTTGGTTGTTTTGTTTCCCCCGAGGTATGAGTTATTAGATAATGTAAATTAGTCATGTTGGTTTGTTCTCCCTAGGGATACAATGATGTATCATGATGTGATATGTTGGTATTTGTGGTGGGGAATGAGGTGGATAATTGTCCATATTTAATAGTGTTGTCTTACTTATTAGAGAATTGAGGAAGAACACCGGAGATCTATGGGTTTATTGCAGCCCTTACCCACTCCAGTATGGAAGGGGGATGATATTTCCATGGATTTCATCAATGGTTTTCCTTCGACACCTAGAGAGAAGTCTGAGATATGGGTGATCATTGTTCAGATCAAGAAATTGATGCATTTCATCACTATCAAGGAGGTTATGAAGGTGGAATATCATGGGGACTGATATATATGAGGGATTGTGAGACTTCATCGGGTTCCCACTATGGTTGCATCTAATTGGGCCCCAAAGTTCACATATAGGTTTTGGAAAGATTTTAATGAGGTTATGGGTTCCTATATTAGATTAAGTATGGAATAGGATGTATAGAAGGATGGACAGATAGAGAGGACAATCTTGGTTCTTGAGGATATTCTTCAGGTTTGTGTGCTTAATTTTGGTGGATATTGGAAAAAGAATATTCCTTTGGTTGATTTTTCCAATAACAATAGTTATCAGGCATCGATTAAGATAGATCCCTTTGAGGCATTGTATGGGTGGTCTTGTAGATATCACTTATTCTAAGTAGAGTTAGGAGAGATTTCCTTCATTAGGTAGAGTCTTATTTAGGAGACGAAAGAGATGGTGTAGTTGATTTGGAGGAGGTTGATCATGGAACAGATTCATAAAAAATCTCACTTGGAGCATCATGGATGGACATTATAGATTGAGTTTAGTGATGTGGTTTTTCATGGAATTTCACCTATATTGGTACATTTTCAGTTGGGTAAGAAGGGTAAGTTGGCACAAAAGTTTGTGGGGCTCTTTATGATTGTTGGATGATTAGAAATGGTGGCCAATCAATTGTACATGCCATATTTTTTTACATCTATCCCTGATGGGTTTAATGATTCAAAACTGAGGATGTATTCACAATATCCTTCCCAAATGATTGTATTCGAGGTTATTGACCCTGACACTGACTCCACTTTGGTTGAGAAGCCAGTTCATATTACAGATTAATGAGATAAGGTATTACAAGTAAAAAAGATTCAACTAGTCTTGGTACTTTGGTAGTCATACATGGGAGTGGGAATTTATGATGAGGCAGCAATGGAATTCACTAATTTTCAGTCTAGGAATCTGAGGGGTTTTGGGGGGGAGTTCTTGGTAGAGATATTATAACACCCATTACACTTTTTTGGTACTCCCTTGTTTATTATTTGTTTATCATCTTTGTTTGGGTAAATTTTAATAATTATTAGGGATATAGAGACATTACTAGAGAAAATTACCTAATGTTGGTGGATGTCTCTTGGTTTTAATTAATGGAGTCCTAGTATAAAAATTTTAATGGATTTGAGGGGTTTTAACGATGTTTGGAGAACATCATGTGTGCCTTGGTGTTTTTCTACTAAAAACTGAGATTTTTTCTATCTGCTGAGTGATTACATGTCATGTAAAGGGATTTAATAGCTTGTAAATTTCTCTACTTAGATTCTATGAAACAAGTTTGTTGCATGAAGGTTTTATATTTAATGTAAAGAGTTCACATCATGAAAATTACAAATTCAGGATTTTAACAAAAAGGGGACACATTTTTAAGTGATTTCGTCCTTCGTGGAATAAATTAAATGTCATGGGATTATAATCCATGTAAATTTCATTACCTATTGGTTTTAGGTGCTGGTCACCTGATTTATTTCTCATTCGACTCTATAACCTCCCTCTCTTAAATCAGAGCTCATCCTATGTGATTTGAGGTGAACCCTCCCTTCAAGATTGCTTCATTCAATGAGTGATCTTCAATTTTTTGTGCATATTTAGGTATGTGTTCCATCTCGATATTATTTACTTGGGTTGAAACTGTTGGATTGGATGCATTTTGTTTTTAGATTTTGTTTATTATATTGTTTCTATCAATCCTTCGTATTTTCTTATCACCCATTTTCATTTAAGGGATGATCTCATGGTTTTCAATCATTATTATTGATGGTAGAAATGTTTATACCATTTTGAAGTAGGTGTTTATATACAATGGGTTAGTGAAATGAATTTATTATCATTATTTTTATTTTACATTGTTTTTTCCACTGACATAAAGTGATATTTGGTTTCAAATGTTTTTTTGGAAACAAAAGTGATTTTAAAAAGGGTGTTTTCATAAATAATGTATTTTCTTAATTTGAAAATGGATTTTATGCACCAAATCAAATTTGTTTGCCTTTTAAAAAAATTTATAAAATTTTGAGAATGGTTTTGAAATAAATTGTGATTATTAAAACAATGAAAACCTTGGGTGAATCAGGAAGTAGACATGGGTAGCTTTAGTGTGTTTGGTTCCATGAATAGGTATCCTTTGGGATATTGATGGATTTTGGAAAGCCTCAATATTGGTTGGATCCTAAATTAATCATATCTATCCTATTTAGTGTATATTATTCATTTTTCCATAGGCTAGGTCTCAATATGATGAGCCTTTTCCTTTATAGTTATTTATCGCATGGTTGTTTTCATCATGGATTGTTGCTCATAGGTTTTAATATGAGTTTGAATCACATATATTTTCATAATAGTTTATTTCATGGATATGTGTTTACTTTTTTACATATTGATAAATGGATTTTAGTTATTCTTTTTTATCACTTAAAATTATCTTATATCTAGTTTGATTATATTAAATTATTTTAAGAGAACCGAAGGAAAAATGAATTTCAAATAAACTGGATTTACAAAAATGGTTTGAAAATATGTAAATTTTTTAATTCCAGAACTATTTTAGTATTGAGATTAGACGTTGTGTAGAATCTATAGTGGTATCCTACTATGATTTGTGATCACATCCTAATTTCTTCATTATTCAGTTGTAGATGTTTTATTGTAGGATACACCTAAAAGGAAGGGTATCTTATAACATACCTGATTCTCCTTTTTTCTTTTCCTTCATAGTGGGGTGGTTTATAGGTGATTAATTTCCATGTATAGAATTTTTATTCTTTAACTTTTTATACATTCTAGTTTGGATTGTCTGGATTGGATTGTATGGACCTCATTTTATCTTTTTCTTCCATTCGTACTCTGTTTTTATGCCTCGTTTCATTATATACAAGGCCTATTCAATTTTCTGCTTCTCCTTACCATGTTGCATCCAACATGGGTGAATGGTTTGGTTTTGTAAGGTTGGTATGTTACATACTATGATGTTTTTTTCTTATTATGGGGTTTTCATAGGGGTTTTTCATTTTTTTTTACTTAGATTATTTTCATATTAATTATAATTTCATTATAGAAGCTATATTTTTTTACCATGTTCTTTATTATTCCTTTCTATTGAATTTTATCTTTGTGATCTCCAATATCTATGATATTGCAGAACTAACCAAAGGAATATCCCAGGGGATAAAATTATGATTCTTCATAATCATTGGTCAATTATATTAAATCATTTCACATCTATTTTGGAATCGATTGGGGGTAGCTGAGGGTGGTAGTTTTGTGATTGTGACACCACTATAGATTCTCATGGTGTTTATTCTTCTTCTAATTATTTTCAATCCATTCACTTAGTTTACATGGAATAATGTGTGACCTTGGTGACTCAGGGATGAATGGGTTTTATTATATACTAAGAATGTTAGTTAATGTGCACTATTCATTGATAAGCTTCACAATTTTCTAACCATAATGGTGTTGGATGTGTAGGGAACATTGATATTGTTTAGTACATTATACATTCATAAGATTTGTAAAAATGATGACTATTTCACATATTGTGTAGTGAGATCAATGAATTTGGGTGAGGCTAAAAAAAGTGACTATGAAGGATCGAATATGATAATATATCATCGGTTATTCTTTTCCAGCTAATTCATTTTTATCACTCTAAATATTCAATTTTTGATAACTAATATTCATACAAAACATTGAAAAATGTCCCACCATACTTCATAATTTATTCATAACATAAAAATATGAAAAAAATCATAAGTGGGATAAATTGTGTGTGATTGAAAATAATCCTCTAGAGACAACCTGTGGTCACCCCACTAGGTTGAACTTATAGGATTAAAATTTATAAAGTGTCACCAAATACTTTAGTAAATGAGATATCATTGAAATTTCATTGATAAAGATATGGTAATACCTTATGAGACCTAGGAAGTGGCATACCTTAAATAAATTAGAGGAGAATTTTGAATACATTACAGATTCCACCTTATTAGGGTTAACTAAATTGCGAGATTTTGAGATCACATTCTTGAGGAACATTGTGTCCTTGATCAAGAACAAGAATTTATATAGCTAATTATATATAAAATATTTTCATGACATCTCAAAGACAAAAATAATATTGTTTTCATTGTCAACTCAATAGTTGGAGTAGACTATAAAATCATCCATAAGGAATAAAATGAAATAATATTGTAAAGGTGTAAAATCATGTTCATTATGGGCATAAAAACTATTGGAGTTTTATACAGGAAATAATGAATCTCTACTAACAATGACTATAATAACATCAAAAATAGGTGTTTTGAATGTATTTTTTTATAACCTAAAAATGTTGATAGCTATATCATTGTTTAATTTTAAAGAAATTCCTTTCACATTTAAGGAACTAAAACAGATCATTGATCTAGGTAAATGGGTAGTGTTTCTTGATCATAACTTGTTTAATTATATAATAGCTTATATAGAGATGTATATTTCCATCATTATTCTTGGATAAATGAACTAGATCACTAAAAAGAGATGTTATTGGAGAGATAAATAAATTAGACTATAGATCCTCCTATTCTATCTTAAATTCCCATAATTTTTTTGGAGCTATATAATATGGTGTAATTGAGATTGGTTAAGTCCTGAGTAGAAAATTAATAGTGAACTCCACCTCTCATTAAGGATCCTTGCCTAAAACCCATAGTGACTACATTTTGGGTAAAGATACACTACTTGGGGTAAATAATGTTATCATTTAGCTTCCACGCCTTCACTTATAAGCCTATCCATCATGGTGGTGATCTCCCCCACCTATATGTTGTTATGTCTTTATTTACTATCTTATATTTTTCATTATTCATAATGTATTAACAGAAAACCTACTTAATGAGATTGATATTCTGATCACATAAAAATTGATTCATTCATGGAACTAAGTCAATATTTCATTCCATAATAATATACAAGGGGTTGATGTTGAGACTCATAAGGTCCCATAAGATGACTAAATGATTCCATCACTAATATATAAGTTTAAATTAATCTTATTGGCTTTATTATCTTTTCTAGTTTAGTGAAATTAATTATATATCTGGTGACAAATTTAATTATATACCCTAATGGTAAACTCTCCAATTTGAAATAGAAGAGTTTTAATCAAAAGTATCAAATAAATCATAATGCAATATGGAGGATACCGAAATCAAACCCCTAATATTTTATGTCCCCACTTTATTTTCTATAGTGGACTACTCTACAATATACATTCCACCAAAACCCATTTTAACCCTATGTTATAAATAATTTGATGGATTACTTCACTATAAATAACAATCCATGAATCCCTTGTCATCCTCTTTGATCATATGTCCTCGATGGTGGCCTAAAACTACCGGTTAACAATTATATTAACTAGGACTATAATATTTGGGGTAAATTATGTCACTTTCCAATTATTTCGGATGAAATATAGTGGTAGAATCATTTTTAGATGTCCATACTAACCATCTTAGTGACAATGATTCACTTTAAAGTAATTCTTACTATTAATAAATCCCATGAACCCACATTAGGGGAACTGTAAATGATGTCTCCTAGAACTACGTCATGATTTTAACCCACTAATTTAATTTCCCATGCAATAAATAATCATGATAAAATATTCCCACTATTTCTTATATACATTGTAAGAATAATTTAATGAATCCCAACATGTTATTGATCTACCCACTATTATACCTCCCTTCGATTTCCTCTTAACAACTACAGCTTCCTTGGCCACTGAAGAGAATGTAAAAATGTAAAAGAGAATCAACTGTGTCTGAAATGTCTATTTCAAGCTTATATCAAATAAACTAACTTTATAATCCTCATATTCACGAAGATATAGAGTAAATAAATGGATATCAAGGAATTTTTCTACAAACTCCATAACAATCATTAAAACATTTTGGAGATTCATGAACACATTTTCCTTCACTTAATGTAAGGTGTTAGGTTATAATTTCTCCATGAAGTGCTCCTATAAATTATTCCATATGAAACATTAGTGCTTCTTCATGTAAATAAAAATTTCTCACCACCAGCACACTTCCCATTCCATAATGAAGGTGACTATCATCACTTGGTGTTTCTCTAGGATCTTTGTACTGTTGAAATTATGGTTGAAATGAATGATCCACTCTTCATCATCTTATGGAGTGGCCTTTCTCTAGAAAAATGTAGGATAATGAAATTAAAAATATTTCTATACACTAGATGTCATTGGTTCCTTTTTATGGACCCCTGATCCTGTAGTATAGTGAAATTTTTCATGCCCCAATAGGATCTGAGAATCAACTACGGGTCTAGAAGGCTACACATTCTCATCTAATCCATCCTTCTTGAAAAATTGAAGTTATCTAGGGAACATAATATACGATGAAGTGAATAAAAGAAAAAAATATTCCCTTTATCACAAACTTAAATTTCATAACTGTATTGAAAATATAAGGTTTACCCCCCCCCCCCCCCCCCAATAACTCGATTTTCCTTTATTTAATGAATTATCAAAATAATATTTAATAGTTTTCATAAAACAAATAGTCCTGTATGATTTAAACATAATTTATATGACATCTATAACATTATTTCAACAGAATAATAATAATAAAACTAGTTAATAGTAAGAATAATTGAACTCTTTCATTCATAGAGTCAATTATTTATCCACATTGACCTAATCATTAATAATTAATATATAGGAAAACACTATTTATTTACTATAAATGATTTAGTAAATATAAACCCACAATTAATACTATCTATAATCTAATAAATCACATAAAATCATGTTCCATATCATGATATAATACCAGTGGATACCTATCAAAACCTATTATGATGTGTGAAACGTAAGTAACTAGGACTGACTCAAATTAAATAATAATAAAAAGGAAGAAATAAAATAACTCCCACACCACCCCTAGTAACTCATGAATATATAATAATTATGTTATTCACTCCAATTTATGGGTTACTTCTAGATTCACGGTAGTTCTATGTCATGAATACTCTCACATATCCAATCCAACATCCTATAAATTGGGATCAAATACCATTTTATAATAACTATGGTATGACCACCAGAATAGAACCAGGATGAGTTTAAAAAATACCTTGTGTGCACCTCTAGATCACCTGATATTCAGGACAACATTATTATTTGACAACATATAATTGAGATATGGTTTTATCCATTTAAAACTAATAAAAAGATAAAGAAATTTCACACTAAATATTTGGTGTGACCTTTGGGATTGTTGTAAATTAATCCCCAACTACACCAAAACAACCATTGGTCCATTTTTTTTAGTCCACACTAACAAAATAGAAGAGAACATATAGATAAATATTCATACATAAAACTTTCATGTATGAAGCATATATATGTACTATAAAAATAAAAAAACGTAAAAAATAAATTAAGTATATAAAATATGGAATAAATAGTTATATAATGAGTAAAATAGCATAATTTTCATGTCGAAACTCCAATGAAGGACATCCAAAAGAACCCCTATTTATATCCTCTACACACCATCTAGAAATTCAAAAAATTTATATAAATGATATACCTCCAATTGGTATTATTCTCTATGATTTATTGATTTCCCATTACAAGGGTCACATATAAAGAGGTTTTCATGAGTCTTGTAGGGGTATGTGCATGGAATAATTATAGTAACCCAGTAAGAAGTCACCAACCCAACCCTGCTTACCTATCATAAGCTCAATATCATGTAAGAAAAAACATATATATTGATTATAGAAGAATAAAACCAATATTCCCCAAATATTATAAATACTATCATTTACAATCAAAATAGATAACTCCTTATACTTGGAGGGTCCTCACCTTCACAAGCCTTTTTTGAGAATAGAGAGTATTGATTTCATGTTAGTGGTATGGAAAACAAATTTCACATCCCATCGATGAATATATGTATAAAAAGATAAAGAATATTCCAATCCTATGTCATAGGAGAATGGTTATACCAATTCAGGTCCCATTATCTTTCCATGGAATAGAGGAAAAGGTTATACCAAGTTGGGGTCCAATCCCATCCCAAGGAAGAAAGAAAGGGGTATACAAAGGTGGGTCATTTTTATCCCATCTCATCACTATTATATAAAACAATTCATGCCTTCTTATTAATTTCATATCATCTATATACCCATTATGTAATATCCCATCTTTTTTCATTTACTTTCCTCATTGAATTTTGTGTCGAACCTATTTTTTTGGGTTTTCCTCCTTCTTAAACCTTGGTTGTCAAGTTCCTTTTGAAAATGATGATCATTTATGGGGTTAAATGACATAAATATTTTGGATAAATGTTTATTTGAATTAATGGATTTTGGGAATAAATTTGTAAAAGGGGCATGTGAGGGTTTCCTGTTAGTTTGGAAGGAATCATAGGTTCTTTGGGATCTTCTATGAAAGCAAGGATAAAAGATGTACGAATGAAATTTACACAAAGTTTATATGTTAAACAATGTGTAATTATCACTATGAAGATTTCATGAAATGGTTTCATGATGTTAAATGAGTACGAGTTGTGAAACAGATTCACATTATATAATGTTCAAGAAGGGTTATTTTAACCTGTGGTGATGTTCTTTTCAAAAAATCTCATAATATGGGATATAAATGAGGTGAAAGTATCACTTATAGGGTATTTCCTAGGTTAAAAAATATTAAAGTCTCTCCACACATATGATTCATTCTTAATTCATGTGAAACCTTCCTCTCCCAAACATTAAAAAATTTATTGGCAATTTTGGAGTGCCTTCTTCCATTCCATATGTCTCAATCAAGAATCTAATCCATGGTAAGTTGTTTTGCTTCAGTTTTCCACCCTCATCCATTTCCCTCTATTTTTGTGGTAGAATACATTGACTATGGTTTATTGAGGTGTTTATCATGACATTTTTTATCTAGGTTTCTCTTGAAATATTCTTCGCCATCTTCCTTTATTGGAATTACCTATTGTAAGCTCTGTTTTATCTCATGATAATGGTAGGTGTTCTAAAACTAAACCCTATGGTCTATTTCTATTGTTCAAGTGTGTTCAATATAACGACCCATACTTTACATACATTGTCAATACTTCAAAATTGAAGCACACTTATTACAACATATGATAAAACCACAAAGGACCGTATAGGTATAGTGTCTTTAGAAACTGGGAAAATATAAACAACTGGTTCATAAATCTTCTACAGTGTCTCCCATTTATTTCATCATATCTAGGGTCCCTTTTAGCATATTCTACTTAATATCCATCTTCCTGACCTGGGGAAAAGAAAACATAAATGGGTGAGCTCAAATGCTCAGCAAGGGCAAATAAAGGAAATAAAAATCATATCATATCTTTTTGAAAATCAGAACCTGCAAATGAGATCATAATATCTTAACATGGAATAAATCATAGAAGTGAAAATGAGATCCCCATAATCATAACATAAAACTTGAAAATTTGTGGCATGCACACATAATCATGGAAAATCATTTCTTGTTAGTCATGACCCATTGCCAAGACTATCTTAGTGGACAAAGTCCCTTTCTGAATCGAGTAACCCTCGTTCCAGTCCTGTTTCACTGAACCGGTATAACCTACCGTTCTAGCCATGTCTATCTCATGAGATATAAAATCTTTACCCAATGCATTGGAGGGAGATATAGGTCTCACCCATCTTATAATGAATCCTTTCTTATGTGTGCCACATAATCATAAATCTTACATCATCGCATAACACATATAACAAAAATGGGATTCTTATGACATCATAAAACCATTCATATAAGATAAATGAATTCATAAACATAATTCCATCACAACATAGTCAAATCAATGTAAAAATATGGATAGAAACAGAACCCTTTATTATCTTAGATGGAAAATAATTTTGATAAAACACTTGAATTGAATTCTTGAGGAAAATATCCTTTCTTCTTCAAAAACACTTTTCTTTTCTTAACATGTCATAAAATTATAAACTAAAAGAAGTTGATTAAAAATAAACTTGAAAACTTGTAAAGGAATCTTCTTGTCCATAATGTTTTAAAAATCCATTCATGCCGTATAAGTTAAAAAAACATTCTTCGTACTTTTGTCGGAAAAGTCAAAAAGTACCTCGTACGAAAAAAAACGACAAAAGATTCCTTTCATATTCTTTACTAAAAACTCACCGAAGGGTATAATTGTATTTAAACTATTGTAAGTGGATGGAAACAATATTACATATTGAGGGAACATGGATGTGGATGATAAAATACACCCCAGTAAATACTTACGAATAAACAATCTCGGATAAAAATGAGATTGTCATATTTCCCTTACCTTAGGTCCAATTTGCCTTGTATGTGTCCGAATCTCCTGTATAATGGTTTAAATAATGTTATTGACTTATTCCAGAATCATACATATTGATATGATATAATATATGGTCATATTCTTAGCTTCTTGTTAGTAATATTTCATTGTTACTTGTTACTCGGGTCTTTATTGCCTTTTGTTCTTATGCGTGTTTTGCCGAATAAATTCTTATTCTTCATTCAAGGTTATAGATACCTTATATCCAGAATGGTATTAGTGTAACATATATCATATTTATTCATTCAATTCATTTATATAATTACTATGTAATGATGATCATGTAGAACGAGTCGCATCACATCGTGGAGACGGTATTCCGTACGTACGCACGAGTGATGATATCGTTCCTATGATCGTGGAAATGTATTGGAGTATATATATATATTATTTCAGTATCAATATTACTTTATAATAATCATAAATAGTTACTCATTACACCATTATACCCATCCTTGTAAAGTGATGGTGGAAAAATAGATTACACCACGGCGTGGAGACGGTATTCCGTACGTACGCACGCGCGGTGATTTCATTTTTCCGTAGGATGGATAGAAGGTGAATTAGGGTTGTTTCATATTTATAATAACATATCAGTATGTAAGTAATACGGATGTTATTACTTCATCATGAAACAACTAAAGAAGAAGAAGTTGAAGAAGAAAGAAATTGAAAAGATCGGTAATGGATATTACCTCTTCTTTGGAACGCCTCTTTGAATCCTCCACTTAAGGAACTAAGAGTGGCCTTTGGAGAAGACCAGGACCTCTAGGACTATTATAGGGAAGTGGAGAGGAGAAAATGGCAGGGGTTGGCCGAGATTGAGTGCTCAAATTGGTGTGAGGAGGAGGGGGAGGAGGTGCCCTTTTATAAGGGAGGAGAGGGGCACCTTAGGAATATCTCAAAATATTATTTTATATTAAAGTCAAAATCGGTTTATAATGGTTCCAAAGGGTCTTATTTCGAAGCTAAAGTGGGGATGGGTCGAAATCATATCAACCAATAAGATTTAGACAAGTTTAGAGTATTATTTTAACCTTATCAATTAGATTTAACTCTAAGTTAAATAATTTAACTTTTACCATGTCTTTTTGTTTTCTTTCACTATATGGTTAATACACGTACTATAACATGACAAACGAACCCCAAATTGTTTATTATTAATATATATATCCTTATCTAAGTCATTTGGCCGAACCTTAGATTTTTAGGAATACAATAACAATTAATAATATAATATTTGATTTAAAAACTATTTTGTGTCAATTTTGACACTATTTGATATATGATTTTTGTGAAAGTCATAACAGAATTATATGTTCGAACTAAGTTGATTAAATCAATACTAATATATCATAGTAACCTAGAAAATTAGTGGAATTCATAAAAAGTCTTAAATTACATTTATTTTGGTATTTATATTATCAATTATGTCAATATTTCATTAATAAGATAATTACTGCATCATCATTGTGTCATAAATAAATTAAATTATTTGATGTCTAAAAATTACAATTAAAATACCATCATGTAGGAAATCTTTTTAGCTTTTTAATTAATATTTATAGTCGAATTTATCTTATGTATAACCCCATATTAAAAATGATTTACTTATTAAACTTTGATTTTAACTATTTTAACCCTTCTTTAAATAAATTAATAAAAAAAATGTCCTAATCTAATCCAAGTGGGCCTAAATGGTCATATTTTATTCCTAAGTTTGTTTTTGGTCGAATTACACTTGTCCAATAGAATTAGGACATGTGTTAGGGTAATATTAATATCATATTTACCCTTAGTTACCCTATTTACTATTAACCGCGGTAAAAAAAAGTAAAAAGTTACTATTCACCAAAAAATTATTTTTATCTCATTGAACCACATTTTACTTACTGATATCAACCGTGTCTTTCGGATTTTTGAAATTCCATTCACAGAAGCGGTAAAATTAAGTTTTATGCAAAATTCAGCTTTTAACCTAGCACTTAGTAGTTTCACTATTCATCAAAAATTGAAAGTTTTCAGAAAAATACCAAAATTTCACCCTAGGCTAATTTCGATATTCTGAGTCCAAAAATGAAGTCCATTTTGAAAAATAAAATTTATAAAATTTCAAAAAGTGGTTATTACTATTCATAACGGCTAGTTTTAATAGCATATTGTTGTTTAGTGAAACTCGGTATTGCGTACGACGCAAGCTATCGAGGAAGGTCGTGATTGCGTGTAAACCAAGCCAAGCAAGTGTTGTGTAGAAAAAGATTCCTTTGATGATTTATATAACATAAAAGTCTCGGGTGTTACATTCTACCCCCCTTAAAAAGAATTTCGTCCTCGAAATTCGTCACTTTGTAACAAACAGATGAGGATACTTCTCCCTCATCATATCCTCAAGCTCCCATGTAGCTTCTTCATGTTGGTGGTTCCTCCATAAAACTTTCACCAATCGAGTGGTCTTGTTTCGTAGGACTTTTTCGCTACGATCCAGAATCTCTATCGGTTGTTCTTCATAAGAAAGATCTTGCTCCAGCGGTACAACTTCTGAGCTGAGTACATGTGAAGGATCTGGTATGTACTTTCTCAGGAGAGATACATGGAACACATCGTGAACTTGAGAGAGATTCGGTGGAAGCGCCAATCGGTAAGCTACCTTCCCAACACGATCCAGTATTTCGAAAGGACCGATATATCTAGGGCTCAACTTCCCCTTCTTTCCAAATAACATAACCCTCTTCCAGGGAGATATTCGTAAGAACACTTTATCACCCACTTCAAACTCTAGGTCTTTTCTTCGGTTGTCGGCATAACTTTTCTGTCGACTCTGAGCTGCTCTTATGTGTTGTTGAATAGATCTGACCTTTTCTGCCATTTCATCAACGAGATCAGGTCCTAATAGCTTTCTTTCCCCAACTTCATCCCAGCAAGTTGGAGTCCTGTATTTCTTTCCATAGAGAGCTTCATAAGGAGCCATCTGAATACTGGATTGAAAGCTATTATTATAAGAAAATTCCACCAAAGGTAGGTGTTGATCCCAACCTCCTTTGAAATCCATAGAGCAAGCTCTCAACATGTCTTCTAGGGTTTGAATTGTTCTCTCAGACTGACCGTCTGTCTGGGGATGATAAGCAGTGCTGAAACTCAACTCTGTATCCAGAGTATGCTGAAGACTTCGCCAGAACTTCGAGGTAAATCTAGGATCCCGATCAGATATAATAGAAAGTGGTACTCCATGCAATCTTACCACTTCCTTTACATATATCCTGGCAGGCTGATCTAGAGAGAAATCCTCTCTAATAGGAATGAAGTGTGCAGACTTGGTAAGACGATCAACTATGACCCGGATAGCATTATTGCCTTTGGATGTTTTAGGAAGCCCTGTGACAAAGTCCATAGTAATGTTTTCCCATTTCCATTCGGGTATGGGTAATGGTTGTAACATCCCCTTAGACTTTTGTCTCTCAGCTTTAACTTGTTGACAAACCAAGCATCGAGAGACATATTCAGCAACATCTCTTTTCATGCCATCCCACCAGAAGTACTCTTTCAGGTCCCTATACATCTTCGTACTTCCAGGATGAATAGAGAATGATGAACTATGAGCCTCATCCAGCAGCTCCTTCTTTAATTCGGGGATGGGAGGAACACAAACCCGATTCCTGAACTTTATTATCCCATCACAATCAAGGTTGAATTCAGGAACATTTCTCACCTTCTTTTGTAACTCGACATCTTCTTTCTGTGCCTCTTTAATCTTCACAAGTATAGATGGTTGAACATTCATTTGAGAAAGATAAGATTTTTCCCCTTCCATTATAATTCCAAGATCCATTCTTTGTAAATCCATAAATATTGAATCTTTTGTTATCCTCATCATGGATAAACTAGCATGGTCTTGTCGACTTAATGCATCTGCCACCTTGTTTGCTTTCCCTGGGTGGTAATGGATTGAGCAGTCGTAATCCTTAATCAGCTCCAACCATCTTCTTTGACGCATATTCAGCTCCTTTTGTGTGAAAATATACTTTAAACTTTTATGATCAGTATAAATATCACACCTTTCACCATAAAGGTAATTCCTCCAAATCTTTAATGCAAAGATTACCGCAGCCAACTCCAAATCATGTGTTGGGTAATTTTGCTCATGGATTTTCAACTATCGTGAGGCATAGGCTATCACCATATCATTTTGCATAAGAACACACCCCAATCCCTTCTTGGATGCATCACTGTAGATCACAAACCTTTCTCCACTACATGGTAGTGTGAGCACAGGTGCACTGGATAACCTTCTTTTCAACTCCTTGAAATTCTCTTCACATTCCTCTGTCCAGACAAACTTAACTCCTTTCCGAGTCAACTTGGTGAGTGGATTAGATAATCGTGAAAAATATTTTACAAAACATCGATAATATCCAGCCAAACCAAGAAAACTTCGGATCTCAGTTACTGTTGTTGGTCTTGACCATCTTTCGATAACCTCTGTTTTTGCTGGATCCACAGATATCCCCTCTTTTGAGATTATGTGACCCAAAAATGCAACTTTTTGAAGCCAAAATTCACACTTGGTAAATTTGGCATAAAGCTTCTCCTTTCTCAGGGTCTTCAATATAATTCTCAAGTGATATTAATGCTCTTCCTTGCTCTTTGAATATACAAGAATATCGTCTATAAAGACTACCACAAATTGATCAAGATAGTCTCTAAAGACTCTATTCATTAGATCCATGAAGATAGCAGGGGCATTAGTAAGACCAAATGGCATCACTATAAATTCATAGTGTCCATACCTTGTACGGAAAGCCGTCTTTGGTATATCCTCCCTTTTGACACTTAATTGATGATACCCTGAATGAAGATCAATCTTGGAAAAGTATTGAGCTCCGCGTAGTTGGTCAAATAAGTCATCAATGCGTGGGAGAGGATATTTGTTCTTGATAGTGATCTTGCTAAGTTCTCGATAATCAATGCAGAGTCTCATTGATCCATCTTTCTTCTTAACAAATAGAACAGGTGCTCCCCAAGGTGACGCACTAGGGCGTATGAATCCCTTATCAAGATTCTCTTGGAGTTGCTTCTTCAATTCCTGCAACTCAATTGGGGCCATTCTATAAGGTGTCTTTGAAATAGGCAAAGCACCCGGTACGAGTTCTATTGAAAACTCAACTTCACGATTTGGTGGAAGACCCGGTAATTCCTCTGGAAAGACATCATCAAACTCCCGTACAATGGGCATATTCTTAATCGTGAGTTTCTCACCAACCATTTGAGATAAATAACCTTAATTTAGTGGAATCAAGACCCATATGATGGAAGGAATTTCCACTGGAAGGTTATGTTCATCCTTTCATTGATAGACAATCGTAGATTGATCTGGAATATGAAATGTGACTTCCCTTCTTTGGCAATTGATATGAGATCCATCTAGAGAAAGCCAATCCATGCCAAGAATCACATCAAATTCCACTAATGGAAGGATCACAAGATTTGCAGGAAGCACTTTCCCACAAACATCAATCGGAGAAGAATTATAAACTTTTGATGCGACTGTTGTGCCATTAGGTGTTGTCACAGCTAACTCAACATCTAATTGTTGAGGTAATACGGTGATACCCTTAGAAAATTCTTTAGAAATAAAAGAGTGGGTGGATCCAGAATCAAATAAAACATTTGCTACTTTAGAGTGGATGGTAAGTGTACCTTTCACCACTTCGTTATCGTACTCCACATCACTGATAGAAATTGCATGTGACTTTCCTTTGTCTTTAGCCTTAAGATTTTGTTGACGTCGACCATCATCATCAACCCTTGGATTTGGGCATTGATTGGCATAATTCCCCATCTCCTTGCACTTGAAACATTGAAGTGTAGTAGGATCATTCTGTGTATCCCTTCCTTTGTTTGCATCGTTAGACATCTTCTTCCCATTATCGCGGCATTCAAATGCCTGATGACCTTCCTTTCCACATTTGAAACATTTACTTGTCCCTTTAAGACAACCCCCTCCATGTTTCTTTCCACACTTTGAGCATAAGGGAAAGATCATCTTCTTTTCAGTGTTCTCTTTAGAATTTCCTTTGAATTCCATCTTCCTCTTCTTATCAAACCCATGTGACTGATGGGTTACTCCAATCTCCATCTCGACTTTGAGAGCACATCGAACGATTTCCTCGTAGCTATTGAAGTCCCTTATGGCTAACGCCCTTCGAAGACTTGGTTTTAAGCCACTAAAGAATCGATCGATCTTACTCTCAGGTTGGATAATAATACCAGAAGCGTACCTTGCAAGTCTTGTAAAATTTGCTTCATAGGTACCAACAGATTCATCATCCCTTTGCTTTAGTTCAAGAAACTCTTTCTCCATCTTTGTTCGGAGAATACGAGGGAAGTACTTATTGAAAAATAAGTTCTTGAACTCGTCCCATTCCATAGACTCAATTTCATCCCTTTGCCTCGTATTCTTAATAAGATTCCACCATTGATCAACATCTCCTTCCAAACGATACACTGCTAGGATGACTTTATCATGTTCAGAACATTGAAGAACTGAAAATATCTTTTCATTAGTACTAATCCATTGTTCAGTAACTAATGGATCAGTAGACCCACTGAAAGAAGGTGGACGCTGCCTCATGAAGGATTCAACATAATGTTGCTCCTTCCTTTGCTCATTTGGAAGTCCTGCATGATTCATAGCTTGAGAAAGTTGTGTGAGCATGGCTACAAGATTTTTCATTCCAGCTCCCATATCGTTTGGTTGCTCAGGGGGACAATCATTGCATTTCCCATCTCATTCCGCATTAACATGGTTCCTTCGGGTTCCAGCCATTGACTAAAACCAAGAAGAATAGTGTGAGCAACAATAATTATAATAGGAAACTACATAATTCAAGAATAAAATTTCCATGCTTAAGGTCTTATCCTAGGTTATTCATGGCCAACACTAAGATTGTGTTCTATGCTTAGACTTATCCTTAGGGTTCTTACTAAGGCTTTCACATCCTAGTTTCCAAAGTTTGACTATACCTTTCCTCTGATACCAACTATAACGACCCATACTTTACATACATTGTCAATACTTCAAAATTGAATCACACTTATTACAACATATGATAAAACCACAAAGGACCGTATAGGTATAGTGTCTTTAGAAACTGGGAAAACATAAACAACTGGTTCATAAATCTTCTACAGTGTCTCCCATTTATTTCATCATATCTAGGGTCCCTTTTAGCATATTCTACTTAATATCCATCTTCCTGACCTGGGGAAAAGAAAACATAAAAGGGTGAGCTCAAATGCTCAGCAAGGGCAAATAAAGGAAATAAAAATCATATCATATCTTTTTGAAAATCAAAACCTGCAAATGAGATCATAATATCTTAACATGGAATAAATCATAGAAGTGAAAATGAGATCCCCATAATCATAACATAAAACTTGAAACTTTGTGGCATGCACACATAATCATGGAAAATCAGTTCTTGTTAGTCATGACCCATTGCCAAGACTATCTTAGTGGACAAAGTCCCTTTCTGAATCGAGTAACCCTCGTTCCAGTCCTGTTTCAATGAACCGGTATAACCTACCGTTCCAGCCATGTCTATCTCATGAGATATAAAATCTTTACCCAATGCATTGGAGGTAGATATAGGTCCCACCCATCTTATAATGAATCCTTTCTTATGTGTGCCACATAATCATAAATCTTACATCATCGCATAACACATATAACAAAAATGGGATTCTTATGACATCATAAAACCATTCATATAAGATAAATGAATTCATAAACATAATTCCATAACAACATAGTCAAATCAATGTAAAAATATGGATAGAAACAGAACCCTTTATTATCTTAGATGGAAAATAATTTTGATAAAACACTTGAATTGAATTCTTGAGGAAAATATCATTTCTTCTTCAAAAACACTTATCTTTTCTTAACATGTCATACAATTATAAACTAAAAGAAGTTGATTAAAAATAAACTTGAAAACTTTTAAAGGAAGCTTCTTGGCCATAATGTTTTAAAAATCCAATCATGCCGTATAAGTTAAAAAAACATTCTTCGTACTTTTGTCGGAAAAGTCAAAAAGTACCTCATTCGAAAAAAAACGACAAAAGATTCCTTTCATATTCTTTACTAAAAACTCACTGAAGGGTATAATTGGATTTAAACTATTGTAATTGGATGGAAAAAATATTACATATTGAGGGAACATGGATGTGGATGATAAAATACACCCCAGTAAATACTTACGAATAAACAATCTCGGATAAAAATGAGATTGTCATATTTCCCTTACCTTAGGTCCAATTTGCCTTGTATGTGTCCGAAGCTCCTGTATAATGGTTTAAATAATGTTATTGACTTATTCCAGAATCATACATATTGATATGATATCATATATGGTCATATTCTTAGCTTCTTGTTAGTAATATTTCATTGTTACTTGTTACTCGGGTCTTTATTGCCTTTTGTTCTTATGCGTGTTTTGCCGAATAAATTCTTATTCTTCATTCGAGTTTATAGATACCTTATATCCAGAATGGTATTAGTGTAACATATATCATATTTATTCATTCAATTCATTTATATAATTACTATGTAATGATGATCATGTAGAACGAGTCGCATCACATCGTGGAGACGGTATTCCGTACGTACGCACGAGTGATGATATCGTTCCTATGATCATGGAAATGTATTGAAGTATATATATATATTATTTCAGTATCAATATTACTTTATTATAATCATAAATAGTTACTCATTACACCATTATACCCATCCTTGTAAAGTGATGGTGGAAAAATAGATTACACCACGGCGTGGAGACGGTATTCCGTACGTACGCACGCGCGGTGATTTCATTTTTCCGTAGGATGGATAGAAGGTGAATTAGGGTTGTTTCATGTTTATAATAACATATCAGTATGTAAGTAATACTGATGTTATTACTTCATCATGAAACAACTAAAGAAGAAGAAGTTGAAGAAGAAAGAAATTGAAAAGATCGGTAATGGATATTACCTCTTCTTTGGAACGCCTCTTTGAATCCTCCACATAAGGAACTAAGAGTGGCCTTTGGAGAAGACCAGGACCTCTAGGACTATTCTAGGGAAGTGGAGAGGAGAAAATGGCAGGGGTTGGCCGAGCTTGAGTGCTCAAATTGGTGTGAGGAGGAGGGGGAGGAGGTGCCCTTTTATAAGGGAGGAGAGGGGCACCTTAGGAATATCTCAAAATATTATTTTATATTAAAGTCAAAATCGGTTTATAATGGTTCCAAAGGGTCTTATTTCGAAGCTAAAGTGGGGATGGGTCGAAATCCTATCAACCAATAAGATTTAGACAAGTTTAGAGTATTATTTTAACCTTATCAATTAGATTTAACTCTAAGTTAAATAATTTAACTTTTACCATGTCTTTTTGTTTTCTTTCACTATATGGTTAATACACTTACTATAACATGCCAAAAGAACCCCAAATTGTTTATTATTAATATATATATCCTTATCTAAGTCATTTGGCCGAACCTCAGATTTTTAAGAATAAAATAACAATTAATAATATAATATTTGATTTAAAAACTATTTTGTGTCAATTTTGACACTATTTGATATATGATTTTTGTGAAAGTCATAACAGAATTATATGTTCGAACTAAGTTGATTAAATAAACACTAATATATCATAGTAACCTAGAAAATTAGTGGAATTCATAAAAAGTCTTAAATTACATTTATTTTGGTATTTATATTATCAATTATGTCAATATTTCATTAATAAGATAATTATTGCATCATCTTTGTGTCATAAATAAATTAAATTATTTGATGTCTAAAAATTACAAATAAAATACCATCATGTAGGAAATCTTTTTAGCTTTCTAATGAATATTTATAGTCGAATTTATCTTATGTATAACCCCATATTAAAAATGATTTACTTATTAAACTTTGATTTTAACTATTTTAACCCTTCTTTAAATAAATTAATAAAAAAAATGTCCTAATCTAATCCAAGTGGGCCTAAATGGTCATATTTTATTCCTAAGTTTGTTTTTGGTCGAATTACACTTTTCCAATAGAATTAGGACATGTGTTAGGGTAATATTAATATCATATTTACCCTTAGTTACTCTATTTACTATTAACCGCGGTAAAAAAAAGTAAAAAGTTACTATTCACCAAAAAATTATTTTTATCTCATTGAACCACATTTTACTTACTGATATCAACCGTGTCTGTCGGATTTTTGAAATTCCATTCACAGAAGCGGTAAAATTAAGTTTTATGCAAAATTCAGTTTTTAACCTACCACTTAGTGGTTTCACTATTCATCAAAAATTGAAAGTTTTCAGAAAAATACCAAAATTTCACCCTAGGCTAATTTCGATATTCTGAGTCCAAAAATGAAGTCCATTTTGAAAAATAAAATTTATAAAATTTCAAAAAGTGGTTATTACTATTCATAACGGCTAGTTTTAATAGCATATTGTTGTTTAGTGAAACTCGGTATTGCGTACGACGCAAGCTATCGAGGAAGGTCGCGATTGCGTGTAAAGAAAGCCAAGCAAGTTTTGTGTAGAAAAAGATTCCTTTGATGATTTATATAACATAAAAGTCTCGGGTGTTACATTCAATATTATACAATCACACAGAAATCAATATGAACATTAATTAATTGAATAATAGATAATGATAAATCTTATGCGGGATTATTTTTTCAATTCCATTGGATTCAATAATGTTAAGGCTTATCTTGGAGCTACCTATATGGTGATCCTAACTTATTAATAATGAATTGGTTGATGGTTTATAGTATGTTTTAGCATGGAAAAAGACCTATGGTGTTTTCTTGTGATTGATTCACCTTTGATGATGGATTTCATGTTTATTAAATAGATGTGTAATTGAAATATAATGGTAATTCGAATAATTAACTATTGTGTTATATGTTATGATTTTTTGATATTATTGCTGTTATGATTTATGTTATGAATAATTTGAAAATTATTATATATATAAATTAGATCAAGATTCAAAAATTCTTATATATAGTTATTAGACCATGATATTGAAATACTTATATAGAATTCTATTCCCAGAATAATAAAATCCATATATATAGGTTTATTCTTTGGATGATGAAATACTTATATAAAGGTAGATTGGCTCAGATGATGATATTTTTATATAGTGGGCTTCTCCCAATATATGGAAATGATTATATGTGGGTTTATTTCTTGTTATGTGATTATACTAGGGTTTGTGGTTATGCTGGGTATGGTTGTGCTACTTGATCAAAGATATTCCAATATGGTTCCAAAGTATTTTTCTTCTAATATTGTATTAATTATTTAATTGATACACCTGTTTATTTCTTTATTTCATCCACCTACTTAAAAGACAATTTTTTCCTACATAGTAGTGTCAACCTACTATGTTTTAATCACACCCTATTCTGGTTTTCATTAGTACCCAAGAATATTACATGGATACAGGTTTTCAAAAAGTAAAAGGAACTTGTTTTTGATTATTTCTTATTGGATGGGTTGGATCATAGAGATAGGATTGATATGGGAATTGGGACTATGTTCTTTGAGTTTTAAGTCAAATTAGTCCTTTCTTCGTGCTACATTCAGTATGAAATTTTGATACATTCTTGCCTATCATTACATGGTTCAATTTTTTTTTATTTATTGATTCTTCCTTTACAATCTAGTTGTATGTTATATTATTTCTATTATATATAATATTCTGATATTTGTTATTATTGTTTTTTTATAATTTATTGTAACTTTTTAACTTGAGGTATAGTCTCCCAACTATATCCCTTACACCCCCAATGATAGTTATAAGCCTCTTACGTATGGGGAGGTTCACTTGAGGTCCATTAACTAACATTATTTTTTCACTTGATAGAGTGATAGATCCAGGAATGCTACATAGTGGTATCAGAGCTGCATGTTTTTTTTCTTAATATTTGGGGAATGTAGAAAGGAGACTGGTATGTATTGAGACTTTGTAATGAGGTTGTGCATGGGAATATGTAACCCATGTATGGTTGAAAATCTACGTGCTTAGGCATGGGATTGTTATTTGTGATGTTCACTAGTTACGTATGATGTTATTTCACCTTGGTTGATTCATATGTTGTGTGATTTTTTTTTCTTGATATTTACACTCATGGGTTAGTATGTCCTAATGTGAGTATGAATGAATCATGATATATAAATAAAGATATGTCCTAAAATGTGTTTCTCATGATGGGGTCATATTTCTTGCATGTGATATATTTTCTTGTATGAACAATGAAATGTGATACCAATTATATCTAATAGATTTAATGAAATTAATGTTATTTAATACTAAAATAGTTTAATGAATTTTTTTGAGAGATAATGATCTATTGGTTCTCTTTTATTTCCATATGTTGAGGATGAAATTGTTTTTATCCAATGTTCTAAGGAGTGTTTTTACCTTGTAGAGAAAATCCATCATCAACATCTTCGAATTGAGACTTAGAAGAGTTGATATCAGTATGATCACAACATATATTAGTCAGAGATTCTTGTATCTCTTGAGGATCAAATGGATTTTCAGATTCATGATAGATTCCCGAGGGTCTTGAAATACTTGGAGAGGGATATTGTTCACACTAATCCTTTAACATCGGAGATGAATAGAGATTTATTTTTATATAATCTACCTAGGATCAATGGGGAGGGAGGCCCCCGGGAAGCCTATTTTTGGATTGAGTTAGTCAATATGATCTCCATGAACCTCAATACACCTATAGATAGATGGGTGAAGCATAATTTATACCCAGTTCAAGTACCTCTAAATCATTTGTGAGGAATTTGAGAGAAACATGGGATAAAGGAGGAGTTATCCGAGAAGTAATTCAAGTTGAAGTTCATGATTCACTTATGTCTAGATATATTGATGGATTAGAATTATTATTATTTCATGCACATGATATAACAGGGAATGTCATTGATAGGCTATATAAGATGTTTCACCAACATTTAATTATTTGGTCCATTTTTAGAAGTTCATGAGATCTCAATTCTGAGGAATTTCCAAGATGGGATTCACTATGAAATCATATTATAGGTGAATTATTTCTATTAAGTATCTTTTTTGGATGTGATGAATTAGGAACTCATCAAAAAAGGGAATCTGAGAAAATCCTTGAGCTATGGTCAGGCTATATTAGTAAGGTGAACTGGGATCTCTTCTTCAAGTTACAATAAGAGTCACTATAATATTTTTCACCAAGTTAAGATTAAGATTAGAATTCAGTTTTCTGGGAATTAATATAAGGCATGTGTTCCGTTGTTGGGCAATCAATATGGATAGTTGGTCCACAAGCCGCATTAGTTTCCATGCTCTATATTAGATTTCCATGCTTGCGGTAGGTTAGGTAACCTATAGAGGTTTTATTGGGAATGCAGTAGTAGAGTAGTCATAGGGGATCAGGACAGGTACCAGAGTCTAGGAAATACATATCTAACCCTCAATATACAAGTAGATAGAGTTCCACTGGATGTCCAGGAAGATGTATGGGATGCAGTACCCCAATTCTAAATGGGCATTACCATACAGATGGAATAGCTCAGGGTGGTCATAATGGATCCCATGGAAGATATTCCATTCAAGTGAATGATATACAAACTACTATATCTAGTTTGGATATATGAAACTTTTACAATTATATGTATGATTCTAGTATCATCCATGATTACATTAATTTTATTTGATACAAGAGTGTTTCATTCGTTTATATCTATGATTTTTTCATATTTTTTTGTCTAGGTAATAGAAATATTTTATAGTTTTCTGACTATTAATTCCCAATTGATAGTGTGGTCAGAGAATATTAAATATTTAAAGTTTTGTTCTCACAAAATTTGTGTTTGGAGTTTCTTTTTGGCAATGTATGTTTATGAAATGACTGGTTTTAATTTCATTCTTAGTACATATTGACTAGTTATACACCAAAAACATATCAAATGTTATCATAGGAGAGTTTCTCTTCTATCTCTAGAATAAGGCAGTTATTTTCACAAGGGTGAGTGGAATCTTCAGGCAATTTATACAAGATAAATTTGGTGCATATTGTATTTTCTTTTGGATCATATAGAAGCAAATTTTGTAGATAATGGTAGAATATATCAGGATAAATTTCCTATAGTGTTATGTCATTTTAAATATTCCTTTTCTAAAAATTTTATATCTTACCGCTCGATAATGAGATCAATTTCACAATCATGTTAGTTTTAGGAGGAGTTAAAATTTGTATTCCACCATATAAGATGGTAATAATAGAGATTTGGGAGTTGAAAGTTCGGTTGGAAGATCTAGAAGATAATGATTTCATATTTTCTACTACATCTCTAGGGTGTTCTCGGGTTCTTTTTTCCAAGAAGGCTAATGGGACATGAAATTTTGTGTTGATTATCCTATATTGAACCTGATAACAATTTGAAACTTGTATAATATTCAAGGAATTTATGATATCTTTATTCAGATTATTGGTTCTAAGGTCTTCTCTAAGATATATCTGATATTATGATACCACTAGTTGTGTGTGTGGTCATCATACATACCTCATGGTTCTTTTAGAAGTAGATATGGATTATATGAGTGCATTGTGATGTAATTTGGTTTTACAAATGCATTGGAAATATTCAAATCCTTGATCAGATATTTTAACTTTTTCTAGACCAGTTTTTGGTAATTTTTTAGATGTTGTATGAGTATACTCCCAATCAGCATACGATCATGCCAAACCGCTTGACATCATCTTCAGTACATTAAGAGAGCATTGGATTTATGACAAGCTAACCAAATGAAGTATTTGTATTGGAAAAGTGAACATATTTTTTTATTTCATCTTATAGGCTAGAGTGTCAATGGACCCATAAAAGGTTTTCATTATTGTATATTTATAGAGGCCTAATAATTTCTTCTAGACTCTGAGTTTTATGGGTCAAACAAGTTATTATCAGCACTTTATCTAGAAATTTTTCCATAGGGTAGGACCAATGTCCTGACTAACTAATAAAGGGTTGATGTTTTTTTGTTTTTGAATATTTTTATAGAGATTTTTGTAGCTAAAGGGAATGTTAACCTAAGTATTGATCCTTACTTTAATTATTCCAAGCAAATCATATACTACATAGAAAGATGTATCTGTAGGTCTACTTGTAGATGTTTTTCTGTAGGATGATCGAGTGATTTTATGTGGCACTAGAAAGTTGAGACCATATGGGAAGTGTTATCCTACTCATGGTGATGAGTTATCTATGGTGGTACTTTCCCTAAGATGTTGGAGGAAATACCTTTATGGTGAGATGTTTCTAGTGTACATGGACCATAATATCCTCAAGTACATATTTTCTCGTTATGACATAAAACCTCAGTAGAGGAAGTGAGTTTAGTATCTATATTCTTTCGAATTTGAGACAACATATAAACTATAAAAGGGAGATATCAATGTAGATAACCTAGTTCGTAAGATGTAAATGGGGGAAGTGTGGGAAACTTTCGATGAGTGGAGGATGATAGTTCCCTTTAAGGACATGCATTGAGATGTTCAGGAGTCTCAGGGATGATTTGATATGACTTTCGAATATATCATACTCCTTATTTTGAAATAGATCAAGACTGAGGAGTTAATTGATCTAGATGTCTTAGTTCTAATAGATAGTTTATATGGGTGGGAGACAACATTGGGAAGGCCATTGTAACTGAAAATCATCTTCTTCCCATGGCCGAGGATGGGTTCCTACAGGATTGTGCAAAGAGATTATGGGAGAGTTTCATGCTTCTACATGGGAGGTAAATCATGGTTTGAGGGATATATATCATGATTTTCCTAGATAGCTTTTCTGGTCATGAAAGAATATGGTGGTAGCGGGATTTGTGGAAATATGTTTCACTTGTAGGAAGGTTAAAGTTGAGCATCATAGATCTTTTTGGATTTTGTAGCCTCGACCAATTCTAGAATAAGAATGGGATGATGATGCTATGGATTTTATGACAGGATGACTAAGGACGTACTGTGAGGACCCATCCCGAGAGTTCTCAGAGCTGGTGCCCCTGAGACATGATGTTCCATAATTATTACTTTACATTCCTTTACAAATATCACATCATGTCCCATACTATATAGGATCGTGAGGTTCAGGTTCTAGAAAACTAGCTTCATTCTGAAACTTCAATGAAGACATGACTGATACCTTAAATTTTTTTATTTAAATCGAAGGGTGAGAAAAATTATTCCCAGTAAAGAGTTTTAAAACCATTTGACAATAAACTTTCTTCACATGATAAATAATAACTGCTGAAAGTAAACATTAAACATCTTCATAAAAAACTGTTTAACTTATAACATAGCCTTTAATCATGATCAGATTATGTAGTTCCAACTATGGAAATAAAATTCTTGAATAATAAATGACCATTAACAACATGCTAGGTAATGAAAATTACAAGTCGGGCAGCTCTGAGTGCAGAAGACATTATCAAAATGTTTTAATAATGAAAATAAATTGGTGCACATATCATGATGGCCATATCCATATCTTTTCACATGTAATTACATAAATCTGTTGTTAAATGGTTCAAGTCCAAAATTACTAAAACATATCATGTCATTCCATTAATCCTTCATGTGCACACAAAAGGCTCTAAACCAGGGATATCCTACTAGTACGAAAATCCTATGGTTGGTAACTTACTGAAACATTAATAGGAGGTTATAATTCCAAACTGTGTCAAGGCCTTGTGCCAAGACCGTAATTATCTATGTCCAGGAATTTTACCTGAACCGTAACTACTGTCAGGCCTCGTACCATGACACTAATTTGTCTCATGAGACCTATCGATGCATTGAGGGGCTATAGCGGGCCCCACCCATCACATAATAATTCCAATATGATCATCTTAAATCTTAGGGGGATTATGTATCCAATGTGTCCTATACCACTTTGGATACCTGATTAAGGTATTGTTATTTGGGGTATCTGATACCACTCCAAATAACGGGTTATTAGGTTCATTAATTATTATTTGGTGATCATATTTTCCGGAAAAATATAGAAAATATGATATGGAAATTACTACGGAAACACATGCTTGATGACAAAGTGGAACGTGCATAATACTTAGTGCAAGATGTTATAAATGTATACACAATTTATACATAAGGGAAATTTACTACGAATTCACAAGTATCATTTATATAGAATGCTAATAAATGGCTTGAGATGAGAGTGTATATAGGTACATACTTTTGAATTTATGTAATTATCTATAGGTGCATATTTTTATTATTTTACAAAGATAAAAAAGTCTTGGTTTTTAATTCAAGTAGACAGGCCTAGATATTAACCCTACTAAGGCTCTCTACTTGGGCCCTTTAAACATTTTCTTCTTAAGTGATTAAAAAGGTGAAAAACTCTTTGATAGAAATGGAATTGAACCTTTGATTATAAAATCATGTGGATATTGAAAAACATGTGTAAATGTATTTGGAATCATTATTTCAACCATATACTTCGTTTTCAAAATTACTTTTATATAACATATACAAGTACATTTAAATATATATAGCAATATTTTGTGAATATTTGTAAAACTAAAGTTTTCACAACCATATATTTGAACTTTTTTCCCAAGAATGAACTCGGTATATTCTTCATACGATTTAGGCTTTGAAGACCTTAATTTCATGAAAAAATATTAATGTTTACTTATACACCCATTTATTCATTTTTACATCCCAACCTTGGGAGAAAATATTTTCATGAAAGAAAATATAAAACAACATCTCTTAAAAAAATATATAGCTCTGGAAAATGAGAACAGAGGGTGTGATAGAGGGTTAGGGGCTTAAGACTTAACTTGAAATGCCATTTACATGTACATACAGTCATATATACATATATATGTGTAAAACTTTATTTGCATGAAATACTAAGGGCTAATATTCTTTCTTAGTTATAGGGTCTTTAAAACAAGATATTCTTAGAAAATAGAATATGGTTATAAGGCCCCAGCCTTAAACCATACTTAATCTTGAGTTATTACAAGATTACACATTGAGGATATTTTCAGGTTGAGAGTTTTAGAGAATTGGATCATGAAACGTGCATTACATTCCACATTTAAACAAAGTGGTTACATAAAATACAGTATTCATTCTTCCCATCAACGGAAACATATTGAAAATAAAACATGGATTCTTTCTTGAAACATCCTTGACACTATCATCACATCATGTACCTTTCCCTTGACCTGTGAAAAACATTTCAAAACCATGGGATGAGCATAAAAAGCTCAGTAAGGGTTATAAAAATATGGAAAGGAAACATGAGTTCATATATACATAAGAATGAAATCATACTTTACCCATAAAACATAAGCACTGTAACATACCTCATAAAATCATGAATAAATCATAGAAATCATAAGACATAAAGGTAACTTGAGGCATTCATAACATTCTTATGTAGGGAGTAACCCTCTTGGTTACGTTTGGAATACCCATCACAGTATATTCCCTAAATCTCTTCGGAGAAACCTTAACGTTTCACTCATTCATGTTACCCAATGCATTGGAGAGCTATATCGGGCACACCCGCCCTTAGTTTATCACAGAACCACCTGTCTTCATAATAATTCCCAAGAACCTCAAAATAATCGTATCACATAAAACATGCATAAAGGAAACATAACATTACCACCTTTCAATCAAAAGATATCAATACAACACAATGATATAAAAACATTATGAAAACCATTCATGATATAATATTCCAAAGGATAGTATATACACCATATAAGAGTGAATTGGTGCATAACAACAATGAAGTCTCAATAGAGATGTAAAATGTGATGAAATCCCTGATAAAGAAGGTATCCTTAAATTAAGGATAAATCAATCTCAAAATTATGTGTGACAAATATAAATACACCCAATATAATTGGATATTAAGTGTAAAACAATAAAATTCCATTCACACATATTCAAAGGATGACATATTCAATAACTACATGTTGAACCCAGAGAAATTGAAATTGGGTTAAAAAGTTCCCTTGGTAAAATTCGACAGCCTAACGGCGTCACTTCAAAAATTCAGAAAATGGGTTGATGAGAGATAAAAAGGGAATCTCATCACTTGGACATAAAATTTACATCAATCAGGATATAGAAGAACATATCCCAACATAATAGTATATGAATTAAAAGACCCAACAAAAGAAGTCTTTTAAAAAGTGGAGGGTGAATGGTTCCCTTACCGACATGGGTATCTTTCGAAACATACACCTTGTGAAAGAAGAAAAATACAACATTGATGTAAATACTCATAAAATAAAGTATATTACGCAATGAGTAAAATAATGGGCAGTACATATACCAATCAAAAGAAAATTGTTGCAAATGCAGCATAAATCTCACGGGAATAAAAGTGAGATGAAAAATCCCTTACGAAAACTCGGCAGCCTAACGACGCCACTTAAAACTTCCAAAATGGTTTGATGAGAGGAAATATGGTCTCTCATAACATCAACATAATGTTTACAGAAAGAGGAATATAATATAACATCCCCCAACATAACAAAGAGGAGCTTAAAAGAAGTGACATAATGGAGAGTACTTAAAAAGAAAGAGAGAGGTTAGATCTATTACGAAAATTTGGCAGCCTAACGGCGCCACTCAAAACATCCAAAATGGATTGATGAGAGAGAATAGGGTCTCTGATCACATTAACATAAAAACTACAGTATGTGTAATATAAAATAACATCCCAATACAAGAAATATGAGCTTTAGAGGGAATGACATAAAAGAGTGTACATAAAAAGAAAGAGAGGAGTAAGATCCCTTACCTCAAGTCCAACTTGTCTTGTTCGTTTCTTTATATTCCTGAATAATAAACATTGGTCAATTAATAATTTCCTAAGAAACTCCTTTAGAGATTATTATTCAGTTCATATCACATATTATAATGTTATAATAATTATTTAATAATGTTAATTCATATCAGACGTTTTTTCCGATGTTTGGTACATGAGTCAAAAATGAACTTGTTTGAAAAAAGATTACCCATGTAGTTATAAGTAAGTAATTTCCAGAATAGTATTAATGATTAAAATATCATATATATCCAGTAAATATTCATTTCATACTATTCTATATCATTTGGAGATAAAAAACGAAAAGCACCGTTCATGGAGACGGTAGGCCGTACGTACGCTTGAATGCTACTTTCATTTTTTGTCATATTAATGGAATTAAAACAAAATGAGAGAGATATATATGTTATAATTCCAGAATGATATACATAATTTTTATGTAATATATTACATATATATCCATTATATATATGTACTTATAGTGTTACATAACATTTTGAGATAAGAAATGAAATGTACCGTTCATGGAGACGGTAAGCCGTACGTACGCATGAATGCTACTTCCATTTCTATTTCATATTTAATGGAATTAAAACATAATGATACATAATAGTATTTTAATTACAGTATGGTATCATATATAATATAATTAAATATATCCTTTATATGTACCACATATGGTATTAACGAATCAAATCACTTTGAGGGGGCGGTAGTCCGCACTTCCTTAAATGAAGATATCGCGTTTACCCATAATGGAAACCATAAAGGTATGACCAAAATGAAAAATACAGAAGCTTAAGGAAATCATAAACATATTATATATCATATATAAATATTGTTTCATCTTAATGGACACCTTTGAAGGTGTTAAAAGAATGTTGAACAATCATCGTTTCGGGAGGCCGAACTTCACCATCTACGGAAATAGTATGTTCTTTAACCATTGGATGTAGGTGTGTGAAATTGTAGCTCGAATACTTCTTATAAAAACACCCTAGTATATTGGCGATACTAGAGTTGTTACAAAAGAAGAGAATAAAAAGAGTTTAGGGGGTTGGAGAAGAAAAATAAAACAAAAGGACTCAAAAGAAGACATTACCATAAAATCGGGTAACTCCCTCTGGTTTGAGATCAAAGGCTTCCTTGGGAAGACTTATGCTCAAAGTGAGGATTCAAAGAGTAAGAGAGTAAGTGGAGAGACAAAATGGGCAGAGTTTGGCCGAGCCAACGGGTTTGGGAGTGTGGGTAAGGAGGTAGAGGTGGGGGCCTTTTATAAGAGGAGAAGAGGGGCACTCTTGGAAGGTAAAGAAAAGACACATTATTTTAAAATGGTATTCAGATTTAAGAGGTCCCAAAATGATGTGTTTATAGGATAAGGTGATAAGGGTTCTAAATCCACTCATCCAATAGGTTTTGGACATGTGTAGGTTTTAGATATTACATTATCTTTCCATTTTATTTAAATCGTTAAATAATGAGGTCATCGCTGCATCATCATGATGTCATAAATAATTTAATTTATTTAATGTCTAAAAATTATAAATAAAATACAATTATGTAGGAAATATTTTTATATTTCCAATGAATATTTATAGTAAAAAATATGATTTGTATAACCCCATGTAAAAATTGTTTTAGTAAAACATGTCATGTTTGTCTCATTTTTACTTTATCTTTAAATAAAAAGATATTAAAGTCATTTTCCAACCAAAGTGGCTTCATGGGGTCCCCAAGTTGACCCATGGGTTTTCTGGGTCGGCCATGACACATCCAATGAGGTTAGGACATGTGTCAAATTCATTTCATATTATTAAAACATTATTTTTACCTTAAACTACACTAATTACCTCTAATCGCGATTAAAAACTTAATAAGTTACTATTCACCAAAAAATTATTTTTATCCCATTGAACCACATTTTACTTCTTAATGACAACCATGTATGTCGGATTTTTGAAATTAAAGACACAAAGATGGCAAAATTTCATTTAAACGTAAAAATCAGTTTTTATAACTACCACTTAGTGGTTTCACTATTCATCAAAAATTGAAGTTTTTCAGAAAAATCCCAAAAATTCCCCCTAAGCTATATTTGATATTCCGAATTCAAAAATTAAGTCTATTTTACAAAATTCAAAACATATAAGTCACATTAATTAATTTAATAATTAATTCTCACTGTCATATCAAATAGCGTGTTTTTATGAAACAATATGTATCAAAAGATTGACACTAGTTTAAGTCTGATTTCAAAGTGAAATTAATTCCAACGACCACTATTGGATTTAATGGTAAAAATATATTCTAATTTCACTTTAAAACCAATTCAAAAGATAATCTAATCATATAAATAAATTAGATTAAAAAGAGGTTTTGAATTAAAATACAACATTTTACACTATTCATTAAAAAAAAGAACTTTATCGGAAAGATACCAAAAATTTACACAAAGTAAATTTTGATGTCCCGATTCTAAAGAATAGTTTTATTTGGTCCAAATAGAAATTATAAGAGTAAAAAAACTATATTTAATGATGGTTCTCCATCAAAAGGCGATAAGTGAACCTTTAGTGAAAACTAGGGCATATGCGCCTAAAATTGAATTCATTCCGTATTTTAAGCAATTATCTTTTATTGGATAAATGTAAAAACATTTAAAAACATATATAATCATATTTTAGTTATTTATATACATTCCTGCCAATACAACGGCTACATGTTAACTGCCATTTAAAATAATATTATTTTATTATTAGAGTGCAACGTAAGATTCCCAAGAAAACTCGTTGTTGCGTGTTGGGTACGTCATTGAGCATAGCGTCCCCTTTAAAGTCATATTAATATTTTATTCACAAATATGGATAAATATGAAAATTTCATATTCTTTATTTACCTGGGGTGTTACATCCTTCCCCCCTTTCAGTGAATTGCATCCTCATAATTTTTAAAATTGAGGTTGGAAACATCCTTGAAAGTCCCACATTGGAACAAGAGTCGGTAAAACAATCACTTTAAAATAATGAAATATAAGTACAAAGGTCACCCAAGTTAACACATACTAGGATTCCACGTAGAAAAATATGGACATGGAGGAGAAAACATAGGGTCGTGTTCTGATGGAGAGTGATAGAAAACATGTTTAGAAGAAAGTTTACAATAAGAAAATCACAAACTTGTGATGGGTTAAACGGTGTTGGGTACCCCAGTATGAATATTTAATAGACAACATTTTTGCTTTAAGTTACTTTTTATTGAGGAATTTATTTTTGATCTTAAATAAAACATAAGGAAACATACATACTTGTCATGTTGACTTCGATCTTTTACTAGATTCCTTAATCAAACTCATATTTTTTTCAAAAAGACGAGTATTTACGGAGACTAGTTCACATTAAGAGTACTATAATCAACTTCTATAGAATCACCTAATCCACAAAAGAGAACTATATACTTCCCCTGTCTTTAGACTTTAACCAAAACCAAAACCAAAAAGGCTAGTACAAGATCAGATAAACCAGAAAAGGATAACCCTTTATAAAAAGAAAATCTATTCTTAATCTCCAAAATTTGTCCAACAAAACCCAAAGTTCAACGAGGACCATTAGATAAAAAATTGGTCCATAAAATTCTTCAAAGTAAACCAAACTAAGGTTGAAACCCAAATATTTGAAGGATTTAGTCACATATTATTCCAAGTTAAATCGTAACATTTATCTCCAAACAACATCTTTTTCTCCTAAAGTCTCGTATTGAAAAGTAATTAACCTAATCACATATCCTCCATGATAGGTTAATCATTTTCATAAATAACCCAAAATCAACTTACTCTTAATTCATAAAATCATATAACTAGAAAGAATCAGTCAAACTAACCAGGGACTTCACGTAGTCCAGTGGTAGGCGATAAATACCAGTCGCACTTTGGTTGTGGGTTCGATTCCCGCAGCTTTGTCCGACGCGACGGGTTGTCACACGGTCTACGTGTTGTCCTTTTTACAAAACTATATAATTCTTAAAAAATCCCCCAAAATGCGATAAAATCTTCAAAAATTATCATAACATATTTTAACCTCAATTTTATCTCATTCCTTTCATTTTCCATCATATCACAGAGTAACCCATAATTATTTAAAAATTAAGGATCATATAAACCCTAATGGTTACCTTAATAATTATTACCTGAATTTCCACATCGAGTTGGCCATCTCGTACATGATGCATTAGAGAACTCACCAAGGTTGAAGTGGTTGATCATGACTCCTTGATAGTTGGTTTAGATCAACCATGAGATTCCTCATTGAATACCCCATCTCATCCAGTCTCTTAATCAGAGAACCACCGCAGTTTCCTTCAAACCCATTGTCACTTTGGTGCCTGCTAGATCCAGCCATTTACTAAAACCAAAAAGGTCAGTGTGAGTATATCAACATAACCATCATGTACTAATGAGGAAGATAAACACTAAGATATACTTACTCATTCACTTTATCTAAAACTAGGACTCTTTCTGAAATCCTAACCATTATGGTAATGTCACTTGTGCTTAGAGAATACCATAACCTCTAAAGTTATCTAAACCGACCTTTGAAACCAACTATAAGGCCCCAGCCTTAAACCTTACTTAATCTTGAGTTATTACAAGATTACACATTGAGGATCTTTTCAGGTTTAGAGTTTTAGAGAATTAGATCATGAAACGTGCATTACATTCCATATTTAAACAAAGTGGTTACATAAAAGACAGTATTCATTCTTCCCATCAACGGAAACATATTGAAAATAAAACATGGATTCTTTCTTGACACATCCTTGACACTATCATCACATCATGTACCTTTCCCTTGACCTGTGAAAAACATTTCAAAAACTTGGGATGAGCATAAAAAGCTCAGTAAGGGTTATAAAAATATGGAAAGGAAACATGAGTTCATATATACATAAGAATGAAATCATACTTTACCCATAAAACATAAGCACTGTAACATACCTCATAAAATCATGAATAAATCATAGAAATCATAAGACATAAAGGTAACTTGAGGCATTCATAACATTCTTACGTAGGGAGTAACCCTCTTGGTTACGTTTGGAATACCCATCACAGTATATTCCCTAAATCTCTTCGTAGAAACCTTAACATTTCACTCCTTCACGTTACCCAATGCATTGGAGATCTATATCAGGCTCACCCGCCCTTAGTTTATCACGGAACCACCCGTCTTCATAATAATTCCCAAGAACCTCAACATAATCGTATCACATAAAACATGCATAAATGAAACATAACATTCCCACCTTTCAATCACAAGATATCAATATAACACATTGATATAAAAACATTATGCAAACCATTTTCAATACCAAAATAAAAGAAAAGTAAAACATGGTATTTATTTTTCTTTTAAAAAGAAGGTATGGCTTGTAGAGGAAGCCGAAACTCAAATAATAGTCACGGCGGCGGAGAAGTCGTTGTCGCCGCATACGTACGACAAAAAACATTCCCTTTTGTCATTTAGTAAACGCTTCGTATTAAAAAGATTCCTATTGAATAAAATTAAAAGTCAAAGGGGTTTATACACCGTATAAAAGAAGGTTGTGTATAAAACAAAATATGCCTCAATGAAAGGATATTGAGACAAAGTCCCATACCACCGTGAAGCTTTTAACATTTTAAACCATTACTATCCATATAAATAAATCCTTAAAACCATTTTGAAAACATGGATATTAATAAGAACAAATCATTCAAACATTTAAAGCGATATTTTGGTTAAAGGGTTTTTACCAAAATTAGAGACACTTGAATACAATAATTGAGGAATAAGATTTAATCAGAACTTTATAATATCATGAGAATAAATGGATTCATGATATAATATTCCAAAGGACAGTATATAAACCATATAAGAGTGTATTGGTGCATAACAACAATGAAGTCTCAATAGAGATGTAAAATGTGATGAAATCCCTTATAAAGAAGGTATCCTTAAATTAAGGATAAATCAATCTAAAAATTATGTGTGACAAATATAAATACACCCAATATAATTGGATATTAAGTGTAAAACATTAAAAGTTCATTCACACATATTCAAAGGATGATATATTCAATAACTACATGTTGAACCCAAAGAAATCGAAATTGGGTTAAAAAGTTCCCTTGGTAAAATTCGACAGCCTAACAGCGTCACTTCAAAAATTCAGAAAATGAGGTGATGAGAGATAAAAAGGGAATCTCATCACTTGGAAATAAAATTTAAATCAATCATGATATATAAGAACATATCCGAACATAATATTATATGAATTAAAAGACCCAACAAAAGAAGTCTTTTAAAAAGAGGAGGGTGAAAGGTTCCCTTACCGACATGGGTATCTTTCGAAACATACACCTTGTGAAAGAAAAACAATACAACATTGATGTAAATACTCATAAAAGAAATTATATTACACAATGAGTAAAATAATGGTCAGTACATATACCACTCAAAAGAAAATTGTGGCAAATGTAGCATAAATCTCATGGGAATAAAAGTGAGATGAAAAATCCCTTACGAAAACTCGGCAGCCTACCGACGCCACTTAAAACGTCCAAAATGGTTTGATGAGAGGAAATAGGGTATCTCATCACATCAACATAAATTTTAAAGAAAGAGGAATATAAAATAACATCCCCCAACATAACAAATAGGAGCTTAAAAGAAGTGACATAATGGAGAGTACTTAAAAAGAAAGAGAGAGGTTAGATCTCTTACGAAAATTTGGCAGCCTAACGGCGCCACTCAAAACGTCCAAAATGGATTGATGAGAGAGAATAGGGTCTATCATCACATGAACATAAAAATTACAGTAAGTGTAATATAAAATAACATCCCAATACAAGAAAGATGATCTTTAGAGGGAATGACATAAAAGAGTGTACATAAAAAGAAAGAGAGGAGTAAGATCCCTTACCTCAAGTCCAACTTGTCTTGTTCGTTTCTTTATATTCCTGAATAATAAACATTGGTCAATTAATAATTTCCTAAGTACCTCCTTTAGAGATTATTATTCAGTAAATATCACATATTATAATGTTATAATAATTTTTTAATAATGTTAGTTCATATCAGACGTTTTTGCCGATGTTTGGTACATGAGTCAAAAATGAACTTGTTTGAAAAAAGATTTCCCATGTAGTTATAAGTAAATAATTTCCAGAACAGTATTAATGATTAAAATATCATATATATCCAGTAAATATTCATTTCATACTATTCCATATCATTTGGAGATAAAAAACAAAAAGCACCGTTCATGGAGACGGTAGGCCGTACGTACGCATGAACGCTACTTTCATTTTTTGTCATATTAATGGAATTAAAACAAAATGAGAGAGATATATATATGTTATAATTCCAGAATTATATACATAATTTTGATGTAATATATTACATATATATCCACTATATATATGTACTTATAGTATTACATAACATTTTAAGATGAGAAATGAAATGTACCGTTCATGGAGACTGTAAGTCGTACGTACGCATGAACGCTACTTCCATTTCTATTTCATATTTAATGGAATTAAAGCATAATGATACATAATAGTATTTTAATTACAGTAAGTTATCATATATAATATAATTAAATATATCCTTTATACGTACCACATATGGTATTAACGAATCAAATCACTTTGAGGGGGCGGTAGTCCGCACTTCCTTAAATGAAGATATCGTGTTTACCCATAATGGAAACCATAAAGGTATTCCCAAAATGAAAAATACAGAAGCTTAAGGAAATAATAAACATATTATATATCATATATAAATATTTAGTCATCTTAATGGCCACCTTTGAAGGTGTAAAAAGAAAGTTGAACAATCATCTTTTCGGGAGGCCGAAATTTTCCATCCACGGAAACAGTATGTTCTTTAACCATTGGATGTAGGTGTGTGAAAGTGTAGCTCGAATACTTATTAAAACAACATCCTAGTATATTTAGGATACTGTAGTTGTTAAAAAAGAAAAGAATAAAAAGTTTTTAGGGGGTTGGAGAAGCAAAATAACACAAAAGGACTCAAAAGAAGACATTACCTTAAAATCGGGTAACTCCCTTTGGTTTGAGATCAAAAACTTCCTTGGGAAGACTTATGCCCAAATTGAGGCTTCAAGGAGTAATAGATGAAGTGTATAGACAAAATGGGCAGAGGTTGGCCGAGCCAAAGGCTTTGGAAGTGTGGGTAAGGAGGTAGAGGTGGGGGCCTTTTATAAGAGGAGAGGAGGGGCACTCTTGGAAGGTAAAGAAAAGACACTTTATTTTAAAATGGTATTCGGATTTAAGAGCTCCCACATTGATGTTTTTCGAGGATAAGGTGATAAGGTTTCTAAATCCACTCATCCAATAGGTTTTTGACATGTGTAGGTTTTAGATATTACATTGTCTTTCCATTTTATTTAAATCGTTAAATAATGAGTTCATCGCTGCATCATCATGATGTCATAAATAATTTAATTTATTTAATGTCTAAAAATTATAAAAAAAATACTATTATGTAGTAAATATTTTTATCTTTCCAATGAATATTTATAGTCAAAAATATGATTCGTATAACCCCAGGTACAAATTGTTTTAGTAAAACATGTCATGTTTGTCTAATTTTTACTTTATCGTTAAATAAAAAGATATTAATGTCATTTTCCAACCAAAGTTGCTTCATGGGGTCCCCAAGTTGACCCATGGGTTTTATTGGTCGGCCATGACACATCCAATGAGTTTAGGACATGTTTCAAATTCATTTCATATTATTAAAACATTATTTTTACCTTAAACTACACTAATTACCTCTAATCGCGATTAAAAACTTAATAAATTACTATTCACCAAAAAATTATTTTTATCTCATTGAACCACATTTTACTTCATAATGACAACCATGTATGTCGGTTTTTTGAAATTCAAGACCCAAATATGGAAAAATTTCATTTAAACGGAAAAATCAGTTTTTATAAGTACCACTTAGTGGTTTCACTATTCATCAAAAATTGAAGTTTTTCAGAAAAATCCCCAAAATTCACCCTAAGCTATATTTGATATTCCGAATTCAAAAATCAAGTCTATTTTACAAAATTCAAAACATATAAGTCACATTAATTAATTTAATAATTAATTCCCGTTGTCATATCAAATAGCGTGTTTTTATGAAACAATAAGTATCAAAAGATTGACACTAGTTTAAGTCTGATTTCAAAGTGAAATTAATTTCAACGACCACTATTGGATTTAATGGTAAAAATATATTCTAATTTCACTTTAAAACCAATTCAAAAGATAATCTAATCATATAAATAAATTAGATTAAAAAGAGGTTTTGAATTAAAATACAACATTTTACACTATTCATTAAAAAAAGAACTTTATCGGAAAGATACCAAAAAATTACACAAAGTAAATTTTGATGTCCCGATTCTAAAGAAGAGTTTTATTTGGTCCAAATAGAATGTATAAGAGTGAACAGAACTATATTTAATGACGGTTCTCCATCAAAAGGCGATAAGTGAACCTTTAGTGAAAACTAGGGCATATACGCCTAAAATTGAATTCTTTCCGTATTTTAAGCATTTATCTTTTATTGGATAAATATAAAAACATTTAAAAACATATATAATCATATTTTAGTTATTTATATTCATTCCCGCCAATACAATGGCTACATGTTAACTGCCATTTAAAATAATATTATTTTATTATTAGAGTGCAACGTTAGATTCCCAAGAAACTCGTTGTTGCGTGTTGGATGCGCCATCGAGCATAGCGTCCCCTTTAAAGTAATATTAATATTTTATTCACAGATATGGATAAATATGAAAATGTCATATTCTTTATTTACCTGGGGTGTTACAATGGTAGACTATCCCAACAAGTTCATTCATGGCACGTACTATAACATATATATATATATATATACATAAATTTAAACATTGATTTGCATGAGAAATAAAAATTGTAAATATCCTAAACCAAATTTAAGATCGTCAAAACCGTAAATAAGAAAGGAACTTCAGGGTTTTCAACAAGGGTCAAAACGTTTATATACATATATATACTAACTTTATAAATATATATATGTATATAAAAACCCATTTTCACTCCAACTAATAATAACACACCTTTGAAAAGCTTGAAACCTTAAATTCAGAGAGTGTGTAGAGGGTTTTTAAAATGGTTGAAAGTGTACAAATTCTTATATATATATATATATATATATATATATATCATAGCTGTGTATATTTATATATATGAGACCCGTTTGCATGAAAAAGGAAAAAAATAAAATACCCTTACATTAGCTTGAGGAGGAAGATAAGGAGGTTATCAGGAGACACTGGAAACTCAGAGGTCTTTAGAGATCCACTGAAGGCCGAGTGCAAAGAACTGAGAGGTTCTTCAAATGTCTCAGTTGTTTTTTATAAACAACTAAACCTATGTATTTTAATACAACTGGCAAGGGATTCTGAGGACACTTGCCTTAAAAAAATGGGAAAGATATCCATTGTGGAAACAGTGAGCGTGGAGGGTCTGGTGGCTGAAAAGATGAATAAAATGGTGATAAAATAGGTGAGTAGGGATACTGGTTCGTGGGATGCCACAGAGAAGAAGACCGCGCCACTGGAAGACAAATCGGATGAAAATGGACGGTCCAGATCGTGCCTGATTTTGATCCGAGGGATGGGCACATCCGTGGATTTTTTTTAAAGGGTGGAAGGATTGGATTTAATCTGAACTTGATCAAATAGCTCACCGTGATTCAGTGATATGCCGCAATTTCTGAAGGTCAGATGTGGGGGTGAGATCAGCGGCTCAGATCGCGCGCGACGCGATCCGACGGCCAGGATCTCAAATCGCCCGAAAATTCTATTCCCACAATGAGACAGTGGGGCGCGCCGAGCTCCCTTATAAGCCTTGGCCTCCTATAGTGCTGGTAATTACACAACACACACACAGGGAGCTTATACACATGCCTCCACCTCTTCATAGGCCTCGACCAACCCAAGCGCGCGTGTTGCGCGCCCCTGCGCTCCTGCGTGCACCCATGCACACCGCGGTCACGCTTGTGCTGTGCACTCACAAGCACTTCTGTGCATTCCTCGAGTGACCTATGACCGAGATCGGGCTGTTCCAGGCATGGGATAAGGGCTAGGCTCAGCCACCCAGGGTGTGCCGCCTCCCTCGGCCCATCCAAGGGCTAGCCCTTACGGGCCCAATTTTTTTATAACCTAAATAAACATAAAATGAAAACATTACACTATAAAGAGATTCTTCTTTTTATACATGGATTCTATTAAAATATTTAATTATTAAAGTTTACAACATAAACATTCTCCTAGGTGTTTCTTAAGGTTGTTTAAAAAACATAAAGAGTTAAAAATTTCATGAAAATTCTTATATTAGTGTCATTGTGGTTAAAACATAATTTTATTAAAAATATATAATCCAATTAATAAATATTTAAACATAGCTTAAGGCACTGAATAAAAAAATATTTACAACACCTTTTATTTAATTTCAACATTGTTTGTATTTCTTATTACATTTCAAAAAATTCTTTCATGCCCTTTCATAGTTCATGGTTAGTTTTAGTTTTATAATTTTTCCCTATTCATAACTTAATTACATAATGGACTGAAATATTCTTATAATTTTTCACTTAATTGACCAGCGAGGCCAATAGCTATATTTATAGCCGTTGAAGTTCCATGGTTTTCCCACAGTAGCGGTCACATTGGATTTTTAAAAATCCAGCACTTAGAGTGTCTTAACACTCAAGTTAATTGAAGGAGATGGTTCACATCATACCTTTGGTGATTAGTGTGGCCGCAGTAGTTCTGGCCATTCTTATGCTAATTATGATGGATGTTAAGGACCCCTATTATCTTCTCAGGGTTCTCGTTGTTTTGGGAGGTCTCCCTGTAATCATATTAGGATTTTTAATAAGTATATTTGTTTTTCTTATTTCCCACTTAATCTCAGTGTATTGTAAACCCTATAGTGTTATCATTTGAATAAAACTCCTTCTGCTTGTTTCATGTGCTTGACACCATTGCATCATATTATTATTTTATAAGAAATAAGTTTCGGTCAATTAATAGACAACATAATTTATATAAGTTACCATTATGTGAAACACAAGTCTTTGGGGTGTTACATTATTCTCCCTACAAAGAATTGCATCCTTGAAATTCTATTCATAAATTGGAAAAGAAACTCTTAGACGATTATCATTACCAACACGGGGGATTCGGATTGGTTAACGGAATACCCAGGTCGATACTGAGTTCCTCTACTTCTCTTGCCCGGATACACCTTGAACAGTACATTTTGAACTCCAACTCATGCACCCTACACTCAGGATTACCCATGGAGGATCGAGCGGTAATAAGCTTGGAGTTGTCTGAATGGACACATCTCTGACCCCCCGCCAGACTACATCTCGCTCAAGATATTCTATTGGAAAGATGTAGTTAAACAGATTAAGGTTTAGGATCTGGAACATATAGGCTACTCTGAGGATCCCATCCTGGGCAGCCACTAGAAAACAAGCTCTTGCAAAAAACTTTTGTGCCAGAGTGAAACATCGAAACAGACTCTCAAAGTATCTCCCCCTGCGTCTATGACCGGGAAGTTGGGTAATGGTGATGAAGTGGAAAACATGTTAATTCCTTTGACAGGAATGAAGGATCTCAGGGATATTGGACAAGTCGAATATAGGTTGACATGATCTTTTCAGGTAGATGAAAGAAGTATAGTATGTAGTGCAAGTTCTAATTATGATATCCTCCAATATTTCATCGAGTAGGGATAAGATAATTGTTTGTCAAGCCATATGAAATCATATTCGTGAGAAACCATTTTGAATGATTAGATAAAGTAAATACAGGTTTGGGAAAGATAATAATTCAATAAAACATAATTTCATTACTAAACATCAGTTCATGAGTTCCCTTAATGATCTACTGCACGAACTCCATACAGAGAAGAAAAACTCTTTATCTCCTCAAACTAGACACAGGCTGAGCATTTTGGGTTTAACCCATGGAGTCACCTGTGACGTCACCTGAGTGTGGAATGAAGGTTATGAAGTTTTGAGACATCTAAATACACTTTTTAGCTGCAAGGTAGTCTGGTAAACTCATCTTCTAACATTCTGAAGTCCAACAACTGGCCCCAGAAGCCGTAGTTCAAGATTTGGAAAAGATAGGCCGATCGGAGGTCTCCAGCAGCAGTAGCTTCTTGAAAAGTGTCGAGGGCCATAAAGCCAACATCCTCACCTTCCATGAACACTCAGAAATTTCCTTCATGGTATCTTCCCTGACATCCATAGTAGGAGAATTGGGTCATCGTCATAAAGAGGTAATCAAATCCTAATCCCTGGTGTATCTGAAGCACCCGAGGGGAGTTTGAGACATCATACATGTGTTTGCGCATCATGCGGATATGAGCATAATTAAGAAAATTATCTCGACTAGAAATAGACACAATGGTATCTAGGGATTCAGAGAGGAGTGATATTAGATTGTTAGGCACATTTTCATCTGCCATCTTAAAGTTGTACTAAACTCACTTAGTAAGGTTCAGTCATAGCTACATATTTCTATTACCTAGTTTTTCAAAAATTGTATGAACCTATCCTATGATACCAACTGTGAGGACCCAGCACGAGGGTGCCCGGATCCGGTGCCCATGAGACATGATGATCCATAATTATTGCATTACATTCATTTAAAAATATCACATCAGGTCCCATACTATAGAGGATTATGAGGTTTAGGTTCTGTAAAACCAGTTGTATTCTGAAACTTCAATGAAGACATGACTACTACCTGAAATTGTTTTATTTAAAATGTAGGGTGAGAAAAAAGTATGCCCAATAAGGGGTTTTAAAACCATTTGAAAATAAACATTCTTTACTTAAAAAATAATAACTACTGAAATTAAACATTAGTCATATTCTTAATAGAAAACCTTTTAACTTCTAACATAGCCTTTAATCATGATATGAGTACACAGTTCCAACTAGGGAAAAAAATGGTTGAATAATACATGACCATTAACAACATGCAGGGTAATGAAAACTACTAGCAAGGTAGCTTTGAGTGTACAAGACATAATCAAAATGTTGTAATAATGAACATAAACTGGTGCACATATAATGATGGCCATATACATATCTTTTCACTTGTAGTGACATAAATCTGATGTTAAATGGTCCAAGTCCAAAACTACTGAAACATATCATGTCATTACATTAATCCTTCCTGTGCACACAAAAGGCTCTGAACCAGGGATATCCGGCTAGTAAGAAAATCCCATGGTTGGTCACTTAATAAAACATTCAGAAGAGCTTATAATTCCATACTGTGTCAATGCCTCATGCCAAGACTATAATCATCAATTTCCAGGAATATCACCTAAACCATAACTGTTGTTAGGCCTTGTGTCAGGACAATGATTTGTCTCATGAGACCTATGGATGCATCGAGGGCTATAGCGGGCCCCACCCATCACATAATAAGTCCAATATGATCCTCTAAAGTCTTATGGGTCTTATGTATCCAAGGTGTCCCATACCACTTTGGATACCTGATTAAGGTGTTGTTATTTGGGGTGTCCCATACCACTCCAACTAAAGGGTTATAAGGTTCATTAATTATTATTTGGTGATCATATTTTTAGGAAAAATACACAAAATATTATATTGAAATTACTAAAGAAACACATGCTTGATGACAAAGTGGAACATTCATAATACATAGTGGTAGATGTCAGAAATGTATACACAATTTATACATAAGGGAAATCTATTAAGAATTCACTTGTATCATTTATATAGCATTCTGATAAATGGCTCCAGATACAAGTGTATATAGGTACATGCTTTTGAATTTATGTAATTATCTATAGGTGCGTAGTTTTATTATTTTAAAAATATCATAATGTCTTCATTTTTAATTCAAGTAGACAGCCCTAGATATTAAACCTACTAAGGTTCTCTACTTGGGCCCTTTAAACATTTTCTTCTAAAGTTATTACAAAGGTGAAAAACTCGTTGACAGAAATGGATTTGAACCTTTGAGCATAAAATTGTGTGGATATTGACTAACATGTGTAAATGTATTCAGAATCATTATTTCAACCATATAATTCCTTTTCAAAATTACTTTTATATAACATATAAAAGTACCTTTATATATATATAGTAATAGTTTGTGAATATTTGTAATACTAAAGTTTGCACAACCATATATTTGATCTTTTCTCCCAAGCATGAACTTCGTATGTTCTTCATAAGATTTAGGCTTGGAATACCGTAATTTCAAGTAAAAATATTCATGTTTACTTATACACCCATTTATGCATTTTTACATCCTAACCTTGGGAGAAAAAATTTTCATGAAAAAATAGTTAAAAGAACATCTCTTAAAAAATATATAGCTCTTGAAAATGAGAACAGAGCGTGTGATAGAGGGTTAGGGGCTTAAGAGTTAATTTTAAATTCCTTTTAAAAGTAAATGCAGACATATATACATATATCTGTGTAAAACTTAATCTACTTGAAATTCTAAGGGTTAATCTTCTTTCTTAGTTAGAGGGTCTTAAAAAGTGATATTTATGGAAAATAGAAGATTGTAGACTATCCCAAAAAGTTCATACATGGAACGTACTATAACCTATATATATGTATATATATACATGAATGTAAACATTGATTTTCATGGGAAATAAAAAACTTAATCTTCCTAAACCAAATTTAAGATCCCCAAAACAGTAAATAAGAATGGAATTTCAGGGATTTGAACATGGGTCAAAACATTTATATACATATATATACTAACTTATAAATATATATACTTTTGTGAAAACCCATTTGCACTCCAACTATTAAGAACTCTTGTAAAGACTTGGAAATTTCATAGAATTTTCTTTTCTTAAGTACTTTCTAATTTAACGAGTCTGAGGCTTCTGAAGGCACTTGATTCCAAGGCCCAGTGTGCCCGGAATCAATTTATGAAGTTTAGCTCGGGTACGTTCAGCAAACGAACAAGCGGGTTTTTCTATCTTTTGAACTGGTGCTCAGAATTGAAATCTGAGGGCACTGATGAACTTGCAGCGCCAGTAATTGCTTAAGGGGATCTTTACCACAGTTGCGTTTTAAGCAGTTTGAGAATTAATATTTGGGGAATTAGATTAAAATAAATAAAATTGGTGTGGCAAAATTTTATTTCTATTTTTGGTGGTTAATTCCTCCCAAGGAGAGTTAAAGGTGGGGACCACACCCACATAACCTCCCATTAGAGGATATTTGTGGGGTGGGGCTCACATGTGACCTAAACCCTTGAACTCCCCATAACTCTCACAACCCCCCCCCCCCATTAAACTACCTTGTTTAATGTTGACAACTCTCCCATATTTATGATCCCTCTCACCTCCTCCCCTCCCTCTCTTTATTAATTTCCAACACATTAATTTAATGAATTAAACCGCATCAATTAATTAATGAAGTGTTTTGAATTTTGAATTTTAAATTGAATGTGTTAATAAAATAATGGAAAAATCCTATTATTTTATTTTTGGGGGCGCTCGTTGTGTTAAGGAGAGTTGGGAGAGCTCTTGAGTTCTTTGAATAACACCGTCCTCCAACGAAGAACGGCGTCTTCTTCGATGAAGAATGTTGGTTCCAGGAAGAACGATCGATGTGCCTTCCTTTATTTTCTCCATGACAAGTGAGGAGACGTTGTTTCCTCCTCGGACGCACACGGACGTCGCCTACGAATCCTTTCCCCGCGACGCCGCCTTTCGCGACGCCCGACGTGTGATTTCAATTATCGAGGTAGGGGTTATATACAATTTTAATGGATTAAAATTGTTCCTCTATTTGTCATTGTATAACTTTGATTGTCTTGGCCTATTGTTATTTCTCAACATGGAGGGTGCGGGCAGAACGAACACAGCCCGATGACCCTTCGTTTGATCTTGTTTAATTATATGGAATCAACGATCGGTGGCGGAACATGGAAGAGACTGGAGGCGCAAGGGCCGCCATCGCACATGCAAAGAAAATCCGAGACCAAGCGGGCTGCGGCGGATGAATCACGGCGTCGTTGCGTCATGCCGGGGACGCGGAGCTCCAGCCATCGCAGGTTGCGGCGGAGGAAGCCGGTGTTGTTGTGCCAACTGTGTAGTAGGAACCACGGACCGCTTTGCGGGCCGTTTTGGTGAAAGGACCGGACGGCCCGTCGTCTGGCTGAGCAGAGTTAAGCCGTGGCGCTAAGAGGGCATCGCGTAGGATGATCTGCGGCCCGCCCATGCGGGCCTCTTGCGCCAGATGGCCGGTCGATTTGGGAGGGTGGCGCCACTGGTTCGGGCAGCTGCCCCCCCCCCCTTGGACAACTCGGTCAGCTAGCCGAGGTAGCCAGGTCTCACCCCTCAGGCCAATCCGACACCCCTACCAGGTCGGACCCACCAAAACATGGTGACCTGACCCGCCAGCCCACTGGGCTTAACGGGTCGGACCCATTATTCACATAAACGTGAATAACATAAATACTGCATGTCTGATCGATGTGCCGTCTGCGGAACTAGGATCCTTTCAATGAGGCGGTCCTTTTGCAACACTCTATGTTAGTTTTGAAAAACTTTGTAAAATTTCCGGGTTTTGAACAAGCTTATTTCCAACCGGGTCCCTGAAATGAAAAGGCCAATATCTCTAAGATCGGGTGTCCGATTGACGCACCGTCTGTCACGTTGAGTTCCTTTTGATGAGACGGAACTTCGGGATACATCAACTCTGGACTTCGTGACAGTTGATGTATCAACCCACTTTACTCGTGGAGTGGACCCTCCCAGAATTGAGCACGCTGTGTGCGGGAACCCTAAAGCTGGTTTCGACTATGACGATTACTATGTTGGGATCCTCTGTGGGTTCGACAACGATGACGACTATACTTGGATCCTACATGGGTTCGGCAGTGAGGACGCATGTACTTCGATCCTCTGTGGGTTTGGTAGTGATGAAGACTATACTTAGATCCTATGGGGGTTTGGTAGTGATGGTTACTGTACTTGGATCCTATGTGGGCTTGTCAGCGATGATTTCTGTACTTGGATCCTACGTGGATTCGATAGAGGAGATGATTTAGAGGCTACATCTAATCATCTCTACCCCTTTTTCGTGAGTAGTATACCTGTGTGAGCTGAGTCTTGTCTTTCAATCATTATCATTGATGTAATTGACTTTTTTCATGTGTGGACCGGATTGTTCTTGGGCTCAGAAGTTAGAGCTGAACTGAGATTGATAACATAGGTATATGTATGGGCATATACCTAAGTAGGGTTGGTTGATTCTTCGTGTTTGTTCCTTTCCTTTGTTGTTTATCCTTCGTGGATTCTGGGAGACCTTCAGGGGTCTCAGGGTCCCTAATGAGTATTTTATACTCACCCCTGCATGGGAGTTTCCCGCACAACATTGTGTTGGTTGCAGATGATGGACAACACAAATCTTGGTTGAGGTTTGTGGAGCTGGACGGTATCTGGAGGTAGACCACCTGGTGGGACGTACACGGAGCGGACGGACAGACCCGAGGAATCGACGAGACTTTTTGTACCCACCATTCAGATGGGATTCCTGAAGGACAACTCAGTGGTTTCCTCTTTACTTTACTGATATTGTAATTTTGTTTTCAGTTGTACTTTACTTTAAGTTGGGTTTGTATACTGGCACATTTACTTTTCAGCACTTACTTTTGTAGTCAGTTTTACTTAGTGTTTACTTTACTTGCGTACTCTGTTGTGTTTTTTTACTTATATAAAGGCAATGCCTTCCGTTTTTATCGGGATTTACACCTTTGGTGCTAGTCATCAGCCATTGGCCTATGGAAGGCGGGCTTGGGGTAGTCCCGGCACGGGCCCCGAGGACGGGTTGTGACAAATTGGTATCAGAGGGTGGTTCTACCGCAGAACTCGAGACACTAATAATTTCTTTCTGTGAAGTGATAGTGTTTAGAATATTGAGTGTGGTTATCAGTACAGGGTGTCCAGTATTGGTGTGGTGGCCGACGTATCCATACACTAGGACCCTGAATTGTGATTTCCGACTTAGTACACGAAAAAATTGATTTCATGTGTGTTTCAAGAGTTTTCATTGTGATTACTTTGTGTCAGCTCACAAGGTACACTGTATTAACTATGGAGCACCGGTTTCTTTTCAGGATTTCCCCACATAGGCATCAAGCTTGGGTTCCGAGCTACGTGCGAGATGGTAGCCCACCAAGCGATGAGGCCTCGGTGCAGGTCCCCATTACAGCGGACGCACCAGTGGTACCATTACCCGCTGAGCCACTGATGCCACCAGCCCCAGTAGCAGAGATTTCACGCCACCTAAGTGTGTTGCACGAGTTTCAGCGACAGAGGCCGCCCAGGTTCCGTGGAGAGATGGACCCTCAGGAAGCCGAGGATTGGATGGAGCTATCATCAGAGTCTTCATATTGGTAGGGACACCAGTATATCTTATGGTGATCCTGGTCGCGAGTATCCCGTACGCAATAGTAGGTAAATGGTGGAGCCTGATGCTTCAGGTGCATGAAGAGGCATCACTACTTTGGACGGACTTTGAGAACTTCTTCCACTCAGATTTTGTTCCAGCCACCCTCTGTGTGGTGTGCATTCAAAAGTTACTACAGTTGCGACAAGGTAGTATGACCGTAGCCCAGTACTCGGTGAGATTTACCGACCTCTCGCGCTACTCCACGGACATGGTACGGGACCCATTCTTCTAGGCCGGACCTTCGAGAAGGGAATGAGGCTTGGGATCAGGGCTTCTATGGTCTCCCTCAACATTCCGATGTAGGCAGGAGTAATGGAGAGAGCCCTTCTTGGGGAGAGCTTTCTTGCTGAGATGATGCTAGAAACGAGACCCACCGTAGGGTGACACGTAGAAGAGTCTTATGCAGCTGGTAGTAGACAGATGTCATATATTTCCAAGCAGACCAGGCCATCAGGTGGGCGACCTCAGGATACTGGTTCGGATGTGCAGGGCAAATGGAAAAGAGCAGCCATATGAGGGGCAGGCAGTGCTATGCATGCGGCGAGCAGGGCCACGTGGCTTGGGACTTCCTGACCCACCATGCAGATGAGTAGCAGACAGTATAGGTACCTCCCAGGAAGAGGAAAAGGTTCGACCATGGTGGTCCACAGGGAGCAGGTGAACGAGGTAGAGGAGCTGGCCGAGCAGCGGGTGGTGGACGACGCTTCGAGGCTCTACCACCACCACCACCAGGGGGACCACCCCGACCACATGGAGCCGTATGACAGGGAAAGGCTCAGCTCCAATCAGTCAAGGTCTATGACCATGGCGCACCTGAGATGATTTGAGGTACTATCTGTGTCTACTCCACCCTTGCTTTAGTTCTTATAGACACAAGAATGAGTCATTCTTTTATTGTCGATGCCCTTGTTCGGAGCTTCAAGGTTCCGATAGAGCCATTGGATCGATCCTTATGGTTAGAGACTCCTACGGGAGCAGACTCGACGATTACGCACTGGTGCCGGTAGTGTGAGCTTACTCTAGGAGGCGAGGGCTTCGGCTGGGATCTTCTTGTAGCGGCGTCGAGGCATTATGACGTCATCTTGGGTAAGGATTGGTTATCTACATTCCATTCCCAGATCGACTATTTTAGGGGCAAATTGTGGTGTGTCCACACAAATGGGAGCAGGTTCACCTTCACCAGTGATAAGGGATCCTTTGCAGTGCAATATGGGATTACGCAGAGGAGAGGGAAACCGATCACACATCATTTGGCTATTCTCATCCTAGGAGTGGTTGATGTGCGGAGTCTGAGTTTTCCTATTGTGGTGGATCAGTATGCGGACGTTTTTCCTGATGATGTTCCCAGACTACCTCCTCACAGAGAGGTAGAATTCTACATTTACCTGTAACCCGGGACAGTACTGATATCTACTCCAGCATATCGGATGGCTCCCACCGAGCTCATGAGCTGCTGGTATAACTAGAGCACTTGTAGGGAAAGGGATTCATCTGATGCAGTGTTTCGCCCTGGGATTCTCTGATTTTATTCGCCAAGAAGGTGGATAGCAGCTTATGACTATGTGTCAACTACCGTCTCTTGAATCAGGTGACCGTAAAGAAAAAGTACCCACATTCGAGTATTGACGACCTCTTTGATCAGCTCAAGGGAGCACGATGGTTCTCGAAGATTGACCTCAGTTCAGGCTATCATCAGCTCATAGTTCGAGACGAGGATGTGCAGAAGATGGCCTTCAGGTGTCGGTATGACCACTACGAGTTCTTGGATATTCCCTTCGGCATAAACACGCACCATTAGTGTTCATGAGTCTCATGAACAGGATATTCCAGCCTTACATTGATCGTTTTGTCATAGTATTCATCAACGACATACAGATTTACTCAACTACTGAGGAGGAGCACACCTAACTCTTGCGAGTTGTGTTGGACACACTCGAAGAGAACCAACTTTATGGTAAGCTCGTGAAGTGTCAGTTCTAGATTCTATAGGTACAATTCTTGTGGAACATCATCTCGGAGGTGGGAGTTACAGTGGATCCTGTGAAGATCGAGGCAGTACTTTCTTGGGAGCCACCCAGGAGCGTGGCAGAGGTGTGGAGTTTCCTAGGTCTGGCTGGGTACTATTGGAAATTTGTGCCAGGCTTCTCCAGAGTTGCAGTTCCACTTTCAGCTTTGACAATGAAGGGGAAACCCTTCGTGTGGTCAGATAGATGCCAACAGAGCTTCCAGAAGCTGAGGTAGAGATTGACCAGTGCGCCCATCTTGAGGCTACCACAGGAGGGCGTTGGGTACGTGGTTTACTATGATGCATCAGGAACCAGACTCGGGTGTGAACTGATGTAGGAGTGGGTAGTGATCGCCTATGGTTCATGGAAGTTGAGGCAACACGAGTATAACTACGCTACCCATGACCTGGAGTTAGTAGTAATGGTCTTCGCCTTGAAGATGTGATGACACTATCTGATGTGTGAGTGCTTTACAGTCTATTCCAACCACCAGAGTCTCAGGTACATTTTCTCGTAGAAGAAACTGAACCTGAGACAGCGACGATGGCTCGAGTTCCTCGAGTACTATGACTTTGAGATAGTCTATACTCCTAGGAAGGGGAAAGTTGTAGCTGATGCTCTCAGCAGATGATCGGGCATTCAACTACTTGGAGAGGCGATGGAGCAGTTAGCCGCTTTGCAGATATCCTTCATGGATAGAGATGGGGAAACCTTTATATATTCCCTTATAGTTACTCCTCCACTACTTCAGCAGGTTAGAGAGGCAAAGTGTGGGGACATTGACTGTGAGACGCGATGTGCTCATATTTCCACAGGGTAGGCGCCTCATAGATTTTCTATAGGAGGACAGCACGTCATCTTCTTCATGGGACGTACCATGGTACCAGTTTCACTACAGGAGGATGTACTGAGGGAGTTTCACACTTCCCCTCTAGCGGTACATCCTGAAGTGGCAAAGATGTACCAGGACCTCAGACGACAGCATTGGTGGCTAGGTATGAAGAAGGTTGTAGCAGAGTTCGATTCACGATGCCTCAATTTCAAGTAGGTGAAGGCGGAGCACCAGGTACCAGTGGGCTTGGTACTTCCCTTAGATGTTCTGGAGTTGAAGTGGGATGGGATATCCATGGATTTCGTGATGAGGATTTCACGTACTTCCAGGGGACACGACTCTATCTGCGTGATCATCGACCGACTCACCATGTGGGCCCACTTATTTCCGATCAGAGAACAGGACTCAGTAGAGATCTTGGGATGCCTCTACATTCAGGAGATCGTACGGCTTCATGGTGTGCCATCATCTATCGTCTCTAATCGAGATTCTCGCTTTACTTCCCGGCTTTGGAAGGGGTTGCAGGATGCATTTGGGATGCAGTTATGCCTGAGCACCGCCTTTCATCATCAGAAGGATGGTCAAACTGAGAGGACCATTCAAACTCTCAAGGACATTATTCGTACATGTGTCCTTGACTTCGGTCACAACTGGGAGGATCACCTACCCATGGCGGAGTTTGCGTACAACAACAGCTACCACTCCACCATCGGGATGGCACCATAAGAGGCACTGTACGGCCGACCTTGCAGATCACCTCTATGCTGGACTGACCATGAGGATTCAGCACTTTTAGGACTAGAGATGGTTCAGGCTACTATAGAGAAGGTTCAGATCATCCAGTAGCAGATGCAGACTACACAGAGTAGAAAAAATTCCTATGGTGATAGGAGACGGAGACCACTGGAGTTCAAGGATGGAGACCACATTTTCTTACGGGTCTCACCTTGACGTGGATTGAGGAGATTCGGCTGGGGTGTAAATTTATCTCCATGCTTCATCGGGCCTATCCAGGTCCTCAGCAAGGTAGGCAAGGTGGCTTACCGCCTGGCCCTTCCACCACAGTTGCATCGGGTGCATGACGTCTTCCACATATCTCATCTGAGGAGATATGTGCATGACCCGACCCACATCATTGATCATGAGGAGCTGGACATTGATGACGGGGCTACATTCACGGACGGTCCGAGGGAGATTGAGGATTGATAGGAGCGGGTCCAATGTGGATGGTCGATTCCTCTGGTGCACATTCGTTGGCTGCATGGGAACCTTTAGGAGATCACATGGGAGCGGGAGGCTCAGATACGTGCTCAGTACCCTCATTTTTTTCCTTAGTTTATGTTGTAGCCTTACGGGGACGTAAATCCATGAGGTGGGAGTAATGTAAAGGCCCGAAAATTTCAAGGAATTTTTTTTCATAAATACATTGGAATTTTACGAGTCTGTGTCTTCTGAAGGAACATGATTCCGAGGACCAGTGTGCCCAGAATCAAATTCCAAAGTTTAGCTCAGGTACGTTCAATAAACGAATGAGCGAGTTTTACTATATTTTAAACCGGTGCTCGGAATTGAAATCTGAGGGCCCTGATGAATTCGCAGCGCTGGTAATTGTTTATGGGTACCTTTACCGTAGTTGCGTTTTGAGCCGAATGAGAATTAATATTTGGGGAATTAGATTAAAATAAATAAAATTGGTGTAGCACAATTTTATTTTTATGTTTGGTGGTCAATTCTTCCCAAGGGGAGTTAAATGTGGGTCCCACACCCACATAACCTGCCATGAGAGGATATTTGTGGGCTGGGGCCCACATATGACCTAAACCCTTGAACTCCCCATAAATCTCATAAACCACCCATTAAACTCCCTTGTTTAATGTTGACAACTCTCCCATATTTATGAGACCTCTCACCTCCTCCTCTCCCTCCCTTTATTAATTACCAACACATTAATTTAATGAATTCAACCGCATAAATTAATTAATGAAGTGGTTTGAATTTTAAATATTAAATTGCATGTGTTAATAAAATAATTGCATAAGCCAATTATTTTATTTTTGGGGGCATATGTTGTGTTAAGAAGAGTTGGGAGAGCTCTTGAGTTTTTGGAAGAACACAGACCTCTGTCAAAGAACAGTATATTCATAGATGAAGAATGTTGGTTCCATGAAGAACGATTGATGTGCCTTCCTTTCTTTTCACCACGACAAGTGAGGAGACATCGCTTCCTCCTCAGACGCACTCTGACATCACCTATGAATCCTTTCCCGGCAACACCATCTTCTGCGATGCCTGACGTGTGACGTCAATTATCGAGGAAGAGGTTATGTTCAATTTTAATGGATTAAAATTATGCCTCGATTTGTCATTGTATAACCTTGATTGTCTCGAAATATTGTTATCTCTTAATGCGGAGGGCACGGGCCAAATGAACACGGCCTGGAGACCCTCTATTTGATCTTGTTTAATTATATGGAATCGACGATCGGAGGCGGAACCTAGAAGAGACCGGCGGCGCAAGGGTCGTCGTCGCACAAGTAAAGAAAAGCCGCGACCAAGCGTGTCGCAGCGGAGGAAGCACGGCGCTGTCACGCCGTGCAGGGGACATGGATCCACAGTGGAGGAAGCCTGCGCCGTCACGACGACTATGCAACAGGAACCACGGCCCACTTTTCAGGCCGCTTTGGCAGAAATACCGGCTGGCAAGTCGGCCGGCCGGGTGGAGCAAAGCCGCGGCGCCAGGAGGGCGATGCGCCGGATGAGTCATGGCCTGCCCGTGTGGGAAGCTTGTGCTAGAAGTCTACCGGCCTAGTCGGACGGTATGGTAGGGTGGAGCTTCTTGGTGTCACCGGTTCAGGTAGTCGGGGGGTTGTGCCCTCCCGCCCTCAGACCGCTGGGCCATCGGGTCGAACCAGCCGCGCCGGGCCAAGCCGCGCCCCTCAGGTCGGTCCGAGCCGCACCCCTCAGGTCAGGCAGCGTGAATCTTCAGGCATGTCTGACACCCCTACCTGGTCGGACCCACCAAAAATGGGTGACCCGACCCGCCAGCCCACTGGGCTTAACGGGCACGGCCCGTTATTCACTTAAACGTGAATAACTTAAAGACCACGCATCTGACTGATGCGCCGTCTGCAGCACTGGGATCATTTCAATGAGGTGGTACTTTTGCGATACTCTAAGTTAGTTTTGAATAACTTTGGTAAATGGATGGATTTGGAATGAGCATATTTCCAACCGGGCCCCTGGAACGAAAAAAAGACAATATCTCTAAGACTAGGCGTTTGATTGACGCGTCATCTATTGCGTTCAGTTCCTTTTGACGAGATAGAACATCAGGATACTTCAAATCTAGACTTTTTCATATTTGATGTATTGACCCCCTTTACTCTAGGAGCAGGCCCTCCCAGAATCGAGCACGTTGTGTGTGAGAACCCTATAACTGGTTGCAACTGCGACGATTACTGTGCTGGGATCCTCCATGGGTTCGACAATGATGACGACTGTACTTGGATCCTACATGGGTTCAACAGTGAGGAATACTGTACTTGGATCCTTCGTGGGTTTGGAAGCGATGACAACTTTACATGGATCATACGTGGGTTCGACAGCGATGGTTATTGTACTTGGATCCTATGTGGGTTTGGCAGCGATGACTTCTGTACTTGGATCCTACGTGGGTTCGATAAAGGAGATGATTCAGAGGCCCCATCTAATCATCTCCACCCCTTTTCTTGAGTAGTATACCTTTGTGAGTTGAATCTTATCGTTCAATCATTATCACTAATGTGATTGAATTCTTTCCTATGTGGAACGGATTGTGCTTGGGCTTAGAAGTTGGAGCCGAACTGAGATTGATAACTTAGGTATATGTATGGGAATATACCTATGTAGGCTTGGTTTATTCTTCATGTTTGTTCCTTTCCTTTGTGGTTTATCCTTCGTGGATTCTGGGATACCTTCTGGGGTCTCGGGGTCCCTACTGAGTATTGTATACTCACCACTTCACGGGCATTGCACGCACAACATTGTGTTGGTTACAGAAGACGGATAGCACTGATCGTGGTTGAGGCTTGGGGAGTTGGACGGTATCCGGAGGTGGAACACCTGGCGAGACATACACGGAGAAGACAGACGGACCTGAGGTACCGACGAGACTCTCTGTACCCACCCTTCTGGTGGGATTCCCAGAGGACGACTCAGTGGTTTCCACTTTACTTTACTGCTTTTGTACTTTCCTTTTCAGTTGTACTGTACTTTCAGTTGGCTTTGGATACTGGCCCATTTACTTTTCAACACTTCCTTTTGTACTCACTTTTACTTAGTGTTTACTTTACTTTCATACTCTGTTGTGTTATTTTACTTTTATAAAGGCAATGCCTTCCCTTTTTATCGGGATTTACGCCTTTGGTTCTAGTCACCAGCCCATGGCCTATGGAAGGCGGGCTAGGGGTAGTCATGGAACGGGCCTCAAGGATGGGTCGTGACAACACTCCTATGAAAAGCATGAAACCTTAAATTCAGAGAGTGTGTAGAGGGTTTTTAAAATGGTTGTAAGTGTACATATTAGTTTATATATATATATATATATCAAAGCTTTGTATATGTATATATATGAAACCTGTTTGCATGAAAAAGGAAAAAACACCCTTACATTAGCTTGAGGAGTAGGAGGAGTCGGAGGCTCGGGAGACAATAGAAAGTCAGAGGTCTTGAGAGATCTACTGAAGGCCGAGTGAAAATAACTGAGAGGTTCTTTAGACGCCTTGGTTGTTTTTTATAAACAACTAAACCTATGTATTTTAATACAAGTGGCAAGGGATTCTGAGGCCACTTGCCTTAAAAAAATAGGAAAGAGATCCCTTGTAAAAATTGTGAGCATTGAGGGTCTAGAGGCTGAAAAGGTGAAGAAAATGGTGATAAAATAAAAGAGTAGGGAAACTGGTTCAGCGAACACTGCAGAGAAGAAGACCGCACCACTGGAAGAAAAATAGGAAGAAAATGGATGGTCCAGATCGTGCCTGGTTTTGATATGAGGGCTGGGCAAACCTGTGGATTTTTTTTAAAGGGTGGACGGCTCGAATTTAATCCAAGCCTTATCGAATGGCTCACCGTGATGCGGTGATATGCCGTGATTTCTGAAGGCCTGTCACGGGGGCGAGATCAGCGGCTCAGATTGCACACCACGCGATCCGATGGCCAGGATCTCATCTCGCCTGAAAATTCAGTTCCCATATCGAAACAGTGGGGCGCACCAAGCTCCCTTATAAGCCTCGACCTCCCGTAGTGCTGGTAATAACACAGCACATACACAGGGGGCCTTATACATGGGTCTCTGCCTCCCTGAAGGCCTCAGCCTACCCAAGCACGCACGCTGCGCACACCTACATTCCTGCGTGCACCCATGCACACCGCGGCCACGCCCATGCTATGCACTCACAAGCGCTCATGTGCTCTCCTCGAGTGACCTATGTCCACGCTTGGTCTGGTTCAAGCATGGGCTGAGGGCTAGGCTCAGCCACCCAGGGTGTGCCACCTCCCTCAGCCTAGCCAAGAGATGGCCCTTACTAGCCCAATTTTTTTATAACCTAAATAAAACTTAAAAGGAAAACATTACACTATAAGGAGATTCTTCTTTTTATAGATGGTTTCTATTAAAAATTTTGAAGTTTATAGTTTACAACTTAAACTTTCTCCTAGGTGTTTCATGAGGTTGTTTATAAATAACAAACAGAGTTATTAATTACATGACAATTCTTATATTAGTGTCGTAGTGGTTAAAACTTAATTTGATTAAAAACATATAATCCAATTAAAAAATATTTAAACACAGCTTAAGGCACTAAATAAGAAAAAAAATTCAACACCTTTGAGTTAATTGCAACATGTTTTTTATTTTTTATTACATTTCGAAGCATTCATCCATTCCCTTTTAAAATTCATGGATAGGTTTAGTTTTATAATTTTTCCCAATTCTTAACATAATAACATATATGACTAAAATATTCTTATTAGTTTTCACTTAATTGGCTAGAAAGGCTAATGGATATATTTATAGTCGTTGGGGTTTCATTGTTTTCCCATGGCAACGGTCACATTGGGGGATTATAAATCCAGCACTTAGAGTGTCCTAACACTCAAGTTGATTGAAGGAGATGGTTCACATCATACCTTTGGTGCTTAGTGTGGCTGTAGTGGTTCTGGCCGTTCTTATGCTCTTTATGGGGGATGCTAAGGACCCATAATATCTTCTTGGGGTTCTCTTTATTTTGGGAGGTCACCTTGTAATCCTAATAGAATTTTTAATAATTATCTTTGGTTATCTTATGTCCCACCTAATATCAGTGTATTGTAAACACTATAGTGTTCTTATTTGAATAAAACTCCTTGTGTCTGTTTCATGTGCCTTACTCCATTGCATCATATTATTATTTTATAAGAAATAACTTTTGATCGATTAATAGACATCATAAATTATATAAGTTACCATTATGTGAAAAACAATTATTTGGGGCATTACACATACCATAAAAATGATGTTATACGTGTGATCATGGAACTAATGATGAAGGTATCCCACTTCTTTCCAATAAAGGATACATTCATTCATATGTGGAATATAATTCGATTACACGTTGTTCCAAGGAGTATAATTTTTTATATAGATCCTAGTTTCATGTATTAGTTTTGTAAGGGTATTCAAAAGTCTATGGGTTTCCTAGTTTTCTGAGTATGGACTTTATCCTCAGACGAATGACTAATCTAAATGGAAAATTCAGGTTTTGTAGGATATGTTACAAACCTATGTTTTTTATTTTGGTGAATCATTATCGCAGAAAATGAAACTTGTGTAGTTTACATATAATAACATCTTCTTGGAATTGATCTAGATCTCACCTTTTTAGAATTTATTTGGTAGTATTGTTCACCTCATTTTGGTTGGATGTAGGTGACTCAATGCATGATTTAAATAGTATCATAACAGAGTTGTCTAAGAATTTTAAAATGATTAAAAGGTTATTGGTGACAATTCATAGTAGTAAAAAATCTTCCACTGAGAAGTGGAGATGTCATTTAGTGTTTCAGGTTGGTCATCTTTCTTTCCTTCATGTTTCACCTAGCAAGGGAAAACATCCTATCAGAAAACAAGGAAAAATAGAACCCATTTTTTGGGCGGATTGAGATAGTGTAAAGGGTTGGTCTAGTGGAATACTAATTATCCCTTCCATAATGTTCCATTGTCATTCATGAAAAGTTACACATATCACTACTTTATAGATAAAATCAAAACCGATATCATGTGATAGATGTTAAGATCATAGATATTTTTTTGGATGATTCCTTTGAGGAAAATCTAGTGAAGATTCTATACCAGGGTGAGAAGTATCTCTTGGGAAGGAATATACTTCTAGTATGAGTGTTGTGGTAGTATGGTCTTGTTCAATAGGAGACAAGGTATAGGGAATCTGATATACGATTGTAGTGGCCAAAATAATTTTTTGACACCCCATAGTGGTGTAGAGAGAATCTTAGGGATGAGCTATTATATGGTGGGGTTATTGTAATATCCTTCCTTTTTTTAATTATGTCCCTCTTTGAGTTTTTGGTTAAACTTATTTTGATGGATTTTTATTTCATCTTAAAAAATTGTGGTTGAGTTGATTTTTAGGATTTCGAGAATTTTCTAGGGAAAATGACATAAAATAAAGATCTGTATATTTGTTTGAATTAATGGATTCCAGGTATCATGTGTAAAATGTGATAAATAGGGTTTCCCATGAGTTTGGAAGGATCCATGGTTGGTTAGGGATCTTTTGGATAATCTAGGATTAAATATATATATAGGAAATTTACACACCGTTTATATTTTACACTACATTCAGTTATCTCTATAAAGATACTGTGAAATGGGTTTATTCCATGAAATGAATACTCACTGTGAAACAGATTCACAACATATAATGTTTAAGTGGGTTTATTTTAACCTCATGTGGAATTTTTTCACCATAAATCATAATTTGTTAAATACATGATGTGAAAGGTACGAACACCATGTATTTCCAAAGATATATAGTTTTAAAGTAGATCTACACGTATGATTCATTCTTGATTCACATATGACCATCCACTATCAAGACCTAGGTAATTTCCTAGAAATTTTAGAGTACATTCTTCCATTATAGATGTATCATTCAAGCATTTGATCCCTGATGAGTTGTTTTTATTCATTTTTCCTCTCTCTTAAATTATTCTCGCTTGTAGAGGGATAATATTTTGATTAAGGTTTTTTGGGGGTATTTATCCTAATATCATGTGATCTTGTTTTATCTTGATATCTTCTTTGCCTTAATCATTTATTGGAATTATCTATTAAATCATTGTTCGATCTCCAAATATAGGTTGGGTGTCTAAAACCAAACCATATGCTTTGTTCCTATTGTTCACGTTTGTGCAACATTATGTGATTTCCCCAACAAAATGTGTGAATTAATTAATTGAATAATGGGTGATGATAAACCTTGTGTTTTATCATTTTTTGGATCCTTTTAGATTCAATGGTGTTGAGACCTGGCTTGTGGATACATTTAGGGTGATCCTACTGTAAATAATTATGAATTAGATAATGGTTTAAAGTTTTCATTAGCAAGACAGAAGACTTGAGGTTTTTTCTTTAGATATATTCTCCTTGGATAAAGGATTAAATGGTTATTTAATTAATGGTTAATCAAAATGAAAGTGGTAATTCGAATAATTAACCATTATGAAATTTGATATGACTTTTTGACATTATTTTTGGCATGATATGTGTTGTGACTGATGTTGAAATTCTTATATAGAGGTCCTTGCCTAGGATGCTAAAATTATTATATAGAGGTATTGGACCAAGATACTAAAATGATTTTATATAGGGCTATGATCAGGATTTTAAAATGATTATATAGAGGGCTTAACATGAATGCTGAAAGGATTATATAGAAGTCTTATCTCAATATGCTGAAATTCTTATTCAGAGTCCATTGCTTATTTATGTGATTATTCAATGGTTTTTGGTTACTGTTATAATTTTTGTTTTATATGCTCTTAGATATTCTGTGATGTTTCGAAAAAAAATTCGTTGTTTAATTTTATTAACTGTTTAGTTAATACTAATATTTATCAATTTATTGGCAGGCACTTGTTTATCAGGATGTTCTTGTTTAGTTGTGGTTGTGTGAACCCACTTAGGGTTACTCAAACTCTATTCAAGCCTCGATTTGGTATCAAAGATTTTTAAATTGATATAGTTTTGTATAATGGAAAAGGATTTGGTTGTCGATTATTGTATTTCAGAAGGGTTAGCGCATGGCAGTAGGTCCAACATGGTGTTTGGGACTGGGTTCATTATGTTTTTGTGTTAGTTTTTTCTTTAATTTTTATTACTTTTATTTTAATAATTGGATACATTCCAACCAATAATTACATGGTTCACTATTATTTTATTTATTTATTATTTCTTTATATTATAACAATATATCGTATTGTTTTCTCTATATATGTTACTCTGTTATTTATTATTATTGTTTATTTATATGGTATTGTAACTCTATACAGGGGGTTATAGTCTCTCTACATTATCATTTACACCCCTCGATACTATTTGGTGGCCCCTAGCATATAATGAGACATATTTGAGGTCAAGTAACCAACCTGATTTGGCCACATGATAGAGCAGGATTAGGGGATGTTACTAAGTTGTATAAGAGATGTAGGTTTATATTTTTTATTTCCTTATTATTTTGAAATGTTTTAAATGATAATAGGATATATTAGGACTTCATAATTAGCTTATTCATTGGAATAGATAACCCATGTATAGGTTAAAATCTATGTGCCCAGGGATGGGATTGTTGTTTATGATGTTCACTTCTTAGGGTATATGTTAAGTCCTCGTGGGTGATTCACATGTTATGTGATGTTATTATTCTTGAGATTTTTACTTGTAGCCAGTGTGAAGATATTTTTGTATGAATACATCAATATAGGAACATGGGGATATATCATAACCTGAATTTTTCATTATAAGAATATATTTATTACATGTGATATATTTTACTCTATGAACTGTGAAATAAGATACCATTTATATACAATAAATGAAATGAAAGAACTTGTATATCATGATAAAACACTTGTAAGACATATTTATATAGACCAACATCCAGTGGTTCTTTATTGTTTTCACCTGTTGAGGTTGAACATGTTGTTATACATTGTTAAAAATGGTGTGTCTGTCTTGAAGAGAAAATGTCTCCTCATCATCTTATACTTTATTGTGAGGAGAGTAGAAATTAGTATTCTTCTAATGGAGTTGTTCCAGAGTTCCCAATATATTTTGTGGACCATATGGATGTTCATCTTTGTGATAGCTTACTGAGGTTCATTCAATCCATGGAAAGAGATATTATTCACACTATGCATTTGATGTCTAAGATAATTAGAGAGTTATAGCTATCCAATACATCTACGTTCACTGGGGCGGGGGGGGCTGGGGAAGATGAGTGTTGGATTGAGTCATTCAAGAGAATATTCAAGCACATTGAGAACCCAATAAATAGTAGGATTAGTCATGTTTTATACATGCTTCATGGACCTACCAAGTATTGGTGGGATATTCTAGGGTAACATGGGAAGAAAGAGGAGTTGTACTAGAAGGATTTTGAGGAAAAAAAATTTCATTCACATATATCTAGAGATGTTGAGGGATAACAAGGAACATGATTTCATACACATGTTATAAGGCCTCATCCATAAACCTTACTTAATCTTGAGTTATTACAAGATTGCACATTGAGGATGTTTTCAGGTTTAGAGTTTTAGAGAATTAGATCATGAATCTTGCATTACATTCCACATTTAAACAAAGTAGTTACAGAAAAGATAGTATTAATTCTTCCCATAAACGGAAACATATTGAAAATAAAACATGGATTCTTTCTTGACACATCCATGACACTATCACCACATCATGTACCTTTCCCTTGACCTGTGAAAAACATTTCAAAAACATGGGATGAGCATAAAAATCTCAGTAAGGGTTACAAAAATATGGAAAGGAAACATGAGTTCACATACACATAAGAATGAAATCATACTTTACCCATAAAACATAGGAACATTAACATACCTCATCAAACAATGAATAAATCATAGAAATCATAAGACATAAAGGTAACTTGAGGCATTCATAACATTCTTACGTAGGGAGTAACCCTCTTTGTTACGTTTTGGAATACCCATCACAGTATATTCCATAAATATCTTCGGAGAAACCTTAAAGTTTCACTCCTTCACGTTACCCAATGAATTGGAGAGCTATATCGGGCTCACCCGCCCTTAGTCTATCACGGAACCACCCGTCTTTATAATAATGCCCAAGAACCTCAACATAAACGTATCACATAAAACATGCATAAAGGAAACATAAATTTTCCACCTTTCAATAACAAGATATAAATACAACACATTGATATAAAAACATTATGAAAACAATTTTCAATACCAAAATAAAAGAAAAGTAAAACATGGTATTTATTTTTCTTTTTTAAAAAAAGGTATGGCTTGTAGAGGAAGCCGAAACTCAAATAATGGTCGGCAGCAGAGAAGTCGTTGTCGCCGTATACGTACGACAAAAACATTCCCTTTTGTCGTTTAGTAAACGCTTCATATAAAAAAGATTCCTTTTGAATAAACGTAAAAAGTCAAAGGGGTTTATACGCCGTATAAAAGAAGGTTGTGTATAAAACAAAATATGCCTCAATGAAAGGAGATTGAGACGAAGTCCCATACAAAGACGGTATCCTTGGTTTAAGGATAAATCAATTACATAATTATGTGTGACAATCGAATACACAAAATATAAGTGGATATTAAGTGTAAAATAATTAAAGGTCATTCACACATATTCAAAGGATTACATATTCAATAACTACATGTTGATCCCAAAGAAATCGAAATTGGGTTAAGAAGTTCCCTTGACAGCCTAACGGTGTCACATCAAAATGAGTTGATGAGAGATAAAAAGTGTATCTCATCACTTGGACATAAAATTTACATCAATAACGATATATTAGAACATATCCCAACATAACATAATGTAAATTAAAAGACCCAACACAAGAAGTCTTTTAAAAAAGAGGAGGGAGAAAGGTTCCCTTACCGACTTGGGTATCTTTCAAAACATACACCCCATGAAAGAAGGACAATAAATAATTGACGTAAATACTCAAAAACAAAATTATATTACACAAAGAGTATAATAATGGGCATTACATACACCACTCAAAGGAAATTGTGGCAAATGTAGCAAAAAACTCACGGTAATAAAAGTGAGATGAAAAATCTCTTACGAAAACTCGGCACCCTAATGACGCCATATAAAACTTACAAAAATGGATTGATGAGATAAAATAGGGTATCTCATCATATTAACTTAAAGTTTATAGAAAGAGGAATATAAAAGAACATCCCCCAACATAACAAATAGGAGCTTAAAAGAAGTGACGAAAAGGAGAGTAATTAAAAAGAAGGAGAGAGGTTAGATCTCTTACGAAAATTCAGCAGCCTAACGGCGCCACTCAAAACTTCCAAAATGGATTGATGAGAGAGAACAGGGTCTCTCATGACATGAACATAAAAATTACAATAATATTAATATAAAATAAAATCCCAATAACAAGAAATATGAGCTTTAAAAGGAATGACATAAAAGAGTTTACTTAAAAAGAAAGAGTGGTGTAGGATCCCTTACCTCAAGTCCAACTTGTCTTGTTCGTTTCTTTAATGTCCTGAATAATAAACTTGAGTTAATTTCCACTTTATTAAGAACATTTTTCTAGTTCATTATTCCTTTTATAATACTTATTGTAATGTTATAAACATTAGGTAATCATTTAAGTTAATAATGTTTGTTTTGTCGATATTTGGTTCTTAAGTCGAAAGTGGACTTCTTACAATTACATGTTGTTCGTGTGGTCAAATGTTCTTTATATCCAGAATGACATTACTGATTTGGATAGCATATATATCATATATATCCAGCATATAAATGTATTTATAATATTACATTATCATTTAGAGGTAAGAAATGAAATGCACCGTTCATGGAGACGGTAATCTGTACGTACGCATGAACGCTACTTTCATTTCATTGTCATATTAATGGAATTAAAACTAAATGAGAGGTATGTATATTTTAATTCCAGAATTATATTAATAATTTTTATTTATCATTCATCATATATATCCATTATATACATGTACTTATAATAGTACATTACATTTGGGGATAAGAAATGAAATGCACCGTTCATGGAGACGGTAAGCCGTACGTACGCATGAACGCTACTTTCATTTCTATCTCATACTTTAATGGAAAGAAATAATAATGATATATAGGTATATTATAATTCCAGTATAACATCATATATAATAACATTAAATCCATCCTTTATACGTCCCATGTATGGCATTACCGAATCACATCACTTTGAGGGGGCGGTAGTCCGCACTTCCTAAAATGAAGATATCGTGTATACCCATAACAGAAGCCATAAAGGTAAGCCACAAATGAAAAATACAGAAGCTTAAGTAAAACATAAACAAATTATATATCATATATAAATATAGTGACATCTTAATGTCCACCTTTGAAGGTGTTATATGAGTGTTGAACAATCATCGTTTTGTGAGGCAGAAATTCACCATCCACGGAAACAGTATGTTCTTTAACCATTAGATGTAGGTGTGTGTAAGTGTATCTAGAATCCTTCTTATAACAACATCCTAGTATATTGAGGATACTGGAGTTGTTACAAAATAAAATAATAAAAAGAGTTTAGGGGGTTGGAGGACAAAATAAAACAAAAGGACTCAAAAGAAGACATTACCTTAAATCGGGTAACTCCCTTTGGTTTGAGCTCAAAGGCTTTCTTGGGAAGACTTCTGCTCAATGTGAGGATTCAAGGAGTAATAGAGGGAAGTGGAGAGACAAAATGGGTAGATTTTGGCCGAGCCAATGGCTTTGGTAGTGTGGGTAAGGAGGTAGAGGTGGGGGCCTTTTATAAGAGGAGAGGAGGGGCACTCTTGTAAAGTTGCAAAATGTTACATACTTTTCAAAAGAGTTTCGGATTTTAAAGGTCCCACATTGATGTATTTAGAGGATAAGGTGATAAGGGTTCTAAATTCACTCATACAATAGGTTTTGGACATGTTTAATTCTTAGATATCACATTATCTTTCCATTTTATTTAAATTGTTAAATAATGAGGTCATCACTGCATCATCATGATGTCATAAATAATTTAATTTATTTAATGTCTAAAAATTATAAAAAAAATACTATGATGTATGAAATATTTTTAGCTTTACAATTAATATTTATAGTCAAAAATATGATTTGTAAAACCCCATTCAAAAATTGTTTTAGTAAAACATTTCATGTTTGTCTCATTTTTACTTTAACTTTAAATAAAAAGATATTAATGTCATTTTCCAACCAAAGTGGCTTCATGGGGCCCAAAAGTTTACCCATGGGTTTTCTTGGTCGGCCATGACACATCCAATGAGTTTAGTACATGTTTCAAGTTCATTTCATATTATTAAAGCATTATTTTTACCTTAAACTACACTAATTACCTTTAATCGCGATTAAAAAACATAATAAGTTACTATTCACCAAAAAATTATTTTTATCCCATTGAACCACATTTTACTTATTAATGACAACAATGTATGTCGGATTTTTGAAATTCAAAACACAAAGATGGAAAATTTTCATTTAAACGGAAAAATCAGTTTTTATAAGTACCACTTAGTGGTTTCACTATTCATCAAAAATTGAAGTTTTTCAGAAAAATCCCAAAAAATCACCCTAAGATATATTTGATATTCCAAATTCAAAAATGAAGTCTATTTTACAAAATTAAAAACATATTAGTCACATTAATTAATTTAATAATTAATTCCCGCTGTCAGAGCAAATAGCGTGTTTTTATGAAATAATTAGTATCAAAAGATTGACACTAGTTTAAGTCTGATTTCAAAGTGAAATTAATTCCAATGACCACTATTGGATTTAATGGTAAAAATATATTATAATTTATCTTTAAAACCAATTAAAAAGATAATCTAATCATATAAATAAATTAGATTAAAAAGAGGTTTTGAATTAAAATACAACATTTTAGACTATTCATTAAAAAAATGAACTTTATCAGAAAGATACCAAAAATTTACACAAAGTAAATTTTTATGTCCCGATTCTAAAGAAGAGTTTTATTTGGTCTAATATAATGTATAAGGGTGAACAAAACTATATTTAATGATGTTTCGCCATCAAAAGGCGACAAGTGACCCTTTAGTGAAAACCAGTGCATATACGCCTAAAATTGAATTCTTTCCATATTTTTAGCCTTTATATTTTATTGGAAAAATGTAAAAACATTTAAAAACATATATAATCATATTTTAGTTATTTATATCCATTCCTGCCAATACAACGTCTACATGTTAACTGCCATTTAAAATAATATTATTTTATTATTAGAGTGCAACGTAAGATTCCCAAGAAACTCGTTGTTGCGTGTTGGGTACGCCATCGAGCATAGCGTCCCCTTTAAAGTCATATTAATACTTTATTCACAAATATGGATAAATATGAAAATGTCATATTCTTTATTTACCTGGGGTGTTACATTCTTCCCCCCTTTGGGAATTGCGTCCTCGCAATTTTTAAAATTGAGCTTGGAAACATCCTTGAAAGTCCCACATCGGAACAAGAGTCGGTAAAACAATCACTTTAAAATAAAGAAAGACAAGTACAGAGGTCACCCGAGTTTACGCATACTAGGATTCCATGTAGAAAAAAATATGTACATGGAGGAGAAAACATAGGGTCATGTTCTGATGGAGAGTGATAGAAAACATGTTTAGGAGAAAGTTAACAATAAGAAAATCACAAACTTGTGATGGGTTAAACAGTGTTGGGTTCCCCAGTAGGAAACGTTAATAGACAAAAATTTTGTTTTAAGTTACTTTTTATTGAGGAATTTATTCATAAGGAAACATAATCCCTTATCATGTTGACTTTCAACTTTTACTAGATTCCTTAATCAAACTCATACTTTTTTCCAAAAGACGAGTATTTAGGGAGACTTGTTCGCATTAAGAGTACTATAATCAACTTTTAGAGAATCACCTAATCCAACAATGAGAACTATATACTTCCCATTTCTTTAGGCTTTAACGAAAACCAAAACCAAAAGGTTAGTACAAGGTTAGAAAATCCAGAAAAGGATAACCCTTTAAAAAGAAAATCTATGCTTAATCTCCAAAGTTTGTCTAACAAAACCCAAAGTTCAACGAGGACCATCTGATAAACAATTTGTCCATAAAATTATTCAATGTAAACCAATCTAAGATTGAAACCCAAATATTTGAAGGATTTTGTCACATATTCTTCCAAGTTAAATCATAACATTTATCTCCAAACAACATCAGTTGCTCCTAAAGTCTCGTATTGAAATGTAATTAACCTAATCACATATCCTCCATGATAGGTTAATCATTTTCATAAATAACCCAAAATCAACTTACTCTTAATTCATAAAATCATATAACTAAAAATAATAAGTCAAACTAACCAGGGACTTCACGTAGTCCAGTGGTAGGCGATAAATACCAGTCGCACTTTGGTTGTGGGTTCGATTCCCGCAGCTTTGTCCAACGCGACGGGTTGTCACACGGTCTGCGTGTTGTCATTTTTCCAAAACTATATAATTCTTAAATCATTCCCCAAAAAGAGATAAAATCATCAAAAAGGATCATAACATATTTTAACCTCACGTTTATCTCATGTCTTTCATTTTACAGCATATCATATAATAACCCATAATTACCTCAAAAGTAAGGATCATAAAAACTCTAATGGTTACCTTTATAATTATTACCTGAACTTCCACATGGATTGGTCATCTCGTACATGATTCATTAAAGATCATACCAAGGTTCATGTGGTTGATCATGACTCCTTGATAGTTGGTTTAGAACAACCACGAGTTTCCTCATTGAATCCCCCATTTTATCTAGTATCTTAATCAGAGAACCACCACAGTTTCCTACAAACCTGTTGTCTCTTTGGTGCCTGCTAGATCCATCCAGTCACTAAAAATAGAAATGTCAGTGTGAGTATATCAACAAAACCATCATGTACTAATGAGTAAGGTAAACACTAATATATACTTACTCATTCACTTTATCTAAAACTATGACTCTTTCTGAAAGCCTAACCATTGTGGTAATGTCACTTATGCTTAGAGAATACCCTAACCTCTAAAGTTATCTAAACCGACCTTTGATACCAACTATAAGGCCCCAGCCTTAAACCTTACTTAATCTTGAGTTATTACAAGAGTACACATTGAGGATCTTTTCAGGTTTAGAGTTTTAGAGAATTAGATCATGAAACTTGCATTACATTCCACATTTAAACAAAGTGGTTACATAAAAGACAGTATTAATTCTTCCCATCAACGGAAACATATTGAAAATAAAACATGGATTCTTTCTTGACACATCCTTGACACTATCATCACATGATGTACCTTTCCCTTGACCTGTGAAAAACATTTCAAAAACTTGGGATGACCATAAAAAGCACAGTAAGGGTTATAAAAATATGGAAAGGAAACATTAGTTCACATACACATAAGAATGAAATCATACTTTACCCATAAAACATAGGCACTTTAACATACCTCATCAAACCATGAATAAATCATTTAAATAATAAGACATAAAGGTATCTTGAGGCATTCATAACATTCTTACGTAGGGAGTAACCCTCTTGGTTACGTTTCGGAATACCCATCACAGTATATTCCCTAAATCTCTTCGGAGAAACCTTAACGTTTCACTCCTTCGCGTTACCCAATGCATTGGAGAGCTATATCGGGCTCACCCACCCTTAGTCTATCACGGAACCACCCGTCATCATAATAATGCCCAAGAACCTCAACATAAACGTATCAGATAAAACATGCATAAATGAAACATAAAATTTCCACCTTTCAATCACAAGATATCAATACAACACATTGATATAAAAACATTATGAAAACATTTTTCAATACCAAAATAAAAGAAAAGTAAAACATGGTATTTATTTTTCTTTTTTTTAAAGGTATGGCTTGTAGAGGAAGCTGAAACTCAAATAATGGTCACGGCGGCGGAGAAGTCGTTGACACCGCATACGTACGACAAAAACATTCCCTTTTGTCGTTTAGTAAATGCTTCGTATAAAAAATATTCCTTTTGAATAAATGTAAAAAGTCAAAGGGGTGTATACACCGTATAAAAGAAGGTTGTGTTTAAAACAAAATATGCCTCAATGAAAGGAGATTGCGACGAAGTCCCATACAAAGATGGTATCCTTGGTTTAAGGATTAATCAATTACATAATTATGTGTGACAATAGAATACACCAAATATAAGTGGATATTAATTGTAAAATAATCAAAGGTCATTCACACATATTCAAAGGATGACATATTCAATAACTACATGTTGAACCCAAAGAAATCGAAATTGGGTTAAGAAGTTCCCTTGACAGCCTAGCGGCGTCACATCAAAATGAGTTGATGAGAGATAAAAATTGTATCTCATCACTTGGACATAAAATTTACATAAATAAGGATATATGAGAACATATCCCAACATAACAATATGTAAATTAAAAGACCCAACAAAAGAAGTCTTTTAAAAAAGAAGAGGGTGAAAGGTTCCCTTACCGACTTGGGTATCTTTCAAAACATACACCCCATGAAAGAAGGACAATAAATAATTGATGTAAATACTCAAAAACGAAATTATATTACACAAAGAGTATAATAATGGGCAGTAAATACACCACTCAAAGAAAATTGTGGCAAATGTAGAATAAATCTCATGGGAATAAAAGTGAGATGAAAAATCCCTTACGAAAACTCGGCAGTCTAACGACGCCATATAAAACATACAAAAATGGATTGATGAGATCAAATAGGGTATCTCATCATATTAACTTAAAGTTTATAGAAAGAGGAATATAAAAGAACATCCCCCAACATAACAAATAGGATCTTAAAAGAAGTGATGAAAAGGAGAGTACTTAAAAAGAAAGAGAGAGGTTAGATCTCTTACGAAAATTCTGTAGCCTAACGGCACCACTCAAAACTTCCAAAATGGATTGATGAGAGAGAATAGGGTCTCTCATCACATGAACATAAAAATTACAGTAATATTAATATAAAATAACATCACAATAACAAGAAATATGAGCTTTTAATGGAATGACATAAAAGAGTGTACTTAAAAAGAAAGAGTGGAGTAGGATCCATTACCTCAAGTCCAACTTGTCTTGTTTGTTTCTTTAATGTCCTGAATAATAAACTTGAGTTAATTTAAACTTTATTAAGAACCTTTTTCTAGTTCATTATTTCTTTTATATCACTTATTTTCATGTTATAAAAATTTATGTAATGATTTATGTTAATAATGTTTGTTTTGCCGATATTTGGTTCTTAAGTTGAATGTGGACTTCTTACAATTACATGTTGTTCGTGTGGTCAAAGGTTATTTATATCCATAATGACATTACTGATTTGGATAGCATATATATCATATATATCCAGAATGTACATGTATTTATAATATTACATAATCATTTAGAGGTAAGAAATGAAATGCACCGTTCATGGAGACGGTAATCCGTACGTACGCATGAACACTACTTTCATTTCTTTGTCATATTAATGGAATTAAAACTAAATGAGAGGTATGTATATTTTAATTCCAGAATTATATTAATCATTTAGATGTATCATTCATCATATATATCCATTATATACATGTACTTATAATAGTACATTACATTTGGGGATAAGAAATGAAATGCACCGTTCATTGAGATGGTATGTCGTACGTACGCATGAATGCTACTTTCATTTCTATCTCATACTTTAATGGAAAGAAATAATAATGATATATAGGTATATTATAATTCCAGTATAAAATCATATATAATAACATTAAATCCATCCTTTATACGTCCCACGTATGGCATTAACGAATCACATCACTTTGAGGGGGCGGTAGTCCGCACTTCCGAAAATGAAGATATCGCGTATACCCATAATGGAAGCCATAAAGGTAAGACAAAAATGAAAAATACAGAAGCTTAAGTAAAACATAAACATATTATATATCATATATAAATATAGTTACATCTTAATGGCCACCTTTGAAGGTGTTATATGAGTGTTGAACAATCATCGTTTCGTGAGGCAGAAATTCACCATCCACGGAAATAGTATGTTCTGTAACCATTAGATGTAGGTGTGTGTAAGTTTAGCTCGAATCCTTCTTATAAAAACATCCTAGTATATTGAGGATACTGTAGTTGTTACAAAAGAAAATAATAAAAAGAGTTTAGGAGGGTGGAAGAGCAAAATAAATCAAAAGAACTCAAAAGAAGACATTACCTTAAAACTGGGTAACTCCCTTTGGTTTGAGCTCAAAGGCTTTCTTGGGAAGACTTCTGCCCAAAGTGAGGATTAAAGGAGTAATAGAGGTAAGTGGAGAGACAAAATGGGCAGAGTTTGTCCGAGCCAAAGGCTTTGGGAGTGTGGGTAAGGAGGTAGAGGTGGGGGCCTTTTATAAGAGGAGAGGAGGGGCACTCTTGTAAAGTTACAAAAGTTTACTTACTTTTCAAAATAGTTTCAGATTTTAAAGGTCCCAAATTAATTTATTTCGAGTATAAGGTGATAAGGGTTCTAAATCCACTCATCCAATAGGTTTTGGACATGTGTAAGTCTTAGATATTACATTATCTTTCCATTTTATTTAAATTGTTAAATAATGAGGTCATCACTGCATCATCATGATGTCATTAATAATTTAATTTATTTAATGTCTAAAAATTATAAAAAAAATACTATGATGTATTAAATCTTTTTATATTTCCAATGAATATTTATAGTCAAAAATCTGATTTGTATAACCCCATGTAAAAAATATTTTAGTAAAACATTTCATGTTTGTCTCATTTTTTCTTTAACTTTAAATAAAAAGATATTAATGTCATTTTCCAACCAAAGTGGCTTCATGGGGTCCCCAAGATGACCCATGGGTTTTCTTGGTCGTCCATGACACATCCAATAAGGTTAGGATATGTTTCAAGTTCATTTCTTATTATTAAAGCATTATTTTTACCTTAAACTACACTAATTACCTCTAAATGCGATTAAAAAACTTAATAAGTTACTATTCACCAAAAAATTATTTTTATCCCATTGAACCACATTTTACTTCTTAATGACAAAAATTTATGTTGGATTTTTTAAATTCAAAACGCAAAGATGGAAAAATTTCATTTAAACAGAAAAATCAGTTTTTATAAGTACCACTTAGTGGTTTCACTATTCATCAAAAATTGAAGTTTTTCAGAAAAATCCCAAAAATTCACCCTAAGATATATTTGATATTCCAAATTCAAAAATGAAGACTATTTTACAAAATTAAAAACATATTAGTCACATTAATTAATTTAATAATTAATTCCCACTATCAGAGCAAATAGCGTGTTTTTATGAAACAATAAGTATCAAAAGATTGACACTAGTTTAAGTCTGATTTCAAATTGAAATTAATTCCAATGACCACTATTGGATTTAATGGTAAAAATATATTCTAATTTCACTTTAAAACCAATTAAACATATAATCTAATCATATAAATAAATTATATTAAAAAGAGGTTTTGAATTAAAATACAACATTTTACACTATTCATTAAAAAATGAACTTTATCATAAAGATACCAAAAATTTACACAAAGTAAATTTTTATGTCCCAATTCTAAAGAAGAGTTTTATTTGGTCCAATAGAATGTATAAGAGTGAACAAAACTATATTTAATGACGGTTTGCCATCAAAAGGCGATAAGTGACCCTTTAGTGAAAACCAGGGCATATACGCCTAAAATTGAATTCTTTCCGTATTTTTAGCCTTTATCTTTTATTGGATAAATGTAAAAACATTTAAAAACCTATATAATCATATTTTAGTCATTTCTATCCATTCCCGCCAATACAACGGCTACATGTTAACTACCATTTAAAATAATATTATTTTATTATTAGAGTGCAACGTAAGATTCCTAAGAAACTCGTTGTTGCGTGTTGGGTACGTCATCGAGCATAGCGTCCCCTTTAAAGTCATATTAATAATTTATTCACAAATATGGATAAATATGAAAATTTCATATTCTTTATTTACCTGGGGTGTTACACATGTTATAGGAGTGAATGTTAGTGATGGACTACATTGGACATTTCCCCAAAATGAATTGATTTGTGCCATCTTTAGTAGATGATGAGAGCACTAGGACAAGGTATTTTCAAGATGAAATTCTATATCAGATATGGTCAATGGAAAACATTTTTTTGTCTAGGTTGCTTTTTGGATGTTAAAAATCATTCACTCCTCATATAAGGGAATTTGAGAGAGGCCCCTAACAGTGTCCATGCTATATTAGAAGGTTAAACTAGGATCTCGTATTATAATGGAGAGAAGAGTTTATATGATCGTTATTTTCATGTAAATAGTGGGAAGATAATCTAGGGTAGTGGGAATACATCCTAGGACCATGTAGAATTATAGTACCATAATGGTGAATGTTGGGACACAATAGGCCTTAGTGTTTATACAATAACTTATAGCCTTATTCATGTGGTAGGATGGGTCACCTGTAGGGGTTTTCTAAGGGTATGTAGTCGAAGAGAAATGGTAGGGGATTATGACAGGTACCAGAGTCTAGGAAGGACATAACTATCCCTCAGCAGACTCATGGGTTGACATCCACTAGATATTCAAATCAAGGAAGAGGGTGTGGTACCTCAGTTTAGTAGATTTAGTAACGAGAATAGAAAAACGATCAGGGTGTTCAGACTAGAGCCTAGAGAAGAGGGGAAAGTTTGATTCAGGATATATAATACACTATGGCTAGTTTGGATGCATTATATTCTACCGTCAAATTTATGATTCAAGTATCATCCACACTTTCTTATTTTTTGTTTGATACACAAGCATCCCATTCCATTATATCTTCTCTTATTGAAAATTTTCTAGTCTTTGTTTTGGAAATCTTGGATGGTGTTTTGACCATTTAAACATTATTGGGAGTGCGGTCTATGAATATCAGTTGTTCCGAGGTGTGTTCCATTGAATATAGTGGTTACCATTTCTTTTAAGAATGATTTTTTATGAAGATGATATGTTTATATTTGATTCGCGGTATGGATTATATAGTTATATACCAAGCTCATATTAACCATTATCATAACAGAGTTACCTTTCTATCTCTATAAAGAGTCATTTATTTTTACCATGGTGGGTGGGATCTTTAGACTGGTCATGCAGGACCAACTAATTGTATAATGGATTCTCTTAAGGCTCAGATAGAAAGTATTTCTCTAGATAGTTGTGGAATGTAGTAGTATGATTCTCCTCTGGTGGTAAACTTTTTTCATGATTTCTTTCCTGACAAATTTTACATCCTACAACTGGAGAATGAGATTGAGATCATGATTAATATGATGAAATAATTAGAGCAAAAAACTATTCCATCATATAGAAGGGCACTAGTGGAGTGTCAATAGTATAAAGTTTAGTTGAAATATTTGGATGCTAAAGGTTTCCTTCAACCAAGTACATCTCCATGGGTTTTGCCGATTCTTTTCTAGAAGAAGGATGATTCAACTTTAAACTTATATGTACATTAATGAATATTGAACCAGAGGACATTAAAAAATTAGTATCCTATTACACACATTGAGGATCTCTTCAATCAAATAAGAGGTACTAATATCTTCTCTAAGAATGATTTGTGTTCAGGATACCACCAATTGTGGTTGAGTTGATTGGACATAACTTGGAATACTTTTAGGAGTACTTATTGATTGTATGAGTTTGTAGTGATGTCGTTCGTTTTAAATATGTCACGACTCATCCTTGGGGCTAGTGTCGTGACTACCCCAAGCCTGCCTTCCATAGGCCAAGGGCTGGCGACAAGCACCAAAGGTGAATCCTTGATAAAAAGGTAAGGAATTGCATTTAGACCTGTAACTCACACAGTCTGAACACAAGCAGTAGAAGCAACAAGTACTAAAATAGAAAAGAAAAGTGTGCTGAAAGTAAGTGGGCCAGTATACAAACCCAATTGAACAATAAGTACAGGTACAAGTAAAAGGGAAAACAGCTCATGGATCGTCCACTGTGGAATCCTACCTGAAGGGTAGGTACAGAACTCAAACAACTCATCCCTGAGGTACGTCCCATCTAGTCAAGCTCCGAGCAGCCTCCCGTATGTCACCCTTAGCCTCGATCACTACTGACCGTCATCTGCACGAAACAAAACAAGGTGCGGGCAAAGCCCGTGTAGGGGTGAGTATAACAATACTCAGTATGGGACCCCAACACCCCTGAAGGTCTTCTAGAATCCACCAAGGATAAAACACAGAAGTAAGATACAATCACGAAGTATCAACCAACCTTTCTTAGGTATATACACATACATATACCTAAGTTACCAATCACAGTCCAGCTCCAACTATAGATCCCAAGCACAACTCAGTCCACAAAGGAATTAAAGTCAATCACTTCAATGATAATGATTGAAAGACAAGACTCAGCTCAGGCAGGTATACAACAAATGATGAGGGGTAGTGATGATTAGATGTTTCATCTGAATCATCTCCCCTGTCGAATCCATGGAGGATAATGGAACAATATCAATGCTGTCAAACCCACAGAGGATCCGGGTACAGAAGTCATCACTGTCGAACCCACAGAGGATCCTGGTACAGAAGTCACCGCTGTCGAACCCACAGAGGATCTCGGTATAGAAGTCATCACTGTCGAACCCACGGAGGATCCTGGTACAGTATCATCACTGTCGAACCCACGAAGGATCATGTCATCTAGTCGCAGCCAGCCATAGGCTTCCCGAACACAGCACGCTCGATTCCGGGAGGGTCCGCTCCTTGAGCCAAGTGTTGATACATCAACTAACATGAAGACTCAAGTTGATGTATCCCTTATTTCCTTCTAAATATAAGGAACCCAACACGAAAGACAGTGTGTCAATCGGGAGCCCGGTCTGTGACTTATAGGCATTTTCGTTCCAGGGGCCCGATTGGCTTTTAGACTCAAACCAACCCGACCATACACTAACTGCGTCCAAACGTCAAGAGGAATATGCAAAAATATCCATACTTCTCTAAGTGTTCTGTCACCATAGATGGTTCATCTTTTGGACACCCGTAGCCCAATATAGGGGTGAAAAGGTGATAACTAACCATAGCGGGTCCGGGTCCAGTCCGACCTAGTCGGACCGACCTGACCCGACCCGGTCCAAAACGGGGTCTGACCCGTTCCGCGAATGCGGCCCGACCCGAGTAGTCGGCCCGACCCGAGTGGGCGGTCCGAACCAAAGGGGCGGCTCGGCCCAAACGCGCGGCCCGGCCCGAAGGCATGGCCCGACCTAAGGGTGGCCTAGCCCATAGAGGCCCAGCCAAAAGGCGGCCCGGCTGCAGGTAGGCCTGACCCATGGCGGCCCGTCCCATGGAGGCCAGATAGAAGGGTGGCCCGGCCCATAGCGGCCTGGCCCGTGGTGGCCCGACCCATGGTGGCCTAGTCGGCCACTCGTAGGAGGGGGGTACCCCCCCAGCTAGTCAAATGGAACCGGCACACTACGCTGGTTCAGGAGCCATGGGACTCGGGTTGTCCCTCTTGTCCGGCTCCACAGCGGCCGGCCTATCCGGCCGCCCCCGCACCTCCACCACGGCACGACGGCGCCGCAGTCCTGCTGCTCTCCGCGCAGCGCGACGGCTATGGGCCATTATCGCCACGGCCCGGCCTGGCAGTGGCCCCATGGTCCTCCGCGCGGTGCGACGGCGTGGCGCCTCCTCCGCTGTGGCCCGATTTGGTCGTGGCCCTCAGCCCCTCTGTGTGGAATGACGGTGCCACACCTTTCCAGCAGCCCGACATCCTTGCGCCGCCGGTTTCTTCACGGTCGGCCCAACGCTGGCCAACATCATTATTCCACCTCTATTTCTCAAAAAATGTAGTTAAAAAAGGGAGAGGGTAGGGCCGTGTTCATGTGGCCCAAGCCTTCAATGTTATTACGATATCAATTGGAAAATTAATATCCAAGATCGAACAATGAAGAACAGAAACAAGAAACAAACTAAAATCCCCTACCTCAATTTCGGTGAGCAACGACAGAGTCACGGAAGACAGACGTCACGGGATACGGATGTCGTTCTGTTAATTTCAGAGGAGGAAGAGAGGTACTCATCATTGGAAGACATCTTTCGAAGGTGACTAAGTCAAAGATGACCTCAACATTCTTCATGGGTGTTGCTTCCCTTTCCTTACCTCGGCTGAAAAAGAAAGAAGATGGTGTCGATTTTTGGTGGTAGGAGCGTTCTTCATGTTCTTCGTTGAGAGGATGAAATTCTATCTCAAGAGTTCTTCCAAATCTCCACCAAAGAGAATCACCAACCAAAATAAATTAATATCTTCTCTATTATTTTGTTGTTTCCATGAATTCCAAAAAGAATTAAAAAGTTTTCAAAAAGATAATTAATAGAGGCATTGATTATTTATTACGTGTGTTGGCACCATTAAGGGGAAGTTCAAGAGTTTCCACGATTTATGGGGAGATCAAGGGGTTTAAAGGGGGTTCAAGCTTGTGTGGGACCCACCACATAGTATCCTCCCAAGGGAGGTTATGCGCGGGTGGGCCGCACCTCCAACATCCACTTGTAGGATTAAACCGCCACAAAATAAAAATATGATACACATATTTTCATTTAATTTATTTAGAAAACCCCCAAAATTAACTTCTGCACTTGTTTGAACGCAACTGCGGTGAAGATCTCCTAATGCGAATACCAGCGTAGCATGTTTAACGGTGCCCTCAGAATTAAATTCTAAGCATCGGTTTAAATGATATAAAAACCTGCTTATACGTTTACTGAACGTACCCGAACAAAACTTCAGAAATTGATTCTTGAGAACATCGGGCCTCATAATCAAGCGCCATCAAAAACCGTGGACTCATAAAATTCCCATGTATTTTAAAAAATATATATCCACAAAAAATCCGGGTCTTTACATTCTCCCCACCTCAGGGATTTACGTCCCCGTAAGCTAAAACTCACACTAAGAAAAAAAAAAGGGTGTACTGAGCACGCATCTGAGCCTCCCGATCACATGGTCTCTCTTGGAGGTTCCCGTGCTACCAGTGAATGGACACCAGAGGTATTGACCTTCAACACAGGACTTGTTCATGTCGATCCTAAATCTCCATTGAAACCTCCGTGAAAGTCTCCCCATAATCGATGTCAATCTCCCCATGGTCGATGATGTGGGATAGGTTGTGCACATATCTCCTCACCTGAGATGTGTGGAAGGAGTCGTACACCCCGTGCAACTGAGGTGGAAGAGCCCAGCGGTAAGCCACCTCACCTACCCTACTGAGGACCTGGAAAGGTCCAATGAATCGCAGAGATAACTGGCCACCTCGGCCAAATCTCTGTAGATATCTTCTAGGTGATACCCGTAAAAAGACGTGGTCACCATCCTTGAACTCCAGTGGTCTCTGTCTCTTATCTGCATAGGAATTCTGCCTGCTCTATGCAGTCTTAATCCGCTCCTAAATGATCTTCACCTTCTCCATCGTAGCCTGCACCATCACTAGTCCTACAAGTGCTGACTCCCCTGGGATAGTCCAGCACCAAGGCGATCTGCAAGTTTGGTCGTACTGTGCCTCGTAAGGTGCCATCCTGATGGTTGAGTGGTAGATATTTATATACGTAAACTCTACCAAGGGTAAGTTATTATCCTAGCTGCGACCAAAGTTGAGGACTCATGCACGAATCTTGTCCTTGAGATTCTAAATGGTCCTCTTAGTCTGACCATCTTTCTTAGGATGGAAGGCGGTGCTCAAGTGAAGCTGCGTCCCGAAAGCCTCCTGCAACCCCTTCCGTAGTCGGGAAGTGAAACGAGAATCTCAATAAGAGACGATCGTTCACCGAACACCGTGAAGCAGTACGATCTCCCATACGTAGTGGCGTCTCAGGCTCTCTACTGAACCCTGCTCTCTGATCAGTAGGAAGTGGGCCAACTTGGTGAGTCTGTCAACAATCCCCCATATAGAGTCGTGTCCCTCATATGTACATGAAATTCCCATCCAAAAATACATGGATATCTCATCCCACTTCCACTCTGGGACCTCTAAGGGCTGAACCAAGCCTGCTAGAACCTGGTGCTCTGCCTTCACTTGCTGACAAGTGAGGCATCGCGAGACAAACTCTACTACAGCCTTCTTCATACCTGGACACCAGTGCTATCGTCGGAGGTCCGGATACATCATTGCCACTCCTGGATATACTACTAAAGAATATGTGTGGAACTCTCTCAAGACATCCTCCTGAAGTGAAACTCGTACCATGGTGCATCCTCTGAAGAGAATGACATGCTCCCCAACTTCAAAAAATCCATCAAGTGCCTGTCCTATGGATATCTGAGCACATCACGTCTCACAGTCAAAGTCCCAATGATGTGCCTTCATGACTTGCTGAAGAAGTGGTGGAGTGACTATGAGTGACTGTAGAAAGGCTGCTCCATCTCTATCCACAATGTATATCTACAATGTGGTCAGCTGCTTCGTTGCCTCTCCTAACAGCTGATGCCTGATCTTCTACTGAGAGAATATGCTACAATGTTCCCCTTACCAATAGTATAGACTATTGAAAAGTCATAGTCTTAGGGAAACCCAAGAAATCGTCATTGTCTCAGGTTTAGGTCCTTCAGAGAGAAGATATACCAGAGTCTCTGGTGGTTAGAGTAGACTATAAAGCATTCTCCTATAAGATAGTGTCGCAACATATTCTAAGAGGAGACCATTGATACTAACTCCAGGTCATGGGTAGCATATTTCTGCTCGTGATGTCTCAACTACCGAGAACCATACCCGATCACTGCTCGCTATTACATCAGGACACACCCAAGTCCAATCCCTGATGCATCACAGTATACTATGTACCCCACACCCTCTTCTGGAATCCTCAAGATGGGGGAACTAGTCAATCTTTGCCTCTGCTCCTGAAAGCTCTTCTGACATCTCTCTGACCACATGATGGGTTTCCCCTTCTTCGTCAATGCTGAAAGTGGTGTTGCAACTCCGGAGAAGTCTGGCACAAATCTACAATTGTACCCAGCCATTCCTAGAAAACTCTGTACCTCTGTCACACTCCTGGGTGACTCCCAAGCAAGTACTACCTCGATCTTCGCTGAATCCACTGCAACCCCAGCCTTTGAGATGACGTTTCCTAAAAGTGTACCTCTCGCATAAAAAAATGTTACTTTGAGAGCTTACCATAAAGCCGGTGCTCTCTGAGTGTGTCCATTACTACCCCCAAATGGTAGGCATGCTCCTCCTCATTAGTCGAGTAGATCAGTATGTCGTCAATGAAGACTACAACAAAGTGATTGAGGTAAGTCTATAAGATCCTATTCATGAGACTCATGAACACTGTTGTAGCATTGGTTACACTGAAAGGAAAAACCAAGATCTCGTAGTGGCCATACCGACACCTGAAGGCCATCTTCTGCACATCCTCGTCTCGAACTCTGAGCTGGTGATAGCCTGACCTAAGGTCTATCTTCAATAACCATCCAGCTCCCTTGAGTTGATCAAAGAGGTTTTCAATCCTCAGAAGTGGGTACATGTTCTTCATGGTCACCTGGTTCAGGTGATGGTAGTCAACACACAGTCGCAAGCTCCCATCCAACTTCATGGTGAAGAAAATTGGAGTTGCCTAGGGTGAAACACTGGGTCGGATAAATCCCTTCCACTACAAGTCCTCCAATTGTACCTGCAGCTCACGAAGCTCAGCAGGAGCCATCTGATATACTTGAGTAGATATCAGTGTCGTCCTGGTGCACAGGTCAATGTAGAAGTCTACCTCTCTATGGGGAGTTATTCGTGAACATCATCAGCGAAGACATCCGCGTACTAATCCACCAAAACCGGAAAACTCGAAATTCACACATCAACTTCTTTGAGAATGAGGCTAGCCAACTGATGTGTGATCGGCTGCCCCCTCCTCTGTGTAAGTCCATCCTGCACTGCAAAGGATCCCTTCTCACTGGTGAAGTAGAACCTCATCCCATCCTCATAGACACACCACACTTTGCGCCTAATACTGTCAATCTAAGAATGAACTGTGGATAACCAATCCATACCCAGGATGATGTCGTAAGGCCTCAACGTCGCTATGAGGAGATCCCAGCCAAAGCTGTCACCTCCTAGAGTAATCTCACACTGCCAGCACCATGGTTTAATCATCGAGTCTGCTCCCATAGGAGTCTCTTTCGGTGAGGATTGAGCCAACGACACCGTCAGAATATCTGAGCTCCGAACGAGGGCAGTGGAAATAAAAGAATGACTCGCACCTGTGTCCACATGTAATACAACAAGGGTGGAGTATACACAGATAGTACCTCGAATCATCTCATGTGTGTCATGGTCGTAGGCCTCGATTTCCTGGAGCATATCCTGCCTTTGTCTGCAAGCTCCCTATGCTCGGGGTGGTCCTCCAGGTGGTGGTGGTGGAAAGGCCTCGAAACGTCGTCCACCACCTGCTGCTCGGCCAGCTCCTCTACTATGTCCACCTGCTCCCGGTGGACTACCATAGCTGAACCTTTTCCTCTACCTAGGACGTCCCTCTAATGTCTTCTTCTCATCTGCATGGTGGGTTGGGCAATCATGAGCCATGTTTCCCTGCCCGCCGCTTTCATAGCACCGCCTTCTCCTTGTACAGCTGGCTCTGTCTCTTTTGCCCTGCACAACCAAACCTGTATCATGGGGTCTCCCACCTGATGGCCTGATCCTCTTGTAAATCTGTGACAACTGTCTACAACCTGTTGTAGAAGACTCCGCTACGTGTTTCCCTGTGGTGGGTCTTACTGCTGGTGTCTGCCCAGTGAGAAGACTCTCCACTAGAAGGGCTCTCTCCAGCACCCCCGCCTGCGTCAGGATGCTGAGGGAGATCATCGAAGCCCTGATCTCATGCTTGAGTCCCTGCTAAAAGGTCCGGGCCCTAAATAATGTGTCTCATTCCATATCTGTGGAGTAGCGCGAGAGGTCGGTGAACCTCACTGAGTACTGAGCTACTGTCATGCTGCCCGGCTGCAGATGAAGTAACTCATGAATTCGCACCGCACGAAAGGTGGCTAGAAAAAACTCTAAGCAGAAGAGAATCTCGAAGTCCATCCAGAGTAATGATGCCTCAACATGAACCTGGAAATCATGCTCCACCATCTGTCTGTTGCTTCATACAGGAGTCTCGCGGCAAGGATCGCCATGAGGTCAGCCTGTGTCCCTACAAATCTGAAAACTCTCACAACAGCCTCCAGCCAATCCTCAGCTGCCTGGGGATCTGTCTCTCCCATGAACCTGGGCGGCCTCTGGTGCTGGAACAAATGCAAGGAACTCAGACATCGTGCACTATCATCTGCTAGAGATGTGGTATCGGTGGTCCAGTGAGTAGTGGTACCGATGGTACCTCCGCTGTGATGGGGCCCTGCACTGATGCCTTGTCACTTGGTAGGATACCATCTCGTACGAAACTCAGAACCCTAGTTGGCTGCCTTCGTGGGGCCATCCTGAAAAGAAACAGGTGTGCCACGGTCAAAAAAATCTACCTGGTGAGCTAACACAATGTAATCATGAAAAAAAACATTTCAAAGGAAACACACACGCAATCAGTGTTTTCATGCACTGAGTCGAAAATCATAAGTCAAAGTCCTAGTGTATGGATACGTCAGCCGCCGCACCAACACCGGTTTCCCTAAACTGATAACCACACCCAAAAACCTTAACACTATTTCCATTAAAAGAATCATAGTCCATGTTTTGTAGTAGAACCAACTCCCCTGATACCAATTTGTCACAACCCATCCCTGGGGCCCATGCCATGACTACCCCAAGCCCACTGTCCATAGGCCAGGGGCTGGCGACTAGCACCAAAGGTGAATCCCTGATAAAAAGGGAAGGTATTTCCTTTAAACCTGTAACTCACACAGTCTAAACCCAAGAAATAGAATCACCAAATACTAAAATAGAAAAGAGAAGTGTGCTTAAAGTAAGTGGGCCAGTATAAAAACCTAACTGAACAACAGGTACAAGTAAAAGTAAAAAGGAAAACAACTCATGGATCGTCCACCGGGGAATCCTACCTGAAGGGTATGTACGGAACTCAAACAACTCATCCCTAAGGTACGTCCCCTCTAGTCCAGTTCCGAGCACCCTCCAATCTGTCACCCTCACCCTCGATCACTGCTGACCATTGTCTGCACAGAACACAATAAGGTGCGGGCGATGCCCGTGCATGGGTGAGTATAACAATACTCAGTAGGGGACTCCGAGACCCCCGAAGGTCTCCCAGAATCCGCTAAGTATAAACCATTGAAGTAAGATACAATTAAAAAGTATCAACCATCCTTACTTAGGTATATTCCCATACATATACCAGAGTTACTAATCACAGTCTGGATCCAACTCTCGAGCCCAAGAACAACCCAGTCCACCAAGAAAGTAAATTCAATCACCTCAATGATAATGATTGAAAGACAAGACTCATCTCACGCAGGTATACAACACATGAAGAGGGGTAGTGATGATTAGATGTATCCTATGAATCATATCCTATATCAAACCCATGTAGGACCCTGGAACAATATCAGTGATGTTAAACCCACTGAGGATCCTCATACAGAAGTCATCACTGTCAAACCCACAGAGGATCCCGGTATAGAAGTCACCGTTGTCAAACCCACAGAGGATCCCGGTACATAATTCATTGTTGTCTAACCCATGGAATATCCCGGTACAATATCGTTGCTATCGAACCCATGGAAGATCCTGTCATCTAGTCGCAGCCTGCCATAGGGTTCCTGCACACAGCACGCTCGATTCCGAGAGGGTCCACTCCTCGAGCCAAGTGTTGATACATCAACTACCACTAAGTCTCATGTTGATGTATCCCATAGTTCTATCTCATTATAAGGAACCCAACGTGATAGACGGTGTGTCAATCGGGGGACCGGTCTATGAGTTATTGGCTTCTCCGTTCCAGGGGCCCGGTTGGTTTTAGGCTCAAACCAACCCAACCGTACCCCAACTGTGTTCAAACCTCAAGAGTAATATGCCAAAAAATCTGTCCTACTCTAAGCCTTCTGCCGTCGTGGATGGTTCTTCGTTCGGACACTCATTGCCCAGAATAGAGGTGAAAAGGTGATAACTGACCATAGCGGGTCCGGGTCCGGTCTGACCCAGTCGGACCACACCGGCCCGACCCAGTCCAAACCGGGGTCTGACCCGGTCCGTGGGTGTTGCCTGACCCAAGTGGGTGGCCCGAACCAAAGGGGAGGCCCGTCCCGAAGGTGCGGCTTGGCCCGACCCAGCTGGCCACGCGTGGGAGGAGATCCCCCTCCCTCCTGGTTTGTCGAACGGAACTAGCGCACTGTTCCGTTTCAGGAGCCGTGGGACCCGGGTGGTCCCACTTTTCTAGCTCCACGGCAGTTGGCCTGGCCGCCACCGCACCTCCACCGCGTTGCGACGGCGGCGCGGTCCTGCTGCTCTCCGTGTGGCATGACGGCACCGCTCCATCATCACCGAGGTCCGGCCTAGTCATGGCCCCATGGTCCTCTGTGTGGCACAGCGGCCCCGCGCCTCCTCTACCGTAGGCCAGTTTGGCCGCAGCCCTAGGCTCCTTCGCAAGGCACGATGGTGTCGCGCCTTTCTGGCGGCCCGGCGGCCTTGCGCCTCCGGTTTCTTCAGGGTCGACCCAACGTCGGCCGGCATTGTTGTTCCACTGATGTTTGTCAACAAATGTATTTAACAAAGGGAGAGGGTCAGCTCGTGTTCGTGTGGACCAACCCTCCAAAGTTATTATGATATCAATTGTAAAATTAATATCCATGATCGAACGATGAAGAACGGGAATGAGAAACAAACTTAAGTAACCTACCTACATTTCGGTGATCAATGACGGGGTCGCGGAAGACGGACGTCGTGGGAGACAGACGTCGTTCCATCAATTTTGTAGGAGAAAGAGAGGTACTCGTCATTGGTAGAGAGTGTGCAAAGGTGAAAAAGTCAAAGATGACCTCGGTTTTTTTCATGGGCGTCGCTTCCATTTCCTTGCCTCTACTGAAAAAGGAATAAGATCATCAATTTTTGGTGGTAGGAGTGTTCTTCGTGTTCGTCGTTGAGAGGATGAAATTCTATCTCAAGAGTTCTCCCAAAGCTCCACCAAAGAGAATCACCAACCAAAATAAAATAATAACTTCTCTATTATTTTACTGTATCCATTCATTCCAAAAATAATTAAAAAGTTTTCAAAAAGATAATTAATTGAGGCATTAATTATCTTTTAGGTGTGTTGGCACCATTAAGGGGAAGTTCAAGAGTTCCCCCCATTTATGGGGATGTCAAGGGGTTTAAAGGGGGTTAAAGCTGGTGTGGGCCCCAACACATAGTATCCTCCCATGGGAGGTAATTCACAGGTGAGCCCCACCTTAAACCTCCCCTTGTAGGATTAAACCGCCACAAAATAAAAATATTCTACACATATTTTTATATAATTTATTTAGAAAACCCCCAAAATTAACTTCCGCTCTTATTAGAACACAACTGTGGTGAAGGTTTCCTTAAGAGAATATCGGCACTGCGAGTTCAATGGTGCCCTCAGATTTCAATTCCAAGCACCAGTTCAAAAGATATTGAATCCCGCTCGTACGTTTACTGAACGTACCTGAACAAAACTTCAGAAATTGATTCCGGGCACACCGGGCCTCGGAATTAAGCACCGTCAAGAACTGCAGACTCGTAAAATTCCAATGTATTTTAAAAAAAATCCACGTAAATTCTGGGTCTTTACAAAATAATTCACTAGAGGTATTCATATCCTTGATAAATCATATTTTTCATCATTTTTTAGACTATTTTGTGGTGTGTTTTGTTGATGATATCTTAGTTCACTCAGAGTCAGTAGAAAATCATGTCCAGCATCTTGACACTGTCATGAGTACATTATGAGAGAATTGACATCATTACATTCTAAAAAAATGTAGTTTCTAGAATGATTAAGTGATCTTCTTAGTTCGTGTCATCTTAGAGGCTGGAGTGTCAGTATACATAGAGATGCTTGCATCCATGGTATCTTGGGAGTTGCCCAAGAATTTCTTCAAGAATCAAAGTTTTCTTAGTATAATAGGTTATTATCAATGTATTATCCAACACTTCTCCCATATAGCAGCAGCGATGTCTAGGGTGATAAATAATGGCGTTAATTTTGTTTTGTTAGATTCTTGTGAGATAGATTTTAGAAGTCGAAGGGTAGGCTACCCTCAACATTGGTCTGCACATTACTGATGTTGGGTAAAGAATATATGGTGTACTATGACTCATCCAAAGTAAGACTCTAAGTAGTTATGATGTAGGAGGACTTAGTGGTTTCTTATGGCTCTAGTTTGATGAGCCTGTATGATAGGAACTGTCCTAATCATGATCTAGATTTAGCTATGGTGGTACATTCCCTATGATGTTCGATACACTATCTTCTATGAAATAGTTACATGGTGTTTATGAACCACTAGAGCATCAAGTATGTCATTTATCTATAAGACCTAAACCTTCATTAAATAATTTGGGTAGAGTATCTTCAGTATTTTAGATTTGAGTTTTCTTAAAAAATGATAAAGGGAAATGTCATTTTTAATTCCTTGATCCAAATGACACAGATATAGTCAGTGCGGGACTCCTGAGAGGAGTGAATAATGATGGAAGACATTATAGACATGTATCTTGATATTAAAGGGTCCCAAGGGTGATCATATTTAGCTTTGACATCTATCATACACATGATTTTAGATCATAGTAAGACCAAGCAGTTATCTAATCTGAATGATTTATTTCTAAGAGACAACTTATATGGTGGGGATCCACCATCATGATGCTCTCTTTGAAGCAGAAATTGTTTTAATTTCTATGGCTAAGTATGGGTTCCTCTCATCTAACATGAGGAGCTAATGAAAGAGTTTCATGATTCCTTATGGCTGGAACATCCTAGTTTGTAAAATATGTATTGTGATATTCATAGACAATTCTAGTGATCCAGAATGAATAAGGAGGTAGTGGTATTTTTGGTGAGATGTTCCACCAATAATGAGGTCAATATTAGGTGTTAGAGACCATTTGCAATTTTCTGGCCTATATTCCTTCTAGAATAGAAATGTGGTGATGTTGATATGGATGTTGGGATACGATCACCAAGGAAACCTCATAAAAATTATTTTTTATGGACGATCATGGATTAAATAATGTAGGTAGAACACATATTTCCATTCAGGGAGACCATCATTGTTGATGATAGGGGTAGCATTTACATTTTCAATAGTTTTCATTTACATGGTGTTGTGAAGAGTATTATTTATAATAGAGATTCTTATTTCATTATCATTTATGGTAGGGTATTCAACAGGCTTTGGGATATCATGGTCTTATGATTATGGCATATCATCATCTTAATGATGACTAATATGAGTAGATGATCACGGTTCTAGAGGATATGTTACAACCCTATTTTCAAGATTTTAGTGGATCTTGGGAGAATAATATGTATTTCATGGAGTTTTCATATAATAACAGCTTCCATAAATTGATCAAGGTAGTACTATTCATGGATTTGTATGGAATGTTATTTTGTTCACCTCATTATTGGTTAGAGGTAGGTGAGCCATCACTTTTTGGACCTAGTATCATATATGAGACATCTGGTAATGTTTTTTTGATCAATAGGTGATTGGTGACCATGAAGAGTAGCCAGAAATATTATGTTGATTAGTGAAGATGACATATTGAGTTCAATTTTGTTGATTGTGTTTTATATTGAGTGTTTCCTAGGATGGGGAAATTATATAATAGGAAATAGGTGAAGGTATCCCATAGGTTTTTCTAACCATTTGAGATATTCAAATGGTTTATTCTATTGGCATACCAATTAGACCTTCCACAGCAATATATTTTCATGAATGGCGTGGTTCACATTTCACAGATTCAGATATATCATTTAGACCCTTCACATATGATAGACAATGAAGATGTCAAGCTTTGATTAGATGCATCATTTGAGTAGATTATGTTGTAGATTGTAGACCATAGTGAGAATTATCCACAGGGAATGACAATACAACTAGTTCAAGTATTGTAGAGGCATAGGTATGTTCAAGAGGAGACCTCAGAGATGGAATTTGATATGTGAGCATAGTTTCCAAAACTATCCATTGATACCCCACATTGTATCTTATAGAATATTGGGTATGAGCTATTATATGATAGGGATGTTATTAGATTATTACTTTATCTTCAAATACCCTTCTTTTAGTTTTTCATTGAACCAATTTTTTTGGGTTTTTTAATTTTCTTAAATCTGGGTGGTTAAGTTCCTTTTGAGGATAGAGATCTTTTACTAGGAAAAATGAACTAATATTTAGGGATATATGTTTTTTTGAATAAATAAGGTGTGGTTATAAATGTATAAAATGAACATATAAGGGTATCCTATGAATTTGGTAGGCTTTAGAGGGGGTCCAGGCTCTTTTACAAAAGTTTTTCTTAAATGTGCCTTCCGAAAATTAACACATTGTGTATATGTTACTTGATGTGTAACTGTGGCTAAAAAGATTCCATGAAACAGGTTCATGATGTGAAATTAATACAAGTCGCGAAATCGGTTTGTGTTGTGTAATGTTATAATAGGGTTAATTTAACTTGAGGTGGAGTGTTTTCATTGTAACTCATAATTTGGAAAATACACAATGTTAAAAGATTAAACAACATGTATTTCTCAGGATCTGTGGTTTTAAAACCTCTCCAAGTGTATGATCCATTCATTATTGATGTAAAACCCTCCTCTCTTAATCCTAAAGTGATTTATTGGTGATTTCAAAATGCCTTATTTTATTTTGCATGTCTTGATCAAGAGTCCAATCCCCAATAGGTTGGTTTGATTCAATTTTCAACTCGCATCTATTTCTATCAAATATAGTGGTACAGTATTTTGACAATGGTTGTTTTGGGTCATGATCTTGATCTCATGTGATCGTGATGTCCCTTGTGATTATTTCTTCCTTCATAACTTGTTGGTATTAACTTTTGGGAGCATTTTTTGATTTATAGATAAAGGTCAGTGGTCTAAAACAATACCCTATATTCTGTTAATATTATTTATGTATGTGTAATGATATGTGATTTCACAAACACAATATGTGGATTAATTAATTGAATAATGGAAGATGATAAATACTATGTTGGATTTTTAGTTAGATCCCTTTGAATTCATTGGTGTTGAGTCCTAGATTAAGTAGTCTTATAGGGTGAGTCTACCTTGAATAATTATGAAATTGATAATGGTTTAAAGTATGTTTTATCATGATATGTGACCTTAGGTATTTTATTATGATAGATTCACCTTGTATAGTGGATTACATAGTTAATGAATGAATGGGTAACTAGAAGAAAAATGGTAATTTGCTGAATTAACCATTTTGGAATATGATGTGATATTGTGATATTCTTACTATGATGATTTTTGTTGTGATTGATTTGGAAATGATTATATAGAGGGCTTGACCTAGAATGATGAAAGGATTATATAGAGTGCTTGTCCTTGGATGCCGAAATGCTTATATAGAGGGATATTCCCATAATGCTGAAATTATTATATAGAGGGTTTGGATAAGATAATGAAGAATTTATATATAGGGCTTGGTCCAAATGCTGAAATGCTTATATAAAGGGCTTAGCTTGGTATGCTGACATTTTAATACCGAGGGCTTTTCTCATTTATGTGATTATTCCAGGGTTTTTTGTTTTGGTTGTCATTGTTATTCTACAATATCAAAAATAATTCCATCATGGTGTCCAAGCGGGTTTCTTGTTATATTGTATTAATTTTTTCAATTAATACACCTATTTATAGTGTTATTGTGTGCACTTATTTATTAGACTGGTTTTGTTTAGACATGATTGTGTTGACCTACTAAGTTTTACTTCCTTCGTATTTGGGATTTCATTTGTTACACAAGTAGATTACATGTATGTAGGTTTGAATAAGGGAAAAAGATCTTGTAATTGATTGATTCTTGTTGGAAGGATTGGAATATAAAGTCAGAACTGATACAGGGTTTGAGACTAATATATTTTAGTTTATGTATCATCTTATTCATTTATTTTTATTACTTTTAAATTCTCATCTAGATACATTCCATCCATTCATCACATGGTTCACTGCTACTTGATTTATTGATTATTCATATACTTTAAAGTTGTATGTTGTATTGTTTCCTCTATATCTATTACTCAGATATTTGATTTTATTTTTTATTTATGTTGTATTGTACATTTTTAACATGGGGGTATAGTCTCCCCACTATATTCCTTACACCCACACTATTATTTGGAAGCCTCCGGCATACAAGGATCCACACTTTAGGACCAGTAAGTAGCCTCATTTTGTCCATGTAAGAGAAAGACAAATCATGGGATGTTAAAAAATTATTCATTTATTTGTATTACATTTAGTATGAAATTTAGAAACATTTTAGCATATTAATACATGGTTCACTGTTATTTTATTTATTGATTCATCCATTACTTGGTATTTGTATTTTTTATTGATTCCACTATATCTATTACTTTGATATTTATTATTATTGTGTATTTGCAATAATTTTTAACATTTTACTAGGGTTATAGTCTCCCCACTATTTCCTTTAGATATCTTCTACTAGTTGAAAGCCTCATGTGTATGGGTAGGTATGCTTGATGTCCAATAACCAACCATATTTGGACATATGAGAGATATCCAAATTGAGGGATGTCACAATGTGGTATCATAGGTGTGTTTTTTTATTTCTGGTTGCCTTATAATTTTGGGATGGTAGAAATGGGAATAAGATGTGTTGGGATATATTAATGATCTTCTTTATAGGAATTGTTAACCCATTTGGGGGGGTCTGAGATCCTAGGGATATGATAGTTGTTCATGATGTTCTCTTGTTACAGTTGATGTTATTTCACCATGGGGGATTCACATGATGTGTGGTCTTATTGTTCTTGTGATTTATAATCATGGTCTAATATGACATAATATTAGTATACATGAATCAGGATTGGATCATAGTTTTATATCCTAGCATGCATTGTTCATTATGGGAGCATATTTATTTTATGTGACATATTTTCATGTATGAGATTTTAAATGATACAAATGTTATATTATATTAGGGAAATGAAAGAAATATTATTTCATGCTAAAACACTTGTAAGTCGTGTTTTGAGATTCCATGAGCCAATGGTTCTCTATTTTTATCACCTGTTAGGGTTGACGTTGTTATTATCCAGTGTTATATATAGTGTATTTGTCTTGTAGATAAAATTTCTCCTCATCATCTTTGAGTTAAGAATTAGGGGAGTAGAAATCATCATGATTCTAATGTAGATGAGATAGAGAATCTTGTAGCTCTTGATGATCATATGGATGTTCAACTTTGCAACAGCTTCCTGATGGTCATGTGATCCATGGAAAGTCAGAATGTTCACATTGTTCCTTTTTTGTATGTGCTGATGAGAGAGTTTTGTTATATCATCTTTCTTTGTTTACTAGGGTGGTAGTGTAACACCCCAACCTTCCATGGTATGCTTCTCTTTCAATAATGCAATACCTTGCATTGTATGCAAGTTAGAGATTCTAACACACCGCGACTAATCAAAGTAGCCATTATGAATAGTAATACCCACTTTTTCAAATTATATAAATTTTATATTTCAAAATGGACTTTATTTTTGTATTTGGAATATCGAAATTATCCTAAGTTGATTTTTTTTTAATTTTCTGAGAACTTCTAATTTCCTATGAATAGAAAAAATACTTAAAAATAAATTTTTTAATCAAAATAATTTATAGTGATAAATTATACTATTTATTGGTTTTAAATTGTAATTATAATATATTTTTTCCATTTTATCCAATGGTGGTCATTAGAATTAATTTCACTTTGAAATTGGACATAAACAATTGTCAAACTTTTGGTATATATTGTTTCTTAAAAACACGCTATTTGTTGTGACAATGGGAATTAATTATTAAATTAATTAATTCAACTTATATGTTTTGAATTTTTTAAAATAGAAATCATTTTTGAATTTGGAATATCAAATATATCTTAGGGTAAAATTTTGGTATTTTTCCAAAAAACTCCAATTTTTTATGAATAGTGAAACCACTAAGTGGTAGTTAAAAAACTAATTTTTCGTTTAAATGAAACTTTACCACTTCTGTGAATTGAATTTCAAAAATCCAACATACATGGTTATAATTAGTAAGTAAAATTTGGTTCAATGGGATGAAAATAATTTTTGGTGAATAGTAACTTTTATGTTTTATTAATCGCGATTAAAGGTAATTAGTGTAATTTAATGTAAATATAATGTTATAATAATATGCAATTACCTTTACACTTGTCTTACCCTTATTGGATGAGTCATTACCGACCTAGAAAATCCATGGGTCAACTTGGGGACCACATGGAGCCACTTGGGTAAGAAAATGACATTAATAACTTTTTATTTAAAGTAAAAATAAAATTGTCACAAACATGTGTTGTTTTACTAAAACAATTATTACATGGGTTTATATAAGTTATATTTTTTACTATAAATATTAATTGGAAAGATAAAAATATTTCCTACATCATGGTAATTTTTTATAATTTTTAGACATTAAATAAATTAAATTTTTTATGACACCATGATGATACAGTGATTACCTCAATAATTAACGATTTAAATAAAATGAAAAGATAATGTAAAATATAAGACATGCACTTGTGAAAAACCTATTGTATGAGTAGATATAGAACCCTTATCACCTTATCCTATAAATATATAATTTTGGGACCTTTAAAATCTGAAAATCATTTCATAATAAAGTAACATTTCAATCTTTCCAAAAGAGACCCTCCTCCCCTCTTATAAAAGGCCCCCACCTTTACCACCTTATTCACACCATAAAAGACAGTTTGCTTGTCCAAACACTGACCAAATTATATCTCAACTTCCCTATCTTACTCCTAGAATCCTCACTTTGGGCATAAGTCTTCCCAAGGAAGCCGTTGTCTCAAATAAAAAAAGAGTACTTGATTTTAAGGTAATGTCTTATCTTATGTTGTTTTGTTTCATTTTGCTTCTCCAACCCCTTAAACTATTTTTATTCCTTTATTTTGTAACAACACCACTATCTTCAATATACTAGGATTTTTTTATGAGAAGTATTTGATTTACACTTACACACACCTTCATCTAATGGTTAATGAACATAGTGTTTCTGTGGGAGGCAAATTTCTGCCTCACGAAACGATGATTGTTCAATATTCTTTTAACACATTTCATGGTGGACATTAAGATTTAAATATATTTATATATGATATATATTATGTTTATGTTTTCCTTATGCTTCTGTATTTTTCATTTATGGCATACCTTTATGGTTTCCACTATGGGAAAATGCGATAATTACATTTTAGGAAGTACGGACTACCGTCCCCTCAAAATGATTTGATTCGTTAATGCCATATGTGGGACGTATAAAGGATGTAGAAAATGATATTATATATGATATTATACCAGAATTATAATATACCTTTATATCATTACGATTTAATTCCATTAAATACAAAACAGAAATGAAAGTAGAGTTCATGCATACGTACGGCTTACCGTCTCCATGAACGGTGCATTTCATTTCTTACCTCTAAAGGTTATGTAAAATTATAAATGAATTTTTATACAGGATATATATGATATATATGATATCTACATCATTAATATAATTCTGGATATAATGGATATTTTACCAAACGAACAACTTGTAATTATAAGAAGTTTATTTTTAACTCAAGTACCAAAGATTGACTAAACAACCGTTATTAACTAAAATAATTACATAAAGTTAATAAAATGGTAATAAGTGATATAAAAGGAATAATTAACTTGAAAAAGGTTCTTAATAAAGTAATAATTAAATCTATTTTATTATTCAGGATATTAAATAACGATCGAGTCGAGTCGGACACGAGGTAAGGGAACTTCTTAACCCAATTTCCGTTCTATGGGTTAATCTTCTACTTTCAAATTATGTCATGATATTATTATGTCCTATCATGTATTTGTACTTTATTTATGTGTACTTATAGTGAATATACATAATAGATAAATTTTATTTAAAAAAGGATCTTTGTATGGGACATCGTCTCAATCTCATTTCATTGAGGCATATTTTGTTTTATACAGAACTTTATTTTATACAGTGTATAAAACCATTTGACTTTTACTTTTATTCAAAAGGAATATTTTTATATGAAGTGTTTTTATGAAATGACAAAAACAATGTTTTGTCTTACGTATGTGGCAACAACAACTTCTCCGCCGCAGTGACCATTATTTTATTTTCGGCTTCCTCTACAAGCCATAACTTTTTTAAAATGAATAATAAATACCACCTTTTACTTTTCTTTTATTTTGGTATTGAAAATAGTTTGTATAATGTTTTTATATAAATGTGTTGTATTGATATCTTGTGATTGAAATGTGGAAATGTTATGTTTCCTTTATTCATGTTTTTTGTGATACGATTATGTTATGGTTTATGATATGTTTAAACCTTTTCATATAAGGAAGGAATTGGACTTAATAAGTGATGGGTGGAGCTTGCTATAGCTCCTTGATGCATCGGTAGGTCTCATGAGACAAACTAGTGTCTTGGAACAAGGCCTTGACAAAATCTTATTTGTAGTCTTTGCACAAGGCCTTGACTATGTGGTTATGATAGTCTGGCATTATGCATTCCATCATTATAAAAGTGGTTATTGATATTGCATGTGATTATTCGACTATTAGAATATCCATGTGAATATGTAAATGGAATTATTTCATTTTATTTTTGTCATATTTTGCTGAAGTTCAAGTTTAAAAGGATTTTGTTTTAGTTACACATTATCTTAAATGTTTATGTTTATTTATGAAAGTTTCTGCTGTATTTTTATCCTTACTAAGCATCTGAGCTCACCCCTTTCTATGTTTTATTTTTCCCAGGATGTGAAGAAAAAATTTATGACTAACCTGAAGGTATAGTCTGAAAGGGATATGAGTGTGGACTATGAAGACTATATTATTGTGATTTTTCACTTTATGATGTAATTTAACATTTATGAATGTATCTAGTATTTTAAAGGCTATTAAAATAATTGGTCTTTCGAGACTTGATCTTTTGTGATTATGCCAATGTTACGTAATAATGCACCGACTCTGGGTAACTGGGGTCGTGGTGTTATAGTTGGTATCAGAGGCATTTTATTACTAACCTTGGAAGCTAGATTTAGATAAACTCTGATTAGATCACATAGACCTAAGATAGAATTTGAGGATTAGTATAGAATAACTTCCTAGAATTTTGGTATTATAGAGATTTGGTGTGTTTTCCGAGCAACACATCCCTGTCTGGATATGAGAAGGTATAGGCGGCTCTGGCACATATGTACCTAGGGGTAAAACCCGAAAACACCGCTTTGAGCTAGACTCGAACGGGAACTAGTGCACGACAATGGGCCTTGATGCACTCTTGTTTACAACACTCTCGGGGGATATGCTTAGGATAATTATCATTTTCTTTATAAACAATTATGAAGGGTTTACGAGTATATACTTCCTCAAAGAAAACATTTTTATGATTATGGATTATATCCATAAATTGTTCAATTTATATTAAGTGTTTTACAAGTATGGAATTATGTATTTCGATTCATAAACTAATCTAGTTTATGATATTGGTTAGAAATGGCGCCTAGTAGAAGGAATCGAAACTGTATCAATGCACGCACTCCATATAGGGATTGCACTCCTGCTCAAGATAATTATAATAGAGCTGGTGATACAACTGGTGCTGATCAGCTTATCACCATACTAGGACAACTCACTCAGGTTATGAATAATAACCTTAAACATATGGAGCACCCTAATAAACAGGAAGGAGGATCAATGTTAGATCGATTCATGAGGAAACAACCGCCAACATTCAATGGGAGTAAAAATCCCTTAGTTGCTGAGCAATGGATAAATTTATTAGAGAAAATATTTCACGCATTGGGGAGTAGTGAAAGGGAAAATGTTATCATGGAAGTTTACCGCCTCACTGGAGATGCCGATAAATGGTGGTCATTGACTCAAAACACAAAGGAAGATGATGAAGTATAAAATATGGAATGGAGGTAGTTCAAAGATCTCTTCATAGAAAAATAATTTCTTCGTGACCATCGAGAAGATATGGAAAGGCAATTTCTGAGTCTGAGAAAAAAGGGGGATGCGAATGTTAAAAAGTATGAGGCCAACATTACAAGGTTAGCGAGGTATGATGTTCATTATATACATCACAAAATAAGTAAGATTGATCGTTTGTTTTATGGGTTAAAACCGTTTCTCCATTGAGAATTAGTATCACAATCTTTCTCAACAAACAAAGATATAGTCTCGTGTGCTATCAAGACAGAAAAGGAATTCTCTATGTCTTATGACAACAAAGTAAAGTAAGAGAATAAGAGAACGGTGGAACAAGAGATAGATAAAGGGAAAAAGGGAAAGAAGGATTTTCTATTATGAGATAATTGGGGGAAGAATCACCCCGGTACTTGCCTAAAAGAAATGGGAGTTTGTTATAAATGTGGAGAAAAAGGTCACCAGGCTTGTGATTGAAAGGGAAAGAAAGGGGCTATCAATGTCGAATGCTACAATTTTAGGGAAATGGGGCATTATGAAAATGAATGTCCTAAGCGTCAGGGAAAGTTACCTTAGAAAAGTCCAAGGGATAAAGGCCAATATTATGTTGTTACTACAGTTGAAGTGGAATAATTATTGTATTTATGTTTTTGGACTCATGAACTGTATTCTGGTTATAAGAATAATGTGATATATATAAGGGTTGTACTGAAATACTTGTTGTTTTCATTAAGGTTTTAATATGATGAAGATAATCATATTTTTAGTACGTGAAAATAAGAGAAACTTTACCTTATTTGGGGAATCTGATGTTACAATTGATTTTGGAATTTTGAGACCTTTTAGAGAGAGTCTGGACAGAGGTATTTTGGATAACTATAAAGGTTGGAATGGATTAAGTTGAACTTTTGATAGTATTGTTTAAGGTTAAAACATTTCTTAAGATTATTTTGGGAATATTATAATAATATAGTTTTAGGAAAAAGACAACCTGCAGGTCGGTGGATAACCAGTCGCGTCGGACAAAGCTGTAGAAATCGAACCCACAACCATAGTGAGACATGCCTTTATTACCTACCACTAGCCTATAGGAAGTCCCTGGTTATTACAAAATAGTTTTCCTAATCTAAATGTTATGTGTTAATATTTGGAACCTTTTACGATTAGGATAAATATAATATTTTTGAGTTATATTATCTTTTTCAGTGAAAGATGGGTTTGTGGTAAAATTTATTAAAGAATTAAAGTCTACATGACAAGTATGTATATTTCCTTACATTTGTAGTAAATATCCTAAATAAATTCCTCAAATTTATGAAAGGTAACTTAAAACAAAAACGTTGTCGGTTAACTTTTCCTACTGGGGAATCAATAATCATTTAACCCAGCACAAGTTTGTGATTTTCATGTAGTTAAATTTCTCCTAATCATGTTTTCTACAACTCTTCATTAGACCTTGAAGTTTTTTTTCTCCTCCATATCCATATTTTCATAGAATCCTAGTATGGGCTATCTCAGGTGACCTTTGTACTTATCTTTCTTTCTTTTCAAGTTATATTTTTATTAACCCTATTTATGATATGGGTTTTCCACAAATGTATTTTCTACTTTGAACCTTTTATTTTATAAGAACATTTTAAAATTGTGAGGATGTAATTTATTGAAGGAGGGAAGAATGTAACACCCCATGCTTTCACGGCACGTTTCTCTTTCAAAAATGCAATAGCTTTCATTGTACGCAAGTTCGAGATTCGAACACACCGTGACCAATCAAAGTAGCCGTTATGAATAGTAATACCCACTTTTTGAAATTATATAAATTTTATATTTCAAAATGGACTTCATTTTTATATTCTTAATATCGAAATTATCCTAAGTTGAATTTTTTGTAATTATCTGAGAACTTCCAATTTTCTATGAATAGAAAAAATACTTAAAACAACTTTTTTAATCAAACTAATTTATAGTGATAAATTATACTATTGAGTGGTTTTAATGTATAATTAGAATATATTTTTACCACTTTATCCAATGGTGGTCATTATAATTAATTTCACTTTGAAATTGGACATAAACAATTGTCTATCTTTTGATATATATTGTTTCTTAAAAACACATTAACTGTTGTGACAGCGAGAATTCATTATTAAATTAATTAATTAAACTTATATGTTTTGAATTTTTTAAAATAGATATCATTTTTGAATTAGGAATATCAAATATATCTTAGGGTAAATTTTTTGTATTTTTCTAAAAAACTCCAATTTTTTATGAATAGTGACACCACTAAGTGGTAGTTAAAAAACTGATTTTTCATTTAAATGAAACTATACCACTTCTGTGAATTGAATATAAAAAATACAACATACATGGTATTCATTAGTAAGTAAAATGTGGTTCAATGGGATGAAAATATTTTTTGGTGAATAGTAACTTTTAAGTTTTATTAATCACGATTAAAGGTAATTAGTGTAATTTATGGTAAATGTAATGTTATAATAATATGAAATTACCTTTACACTTGTCCTACCCTTATTTTATGAGTCATGGACGACCAAGACAATCCATTGGTAAACTTGGGGACCCCATGGAGCCACTTGGGTAAGAAAATGACATTAATATCTTTTTATTTAAAGTAAAAATAAAATTGTCACAAACATGTGTTGTTTTACTTAAACAATTATGACATATGATTATATAAGATAAATTTTTGACTATAAAAATTCATTTGAAATATAAAAATATTTCCTAAATCATGGTAAATTTTTTATAATTTTTATACATTAAATAATTTAAATTCATTATGACACCATGATGATGCAGCGATTACCTCATTAATTAGATATTTAAATAAAATGAAAAGATAATGTAAAATATAAGACTTACACTTGTCAAAAACCTATTGAATGAGTATATTTAGAACCCTTATCACCTTATACTCGAAATATATCATTTTGGGACCTTTAAAATCCAAAAATAATCTAATAATAAAGTAATATTTCAATCTTTCCCAAAGAGCCCCTCTAATCCTCTTATAAAAGGCCCCCACCTCTACCACCTTATTAACACCATAAAAGACATTTGGCTTGGCCTAACTCTTCCAAAATACTCTCTAAACTTCCCTCTCTTACTCCTAGAAGCCACACTTTTGGCAGAAGTCTTTCCAAGGAAGCCTTTGGCTCAAATCAAAAAGAGTACCCGATTTTTAGGTAATGTCTTCTCTTATGTTCTTTTGTTTTATTTTGCTTCTACAACGCCTTAAACTCTTTTTATTCCTTTCTTTTGTAACAGAAAAATTATCTTAAATATACTAGGATGTTTTTATGAGAAATATTTGATTTAAACTTACACACACCTTCGTCTAATGGTTAAAGAACATACTATTTCTGTTGGTGGAGAATTTCTGCCTCACGAAAAAAGGATTGTTCAATATTCTTTTAACACCTTTCATGGTGGCCATTAAGATGTCACTATATTTATATATGATATATACTATGTTTATGTTTTCCTTATGCCTCTGTATTTTACATTTATGGCATACCTTAATGGTTTTCGTTATGGGAAAACGCGATAATTTCATTTTAGAAAGTGCAGAATACCACCCCCTCAAAGTGATTTGATTCATTAATGCCATATGTAGGACATATAAAGGATAGAGTAAATGATATTATATATGATATTATAATGGAATTCTAATATAACTATATATCATTATTATTTCATTCCATTAAATATGAAATAGAAATGCAAGTTGCGTTCATGCGTACGTACGGCTTACCATCTCCATGAACGGTGCATTTCATTTCTTACCTCTAAAGGTTATGTAATATTATAAATGCATTTATATAGTAGATATATATGATATATATGATATCTAAATCATGAATATAATTCTAGATATAATGGATATTTTACCACATGAACAACTTGTTAATATAAGAAGTTTATTTTTGACTCAAGTACCAAAGATCGACAAAACGGCCGTTATTAACTAAAATAATTACATAATGTTCATAACATGGTAATAAGTGATATAAAAGGAATAATGAACTTGAAAATGGTTCTTAATAAAGTAGAAATTAACTCTAGTTTATTATTGAGGATATTAAAGAATGATCGAGTCAAGTCAGACACGAGGTAAGGGAACTTCTTAACCCAATTTACATTATTTGGGTTAATCTCCTACTTTAAAATTGGGTCATGATATTATTATGTAATATCTTGTATTTGTAATTTCTTTATGTGTACTTATAGTGAATACACATAATAGATTTATTATATTTAAAAATTATCTTTGTATGGGACTTCATCTCAATATCATTTCATTGAGTCATTTTTTCTTTTATACAAAACTTTATTTTATATGCTGTATAAACCCCTTTGACAATTACTTTTATTCAAAAATAATATTTTTATATGAAGAATTTTTACAAAACTACAAAAAGGAATGTTTTGTCTTATGTATGCGGCAACAACGACTTCTCCTCCGACGTGACCATTATTTGAGTTTCGACTTACTCTACAAGCCATAAATTTTTTTAAATAAAATAAAATACTATGTTTTACTTTTCTTTTATTTTGGTATTGAAAATGGTTTTGATAATGTTTTTATATCAATGTGTTGTATTGATATCTTGTTATTGAAATGTGGAAATGTTATGTTTCCTTTATGCATGTTTTTATGTGATACGATTATGTTATAGTTTATGATATGTTTAAAACTTTTAATATAAGTAATGCATTGGACTTAATAGTTAACGGGTGGAGCCTGCTATAGTTCCTAGATGCATCGGTAGGTCTTATGAGACAAACTAGTGTCTTGGCACAAGGCCTTGACAAAATCTTATTTGTAGTCTGGGCACAAGGCCTTGACTATGTGGTTATGATAGTCAGGCATTATGCACCCCATCATTATGAAAGTGGTTATTGATATTGAATGTGATTATTTGACTAGTATAATATCCATGTGAATAAGTAAATGGAATTATTTCATTTTATTTTTGACATATTATGCTGATGTTCAAGATTAAAAGTATTTTGTTTTAGTTATACATTGCCTTAAATGTTTATGTTTATTTATGTAAGTATCCGCTGTATTGTTATCCATACTCAGCATCTGAGCTCACCCCTTTCTATGTTTTATTATTCCTAGGATTTGAAGAAATATTTTATGACTGACCTGCACGGATAGTCTGAAGGGTATATGAGTGTTCACTATGGAGACTATGTTATTGTGATTTTTCACATTATGATTTAATGTAACATTTATGAAGGTATCTATTGTTTCGAAGGCTACTAAAATAATCGGTCTTTCGAGACATTATCTTTTGTGATCATGCCAATGTTATGTAATAATGCACCGACTCTGGGTAACTGGGGTCGGGGCGTTATAGGGAGGCTCCTAGGAAGCTGAGTTATAGATTGATTCAGCCCGAAAAAAATCATTAATAACCTTGAGAAACTCACAGATAAGAGTGTGAAGATTTTTACATACATATTTCAAGGACCGAACAATAATTGGATGGATATTATAGAGACATTTGGGCACCAAGAATATTTATCTTGGAAGGGATTAATGTTGATGTTCCTGAGTCACTTTTATCCAGATACGTTGAGGGATTCCAAGTCTCATGAGCTCATGAACCTGACATAGGAGGGAATTTCAGTGATAGACTTCGATGGACGTTTCATCGACATTCACTACTTTTCATAATCATTAATAGATAAAGAGATCTCTAGGGATATATATTTTCATGATGAGATACCGTATGAGATCATGTCACTGGTAAAAAAATTACTGGAGTATCTTTTCATTTTTGATGAATAAGGAACTAATCACATAAGGTAATTTGAGAGAGTCCCCAAGCTGTGGAAAGTCTATTTTGGGAGGGGGGAATAGGAGATATTCTTTTGGTGGAAAGAAACAACGCTATGATTGTTTTTTCCCTGGAAAGAGTGTGTAGAGAAGCCAAGGTGGTGGAAATATATCTCAGGACCGTGTTATGTAGTAGTGCTATCATTGTGGCTAGTTGGGCCACAAGAAGCCTTAGTGTACATACCCTCCTTTCGAGTTCGATGATTATGATAGGAAGGTTCACTGGTAGAGGTTTTGTAGGTATATGCAGTTGTAGAGTAGTGGTAGGGGATCAGGACATGTACCATTGTTTGGGAAGGACATGGCTACCCCTCAGTAGACTTGTAGCTAGAGTTCCATTGGATGTTCGGGTCAAGATTGGGGATTTGGTACATTAGTGTAGGAGTGATAGTGTTAGGGAAATGGTATAGATCGGGATATTCATATTTGAGAGATGGTATAGGGGAAAGTCATCTACATGATATACAGTCTACTTAGGCTAGCATGGATGTAGGGCCATCTACAATCAGAGGTACGATTCTAGTATCGTACACCCAAACTTGTGTTTTCTTGATATAGGAGCATAACATTCCTTTATATCTTCTCTTTTTGAATTTTTTTTCATATATGTGGAAATCATGAATGATGTTTTCGCCATAGACACACTATTGGGAGTGTGTTCAAATAATATCAAACATTTAAATGTGTGTTCTCTAGAAAATAGTGGTTGGTATTTATTTTTGTTATTGTTTCTACTAAAAATGTCAACTATCTATATGATTCTTGGTATGGATTTTCCAATTCTATACAAAGATCATATTGACTAATATAGGTGGATATTTACCTTTCTATATCAAGAATAAGGTATTTATTTTCACTAGGGTGAGTTAGATCTTCAAGACGGTCATGTAGGACCAACTTAATGTGAATTAGATTGTCTCACATGTCAGATACCAGATATTTCACTAAAATAAATCCATGTAAATTGGATGATTCAAAATTCCCTAAAATTTAATGAAGATGAGTTAAAATTTATTTTAGGGAAAAAAGACAATATGAATATAGATTAGAGAACATGAGTTATTACCTTAACGATATAAAGCCCTTGAAACAATCCAAAGCCACCAAAATCAACAAGTAAGAGTGGGATCATTGTGTGACATAGAAAGGGGAGGGATAGCATGAAAGATTGTGAAAAAGGGAGTAAATGATATGAATTCTTAATACCCCTCTATAATGAGTTTAAAATTAGTGGTTAAAAGGACCAAAATGCCTCTTATTAAGGGAACCATTCCAATAAGTGTACCATGTTCTCACTAAATTGCACAATGTACTAGGTGGTTCAAAATAGAACTACCACACCCACCTACACAACAATAGGTGTCTAGTATAGGACAAAAATACATGTGGTCCTATATAGAAGGGGTCATACCCCTCTTCTTTCCCTATTCCTTCAAACTCTGTAATTCTCAACTTTGTTCCCTTCAATATAAAATAAACACAAAAAAAGGAATGAAAATAATAAAATTGAAGGATATTTCTTGGCCAAATGGTCTGAGTTTTCAACATAGTTAAATAATTTAAGGACCCAAATGTCTAGATCAAGATCCCACAGTTCCAACACCAAAATTATACCTCTTCTATATAAAACACCCCAGTTCAAACATGAACTCATAGTCATATTTTCCATATTTTTCTAAATCTAGGAGATATCAACACATATATACATGGGATAAATATTTATCCAATAAATAAATATTACATATACCTTAAAATAAAATTCCTTAGAACATAAAAAAAATATCCCACGGTTAATCAATTTTCCTAAGACCAACGATATGATCGGAGAAAATTCAAGATTGTTTTTATGTAAAATTTACCAATCTTTGTATTTTTATTGTCTCAGACACCAAAAATTAATTAATGGTGTAACAACACAAGATTTTGTAAAATATTATTTCTCCAAATTAATATTATAATTTTTATATTTTATGTCACACTCAACACTGATTTAATATTATGTTGCACATAGAATTGATTTTATCTTTTTTTACATGTGACAATAAGTTTTAACAAACCATGATATGTTATTAATATTATTATAAAAACTTCACTCTTTTAACCTAGCTGTTAAAATTAGAGATATGACTAGAAATAACTATTTTTAAATATTATGTATCATGGTTTATTTTTAAAGAAAACATATTGATAAAAATGTACTTAATTTTTATAAAAGTCTTTATATGTTTCAAAAATACTATTTTCCCAACAAAATTACATTCAATGCATTTTATGAACAAATGACAAAAGAAAATTATTACAATTTTAAAAAAATTGAAAAAATGAAATTTATTTTTGAAATAAATCTGTGAAAATTATCTCATAGTTAATTTTTCATAATTTTCTGAGAAGTTAATTTTTTTGATTAATATTGGAAAATAATAGTCTTTATTAATAATTTTCATTTCATTTAAAGATTTTAAAATCATTTTAATTGTATTAAGATGGATTTAAAATAAAAATTAGTTCAAATATATGTTTATTAATCCAATTTAGTTCAATATAATAAATTTTTTATTGAATTTTGATCTATTTTTTTTTTAATATTTTGTACATTTTCTCTTTGAAAATCCACTTTCTCATACCATATATGAAATAAAAATAAAAATTATGGTTTTCCATTTTTGTGAATGGAATTTGAAAAAAATTATTCTATATTTTTTATCACAATTATTAATATTATATAATATCATCATCTTAATTTTTTACCATAATGTAAAAAAAATTGTAAAAATATATTTACCACGATTAAGGTAAAAATGCCTTAATGAGGGGGATTAAAATAAAAATATAACGGTTAAAAATAACCCAAAACTTTTCCAACACCAATTTTAGGGAAATATTTATAATTTATATCTTCTATTATTTATAAAGGTTCATATTTATCCTTTTTTCTTGTGAATTATGTGGCCACACCTTTTTTTAAACATTACAAGGGTGTCTCTCCCCTCAACTATAAAAGGCCACACCTACTCCCATGTTATTAACACATCCAAATCCCATTATTTCAGCCACTACCAACCCAAATAACTTCCTTAATTCCATAATATCATACTATAGGCCTTTTTCATCATAAATTCAACCAAAAAATCATTTTTGTGCAAACCAAAAGAAGTTTTCTGAAGTAGAGGTAATGTCCATAAGAAAGAATTAAATTATATTGATTACTCCACCTCCTTAAAATATTATTAAACCATTATAATATAATAACCTTAGTATATTAAATATAATCATATATTATTATGTTAATTTAATAACCTATATCCTTCTCATATTCCATCAAATGGTTCATAAAATAATCATTTGTGTGTACGGAAGACTACCACCTCACGAACAGATGTTGTTCGTTTTCCATCACCGCCCATCATGAAGGGATATAATGATGTATTTAATATTAATATATGATATTTAGGATATTCGTATGCTTATTTAATCATTATTTAACATTTTACTTCCTATTTTCTATTCTATGGGAATATGAAAACGTCATTTGTGTGTATGTCGTACTACCACCTCACGAAGCAATGTGATTCATTCATGCTTTACATAGATGGTAATAAGGCTGGTTTTAACGAAAATATTTGATAAATATTACATAAAAATTATTATTAAATATTAATATGTTATTTACCTTTATTTTTAACATTTTTTCATGAAAATGGAAACAACACTCATTTGTTCATACTGCCTACCATCTACATGAACAGTATATTTCATTTTTTATCTCTAAATTTTATAGATCATGATAAATACATGTGTAATGAATATATAAGATATTTAAACATGTCACAAATTATGTATATTATTTAAATATTATCAAATTAATAGTAAAAAATATAAAAAATCAAAATATATAAGAAAAACAAAGCTTTAGTTCCCGAAACAAGACTTTACATAAAATTGTTAATAAATGGGTAATAAAATGTCATAAGTAAATCATAAATGGTATCATATATATATATATATATATCTATGTTTTTATATGAAATTTATAATAAAAATATAATTATTATACAAGATTTTTGAATTCTTAAAAAGGAAGTTGAGACTTATAGTAATGGATTTCTAGTCTTCGTTTTATTTCTAGGTAACGTATGAAAATTCACCACTCATATATTTTTTATAGATTATATTCAAAATATTTAAAATTTTATATCATTAATATAATTTTATAATGATATTTAAATTTTGATTTTATGTTATTATTTATTGGGTCTTATTATCCAAAAGATTACTATAGGAGGAAGAGATTTTCATCCCATTTTTTACTATGATGAGAAACATTCCATGTTTAAAACAAATTATTTTTATATAGTGTATATACTACACATGAATTTATTTTATGATTTTTAACTAAAAATTATACTTTTCTACATAATCATTTTAGTGTCTCTCTTTCATGGGGTTTATGGTTAAATGTTACCAAAGCGGTAAGGGGTATTTTGTCTCAAATTTCCTTCTTTGGGGAATAAGTTTTGTTATGCACCTATATTATTATATTTAATGTATATACTACAAATTTAATAGGTTATATCATTAATATACTTCTTTTAATGATATTATAATTTTAATTTATTGTTACTCCTTCATATGACTTACAATTCAAAGTTACCAAAGTTGTAAGGGTTACATGATAAAATATTATCTTTTATCAAGATTATTTATGTTTATGCTTCTAATTATGAGATAATATGAACTATATCTAAATAATATAATGGATTTTAATATATTATAGTTATTTATTGATAATATGTATTTTCAATTCATTTTCTTATCTTTATATACTCAGGACTACAAAATAATACTTTTAAAGAAAACCAACTTTATTTTTCTCTTCTGTTGAAAATCATTATTCTTCCAAATAAAATTTTTCTAAAATTGTTTCTAAAAATTATAACAATTATTTATTAATTAATTTTTTACCCACATATGCATTTTAAACAAATAAAAGAACTTTCATGTCATTTTGCAAAAAACAATCATTTGGATTTTACAGAAAATGTTAAAGTAATTTATGTTTCAAAGTGTACAGCTTGAATTGTATTTTATGATATCATAATTAGTCATTATTTTAATCATTACTCTATAAATTTAAAATTATATTTTCAATGAAAATAATTTCCAATATATTTTATGAATTTCTAATTTTAAAAACGTGATTTTTATAACAATTTTATTTTCCTCAAAAAATGTTTTCAATGATATTTAAACTCTCTATTATAGTTTTCCAAGTTTATCTTAAATGAAAAAATATTTTTTAAATTTTTTATGTCTTAAAATAGAATTTTAAAGTGGAAAGACTAATTTTCTCAATAAGTGTTCCAATTGTTCTTTCAAAATCATTTTCCATATTGGTTGGAATCCTTAGATGTTACTTATGATTTACTGGATATATGATCTCAGGATACCAATCTTATTATTTTTATAAATGGTTTATGGTTATTATTATATGGTTTTTATGATACCCATTCTTCTTTAATGAGTTATACCATGGTAAAATTCTTATGAAACCCATTTCTCTTCCACATGTTAAATAGTGAGAGAATTCTTATGAAACCAGTCTCTTTTTCCATGTGTTATGCTTTGATGAATTGACTATGAAGCCTTTAATTTTTCATAGGTTATGTTATTATGAAATTTTTATGAATCCTATTTATTTTTATGGTTTATGATATGATGAATTTTTTATCATCTTTTGGCACATGTATGTATGATTTTCATTATGTGACAGGTGGGACCTGTATCGCCCTTCAATGCATTATGTAAATATTTATATATCAAGAGATAATAATGGAAAACAATTAAATGGTCATGATCCTCTATGGGAAAAGGGTTATTTCTAATCAACTATTCGAAATTGTTGTTTCCTAATCTACTATGGGGAACATATGAATTCTAATCCTCAATTGGAAAGAGGTGACAAGTCAAGATACACTATGTTGATGGTCTTTGAAGTAAACCTTGAAATATGAAATTGTATTCAATATTTATGATGGTGCCACACATTTATGAAATGTTATTGTGGTTCATGATTTATTTATGATGATTTTTTACTCTTATGGCTCAAGTTTTATAAAATGATAATGTTTCATTTCATGACTTGGGTTCATGATCTATGAAGGTTTGGTTATTTACTTAAAAACTTGTGTTTATGAGCACATAACCTAATTATTATCTTATTCTTTCAAATTATCATATGTTTATATCTATTATGTTTACCCTTATTGGACCAATTAGATTGTTCATTCTTATCTTTCCTTCTCTAGTTTATGAAAAAAAATAGGTATGGTATGGCAAAGTGGCGTACTATGTGAGATGATATTTGTAAGAGATGTTTAAGATCATTCATGAAATAATAATATTGTGTTGCTAGTATTTAATGGAACTATATCTTTATAATCCTTAGGCATGTATTTATTAAATGTATTTAATATTCATCTAATGTGAAGTAAAATCTATATATTGATACCTTGGGTTGCTGCATTTGGTATTAGAGGAATGTTTTAGTAATCCTTTGGAAACATGGATGAGAAAACGTTATTTATATATATAAATATTCTTAAAGATATTTCTTGATATATTTCTAATGGTAAATAAAAGGATAAGTTAAATAATAGGAAAATGTCCTGGAATTTTGATAAAGGATAGACTGAGTGGTTTTCAAGAAATTATATCCATGTCTGGATACTAAAAATAGAGTTGGATCTATAACATAGGTACCCAGGGGAAATGACTTAAAAAAGAATCATTTATATAGACTCTTCAACACCTTTTACTTGAAAATAGTTATTGCTTCACACCTGGTTTAACACTCTTAGGGGATATTCTTTGAAAATTCATAGACTCTTTACGAACTATTGTGAAGGATTTAAATAGATGGTGATTATAAATGACCTATGTTGACTCCTTCCAATTTACAAATGAATGATCTATAAGGGATTAAATACCCAAAACCTAGGTTTTAATTTCTCTAAAAAAATTAATAGAATGAGTCCAAGATCATAAGGATCACATAACCTTCCAAAAGGCATGTGATCTCATGACATTCAAAAGGTTAAAAAATGGAACATGCATAGTGAATGTCCTTTAGGAGATCATGAGGATCCCTTTGAAAATAAATTTTTTCCATGAGAAGGAATCCAAAACATTATATAATCATGTGGAAGTGACCAGATGAGTTCCCTTTAATCTTGTGACATGTCATCCAGCAGGCATCTAACAAATCAGTCAAAACCCACATAAAATAAAGTAAAAAATATGAAAAATGTGGAATTTTTTTTGATCATTGATATTCATGAAACACACCCATGTTGTTCTCAATACACCATATAATCCCTGGATAATTTTCCACCTGAATATATGAGAACTCGCTGGAATGTCACCTTCATCAAGCGAATGGTTTCGGACAATTCCAGTTGATCTTGTGCAACACCTTTGGCTCCATAGGCAAACAAAGTGATTTCATAGAGAAAATTCTCTCACATCACTATAAGAAAGATTATTTATCACATGAGGCATCAAATATAGGGAGTGTTATGGTTTTAAACAAAACACCCACAAACTTGTGTCATCCCCAATCCTCATGAAATAAAGAATAAAATAAAAGGGGAAAAGGTATAATCTTATTTCATAGCAATGATATGATGATCATCATGATAAATGGGTTATACACCTCGGGTGATCACCATTTATCCTATGAATTCCCCCCTCAACATTTCAGTAAAATCCCACAAAATCCCTCTAGATAAGAATCCTGATCTCATGAGGGCCCTTGACCGACAACCTTTGTCTCATGTAAGACCCCAAACAAATCACATTCAATCATGAATAATCCATTCCATAGGAATTCTGAACTTGAAAAGACATGTAGATCTATCTGTCTAGACTTATGAAAACCCCTTAACATGCCCACATTGTCAGAAAAAATCCCAATGATTGGCCCAGGTCCTATTAAAGTGGAAAAGGGGGAACATTCTCATGGTAATTGATCATCCTTTTTATCCCCCTGAATGACCCGAGGTTGGATCATGTGAAGCGTGTAACATTAAATAACTCCAACAACTCTACAAAAAATTAATTCATTAAAGGGGTTATTTTTTAATTTATAAGGGGTTACAACCCCTTATATTTATATTAGTAGTGATTGTGAAGAACCGCCACTAATGTAACCGCCTACTCTCATTAGAGGTAGTTTTGAAGAAATGATGGTAAAATCATGGAGACTTTAACAGAATATATATTAGAGGGGGTTTAAACCCCCTCTAATTTTGATATAAATTCACTAAAAATGCTTACATTAGAGGTGGTTATAGTCAAAACTTCCTCTAATGAAGAGCATTAGTGGTAGTTAAAATGACTCCAAATAGTGGTTACTATAGTGGTAATTGTGAAATCCTCCCGTAATGCTTCTTTTTTTATTTTATTTTCCATCATCCCACCCCCCACCTTATCCTAGGTGGTCCCACCCCCACCCCGACCTACGCAGTCCTACCCCCACTATGTCTCCTGATCCGGCCCCTCACACCCTCTCATTCCCCATGCACCCCTCCCATTCCCTATTAAACTTCCATTCCTCGTCCCTCGAACCTATATCGTTCCCTTTTTCCCATGTTCCCCTCTCCTCCCCCACACCCCTCCCATTACATGTTTCCGAGGTTCCCCACCCCCATTTATATGCACCTCTCTTACTTCCCCCACATAAAATAAATTTGCTGCTGTTGGAATTCGAACCCAGACAAGTCACCCTATATGGCATGCAATACACCGAAACAATACCACTATGTCATTTTGTTTTATTGAATATGTGTACATTTGTGTATATTTATATATATTTATGATTACCTATTTAAAAAAATATTTAGATAATATATTTAAGTACCTTTAAATAATAACCTATATATAAATTTATATAAACAATATATATGTTTAAATATTTATAAATATATTTATTTGAATTATTTATATATTTAAATCCTTATTTATATATGTAATATTTGTTTATTAATATAATATATATAAATAATTCTATTTACATATATAAATATGTATTTAAAAATATATTTATACTTGTTTGTGTCTGTTTATGTATTTTTTTTAATATTTATGGATATAATATAATTATAATATTTATTTATTTAATTATTTTCTATAATTATATATGTGTGTCTGTGTGTTTTTATGATAAAAATAATATTATTAAATATTGTTACTATTATTACACATGTTTTTTAAACTATCAAAATTATATTTTGGTTTTATAAATACTATACATTTATTTTATGATTTATATCATTCATATATTATACAAAATACATTTATATTATATATTTATGTAAATTATTTATATACTTAAATACATATTTATGTATTATATAAATATTTATTTAAATAATATATATATATATATATATGTATTTACTTAATATATATATAGAGTTCATTTAAAATATATTTATATTATGTTTTTCAATATATATATTACTTATTATTTACATTAATATAGTTATTTATTTATATAAATAGTATAATTATTATATGAAATACAATTTATAAAAATACTTATAATATATATAATTGATATTTTATGAAATACGATTTATACAAATATTTATAAAACGTTATATGAAATACAATTTTATATTATATATAATTAATATTTGAATTATATATAATTAATATTATATGAATTATAATTTATACAAATTTATACTTAATATTATATGAAATATAATTTATACAAATAAATAAATATTAATATATATAATATTATACATATTTTTGAATAAAAATAAATAAAATTAAGTACAATCATAAAAATATTTTATATAATATGTCCATATAATGTATTTAAATACATTTATATATTGTGTTTTAATTATATATATATGTGTGTATGTGTGTGTGTGTGTGTGTGTGTCTGTATGTATGTATGTATGTATGTATGTATGTATGTATGTATGTATATATGTATGTATGTATGTATGTATTTATGTATGTATGTATGTATGTATGTGTATGTATATATATATCTGTGTGTGTGTGTATAATGGAAGTTGATTTTTTTTTAAAAATAATGGGGGTTCACAACCACATGTAATCTACTAAATTAGAGGGGTTTTTGAACCCCCTCTAATTTAAAGACATTATAAAGGGTTTTGAACCCCCTCTAACTTAAGACATTATAGGGGGTTTTCAACCCCTCTAATTTAAATACATTAGAGGGGGTTTTGAACCCCCTATAATTTAAGAAATTAATAGTGTGTTCAGAACCCCTCTAATTTAAGAAATTATAGAGGGGTTTGAACCCCCTCTAATTAAAGAAATTAGAGGGGTGTTTGAACCCCCTCTAATTTAATACATTAGAAGGGGTGTTCAACCACCTCTAATTTAAGATATAAAAGGGGGTTTTGAACCCCCTATAAAATCCAACTGGATATTAAAAAAAATAATGTTAAAATTTTAGAGGGGGTTTATTTATAGGTGTCTATAACCACATCCAAATTTGATGATTAACGAGGGTGGTACATAATTCCAATCCATTTTTATAGAAAATGAATTTAGTGGGGGTTCATAACCCCCTCCCAATTCTATGATTAGAAGTGGCTGCGAACAACCATTTCTAATGTTATATAAAATGAATTTAGAGGGGTTGTGCATAACCCCCTGTAAATAACCCTCACTAATGTGTTGTTTTTTAAGTGAAATTCCAACCTATATCTGTGATATATTCACCTCTCAAGGTTGTGTATAACTAGGGTGGTGATTTCAATAGATCCCTCCCCCTCATCATAAAAAAGGCACCCATGATCAATCACACACTAGAGAATATGGTAAGACTTCTCAAAGTGTCCAATAATATGATTGAAAAGGTTTTATTCCATGTAAAATCAAAGGAACATCCTAAGGGGCCATGAGGTATGCCTAAGAACTTTGTAACAACCCATATCTTTATTACATATTAATTCAGGATTTATTACATAATATTACACATAATATAAACCAAAATATGGATAAGTCTTGTGACTTTAGGAGTTAGGTACATTACATAATAACATAAAATAGAAAAAAAACATCATATTTATTGAAAAAATCCTTATCATGCTCACACTTAAAACTACGTGGGATTACCTGGGGATAGACATAAAAAAGGGGTGAGCATTAAAGCCTGGTAAGGGAATAAAAATGGTATAAGGTAATATATTTTAGAGAATAGGTACATCAAAAAGGAGTAAGAATGATAAACATGAAGAAGTAACATGATATATAATGATAATCATAGAAGAAACATGATAAATGTGACCACAACTTAAAAAACTACATCATAAAAATAGTTCAAGTATAAATTCTAAGGAATCATGATGGAAAAATTTCTATATGAAAATTAGGTTCACCCCCAATCCCAAAATGACATCTTATGAGACTAAAAATTTCCCAATTCATTGGAGTGACAGATAATTTTGGGATCACTTATCCCTTTCATTTAATTCTCATGCTTAAGTGTTCCATGTAGATCATACAACAAGGATTCATTCATCGTCATATTTTATTCTAGGATCAACAAATGTGGAATGCATTCTTGTAAGTCCCATGTAAAATAATTATTATTTTATAAATGTGAACAACCTTTATAGGAAATAGGTAAGTTATTAACTACGCAATTGCTTGGCATTGAAAACTGTGGTGATATTTTAGAAGCATAACAGCCGCACTTACAAATTTTTAAAATGTGTTAAAGAGAGGGAAAGTGGTCTATCATTATTTTTAAAAATAATGGAAAGTAATAGGGCTATATAAAGGCGTATCCCAGCATTGTGAACAGGAGATAATATGTATAATATAATAAAGAATCCTAAATAAAGGAGAGAATTTCAGGATCCCTTACTAAATTTCATCATGGTAACATATGTACATAAAGGTTAATTGGAAGGATTTAATGAGAGATAAAGGGTCCTATAGTAATTTATACATTAAATGGATATTAATTTTCATATGTAAGAACATATCCCAACATGAAAAATGGTAAATAAAAGCATAACACAAAATTGGTTCTTGAATAAAAAGGAAAGAGAGAGATCCCTTACTAAATTTGGCATAGTAACGGCTTATGTAAGGTTCCAAATGAGAGGATAAATAGTCTCTCATTAAAATAACAAAAATTTTATAATAATTTAATGTTTATAAATTAATGAAAATTTAACCATTTGATATTAAAAAATCTAATTTTAAAAAAGGTTTTGGAATTGAAATGATCAGAGGAAGGTCCCTTACTTGAGTGTGGCACTCCAAATGCTTAGGATCAGCTTCTTGAGAGCTTAGGGGTTTCTTTGGTGGAATATAGATATGGGTTGGAAAAGTAAGGATGTGTTAAAAAAAATTACTGAAGATTAATAGGATATTTGGTGGTTTTATATAGGAAAAGTGTTTGAAATTCTTTATCATTTCTCAAACATAGGTTTTGAACTCTATATAATAAAGTAACCAAACCCACAAACCATCAAATGGTTTTTCCCATTTTTTCTTCCAAATTGGAGTGGTTTTAATTATTTCATATGCACAAGGACTGAATTTAAAAAAATAGCACACTTTTTTATGTTTATGTGAGTCGTACTCTTAAAGAAATGATTTTAAAACCTCAACATATATTAATGGTTTTAGAGGATTCATAATGGATTTTTAAAATTAATAAAATTAACATAAATTCAAATTTTATAAATGTAAAATATATATTTGGTCTTGGATAATTTTTATAGTATTTATTACATAACTTTTTGGTCATTATTATTTCATAATACACACCGTATATTAATACCATATTAAATTTTATTCTAAAAATTATACAATATTTGAAAATAATGAAACAATTATCCATTGGATACTTTAGAAATTATGATTCCAAAAAAAATATTCAATTTATCAAAATATTTTTAAAAATATTTTTATTTTCACTTCTAAAATAATAATCGACATTTATTGAGAAATATTTATTTTTTTTACAATAATAGTTTCTGAACACATAAAAAATTACATTGGACTTCATAAAAATTAAATGTTCTTTTATATTTTATATACACTATTCAATAATAATATTTTTATTAAAATATTATTTATTTCAAAATCCATTAATTCATTAAAACTAATGTCTTAATTGAAATAATATATTACTCAAAAATATATTTTAAATTTTATCATACCAAAATAAAATTTTTATCAAATTATTTACTCAATCATAAAGTAAAAATTATAATGAATTAATATAACCATAATTTTAATGAAAATTATTTATAAATATTCATATTATTATGGATACTTTGTTTCTAGTATTTGATAAATTATTAGTACCCTTAATTAACTTATTTTCCATTTACCGTGATAATTACAATTTACTATAATTACTGTTCATATTGTTCAAAAATAAAGTTAAACATATTACATAAAATTATTTATTATGATTAAAAATAAATAATATAAGATATAAAAATAAACTTACATAGGTTTAATAACACTACTGGAAATCTAACCTTTCCCAACGCTTCTATACCAACAGTTCGTAAAAACCGTTGGTATAGGTTCCCTTTCCCAACGGTTTGGCTAAACCGTTGGGAAATCCCACTCTGAGGCCACCTTTCCGAATGGTTTGACCAAACCATTGGGAAAGGGTATGGCTTTCCCAATGGTTTGGCCAAAATGTTGGGAAAGCCCACATTTTGGCCACCTTTCCCAACAGTTTTGGCAAACCGTTGGGATAGGTATACCCTTTCCCAGCGGTTTTGGGAAACCCTTGGGATAGGTATACCCTTTCCCAACGGTTTGGCCAAAACCTTTAGGAAACGGTATAGCTATCCCAACGGTTTTCCAAAACCATTTGGAATGGTCCCCCACAAATCAACCTTACCCCAGAATCAAAATCTAGAATCAAAATATATACCAACGGTTGTCAAAACCATTGGTACAGGGCTATACCAACGGTTTTGACAACCGTTGGTATATATCTTTTGATTTTTTTTCATTTGTTCTTACCCAGAACATTATATAAATCAAAATTTAAAATCATTATGAGAATACATATATATATTTATGTAATTATATTCACAAAAGTCATGTTAGGTTAGTAGTTAAGTCGTTGAATAATAAACTAGGGGTCCTGGGATCAAATCCGAGAGAATGTTTTGTTTTTTGAAATACATATACAAACTGTTCCATAACCGTTGGTATAGATTTTCATATTAATTATACCAAGGGTTTCCAAAACCGTTGGGAAAGGTCTATACCAACGGTTTTGGGAAAACCATTGGTATAGATCTATCCCAACGACTTACTTGGCAATGGTTCTCCAAACCATTGGTATATGCTATACTAAAAGTTTGGAGGCCTATACCAACAGTTCCAAACCGTTGGTATAGGTTAGTTTTCCAGTAGTGTAATTTAATATAAAACATGCAAGCATGATGGAATATGGTTTTCAGAAAAATACATTTTTAAGGAAAGTATACCATCAATTTAATTCTATAAATATTAATATAAATTAAATAAATATAAATTCATAAAGATAAATATATAATATAAAATTTAAATTTAAATAATTTCTCATTAGGGATTATTTTAGTTAATCATAATGGGGAGAGATTATGCATTTTAAAAGTATTACTGAAAATTTCATTTTTTGTCCTATAGATGAAATTATACTAAAATACAGTATAATGATGATTTAAATGTAATTAATTTTATTAAATATAACTAAATAATAGTTCTGTTACTTTAAAAACAAACTAAAATAATTTTTTTCCTTTTATATTACTTAATTTATCAAAATAAAAGATAATTTTACATAAACATAGTATTTTCATTGTTCACTAAAAAATCAGTATTTTCCAAAAAAATATCTATTTTTCACCCTAAGTTAATATTGATATTATTATATAAAATGTGGAATTAATTTTAGGAAATTAATTATCTAAATGTTCATAAAATGAAATATAATAAATAAAAATATTTTTTGAAGAAAACATACTTTTTATTAATAAAATGATCCTAATAAAAAATAAGTAATCATTTCCTATGAATTTATCAATATATATATTTCATAAATTTGTTAATACTACTCATATCTATAAATTTTATATAAAGGTCTAAATAGTCATATTTAAATAATAAATGTTTTTTTTGGTTCGATGTTGCATATTACACATGCCATCGAACATAGTTTTCTCTTTTAAAAATTAAATGTGTTAAATTTTCCTGCTTTAATAAATTACATCCACAAAATTTAAACTTTAACCTGGTAAAAAAATTTAAACTTGAAAATATATTTATTTAAATCCCACATCATAAAAATTGGTTAATAAAACATCCTCTTGAAAATAGATAACGCGAAGTATGATGTTCATCATGTAACTAGTTTTCCAAGTAGGAGAACATTAGTGGGAAGTGAAATCATAGACCTAAAAGAGAAAACTAACATCAAAGAACTAATATAGTGTAACATAGAACACTGTTTGAAAAAATTAAATGGACACAATATCATAAATATATTATGGATAAAATAAACATCAATTCATCGAAAATTATCATAAAATGAAAAAAAAATTATTGATGATTATTTTCCTAGAATTAGAGAATTATTTTATCATATAGACGAGGAACATAAGGAAATACACTTTCATCAAAATTATAATTTCTTTCCACTAAAATCTAATTTTTTCTCTCCAAATGATGAGAACTCAAGATGAATTTTTATTTTATTCCTGAAGCACTAGAATAAATTTAAATGGATAACATAATACACAAAATATTAATAGAATAATCTTCCTAAATTTATTAAAATCTAAAATGGTTCGTATAATGTAAGGTAATACCAAAATACATTAATCTCCAAAGTTTCACGAATATTCCCAATGTTTTAACATGGTTCATTCCTTACAAAAATAAAAATATATAACACTAATATCCCTAAAATTAAAGAGTTTTTTTAACCTCACAGGTTTTCTCATACCCTTCAACTTATGCGACTAAAAACATAAGATAATTCAACTCAAATAATCCTAATGGGTATATATACCTTAATCAAATAAAACATCTCTCAAATTTTCATTAATCACCTCAAAATAATAAATATTTTATATTTTAATATGTTATAAATAATATAATACTAAAATTACAACATATAAATCATCAAAATTTGTATCAATTATTTTAAACATATGATTAGACTTAGACATATCATCTCAAGACTCATTAGGTTTGTCCCAAAATCAATCACCTGTTATCTTCTATCAATCCCTCAATCATGTTTTTTCTAAAATATACCATTATCAGTGTAATATACCAACCTTTTATGGAGTGGAATAGGCCATGAAATCAGGTACTCTTTTTTCCTTATTTGAGAATTTTTTTTGGTTATGACATGGGGTGTATTTTGGTGCAATTTTGATAAAAATTAAAATTATATGGTTGTGAATAGTTGGTGCACTGTTTTCCATAATCGTGTACCCCATTCCAGCATACCATGTGAACCTAGGAAGAAGGGATTCACATGGCTGGCACACATTTTGGAAAACATTTCACCCTCTTAGGAGTAATTGTGCACCCCTAAAATAGTAGGTTCATGGTTTAGGAGCATAGTTAGGGAAAAATGTGCACCCTTCCCCTAAAAACGGTTCATTATTTTAAATGTCACTCCATTTTAATTTTTAAAATCCTTTTATCCCCAAGAAATCAACTATTTTGATCCTCATTTGACCCTTTTTGGTATATCATGTTTTTAAAGAACTCTGGATGAATTCCAAGACCTAATAACCTCTATTCTTCTAGATTCAAAGACTGGATTGATGGTCCACTCCACTCCCAGTAATTGAATCATATCCTAATTATTCTATCATTATTATCTAATTCTTATCACAATATTGTAGTGATGTAATCTTCTTTTATGGATAGATATAAATCTATTTTTTGAGATCCAGATTTTGATTTCTAAGATCTTAATTTTATTTAATCTTGATTTAGGGTTTTAAGATTCATATCTATATCTAAGTCATTATGCCACTTATTTTTTAGTTATTTCCATTAAGTGATTATTCATCAATAATTTTAGGTAGTTGGTCTAATATTCAATTCCTATAGACATTATTTTGATATGTGTATTCAAATTTTATAATTGATATCATTCTTTAGCAATTGGAACTTCTAAATTGGTTTAATTAATGTAGCCAATTTATTAAATAAAGTATTATTGAAATATATAATTAATTTGGGAATTAATTATGAAATTTAGGGGTTTTTAAATTTTATTATTAACTAGGGGATTAATTATAAGACTTAGGGTATGTTATTTAGATAATTATTTCAGGATTTAATTATGAGATATTGAATTTTTGAATTGAGACAGTTAATTATGGAATTAATTATGTGGTTTTGATGTCATGAATTGAGATAATTAATCCTATTATTAATTATATGATATTGATATTATATATTGAGATATTTGATGGTGGAATTAATTCGGAATAATTGATATTGTGAATGAGATGATTAATTCTGAAAATTAATTATGGGATTTTGAGTTGTGAGTATTGATTAAATAATTGTTAAATTAATTAATGGGATTTAAAAAACTTATTTAATTAGGGAATTAATTAAAGGAAATTAATTGATAAGAAAATTATTGAATTAGTAACAAAATTGGAGTTATTAATTAATTTTTGAATAATTAATATTTTTGAAATTATTAGTTAATTACTATATTAACTAATAGAATTGTTGATATTAACTAATTGTTGAATTAAGAATGGACTGTATGTGGACAATTAATTGTTGAATTTATTCTTTGTTAGTGATGGGTAAAATGGTCATTAAAGTGAAAATTAAAAATGGGAATATGGTCATTCTAATGTGTGATTTGTGAATGGTAACCTGGTCATTCTAGTGTGAATTAAAGAATTCGAACATGGTTATTCTATTATGTGTAGTATAACTCATAACATGGGAATTAAATTATTAATTAAATAATTAGAACAGTGTAATCCTATTATGTGTAGTATGAATGGTAACATGGGAATTCAAATAATAATTAAAGAGTGGTAATAATAGTATTCTAAGATCCGACCTCACTTGGGAATACTTCAGGCTCCATCATGAGCTGAAGCATGTATTGGGATATGATATTACCTGGAAAAACATTAGGCTTCTTTATAATTTGAATAAAGTATTAAGATATCGTATCACCTAGAATAGTTCAGGATGCGGCATGATTCAATGTAGGTATTGAGGTATGGGTGTCCTTCATAACTCGATTGTTAATGTGGTTAAGTGAAGAATAAATTTAAATGCCATAACTACTTACTTATGCATTTAACATATTTCATTATACAACTGCATACACTATTAATGACTAGATATTGTTTTAGAAACAAGTGGTTTGGCCCTAATAAGTTATACTCACACCCTACCTAGGATTCTTGATTGGTACCCAAATAGACTTTATTATTATAGGAAAGGTTAAGGGAAAATGCCCTATGTTAGATGGATGAGTTAGGTTGAAGCTTGGATGAGGGAACTAGATGTGGTTAAGGGCCCTCCTGGGAGACTTCATTGTCTTTGTTTTAAGTTTTCATCACTTGACGCATAAATTAGCATGTCAATTTTTATTATTTAGTTGGATATTTTATTTTCTAGCATTGATTATCTTGATATATTGGTTTCGTTTATATTTATATAAGCTTCTGTTATTGTTTATTATTTACACAGGTGTATTAATGTAATAAAAGATGGTATAGTATCCCCATTATCAACTTACCAGAGCCTCACTTCTAGTCTACATCCCTTTGAATATGGTGAGGCATGCTCGAGGTCATGTGACCGACCAGATTGGGGTAGCTATAAGGCCCCAGCCTTAAACCTTACTTAATATTGAATTAAATTAATAATTCACACTGAGGATCTTTTCAGGTTTAGAGTTTTAGAGAATTAGAACATAACTATTACATCTTAAAAGATTACAAAGTAGACACTTATACTAAGTCTCCATAAAATAAAAACTCTTAAAAAGAAAGATATCTAGATTCCATGTTTTAGATAGCATGAAATTCCCTCGATCCCATCCTTGACCTTATTCCACTTTAAGTCCTGTGAAAAACATTTCAAAAAACTTGGGGTGAGCATAAAAAGCTCAGTAAGGGATACAAAAAGAATGAAAACTGTTAGTTTTTCAAACATCAAGTAAACCATGTATACTTTATCAAAGTAATACCTTCACCTTCATGAAGTAGTAAAAAAAAATCTTCACTGAATAAAGTATCATTACTTACCTTTTTGTAACCAAAGGAATTACCATAAAACCCATAAAAAGAACACATAACATATATAAAGGTAACTTGGGACATAAACATACTTAAGTGGAATAACCATACGGTTGACTTCCACACATATCACATAATGGAATAGCCATACGGCCAATTTCCATACATACTTAATGGAATAGCCATACGGCCAACTTCCATACCCAATGCATTGGAGGTTATAATGTAACCACCCGTCCTGGTATTCACGGCACCACCCGTCATATGGTTTATAACGTAACCACCCGTTAAAATGTCCAAGTACCAATATAAAATCATAAAACATAAAACCAATATAAAGGAATGATAACATTTCCGCATTTCAATCACAATATATCATAAATATATTGACAAAATAGAATCCTTTTTCAAAACCATTTTCAATACCAAAATACATAAAAGAGTATATGGTATTTATTTTATTCTAAAAACATTACGGCTTGTTGAGAAAGCCAAAGATCAAATAATACTCGCGGTGGCGGAAAAGGTCGTTGTCCCCGCATACGTTAAAAAAACATTCCTTTTTGTCGTTTAGTAAAACGCTTCTTAGAAAAAGATTCCTTTTGTATAAAAGTAAAATTCAAAGGGTTTATACACCGTATAAAATAATGTTGTGTATAAAACGAAATATGCCTCAATGAAAGGAGATTGAGACGAAGTCCCTTACCTTGGGTCCGACTTGACTCGATCGTTCTTTAACGTCCTGAATAATAAACTTGAGTTAATCTCTACTTGATTAAGAACCTTTTTTCATGTTCATTATTCCTTTTATACCATGTTGTGAACATCATGTAATCATTTAAGTTAAAAATGTTCATTTTGTCGGTATTTGGTTCTTAAGTCAAAAATAGACCTCTTACACTTACATGTTGTTCATGTGGTCAAAAGTTATTTATATCCAGAATGAAATTCCCGATTTGGATATAATATGTATCATATATATCCAGCATATAAATGTATTTATAATATTACATAATCATTTAGAGGTAAGAAATAAAATGCACCGTTCATGGAGACGGTAAGCTGTACGTACGCATGAATGCTACTTTCATTTCTATATCATACTTTAATGGAATGAAATAATAATTATATAGAGGTATATTATAATTCCAGTATAACATAATATATAATAACTTTAAATCCATCCTTTACACGCCCCACATATGGCATTAACGAATCACATCACTTTTAGGAGGCGGTAGTCTGCACTTCCTTAAATGAAGATATTGTGTTTACCCATAATGGAAACCATAAAGGTATGCCAAAAATGATAAATACAGAAGCTTAAAGAAAACATAAACATATTATATATCATATATAAAAATAGTGACATCATAATGGCCACCTTTGAAGGTGTTAAATGAGTATTTGAACAATCATCGTTTCGGGAGGCAGAATTTCACCATCCACGGAAACCGTACGTTCTTTAACCATTTGATGTAGTTGTGTGAGAGTGTAGCTCAAATATATATTATCAAAACATCCTAGTATATTGAAGATACTGGTGTTGTTACAAAATAAGTAAATAAAAAGAGTTTAGAGGGTTGGAGAAGCAAAATAAAACAAATGAACAAGAGAGAATGAATTACCTTTAAAAGTGTAACTCCATTTGATTTGAGCCTAAAGGATTCCTTTGAAAGGATTATACCCAAAGTGAATCCTCTAGGATTAGTATAGGGATGTGGAGAGAGTAATTGTTCAGGGGTTGGCTGAGCCAAAGGCTTGAGGAGTGTGTGTAATGAGGTATAGGTGGGGCCTTTTATAAGAGGAGAGGTGGGGCACTTTTGGAATGTAAAGAAAAATTACTTTATTTGAAAATGTGTTTCGGTTTTAAAAGGTCCCAAATTGGTAGCATTCGTGGATAAGGTGATAAGGGTTTGAAATCCACTCATACAATTGGTTTTGGACATGTGTAGTTCATAGATGTTACATTATCTTTCCATTTTATTTAAATTGTCAAATAATGATGTCATCGCTGCATCATTATTATGTCATACTTAATTTAATTTATTTAATGTCTAAAAATTATAAAAAAAATACTATGATGTAGGAAATCGTTTTAGCTTTCCAATGACTATTTATAATCAAATTTTGGACTTGTATAACCCCACTCAAAAAGTATTTTAGTAAAACAATTTATGTAAGTGTCATTTTCACTTTAACATTAAATAAAAATATATTAATGTCATTTTCCAACTAAAGTGGCTCTATGGGGTCCCCAAGTTGGCCCATGGTTTTCTTGGTCGTCCATGACTCACCCAATAGGTTTAGGACAAGTTTCATGGTGTTTTCACATTTTTATAATACCATTTTTACCTTAAACTACACTAATTACCTCTAATCGCGATTAATGAAAAAAAGTTACGATTCACCAAAAAATTATTTTAATCTCATTGAACCACATTTTACTTCTTAATGACAACTATGTATGTCGTATTTTCAAAATTCAATACACATTAGTGGTAAATTTTCATTTAACTGAAAAATCAGTTTGCTTGATTACCACTTAGTGGTTTAACTATTCATCAAAAATTGAAGTTTTTCAGAAAATTACCAAAAATTCACCCTAAGCTATATTTGATATTCCGAATTCAAAAATGAAGTCCATTTTAAAAAATTCAAAACATATAAGTCAAATTAATTAATTTAATAATTAATTCCCGCTGTCATGACAAATAGCGTGTTTTTGTGAAACAATAAGTATCAAAAGATTGACACCAGTTTAAGTCCAATTTCAAAGTGAAATTGATTCCAATGACCACCATTGGATTAACTGGTAAAAATATTTTCTAATTTCACTTTAAAACCAATTAAAATAATAATCTAATCATATAAATAATTTAGATTAAAAAGTGGTTTTGAATTAAAATACAACATTTTACACTATTCATAAAAAAAATGAACTTTATCAGAAAGGTACCAAAAATTTACACAAAGTAAATTTTGATGTCTCGATTCTAAAGAAGAGTTATATTTGGTCCAAAATAAAGTATAAGAGTGATCAAAACTATATTTAATGACGGTTCACCATTAAAAGGTGATAAGTGAACCTTTAGTGAAAATTAGAGTATATATGCCCTAAAATTGAACTCTTTCCGTAATTTAAGCCTTTATCTTTTATTGGGTAAATGTATAAACATTTAAAAACATATCTAATCATATTTTAGTTATTTCTATCCATTCCCGCCAGTACAACGGCTACTTGTTATCTAACATTTAAAATAATATTATTTTATTACTAGTGTGCTACGTAAGTTTCAAAGAAACTCATCGTTGCGTATCGGGTACGCTATCGAACATATCAACCCCTTTAAAATAAAATTAATATTTAATTCATAAATATTAATAAATATGAAAATTATTTATTCTTTATTTACCTGGTATGTTACATCCTTCCCCCCTTTTGGGATTGCGTCCTCGCAATTTTATTCACTTATTAAAATAAGTGGGGGTATTTATCCCTCATAGCATTTTCAGATTCCCACGTTGCCTCTTCAATCACATGGTTTTTTCACAAAACCTTTACCTGATGAATCACCATATTCCGTAACACTTGATCCCTGTGGTCAAGAATCTGGACCGGTTGTTCCTCATAAGATAGTTCTCTTCCAGCTAAACTACCTCTGGACTCAAAACATGATATGGATCTGGCATATACTTTCTCAACATCGAAATGTGAAAAACATTGTGTACCTGAGATAAACTCGGAGGTAAAGCCACTCGGTATGCAACTGATCCAACTCTTTCCAGAATTTTGTATGGTCCAACCAACCATGGACTCAACTTTCCTTTCTTACCAAATCTCATCACACTTTTCCAAGGAGAAACCTTGAGAAAATCATGATCACCTACCTCAAAAGATAGATCCTTCCTCTGGTTATCCGCATAACTTTTTTGCCTGCTCTGAGCTGTTCTCATGTGTTTCTGAATCAGCTGAACTTTTTCTGCCATCTCTTCTACCAATTCTGGTCCCATCAACTTCCATTCACCCACTTCATCCCAGAAAGATGGAGTTCGACACCGCTTCCCATATAATGCTTAAAATGGTGCCATCTGTATACTGGAATGAAAACTGTTATTATAAGAAAACTCAACCAAAGAAAGATGTTGGTCCCAACTTCCCTGATAATCCATCGAACAAGCTCGTAGCATATCCTCCAATGTCTGAATTGTTCATTCTGACTGCCCATCTGATTGAGGATGAAAAGCTGTACTAAAATTTAATTCAGTACCCAACGACTTCTGAAGGCCGTTCCAAAAGTTAGAAGTAAACCTGGGATCATGATCCGATACAATGGAGAGATGAACTCCATGTAACCTGACTATCTCTTTAAGATACAAATGGGAAAGTTGATCAAGAGATAAAGTATCTCATATAAAAAGGAAATGAGCAGATTTGGTCAAGCGATCAACAATAACCCAGATTTCATTATTACCTCGAGATGTCCTCGGTAATCCCACAACAAAGTCCATGGATATGTTTTCCCATTTCCACTCTGGCACTGGTAAAGGCTGGAGCATCCCTGCCGCTCTGCTTTAACCTGTTGACATGTCAAACACTTCACAGTAAAATCAGCAATGTCTCTTTTCATTCCATCCCACCAGTAATACTCCCGTAGACCTCTCTACATCTTAGTACTGCCAGGATGAAAAAACAACTCATTCTTCAACTGTGAATCACAAGGCACACATAACCTCTTCACAAACCTCAAAACACAAACACAAATTTATCTAAGAACTCATGGAAAATTTTATTCATAAGGTCCATGAATACAGCAAGTGCATTGGTTAACCCAAAAGGCATAACTACAAATTCATAATGGCCATATCTAGTACAGAACGCAGTCTTCGGAACGTCTGCTTCTTTTACTCTCAACTGATGGTACCCTGACCTCAAGTCAATCTTCGAAAAATACTGAGCTCCCTGGAGCTGATACCACTTCATTCGATGGCCCAACATCTGCTGAAGTTGTTGCAAAGGATTTTACCACCCCTTTCTGCTTGTAGTCTAACTGCTTCCCATCACTCAAACTCCTTGTCGGACACTCGTCTGCATAGTGACCCATCTCATTGCACTTATAACATTTCACTAACTGTAAATCAAATTTGTTCTTACTTTCACCTTGATCCTTTTCAGTGCAGTCACGAGCCTTATGTCCCATCTTACCACATCGGTAGCACTTCCCAGAATTCAGAAGACATTTGTAAAGACCGTAAAATTCAAGGGAATTTTTTTCTTAATTTTCTTTGGATTTTTACAAGAGCGCGGTTCAGACGGCACCTGATTCCGAGGCCCGGAGTGCCCGGAATTAATTTCCGAAGTTTGGCTCGGGTACGTTCAGTGAACGAACGAGCGGGAATTCCTAACTTTTGATCCGGTGCTCGGAATTGAAATCTGAGGGCACCGATGAACTCACAGCTTTGACGAAGAAGGGAAAACCCTTCGTGTGGTCAGACAGATGTCAGCAGAGCTTCCAGGAGCTGAGGCAGAGATTAACTAGCGCACCTATCTTGAGGTTGCCTGAGGAGGGAGTAGGGTACGTGGTCTACTGCGATGCATCAGGGACCGGACTCGGATGTGTTCTGATGCAGGAGCGGGCAGTGATCGCCTATGGATCACGACAGTTGAGACCGCATGAGCAGAACTACGCTACCCATGACCTGGAGTTAGCAGCAGTGGTCTTCGCTCTGAAGACATGGCGACATTATCTGATGGGCGAGCGCTTTACAGTCTTTTCCGATCATCAGAGTCTCAGGTATATCTTCTCGCAGAAGGATCTGAACCTGAGACAGCGACGATGGCTCGAGTTCCTCCAGGACTATGACTTTGAGATAGTCTATACTCCTGGGAAGGGGAACATAGTAGCCGATGCCCTCAGCAGGAGGACGGGCATTCAGCTACTCGAGGAGGCGACGGAGCAGCTAGCCTCTTTGCAGATATCCTTCGTGGATAGAGATGGAGCAGCCTTTCTTCAGTCTCTCACAGTCACTCCTCCACTACTGCAGCGAGTCAGGGAGGCACAGCGCGGGGACACTGACTGCGAGACACGGCGTGCACAGATATCCTCGGGACAGGCACCTGATGGTTTCTCCCTTGGAGCAGAGCACGACATCCTTTTCAGAGGACGTGCCATGGTACCAGTCACATTGCGAGAGGAAGTGCTGAGGGAGTTTCACACTTCTCCTTTAGCGGTACATCCTGGAGTGGCGAAGATGTACCAGGACCTCAGACGACAGCACTGGTGGCCGGGCATGAAGAAAGCTGTAGCAGAGTTCGTTTCTCGATGCCTTACCTGTCAGCAGGTGAAGGCAGAGCATCAGGTACCAGCAGGCTTGGTACAGCCCTTGGAGGTTCCGGAGTGGAAGTGGGACGGCATATCTATAGACGTCGTGACTGGACTTCCACGCACTTCCAGAGGTCACGACTCCATCTGGGTGATTGTTGACCGACTCACCAATTCGGCACACTTCTTACCCATCAGAGAGCAGGGCTCGGTGGAGAGCTTGGGACGTCTCTACGTTCAGGAGATTGTGCGGCTCCACGGCGTGCCATCATCTATCGTTTCCGATCGTGATGCCCGCTTTACTTCCCGGCTTTGGAAGGGGTTGCAGGAGGCGTTCGGGACGCAGCTACGTCTTAGCACAGCTTTTCACCCTCAGACGGATGGTCAGACGGAGAGGACCATTCAGACTCTCGAGGACATGCTCCGTGCATGTGTCCTTGACTTTGGTCGTAGCTGGGAGGACCACCTACCTTTGGTGGAGTTCGCATACAACAACAGCTATCACTCCACCATCGGGATGGCACCGTACGAGGCGTTGTACGGCCGACCATGTAGATCTCCTTTGTGCTGGACAGACCCAGGGGAGTCAGCACTAGTGGGACCGGAGATGGTCCAGGCCACGACAGAGAAGGTCCAGGTCATCCAGGAGCGGATGAGGACAGCTCAGAGCCGGCAGAAGTCATACGCTGACAGGAGGCGGAGGCCACTGGAGTTCGAGGATGGCGACCACGTCTTCTTGCGGGTCTCACCTCGACGTGGTATTCGGAGATTTGGCCGAGGCGGCAAGTTATCTCCGTGCTTCATCGGACCTTTCCAGATTCTCAGCAGGATTGGCGAGGTGGCTTATCGCCTGGCTCTACCACCTCAGTTGCACCGGGTGCACGACGTCTTCCACGTATCTCAGCTGAGGAGATACGTGCACGACCCGACGCACATCATTGACCATGGGGAGCTTGACGTTGACGATGGGGCGACTTTTACGGAGGTTCCGGTGGAGATAGAGGATCGACAGGAGCGGGTCCTACGTGGGCGATCGATTCCTCTTGTGCGCATCAGATGGCAGCACGGGAATCTCCAGGAGAGCACATGGGAGCGGGAGGCTCAGATGCGTGCTCAGTACCCTCATTTGTTCCCCTAGTTTTTGATGTATCTTTACGGGGACGTAAAGCCCTGAGGTGGGAGTAATGTAAAGACCGTAAAATTCAAGGGAATTTTTTTCTTAATTTTCTTTGGATTTTTACAAGAGCGCGGTTCAGACGGCACCTGATTCCGAGGCCCGGAGTGCCCGGAATTAATTTCCGAAGTTTGGCTCGGGTACGTTCAGTGAACGAACGAGCGGGAATTCCTAACTTTTGATCCGGTGCTCGGAATTGAAATCTGAGGGCACCGATGAACTCGCAGCGCCGATATTCGCTTAAAGAGACCCTTTCGGGAGTTGCGTTTGTTGCGGGACGAAAGTTAGTTTTTGGGAGAATTATAAAATGTTGAATAAAAAAATGTGGATTATTTTTATTTCACTTTTGTAGGTTAACTCCTCTCAAAAGGAGTTGGGGGTGGGACCCACACCCACTTAACCTACTTTGAGAGGATTAAGTGTGGTGGGACCCACACGAACCTAAACCTCTCAACTTCCCCCTTAAACTCCCCTCTCTCCCTCTTAATTGTTTGTAAACTTAACATCAAATTAATTACACATGACATGTTAATTAATTAAGTGTTATGTTTGAATTTTGAAGTTTTGAATTCCTAGGCTTGGTAAATAAAATAAGGAGAGACCTTATTTTCTTTTGTTAGCCAACTTGTGTGGATTTCATTTGAGAGCTCCTCCTCCATCTTCTTGATCTTGACGAAGAACGTTCATCTTGACGAAGAACGCTCAAACTCCGACGAAGAACGACGCCTCTCTTCTTCGTCCTCGGTGTCAACAAGAGGGAACGCCGCATCCTCCTCGGGCCTTCTTCGTCGGCAAACGAAGATCCACCAACAACGTGTCGCATCGGACGTAACTCTTCGTCAACGGATTTGACGAACGACGACCGCGACGCCCGACTTCCGCGACGCCGTCTTCCGCGGAACGTAGAAGATTCTTTGAATCTAAAACCAGAGGTAGGGGATGTTTTTTTATTGATTATTTTATTCCATTCTTGAATCATGGATTTTAGCATGACTAAACGTGAGGCTTTTGGATTTTCTTTAGTTATGTTATTATTTAACGTGAGGGGGGTCGGACCGCATGAACACGGCCGAACCCCCCCTCCTTAGTTCTCGTTTTATTCATGCGGGTGGAAGCAAGTGGCGTGGTGCCGTCGCACCACGCGGATGAACATGCTTATTTTTTTTCCGCAACGCCGCCGCGCTACGCCGAGGAGAGTCTTCAAGAACGCGACGTCGTCGCGCCGCGTTGGAAGGATTCATGGCACGGCGAAAGGGGCGCGGTGCCGTCGCACCGCGCCGGACGACGAACACCGCGGCCGGTTCCGGGCCGCGGCGGGACGAGAAGACCGCGGCCGGTTCCGGGCCGCGGCGGAAGAGGAGACCGGCGGCCGGGCCGCCGGCGTCGGAAGTCGAGGGCGGGACCGGAAATTCCGGTCCCGTTGGTAAAAACCGGCCGGCCAGCTGGCCGGCCGGATATCATAAAAACCGGGGGAATAAATCCCCCGGCCGGTTCAACAAACCCCCCTCTTAATGAGGGGGGGGGGCGGTTCAATTAAGGAGGGGGGGCAACAGCCCCCCGGTTTTATCAAGCCGGCCCCCACTTGCGGGGGCCGTTTTTTTGGCAAAGGCACGGCTCAAGGCCGTGCCGCCTTGAAGAAAAACGCGGGGCATAGCCCCGCGTGCCAACCACGTGCGGCGCCCAGCGCCGCCGCCGCGGCCCGCCGCCGCCGCCGCCACCGCGGCCCGCCGCCGCCGCCACCGCGGCCCGCCGCCGCGCCGCCGCCCGCCGCCCAGGGGGGGGGGGGGGGTCGGGCCGGGTCGGCCCGGACCCGGACCCCCCGTTTCGGACCAGATTCGGTTTTTAGCTCATAACTTGAACCTCGGACCTCCGAATGACGAACCGTCTGCGGCAACGCGATCCTTGGATCGAGACGGTCGTTTCGGTATATCGCACTCAAGGATTCGGTTTACTTTGAGTTCGGCCGGGTTGGTTCGTTCACGAAACCAACCGGGCCTTCGGAGCGGAAACGCTCATATCTTGAGCTACGGACGTCCGATTGACGTGCCGTCAGTCGCGTAGTGTTCCTCTTAGTGAGACGGATCTTTTGGCATACTCCGCCCGAGGTTTGGACGCAGGTGGAGTACGGTCGGGTTGGTTTTGCCTTAAAAACCAACCGGGCCCCGGAGACGAAAATGCCAATAACTCTCAGACCGGGCGTCCGATCGAGGCGCCGTCTGTTGCGTTGAGTTCCTTTTGACGATACGGAACTTTTGGATACATCAACTTTGGTCTTCGTGACAGTTGATGTATCAGCCTCTCGGCTCGTGGAGCGGACCCTCCGTACGAGCTTGCTGTGTGCGGGAACCCTAGTGCTGGCTGCGACTGTTCTACTGCTACGACTGCTACTGTGACTGCGACGACGACAGTACAGAGATCCTGTGTGGATTCGACGACGACAGTACAGAGATCCTGTGTGGATTCGACGACGACGACTACAACACTCAGCGATCCTACGTGGATCAGTGCTACAGGTTCTGTGTGAGCCCGATCCTGTGTGGGTCCTTGCGCTCAGCGGTTCTGTGTGAGCCAGCGCCTACAGGTTCTGTGTGAGCCCGATCCTGTGTGGGTCTTTGCGGGGGTTAGTTACCTATCGATCCTTCGTGGGTCCGACGACTTAGATGGATCAGTGATCATCTTTATCGTCCTTGAAGAAGTATACCTGTGTGAGCTGAATCCTGTTGCTTTCCTGTGTGGATTTTGTTGTGCAATCCTGTGTGGATTATGTTCTGCTTTCCTATGTGGAATACGTATACTTTCCTGCATGGACTGAGTTGTACTTGGGCTCGGAGGTTGGAGCGTATTTGAATTGATGACTTAGGTATATGTATGGGCATATACCTAAGCAGTGTCGGTTGATACTTCGTGATTGTACTTTTCTTCGTGGTTTATCCTTTGTGGATTTTGAGAGACCTTCAGGGGTCTCGGGGTCCCTACTGAGTAGCTTATACTCACCCCTGCACGGGCTTTGCCCGCACTACGTTGTGTTGGTTGCAGACGACGGACAGCGTTGACCTTAGCTGAGGCTTGCACAGCGGGACGGTACCCGGAGGAGGACCACTGGGCGGGACGTGCTCGGAGCGGACGGCGGGACCCGTGGAGCAGAGGAGCTATCTGTACCCACCCTTCAGGTGGAATTTCCAGTGGACAGCTCGGAGTAGCGGCTTTTACTTTTCAGTTGCTGTTTTCCCCTTTTTGAGTTGTACTTTACTTTCAGTTTGGGTTTGTATTCTGGCCCATTTACTTTTCCGCACTTTCAGTTGTACTCTGCTTGTTTAGTGTTTACTTTCCGCTTGTTTACTCTGTAGTGTGTGTTACTTTTCAAAGGCAATGCCTTCCCTTTTTACCGGGAATTACGCCTTGGTGCTAGTCGCCAGCCCCTGGCCTATGGAAGGCGGGCTTGGGGTAGTCACGGCACGGACCCCGAGGGCGGGTCGTGACAACATTCCCCAGCATGCCTTTTGCCACATTTATCACAAACTGGAAACTTAGTTCTCTTACCATCAGACTTTTTTGAAGAATTCTTACCTTTCTCCTGCCACCTCGGTCTCTTCTTCTGCTGGTTGTTATAGAAAACTTGGTCATCGGCAAACTCCATTTCCACCTTCTCAGCACATCGAACAAGCTTTTCATAACTTTTAAACTCACGAGAACCTAATGCCCTTCGATATTTTGGCTTTAATCCTGAGTAAAAACGATTGATTTTACTATCAAGGTCCCGGATAAAATTTGGAGCATACCTTGCCAATCGAGTGAACCTTTCTTCATAGGCAGCCACTGAGTCTTCCTCTTGCCTCAATTCCAAGAATTGCTTTTCCATCCTAAGTCGAACAGCCTTAGGAAAATACTTCTCAAGAAACATACCTTTGAATTCATCCCAGTCAAGAGCATCAATCTCATCGGCGTCCCTGATATTTTAAACCATATACCACCACTGATCTGCTTCACCCTCCAAACGGTAAATAGCAAGACTAACCTTTTGATTGTCTGAACACCCCATGACATCAAAAATCTTCTCCAGTGCTTTAATCCACCCTTCAACTAGCACAGGGTCAGATGATCCTATGAATGATGGTGGATGTTGCCTCATGAAATGTTCCACCACTGACATGTTCCTCTGCGGTTGATCTGGCTGATCTCGTGCATGGATACCACCACCATTTATAGCCTGAGTCAACCGTTCCATCACTGCAACAAACTATTCAGTTCCAATTCCGACCATCTCAGGTTGCTGATTTGGAAGGTTATCTTCCTCCCGATGTCGTCCCAACATAGCTACTTTGTTTCCTCTGCGGAAAACCATTGTGAACACAGAAATATCTTAGGCGAAGCAACATGGTAATCCGTAAATGCTATATCATTTCAATCATATTATAATTTAACACTTTTCTAACTCCTAAAGTTGTCTAAACCGTCCTTTGATACCAACTATAAGGCCCCAGCCTTAAACCTTTCTTAATATTGAATTAAATTAATAATTCACATTGAGGATCTTTTCAGGTTTAGAGTTTTAGAGAATTAGAACATAACTATTACATCTTAAAAGATTACAAAGTAGACACTTCTACTAAGTCTCCATAAAATAAAAACTCTTAAAAAGAAAGATGTCTAGATTCCATGTTTTAGATAGCATGAAATTCCCTTGATCCCATCCTTGACCTTATTCCACTTTAAGTCCTGTGAAAAACATTTCAAAAAACATGGGGTGAGCATAAAAACTCAGTAAGGGATACAAAAAGAATGAAAACTGTTAGTTTTTCAAACATCAAGTAAACCATGTATACTTTATCAAAGTAATACCTTCACCTTCAAGAAGTAGTAAAAACAATCTTCACTGAATAAAGTATCATTACTTACCTTTTTGTATCCAAAGGAATTACCATAAAACCCATAAAAAGAACACATAACATATATAAAGGTAACTTGGGACATAAACATACTTAAGTGGAATAACCATACGGTTGAATTCCACACATATGACTTAATGGAATAGCCATACGGCCAATTTCCATACATACTTAATGGAATAGCCATACGGCCGACTTCCATACCCAATGCATTAGAGGTTATAACGTAACCACCCGTCCTAGTATTCACGGCACCACCCGTCATATGGTTTATAACGTAACCACCCGTTAAAATGTCCAAGTACCAATATAAAATCATAAAACATAAAACCAATATAAAGGAATGATAACATTTCCACATTTCAATCACAATATATCATAAATATATTGACATAATAGAATCCTTTTTCAAAACCATTTTCAATACAAAAATAAATAAAAGAGTATATGGTATTTATTTTATTCTAAAAACATTACGGCTTGTTGAGAAAGCCAAAGATCAAATAATACTCAAGGCGGCGGAAAAGGTCGTTGTCACCGCGTACGTTAAAAAAACATTCCTTTTTGTCGTTTAGAAAAACGCTTCGTAGAAAAAGATTCCTTTTGTATAAAAGTAAAATTTAAAGGGTTTATACACCGTATAAAAGAATGTTGTGTATAAAACGAAATATGCCTCAATGAAAGGAGATTGAGACGAAGTCCCTTACCTTGGGTCCGACATGACTCGATCGTTCTTTAACATCCTGAATAATAAACTTGAGTTAATCTCTACTTGATTAAGAACCTTTTTTCAAGTTCATTATTCCTTTTATACCATGTTGTGAACATCATGTAATCATTTAAGTTAATAATGTTCATTTTGTCGGTATTTGGTTCTTAAGTCAAAAATAGACCTCTTACACTTACATGTTGTTCATGTGGTCAAAAGTTCTTTATATCCAGAATGAAATTCCAGATTTGGATATAATATGTTTCATATATATCCAGCATATAAATGTATTTATAATATTACATAATCATTTAGAGGTAAGAAATGAAATGCACCGTTCATGGAGACGGTAAGCCGTACGTACGCATGAACGCTACTTTCATTTCTATATCATACTTTAATGGAATGAAAAAATAATTATATAGAGGTATATTATAATTCCAGTATAACATCATATATAATAACTTTAAATCCATCCTTTACACGCCCCACATATGGCATTAACGAATCACATCACTTTTAGGGGGCGGTAGTCCACACTTCCTTAAATGAAGATATCGTGTTTACCCATAATGGAAACCATAAAGGTATGCCAAAAATGAAAAATACAGATTCTTAAAGAAAACATAAACATATTATATATCATATAAAAAAATAGTGACATCATAATGGCCACCTTTGAAGGTGTTAAATGAGTATTTGAACAATCATCGTTTCGGGAGGCAGAATTTCGCCATCCACGGAAACCGTATGTTCTTTAACCATTTGATGTAGTTGTGTGAGAGTGTAGCTCAAATAAATATTATCACAACATCCTAGTATATTGAAGATACTGGTGTTGTTACAAAAGAAGTAAATAAAAATAGTTTAGAGGGTTGGAGAAGCAAAATAAAACAAATGAACAAGAGAGAATGAATTACCTTTAAAAGTGTAACTCCTTTTGATTTGAGCCTAAAGGCTTCCTTTGAAAGGATTCTACCCAAAGTGAATCCTCTAGGATGAGGATAGGGATGTGGAGAGAGTAATTGGTCAGGGGTTGGCCGAGCCAAAGGCTTGAGGAGTGTGTGTAATGAGGTAGAGGTGGGGGCCTTTTATAAGAGGAGAGGAGGGGCACTTTTGGAATGTAAAGAAATATTACTTTATTTGAAAATGTGTTTCGGTTTTAAAAGGTCCCACATTGGTATATTTCGTGGATAAGGTGATAAGGGTTCGAAATCCACTCATCCAATTGGTTTTGGACATGTGTAGTTCCTAGATGTTACATTATCTTTCCATTTTATTTAAATTGTCAAATAATGATGTCATCGCTGCATCATTATTATGTCATACATAATTTAATTTATTTAATGTCTAAAAATTATAAAAAACTACTATGATGTAGAAATCTTTTTAGATTTCCAATTACTATTTATAATCAAAATTTGGACTTGTATAACCCCACTCAAAATTTATTTTAGTAAAACAATTTATGTTAGTGTCATTTTCACTTTAACATTAAATAAAAATATATTAATGTCATTTTCCAACTGAAGTGGCTCTATGGGGTCCCCAAGTTGGCCCATGGCTTGTCTTGGTCGGCCATGACTCACCCAATAGGTGTATGACAAGTGTCATGGTGTTTTCACATTCTTATAATACCATTTTTACCTTAAACTACACTAATTACCTCTAATCGCGATTAATGAAAAAAAGTTACTATTCACCAAAAAATTATTTTAATCTCATTGAACCACATTTTACTTCTTAATGACAACCATGTATGTCGGATTTTCAAAATTCAATACACATTAGTGGTAAACTTTCATTTAACTGAAAAATCAGTTTGCTTGATTACCACTTAGTGGTTTCACTATTCATCAAAAATTGAAGTTTTTCAGAAAATTACCAAAAATTCACCCTAAGATATATTTGATATTCCAAATTCAAAAATGAAGTCCATTTTACAAAATTCAAAACATATAAGTCAAATTAATTAATTTAATAATTAATTCCCGCTGTCATGACAAATAGCGTGTTTTTGTGAAACAATAAGTATCAAAAGATTGCACCAGTTTAAGTCCAATTTCAAAGTGAAATTGATTCCAATGACCACCATTGGATTAACTGGTAAAAATATTTTCTAATTTCACTTTAAAACCAATTAAAATAATAATCTAATCATATAAATAATTTAGATTAAAAAGTGGTTTTGAATTAAAATACAACATTTTACACTATTCATAAAAAAATGAACTTTATCAGAAAGGTACCAAAAATTTACACAAAGTAAATTTTGATGTCCCGATTCTAAAGAAGAGTTATATTTGGTCCAAAATAAATTATAAGAGTGATCAAAACTATATTTAATGACGGTTCACCATTAAAAGGTGATAAGTGAACCTTTAGTGAAAATTAGAGTATATATGCCCTAAAATTGAACTCTTTCCCTATTTTAAGCCTTTATCTTTTATTGGGTAAATGTATAAACATTTAAAAACATATCTAATCATATTTTAGTATTTTCTATCCATTCCCGCCAGTACAACGGCTACTTGATAACTAAAATTTAAAATAATATTATTTTATTACTAGTGTGCTACGTAAGTTTCAAAGAAACTCATCGTTGCGTGTCGGGTACGCTATCGAACATAGCAATCCCTTTAAAATAAAATTAATATTTAATTCGTAAATATTAATAAATATGAAAATTCTTTATTCTTTATTTACCTGGGATGTTACAGTAGCAATGCGTGACACCTAGGTAAGGTCATTACAAAGTGGTATGAGATGAGTTTTCTTTTCTTTTTTTTCTCTTAAAATTTGGGAAAGGTATATAGGAGACTAGGAAGAGTTAGGGCTTGGAGATGAGCTCGTGCATGGGAGGTCAAAACCCATGTACCCAGGGTGGGATTGTTTTTATTACACTTTTTTGTTACAGTTGAGTATTATTTCACCTTGGGTGATGTACTCATTGTGTGATTTGAAAATTGTTTTTGATATTTTATGAGAATTGACTTGTGTCTTGGAATAGCATGAGAGTTTAGTTTTCATGAATCATTCTAAATACTCGGTATTATTTTGTTTCATGCATCATTTTTTGAATGTATGGTGAAATGGGTTTAGGGTAAGTAGTTTATCTTAAACTATTTTCTCATTGCTTGTGTAATTGAATTGAAAATGGTTCATAATGTGACATTTAAAGGGGTTAAATGATGAAATATTATGAATAATTTGGTGTAAAAACGAGAAACATGAATAATGAGAATGTCTTTCCCTTGTTAACATGGACCAAGGTGTAAGATTGTTAAGGTCGGTGAGAGGGACTTGGTTTTGACCATGTGAAGGGGGTTTGGGAAAATACTTTTTCTGTATTTTGTGTTTCCCTCTTATGTAAATGTGATCAATTTATGTTATGATTCCTAAGAAATGTGTTTTTTATTATAGAGTTATGCCTCCATGATGATTCCTGTTGAGAGGATGATAGGTGGAGATGGTTGAAGATGGTTTACCAGTAGTGGAACTTGAGGAACCTATAGTGACAGGTGAAGAAGAAGGGGATCAATTCTAAGTGAACATTTATCCTTTTATGAAATTCATAGAAAGATACACAGGGAAGGATGTGACGATTATGTTTGAATAGATGAGGGATTTTCAATTAAAACACACTCCATCTTTTACTAGAGAGTGCAGACTTGAGGGAGATGTGTTCTAGGCTGAGTCAATCAAGATGATACTTGACTATTTGAAGAATCCTTCTAAGAGGAGGATCAAGTTGGCTACTTTTATTCTATGAGTATTAGTGAAACATTGGTGGGATGTTAAGTTATGTATAGGATAGACTAACGGTATGTTAAGGGCGAACTTCTTGGAGAGGTTGTTGGAGAACTTCTATCTAGAGACACTAAGGCTGGAGAGAGCAGCGGAGTTCATGCGGCTAACTTAAGGGTATGTGATAGATTATGTTGGATTCTTTATAGACCTTTTATTATTTTCTCTATCATTAGAAGGAGATGAGACAACTATGGTGAGACACTTTTAGGATGGAATTTAGTGTCATATTAAGTCCCAAGTTAACCTCGTTCAGTTAAAGAATTTGGTTGAGGTGGTGGATTAGGCTCTCATGGATGAGGGGAACTTGAAGGAGGATTCCAGTGTTGGATAGATAGTTACTACTGGATGATCATGTGCTGTGACTTATGAGATCATGAACTGCCATTATGATAATTATATATAGGTAAGTGGGAAGCAGGGTGCATGGATAAAGGGATCAGTCCCACATGACCTTGTTGGAGTGATCTTACATCAGAATGGTAGGCATGGCCACTGTCTTCGACATTGTCCCCGACCACCAGTGGAGTGTAGATCTGGCGGAAAGATGGGACTTCTATATTAGTTTTTTAGGATGCAGTGAAATATAGACACTGATGGAGATGCTAAATAGGACCAGGGGTTGTATGGGGATATTTTGCACTATATCATCCTAGAAGATAGTGTTCTACAGGCTGAGATGGTAGAGGTATTGGATGTAGTTTTTCTATAATAGAGTGCACGTATCAAAGATTGGTGAAACTCAAGGGATTAAAACTACATCATAGGGGATAGGGGTATTAAAAATAAATGCAGTGTGGTCTACACTTCTGAATAGTGAGTATGGACCTTTGATAGTAAGAGAGACTATTCTTGTAACTTCTATATTAGCTAGTTCATTATTCCATACTAGTTCATCTCATTCCATTTTATCTACAAAACTTGTTAATGTTTGGATCCTAGTAGTGGAGTTTTTGATTGGAACATGAATATGTTCACATCATTGGGAGTATAGTATGGAGATATCTCTTTGTGTATAAGATATTTTATCGAGATCGAGGAGCATCATTTTTTGTAGGATCTTTATATCATTGATATGTCAGGCTTTGAACTAATTAGGATTATGGACTGGTGGTTCGCATACTGATCCCACATTTATTGTTACCATAGGATAGTAACATTTACCTCTCCTAAGGGTAGCCAATACATTTACTTTAGGTAATTAGATATATAGTCAGGTCAAGCAGGGTTAATTACTCAGATCCTAAGAGACCTCATAGACTATGTTTCTAGTCTTTTTATGGATGAAGGAGGTGTAAAGCATGATATCCTTCCTCTTGGGGTTCTCAAGTGTTTATTTCTAAGAATACTGATGGGAATCTAAGCTTGTGAATTGTTTACTGTATGTTTAACCTGCTGACTATGAAGAACTGATATCCTCTTCTGCATATTGATGATCTATTTGACCATTTTAGGGGAGCTTGTTTCTTTTCAAAGATCTACTTGAGGTCAGGTATCATCAACTAAGAGTTTGTACTTTTGATATATTGAGGAATGATTTTAGAAGTAGGTATAGCCTATATGAGTTCATTGTAATTCTTTTTGGGTTGTAAAATGAACCAGTAGTAGTTATAGCCATGATGAATAGAATCATCCACTCGTACATAGATTAGTTTGTATTCCTGTTTGTAGATGATATCTTAGTGTACTCCAAGTCTCATGATTATCATTCCCAACATCTTGACATCATAATGAGTACACTGAGAGATCATAGGCTATATTCCAAGTTTTCTAAGTCTTATTTTCATATGGGTCAGGTACACTAATTTGGTCACATCATCTTAGAGGAAGCTCTGCATGTGGACTTAGAGAACATATAGGTAGTGGTTTATTCAGAGCATCCAAATAACTAATTTGATATTCATAGCTTTTTGGGGTAATCTACATATTATCAGATATTCTTCTCAGACTTTTCCTATTTTCAAGAACCCCTTTTAAGCTTCACTAAAAAAGGATAACATTTGATTGTTCAGAATTATGCGGGAAGGCCTTCATGGAGTTAAAAAAGTGATTGAAATCGACACCGACCATGATCCTACCCATGAACGGTAAGGAGTACATGGGGTATTGTGATTCTTCTAGGTTCATACTAGGAGATTTTTTTATGTAGGGAGATAAATTTGTGGTGTATGGGTCTTTAATTGTGATAAAAAATGAATAGAACTACCCTACACAAGACCTTGAACTACCAGTTTTGATTTATTCTTTGAATTATTAGTGGAATTATCTATTGGGAGATAAGTTTATAGTGTTTACGGATCACAAGATCTCATATTATATCTTCTCTTAATAATATTTGAATCTCTGGAAGGAGAGATAGGTTGAGTATATGCAGAAATTTTATATTGATCAAGAATATACACTTGGGAAATGAAATAGTGTGGATAATGTATTGAGAAATAAAGCTCAGAATCAGATGGTTCAATGGTCTTAGTGTAGATTGTAAGATGATGGCCTTACTTACCGAGATGCATGTGGTGGCTCAATAGTGTTAACAGTTGATGAATCCCATACTGGTTTTAGTGGATTCTATACTTTTTATGAAGATTAGAGACATGTAGTATGAGGATCCAGAGCATTTGACCTTGAAGGTGGGGAGTCGCCTTTTGATTGGAGAATAGATAAGGATGAGATCATCTATGCTAAGAATTAGGATGTTGTGCCTATAAGTATATGGGAGGAGTTGGTATGGTAATTCCATGCCTCAAATTGTATGGTACATCTAGGTGTAACCAAAATGTACAGTGACTGACGATGAGAGCTTTGGTGGTCAAAAATGAAAAAGTAGATTGTAGGGTTCATAACATTATGTCACTCTTATCAGTAGGTGTAGGCAGAGCATCAATGACATGTATAATTTTTGTATTCGCTGCCCATTCCAAAATGGAAGTGGGATGACATAACTATGGAGTTTGTGTTGGGTCTTTTAAAGATTCCATTGAAGAATGATGTTATCTGGGTTATTTTTTATTGACGGACCAAAGTATCACATTTCATGCCTATATGGTACACTTTCTCAGTGGAGTGTCTTAGATATTTATATTTTTGGGAGATATTCAGTCTTCATAGAGTGCCACAAACAATATGTTTAGATCCTGACTCACATTTCAATTCATGCTTCTAGTGGGGAATACATAAGTCACTCAGTACACAAATATTATTGTGTATTTATTTTCTCCCATAGATAGATGGGAAGTTAAAGAGTTCTATATAGGTGCTTGAGGATGTGTTGCAGGCATGTGTTCTTTACTTCAATGGGTCTTGGGAGAAATACTTGGATTTAGTGGAGTTCTCCTATAATAATTTTTATCAAGAAAATATACAGATCAACCATACAAGGTGCTTTACAGTAGTCTATAAAGATCACCAATATACTATATGGAGGTAGGTTAGTCAGAATTGTTTTGACTGAGTTTCATGTAAAAGGCGTTGGAATAGGCAAAGATAATTGAGAAATGTATGGCTATGGCCCAGAAAAGATATAAGTTGTATGGTGATGTATCTCTATGACCTCTAGAGTTTATAGGGGGTGATCACTTATTCCTTTGGGGGTCACCTAGATTGGGTTACCATATGATATAGAGATAGGCTATTTTGGTGCCCAGGTTCGTCAAATCGTTTGAGGTTGTGGACAGAATTGGATCGGTGGAATATTGATTGGCTCTTCCATAAAAATACGACACTATGAATTTTATTTTCCATGTATCACAGCATTGAAAACAACACCCCTACACTTTTCATGTGATCAATGTGGATGAATTTTATCTTTAGGTTGATGTTTCCTTTGAGGAGCATCCAATATGTGTGTTGGATCGTAGGGAGAAAGTGTTGTGGGGAAATGTTGTGTCGATAATTTGTTTGTTTTGGAAACATGGATGTGTATAGGAGGAGACATTGGAATGGAAAGTATATAAGCGAGCTCAATGGTGCAATATATTTGGCACTGAATCTTAGGGAAGCTTGGGAGTGCAGCTCATGGATGATCTATTATAAGGTGGGGAGATTGTAAGATCCCAACCTTTTATAGAGTTGACTCGGGCTTGAATTCATGTACTCTTTTTTTTCTTATTTGAGTAATTTTTGTTTGGGTTATGACTTGGTGTGTTTTTGGGTGTAATGTTTAGGAAAAATAAATATTATGGGGTTATTCAGGGTTGGCGCATGGTTTTTGCTAACCATGTTCCCCATCCATGCTAATCGTGCGAAACCACGAAGAGGGGATTCATATAAATGGTGCACGGTTTGGAAAACTATGATCCCTCTTAAGAGTAACCATGTATCCCTAAAATAACAGGTGCACCATTAGAGAAAACCATGTTCCCCTTCCCAACAAACCATGCACAATTTTAAATGTAAACTGATTTTAATTTTAAAAATACTTCAAGCCCCAAAAACACACCTATTTCAACCCCCATTAAACCTTAGGAGGTCTTTCACATTTTTTGAGCTCTTCAGATGAATTCCAATCCCTCCTGACCTCATTTAGTCACGATTCAAATCCCAAATCGAAGTTCTTCTCCTCTCCCAATAAGTGAATCCTATATTGGATCTTCTCTCATTATCCTCATGTTCTTCTCTCTTTCTTTTAGCAATGTAATATTCTACTATTGATATATCTAAATCTCTTCTATGATATCAAAATCTATGATTATAGATCTGGATCTATATTTATGTTTATAAGATATTTATTTTATTTAATCTTGATTAAGGATTTTATGATTCGATTCTAGATATTTATTGTTGTGTGGATCTATTTTTAGGGATTTCCTTTGGGGGATTATTCTTCCATGATTTTAGGTAGGTGGTTTAATAATCAATTTCCACAGTAGTTATTTTATACACATATGAAAATTTTATAATTTATAGTGTTATTTATCAATTGGAATTTCTGAATTGGGTTAATTAATGTGACCAATTAATTAATTAAAGTATTGTTGAAGTAGATAATTAATTTTGGAATAAATTATGATATTTAGGTACCCTTGAATTAGATAATTAATTGGGGAATTAATTATGAGATATAGGTATTTTCATTTGGATAATTAATTATGGAATTAATTATGAGATATTGAATTTATTGAATTGAGATAACTAATGGTGGAATTAATTATTTTCTTTTGATGTAATAAATTTAAATAATTAATTGTGGGATTAATTATGTGATATTTATATCATATATTAAGATAATTAATTGTGGAATTAATTATGAAGAAATGAGATGGTGAATGATATAATTAATTATAAAAAATAATTATTGGATTTTGAGTTGTGAGTATTGGTTATTGAATTATTAAATTAATTATCCGGATTTACATAATTAATTATGGAATTAATTAAGGGAAACTAAGTGATAAAATAATAGTTGAATTTTTAATGATATTTGAGTTATTAATTAATTTTTTAGTTAATTAATATTATTAATATGATTAGTTAATAGTTATATTAACAAATATAATATTTTAGTTTAACTAATTTATTAATTAGGAATGGAATTTAAGTGGATAATTAATTATTGAATTAATTATTTGTTGGTGAGTGGTAACAAGGTCATTAAAGTGTGAATTAAATAATTTGAACATGGTCATTATCTTATGTGATCTGTGAATGGTAACATAGGTATTCAAGTGTGAATTTTTGAATGGGAACATGGTCATTCTATTAAGTGTATTATGAATGGTAACATAGGAATTAAAGTAAGTATTAAAGAATGGGGACATGGTAATTTTATGGTGTTTATTATAAAAGGTTACATGGGAATTCAAGTAATAATTAATGAATGGTAATAATGGAATTCCAAGATCATACCTCACTTGGGAATACTTTAGGATCCAGAATGATCCACATCAGTTATTGAGATATGATATTATGTGGAAATAATTCAGGCTCTAATATGAGTTGAAGTTGGTATTGAGATATCATTTCACCTGGAATACTTTGGGCTCCGGTATGATCCTAAGAAGGTGTTGAGGCATGGGATTCCTCAGGAACCAATGTGTTAATTGGGTTAAGTGAAGAATAAAGGAATATGTTTTAACGGTTTACTTATGAACTACATATATTTTTTTATAAAACTGCATACATTGTTTTTTGAATGGATACTATTTTAGATGTCATGGGTGGTGGCCTACTAAGTTGTAATCACACCCAACTTGGTCTTCCTAATCGGTGCCCAAATAAACTTTATTGTTACAGGATAGGTTAAGGGAAAAGGAATAGTGTTAGATATATTATTTGGGATGGATCTTGGATGAGGAAACTGAATGTGGTTCAAGACCTACTTGGGAGTCGTCGGTGTCTTTATTTTCACTTTTCTTTTTATAAACTCAACACAAACATTAACATGGCATGTTGTTTGATTTAGATGGATATTGTCTTTTCCTTCCATGATTATCTTCACATATTGGTATTTTTTTGGTTATAAATTTTCCTTCTATTGTTTAGTATTTTTTATAGTGTATTACTCTGAAAAAGGTGTTATAGTCTTCCCATGATCAACTTATCAGACCCTCACTGCTAGTTAGAATTCTCTGGTGTACAAGGAGGTATGCTTGAGGTCAAGTGACTGACTATCTAGGGTCACCGATGTGTGGTACTTGGGTGAGGATGGTATAATCACAATATCAATTTTACGGTTTATTGGAACATTTCAGTTTAAATTTCAAGTCCTTAAATAAAAAAAATACTATAGAACAATCATTAGATGTCGCATGATTCTTATATCTAGAATGTCATTGATATAACACTTCTACAAGAAAACTCTCAAATACCCATACATATACACTTTATTTTCTATTTAGTGAATTCCATAACATAGGTCCTTCCTTAGTCCCAAACGTTGATATAGATACACTTTCTTCTAATGCAATAGTATCCATACTAAAGTAGATTTGTCTTCCTCCGTTCACATTGGTAGAATCAAAGGGTCATTTATTGTATAGAGTGTGAATTTATTATCCTAGAAATTTATATTGGATTTATAATAGTGCATCCATTACATAACTAGGATAACCTAAAATTACACTGAAGGATTATTGATAATAATTTTAAGAAGAACATTCCCATAAACATCTATAGGTTATACATAATCATAGATGTTTTTTTATTATATAAAATCATTTGGAGTGGTGACATGATGTTCTTATAGAAGTCACAAGAATTATCATAGGTAATGAATTGAAATACAAAATTTCATAAACTATATGTACATCAGTAAAAATGTTCCATATCAACATATTAATTTCCTTATTCCCTCAATCAAAGATATTGGTGATTCTCATCATGCTTCTCATCCCTCAAAATACAGCATTATCTTGGATAATTCCCAATGTCTCCACATTTATGATGTAGAACTGTATAAGGTTTTGTAGATTGAACATTATTACCACCCATCACAATATCCCTTTTTAAATGTAAATTGGATAAACTATTCCCTACCTTTCCACACATAAAGAATCTCCCAGTTCCATCTTGGAAATTCCCTTGTTTCCTCTTTCCACACTTATTGCTCAAAGGAATCTGGGTCTTCAAAACTTATCACCTTTATCAGATGATCTTATTTGATATTTCATCTTCCTCTTCCATAGAGTCTCTAGACATTAAAAAAATTACCATTTGTTAATTTTTATTTTTTATATCTTGTTTGGTTTAATCACAAGATGTCCTACTTGTACCCCCATCATGTTAGGAATCTAATTTTTCTAATCATCACATTGCCCTTCACATTGGTTATTTACTAGGACCCTCTTACTTCCAAAAATTGGGTAGAATAAAGGTAAAATTAGGGATGGTTAATTTTAAACTATTTCAAACATAAACGGGAAACAATGAACATTGAAGGGATGACTTGTAAATGATATTTATTCCTTAACTTATGAATTTCAAAGATTCAATTTACGTTATCCATGTTTAGTTTTCTAACATAGACACATATATGAAAAAATTTCCCTTCATAATGTTTTGTAATGATATTGTGAATTTACAAAAGTATATCACCCAAGAGTTTTAAACCAGGTTTCAAGCAAGGTCAGTTTTCATGCACCATTTCCCGATCGTGTATAGCTCAATGCAGTGTTTTAGAGTTTTTCCCTTAGGTACACATGTACTAGAGACACATCCACTTATAGTATTTAGAGAGGGATATATTTTCATGATAAAAACTTACACTATAATTTACCAAACATTAGGGATATTTTCGTAATCATAATTCTATCCCTAAGTCTTTTGCTATAGTTTTCTAATCCTAAACTCAAAAATAACTAAACTTTTCCTTTGATTCCAACTATAACAACCTTGCTCTTTATTACACATTAATTCAGGATTTATTAATATTACACACAATAAACCCTAGAATATTTATAATTATAGTGACTTTGTGAATTAGGTACATTACATAACAACTAAAAATAGGAAAAAATGCCATCTTTATTGAAACCCTCCTTAAAATGATCGCACTTGAAGTTCTGTGAGACAGCCTGGGGACATATATAATAAAGGAGTGATCTATAATGTCTCATAAGAAATATAAATGGTATAAGGTAATACATGTTATCCAACAGTCATATGAAAAATGTGTAATAATCGTAAATATGAACAAGGAGACATGATATAGAATGATAATCATAAAGGAAACATGGGAAATGTGGAAACCAATTAAAACAATGCATCATAAGAATATTTTAAGGATAAATTCCAAGACATCATGATGAAAAAAGTCCCATAAAGGAATCAGGTTCACTCTTTATCCCAACATGGCATCCTATGAGACTTAACATTACCCAGTGTATAGGAGTGATTTATAATTTTGGGCGCACCTATCACTATCATTTCATTATCATGCTTAAGTGTTCCAGATAAATCATACAACATAGATTCATTCAACATCATATTTTATTCCACGATCAAGGAGTGATGAACACATACATGAAATTCCCAAGTTATACAATTTTAAGTGTGTTAAGGTGAACACCCTTTATAGAAAATGGGTATTGTATTCACTACACAATTGTTCTGGCTTGGAAAATAGTGGTGAAATTTTAGCCATATTATGGCGTCATTTAAAAACTCATATTATGGGTTGATGAGAGATAAAGAGGTATTTTATAATTTTGGAATCAAATGTTGAAAAATTGATACATGTTAATTAATATATCAACATTAATAATTGGAAATAGTAGGCATAATATAATAAGGCATATTGAATAAAGAAGAGATGGTGAGAACCCCTTACTAAATTTCGGCATGGTAATGGGTGTACATAAAGGTTCATGGGAAGTATATAATGAGATAGAAAAGGTTATATCATAATTGACACATAAAATGGACAATTATTGGGTATTTAAGAACATATTCCAACATGAATAAATTGTAATAAAAATTCATAACTCAAAATAGGTTCTTGAAAAAAAAGGAGATAGGGAGGTCCCTTACTAAATTTTGACATAATGACGGCTTAGGTAAGGGTCAAAATGAGAGAAGATATATGGTATCTAATTAAAATAAAATCTATTGTAAATTAAGTAAATCTTTATGAATAAATTAAAATATAACCAATTTAAAATAAAAAGACTAGTTTCATAGAATGTTCTTGAATTGAAACGAGAAAAAGAAGTTCCCTTAATGGATTGTTTGACTCTAAATGCTTGGGAGGAGCTTCTTGAGAGATTTTGGAAACCTTGGGATGATAATAGAGAGGGTAAGGAAGAGTAATAACATTATAAAAAGATTTTTTAGTGAATAAAAATGGGATATTTTGTGGGTTTATATAGTAAAATATTGGTGAGTTCTTTATCATTTCTCAAATTTAGGTTTTGGAATCAATATAATAAACCAACCAAAAAAACGTTCCCATAGTATTTTCCATGTTTTCCACCGAATTGGAGTGGTTTTAATTCTATTATATTTCCAAGGTCTGAAATTAATAAAATAATAATATTTCTTGTGTGGAGGTGAGACATACTCTTACAGAAATTATTTTAAAACCATAAAATATAGTAATGGTTTTTGAGGATTCATAATGGCTTTATAAAATTAATCAAATAAACTTAAATTTAGATTATTTTATAGATAAATCATAGATTTGGTTTGGGATAAATTTTATAGTATTTATTACATTACTTTTAGGTCATTATGATGTCATAATACACACCATATATTTATATCGTATTTAATTTTAACATGAAAATTTTATTGTATCAAAAAATTATTAAAAATTCTCCATTGCATAATTTTGATGTTATGATTCCAAAAATAATATTAATTTTATAAAAATAAATTTCTTAATATGTGTATTTTTACTTTTAAAATAATAATTGATATTTTCTATAAATGTGGATTTTATTGACAATAAGAGTTTTGAAACCCTTATAAAAATTACATCGAATTTCATAAAAATTATATGATCATTTATATTTAATAAAAAAATTAATAATAATATTTTATTAAAATATTTTATGTTTTAAAAATCCACTTATTTATTAAAATTAATCTCTCGATTGAAATTTCATGTTACATAAAAATACAATTTTTATTTTATCATATCAAAATAAAATTTTATTATCAAAATGTTTACTTAATCATAAAGTAAAAACAATAATGAATTAATTTTTTGATAATTTTAATGAAACTGAATTATAATCATTCATATTATTAGGGTTACTTTTTTTCTAGTATTTTTTAAACTATTTTTACCCTCAATTAACATATTTTTCTTTTACTATGAGGATTAATATTTACTAGAGTTACTATTCATATTATTCAAAAATTAAGTTTAACTTATTGCATAATAATAATTACAATAACTAAAAATATGGAATAAACATTATCAAAATAAATTCAGATAGGTGGAATAATTTCATATAAAACTCACAAGCATGATGTAATGTGGTTTTCCAAAAAATACATTTTTTAAAGAAAAGATGATTTCACATTAGTTCTCTAACTAGTAATGTTAATTAAATGAATTTTAATTAAAAATAGATAAATAATATAAAATTTTCAGTGAAATAATTTCTCATTAGGTGTTGTTTTAATTAATTATAATAGAGAAACACTATTCATTTTGAAATAGTTTTCTGAAAAATGTGTGTTTAATTCTAAAGATAAACATATAATAAAACCCGTTTTAAGGATGATCTAAATGTAATTATGTTAATTAATTATAAATAAATAATATTTATGATACCTTGAAAACAAATTAAGATAATATTTTAAATTTCATATTATTTAATTTATCAAAATAAAAAACGGTTTTACATAAAAATGGTATTTTCACTATTCCCTATAAATTAGAAATTTTCCAAAAAATACCAAATTATCACCCTAATTTAATATTGATATTATGAGTTAAGATATGGTGTTAATTTTATAAAATATATTTTTTAAATGTTATATAAATTAATTATAATAAATAAGAATCATTTTTGAAGAAAAAGTATTTTAAAAGATTAAAATTATATTAATAAAGATTAGGTAATTATTTACTAAGAATTTATCAATATAGTTATGAAATATATGTATATTCCATAAATTAGTTAATCCTACTCATATATAAAATTTTAATATAAAGGCTTAAATATTCATATTTGAATAATTAATGTTTTTTTAGGTTTTGTATTAGGTATTTCATTCACAATCAAACATAGTTTTTAATTTTAAAAATTCAAGGTGTTACACACTTCACCTAATCACTTGAGATCGTACAAAGGAATTTTGAAATATCAGTCAGATTATGTGAAGGTATTTCATATCGTTTGGGTAACTTGAATCCTATATAATAAACTGACACTTGAACAACCTATGACACATAAGTAATAAATTTTGGAATCAAGAGTAAAATACAGGAGACTTATGAAAAAAATGTTGATCCCCATGTGCTTGGCATGACTTGCCCAGATCATGTGATAGCATGATGGAATATCACTCAAATCATTTGGAATTCCCCTAACTCACCATTTAGATTTCTAAAAATGTTTTGAATATTTAAATCAATCACTCGATGCCCTTCAGGCACACTATCCAAGTATTGAGAAGTTCTCTGGGCCTGCCAGTCAAATATTATGATGTCTTCCAGAAATGTCACTGGAGTTATGCAGTGAAACTCAAATATGTAAGATAAGACTCACGGTGATTCCAAAACATGTCTTCCTTGATCAAGAGACACCCTCTAAGGAATTCGGCCAAGTCATGTAGAACCCTTTAGACATATCGGCCATAATATCGTGATGTCCTCGGGACAATTCAACTAGGATATACGACATCATCTGGACACACCAACCTAGATCTCACGATGTCCTATGAACATGCCAAAACTAATCATGAGATGGTCTTCAGAAATGACATTTGGATTATGAAACATCATTTGTACAGGTCAACGAGATCATGTGACTGTCTTTGTGCATATCTACTATAAAACTAGGACATGTCTAGACATCCTCAGACATGTCCTGAAGACAATTAGAATATGAATGGCTAGCAATCAGGATGGATCAATCCAACATCCTGGGACATTATAACCTTTTCCAGTGGATATAAAAGGGAAAACTCGGTTTTTAATCCATAATTAGTGGATTAATATGATATATATCCATATTAGGGAAACCTTAGTGTGTAAGCCCCAATCAAACTAAACTACAATGACTCTGATTCGTTCTATAACCAGGATATGTAGGATACATTCCTACAGCCTATGCTAAATATAAAATGTCCAAAAGAAAACCTCTATGTGTAATTTTCGATCAAAATAAACAATTTTGACTCTTATTCCTTCCATAACCAAGATACATAGGAAGTCGTCTTAAGGTCAGATCTCAAATGGGAAATCACTTCTGTGTATGTATCTCCATATCTCTAACAATCCAAACATTAGGACCCAATCATTCTGCCTCATCCACCAGTAGATTGAGAAGGAAACTAAAGTATGATGAATTTTATTTCCACCACAACCAAGATACCTAGGTTGTCTTCTTAAGGCTCAAGCTCTATATAAAAAATCCAAATGGTTGTCCCAACACATAAGCCCCACATCCATGTGCAGTGAGCATAATTACTTATTATCCCCTATTTCTCACACCAAGGATAGATCACATGGTCTTAGGGAGTAGAAATGATCAAATCATTCATATCATGAATCTCCACCAGGAAGGGATACCTCATTGTGTACTCCCTTATCAGCGGTATGATATAACTTCCCCCATTTAAGGGAATATAACTCAAGGAAATTACCGAGGACATGACTGAACATGGATAAATCTGATTCCTTCCATAACCAAGATATATAGGATGCCTCCCTAAGGTTAAAACCTAATAATTGGTTCCTAAGTTCCCACATATATGTTCTTTCTCTATGATGTTAAACTTCATGTGCTTAATAAATATTTGGGTTTGGATTCCTATTATAAATAGGAAACATAGGATTCCTCGTAGAGGTTCAATCCCATTGTTGTGATATGAATGCCTCCCTGAGTGGTATTAAAATTCAGAGATCATGTTTATATGGATTCAAAATATAAGTAGCTTCCAATTAGGGTGAAATGGATGAGGAACCTTGGATAAATGTGTTTAGACTCATTAATAGGCCCTCCTTTATACAGGGAAGGGTCCGATGCTTTATCATTCTTTAGGGTAACGGATCCCATATCAGGATTATGAAGAGATCCTCAAACATATCTTAAATATATAGCATAACCCTGTAGTATGAACCAACTCCCCCCAAAAGGTACTGATGAGCCTGACCTCCCATTCACTCAAACAATGTGGGTTCCATACTAACATTGGGTTTGAAACCCTAGTTGTCTGCCTACCTTTGAAAAGTATTCCAGTACCCGGTTATTGATATTGGAACTATTGGGAGTTTCAAGGGAAGATAAACATGAATAGAGATCCTAACATGAACAATTATACAGAAAAGAAACCCCCCACAATCAAATCATGAGGCCAAGGTATCCAAAATCGTCCCTAACAAAACAAAAATGATCATGCAATGTGCAATAATTTAATTAATGTATATCCTTAAAAAAATATAAATGATGAACATCCGAGTTTTCATCGGACCGTTTTTTCTACCATATGGGAGGTTTCATTATCTTTTTTTGATTAAAAAAATGGTGAACCTGATGTGAATCTTTCAAATATGAAAACAATATGTTTACCATAAGTTGTGCCATTTTTTCATACCACATTCCAACATAAATTATAGACCCAAAAGTAATATGTCAAATGATAAGAATGACTGGATAATATTTTTTATCTAGGATTTCCATCAAATAAGTCTATCCTTGATTTAGAATTCCATAAAAGAGGAATTTATAGATCGAGAATAATGATATACAATTGTATTACCAATGAATATCTAATTGATCATGTATCATACATATGGTGATACCCTAATTAGTGATCTGGTTCCTTGTTTTCTTCATGACTATAGATACTAGTCTCACATGAAACACTTGACTCGAGATAATGTCTTCATCCAATGATTGTTCTAGAAAATCAGCTATGGAAACAACCCCTGTGGGTCTTAGAATAATCTAACCCTCTTGACACCATCATTTTCTAGTAGAGAATGCAATGGTCTGAGAATACCAGCAACATGGTATGATCCCAACCATTGATTTCTCCCTTGAGGTTTGAAAAATTATAAATTAGATGAGTCTTTATCATTCGAAGATAACTGCAGTGAAGCCAGTGGCACTCGTTCCACATTCAACCACTTTGGAAGCATTTCCCCGAAGCACGAAAATCACCACCATCAGTATCACAAGAAGGTGGATCAAGGAGTCAACTAAGGATCCATTTTGGATCATGGTATGCTGAGGATGGAATCTATCAAATGATATCGCAAGTTCCATCTTTTTGGTACCTATTAGTTTCAAGCTGAAGATACCACCCCACAAATTTCTATCTCTAACACCCATGCATGAGAAACAAGGAAGAAACACCGGGCATGAAAAGGTATGGATAATCAAGAGTGGGATCATATTCCCACTTATATAGAAGAATCCTACCAGTATATTACAGTAGTAGCCAGTGAACAGGATCATATCCCTACTCACTCAGAACAAGTCTGCAGGCATAATCCTACATCAAGCTTCGGGGAGGTGTATATCCCTACCCCCATGCAGAGAGCCCATCGGAATATTTTTATGGAATGAAGAGGACATAAGTGGTCTCATATCTATAATTCAATTGAATATATCATCCGGTATATATTGGATACAAAAAAAGTGTAGGCTTACATTCATGTCCACACTTTTCTAAAATGTCATTGCATCTTAGAAAAAGTTTAAGAACTACCCTTTAATTTTCCATCATTGGTAAATATATAGAGATACGCGCATATTCCTATCCCTATAACCAGGGTAGAACAACACTCTGATCAGTATGAACAAGTGTTTTCTCTAGGTCAATAATGCATTCTTTCTCCCATCTAGGATGATTATCGGCACATTCCAGAAAATGAAAACACACATTATTGAGCTCATGCTCTCGTTCCAAAAGGTACTCACTGAGTTAGACTCTCTCATGTCTCAGGACATGGGAACATTATTACTGAATAAGACTATTGGGATGCTCTACAGTCACAGGTTCAGGGTTATAACCTCATTCTTGTGGGGGATCACCAAGTGAGACAAACACATCACTTAGGAAAATATAAAATACCTATCGAGAAATACCAGTAGAATACTCCAAAGGCTCATCATCAGAACCATACCCACATTATAACCATGTCCCACCATGTGAGAGAAGAACATGCCTCAGTATAGGCTCATATTCCTATTAGTGAAGCTGCTTGGAATATTTCAGTATTTCATGGAAGCTAGGTGCAAATTCCTACTTCCACCGGTGAATAACTGTACCAACATCCTTCAAAGGCTACCAAAAAGTTGGCTCATATAACTTCTCCCATTCTAGATGTTCGTCGTCATATTCCAACAAGGAATGCATATTCAGACCAGACACATATTTTTGTTCCAACTGGGGATCACCATGTGAGAGTTCAACATGCCTTGGAGAAGACTGATTTTCCCATCAAAAAAGACATAAGGAACATTCCAAAGGCTCAGGGTTATGCCCATATCCCCATTCAGAATAAGTATCTCCAAGTGAGCGAAGAATACACCTTAGAATATGATCATATTTCTATTATATAACCTCATAGGAAAACTCCAAAACTTCTCAGGAGAGGGCATATATTTTTTCAACATCAGATGGTTATCAACATATTTCAGTATTTGTTATACAATAGGATTTTATCACTACACAATTACAAAAAGCATGTGTATATATTCTATCAATGATTCAAAATTAGGCTCATATTACTAATAATCTGAATGCTAGCATCCTTGATGTTGTTAAATACCTATTCTTAACACCCCAAAAATTGTTTGACTCTTCAACTGAAGAATAAAGAAATTATTACTATGATAGCCTTACCTATGCTAGTGTGGAGAAGAATTGTAGGAACTCTACTACCAACATATACTATGGAAAACCTCTCCATGGTGATATTTCCAATGAAAAATTAAATCCTCCCCTTTCACAAATAGTTCTATATAGAGATGTTCTCAAAACTAAGATTCCTTCATATAGAGAGGTTCTTAAAACGTTGTGGCCAACCATATATAGTTCCCCATAAACTTCTAGTAACACTCTACTTTCGTCAATAGGTGGCATCAAGAAGCACCTTGTGTTGTCTAACTAGATGGAGGCATGTAATAATGATGAATAGGAATTAGACATTAACATATGTAGAGATTTATCTAGAAAAAACCTCCCCAACATGTTTTGGCCCCTTCCTACATTTGACTATGAGATCCCAAACGAGATATAGAATGAGTGTTTCCATAATCTATGTCAGAATATATGGGAAACCCATTGGAAAATGAAGTCTACAAACATACCTTTTCCATGATATGAGGGGAACCTTCAGACCATTAAAATACTATGTTATTAGCTGGACTCGGCTACTATCTCCATGGCCTGGGACCCAAAATCTGAAAAGAATAGCACAAATCTACAACATGATTGCTAATAATGAATCATGACTCTTTAGAAACAGATCATCGAAGACTTCTTAGGTATATGTATTCAATGATGGGGAACGTATAGAGAATTACACTTCACCACACCCCTAAATCAATATAACTCCCCAAAAACAGCCTTTTTTAATGTCATATCCTCTGATGAAATCAAGGAATCGGGTAATGTGTGAACCATTTAGTCACTACAACATAATTCCCCCACTTCAATGGTTTCAATACATCATGAATGGAGGAATAGTATAACCAAATTATCTTTGAATTGGTCCCATTTATGTAATGTGAATTCATTTTAGACACGGAATTCGAATTTTCTACCAACAATATAACATCTCATAAAAAATAACTCCCATCATCGGCTTCCATTTCTCCCATATCATACATGAGCACCATTGCACCACATCGAATAGATCATTATAGAAACTGTCATAGTAGTCATTTGGGAGTGATCCTAGCCCACCTAGATGAGATAATATCTACCACCACTAAACCCCTTGAAATAATGATCCTTGAGAGGATCTAGGATATATCGATGACAGTAGTAAAAAAACTCCAACCCACTTTTCTAGGGGTATTTATATCTCAAACGTCACCACTAGGTTCATCAACCCCTAATTGGGTCCTAGAGAAATACAGTATGGTTCTTGATCAACACCAGCCCACTTGGATGGAGGAATTTATATCTCAATTTCTGTATCAAGAGTCATCAAATACTAGACTGAAATCATCAGTTCCTTGGAAATATGATCACAAATGAAAATTGTATCCCTGAATAGTCCACATACTATAGGGTTGGGGGAACTTAATCATCACCATCATGACCACATAGGGAATCATTATTCATTAGGTTGGGAGGTAAATACCGATGTTCAAAATCCTATTAGTTCCTCTCATTGCTAGATAAACCTCTTCTATATAGAGATCATTTAGAAAATGTGATCAAAAAGCTCCCTCAAGGTCATCATTCATAGAACAAGATTGGAGAAACATACAGTCAAGAAAATCAAACCCTACTGGGGTTATAAGAAAAAATGGTCCAATATGTCCAAGGTTCCAAGAAACAACCCTACTATAAGCAGTGCAGAATTAGCCTACTATGTTGAGAGTAACGAGACACTCTCTATTTCTAGATATACCTCTCAAAATGTCATCACTGTCAATGAAATACATAATATGGGACTAGATGTAGACGTAGAAGGACATAGTATAGAGAATATACCCCAAGAGGAAGCTGATCTGGTTGTAGCAACTAAAGATGAAGATACATATAATGAGTGGTGAATTCAAAACCTAGAACCTCCGAATATCATGTTTCCACCTATATTGTGGAACAAATCCAAAGATAAAGGTAAAGGTGTGGCTACATCCCAATAATCACCTATAAAAGTAGAAATTGCTTCTAAGGAGGAGCGGTTGGCACAATATGAGAATGAGATACAAAAACTCACATAACTCAATGTGGAGCTACTTAGGGGTAACATTCCAATTGGGTATCATCTTTAGATAGAAGAGGATGTTCTTTCTAGTATTCATCTAAAATGAACTGATCCTCCTGTAATAGAATAATCTAAGAATTACACTATATATGGATCTAGGAATCTAGTCAATATAAATATGGAATTCAAAAATGATCATGACTTCCCTATGTTGTGGTGAAAGCCTCACCCTCACAAGGGTGATCATTCAATATTCAAACGGATCAAGAATAAGTAGATGATGAAAAAAGGACACCTCATCAAGCCTCTCCCTCTACTTATAGATGAGAGGCAATTCAAATAGTATTACCTCTGGAACTTCCCAATGTCATTGAGTCCTTGGATACTCGAATATAAGCCAAAGAAGGGTGAAAGAGACCAGTACTGCCTGAGAGAAAGCCAAATCCCAAATGGATATGTGAAACTTATTTCCCACCCAATTTTCGAAATCATACCATCTCCTCCTTTGATGGAATGGGATACTCATAACTACATCTCATGCACTCTTTGCCCCAATATAGTATGATGATGCCCCCCAAGATCTAAAAGTGTTAAACAGGATGAGGTGTTCTGAAAAAAAATATGATAGGGAATGATTTTTTTGCTATAATTGTTTTCCCGAAGGGTCCATTATAGTTTGGGAAGACCTTGGTCATCAATTCCTTTTCTATTTTAGCTTCATGATAAAAAAATGACAATTATTGGACTAACAAACTGCAAAAAACATGAAATTGAAAGTGTGCCTGACTTCATAGAAGTTTGTAACGGTTTTAAATATTCACTCAGTATCCCTCTCTCATAAGTTATATTACTGGATAGCTATACTAAAAATATATAGGATGATCTGCATACACCTTTGATCCTTATAAAGTATCCTGGTAGATTTTCTATGTTTATAGAAAGGGAACACTATTTTAAATATTCCATTCATAATATCCAATATAAATATTGGCCCATGCCCTTATCAAAAGAAAAATGAGAAAAGTAGAAATAGTCATTATTACCCTCAATCCTATAGTAGTACTTGCACAAGCACTAAGGCAGGTCCCAAACATCCTAGTGCCTCCAATCGAGTGTCAGAAAAAACAAAATCACATATTGTAAAAAATAAAAATGGGATCAAGGATGGCCAATATTTAAAAATGGGTGAATAAAATATGCTCATTTTCAAATGAGAAAGTCCCCAACTATTTCCTATAATCTATGGACAGAAACCTTCTCAAGCTGAAATAGACTTGGAATCCCAATGAGGTCAACCTCACTGAACATCCTGATTACTTTCATTTCCATAGAAGTCTCAGTCACAGCATCCAGGATTTCTTCATCTTTAACAATGTACTCCATTGCATGGTCAATTATGGATAGGTTTTGTTGGATAACTACCTGGAACAAGTGATCTACATAACCATCTCCCCATTAGAAGAATAAGGGGATTGGAAAATGTTTCATATAGGAATGGACATAAGTTCAGCAAATGGATGACTGAAAATATTGTTGGCCGAGCTTATCCACCCAAAGAGTATAGCATGGTAGACCCATAACTACCTCATCACATTTGGGAGTTCATAGAATATAATCCTTTTAAAATTTTATCCATCCATAAAACACAGGATGAATCAAAAGTGGAAGAGTCATATTAAGATCTGATGCGAGATTTGGATCTTCCAGATTTCTTCCATATAACATTAAAATTTTGGGAACTGACCCACCAAATAGTACCCTAATTAGAGGAAGATATCATATTTTGTTTTTTTAATGTAATACACTTGGAATACCCATTATTTGATAAGTAATATTCCACTGATTATGAGTTCCCTATAACCAATCGATGAATAGGATGCTTCATGTGCAGGAACCGAGGATACATCAGACAACATGGGCATAAATGGACCCAATATTTATGTCACATCCCCATAGATGAAATATCTATATATATATATATATATATTCATGTGATACTCATGGTAAAGTACTATAGAGAGTCCAATTGAGACATAAAGGGGTCCCAGAACCCTCTATAGGTCATTCTCACCTATTCATCTTACATGACCGCCTATTGGGGGTGGGATGATCTAATCATCCCAGACAACACGGAGGGTCAACATGACCAATGCTACTATGAGAAGATGTTCCCTTGTTCTCTTCACAATCACCAGGACTATGTACTTCATATGTCCTATCTCCATAACTACATAATAAGGATAAACCCCATCTTGGGAAGTTCCAACCTCTAACACAAAAGTACAACACTCTTAAATATTAGGTGGTTTTCGCATCCAATATCTCAATAATTAATGCACTCCATCTATAAAAATAAGTTTGGTAGGCACTCATTGAATTCCTTTAGATCCCAAAAGAGTTAAAAATAGAAGTCCTTATAGCTAAGGCTTATTATGTGGATACCATGAAATAATAATTTCATTTCAATATCTCGTTCACTAAATAAAATCAGGAGGAGGTCATCCAAGGACACATCAGACCCCTGTATGTTTCATGAAAAATTGATAATGTCAAAATTGAAATTCATTTGATTAAAAATGGTTCTAAGATCAACCTCATCCTGATCTAGACCCGTTAACATTTTTTATATAGCATGGTTGATTTATCCCCCCACAAGGATAACCATTAAAGGTTATGAGAAGCATGATCAAAGGCCTGCTAGGTTTATTAATCTCAAAACTCTATTTGGGGATCTCCCATATAACACTGATTTTATGGTTTCCTAGTATGACATTGCATGCAATGTTCTTCTCATAAGGCCCTAACTCTGTTTCCACAAGGCGGTACATTCAATATTCTACCAGTGTTTAAAATAACCCATTGATAGAAAGGTTTGAATCCTAAATAGTAATATTTTCCCCTTCAAAACGTGATAATCCACATATGTTGAGGGAAGTTTCTATAAAAGGGATGGAAAACCCTATAGTGGATGAAAAAAACATGGTATATCCACCAATGAATTGGGAACCTACCATGAAAACCCCTAGAGTTTTCCCGAAAGTGAATATGTGCTACCCATAAATCTAGTTTAGGCAACATACCTTATCCAAGATGTCCAAGATACTTCTATCCCCAGTGTTTGTTTAAAATATGATCAGATATAAAATATCTTCACAAAGACTTTGGTAGTAGGGGATGATAATTTCTATTTGCATGGTCTCTCTCACCCTGACAGTAATAGATAAGTCCCCATAGTTACAAATTCATCTGAAAATAACTCCATAGAATCAGAGGTGGAAGAAGAAGAGGATCATCTCAAGAACTCCCCAACCACATTTGAAGAAGTTTTCCCCACCATTATTGATGAGCTTAGGCAGATAAATATAGTAATATAATAAAACACATTTCCAACACTAATTAGTTTTTCCATATGTTTTGATGGGAATGAGCAATATATTTCATTTATAATGAAACAATGATATTTGTTTTCTTGAAATTATACAAAAAATCCAAACCTGAATCCATTTGTGGAAACATGCCATCTTGTCTTACCCGATAACCACCAAGGTTTATAGAGGGCATTTAGGAAGATACACCCCTCTCATTCCACTAATTTATAGGGGGGTGTTGAATATTTTTTCAGAGAAAATTTTGTATGAGAATTGAAATCCCCAATATAGATTTCCAATATCATCTCTATCAACAAAAGGAATGGTAAGATTATGCTTTGTATCGATTACAGATACCTTAATTGGCATAGCCCAAAGGATGACTTACCATTTCTGATCACAGAACTCTTTATTAATTCAACTATTCAATTCTAAGCCCTTTTCTTTGTGGTTAGGAACTTGGGGTAAAGTCAAATAAAAAGAAACCATGAACATGAAGAATACACTACCCTCAGATTTCCCAGGGGTAACTTTTTCTATTAGGTATGACCTTAGGATTAAATGACATTGTCTCTACATAAAAAAGTTCCCTAAATCATATCATTAAGTCTTTATTGGGTTGAATAATTGAATTTTATATTGATGACCTGATGGTTAATTTTTTATGGTGAAGTGATCACATCACAGACATTCAAACAGTCTTTGAAAAGTTGAAACATAATTATTTGAAGGTAAATATTATAGAATACATTTTTGGGGTAACATCATGGAAGTACCTTGGATTATTGGTATACCACCATGGCATTAAGGTTGACCTAGAGAATACTAATTAAATTCTAGAAATTTTGCCCCCTCAAAATATCAAATAACTAATGGGGATTCACAGTGAAATCACCTAAATTTGTCATTTCATAGCTAATATGGATAGTAAATCTCTCCCCTTAACCAAGATAATAAAGAACGGAACCAGTTATCGATGGGATGGGTACTGTTAGAAATCCTTCTAGAGTCTCAAGTAGTAACTACAATTCCAACCACTCCTGATGCTTCCGGTAAGAAGAAATCCACTCATATTATATGTTTCTTCCAGGAATAATCTTTGGGCACTCTCCTATCATAGTAAAATTATGTGATTAATGAGACCATCCTCCATTACCTCATCCAAATGATGCTTGGAATTGAGACATGATGTTCGGATGTCAAGAAGAACTTACTCACACTAGTTTTTGTACTGTAAAATATAAGGCATTACCTATAGCAACACAAATTCCACCCAGTCTCTTTTATTGACCCTCTCAAGTACATCCTTGGTCATCCTATAGAAACTAGTTATTTGACCGGTTGGATGGTCATTTTTCAATAGTACAAGATTTATTTCACGTCATATAAGATAGTGATAGGATAGGCCCTAGCTGATTTTCTCATGGCATGTCCCGCCCTAGAAAGCAAACAAGTGGACACCAGGCTTCTATAATATGAGGTTTTATATGCCAAAAACATTCCTTGGACATGGGATATATGTAACACCCCGAGCTTCCACGATACGCTTCTCATTTAATAATGAAATAGCCTGCATTGTACGCAACTTCGAGTTCTAAAACACCGCGACTAATCAAAGTAGCCGTTATGAATAGTAATAACCACTTTTTAAAATTATAGAAATTTTATATTTTAAAATGGACTTCATTTTTGTATTCGTAATATCGAAATTATCCAAAGTTGAATTTTTTGTAATTTTCTGAGAACTTCCAATTTTTTATGAATAGTGAAAATTACTTAAAAACAACTTTTTTAATAAAAACAATTTATAGTGATAAATTATACAATTTAGTGGTTTTAAAGTATAATTAGAATATATTTTTACCATTTTATCCAATGGTAGTCATTAGAATTAATTAACATTGAAATTGGACATAAACAATTGCCAATCTTTTGATATAAATTGTTTCTTAAAAACACGCTATTTGTTGGGACAGCGGGAATTAATTATAAAATTAATTAATGCAACTTATATGTTTGTAATTTTGTAAAATAGACATCATTTTTGAACTCGGAATATCAATTATAGCTTAGGGTGAAATTTTGGCCTTATTCTGAAAAACTTCAATTTTTGATGAATAGTGAAACCACTAAGTGGTAGTTAAATAACTGATTTTTCGTTTAAATGAAATATTACCACTTCTGTGATTTGATTTTCAAAAATCCGATATACATGGTTGTCATTAAGAAGTAAAATGTGGTTCAATGAGATTAAAATAATTTTTTGGTGAATAGTAACTTTTAAGTTCTTAATCGCGATTAGAGGTAATTAGTGTAGTTTAAGGTACAAATAATGTTTTAATAATATGAGATGAGCATGACACTTGTCCTACTCCTATTTGATGAGTCATGGCCGACCAAGACAACCCATGGGTCAACTTGGGGACCCAAGGGAGCCACTTTAGTTGGAAAATGACATTAATATATATTTATTTAATGATAAAATTAAATTGACACAAACATGAGTTATTTTACTAAAACAGTTTTTAAGTGGGGTTACACAAGTACAAATTTTGACTATAAATATTCATTAGAAAGATAAAAATATTTCCTACATCATAGTTTTTTTTATAATTTTTAGACATTAAATAAATTAAATTATTTATGACATCATTATGATGCAGTGATGACCTCATTATTTAACGATTTTAATAAAATGAAAAGATAATGTAAAATCCAAGGCTTACACTTGTCCAAAGACTATTGGATGGGTATATTTAGAACCCTTATCACCTTAGCCACGAATTATATAAGTGTGGGACCTTTAGAATCCGAAAAGCATTGTGTAATAATGTAACATTTCAATCATTCAAAAGAGCCCCTCCTCTCCACTTATAAAAGGCCCTCACCTCTCCCACCTTATTCACACCTTCAAGCCATTTTTCTCGGCAAACCTCTGCCCAAATACTCTCCCAACATTCCCCTCTTACTCCTAGAATCCTCACTTTGGGCAGAACTCTTCTCAAGGAATCCTTTGGCTCAAATCGAAAAGAGTTACCCGATTTTGAGATAATGTCTTCTCTAATGTTGTTTTGTTTTATTTTTCTTCTCCAACCCCCTAAACTCTTTTTATTCATTTCTTTTGTAACAACACCAGTATCCTCAATATACTAGGATGTTGTTATAATAAGTATTCGAGCTACACTTACACATAATGGTTAAAGAACATACGGTTTCTGTGGATGGCAAATTTTTGCCTCACGAAACGATGATTGTTCAACACTCATATAACACCGTCAAAGGTGGCCATTAAGATGTCACTATTTTTATATATGATATATAATATGTTTATGTTTTACTTATGCTTCTGTATTTCTCATTTATGGCATACTTTATGATTTCCATTATGGGTAAAACGTGATAATTTCATTTTAGGAAGTGCGGACTACCGCCCCCTCAAAGTGATTTGAATCGTTAATGCCATATGTGGGATGTATAAAGGATGGAGTAAATGGTATTATACACTATATTATACTGGAATTATATTATACATTTATATCCTTATGATTTCGTTCCATTAAATATGAAATTGAAATGAAAGTAGCGTTCATGCGTACGTACGGCTTACCGTCTCCATGAACGGTGCATTTCATTTCTTACCTCTAAATGTTATGTAATATTATAAATGAATGTATATACTGGATATATAAGATATATATGACATATAAATCATGAATATAATTTTGGAGATAATGGATATTCTACCACATAAACAACTTGTAATTATAAGAAGTTTATTGTTGACTCAAGTACCAAAGATCGACAAAACGACCATTATTAACTTAAATAATTACATAATGTTCATATCATTGTAATAAGTGATATAATAAGGATAATAAAATTGAAAATGGTTCTTAATAAGGTATATATTAACTCTAGTTTATTGTTCAAGAGGTTAAAGAACGGTTGAGTCAAGTCAGACACGAGGTAAGGGAATTTCTTAACCCAACTTCCATTCTTTGGGTTAATCTCCTACTTTCAAATTATTTCATGATATTATTATGTCTTATTTTGTATTCATTATGAGTACCTATAGTGAATACACATAATAGATCTATTTTATTTTAAAAATGATCTTTTTAAGGACTTTGTCTCAATCTCCTTTCATTGAGGCATATTTGGTTTTATACACAACTTTCTTTTATACGGTGTATAAACCCCTTTGACTTTTACGTTTATTCAAAAGGATTTTTTTTTACGAAGCGTTTTGCTAAACGACAAAAGGGAATGTTTTTCTTTCCGTACTTATGCGGCGACAATGACTTCTCCGCCGCCGTGACCATTATTTGAGTTTCAGCTTCCTCTACAAGCCATCATTTTTTTAAAGAAAAATAAATACAAAGTTTTAACTTTCTTTTATTTTGGTATTGAAAGTGGTTTTGAAAGCATTTTTTATATCAATGTGTTGTATTGATATCTTGTGATTGAAATGTGGAAATGTTATGTTTCCTTTATGCATGTCTTATGTGATACGATTATGTTATGGTTTATGATATGTTTAAACCGATTCATATGAGGAATGTATTGGACTTAATAAGTGACGGGTGGAGCCCACTACAGCTCCTCGATGCATCGGTAGGTCTCATGAGACAACTAGACGTGGAATTGGCCGAGCCCCTTTCCCAATTTGATTTATGGTTTTGGCCGAGACCTTAATCATTTTAGACGTCTTGGCAGAGGCCTTGACAAAATGTTTCAGAATGTCTGGCATTATACATTCCCTCATTATGAAAGTGGTTATTGATATTGCATGTGGTTATTCGACCAGTAGAATATCCATGTGAATAAGTAAATGGAATTATCTCATTTTAATTTTTCCATATTATGTTGAAGTTCATGTTTAAAAGGCTTTTGTTTTAGTTATACATTGCCTTAAAAGTTAATGTTTATTTATGAAAGCTTCCGCAATATTGTTATCCTTACTGAGCATTTGAGCTCACCCCTTTCAATGTTTTAATATTTTCCAGGATGTGAAGAAGTATTTTAGGAATGACCTCCAGGGATTGTGAGAAGAGGATATGAGTGTGGACTATGGGGACTTTGTTATTGTAGTTTGTCACTTTATGATGTAATGTAACGTTTACGAATGTGTCTAGTGTTTCCAAGGCTACTAAACTAATCGGTCTTTCGAGACTTGATCTTTTTTGATCATGCCAATGTTACAAAGTAATGCACTGACTCTGGGTAGCTGGGGTCGGGGCGTTACAGTTGGTATCAGAGGAAGTTTAGTACTTACCGTGGAAGCTAGATTTAGATAAACTCTGATTAGAGCACATAGCCCAAAGATAGACTTTGAGGATTAGTATAGAAGAACTTCCTGGAATTTTGGTATTGTAGAGATGTTGTGAGTTTTCCGAGCAATACATCCCTGTCTGGATACGAGTAGGTAGAGGCGGCTCTGGCGCAGATGTACCTAGGGGTAAAACCCAAAAACACCGCTTTGAGCTAGACTCGAACGGGAACTGGTGCACGACAACGGGCCTTGTTGTACTCTTGCTTACGACACTCCCGGGGGATATGCTTAGGAAAATTCTCATTTTCTTTACAAACCACTATGAAGGGTTATGAGTATATACTTTCTCAAAGAAAACATTTTTATGGATTATATCCATAAATAGTTCAATTTATGTCAAGTATTTTATAAGTATGGAATTATGTATTTTGATTCATAAACTAATCTAGTTTATGCCATTGTATAGAAATGGCGCCTAGTGGAAGGAATGGAAACTGTATCAATGCACGCACTCCGTGTAGGGATTTCCCTCCTACTCAAGATAATTATTGTGGATCTTGAGATGCAACTGGTGCTGATCAACTTATTACCATACTGGGACAACTCAGTCAAGTTATGAATAATAACCTTACTCGTATGGAGCACCCTGATCCACAGCATGGAGGATCAATGTTAGATCGATTCATGAGGCAACAACCACCAACGTTCAATGGGAGTACAAATCCCTTAGTAGCCGAGCAATGGATAAATTCCCTAGAGAAAATATTTCAGGCTTTGGGGAGCAGTGAAAGGGAAAAAGTTATCATGGCAGTTTACCGCCTCACTGGAGATGCTGATCAATGGTGGTCATTGATTCAAAACACAAAGGAAGATGATGACGTATCGAATATGGAATGGAGGGAGTTCAAAGAGATTTTCTTAGAAAAATACTTTCCTCGTGACCATCGAGCAGATATGGAAAGGCAATTTCTGAGTCTGAGGCAGAAGGAGGATGAGAATGTCGCAAAGTTTGAGGCCAACTTTACAAGGTTAGCGAGGTATGCTGTAGATTATATACGTAACCCAAGAAGTAAGATTGATCATTTCTTTGATGGGTTAAAACCGTTTCTCCGTCGAGCATTAGTCTCACAAACCTTCTCTACATACGAAGATATTGTCTCATGTGCTATCAAGACAGAAAAGGAATTCTCGAAGTCTTATGACAACAAAGTAAAGCAAGAGAAGAAGAGAACGATGGAACAAGAAATGGATAAAGGGAAAAAGGGAAAGAAGGATTTTCCATTATGCGATAGTTGTGGGAAGAATCACCCCGGTGCTTGCCTAAAAGGAATGGGAGTTTGTTATAAATGTGGAGAAAAGGGTCACCAGGCTCGTGATTGCAAGGGAAAGAAAGAGGCTATCAAAGTTGAATTCTACAATTGTAGGGAAATGGGGCATTATGCAAATGAATGTCCTAAGCGTCAAGAAAACTTACCTCAGAAAAGGCCAAGGGATCAAGGCCAATCTTATGCTGTGACTACAGTTGAAGAAGAATAATTAATGTATTGGTGCTTTTGGACTCAAGGATTATATTCTGGTTATAAGAATAATGTGATATATATAAAGATTGTATTGCAGTACATTTTGATTTTAGTACGGTTCTAATATGATTAAGGTAATCATATTTTTAGTATGTGACAATAAGAGAAACTTTTCTTTGTTTGGGAAATCTGATGTTACAATTGATTTTGGAATTTAGAGACCTTTTAGAGAAAGTCTGGTCGGAGGTATTTTGGATAACTATAAAGGTTGGAGTGGATTAAGTTGAACCATGGATAGTATTGTTTAAGGTTAAAGCATTTCTGAAGATTATTTTTGGAATATTATAATACTATAGTTTTAGGAAAAGGACAACCTGCAGGGTGGGGCATAACCCATCACGTCGGACAAAGCTGTAGGAATCGAACCCACAATCATAGTGCGACAGGCATTTATTTCCTACCACTAGCCTACAAGAAGTCCCTGGTTAATACAAAATAATTTTACTAATCTAAATGGTATGTGTTAACATTTGGAACATTATACAATTAGGATAAGTATAATATTTTTGAGTTATATTACCTTTTAGAGTGAAAGATGGGTTTTTGGTAAAGATTTATTAAAGAATGAAAGTCTACATGACAAGTATGTATATTCCCTTACGTTCTTAGTAAATCTCCTAAATAAATTCCTCAACATTATAAAAGGTAACTTAAAACGAAAATGTTGTCGGTTAACTTTTCCAACTGGGGATTCAATGACCGTTTAACCAATCACAAGTTTGTGATTTTCTTGTGGTTAAACTTTCTCCTAATCATGTTTTCTATAACTCTCCATCAGACCTTAATGGTTTGTTTCTCCTCCATATCCATATTTTCATAGAATCCTAGAATGGGAAATATCGGGTGACCTTTGTACTTATCTTGCTTTCTTTTAATGTTATATATTTATTAACCTCATTTCCGATGTGGGTTTTCCACAATGGTATTTTCTCTTTTCAACTTTTTTTTTCAAAGAAAAATTTCAAATTGCGAGGACGCAATTTATTGAAGGAGGGGAGAATGTAACACCCCGAGCTTCCACGATACGCTTCTCATTTAATAATGCAATAGCCTGCATTGTACGCAACTTCGAGTTCTAAAACACCACGACTAATCAAAGTAGCCGTTATGAATAGTAATAACCACTTTTTAAAATTATAGAAATTTTAAATTTTAAAATGGACTTCATTTTTGTATTCGTAATATCAAAATTATCCAAAGTTGAATTTTTTGTAATTTTCTGAGAACTTCCAATTTTTTATGAATAGTGAAAATTACTTAAAAACAACTTTTTTAATAAAAATAATTTATAGTGATAAATTATACAATTTAGTGGTTTTAAAGTATAATTATAATATATTTTTACCATTTTATCCAATGGTGGTCATTAGAATTAATTTAACATTGAAATTGGACATAAACAATTGGCAATCTTTTGATATAAATTGTTTCTTAAAAACACGCTATTTGTTGGGACTGCGGGAATTAATAATAAAATTAATTAATGAAACTTATATGTTTGTAATTTTGTAAAATAGACATCATTTTTGAACTCGGAATATCAATTATAGCTTAGGGTGAAATTTTGGCCTTATTCTGAAAAACTTCAATTTTTGATGAATAGTGAAACCACTAATTGGTAGTTAAATAACTGATTTTTCGTTTAAATGAAATATTACCACTTCTGTGATTTAATTTGCAAAAATCCGACATACATGGTTGTCATTAAGAAGTAAAATTTGGTTCAATGAGATTAAAATAATTTTTTGGTGAATAGTAACTTTTAAGTTCTTAATCGCGATTAGAGGTAATTAGTCTAGTTTAAGGTACAAATAATGTTTTAATAATATGAGATGAGCATGACACTTGTCCTACTCCTATTGGATGAGTCATGGCCGACCAATACAACCCATGGGTCAACTTGGGGACCCCATGGAGCCACTTTAGTTGGAAAATGACATTAATATATATTTATTTAATGTTACAATTAAATTGACACAAACATGAGTTATTTTACTAAAACAGTTTTTAAGTGGGGTTAAACAAGTCCAAATTTTGACTATAAATATTCATTAGAAAGATAAAAAGATTTCCTACATCATAGTATTTTTTTATAATTTTTAGATATTAAATAAATTAAATTATTTATGACATCGTTATGATGCAGTGATGACCTCATTATTTAACGATTTTAATAAAATGAAAAGATAATGTAAAATAAAAGGCCTACACTTATCCAAAGACTATTGGATGGGTATATTTAGAACCCTTATCACCTTATCCACGAATTATATAAGTGTGGGACCTTTAGAATCCTAAAATCATTGTGTAATAATGTAACATTTCAATCTTTCCAAAAGAGCCCCTCCTCTCCACTTATAAAAGGCCCCCACCTCTCCCACCTTATTCACACCTTCAAGACATTTGGCTCGGCCAAACTCTGCCCAAATACTCTACCAACACCCCACTCTTACTCCTAGAATCCTCACTTTGGGCAGAACTCTTCTCAAGGAAGCCTTTGGCTCAAATCAAAAAGAGTTACCCGATTTTGAGGTAATGTCTTCTCTAATGTTGTTTTGTTTTATTTTTCTTCTCCAACCCCCTAAACTCTTTTTATTCATTTCTTTTGTAACAACACCAGTATACTCAATATACTAGGATGTTGTTATAATAAGTATTCGAGCTACACTTACACATAATGGTTAAAGAACATACGGTTTCTATGGATGGCGAATTTCTGCCTCATGAAACAATGATTGTTCAACACTCATTTAACACCTTCAAAGGTGGCCATTAAGAGGTCACTATTTTTATACATGATATATAATATGTTTATGTTTTACTTATTCTTCTGTATTTCTCATTTATGGCATACTTTATGATTTCCATTATGGGTAAAACGCGATAATTTCATTTTAGGAAGTGCGGACTACCGCCCCCTCAAAGTGATTTGAATCGTTAATGTCATATGTGGGATGTATAAAGGATAGAGTAAATGGTATTATACACTATATTATACTGGAATTATATTATACATTTATATCCTTATGATTTCGTTCCATTAAATATGAAATTGAAATTAAAGTAGCGTTCATGCGTACGTACGGTTTACCGTCTCCATGAACGGTGCATTTCATTTCTTACCTCTAAATGTTATGTAATATTATAAATGAATGTATATACTGGATATATAAGATATATATGACATCTAAATCATGAATATAATTCTGGAGATAATGGATATTCTACCACATAAACAACTTGTAATTATAAAAAGTTTATTGTTGACTCAAGTACCAAAGATCGACAAAACGACCGTTATTAACTTAAATAATTACATAATGTTCATATCATTGTAATAAGTGATACAATAAGGATAATAAAATTGAAAATGGTTCTTAATAAGGTATATATTAACTCTAGTTTATTATTCAGGAGGTTAAAGAACGGTTGAGTCAAGTCAGACACGAGGTAAGGGAATTTCTTAACCCAACTTCCATTCTTTGGGATAATCTCCTACTTTCAAATTATTTCATGATATTATTATGTCTTATTTTGTATTCATTATGAGTACCTATAGTGAATACACATAATAGATCTATTTTATTTTAAAAATGATCTTTTTAAGGACTTCGTCTCAATCTCCTTTCATTGAGGCATATTTGGTTTTATACACAACTTTCTTTTATACGGTGTATAAACCCCTTTGACTTTTACGTTTATTCAAAAGGAATTTTTTTTACAAAGGGTTTTGCTAAACGACAAAAGGTAATGTTTTTCTTTCCGTACTTATGCGGCAACAACGACTTCTCCGCTGCCGTGACCATTATTTGAGTTTCGGATTCCTCTACAAGCCATCATTTTTTTTAATGAAAAATAAATACAAAGTTTTAACTTTCTTTTATTTTTGTATTGAAAATGGTTTTGAAAGCATTTTTTATATCAATGTGTTGTATTGATATCTTGTGATTGAAATTTGGAAATGTTATGTTTCCTTTATGCATGCCTTATGTGATACGATTATGTTATGGTTTATGATATGTTTAAACCTATTCATATGAGGAATGTATTGGACTTAATAAGTGACGGGTGGAGCCCGCTACAGCTCCTCGATGCATCGGTAGGTCTCATGAGACAACAAGACGTGGAATTGGCCGAGGCCCTTTCCCAATTTGATTTATGGTTTTGGCCGAGTCCTTAATCATTTTAGACGTCTTGGCCGAGGCCTTGACAAAATGTTTCAGAATGTCTGGCATTATACATTCCCTCATTATGAAAGTGGTTTTTGATATTGCATGTGGTTATTCGACCAGTAAAATATCCATGTGAATAAGTAAATGGAATTATCTCATTTTACTTTTGCCATATTATGTTGAAGTTCATGTTTAAAAGGCTTTTGTTTTAGTTATACATTGCCTTAAAAGTTAATGTTTATTTCTGAAAGCTTCCGCAATATTGTTATCCTTACTGAGCATTTGAGCTCACCCCTTTCAATGTTTTAATATTTTCTAGGATGTGAAGAAGTATTTTATGAATGACCTGCAGGGATTTTGAGAAGAGGATATGAGTGTGGACTATGGGGACTTTGTTATTATAGTTTTTCACTTTATGATGTAATGTAACATTTACGAATGTATCTAGTGTTTCCAAGGCTACTAAACTAATCGGTCTTTCGAGACTTGATCTTTTTTTATCATGCCAATGTTACGAAGTAATGCACTGACTCTGGGTAGCTGGGGTCGGGGCGTTACAATATATATTTTTATGGTTCCACCTGACGTCCTATCGGCAGTAGATTAGAAAATATGAAACTCAATCACATCAGCTTAGGTATTGTATTTGTTTCTTTATATAAGAATTTTTTCCAAACTCTTTGTCCTTATTGGAAGGTTTCTTGAGTAATGATTCAGAATACTAAGCCCTCATCGTTGTCTTAGAGCTAGGCCTAAAGCTTCAAATATCCTACATAAAAATTAGAGGGGATTCATAGCTACTGATAAAATAGATAAATGGTGAATATGCCATTAAAAAGTAATTACTAGCCCCTCTTATTGGATACATCATAGGACTATTTATAGAGTTCCATTTTTTCCAACATTTCATCATGTTATTAGATCACAAAATTCTCATACTGACACATTGGCTAATAAATCCATAGTTCTGGTTGATCTTGACCAAGACGAAGTGTTATTCTACATCACAAACCAGAGTATGGTCTCATCAATCATTGTTTGTGACATGGAAGAAATCAATCAGGTCCACAAAACCCAAGAGCATAAGGATCCGACATCCACCCATGGATAGATAGAGCCTATAACTTTTTATCTCTAAAACGTGACTCTCCCAATATATAGAGTTAAAAGGGAATATATTTGTCATCAAGTAGTGAACTTTACCCTCCGGGATATTCCCAATGGGAATAGATTCCTCTAAAAATAAGGCTTCAATTGAATCATCCTCATATGGAGATTATAAAGAGGGATTCCCTCCATTATGGGAGAATTCATTTAGGCTCTTACAAAACTCATCAATCTGGGACCAGGATCTCCCACTAAATCAGGAGGCTGAGTTACTACTATAAAATCTTGATATAGGACTATGTGAAATTCACCAGGAAATTTCAAAAATTTAATATTCAAGAAAATTCCATCCATCAAACCTAGTAATTGCTACATATAGCTAAATATTTTTAGCCATTTTCATTATGGGGGAATAAATTTTTTGGTTCTATATACCCCAGTCATAGATATGTGGTTCAAGTATATCTTTAGTGCTACTAAATTCTTTTCCAAGGGGGTTAAGGAGATACCCCTCAAGGAATTAATGATGGGTAATTTCATTAACTTCATAAATTCCAATATCATCACTAAATTTAGATTCTTTCACATGATATTGAAAAAAAATAGAACAAACTTTTTTTCTACAATGTTGAAGAATTTATATCATGAGTAGAATATCAAGTACAGTCACTCATCACACTATCAGGCATCATAAACCTAACTAATATAGTCCTTCATTAAGAATCTATTGAATATACTCCAAAAGATGGTGAACAAGAAAAATAAGTAATGGTGAGACAAGCACATCCATGATTTATGGGCCTAACATTCCACCACATGTACTAATTCCCAAACAACTACTTATTAATTAGTGTATGTAATTGAGGTAGTGTTTCCCATATAAGTCTAGTTTCCCTCTCTTTGGATATCTATTTGTGGAAAAATCTTGGGTGATGAACAATTGAAAAAACAAATGTATGAACTAGAATGGCTCGATGAGAATAGGTTGTGTACCCTTCATAACCTTAATGTCCATCAGAATAAGATTTCATGGGAATTCAATAAAATGGAATTCCTTTGTTCATTCCTTCAATGAAACTAGTATTGGATCTTAGAGCCCCAATGATACCAAGAAAGAAACCTCCAAAGCTGGAACCCACATAAAAACTTACATATATCATACATATATTCTATCACAATGGAGCATACTAACTAGACACAGTGGATGGAGAACACATCACACCCCTCCCCAATGCTAGGATTCTTAATAAATACTTTTCATAGATTCCATTAAGTGTGATTTAGTAGGGTTGTATGATGTTTAACTATACAGATACATCCTAAACATATGACGTTAAACTATATATAACTTTTCCTAGTCCTCATGATTCTAAAAGGTGTCAGAGATATCCTCACCACATGGAATTAAACTACAGGTAAAGTATAATCTTACTAACAATTCCTCACAGATGATCTGGATCTATGCAAAAGATAAATAAATTGACCATGTCCCTGTGTGTGAGTCAAATACCCATAGAAAATAACTTTATCCAGAACCATCTGTGGAGTGATTCCTATCATCACAGAATATGTAGTGACAACCTGACCTTCATTCTTGGGATCAACTATAATATTCATTTTCATCCACACCAAGTGACCCTCATCTTTATTGAATGTTGTTAAACTACATAGCTGATATCCTTGTCTTAAGAGACTAAAAATTAATGGTTTTATAGAACAACATAAAACTTGATTCTCATTCCAATGAAATACATAGGGATGCCTCAATCCTATGTCTTGGTCTAGCCACCAAATCAAACAAAATTCCCATTTCCTTTCTCTAGTTGCCTATATGACGTGAAATAAATGTTTATAGTTCCTTTTTCCCCACACTGATCATGACTCACGTGGGTTTAGGAATTATAGGGAGATATTCCCTACATGATTAATACATATCAGCTCACAGAAAGATTATCATGGTTTCGGATGCAATACCTTAAAAGGGAAACAATTATTCATTTCTACATGATGTTAAAATTCATGGTTAATGTGTCTTATGTGACATAAAACTACGCACTTCCATAGGCATTACACAAGAGGACCGTAATCCTTGGTGTTGGCCTCACACCACACCTCTAATCAAGAACTACATGTTGATCAATTCCTGGAATCATAGGATAAGTAGTGGTGTACGGATCTCCAATATTTTCTCCATCTACAACAATCAAAGGGAAATATTACCCCTCTACATATGGGATAGAGTTGGGTTGAGATTTTCCCATTCTAGAACTATGTGTGTCTTGATTCCAACCATTAAATGATATGTAGTGAAGGCCATATTTCTACTCCCAGGTCTATCTACAAAAAACAACAACAAAAATTTTCCCTACTTCATAGGGGTCAGATTGGTATAGAGAGTTTCTAATTCAATAAATAAAAGTGGATTGATTTCTATATTCACATGATACATAGTGATCCCTGGATTTCCAATCTATTGTCCCGTAAAAAAATCAACGAGAACAATTTCTCATAGTTCATATGGGTCAAACTTGTGAATAGATTTTTCCATTCAAGAACTATGTATAGTTTTATTCCTATTTTCACTGGATACGCAGTGTTTCAACGATTTTTAATTTTTGGTCTAGATACAAAAATCAATGAGAATAATTCTACCCTCTATGTATGGGTTGGATCTGTTAAGAGAGTTTCCTATTCAAGAACCATGTGTGGATCTATTCCTATCATCACAGGATAGGTAGTGACTCCTAGATCTCCAATCCTGGGTCCAACTACAAAAATAAATGGGAACAATTCCTCCATATATGTATAGGTCAAACCTACATAGAATATTTACAATTTAAGAACTATATGTGGCCTGATTCTTGACATCACAGGATATGTAGTGATTCTTATACCTCCATTCTTGGTCCCTATCAAAATATTATCTTTTTTACATCGGTGATCATACCCCCCTGTACCATGATTCTAAACTACATGGTTTCTTATGAAATATGTGTGGATTCATTCTTATCATCACAAGATACAAAGGGACACCAAAAATCCCCAATCCTAGGTTCTCCTATAGCATAGGAAGTTATAAAAATACACCCCAAATCACATATTTATTAGACCTATGCAGCTAACTTCTTAGCCACATGACAATAAACTGCACCAAAAAATATTATATTCCCCTTTTCAAAGTGGGATAAGTCATCTAATCTCATTTTAACTACCCACGATCCAGATATATGTATGGATATCTCACACACATGGAAAATCTATGCAAGAATGGCTTCGGCATATAGATATCCACCAATAAGCATGTGCGTAGATAAAAAATGTTCCCTATATCTAAATTTCCCTGACCAAGGAAAATCTCCCTCATTGAAATATTTCATAATTTTTCACATTCAAACTTATTTATCTACCATGAGATCTTAAACTACAAAAAAATGAAACAAATACGGCCTCACCGCATGACGTTAAACATCAAAGAAAATGTCCCCTTCGCATGACCTTAAAACTTCCAGAAAAATAAATCCCCCTAGAAGAATATAAAATGTTTAGTCTGTCATGTATTATCATTTGTCATTAAAGGATCACAAGAACCTAGACTCAGAAAACCATATGATGGGGTGCTTCTATCATCATTTAATCTCATCAATAAATAAATGATATCTCATATCTTAAGCTCCTTGGGTCACAAAAAAACCATTTTTTACCCCTAGAAAAGAATAAAGATATCATTATTTGACCTTCCATTAGATTAATGAGGGCACATTCCTATCAACTAGATACATCTTGGCCTGGTATGAAGGACTTTCTAATCCTTGTGATCCTAATATCACCATAGTAGGACTCATCACCTGAGGTTTTTCTAGGCCATCTCTGACATTATTGTCCCATATCACTACTCATGACCTTAGAACCTTGATCCATGATTTACAAAATTTTTAGCCCCCATAAAAAATGATTTTTGAGAACTCTTTCCCTAGGGTATCTTAATTAGCCTCTTGTGTACATTCCCCTCATATTAGGTCAATGAGAATCATGACCCTAAACTGCCTGCACTTTGGTCAAAGAAATAGAAACCTAAAGTGGATAATTATTTTATATAGATCAAAATACAATAAACTACTAGTGAAATAGAAACAAAACTTTCCATTTTTAAAACACATGATGGGCATCCTAAAAAAACATCAAGTCTTTTCTTTCTAAACTCTTCATCCCCAGTTATTAGGTAAGAATTAGGGAATAAATAAATAAGGCATAAAATATTATAGGGACTAATTTATAACCCTATTAAAAGTAAATCTATGATTTCTAGAACCCCTGAACTAAGAAAAAGTTAGAGTATTGGTATTTCACATCTTCTCACTATGACAACGTGTTCACTAGGTTGGGGAGTGAATTTTATTGTGTTCAAACCCTTATTGAATATTATTTTTTCCATAAAATCACAATTAAATATTTTAGGAACCATGTGTAATTGAAAATATTTCATGAACCTTGTAGAGGAAAATTGATCACTCTATTTGAACTTTTTTTTGATCCATAAGTATCATACCTACCAACTAGAGACGTATTTTTCCAATATGAAGGGTTTTATAATTCTCATGATCCTGAAGTCGCCCTGGAAGAACCCAACACCTCAGGGTATTCTGAGCCACTCCCAATATTAATTTCACATATTATCCTCATGACCCAAGCACTTTGGACCATGACTTACAAGCTTAATAGCCCCAATATTCAAGAAGATCTAACATCCTCAATCTTATGTCACTATTTTTTGTAGCTTGTCTCAAAAAAGGGATGTGACACTTCATTCCAAAACCACTTTATAGCCCACACTTTGTGACTTGAAACCATAAATTTTATGGTCTTAGATTCTCAACCTAAAATATAAACTAGCCTAGTATTCCAGACCCCTTCTTGGGTAGTTCCTTTTTCCATATCCAACTTCATCACCAGGATGCTTGAGTCATCACAAAACATTCATATTCATTGTAAAAGAGTATGGAAACCTTTATTTGACCATTTCATCGATGAATAAGTGATTTTACCTACCAACCATATTAATACACTCCTTATAAGAAAAGAAAAATTATCCTTTTCAGCCCTAGTATAAACATTTAAGAACCCAATAACTTAAGGTGTCATGGGGCATTATCAACACATCTTCCACATTCCATATTCCTTCACTCAAACTTTTTTGTTATGACTTACTCAACCCATCATCCAAATATCCATGTGGAATCATCTTCCCTAGTATTCCACCCCAACAAATATTACCCACATAAATATTCCATGTCCTTAAAAAAGTATAGACACCACTTTTGATAATAATAAAAATGTATATGGTCTTTGACCAACCAACCAGAGGCATCTCTTCTTTGTAGTAAAGGAACTCCAATCCTTCTGATCCTGGTAAATACCACATAAAAACATAGGTACTTGGGGTTCCTTGGTCCATCCCTTGTATGTATGTAAAATATTTCATATTTATCAATCATGTCCTATAAGCATGACTTCAAACTACACGGAATCTCATGGACTGATCCAAAATAACTTATACTATAGAAAAATAAGGTCTATGCTAAGATATCATAAAAAATCCTAACAAAAGGTCCAAGATAAAATTTTGATTCCTTCATAATTCTCCTATTATAATGTCTATAAAAATTCTTATAATTCCTCTCAAAATTTCTATTCTGATTATATTTTTTCTTAAGCTTGAGACAATGTAGTCTTATTTGATGACTCTTATTCGCTAATAAAAAATCATTTTTAGAATAATATTTCTTTTCATTTATTTCCATAAAAAATTATAATAATTATATCAAAATTATTTATTTCCAAAAAACTTATTCATTCCTTAGAAATATTAGATAACTCATTCTTATACTATTCAGAAAAAATGTTCTTTATTTCAAATATAGCTTTTTTCATTAAATACTTAGAAACTTTATTAACTGAACAAAATTTTTTAGTAACATATGAAGTTGATGAAAAAAACTCCTAAATTACATTTCTTCATATTCTCTACATCTATATTTAGTCTACCATCATATGAAATTGGAATGAAAATCAAATTATCCATAGAAAAAATTGTTATCTCCCTTGTATAATCTAAAGATGTTATTTTTGACTATCCTTTTCGAAGAATAATTTCAATGATCTTTTCATCTAGAATTTCATCAGCAAGTTCCTTTTCACCAAAAGATTGTAAACTATTCACAATTTTTATAAACATTTGATGAATATTAGAAACATATTTCCTTGGGAGAAAATCAAAAGCATGAAAATATATGGTTAAACTCAATACCCAATACATTGGATTGATATTAAAGACCCATCCATATTTGGTTAAATTGTTACCTCACATCCTTGGTTTATAAAGAAACCACTGATCCTTTATTTATAATAGAACCACACATCATCATTATAATGACAAATAACCATAACATAAATATAGCACATAAACCTTTCATTTATTCATAAAACTCATTGAAATAATAATTATTCCTTTCATAACTTTATTAGCCCTTTGAAAAGATTTGGTTACCATGACAATATCTTGAAAAAATGATAATCCATCTATAAAAAGAATAAATATGGTATAATTTCAATATATCCCAATTGATCATAAGTAATATCGAAGTTTGTTGACATTTATGAATGAAAATCCTATTAAAATATCATTAAAAATATTCTTGAGGAAAATAGGCTTCTCACATTGAGTAACATAAAATGATGTTATCTTATATGGAAAATTATTTTCTATGGTCACATTGAAAGTTTCATGGGGAAAATATCATTTCTAATTTGAAAAAAATATTTAAAATATTAAAATTTCTCAAAAAATAAAGAAATAATTCAATTTTAAATTAACCATTTAAACTTAAAAATGAATCTTTAAAACATTTATTCATCATAATGGTGTAAAATTATGTCCATGTTATGTACATTAAAACAATGAATCCATTCACACTTTTGATGAAAAATCAAAAAGTTCATGTTTTAAAATATGATGAGAAGATTCCTTTTGAAAAATTTTGAAAAAAAATAAAATATTGTTTTAAAAAATAATGGGATGATATTAAAAAAATTATTGAAAAAAAATTATAAAACATGGATTTTTAAGAAAGAGGGATTTTTTAATGAAGTGAGAAATAAAGTCAGATGTTCTTAAAAACACTTTCTCAACATTTTTATGTACCAAATAGATGAAAATTTTACTATTACATGAAAATATAATGAATTAATATATAAGAATAAAACTAAATGGGATTATTATAAAATGATAAAATAATTTCATTTATTTGAAATTCAAGCAGAAACAAACCCGATTAAAATGAGATTGTGAAATAAAACATTACACTTTGGTAAATTTTGAATCGTAATCCTATGAGAGGAATAAAGTCAAATGAAACATTAAATACCATTAGCATAAATATATTCATGATAGAACATATCATAAAAGAATATAGTTGTATAACATAACATATGTCCCAAAGAAGATAAGTTGAGATGTGAAAGTCTTACAATGATCATAATGTAGAAGTTATAATTAATCAAGGAATCGATTATGTGTATCAAATTTAAATGATTATAAAAATGTAGAAATATAGTATAATATAATCTAGAATTATTACATAGATAATCCTAGAATTTTAAAGAAAATTAAGAAGGAATATAACCCAATGAATATAAATTTAGATATGAAATTATTTACCACTTAGTTACTTTCTAATCAAATAATGTTGGATGAAATAATTAAAATTGAAACTTAAACTACCGTGAAATATAAATCATTCATAACATTACATATAAAAGGGTTATTTTATACTCCTTAAAAAATAAATTAGTTATGTAATATTAAAATATGACTTAATGAAGTGTAAATTAAAATGAATATCACAAGTCCTAATTTTCCATCTATTTCCTCTAGCATCTGCATAATTATCTTATCTAAATTCATTGATTTGTTAATAAAATTGTATAGGTTTAATAAATTATACTTAAATAATTTATTTTATTTATTTTAATTACATATTTAGATACTTTCTAAGTTAATTCCACATTGAGTGTTTTATAGACGTCTATTAATTATTTTAAAATGTCTTTGGTGTGTTGATCAAGGTCAAATATGTCATTATTACATAATATCTAGAATAATAATCACAGAGTAATTATATTTTTTATAAATAAATTATTCTTTTAAAATAATCCATGAATAAGGGTTATGAAAAATGAACAACATTATGAATATGGAGACGGTAGGTTGTACATGTGCATGAGTAATGTTTCCATTTTGCATGGTTGATTATGGAAAGAGAGTAAGTATTATTTTATCTTTACATAATTATAAAAACATAATAAATATCATATTATTTCATTTAATCCAATTATATATATCATCCATTTTATGTGGTGATTAAAAAATAATCACATCGCTTCTTGGAGGTGTTAGTCCACACTGATACAAGAAATCCATTATCATTTCTCAGTGAATGGAAAGTTAAAAAGTAAATGACATATTATCTTTTAATAAGGATAAATATTTTATTAGTATCATAATTGTTTCATATATATATATATATCACATATATTCATTAACTTTATCCTTATTCCCTTCAATGGAAAGCATTAGTGAAAAATGAATCGTATTCCATTGCGAGGTGATAGTTCTATGTACACACGAGTGATGTTATCGTATCCCTCACAGAATATAAATTAAGATGTTATATGTGATATAATAATTAAATTAGTATAATTATGTTTAAAATATCATATATATACTTTAAATCCATCATTATAATAATATGTGAGAGGTGATGGTGAAAAATTAATCACATTGGTTTATGAGGCGATAGTCCACTGTATACATGAATAATGGGTTTATTTCCCATTTTTTGGAAGGGGAGATATATTTAGGTTTTGAAATTAAAAAAATAATATCTAAGTATGTGGGATATACTATTGTTATTATAACATCATAATTTAATAATATTGGAGGATGTATAAGAAGAAATAAAATAAAAATGCTTGGTTAATCATGATACCTCTTCTTTGGATAACCTCCCTAGGTTAGCACCAAAATACTTCATATGATAGATTTATGATAAAAAGAATATGATATATTAAATTATTAGTGAATTAAGGGATATATTTAAGTAGGTATTGGTTGATAAAAAAGGATTTTAAGGTTCTAATAGAAGAGGATATGGACGGTCTTTTACAAGGGAGGTGAGTGGAAAAATTGTAATTTTTGAAAAGAAAAATTGATACCCATGTTTATTACAGAACAAAAAGTACTATAAATGAAAAATAAAAGATATTTAAATTATTTAAGGCCTAAATATGACCATAAAATATAATTTGGAAAATATTTTACCTAATTTTAACCTTTATCATTTTAGTTTAACCCCTTTATAAAACAGTTTTCACATTAATAATGGTAATATTTTTAATGTTTTTAGTTATCATTTTGAACAAAAAAATAAGTTGAAATTATTATATAATAAAAATTATTATGTTTAAAAATATGAAATATATTTTTCCAAATTCAATTCTTACATGTGGTAGAATTTAATTTTAAAATTAAACCCGCAGGCGCGATGAAAATGCTGTTTTTTAAGAAATATTTTTTTAAGCATAAGATGATTTTATATAAACTCAATGGTTTTTAATAATTATTATATATATTTAAATTAATATTTATAGATATATAGTTGATATATTTCATTTAAATCATTACCCATTAGTGGTTATTTCAATTAATGAAAATGGATAAACGTTATGCACTTTAAAATTGTTTTTAGAAATATTCATTTTTAAACCAAAAAAAATAACTTATACTAAAAACCAATATAAATATGCTTAAAAATAATGTAATTGAATTTATATAACAAAATTATACTCATGTTATTTTAAATAAAATTCAAATAAAAATGGTACTTTTTAATTATATAATTTATTGAAAATAAATGACAGTTTAACAAAAATAATTATATTTCTCTATTAATTAAAAAATAAACATTTTTGAAAAAATATAAAAATTTTCACTAATTTAATTTTGATATTATTATTTTAAAAACGAGTTTAGTTTTATCAAATAAATTTCTAAAAAATATATAAATTAACTATAATTTTTCCACACAAAAAATCAATAAAAATCATTTTTAGAAATATATTTTTGAATAAACAATTTACTTGACTAAAATTTTATTGATTATTTTCTCCTAATTTTTTAGAAAATTTATATTGAGAAATAAATTTATATTTACATATTTCACAATGTATTTAATAATATTCACATTCGCTAATTTAATTATTAGGTTATAACGGTTGTCTTAAAAATAATATTATTTCAATGTTCATTTAAGCTCGATGTTTCATGTCTTGTCTGTTTTCTAGAATAGCTTCATTTTTTTTAATCCCAGGGTGTTACATTTAAGTTATTATTAAATGTACATTGAAACTATATTATGTCAAATGGTTATCACTCAAGATGTTATGATATTTCTTTTATCCTCATGTTTTTTATTTATTCTTATGAACTCATCCGTGATGAAGTGTTCATTCTTCACTTACTAGGGGTTTGAGCTAACCCCTTTCTAGATTTTTCATTACCTAGGTTTTGATGATGATTATTACAAATTTGATAGTCTAAAATATAGTTTATTGCGGTTAATTTAAAGGAAAAAGACAACTAGTTTTTTAAAATAAGTTTATTATGTAGCCAATCTCTAAAGAAACTGAACATATTGATTCTTGGAATGTTATTATTTTTGTAATGTAATGTTATAAATAATGTAAAAGATGTTAAATAAAGGCATGTCCCAATTTTGTCTCTATAGTCTAGTTTCATAGTTTTTGGTAAATTTAATGAATTCTTTTACATTATTCTTATATAATTTTGAAATTAAATTTTCATTCATTCATTAATGTTCCTTATTTATTTTGTAATTATTTTTCACGAAATATTTTCCTGAAAATAGAATCAATTTCAGGTCACAAATATATTTTGATCATAAAAACATAATAATAATTTATAAAAACTACCATAAAATTCTATTTCATATTTTATCTTAGTAGATAATTTTATAATAATTAGGTTACTAATGTACAATACAATTAAATACACACACACATATGTAGTATTGAAGGATTGGTCATAGCCCCCTAAGGAATATCCCATCCAACCAACCATTTTTTGTTATAAAGAGTGGAATGAAAGCCTAGTATGATTGAAAGATGATTATATTTCCCAAAGGTCTTGTGCTTTGTTAGTGTTGAATTAGGTCTACCCCTATCCTTGCGTTATACTACCTACCTCAGCATGTCAGTATCAACTAGTAGGACCATAATCCCATGTCACTCCATGTGCCATCTCTTTCCTGCATCACCACCTATAAATCTCACTCACAGGATACCAAGAATTGAACCCTAATCTCTCGGATGAGTATGTTAGAAGTGAGCACCACTCAACCATATCTCAGGCCATTACAAATAATTTATGTTACAAATAAAATAGAAATATATAAATTTGATAGTAATATGTGTGTGTGGTAATTATTTATATACACATAAGTGTAAAAATATGTAATAATCAAATACAAACACACACACTTGTAAGGATATATATATATATATATATATAACCACATTATCACATGTGTATGTATATATATAATTATATATATAACATATACCTGAAATATATATATATATAAACATATATAAAATTTCTTATAATATATAAATAAATTAATTTTATATAATCGGATTTGTGTATATATGGATCAAATTAAAATATAGACATATATACTCAGAACACTCACAAACAAAATTATTCGACAACCAAAGTTGAGTTATGATAAACATACCACATGTTTTATGGCAGAATCATTGGTGGAAAAAACTAAATTCACTCTTTTTTTAGAAAAGTGGTGACATGAATTGGACACCTAATTCATGTCCCAAATAATTTATTATGTCCAAAATCCAATACATACATGAAGTGTAAATACCTGACACCGGTAGGGATTGATGGAGAAACAAACTAGGATTAAAGATAAATACAAGACGAAGAACCACTTTCAGCATGTGCCATCATGTTGATGCATACAGTCCCAAAACATCTATGAAGAGATGTTGCAAAAGAGATACAGTACCTTAGAGAGCAGCAATAGGCTAAATCCAAAATTTCTTTAAACCATATGTTCCTCATAAAATCAACTATCATGTAATCCAATTCCTCTGATGTGTTACACTATGAGAAGTATGCAGCCAAATAAGTGTCAAAAAGTGACAGTCAAAAGAGCTCCATCGTATTTTGAGCAACTATCAAACATTACCAAAGGGTGGAATTTCTCTAAAAGCTCCTATACATCCCTCTCAAGCAATATTCTGGTAACAAACAAAATAACGTTGAAAAAAATGTGGGTAAATATAATATGTGTCTTCACACATAGAAATTTCCTCATGACAATATGGGTGGAGTAAGCCAAAACTAGAGTTTAATATATTACGATTATCTCGTGTAAGCTCAGTACCACTACTGATTAGAGAGAAATTAATATCCATTGTACAACAACAACAAAACAAAGACACTCAGAGATGCATCAGATCGGTCTTCAGCAAAAAAAATGAACAAGCAGGCTTGGAGTAGCAGCACTCAAAAGGGGGGAGCCACATAAATCCTTAAAGGTCTGTAAAAAATAGTTGGAAATAGGGGTCGCAAGTCCAAAACACCCAAATTCTATGACTCGTAGTGACAAAACCAGTGACCATGAAACTAAAAGTAAACAGGAAGACTCCAATACAAGTTATGTCCCTAAAGATGAAATTATGATTCTTCTTGTATTCATCAACCGTCCTTATCAAAATGAGTTTTATGGATTCAACTATGTTTCAGAATATATCACATGATGGACATATTTCTAGGGCTTTATCTCATCTTGTTCATCCATCCATGCACCAAGTTCCTCACTGAAAACCTCCTCAATACAATAGGCATCTTTGTATATAGTATCATTGTCTATATCATATTCCTCCTCTTCATCAAATAATGTAATAGGTTCCACCGGATGTTTGGGAGGATCGGTATCCTTCCTAGAGCTTGAAGGGATATTGTGACTATTGTTCTTTCCATGTCATAGTAGTCTTTGTGTTTCCTATTCTTCTTGGGATTAGGTGAAATGATTCCACCCGCATCCACCATCAGTTTTTTTCATTTCCTGGCACTTCATTTGAGTTAGTCTTCTGCAATTTGATCTGATGGGTTATCTTTCTCTATAATAGAGTTATCAAAGAGATCTCCTTTTTTTTGTCCTTTGTGTCATATAGATCTAGCTGATTCCCTTGATCCATCTCCATGGAAATAGGGGTAGTGTTGTCTCTAGTGATAGAAATAACATCCTCCAAGATGCCAGACATTGCTTAATTTTTAGTAGGATGTGAAATATTGACTAAAATTATTTGTACTTAGAACATTGTGTATTTCTCAGAACTTATCGCTTTTACTAAGAAAATTTCCTATTCTGAACAATTGTTTTTTTGTTGAGATAGGGTGTACCTTTCTCTGTGTTAAACAAGTACATGTAAAGGTGAATCATGTAGAAAAAATATGTATGATTTAGGATCCCATAAAGAATTGAACTCACAATATTTGGTCTATGGAGGATAAACTTCACCACTCAACCTTAACAGCTCATTCATTATTATATATAATTTATATACACTCAAACCATCACATATACACGTATTATACAAATTTTGAATTAATATGTAAAGACCCGTAAAATTCAAGGTAAATTTTTTCTTAATTTTCTTTGAGATTTTACAAGAACGCAGTTTCATACAGCACTTGATTCTGAGGCCCGGTGTGCCCGGAATTTCTATCCTAAGTTTAGCTTGGGTACGTTCAGTGAACGAACGAGCGTGAATTTCTAACTTTTCAACCAGCACTCTGAATCGAATTCTGAGGGCACCGATGGAATCGTAGCGCCGGTAATTTCTTAGGAATGCCTTTTCTGGAGTTGCGTTCACTCGTTATGAATTGTTTAAATTTGTGGATTAAGTGTTAGTGAAATAAAATTTTCATTAAGAATTTTATTTCCCTTTCCATGAGTTAGAACCTAATTGTAGGAGATAGGGCGGGACCCACTATTTTTTAGTTTTTCTTGAGTGGATTAAAGGTGAGGTGGGGCCCACACGAGCCCCCACCTTTTCAAATCCCTTAACTCCCTAACTCCTCTTAACCCCCCACTTAAGTTGTGTAACTCTTATAACTTTTTAACTTCCCATTAATTGGGTGACTTTACCTCTACTCTCATTAAGTATGCCAACACCCAATTCAATTATTTAATTTAAGTTTTGAATTTTTGAATTGTGTCTTTAGTAAATAAAATAAGGGTGAGCCTTATTTTATTTTGGTTGGATGTTGTGTGTGGACAATTGAGGAGAGAGCTCTTCATCTTCATCACGAAGAACACCAAGACTTCGATGGATAACACCGTCACCGTAAGAAGAGATCGACGTGCCATCTCTTCTCCTCTTTACAGCCGGTGTGTTTCCGAAGATCGATGATTCACCCTCTTTAGATCTTTTTCCCATGTCAAAGAAAAGGAGACACCACTTCCTCCTCGAGCGTTGTCCATCAACTTACGGAGCATCACCTCGCGACGTCTTTTTCCGCAACGGAAACTCCGTTCAAGCAATGCTCGAGGTAGGGGATTTATTTTATTTAATTATCTTCGTTCGTGAATTTTTACTTTGTCGTCCTTCGTGAATTTATGACCAGTTGCTATAGATTAACGACAGGGGGCCGGACCGCACAAACATGGCCGACCCTCCTCCAATTTGAAAGTTGTTTCTAATATGGTTGGGACGGAATGGCGTGGTGCCGTTGCACCACGCGGGATCGTACGTCAAGTAATGTGCGGCGCCGTCGCACCGCGCCGTGAAGTTGAATAAGGACGCGACGCCATCGCACCGCGTCGAAGAAAACCGAAGACACCGCGGCCGGAGCGGGTCCGCGGTGGAGGGGCGCGGTGCCATCGCACCGCGCCGGACGAGCCTGGCTGCTGCCGGTTCCGGGCCGCGGTGGAGCAGGGTGATCGGCGGTCGGTTCCGGGCCGCCGGTGTCGATGAATGAGGAAGGACCGGTCGTCGCCGGTCCTTGTTGGTAGAACCGGCCCGTTGGTGCGGGCCGGCCAGACAAAATGGATACCGGGGGAATTAATTCCCCCGGCTGTCCAAGCAAGCGACCCCATTAATGGGGCCGCGGTTACAGGGAAACTGGGGGGCAGCGCCTCCCCCCCCCCCCCCCGGCGAGTCGGAACTGCTCGGCCGTTTGGCCGAGCCAGCTGGTGTCTTGCGCCAGTGCGCCAGGCCGGGCCGACCAAGACCCGGGTCGGTCGACCCGGTTCGAGCCGACCGGGGGGGGGGGGGGTCTCGGGCCGGGTCGGTCCGGGCCCGAAACCCCCGTTTTCAGACCATATTCAGTCTTTTGCCCATAACATGGGCTACGGACCTCCAATAGACGCACCGTAAGTTGAGATGCGATACTTGGATCGGGACGGTCGATTCGGTATATCGCACTCAAGTTTTTGTAATACTTTTGGTTCGGCCGGGTTGGTTCGTACACGAAACCAACCGGGGCCTCGGAGCGGAAACACTCATATCTTGATCTTCGGACGTCCGATTGACGTGCCGTCGGTTTTGTTGAATTCCTCTAAGTGAGACAGATCTTTTGGCTTACTCCTCCCGATGTTTGGACACAGGTGGAGTACGGTCGGGTTGGTTTTTCCTTAAAAACCAACCGGGCCCCTGGGACGAAAAAGCCAATAACTCTCAGACCGGATGTCCGATTGACGCGCCGTCTGCGACGTTGAGTTCCTATTTATGATACGGAACTTTTGGATACATCAACTCTGGACTATGTGTTAGTTGATGTATCAGCCTCTCGGCTCGTGGAGCAGACCCTCCCGAACGAGCTTGCTGTGTGCGGGAACCCTAGAGCTGGCTGCGACTGCTACTATGACGACGACGACTGTACAGAGATCCTCAGTGGATTCGACGGTGACGACTACAACACTCAGCGATCCTACGTGGATCAGTGCTACCAATCCTGTGTGGGTACGATCCTGTGTGGGTCAGCGCTCAGCGGTTCTGTGTGAGCCAGTGCCTACAGATCCTGTGTGGGTCTGATCCTGTGTGGGTCATTGCAGGGGTTGGTTTCCTATCGATCCTTTGTGGCTCATTGCAGGGGTTAGTACCTATCGATCCTTTGTGGGTCCGACGACTTAGATGGATCAGTGATCATCTCTATCGTCTTTCGAAGAAGTATACCTATGTGAGATGAATCCTGTTTTTCATTCCTTTGTGGATTGTGTTGTTCTATCCTGTGTGGATTTAAGTTTTGCTTTCTTGTGTGGACTGGGTTTTACTTGGGCTCGGATGTTGGAGCCAAATGAGAATTGATGACTTAGGTATATGTATGGGCATATACCTAAGCTGTGTCGAATGTTACTTCGTGATTGTATCTTTCCTTTGTGATTTATCCTTTCTGGATTCTGGGAGACCTTCAGGGGTCTCGGGGTCCCTACTGAGTAGCTTATACTCACCCCTGCATGGGCTATGCCTGCACTACGTTGTGTTGGTTGCAGACGACGGACAGTGCTGATCGTGGTGGAGGCCTGCGGAGCAGGACGGTACGTGGATTTGGACCACTAGGCGGGACGTAATCGGAGCGGTAGGCTGGACCCGAGGAGCAGTGGAGGCTTTTCGTACCCACCCTTCAGGTGGGATTTCTAGCGTACAGCTCGACGTTGCGGATTTACTTTTCAGTTTTTGTTTTCCCTTTCCAGTTGTACTTTACTTTCAGTTTGGGTTTGTATACTGGCCCACTTACTTTCAGCACAGCTTGTTTCAGTTTTACTTAGTTTTTTACTTCTGCTTGTACTCTGTAGTGTATGTTTACTTTTATAAAGGCAATTCATTCCCTATTATCAGGATTTATGCCTTTGGTGCTAGTCGCCAGCCCCTGGCCTATGGAAGGCGGGCTTAGGGTAGTCACGGCATGGTCCCCGAGGACGGGTCATGACAAATTGGTATCAGAGGAGTTCGGTTCTACTACAAACTCTGATCTTTTTCTATGCGAATCAATAGTGTTTAGCGTATTAGGTGTTGTTATCAGTCCAGGGAGTCCAGTGTTGGTGCGGCGGCCGATGTATCCGTACACCCGTAGCCTAACTTCTGATTTCCGACGTAATGCACGAAAACATTGATTGCATGTGTTTTTCAAGTTTTCTTTTTGATTACTTTATATCATCTCACTAGGTATATTGTTCTGACCGTGGCACACCTGTTCCCTTTTCAGGATGGCCCCACGACGACAGGCACAGCTCCAGGCAGCATAGGCCTACAACCACAGTGTGCCTGAGATGATTTGAGGTACTATCTATGTCAATTCCACCCTTGATGTAGTACTTATAGACACAAGAGCGAGTCATTCCTTCATAGCCGCTGCCCTTGTTCGGAGCTCGGAGATTCCGACAGAGCTATTGGCTTGATCCTTATGGCTAGAGTCTCCTACCGGAGCAGACTCAACGATTACGCACTGCTGTCGGCAGTGTGAGTTACTCTAGGAGGTGAGAGCTTCGACTGGGATCTTCTTGTAGCAGCGTCGAGGCCTTACGACGTTATCATGAGCATGGATTGGTTGTCTACGGTCCATGCACAGATTGACTGTATTAGGCACAAGGTGCGATGTGTACGCACCGACGGGAGCAGGTTTACCTTCACCGGCGAGAAGGGAGCCTTCACAGCACAGGATGGACTTCCGCAGAGGAGAGGATAGCCCACCACTCATCAGTTGGCTAGCCTCATCCTAGGAGCAGTTGACGTGCGGAGTCCTAGTTTTCCTGCAGTGGTGGATTAGTATCCGGACGTCTTTCCTGAAGACGTTCCAGGGCTACCTCCTCGTAGAGAGGCAGACTTTTATATTGACATGTACCCTGGGACAGCCCCGATATCGACTCCAGCATATCCGATGGCCCCCGTTGAGCTTCGAGAGCTACAGGTACAGTTGGAGGACTTGCAGGGCAAGGGGTTCATCCGACCCAGTGTTTCACCCTGGTCTTCCTCGATTTTGTTCGCCAAGAAGGCGGATGGGATCATGTGACTTTGTGTTGACTATCTTCGCCTGAACCAGGTGACAGTGAGTAACAAGTATCCGCTACCGAGGATTGATGACCTCTTCGATCAGCTCAAGGGAGCATGGTGATTCTCAAAGATAGACCTCAGGTCAGGCTACAATCAGCTCAGAGTTTGAGACGAGGACGTGCAGAAGATGGCCTTCAGATGTTGGTATGGACACTATGAGTTCTTGGTTATTCCATTCGGCGTAACCAATGCTCCAGCAGTGTTCATGGCCCTCATGAGCAGGATCATTCAGCCATACCTCGATCGATTTGTTTCGGTCTTCATCGACGACATTTTGATTTACTCGACGACTGAGGAGGAGCACGCCTACCACTTGCGGGTTATACTAGACACACTCTGAGAGCATCAGCTTTATGGCAAGCTCTCGAAGTGTTAGTTCTGGATACGTGAGGTCCACTTCTTGGGACACGTCTTCTCTGAGGTGGGAGTTGCAGTGGATCCTGCAAAGATCAAGGTAGTGCTATCTTGGGAGCTACCCAGGAGCGTGACGGAGGTGCAGAGTTTCTTGGGACTAGCTGGATACTACCAAAGATTCGTTCCAAACTTCTACAGAGTTACGGCACCACTCTCAGCTTTGACGAAGAAGGGTAAACCCTTTGTATGGTCAGACAGATGTCAGCAGAGCTTCCAGGAGCTGAGACAGAGATTGACCAGCGCACTTATCTTGAGGTTACCTGAGGAAGGAGTTGGGTACGTAGTCTACTGCAATGCATCAGGGACCGGACTTGGATGTGTCCTGATGCAATAGCGGGCCTTGATCACCTATAGATCACGTTAGTTGAGGCCGCATGAGCAGAACTACGCTACCCATGATCTGGAGTTAGCAGCAGTGGTCTTCGCCTTGAAGACTTGGCGACAATACCTGATGGGCGAGCGCCTTACAGTATTTTCTGACCATTAGAGTCTCAGATACATCTTCTCTCAGAATGATCTGAATCAGAGACAGTGGCGATGGCTCGAGTTCCTCAAGGACTATGACTTTGAGATAGTTTATACTCCTGGGAAGGGGAATGTCATAGTCGATGCCCCCAGCAGGAGGACGGACATTCAGCTACTTGAGGAGGCGACAGAGCATCTAGCCTCTTTGCAGATATCCTTCGTGGATAGATATGAAGTAGCCTTTCTCCAGTCTCTCACAGTCACTCCTCCACTACTACAGCGGGTCAGAGAGGCACAACGTGGGGACACTGACTGTGAGACGCGGCGTGCACAGATATCCTCCGGACAGGCACCTGATGGTTTCTCCTTTGGAGGAGAGCATGACATCCTTTTCATAGGACGTACCTTGGTACCAGTTGATTTACGGGAGGAGGTTCAGAGAGAGTTTCACACTTCTCCTTTGGTGGTACATCCTTGATTGGCAAAGATGTACCAAGATCTCAGACGACAGCACTGGTGTCCAGGCATGAAGAAGGCTGTGGCGGAGTTCGTTTCTCAATGCCTCACCTGCCAGTAGGTGAAGGCAGAGCATCAGGTACCAGCAGGATTGGTATAGCCCTTGGAGGTCCCGGAGTGGAAGTGGGACGAGATATCTATTGACTTCATGACTGGAATTCCATGCACTTCCAGAGGTCAAGACTCCATTTGGGTGATTGTCGACCGACTCACCAACTCGGCTCACTTCTTACCCATCAGAGAGCAGGGCTCAGTGGAGAGCTTGGGACATCTCTACATTCAAGAGATTGTATGGCTTCACGGTGTGCCAACATCTATCGTCTCCGATCGAGATGCTCGCTTTACTTACCGGCTTTGGAAGGGGTTGCAGGAGGCGTTCGGGACACAGCTACGTCTGAGCACATCCTTTCACCCTCAGACGGATGGTTAGACAGAGAGGACCATTCAGACTCTTGAGGACATGCTTCGTGCATGTATCCTCGACTTTGGTCGTAGCTGGGAGGACCACCTACACTTGGTGGAGTTTGCATACAACAACAGTTACCACTCCACCATCGGGATGGCACCATACGAGGTGTTGTACAGCCGAACTTGCAGATCTCCTTTGTGCTGGACAGACCCCCGGAAGTCAGCACTTGTGGAACCAGAGATGGTCCAGGCATCGACAAAGAAGGTCCAGGTCATCCAGGAGTAGATGAGGACAGCTCAGAGCCGGTAGAAGTCTTATGCTGACAGGAGGAGGAGGCCACTAGAGTTCGAGGATGGTGACCACGTTTTCTTGCGTGTCTCTCCTCGACATGGATTACAGAGATTTGGACGAGGCGGCAAGTTGTCTCCACGCTTCATCGGACCCTTCTAGGTCCTCAGTAAGATTGGCGAGTTGGCTTATCACCTGGGTCTACCACCTCAGTTGCACCGGGTGCACGACGTCTTCCATGTATCTCAGTTGAGGAGATATGTGCACGACCCGATGCATATCATTGACCATGGGGAGCTTGATGTTGATGATGGGGTGACTTTTGCGGAGGTCCCGGTGGAGATCGAGGATCGACAGGAGCGGGTCCTATGTGGACAGTTGATTCCTCTAGTGCGCATCAGATGGCAGCACGGGAACCTCCAGGAGAGCACTTGGGAGAGGGAGGCTCGGATCCGTGCTCAGTACCCTCATTTGTTTCTCTAGCTTATGATGTATCTTTACGGGGACGTAAATCCCTGAGGTGGGAGTAATGTAAAGACCCGTAAAATTCAAGGGAAATTTTTTCTTAATTTTCTTTGGGATTTTACAAGAACGCAGTTTCATACGGCACTTGATTCCGAGGCCCGGTGTGCCCGGAATTTCTATCTGAATTTTAGCTCGGGTACGTTCAGTGAACGAATGAGTGTGAATTTCAAACTTTTGAACCAGTGCTCGGAATCGACTTCTGAGGGCGCTGATGGAACCTTAGCGCCGGTAATTGCTTAGCAACGCCTTTTATGGAGTTGCGTTTGCTTGTTATGAATTGTTTAAATTTGTGGATTAAGTGTTAGTGAAATAAAATTTTTGTTAAGAATTTTATTTCCCTTTCCATGAGTTAGAACCTAAGTGTAGGAGTTAGGGTGGGACCCACTGTTTGTTAGCTTTTCTTGAGTGGATTAAAGGTGAGGTGGGGCCCACACGAGCCCCCACCTTTTCAAATCCCTTAACTCCCTACCACCTCTTAACCCCCCACTTAAGTTGTGTAACTCTTATAACTTTTTAACTTCCCTATAATTGGGTGACTTTACCTCTCCTCTCATTAAGTATGACAACACCCAATTCAATTATTTAATTTAAGTTTTGAATTTTTGAATTGTGGCTTAAGTAAATAAAATAAGGGTGAGCCTTATTTTATTTTGGTTGGATGTTGTGTGTGGACAATTGAGGAGAGAGCTCTTCATCTTCATCACGAAGAACACCAAGACTTCGACGAAGAACGTCATCACCGTAAGAAGAGATCGACATGTCTTCTCTTCTCCTCTTCGCAGCTGGTGTGTTTCTGAAGATCGACGATGCACCCTCTTTCGATATTCTTCCCGTGTCAATGAAAAGGAGATGCCACTTCCTCCTCGGGCGTTCTGCATCAACTTACGGAGCTTCACCTCGCGACATCTTTTTCCACGACGGAAACCCCGTTCAAGCCATGCTCGATGTAGGGGATTTATTTTCTTTAATTATTTTCATTTGTGAATTTCTAATTTGTCGTCCTTCGTGAATTTACGACCTGTTGCTATCGATTAACGAGAGGGGGCCGGACCACACAAACATGGCCGACCCTCCTCCAATTTGAATGTTGTTTCTAATATGGTTGGGACGGAATGGCATGGTGCCATCGCACCATGCGGGATCATACGGAAAGTAATGCGCGGCGCCGTCGCGCCGCGCCGTGAAGTTGAACAAGGACGCGATGTCGTCGCGCTGCGTCGAAGAAAACCGAAGACACCGCGACCGGAGCGGGGCCGCGGCGGAGGGGCGCGGTGCCGTCGCACTGCGCCGGACGAGCCAGGCCGCGGCCGGTTCTGGGCCCAGGCAGAGCAGGGTGACCGGCGGCCGGTTCCGGGCCACCGGTGTTGGCGAAAGAGGAAGGACCGGTCGTCGCCGGTCCTTGTTGGCAGAACCGGCCAGCTGGTGCAGGCCGGCCGGAAAAAAGGGAAACCGGGGGAATTAATTCCCCCAGCAGCCAAGCAAGCGGCCCCATTAATGGGGTCACGGTTGTAGGGAAACCGAGGGGCAGTGCCTCCTCCCCCCCCCCCCCCCCCCCGCGAGCCGGAACAGCTCGGCCGTTTGGCCGAGCCAGCTGGCGCCGCGCGCCAGCACGCCGGGTCGCCGGCTGGGCCGGGTCTCGCCCAACCGGGCCAGGACGCATCAGGTCGGGCCGGGCCCAGTCAGGCCGAACCGACCCGGACCCGGGTCGGTCGACCCGGTTTGGGCCGACCAGGGTGGTCTCGGGCCTGGTCGGTCCGGGCCCGACACCCCCATTTTCAGACCATCTTCGGTCTTTTGCCCATAACTTGGGCTATAGACTTCCGATCGACGCACCATCAGTTTCGATGCGATCCTTGGATAGGGACGGTCGATTCGGTATATCGCACTCATGTTTTCGGAATACTTTGAGTTCGGCCAGGTTGGTTCGTACACGAAACCAACCGGGCCCTCAGAGCGGAAACGCTCATATCTTGAGCTTCGGACGTCTGATTGACGTGCCGTCGGTTTTGTTGAATTACACTAAGTGAGATGGATCTTTTGGCTTACTCCACCCGAGGTTTGGACGCAGGTGGAGTACGGTCGGGTTGGTAAACCCTTAAAAACCAACTGGGCCCCTGGGATGAAAAATCTAATAACTCTCAGACCGGGCGTCCGATTGACGCGCCGTCTGCGACGTTGAGTTCCTGTTGACGATACGAAACTTTTGGATACATCAACTATAGACTATGTGTCAGTTGATGTATCAGCCTCGCGGCTCGTGGAGCGGACCCTCCCGAATAAGCTTGCTGTGTGCGGGAACCCTAGAGCTGGCTGCGACTGCTACTGTGACGACGACGACTGTACAGAGATCCTCAGTGGATTCGACAGCAACGACTACATCACTCAGCGATCCTACGTGGATCAGTGCTACCGATCCTGTGTGGGTCCGATCATGTGTGGGTCAGCACTCAGCGGTTCTGTGTGAGCCAGCACCTACAGATCCTGTGTGGGTCCGATCCTGTGTGGGTCATTACCAGGGTTAGTTTCCTATCGATCCTTTGTGGCTCATTGAGGGGGTTACTAAATATCGATCCTTTGTGGGTCCGACGACTTAGATGGATTAGTGATCATCTCTATAGACTTTCGAAGAAGTATACTTGTGTGAGCTGAATCCTGTTTTTCTTTACTTTGTGGATTGTGTTGTGCTATCCTGTGTGGATTTATGTTTTTCTTTCCTGTGTGGACTGGGTTGTACTTGGGCTCGGATGTTGGAGCCTAACGAGAATTGATGACTTAGGTATATATATGGGCATTTACCTAAGTTGTTTCAAATGTTACTTCGTGATTGTATCTTTCTTTTGTGGTTTATCCTTTGTGGATTTTGGGAGACCTTCGGGGGTCTCAGGGTCCCTACTGAGTAGCTTATACTCACCCTTGTACGGGCTATGCCCGCACTACGTTGTGTTGCTTGCAGACGACGGACAGTGCTGATCGTGGTGGAGGCCTGCGGAGGAGGACGGTACCTGGAGGTGGACCACTGGGCGGGACGTACTCGGAGCGGTAGGCTGGACCCGAGGAGCTGTGGAGGCTTTCTGTACCCACCCTTCATGTGGGATTTCCAGTGGATAGATCAACGTTGCGGCTTTACTTTTCAGTTGTTGTTTTCCCTTTCCAGATGTACTTTACTTTCAGTTTGGGTTTGTATACTGGCCCACTTACTTTCATCACAGCTTGTTTCAGTTTTACTTAGTGTTTTACTTCCGCTTGTACTCTGTGGTGTATGTTTACTTTTATGAAGGCAATGTCTTCCCTGTTATCGGGATTTATGCCTTTGGTGCTAGTCGCCAGCCCCTGGCCTATGGAAGGCGGGCTTGGGGTAGTCACGGCACGGGCCCCGAGGACGGGTCGTGACATTATATATTTATAAAAATATATAATAATTTTAGTTAGTCATTTAATATATATTCTTATATGTATATATACCTTCAACTATTTTTTTAAATTTATTATATTTATTTTTTGAATTTTAATTTTCTTTTCAAATATTAATTACACGCACACAATATTAATATATGTTAAAAAATGAACACACAGAATAATAAATTAGTTAATTAATTAATTTAATTATTTATACTAATATATGAAATATGAAATATAATTCATATAAATAATATATTTATTGGTACACACAAAATACATAAATAATATTTATTTAAAAATATTTTATTTTTAATTTTCATTTGAATTTACATATGCATGCATGTATGCATATGCATGTATATGAATATATATATAGTTTAAATGAATTTATTTTAATTTTTTAAATTTAAATCTAAATATGAATTTAATATAAATTATAATTTTTTATATTAATATACTTATTTATATATTCATTTTTTTAAATTATGATATTTATTTTAAATTTCAACTTATTATGTATATTTTTATATCAATATATTCCAAATTAAAATTATATTTTAAAATTGATATATACATAAAAATTTATTTAAATAATAAAAATATTGATTTTATAAATTTATACTATAAATTATATCAAAGTATATAAAGTTTATAATATATAGTAATATGTATGTTAATTAGTTTTAATCACCTAGATTATGCTCTGATTATAGACTGTGTGGCATTGTTTGAATTATGGGGTGGTAATGCTCATTCAGGTATGATATAAAAAAACAACCATGATAATGAAGACTAAAATAATAATATAAAAATCTAAAAGTAACCAAAAAATATATAAAAACAAAATTAATTAAATATTTATTAGATTCTATAAATATTTTCAATTTTTTACTTTCTAGAAAGTCGATTCCAAATAATAATATAAAATTCATTTTGTGGTTGTTTTTAAAATAACAAACATCTAATGGTAAAAATGAAATTATAATTAAATAATTATATTATATTATATATATTTTTATGATAAAAATTATCCCTTACTTTTATAGAGATGTAAATTAATAGAAAAACAAGAAAGAATCCATTTTAAAAATTTATGGTCACTATAAAATATAAATTTTTGGGGTGCAAGGGAAATTTGTTCTATAAATACCTATAGTTACAAAAATTAAACAACTTAGGAAGTAGATATTAGTGATTATTAAAAAGAAAACAAGGAAAAAAAAATCTCAAATATCGAAATTTACACCTGTTATTTTATTCATTCCTTGGGAACTGATATAATCTACCACTCAAAAGATAACCATACCCATGAATGCTCTTCTGTATTAGTGTTCATCAAATTATATTGAAATTTTGAACTATAAAAACCTATACTTTTTGGCACATTAATCAAGTGAAATTCAAAATTTCAATGAAATTCGATGTTTATATTTTTTCCTTTTTCTATCTTTTTTAATTTTGTAAATTTGGTGATTATTTATTAACTACTATACAGTGACCTAAGTTTTTAGTTGGTTGAGATTTTTTCCATTTATAGAAACCTCGGATTTTCATACATAGATGTCACATTTTTTATATTGATACTCAATACATTTTATAAACAAATACCCAAGGATCTTAATGGTATATCTTTGGATATTTGAAACACAATCATCTTATTTTGTGAAAGATCTTTTACATCTCCCACAATGATCTTATCACATAGTACTCCTCTTAGGAATAACCAACCTTAATCATTATTCATAACTTGGGGAAGGAAACATAATAAAGGGTGATCTAATTTTCTCAGTAAGGGTGAACATAGGAGATATCAATCTATGATCATATAAAAACAAAAGATAAGTATAATGTTATGTGATCATAAACATAACTTGTGAAGTTCCTACCCAACCTTTCATTGATCATAAACATGAGTCGGGGAATAAAACATCATCATTTCAGAAAACATGGTACATAAGAGTGAGAAATAAACATAAATCAATCATGAACCATAATATCATGTGATAAAAGTGTGGAATCATCATTAATATTGAAAACTATTTCAAATGTCAAGTTTAAATTCCAAGACCATTAACATAGTGGATCAGGACTCATTATATGTTTCCTATTTTGGATCAGGATTTACCTATTTCCCATAGTGGATCCGGACATACCTGTTTCCCATACGGAATTAGGACTCTTCTATTTCCTAAAGTAGACCAATCCTATTGACTCGGTTCCCATTATAATATCATGATATATAAATCTATACCCAACTCATTGGAGTGAGTTATAGGTCCCATCCTTCACATAATTAAAATTATGCATACATGTTCCACAAGATCATAAAACATTAAAGATATCATAACCCTTGAAAATAAATTTGTTTCATAAAAACTTCATCATTTAATGACCTGTAGAAAATAAATATATTTCATAATAATTTCATCATAGCATAACCCCTGAAAAAAAGAAGTGGGTTTCATAAACATTTTATCATAGTATTACCTGATGAAGAAAAGGAGTTTTCATAATAATATTATCATGGTATAAACCAAGTAATATAAATTTATTTCATAAATATATTTTCATCATAATTGTAAACCATTTAGAGAAATAATATTGATGGTATCCTAGGATCGCATCCTTAGAAAATCATATGTAACATCAAAGAATTTCTTCTTAGATAGAAAATAATTTTGAAAGAACAGTTGGTAAATTTTATGATGAAATGGAGATTCTATTTTAAAATAATTTTTAAAACATAAAACATTTTAAAAAATATTTTCATTGAAACTGAACTTGAAAACTTGTTAAAGGATATATAAAAATCATTTAAAACATTTTTTCAGGGAAATAAACTTCTTTTAAAAATCACCTTTTTAAAATTAAAAATTCATTAAATATTTTTGAAATTCTTTTCTTTGGAAATATAAATGTAAAATTATAGAGGGATATTTAAAAAAATTATTGTTCATTATGGTGGATAATAACAGTCAGGTTGTACACTTTAAAACCAAAGTTTCTTTCACAGTTTTGGTAAAATCTAAACAAACATTGTTTGAAAAACAACTTGATGATTCCATTACTTGTTTTGTGTAAAAATTCAAAGATAGATAAAATTATCTTTAAATATTAATATGTATAATTTTAAAAACATTTTTTTAAAACATGTTTTTGGAAGAAAAAATATTTTCGATCAAAGAGATAAATATATCAATTTTCTTTAAAAATAATATTTTAAAATCTTGAGTACCTAAAGAGAGGAAAATGATGGTAAACATGTATTATAAATAAATATATATAGGATAGAAATGTTCATGAGCTTCTTGAGATATGGTTCGTAATATTTTATCATCAGAAGGATAAAGAAAAAAATCCCAATAAACAATGAGATTGTATAATATAACCCATACCACTTTGGTAACATTGAATTGTAAGTACAATGAATGTATAAAATTAAATTAAAAATATAATATCATGAAAATAGGTATATTATAAATATGGAATATCAAAGGGGTTTTTATATACACCTCATTGAAGAAGTTAGGTGAATAAGATAACTTATGTCCCAAAGAAGGAAATTTGTGACAAACAATCCCTTACCGCTTTGTTAACTTTTTAACCATAAAACCCATGTAACAAGGAACATGTGATATCATGATTCTAGAAGCCTAAAAATATCATAAATATCATATATAAACAGTAAATCTATCATTATATCTATCTTTTAGATATGGATTTGGAAAAAAAATTGCATTCGTCTATGAGGCAGTAGTCCATTGTAAATCTGAATGAAGATTTTATAATGTATTTAAAAGAAGAGGATTGGGATTTAGGTTAAGACATTAACATAATAACATCTAGGTGTATATATTATACATATTTTATTATATCATCGTTGTTTAATTAGAATATAAGTAGGTGGATAAATAAATAAAATAAAATTATTGATTAGGGATGTTACCTCTTCTTCATATAACTTATTCTGGTTTGGGCCAAAATGATTATTAGGTTATATCTTTATAATAACCTCAAAACTAATCTCCCAGATTTAGTATAGAGAAAAAATATTACATTTTTAGCTTTGTTAATTATAAATATAACCCAATTTTCACTATCCAAAATATACAATATCAAATGGGAAATATTAGATCACTTACACTCTCAAAGACATTTTAGGTTTAGTGTTTATGATAATTAGTAAAAAAATTAACATCAAGGATTCATAAAAAAATAGTTCATAAAGCTTAAAATAATCTCACACTATAACTATATTTTTATATTCCATATAATTTCATAATCATCATCGATTTTAAACCCTTCTAGACATAATTTTTTAAATTCCAATCACTGTAACATTTGGAAAATTAAACATAATAAGGATGAGCTCAACTGATCAGTAAGAGTAAATGCAAGCTTTAAAAATTTAGTGTCATCTAGGAGAATAAAAAGTGAATAATTGAATGAATAAATAATCAACTTTCATTATTATAAAAAATTAATATTCATACTAATCAAAACCGAGATCAAAAAACATTTCAACAACGAATAAAACTTTAACCAAGCAAAGAGTTATCAGAATCAGTTATAATGATCCATATGATATCAATCCTGATCATAAGAAACATTATAAACCCATAAAAATAATATATATATATATATATATATATATAATATTGGTATATTAGAAACATTATCATCATATCACTCTTAAAAATGGAATATAAAATATGGCCAAATTCCATCTATAGAGTACCCAGAGCATTAGAGGACTATAGTGGACCTACCGGTCCTCGGTTTATCATGGAACAACCTTTACTTGGTTAATAGAATAACAAAATATCCTTGTTTTATAATGGAACTACACATAATTAGTTTATAATGAAAATACCCATCATTATAAACAATTTACAATAGCATTATCATGAATAAATTATATTTTGGAATTCACTTCATCATAAACTCAATGAAATAACCTTTATTATTTTCCAAACATTATTAACCCCTGGAAAAGAAATGGGTCTGAAAACTATCTCCTTGAAACATGATTAAACTATTGAAAATAAATTTTTTTTATAAAAATTTATTTGACACATGATTAACTTGTGGAAAATAAATGGGTTACAGGACAATATCTTTGAAACATGACTAATGTGTGTAAAAGAAATGGGTTCTATAATAATATCATCAAAGCTTGATTAACTCATGGAAAATAAAAATAATTCATTTAAAACTCATAATATATCCATAAAAATAATAATTATCATATCAACACCACATATCCTCATTGTATTGTAAGTAACATCACGGGTTAATTTCATTAATTAATGGAGATACAATTAAAAAATTATTGAATTTTTATAAGGAAAATAAACTTTCATTTTTGAAATGACTTTTTATAAATAAAAAATTACAAAATATTGTGAAAATAATTTTGTTTACATGAAATTAGAAATATATAAAGTATGTTTCAATAAAAATAAAGGTCATATTGGTGGAAAAATATTTCCATGTTGTAAGCATTAAAAAATAAACATTCTTTATAAACATTTTTTAGAAGTGAGTAACAATTGACCCATTTGGAAAACATTACAAATTTACTTTCTAAAAACATTTAAAATATGGTTGAATAAAATATAAAATAGATTTAGGAAATAATATTTTAAATGAAATTTTTGAAAACATTTTATAAAACAAGGATATGGAAGAGAAATATACTCTATCTAAAAGAAGATAAAAGATCAGTATCACTTAATAACAACTTTCTTGATATTTGTTCAATAAAGAAGGAAGAAAATGGAAATAAAACATGTAAACCACATTTACAACATGATGATAATAAAACATATTTGTTTCTAGAAAATAATATTAAATTATTACCTCTAAAATAAACTTGAATGAAAACAATCCTAAAAGAAAAGAGATTATTACATAATTCATTTTCCACTTTGGTAACTCTTCATTCATAAGCCCCATGAAAGAATAAATTAAAATGATACTGTAAATATCATGAAAAAAAATATATTAATGATATTTAATTTCAAATTTTAAGTATATAAACCTCGTAAAAGGAGGTATGTGTAAAACATCAACATATGTTCCGAAGAAAGAGAATTTTAGACGAATAAACCTTACAAAGATCATATCATGGAATTCAAAATTAATCAATGGACTAATTATGTGTAATAAATGTAAATCATAAAATTATTTTCAGGACAAATAAAATAAAACAACATATATATTAATTTATAGATAACCATATAATGAAAAAGTCAATGGAAAAGAGTTAAAACCCAAAAAAACTGAGTTAGGAAGCCCTTTACCACTTTGTCACATTCAAGAAAAATCACATTAAGAGAAATATTTAAAATTAAAATTTAAAAAACAAATATATATGAATGATTCATGATATTACATGTAAATTAGATATTATATACACCACATAATAAAATAAAGTTTTGAATTTGGAATATGTCGCACAGAAGAAAATGTGATATGAGAAAAACCCCTTACCTCGAGTCTAGTCTTTCCTTGTGTGTCCATTATCTCTTGTATTATAAGATGAAAATATATTATTTAATTTATTAATAAATTTTTTTTGGTTTAATATTTTATACTTAAATTATATATTTTATTTATTTATAGTTTCATTTTTGAATACTTAATTAGTTAAGTCTATGTTGGGTGTCGTGGGAACGTTCAGTTCATTATGTCAAAATGGATTCAGTGTGTTGTCCCTAGTTAAAGTGTTAACTATTTAAATTTATATAGAATAATAATCATGAAATAATTTTCGTATTTATTCCTAAATAATTATTTTAAAACCAATCATGAAAACTATTTATGAAAAATGAACTCTGTTACGATCCTAGAGACGGTTGGTCGTACTTACACATGAGTAGCGTTTCTATTTATCAATGATCATCATTGAAAGAATGTATATTATAATATATAATTAAAAAATGATAATAAAATCATAAATTTAATATTATTTCTTGAAATTTTCTTATAAATATTTTTATATCATTTTGGTGCGGGGGTGATGACAAAAATCACATCGCTTTGTGGAGGTTGTAGTTCATATGTACATGAACAATGTTATCATTTTTTAGTATAAAAAAGAAAATGATGAATTATATTTTAAAAATGAAAAATATGTGATTAATATATTTTTTATTTTATATATATAACATATATTCATTAATATTTTCAATATTACTTTCCATGTATTGTGTTGTTAAAAAAGTAATCGCATTGCTTCGTGAGGTAGTAGAATTTCATACACACGAGCAGTGTTATTGTATCCCCCACGAAATTAAAAGTAATGAAGTAAATATTACTTCATAACTCTATAATTATAAGTATATTAAATATATCATATATATATATATACTTTAAATCCATTATTAAAAAAAGTTATTGTAGATGATGATGAAAAAAAATTACATCAGTTCATGAGGCGGTAGTTTGCTGTATATAGGAATGAAGAGTGCATATGCCTTTTATTGGAAGAAGAGATGGATTTATGTTATTAAATTAATATATTAAAATATCAGTATATAATATATAATTTTTTATTATATGATCATATTTACATAATATTTTTAGGAAGTATAAGAATAAATAAATCAAAAACCCATAGTTAGGAATTTTACCACTTCTCGAACAACCTCTTTAGGATAATACCTAAAGTATTACTAGAATAGATTTATGACCAATAAAAGGATTGTATGATAATTATATAAAATTTTTTAAGTGATTTTGATAGGTATAGGATGAAAAAAATATTTTAAGGTGGGAATAAGAGAGGATAGGGGGTGGACTTTTATAAGTGAGGCGAGTGGCACACTTGTAATTTTTAAAAAGAAAAAGTTTTACCCACATTTTTTAATTGATAAAAAGATTAAAAATGGATTATTCATGAGACTTAGAGATTTTAAAGTATAAATATATCTGTAAATTAGTTTTTAAATAAGTTTTTATGTCATTTTAGCCCTTAATGTTTTAGTTTAACACCCGATAAACCGATTTTCACCTTAATTGTAGTAGTAAATTTTTAATGTTTTCACTATCATTATAGTAAAAAATTAAGTTAAATTATTATAAAATATTAACTATTATAGTTCAAAATATGGGATCCATTTTTCTAAATTCCATTCACATAATAAGAACCATTAAAATTAAAACAAATCCTCTAGACATAATAAAAAAGATGGATTTCAAGAGGTGTATTTTTAAGCAAAAGATTATTTTATTTTAACTATATTATTAATAATAATAATTTTATTAATATCAGTTAATATTTATTTATATGTAATCCAAAAATTTCATTAAAACATTCCTAGTTATTCATTATTTTAATTAATAAAAATAGATAAATAATATGCACATTAAAATAGTTTTAATAAAAATACTGTTTTCAAACCCGAAAACAAACATACACTAAAATCCAATATAAAACCCATTCAAAAGAATTTGAGTGGATTATATAAAAATAAATAAAATATATATTACTTCAATCCATATTAAACACATAAGGGGAATTTTAAATTTTTTATTTTATTGAAAATAAATGACATTTTTACAAAACTATGGGCTTTTTCACTATTTAATAAAAAATCCAAAAAAAATTGAAAAATCCCAAATATTCACCCCAACTAAATTTTGATATTAAAATTTCAAAAATTATGTTAATTTATTAATTATAATATTTTTTCTTGAAAATCAATAAAAATCATTTTTGGAGAAAACTTTTTTTGAAGAATAAAATTACATTACTAAAAATTGATTTATTATTTACTAAAAAAATAAATAATTTATATTGAGTATAAAACATATATATATATATTATAAATTAGTTATTTCTATTCATTCCTTTCAATTTAATGGCGGCCTTATAACAGTTCTATATTCTACTGGTCGTTTAAGCATGGATTTGTGTATCGAATATGCTATTGAACATGGTTTTATTTTCTAAAATATCAGGGTGTTACATACTCCCCCATTTAATAATTGAATCCTTTAAATTTTAACATTATCTCATAAATCATAGGATGGATATTTGAACATATTTTTGTTATAAACCCACATCATAAAAAATTTATAAATAATTCTCTTGATAAAAGAATACAGGACATAAAAAGGTCATTTGGAATGACACATACTCGGTTTCATAAGAGTATTACACAGTTTAAGAGTTAATATTTGGACAATGAATAAAAATTTAAATCCTAAAAAATGATATAGAGTGATATATATCATCAATCATAAATAATGTGAAAGATAAAAATAAATTTAACAACCACACAACCATAAACCAAAGATGTGTGAACAAATTCATTGACATCATCATAAATGATGATAATATGACAAAATTTAATTTTAGGATCCTTTTCCTAGAGTTGCTTAATTAATTTTCCAAATACAATATGAGAATATGGAAATATATTTACTTGATTAGTTGAATTTCATCCATTAATCAATTTATACAACAATCTCATCTTTTTCTCCAAATGATGATTATTCAAGATTAATTTTTAGCCATGCCTAAAGCATTAAAATAATATTTTAAAACAAAATAACCATAAAAGGGATAATAAATCAATTACATCATCCTTTATAGATTAACCAAAAACAAAATGGTTATCACATGGTAATATGTTTACCAAAATGACGAATCCTTCATATGATGAAATAATAAACTAATCTCTAAAGTTCAGTAGTGATACACAAAGTTCAAACTAAATCACTCATAGGTAACCTCAATAATAAAGACTGTTTAACCTCCAAATTTATCTCATTCCTTTTATTAGTCAATCCCAACAATATTTCAATCCTTTTTTTGACATAAAATTAATCACTTATTCATCAAATCATTATTCAATCTCGTGGTTGTCTATGTGATAGAAGTTTTCTTCCCATAATTAACTCAATATACCAAATCATATAATCTCTAAAGGTTAACAATATATTAAAACTTATTTCCACAAACTTTTATTTAAAACTTCACATTAAACCAATCATATACATATACTTCAAACTAAAAAAACACCTCATAAAATGTAATAGTGTGTTAAAAGATGTACTGTGACTACCCCAAGCCTACCCTTCACAGGCTAGGGGCTGGAGACTAGCACCGGAAAGCCGTATCCCTAAAATAGAAAGGAATTGCATTTTAACCTGTACAGACACACAGTCCAAGAACAGAATAAGAAGGAACCATGAAGTTAATTGTTGTAGTAAAAGTGTGTTGAATGTAAAGGGTCCGGAATACAAGCCCAACTGTATGGTACAAGTACAACTGAATAGTAAAAATACAACGGAAAAGTACAAAACAACTCCTAGATCATCCTTTGAGGATCTTACGTGAAAGGGTAGGTACATATCACGATCCGTAGTCCATTTTTCATGTCACACCAAATGGTCCACCTCCGGGAAACATCCAGTTCTGGCTCCCTTAGCCTTGATCAATGATGTCTATCGTCTTCACAAGACACAACAAGGTGCAGGCGTAGACCATTTCGGGGTGAGTATAATGATACTCAGTAGGGACCCCGATACACCTGTAGGTATCCCAATGTTCCACAAAGGAAACCCCACAAAGCAAGACCTCAATCTCAAACAAGAAGTGATAGACATTAACTCTACTTAGGTATATGTCCATACATATACCTAAGTTATCCAGATATAATCATCTCATACATGGGGGAAGAATACCACAAAGGAAACACCATAAAGGTAGAAGTACCACACAAGTATCACCAAGAAGATAGAAGTACCACACAAGTAACACCACAAAGACAACACCACGAAGGTTGAATTATCACATAGGTAACACAAATAAGACATCACTACGAAGGTAGAAGTACTACAGAGGTAACACCATGACGATACAAGCACAACGTAGGTAACACCATGAAGGTAACACCATGAAGTTAGATGTACCACATAGGCAACACCACGAAGATAGAATTACCACATAGGTAACACCATGAAGATAACAGCACGAAGGTAGAAGTACCACATAGGTAACACCATGTAGATAGAAGTACCACATAAGGAACACCACAAAGATAACACCATGAAGGTTGAAGTATCACACAGGTAACACCACGATGATAGAAGTACCACATAGGTAATACCACAAAGATTAAAGACTAATCTCACAATCTGGTATAACTTAAGTACATAAGTATAGATGATTAGTCGTAAGCTAGATCATATTTCTATCTTAAAAAGCACTATTGTTGACCCACACCGGATTGATATGTACTAACCCCTGTAATGATCCACACGGGATCTGGCGCGCCCAGAGTTGATAGGAACTAACCCCCGTAATGACCCATACAGGATATAACCCACACAAGATCAGTATGCGCTGACCCACACAGAATTGCTGAGCTTTGACACACATAGGATCTGACCCACATAGGATCGATATGGGCTGACCCACACAGGATCGATGAGCGCTGACCCACACAAGATTTTATAGACGCTGACCCACATAGGATTGGTGTTCTTTCTTCACGTTATAGCTAGCCATAGGATTCCACGCATCAGGTTCACTCGAGTTTCAAAGAATATTCTCCTTGGGATATCATTCATACCTTGACTGCCACTAAGCTCCACAAAGGAGTAACCTAAAGGAACGCCATGTCGTAAGGGTTCCAACGTGACAGATGGTGCGTCAATTGGATGCCCAGTCTGGGAGTTATAATCGTTTTAGTTCTAGGGGCCCGGTTGGATTCGGGTTCGATCCAACCCATTCGTAATCCAACTATCCCCAAAACTCTTGTTGAGTATACCAAAAGGATTGTCTAGAACCAAGGGTCTTAGCGGCATAGACGGTTCATCAAATGGACGCCTGGATCTCAAGTTATGATCCTTTAAGTAAAACTAGGCTGGGTTGGGTCTCGGTCTGGTCTGACACGGTCTATGTCTGACCCGTTCTGCGTTTGACCCAACTGGTCTAGGTCACATCGGGATCGGCCCGCTGGGCAGCGGTCCGACCCGGCCCACGAGGGGGGCATGGCCTGGCCCGCAAGGGGGAGTAGCCTGGCCCATAAGGAGTGTGGCCTGCTGGGCAGGCAGCCACTGGGCATGTGTGGTTCGGCCTGATGTGGGGTGCAGTCTGAAGGCCCGACCCATGGTGGGGTCTGCCCTAGCCAGCGCGGGGGGTGTGGCCACTAGCCATCCTGAATGTCCAAGAGGTCGTTCGACTTGGGAAACGGCGGTGCCACGTGGGTTCCACCCTGTCACTGCAAAACCTGTGCGGCGTGTTCCCCCTCCACCGTGGTTATGGCTGCAGCCTCTTTCCCATTGGCGGCGCATTGGTCGTGCTACCCTCTTCTTCTGCGTTCGACTGATGTGTCGGTCGCCTCATTCAACTGTCGTGGCTGACAAGCTGTCACCATTTTCTCCACGGTGGCACGTGACAACGCACCGCACTTCCTCTACGTCTAATAGGTGTCGGTTGCTCTGTTTACCATTGTGGCTTAGTTTCGCAGCTTCCTCTTGCGGCACGCGTCAGTGTTCCACCTCCTTTGTAATCGGTCAGTGCCGCTGCATCGGAGATCTTTCACGGTGGGTGCAAGAATAGAAAATTAGTATAGGGTTCAGTCTAGGTTCATTAGGCTTGTGCCCTCCACGTTAGCATGTAATCATGTGGGAGGATCAAATGGTTCACGAAAATCACTCGAATTAAATAGGAATCAAACCCCTACCTTGGATTGTTGGAGAGCCTCCACGCTTGAGGAAGGGGGTGGGCGTTTTTTGTCCTCTAAAACTAGCTTCCAACGACGCTTCTCATATGTCATCCTTTGGTTCGTGGTTCGTTGTCTCTTGTCACCTCCCACTGGAACCGGCTCTGTCCTTTATGGGTTTGGTGTCTTGGCACTTTGTCAGCACTTTGTTTCTAGGTGAAGGAGTGTGGACACCTCTCCCCAAGCTCTATATAAATATGATAGGGGGAGGGTGTTCAATGTTCATGGAATTGATGGAGGCCCATTAATTAAGAACCTTACTAATTCCCCAATGGTGCAGTTACTTAGAAATGAATGGTCAGTCCATTTATTGGATTGACACATCGCTGGTCTCACACTCTACTTGTCTGTTGTAGGAGAAGAAAGAAATTAAAAATTAAATAAATTTTTTTTTTGTTATTCTTTTAAAATTGCAAAAACATAACTTTTTCTCCAGACCTACTGCAGTCAATGTGAATCCCCCCTTAAGATAATCTCAACTCTTCAGATTCAACGGTTCCCTCATATTTTTAATTTGAGCACCAGTTAAATAGTTATAAAATGTCGCTTGCACATTTACTTAACTTGCCTTAAAAAGTTAAATAAATTTTTAACATTCACCCTCGACCTTTGCTAGTCAAGGTTAGGCTCTGCCTAAGGGAAACATGTCCCAATGAATTCAACGGTACTCTCAGATTTTCTATCTGAGTTACCGTTCAGAATTTATGTATTTTAACAACAAAATAATTCTTACTTAATTATATTATTTATGGACAAAAACTAACTTCCACTATTGGCTCATGTTGGCCAATATTAGTATCTACATTAAGAAATTATACCCCCACGAGCTCATCAGTGGTCTCATATTTTTAATCCGAGTCACCGTTCATGAGTTATAATCATTTGAATAATAAAATAACTTTATTTAATTATTTTATTTATTGTTATTCCATTTTTGGGATTTGTCACACAAGGCCTATGCCGACTATTCTTCAGTCATGTCTAGGGTAAAACTGTCATCCTGGATGCATCGGTGCCCTCAAATTTTTGATCCATAAAACTGTTTAAGATTTATTCCACTTTTTTAGGAAAGCTACTTACCCATTCTAATTAAGGCTTAACAAAACTTTGATAGAACATTCCGGGCACTCCGGGCCTCAGAATCACGCATCGTCAGATTTTGCGTTCTAGAAATAATTCTATATAATTTTAAAAAAATTACATGGAATATCTAGGTCTTTAAAAATATGGTTTCTATAAATATTAATATAAGATCATAATAAAAAATCATAATCTACAATGTTATCTACACTTTTCCTCTGATACCAACAATAACAGCCCCAAACCCAAACTCCCAGATCCAACATTGAAAACATAAACATTACATTTACTCCTTTGATAGTGATAAAGATGACCCCATTTTCAATATCCAAAACAATAAACATCAGATGTAAAATATTGTTTTTTATAATATCAAGTGCCTTTAGGGTTTATAGTTTTAGATAATTATGATAAACTCTTTACATCATGAATTCATAAACAACTGGTTCATAAAGATGAACATCATATCCCACTATTCCCCTTTTTCATATTCTATATTAGGTCATTGTCATAATATATATGAAACCCTTATAGAAATAATAAATTAAAACTAAATATTTATTACATGTGGAAAATGAAACACGATAAGAATGAGCTCAAATTATTAGTAAGTGTAAACATTTGAATTAACAATTTAATGTTATCAAGGAGAAAAATAAGAGAATAATGGTATGATGAAATTATAAAAGTTCATGAGTATAAAATAAGAATATTTATACTGATAAAAACCTATAAAATAAAACATGAAAACATTGCACAATACTATAAAAATGCAAGATCAATCAGAATCAATATTCATGATCCACGTGAAATCAATCTTGATCATATGAAGCAAAATAAATGGATATCAAGAATAGATAAATTGTATTTGTTTATTGAAAAATTATCGTCATATAACTCTTACAAATGGAATATCTGTTATGCAAAACTTCCATCCCTAGAGTACCCAATGCATTGGAGGGATATAAAAAACCCACTTATCCTTGGATTTTCATGGAATCACACATATTTGGTTAATAACCAAAACCACCCATCCTTGGTATATAATGGAACCACCATTAATTTTTTTATAATGGAACCATTCATCATTATAAAAAAAATTCAAGAACCATATCATGAATAAAGTTCAAGTAGAATTTATTTCATCATAAACTCATTGAATTAACCATTATTATTATCCGAAATTTATTAACAAATTGAAAAGAATTAGGTTCCATAATAATCTCTTTGAAACCTGATTAAACCTTATAAAAGAAATTGGTTCCATAAAAATATCATTTAAACATGATTAACCTATAAAAAATAAATGTATTCCATAATAATCACTTGGAAACATGATTAACCCGTAGAAAATAAATGAGTCCCATAAAAGTATATTAAAAACATGATTAACCTGTAGAAAAGAAATGGGATCCATGTCAATATCATAATCCATATAGAGAAACAATATGGCTGGTATCAATACCACATATCCTCATTGGAGTGCATGTAACATCACGGTTAGTTTTCATTGATAAATAGAAATACCATTTAAAGATCAATAAATGTTTTTAGGAAAATATATATTTAATTTTAAAAATAACATTTTAAAACTCAAAATGTAAAAAATATTAAAAATGTAATTTTATTTTAGAAAAATCTTGGAAACGTATATATTAAGGTTCAATAAAAATAATGGTCATGATGGAGGGAAAATCCTTTCAGGTTTTAAATGTTAAAAAAGTAAACATTCTTTCAAATCATTTTTTAAAATGGACTCAAAAGTTACTCTTTTAAAATAAGTTAAGAAATTTCACCTTTAAAATTTTTTAAAATAAGTTCAAATACAATGTAAAATAGATTTAGGAAATATTTTTTTTCAATCATAATTTTGAAAACATTTTAGAAAACGTGTATATGGAAGAGAAAGATACACAATCTAAAATAAGATGCTTGATCAGTATCAATTACAAATTAATTTATTCATTAAATAATGGTGGAAATGGAAATAAAAAAATTAACCACATCCATAACTAGTAGAGAATAAAATATAACTTGTTCTAGAAAATAATATCTGATTATTTTCTCTAAAATAAACTTGAACATAAACAATATGGAAAGAAAAGATATTGTAACTTAAAGCTTTTACCCCATTGGTATCTATTCTATTATAATACCCATAAAAGAAAAAATTCAAATTATAATATTAATATAATTAAAAAAAATATATTAATGAACTTAGATGTTAAAGGGGGAGTAAATAAACCTTATAGATGGATCTTGGTGCATAACATTAATATATGTTCCAAAGAAAGATAATTTGAGATGAATATCCCTTACACAGACCATATCATTAAATTGAAAATTAATCAATGGGTAGATTATGTGTAATATATTTAAATCCAAAAAAACTAAAAATATAGAATAAAAAATTGTAGCTATCAATTTATACATAATCATACCATAATAAAGTCAAGGGAAAAGATTTATAAACCAATGAAAGGAAACTGATTTAAGAATCCTTTTACCACTTGGTAACATTCAAGTCAAATCCATATAGATGAAATAATTTAAATTGAAACTTAAAATAACATGATGTATGAATTATTCATTATATTTCTTGTAAAATGGATAGAATATACACCACATAATAAAAAAATTTATTGAATATGGAATATGTCTCATAGATGTAAATGTTAGAGCAAAAAATGTTTTAACATGAGTCTAGAATTTGCATGTATTTCCTTTAACTCTTATATAATAAGATAAAATAAATAATTTAATTTATTAATAAACTTATATAGGTTTAATACCTTATTCTTAAATCATTTATTTTATTTTATTTATAATATAAAATTTGAGTACTTAATCAGATAATTTCATGTCAGTTTTTTCGACGACATTTGGTTCATTATTTCAAAACGACTTCGGTATGATGAACATGGTCAAAGAGGTCATTATTTAAACATATAAATAATAATATTCATTAAAAAATTATAATATTTATCTTTTAATAAAACATTTAAAAACAATTATGAAATAGGGTTAAGAAAAATGAACTATTTTACGATCATGAAGATGATAGCCCATATGTACGTATGAGTTTCATTTCCATTTTTTAATTATATACATTGAAATAAGATATTTATTAATATATCTTTCTATAATGATAATAATATCATAAATAACAAGTTATTTATTTATATATAATTAAATATATCATTCTTGTGATATGGTGACGAAAAATGAATTACATTGCTTCATGGTGGTGATAATCCACACATAATAATAACCAAATTAGTATAAATATGATAAAATTTTCATATATATATATTTTAAATCTATCATTACAACATTCTGGGAGAGGATATGATGGAAAAGAAATGTCATTGGTTTGCAAGGCAGTAGTCCTCCGTACACACGAATGGTGATTTTGTATCCAAAATAATAGAAGAAAAGATGAATTTAGGATATGTAATTAATATAATTTAATATAATTATATTATAGATACTGTTTTTTCATTTCAGTATATTTTCTGATCATTTTAAGGATGTGTAAGAAGAAGAAAACAAAAACGTATAGTTAGTAATTTTACTTCCTCTTGGTCCACCTCTTTAAGATTATACATAATGTATTCCTAAAATGGATTTATGAAAATAAAAATACCTCTAGATTGATATTTTGGAAGTTTTCAAGTGATTTGGGTAGGTATTATATGAACCAAAATGTTTTTATTGTGTAAATAAGAGAAGAGAGTTGGTGGACTTTTATAGGAGAGGTGAGTGGCACACTTGTAATTTTTGAAAATAAAAAAGTGTATCTAGGTTTTTCGCATTACAAAGGGCACCAAAAAAATATTATTATAAAGTAATATACATTATAATGTCTAAATATTCCTAAAAATAGTTTTTATACTAACTTAAGGGCAGGAATAGACCCATGTCGGGGCTCAAGCCGTAACTACACCAAACCTACCTCCATAGGCCAGGGGATGGCGACTAGCGCCAAAGGCACAAAAAACTCGAGGAGGCATTTTCCTAAGAACCTGTGCACAAACATAGCCGAATAAATGATAAACCTTCATAATTAACGGAATAAAACACGCAACACTGCTATAAATAAACAAAACATACATGTACCAATAAATAGTGCAAGTACAGTACGGTAAACTGAAAGGAAAAAGGGGGAAAATAAATTCCCAACTAGAAAAGGGCCACAACCCTGAAATAAGTGGAAAAGTAAAATATCTGAGAGAGCCCCGCTCCTGGATCCTTACCTATGAACACCATATGTAGTCCAAGCACCACATATTCCTAATCTCCTCTAGATTCATGATCAACATATATGTCGTCTGTAGGGTCACACCAAGTGAGGGAAAATCCCAACCAGTGGTGAGAATAAAACTACTCAGTAGGATTCCTAAAAGGCTCAAGCGAGCAAAAAATATATACTGGAGGGGAGAAGTAGATAGAAAAATGTATAGAAAAAGGAGCACAGCTCAAACCAACAAGAGAGTGTAGTAAGTTCATCCAAAGATAATGAGTTATAAATAGAGATAATTTGATCTTCTTATCGAGTCTTCTCTACCTATAGTATGAGAGTAGACTCATCCAACCACGAGAATATAGATATGGAAAGCATGTGGAATACCCTGCAAGTATTTACCTCTCCTGAAAGGTGAGTATAAAAAACCAAAAGTGTGGGCACAAGAAATAGAATATAAATATATGCTCAGTCAAAAAACCCAAATGAGTGATTAAGGGAATCTTTATCTCACATCTCAGCTGAAGAAAGTGAGTATCCAATAGTCCTAGAAGTAACCACCATTGATTCCCAGTATCCCACATTTCTTCCCTGAAATACAAGTCAAATGGACTCAATCATAAAACCATGATACTGCCCGCTTTGGGTGGCACTGTCTCGCCCTCATAGTTTTAGGTCGCGTCATAAAGATATGTATTATTGAGAAAAACATCCCTCTTTCTGGAGATTCTAATGGTAAGTCAAAGAAACTCTCATCACTATTTCACACACTTGAGAGGTCATATATTGAAGTCGAGAACCCATTACATACTCTTCTAGAGGGTTCCACTCTAGTCATCGGGTATCTATGCCCTAGTACATCAGGGGGTATCATCACCCAAAAGTAAATGTGGGCCCACTTCTTAGCCTCAGTTGAGGGTACTAGTTGGAAAAAATTATCGAAGGGACCAACTATCTAGCCCCACTGGAGGAAAGACCAGAACTACCATCAAGGACCACTTTCTAGCCCAACAAGAGATAAACCCAGAACTACCATCGAGGACCAATTACCAACCCAGATCGAGGTAAACTCAGAACTAATCTGTCCATCCCTACTAGATGGTACCTCTTGGAAATGCATCGCGGAACTCTGGCCATCCCTGGAGGATTTTACCTCTTGAAAATACATCGAGGAACTATTTCAATCCCTTCTTGATGGCACGTCACATAAGAAAATGTTGCTACAACCACCGAACGCCACCCCATTTATTCCTCACACTCAAAACATCTCGCATCGTAACTTAGAAGCCACGACAGAGGGAAATATCAAGTTCCTCAGGGAAAAAACTCAATAGAGCCTACTCGTGTGCCAAAATACGAGTCCAAAAGAAAGAGATATGAGATAAAGAAGATTTTTAAAGTAGTACACTGCATGCATGGGAACCACATGACGTGTTACCACAACTCATCATTGGGCCCTGTACCAAACCAAACTAGTGTACTAAGCTATGATCAAGTACCCCTAGGTGTTCGAATGTACTCCCAGAATACATGGAATGTCTAGTCAGAAGGTTGATGAGCACACGATGCTCATCGTTGATCCAGAGGGTCAATTATCTAACTTACTAACATGCCTTCTCAAATGGACCCCAAATATTTAACAGTATCTCTTCATATATCTTCTCCACTCTCACAAGAGTTGATACTGACCCGAGTCATGGGTTCTCTTCAACCATAGTAGAATGATATTCCATATATATTTATTTCATGTGTATATATTTAATGATATCACAAACAAGGCTTTGAACATCTAAACGGATCACACTGTCCTAATCCTTGTGGAAAAACTCCCAAGGAAGTCTATTCACTCTCCCCAGAAATACAACCGATGGAAAAGTTGCAATTCGTTGTATTGCACTTGAAAGATGTCTCGTGGGGCCCATTCCTCGATCTTGAAACAATTATAAGGATTGTGCTATTGTGATCCTTATGTAAAAATACGTGGTATTGACTACTAGATCATCAAAAACAGATACCGAGTGAAAAAGTTGCACTTCACTACAAAGCATGTGAACTGGGGTCGGTGGGGCCCGCACCTTGACTTTAGTTTAAACACTCAAAATTCATCCTAAAATTTGTCCAAATGACTAGGTTCATGGCACCACTGAGGGCACATTAATTAGACAATATATTTACAAGATAGGTCTGATACCATAACACTGAATAATAATAAACAATTTATTATAATTAAACTAAGTTGTTTTTTGCGACTGAGCAACGAAAATGAGACTTAAAAATCTATAATTGGTCTAAAATAGATTTTTCTTGATGGGAGGGACATGTGGTTGTAGACGGTGCATCAATCGGGCACACAGTTTAGGAGATACGGCATTTAAAATATGTAAGGCTCGATTCAAACTCGACTGGCCCATTCTGGCTGGACCCATCCACTGGGGTCGGGCCGGTCCTATTTCACCAGCACGTGGCCAACCTTCCAATGGTTTAAGAACCCAGATCTTCATTTTAGATATGGTTTTTTATTTAGAGTGTTTTTGATAAAAAGGGGATAATATTGAAATTTCATAAGCACACGTTGTGTACTTAGGAGTACACACCACGTACTCGGTCACCATGGGTAACCATGTACTAGTCATATAATGGCCGAGTACATGGACGTGTGAGGTGACCTGGAGACTAGAAAAATTGGGGCCTAGTAAAGGTCTATACAAGTCGTGTATCCTATAAGAACACACCGTGTAGTTTTATTTTTAATTGTTATATCGGACTGAGGTCATGTCTAATCAGTATTACTATCTTCTTTTACCTTTGTTTGGTCTAGAGATTATGGGAATCAAAAATTCTTCTTCGATCCATAGATCTATCATATGTGCTCTGAATCGAACATCATTGATTTCATTATAATCACCACTATATATTTTATACTAGGTAGGATAAAAGGATTGGGTTCAACAATATAAATCGTACAACATAGAGGATAGTGGTTTGTGCCTTTTTATAGATGTCGTTGAATTATATGTGAAAAAAGTGCCCAATACCCTAGTTTAGGTTATTTCGTGTTTTGGAAATTTAATCGGGTTAATGCCTATTATGCTTTATTTTCTTGAGTAAAGGTGTTTGTTTATGAATAAGGTTTATTACCTTTCTATGGATGGTTTTCACATGTTGGATTGATTTTGGTCGTTGGGTCTAGAACTGCATGTTAGGATAATATATTTTCCATACCTAGTGCTGTTAGGATGGAGTTCTTTATATGAAATGATTATGATATGGTTTGTAGCTATTTATCCGTGTGGTATTTGAGATTACTTTGTCTTCTGAATATCATTTGTGCACGTTTGTGTTACCCTGGGCAGTGGGAACCGACTATAGTGATACCATAGAGGGAATTGACGTTGAGGTTTTACCCAGAGTGTGTAATAATTTTCACTTTACGAGACCATAGGGGGGTGAATGTTGACTTCTCCCTTGTATTTTCTATAGTATACCATTGCGAGACCATATGGGGAATTGGATGTTGAGAGCTTCTTTAGAGAGTCTATATTTTACAGTTAAAATACCATATGAGGAATTAACGGTGAGTGCTTCCTCATAGAGTCTTTGTCTAAGCTGAACAAGAGGAGTTAGATTGTGAGAACTTCCCAGAGGTTTGCTTATATTCATTGGTTGAATAATTGGTAGATATAAATTAATTTAGTTAAAACTGTAATATTGTTTATTTGGACTACTTCCTTGTTTATTACTTCAATTGGCATATTTTCCTGCTACATATATATTCAATAACAGTAAGGTTGAGGTCTTTTTGTGGTTTCATACTAGGATTCATGTCACACCTGTTTGGTTCATTCTTTTGGTCCCAAACAGATTATATTTTTGCAGGTATAAGAAATTGAAAGAGCCCTTCTACTTCAAGAACTTGATATCTATGGAGCTGGAGAGAATGGGACCAAGCTGAGACTTATGATGCTACTGAAGTTTACTAGTTTTATTTTTTACTTGGTTTTACTACAATTTTTCTAGTATTGTGACTTATTTCGCTGCTTTCCTAGACATATGTGTCATGCATCATTTATAGATTTGTGCTCCAGTTATTTATATACTTTTAGTCTTCTCTTATATACTTATTGTATGGTATTACAGCTTCGGTTGTTGTGTATTGTTTTTATTCTGTAGTTTTACTCTAACAATGAGGGAATAGTTTCCCTAATAACACACTCAAGGCCCTTGCTGCTAGTCAGCAGGCTCTGGATTTTGGGGAAATGTGCTTGAGTCCATGTGACCAACTGGGTATGGGGCACCTTTGGGTGGCACCGAGAAACAGGATGTTATGAAGTTGTATCAAAGGGTTCTTTTCTTCTTTGACTTACTATTTGGATCTTATAGATAGGGATATCAAGGAATAGGTAGTTTTTAATAAGTTTTTCCTGGGAGTATCTAACTCTTGTACAGGGAAAGGCCAATATGCCACAAATATTTTAATTTTTTTGGTTTTTCAATTATTACAGTTCATTGATTTCCTATTTGGGTGATTCATATGTTTTTTGTTATTATCATTGATGTTATAGAGGTTCTATTTCTTTTGTAACCCGTTGAGATGAGTGTATTCCATCTCATGCATCATATAGGAACTTTCTAGAGATCTCATTTCATGCATTCTTGTCATGCCATTTAGGGTGCACTATCGATTGAAGGTTGTTTTCATAAATGTTGTGTTAGATATGCATGTTTTTGCGATGGATGCCTTGATAGAATACCTACTATTTGATAGGATATAATTGTGTAAGGTTTCATTTGAATGAATTCCAAAATTTGGTCCCAAAGGTATTTTGGGCCCTCATGGATCAAAATTTGGTGAATCATTTGATTGATTGAACTATTATACTTGTGATATACCTGATTATGATTACAAACATTGATTCGCAAGATGTATGGGCCACCCCATGTCATAATTTGGATATTTAATGTTTTTTTTGTGTTATTATGGGATTCAGAGTAGTTTCTAAGACTTACTGTCTAGATAAACCCGGAATACATGTTTTTTAATGATGAATACATGCCATGTATCCTACTTTTCAGGAAGGAACTGTTTTTATTAGGTACACATTGTGTACTATATGTACATGTCATGTAGTCCTTAACCATGTGAATGGTTGTGTGGGAAGAGACAAAGGGTTGGGAAATGTTTGGTGGAACATGACTTGTACTTGGAGTACATGTTGTGTTTCAAGATCTGTTTATCCAGCCATGTGACCAACGGCATGGGTGGATAAAACCTAGGTTGTACATGTCGTGTTCCATTATTGCACGTCGTGTAGAGTCAACTGTGTCACCGATCGTGTGACTAACAACATGGTTAGTTATAATTTAATGGGGTATATGCCCTGTCTAGGGTGAACACGCTGTGTGGAGTTACCCAGGAAGGAACCGTGTATTTAGCCGTGTGGAGGAACTCGGGCACTGGGAAAAGGATTCATGTACACACTGTGTGTCAAGTAGAACACATTGTGTGTATGGGGTGTTATACGTCCAAGGTTGGCAGAAGTACACACCCATGTAAAGGCTTAAGGGAACACACCATGTTGTGGTCATAAACACCATGTATCCATGTTTTGAGAAACTTAAATCTTTTCTTTCTCATATTCTATTTCTTCTCTTATAAGTTTCAGTCCATGAAAATCTTAAACCAAGGCATGCTCTTGACATTCCAGAGTCATGTCACTAAGACATCCTCTGGTTGTACGCCAGATATAGGGAAATGATCAAACACCGGACATGGTAGATCATGGACTACCAGTAGATCTTCCTATCATTCCTTTCTTGGCACCAGTTGTCATTCCGAATATAGGTGCCGATGCACAATTCCGAGACGTCTTCATGTAGTTTAATGATACCTTCGAGGGAGGAATGCACCCTTCCCCTTATAAGACAGAGTTGACACAGGTTTTTCAACAGAAACATCCTCCCACCTTCTCAGGGGATGGAGGACCTCGGGCTGTAGAGTCATGGCTAGAATCCATGTTGTCTATCTTCGAGCATCTAGAGATTCCTATAGAGAAGAGGGTGATGCTCACAGCATATGTGCTTCGAGGTTCCTCCAAAATATTGTGGGATATGATATCATAGCCATGACGCCAGTAGGTAATAGATTGGGATGAGTTCCAGTGTACCATCTATTATTACTTCTACCTGGATACTTTGAGGGCTGATCGTGCCTGGGAGTTCATGAGTCTCGAATAGGGTACTCTTTCAGTCGTGGAGTATTCATCTCACTTCACAGAGAAGCAGCGCTTCACACCCATTCTGATGGGTGATGAGCTGTTTCTGGTGATGAAGTTTTAAGATGGTCTTAGGAATGACATCAGATCTTAGGTAAACATCTTCATGTTGACTTCCATCATATCAATAGTTAACCAGGCGCTGATCACAAAGTGTAGCCTATGGGATTCTGGAGCTGTGAGCCAGGGTGACTCGACACCCAGAATTGGTACCCCTCTGACTAACAGCAAGAGGTGTCTTAGGGAGTCTATGCATAGTGATCTGAGTATGCGGGATACTCTTTCATGTAGCCATGTGGTATGCTACAAGTTCAGGAAGAGAGGTCATATGAGGCCACTTTTCCCAAGAGACCCTATTGAGTGCCAATATTGTAGAAATATGGGTCATCTTTAGTTTTTCTATCAGTTTTTCTCACTAGAAATTTGTGGCAGGGGTTCTATTTCGACTCCACATTCAAGAGCAGGACTATCAGTTTCTCATCATTCTGGTCACTGGAGTTCTTCAGGTCATTCACTCCAATGTGGAGGTCAAGGTCATAGTGGTCAGAAAGAGGGTATTTGACACCTGTAGGGTGGATCAACTCAGGGACCATAGACATTTTCACAAGGTCGTGGCGTAGGTTCAGCTTATGTGACAGAGCAGACCTAGTGGGAGATGGATCTCAGACCCTCTACAGTTAGAGGTATGATTATAGTTACCTCAGTTTTATCTTCTACACTTATTTATACACGTGTTTCCCATAGTTTCATATTTTTTGTTGTTGTGGAGATCCTTGGGCTCTGTATCATTACTTCTACCGATATTTTGACATTGGAAACTATGTTGGGGACTAGAACGGCTAGTGTACGTCAATGCAAGGAGTGTTCTCTTGAGGTTGGTAGGTGTCACTTCTTATATGACCATTATGTCTTAGAGATAGCGAGCTATGATGTCATTCTCAGAATGGACTGGTTGGTTCCCTTTTTGGCTATTGTCGATTTCTATCGTCATAGGGTGAGTTTCAAGTCACCAGAGGGTGGGTCCTTTCTACATAAGGGAGAATGGGATGTCTAGGTGAGCAGAGTAGGACCCGAGCATCATGGGTTGGGAGGAGTTACATCCCATATTCCTAGTTTGTATCTGGATGACTAGTGGACTTCACATATGGAATTTCCTCTAGTGGTGAATCATTTCAAAGATGTCTTTTCAGAGGACTTTTTAGGTTTTTCTCTAGATAGAGAGGTAGATTTATCTATTGAGATTGTGCCGGGAGCAGCACTGGTGTCCATTCTTCCTTATAGGATGGCTACACCAGTGTTACAAAAGCTCTAGAAGTAATTTGAGTAGTTTCATTCAAAGGGTTTCATCTGACCCAGTACTTCTCCTTGGGGTTTGCATGTCCTTTTTTCAAAGAAGGTAGATGGTACCCTTAGACTTTGTGTGGATTATCGGAAGTTGAACCAGTTGATAGTCAAGAACAGATATCCCCTGCCGAGTATTGATGATCTCTTTGATCAACTTCGAGTATCTTGGGTGTTCTCAAAGATTGAATTGAGATCATGTTATCATCAGTTGTGAGTTAGACTATCAGATATACTTCTTATAGCCTTTCAAAGCAGGTATGGTCTATACGAGTTTGTGGTTATGTCGTTCGGTCTCACGAACGCGCCTGTAGTTTTTATGGCACTCATGAACCGAGTGTTCCATCTATATTTGGACTCCTTTTGGTGGTTTTTCTGGATGATAACTTGGTGTACTCTCACACTCGACACAACCTTGATACACATCCTGAGATCTTTTTGAGTACAGTAAAAGAGCAATAGTTATATGCTAAGCTCTCAAAATGCCAATTTTGGGTGGACTAGGTTCACTTCTTGGTTCATGTTATCTTAGATAAAAGAGTATCAGTAGACCTGTATAAAGTGAGAGAAGTAATTTCCTAGGAGCATCGGAATATTATCTTCAAGGTATATATTTTTCTATGGTTGGATGATTAATACATATGTTTTATTCAGGACTTTTCATGCTTTGTAGTGCCACTAAAGGGCCTAACTAAGAAGGGTGTGAAGTGCATGTGGATAGATTCCAGTGATTCATTCTACTAGGAGATAAAAGGGAGGTTTACTTTAGTACTGATACTGATGTTTCTATAGCTGGGAAAGAGCTATATTGTTTACAATGATGCATTAGGTATTGGGGTGGGAGCAGTGCTTCTGCAATGGGAATGAGTCATTGTGTACAGGTCTTAGCAATTGTGGCCACATGAGAGGAATTACCTGAAGCATGATCTCAAGTTGGCTGCATTTTTTCATGCCTTGCACGATTGGAGATATTATCTTTTGGGAGATCATTTTGTAGTTTTTCCTGACCACAAAAATCTCAAGTATATCTTTATTTAGCACAATCTAAATTTGAGACAGTGAAGGTGGGTTGAGTACCTTCAGTCCTTTGATTTTGAGCTTTCCTATATACCTAGGAAAGCCAACACAGAGGCTGATGCATTGATCAGGAGGTCTCCGATATATGTAGTTTAGGTGGACAGTAGTTAGTGGCACCTTATGGCACTGTTCTCTAAGATGAATCTGAAGGAGCACGACAGACAGGGTAGACGTTCCTTGCATCCATAGTTGTTACGTCTACTCTTCTTGATTGAGTGAGAATGAGGTAGATATCAGATTCTGAAGGCCTAGTTCTATGGGAGAGTGTGTTAGGAGAGGAACTTATTCCTATATGAACTATAGGTATGGATGTGATCTTACACTTCCATGGATTCATATGGGAGAGTCTGTAAGGAGAGGACCTTATTCCGTATTGGTAGCCAAATATGAATAGAGATGTTGTTGGTTTGGTCATGAGGTGTACCACTTGTCAGCAAGTGACGATAGAGCATCAACGATCAGCAGGGATTTTGTAGCAGTTGCCCATTCCTGAGAGGAAGTGGAATGATGTTTTGATAGACATCGTTATAGGTTTGTCGAGGTCACCTCGATGGAATGATGCCATTTGGGTTTTCATTAATAGACTCACAAAGGTTGACCACTTCTTACCGATCAAGTAGACCTTTAGTGTTGATGAGATGGGAAGGTTGTATATTTGAGAGATTGTACATTTACATGGGGTTATACACTCTATCATTTTAGAGAGGGATGTTCATTTTACATCTCGGGTCTAGCAAGGACTGCAGAGGGCTTTGGGTACACAGGTACTTCTGAGAAAAACTTACCATCAATAGATATATGGATAGTTTGAGTGTACGATTCAGGTACTGTAGTAAATTTTTCGAGCATGCGTCCTAGATTTTGGAGGTTATTGGGAGAATAACATACCTTTGGTGTAGTTTTCCTACAATAATAGTTTTCAGAAAACTATTCAGATTGCACCTTATGAGGCTTTTTACAGTATGCCATGATGATCATCCCTATGTTGGATGGAAGCAGTAGAGGAAGCTATGTTCGGACCTCATCTTTCCTAGGATACCATAGAGAAAGAGGAGTTGATTCGGAATAGTATGGATACAACATATTCATGGAAGAAGTCTTATTCTGACCGACAGTGAAGACCTCTAGAGTTCAAGGTTGGAGATCAGTATTTTCTACATGTCACACTGAGGTTGGGACACATGAGGATTAAAAGATAGGTAAAGCTTTCACCGAGATAAGTTGGGTCATTTGAGGTTGTGGATAACGTCAGTTTAGTTTCCTATTGTTTGCAGTTACCTCAGATATATTGGTCGATGCTTGACTTCTTCCATGTTTCTCATCTATTGCAATACTTCTCATACTCGTCTCATGTTTTCCAACCCGAGGAGGTTGAGTTAGAGGTGGACACGTCGTTTGAGGAGCATCCTATCTAGATTGTTGATCTATGCACAAAGGTTCTCCATGGAAAATTTGTTCCTATGGTATGGGTTATATAGTAGCACGAGTGAGTACAGGACAAGACTTGGGAGAGGGAGACTGATGTGCGATCATTGTGGTCAGAGTTGTTCCAGGATTCTTCTGCGCCTCCATCTTTGGGAAATTCGGGGATAAATTTCTTTAAGGGGAGAAGTTTCTAAGAACCCAGATATTCATTTCAGGTATGGATATTGATTTCAGATGTTATTTAGAAAAATGGAAGTATTTGAAAATTTCATAAAAACATGTCCTGTACATAAAAGTACATGCCATGTACTCGGTCGTGGTGGGTAGCCATGTACTGACCATGTAATGGCTGAGTAAATGGTCGTGTGAGGTGACCTAGAGACCACCGAAAGTGGGGCCTAGAAAATGCCTGTACATGTCGTGTATTCTTATGGAATACGCCACATATTTTTATTTGTAATTTTTATATCAGGCCGCGGTTGCATCTAATAAACGGAACTGTCTTCTTCTGTCTTTGTCTCATCCGAGGGGTGATGGGAATCGACGATTCTTTTCCAAGACATAGATCTGTCATCCATGCTCCAAATCTAACACCATCTATTGCGTTAGAATCACCACTATCTATAGAGTTCTAGGAAGATTCAAATGCTAAGGTTCAACTATATCGATCGTACAACATCAAGATAGGTGGTTTGTGACTTTTCATAGATGTCCTTGAATTTTATGTGAAAAAAGCTCCAAATACCCTAGTTTAGGGAATTGCATGTTTTTGGAATTTATCCTTGTTAGTACCTTCTATGCTTTTTTTCTTGAGTAAGGGTGTTTTTTCAGAATAAGCTTTATTACCTTACTATGGATGGGTTTTCCCATGTTTGATTGATTTTGGCCATTGGGTCTAGAACTTCTAGTTAGGCTATTATATTTTCCATGCCTATTGCTATTAGGATGGAGTCGTTTATATGAAATTCTTGTGATATGCTTTATAGTTGTTTAGCCATGTAGTATTTGAGATTACTTTGGTTGCTAGATATCATTTGTGCATGATTGTCTTACATACGGCTGTGGGAACCTAGTATTGTGAGACCATAGGTGGAATTGATGTTGAGGGATTCCCTCGAGTGTCAATTATACTTTTCACATTGCGAGACCATAGGGGGGATGGACATTGAGTGCTCCCTCACAGTGTATAGAGTATACCATTTTGAGACCATAGGGGGGAATTGGAAGTTCAGTGCTTCATTAGTGAGTCTATAGTTTACCATTAAAAGAAAATAGGATGAATTAATGGTGAGTGCTTCCTCAGAGAGTATTTTTCTAAGCTGAACCAAAGGGGTTAGACAATGAGAAAATCCTAGAGGGTTTCTTGTGTTGATTGGTTATGTAATTGGTATATGTAAATGAATGTAGTTAAAACTATAGGATTTTTTTAGTTTGACTACTTCCTTCTTTATTACTTCATTGTGCATGTTTTCCTGCTACATATATATTCACTTATAGTTAGGAATTGGTATTTTGTTGTTTGCCTACTGGGATTCATCTCACACCTATTTTAGACATGATTTTGGGCCCAAACATATTATATTGTTTTAGGTATAGGTAATGGAAAGAGCCCTTATACATCAGGTACTTGATTGCTATAGTGCTAGAGAGCATGGGACAAAGATGAGGCTTGTGATGCCACTGGAGTGTACTTGTTTTCTTTTTTTACTTCGGTTTAGTACTGGTTTTCCATCATTGTGACTATTTTGGATACTTTCATAGACATATGTGCCTTGCATCATTTATATATATGTGCTCCCATTATTTATATACTTTCAATCTTTTACTGTTTACTTATTGTACTGTATTAATACTTTCGGTGTTTTATATTTTTCTTATTCTGTTGTGTTACTTTGCCAATGAAGGCATAGTTTTCCCACTAAGACATCCAATGTCTTCTCTATTAATCAGAATCCTTGGGTGTTTGGGTAAATGTACTTGCGTCCATGTGACCAACTGGGTATGGGGAACCTTTGGGCGGCACCCAGAACCGGGATGTTACAAATGGACCAGACCACGCGATCCCTGCCCTCACCGAGTGGCCCTCTGGATCAGGACCCCATGTGTCCCCTACTCAACATTGTGACCCATGCCGTGCAGGTCACTATCGACCCTTGGGTCCTCTTCCTGACCCCGCCTTCTATGTCTCCACTAAGATGCTGGCCTCCCCCCCCCCCACCCACTATGTTGGTAAACCACCTCACACTTAGTTGTGCTTCATGCTTTAATGCACCAATGACCTCTGCTCATCGCACCAGCACCAGACCCTGCTATACCTCATATGCATCATGGACCACCATAGTTTCTCTATCGTTCTACCCTCTATGGTTGCTTTGAGCCATCGCTACCAGTCTACCTTTCTCTTATGGTCCCTTCTGCAAACCACAATGACTACAGTGATCACCTAAAAATTAATCTGATATTGGTTTTGGAATCATCACTATGGGATCTTCACAACACCAGCCTCCAATTGATGGTCTGTTGGTGTATGAATGTGTCCAAAAAAAGACAATGATTTTTTGTGAATAACGAACAAAGAAGGGAAAAGGTTATAAGCTTTAAAAAATGGATTGAAGGCTAGGTTAGTGCGGCCATCAATAATTTATAAACAAGGAAAATAAAATAATCAAAATAAATGATTTCTCAAAAATAAAATGTCAAATGGAGATAAATTTGAAGGATCCTACCTTGATTCGATTTCCCATCATTAATGACATGTTTTATGTGCTCCTTCTTAGATCTGTTGACGTTTTGGTGGAGATTTATCATCGATTCGATGAATAATAGATGAGGAACTGTTGAGGGAGAGAGAAAAAGGATTATGGATAACCCTAATCCCAAACTCCTATACTTTTATTTATAGAAGACCTCCTTAGCATGAAATCTGAAACTCCCACACCTTCTCATTTTATATTGCGCCTAGGAAAACACCTCATTGTGAACTCAATTGTGGTCTCATATTTCTAATGTGAGTCTCTGTTCAAAAGTTATTTGATTTGACATTCTAAATAAAATAACTAAGTTTAATTATTTTATTTACAATTTTTCCCCATGGTGACTTTTATCAAAGAAGTCTAGTGAAGACAAAATTTATACAACACCTAGGGTAAACAACACCTTTGGGACTCAACTTTAGCCTCAGATTTTTGATCTGAGTTAACGTTTGAGAGATATCTCATTCCCATCAGGTGCATAGTATAAGATATACTTAATATTTTTTATAAGTTATTCTGATCACACCAGGCATCAATATTTCCTGTCATCTCAAAGCCTATCTATGTAAATATATATAAAATTATTCCAATTCCTTAAATAGAAAAAACAAAGTCTCTAAATCATTCATTACTTTAAGATTTTTTTCCTCGAAAAGAAAAACTAGGGAAGAAAATCAGGATACTGAGCTCACACCTGGCTCTCCTGCTCCTAGGAAAACCTGCACGTTTCCATTCTGGCACAGCACGTGAAACATAGGGTTGGTCCGTCTTCATAAGTTCTACTCCTATTGATTACATGCATAAAAACATGCACGTATCTTATCATATGAGACATGTGGGACATGTTGTGTGCCTGATATAGATTGTGGGGAGGGCAAGGTGGTAGGAAACCTCACCAACCCTCTACAAAAACATGAAATAACCGATGAAACTAAGGGTTTAGTTTGACTCCCTAGTCAAACCTCTACATCCCACATCATGACTAGAATCACTGCTTTTCCCTAGAATAGGGTCTCGTGATTCCATTATTTAGAATATCAAAATAGTAAAACACCCGTGGATATATATTCACGTAGAATTTCGTAGTCAATGAATCACAACCAAGACACTCTTAAATTCTCTAGAAGCAAAGGAGTCATCACTATCGACTGAGGAAAAATTTTACCCTCCTGCTCCACCCGGATTAGTTATAGGAAAGTTAATTTCCCTAAATATTCTCTCATTAGGAAAGCATGGGACTTTCAGCTAAGGGAATATTCTAAAACAAGTCCCTTTCTGATAGTATAGATTATATTGAAGTCATAGTCGTGTAGGAATTTTTAACCATCTATTTTAGGTTTAAGTCTTTCTAGGTCAAGACACATCTGAGACTTTGGTGGTCTGAACAAACCACAAAAAGTTCTCCCAGAAGCTTGCATCTCCACATTTGTAGGGTGAATATTATTACTAGAAAAACCAGATAGTGAGTCGCATAGTTCTATTCATGGGGTCTCCATCACCTCAACATGTACTTGATAACTATCTTATCAATGTCGACATTGAGAATACAAGGTACCAATGGATAGGGTAGGTGATTTAACTCATCCAATTGTAAGAATCTAGAAATGGAAATCATGTGGAATACCCTGTGTGACTTCACTCCCCTTGGAAGGAGATAAATCCCTAAGACAAACACTCTGCTACGCCCACTAGTGGAATTCCAAGAAAAAAGTGGTCAAGTATAAAAACATTATTGGTAATGGTAGTACCTACTCTGACACTCCATCACACAACCTCTCCCTGAACGCACAAGTCAGAGGGACTCTTCCACCACACCTCGATACTATTCATTTTGGGTTGCCCTGACTCACCCTCACGATTTTTCGTACATCACAAAAACACATCTTGGATGGGAAAGGGCCCCTCATCTTTGTTCATTCAAAGCTACATTGAAAAACACTGACATGTGGTTTCACTAAAACCCTACATCTCCCCAATAAAGTTTCGAGCAAGGAGAACAAACAAAAGAGTACTTCACACTGAGTCTAATGAGTTATAATGAAAAAAGAAGAAAATACATAGGGAATAAATCTTATTATCACATGATCTACAAGATTGTAAAAATCCAAAGCATATGGCTATCTGCAATCCCTGCTGCCATCTTCCTAAGCCTGATGTGGGCCACCTAGCGGTGGTGGAAAGACCTCTTAACTTCATCCCTCACCTCTATCTCCTCCTGCTCTTCTGAAAGCACTACCTCCCTGGTTACCACATTTTCCTCACTTGGTAGATCCCTAGCCATGGAATTGTCTCTACTTTGGGGGTCCACCTACTGCCTACCTGGTGTTCTCAGCATGTCTGGTTGGGCAGTCTCATGCCATGTGACCTCTACCATCACAAAAATAACATCATCCCTCACCATGCAATCATGTGATCTTTTCTGCCTCAGCCCCATATGACTACATGCACGAAATCAATTAAGGGGAGGGCTCTTACGTCAAGATCATGTTTTCTGACACCTACTAGTTGTGGTAGACGTCTCGGCTCCGTTGTTCCCACTACCATCAGTTGTAGAGCATCAATCTAATAGAAATTTATCAGTCACCAGTTCCTCCTCTAGAACCCCGACATAGGTCGGGATGCGTAAAGGTTCTAAGATAGCATGGATATCTTTGTAGAGTCCCTTCTCAAACTTCTATGCTCCAATGTATCCATCATGGATCACATCCAGAGAGTAGTGTGCAAGGTATGTGAACCTAGTCTCATACTAAGTCATTATCATCCCTCCCTACTGAAACTATCGGAGCTCCTGAATTCGAATGATGAATAATCAGTATGGGTATTACTCCTCACAAAATAGCTATTGGAAGACATCCTATGAGAGAATCAACTCATCTTGTATCTGAGAAACTGATCTCCTCCAATGCCCAGGTACTCCGTGGAAAATCATAGCATCGAAAGACACCATATTATCTTCCAGTGTTCGTACAAGCATGAATAGGTGGACCACTAACTCTAGCCAAACCAAGGTTGCCTAAGGTTCTGTATCACCATGGGTCCTCAATGGTCTCTGGTGCTAGAATTCGTGAAGTAATATCAACCAATGAACATACTCATCCCATGCTTCTGGGGATTTCTACTACACAACAGGTGGAGGTGCTGCTACCTACCCACCTAGAGGAAGGGGTTCACATGATGGGTCCTAAACTGAGGCCTCATTTCTCACAGGGTTTTCCTCACAAACTGAAGCTATTATCTTGGTTGGAATACATTGTGGAGACATCCTAAATTTTATCAAGGAGTACCATGGTTAGATGAGCATATATATATATATATCAACAATAAAAATGGGGATATGATTCAAGAAGGATAGTCAAAGACTCAATCTGATATGATGCATGTACCATGTTTTCATGAAACATGTGTCTCAGAGTTCCGAGTCGACAACCGGGTAATTAGGGTCCTGGTGAATGGATATGATAGCCGCTAGTACCATCTCTAGACTCTCTAACTTTATAGATGCTCTTGAGAAATTTTGACATTGTTTCCCTAAACCCAACCAAGTCATTTTTGGGAAACATCTGAAAAACATCCCAAGGGTCGAACCAACCTCTCATACAATGGTTTCATGACCCGACCCATTCTAGGGATCAAGCCGCAACTACCCCAAGCCAGGATCCATAGGCCTGGGGCTCGCGACTAGCATAGAAGGCACAAAAAACATAGGGATTCCTTTTCCTAAGAACTTGTACACACATACATAGCCAACTAAATGAAAAATTTTCATAGGGAAAGGAAAAAATTATGCAACACTGCTATAAATAAACCAAACATGCATGAACCACTAAATAGTACAGGTATGGTACTAAATACTAAATGAAAAAAAGATAAAAAATGCATTCCCATCCAAAAACATTCCACAACCGAATAAAAAGTTGAAAAGTAAAATAGTTGAGAGAGCCCCACTCCTGGATCCCAAGCTATGACCACCGCATGTGGTCCAAGAACCTTGTATCCTTAAGCTCCACTGAAGTAATGATCAACTCTTCTTTTATTTATAAGGGCACACCAAGTGTGGGAATAGTCCAAGATAGGGTGAGTATAAATATACTCTGTATAATCCCCCAATGGCTCAAGGTAGAAGTGAAAGATGTACTAAAGGGGGAACAATAGATAGAAAAATATACAAAAAAAGTAGTGCAGCTCAACCCAACAAGATAGTGAAGCAAGTTGATCCAAACACAAGGATCTATAAATAGTGATAAGATGAACTTCTCTTCGAGTCTCCACTACCTATAGTATGAGAGTATACTCAACCAACCATGAGAATCTAGACGCGGAAATCATGTGTCATCCCTTGTGCATCTTCGCCTCTCCTTTAGGGAGAGTAGGAAAAACCCAAGGAGTGGTCACACAAAAGTGAATATAAATATATACTCAATTATAGAGACCCAAATGAGTGAGTAAGGGGATAAACATATCACATATCATCCCAAGAAAGTGATTAACCAATAGTCCCATAATTAACCCCCATCGATGCCTAGAATCCCACATGTTTGCCCTGAATTGTTAGTCAACGGGACTGAATCACCGCACCTTGATACTATCCACTTTAGAAAACATTGTCTCACCCTCGCGGTTTTAGGTCAGGTCAAAAGAACGTGTATTAGTGGGAAAACATACCTCTTTCTCGAGAGTCCAATGGTATATCCAAGCATGCCTTGTCACTCGATCACATAGTCGAGAGGTCATATATCTAAGGTGAGTCCCATTCCCAGCCCGGTTAGAGTATTCCACTATAGTCATCAGGTATCTGTGACCTAGTATGTCATGGGGGTCATCACCTAAAAGTCGACGAGGACCCACTACCAATCCTTGCTGGATGGTACTACCCAACAAGAACCATCGATTGGACCCACTACCTAGCCCTGCTAGAGGGAAGCCTGGAACTACCACCATGGACCACTTACTATCCCAACAGAAGGTAAACCCAGAACTTCCATCAGGGACCACTTCCTAGCCCAACTGGAGGTAAACATGGAACTAATTTCTAATACATTCTAAATGGTACCTCTTGTAAAATCATCAAGAAACTCTGGTCATCCCTGTTGGTTGGTACCTATTGGAAAATCATAATAGAACTTTGGTCATCCCTACTAGATGGTATATCTAAAAAGAACACACATCAACTAATATCGAGTGCCACCCTATATAGGCATCACACTCAAAATATCTCTCATCGTAGCTCGGAATCCACTATAGAGGAAGCCATTGAATTTTCCATAGAAAAACACTCAATATGGGCACCTCACGAGCCAAAATCTGAGTTCAGAAGTAGGTGATTTGAGAGATATAATATTCTTAAATAGTACACAGTGCATTTGGGGCCCACACGACGTGTAACCACGCCTAATCACCTGGTTGTGTACCTAACCAAAATATGGAAATAAATTGAGATCAAGAACCCAAATGCATGTCAAGGTACTCCCAGAGTACGTGGCACATCTAGTCAGATGGTCGAGAAGCACATAATTCCCATCATTGATCTGGAGGGTCAAAAATGTAACTTACTGACATGCCTCCCCAAATAGCCACTGAACATTTGACCACATCTATTCAAACATCTTCTTCACTCTCACAATAGTGGATGCTGACCCAAGTTGTGGTTTCTCTTCAAACACAGAATAAGGATAAATCACCAATATTCCTTCCATGTTTCTGCATTTAATGAGATCACAAAAAAGGCTTTGCACATTCAAATGGAACACACCATCGTGATCCTTATGGAAAAACATGTGAGTTAGACTATTCCATCGCCTCAAACGGACATCTCATGGAAAAGTTTAAAGTCACCACATTGTAATATAAAGACATCCCATGAGGCCCATGCCTTGATCCTTAAATACTTATACAGATAACGCTATTGTGATCCTTACGGAAAAACATATTGGGATTGACTAGTTGATCATCCAAAATGGATAATCGGTGAAAAAGTTCTATTTCACTACAAAGAATGTAAACCAGGGATCATGTGGCCCACACCATGACTTTAGTTTAAACATCCTAAAGTCATCGAGAAATGTCTTCCAAAGGACCGTGGTTGAGCCACTATTGATGGTGTGTTATTCAGACATTCCTTTTACGAGATAGGTCCTATATAAGAACCCAGAATAATAATAAATATTTTATTATTGTTAAACTTAGGTGTTCTGTGCAACCAAGTAATGAAAACAAGACTTAAAAGTATTTAACCAGTCTAAAAATATATTTCATTATGAAAGGGATGTGTGTCCATAGATGACGCATCAATCGGCAGCGTGATATAGAAGATATGACTTTATAAATCAATAAGGCCCGATTTGAACAGTTCTAGTTCATTCTAGTTAGACCCGTCTGTGTGGGCTGGCCCACTCAAGCCAGCCTGATCTTGTTTTTCCGACCTGCATGCTACCGGTCTGGCCCATGCACTCCCCAACCCGGCTGTGTGGCCATCCACCTCAGGACCCCGTGTGTCCCCTCATCAACAATGTGACCTGTGTCCCACAGGTTGCAGCCAACCCTTGGATCCTCCGCTTGACCCCACCACATGAAGCTCCACTAGCCTACTAACTTTTCCACCCTTTTACCTCGCACTATGCCACGTTCCATGCTCCAGCATACTTATGGCCTCCGCTCACCACACTGGCACCGTGCACCACTCTGTCTTGCTTGCCACATGACCTGCAATGGTTTCCCGGCCAGGCCTCCCTTCAGGGCTGCCACCGCTGATTGATGTCAACCAAACTTTCTATGCTGGTCCCATCCACAGACCATTTCAACTTCACTGATTTCCCTAAAATTAATCTCAGACCAATTTTGGAATCATTAATATGGGATCTTCATAGTGCCAACCTTTTCTCGACGATTCATTAGTGTTTAGACATTTATAAAAATAGGCAATGATTTTCGGTGACGAACATATGAAGAATTGGAAAAATTATAGGCTTTAAAATAGGGATTGATTGACATGTTAGTGTGGCTATTGATGATTGATAAACAAGGTGAATAAATGAACAAAAAGAGTTGATTTTTCAAAAAAAACCTCAAATAGAGATAAATTTAAGGTATCCTACCTCGCTTTGATGTTCGATCATTGACGAAGTATTTTTTGCAATCCTTATTTGATATGCGAAAGTTTTAGTGTATATTGCTTCTTGATTCAATGAATAAGGGTTTAGAGATAGAGGATTAGGGAAAACCCTAATCCTAAACTCTTAAAATTATATTTATAGAATTCCTGCTCGGCGTGGAATCTAAACCTCCAATGCCCTCTCTTTTTATGTCACTCCTAGGAAAAATTCATCATTATAAACTCAAAAGTGTTCTATTATTTTTAATTGGAGTACCCATTTGAAAGTAATTTGAATTGGTGGTTGAGATAAAATAATTATATTTAATTATTTAATTTACGATTTTTCCCATGGGTGACTTTCCTTACAGAAGACTCGTGCCGAAAAAAGATATGCCCCACCTAGGTTGAACTCCACGTTTGGAACTCAATAGTGGTCTCGAATTTCTAATCCAAGTTAACTTTTGAGAGATTTCATGTTTATTTCATATTCATAGTATGAAATATACTTAATATTTATTTATAATTTATTCTGGGCACATCGGGCCTCGAAATCGCACGTCGTCTCAGTGCCAAACTCTAGAAATATATGTAGAAACATTCCAAATTATTATAAGGAAAAAACTAGGTATCTACACATTTTTCTTTTTTACCATTATCATTTAAATGTAACCCTCGGTAAACCCATTTTTATCTTAACCATGGTAATTAATTTTTAATATTTTTACTATTCACTATGGTAAAAAATTAAATTGAACTTATTATATAATATAAATTATGATGATTAGAAATATTAATTATATTTTAACAAATTAAAATAAAATAATTTGAAAAATAAAATTTAAAACAAAACCCAAAGATGTGACGAAAATGCGAGTTTTCATGAAGTGTGTTTTTGATGAAAAATTTGTTTTAAACTAACTATATGATTAATAATAATAATTGTACGAATATAAATTAATATATATTGAAATATAATCTTTATATTTAATTTAAAATATTTTTTATTAGGTATTATTTTATTTAGTTTAAAATTAGAAACATTATTCAATTTAAAATAATTTTTTGACAAATCATGTTTTCAAACACAAAACAAATTATAGTAAAATTTGATAAGAATTTGATTAAAAAGAAATTAATAGGACTAAATGTATCTAAATAATAATTTTTTTAATTGAAATAATGTTTAAAAACTAATTATTATTTTATCATTCTTAGTTTTTTGAAAATAAATGACATTTTTAAAAAAAATCGGTATTTTCACTATTCACTGAAAAATTAATATTTTTTGAAAAAGCCCAAAATTTCACCCAATGAAAAGTATGATATTCCAATTAAAAAAAATTCTCATTTTATCAAATCTATTTTCTAAATGTTCCAAAAATAAATTATAATAATTTTTCCATGAAAATAAATAAAAATCATTTTTAAAGAAACCATATTTTTTAAGTATAAAATTACTTTACTAAAAATTGATTGATTATTTAATAAAAATTAATAAATAATCTATATTTAGAATGAAATATATATATATATATATCATAAATTTTTTAATAATATTAATAATCACTGATTTAATGGTTGGGTTATAACAGTTATATATTTCATAAGTCGATTAAGCTTGTTCTTGCATGCCGAATACACTATCGAACATAGTTTTCTTTTCTAAAATCATAGTTTGTTACACTTTCTAAACAAACTATGGATTATAGTATTATATTAAGTAATTAAAAAAGTTATTTGGTATGGTATTATAAAAAAAAATGTGTTTTGGAAGTGTGAAGAGGAGAGGGGAGCGGGTAGTCTTTTATAAGTGTGGCGACTGAACTATTTTAATTTTGGAAAATAAAAAAGTGCAAAGAAATTATTCATATTAAAAAAAGACTAAAAATAGACTATTATCAATCCTATAAGAGGTATTGTCTAAATATGGTCATTTAATGGGTGTTGTAGAATTTTTGGGTCATTTTTGAACACTTATCTTTTTAGTTTAATCACTGATGAACCCATTTTCACCCAAACGGCAGTAAATATTTTTTCTATTATTATTATTAATTATTGTAGGAATTTATATTAAACCTATTATATTATATAAATTTTTCATATTCTCAATATGGAATCCTTCTTTCAAATTTATATGCACAAAATTTTCAAGATTTTATTTAAAAATTAATCTTCTAGACGTGACAAGAAAATGAGTTTTCAAAGAGAAAATGTTCAAAAGTTTAAAATATTTTTATATAAAAAATAAATTTTAAAATTATTAAAATATACTAAATTGTATTAATAGATATATAATTGAACACATTTTTCATTTGAAATCATATTAAAATCATTTTGAAGTTTTTGAAAAATTTAAAATAATTGATAGTTCTTAATAAAAACTAGTGCTTTTCACTATTCATTGAAAAATCTATCTTCTTAAAAAATTCAAAATAATTTAGCCTAAGATAATTTGGATATGATATTTTAAAAAATTAATTTTATCTTTTCAATTATATTCTCTTAATTTAGTAAAAATTACTTATATTATTTGTTTAAAAATGTAATAAAAACTATCTTTTGATAAAATAGTAATTTTAAAACATATAAATACTTATAAAAATTAAGTACATTTATAAAATATGTTTTATTTATATAAAATAATTAATTAATATTTAAAAATTAGTTATTATTATTCATATCCTTATATTTAACAACTAGGTTATAGCGGTCATGTTTAAATAAAAATAGTAATAATATATCATAGTTTATTAAAACTATGTGTTTTGTATTATGAAAGATAAACATAGTGTTTCATTTAATGCAAGATTAACTTCATGTTGCATGTAACAAAAAATATCAATACGAGTAAATTTAATTGAAAAAAAATATTTCACAAAATCTAGGTTTGTTACATTCTACCCCCACCCCCTTCAAATGAAATTCACCCTCAAAATTCATCACATTGGTACCAACAAATGGGGATAAATATGCCTCATCACATCCTCAAGTTCCCACATAGAATCCTCAAGCTATTGGTTTAAAAATAAAAAAAAATGAGATATTTCCCGTTACCACCCAGATAGAAATGTTTATTAGTGTCACAGAACACACTATCTTTGATGTCATGGAACAAAACCAACATTTAAACCAGTAAAATTTTAAATCATCTCTCTAGTGGTGATTTTTGGAAGAATTTTGAACAAGTGAATCTGTATTTTTCTTTAGAAGCCTGAAACATGAAATAAGTCTTTCTAATGAAGGTTTATGTCCATTTGGTTCTTATAGTATATAGTATTCATGTTGGTCTCTCTTTATAACTCCATAAATTTAATTCGGTGGATGTTAATGAAGGAGTCGTATATATTTTTTACCTTATTAATTCTAGTTCATCTGAAAAAAATATTTTTGTTTACTTGAAAACATTTATTAATGAGTAAAATTAATTGTGGAGTAACGGTGTTGGTACATACGATGTTGTTGTAAAACAAAACTTCTTACTTAAAGTTGAATTGATGTAGACAATTAGTGACTTCCTAGAATATTGTTTGTTATCTTTAGAGAGTACACATGGTCCAAAATCATTTCGATACTATATGAGAGACAACAAAGCATTTATTCTAGTCAAAGGGGGAAAAATTGTTTTTTCGACTGTCATCGCAGATTTCTTACAACCGATCATCCTTTTTGAAGAAACAAATATCATATTAGAAAAGGAATAGTTGAAAAATATGGACCTCAATAAATGATAGAATGTACATAGTTAAAATAAATTTTCTTTTCATTACCTCTAATCACATTTGGCCCAATAATAAACCAATAGAAAATTTTTGGGTTTGGATAAGAGCACAATTGGATAGAACGGAACAATTTTTAGTATTTTCTATATTGGTCTAATTTGTTGGTCTATCACATGTTGGATGTGATGCATATTAAGAATAAATATTTCAATAGTTTATTTCATGCAGTTCTAGATAACCCAAGTAAGACCAAGGATAATGTAAAGGAGAGATTAGATCATTCCCAAATTTGCAAGTGACCAGAACTTATACTATTTGAAAATGTCATATCATAGAAGATAATTAAGGCAAAAGAAACATATAAACTATTTAAAGAGAGTTTCTTGTAATTTTGTCCGTGAATTTCCGATTTGAGACTTTAAAATGGTTATGCTTCCAATTTTGGTAGATATTTTAGAAACAGTTATATTACCAGATTGAAAAGTCATTACTGCCATGTTTAAATGGAAGGAATGCTACCAAATGAATTAATAGTTTTGGTAAATCCTCTGATTTAGGATGCACTAACAGGCATGTCATATTTTTTTAGACATTTTTTTGTTGATAATATGATGCATTAAAAAAAATTTAAGAAGATGTCGTTTTAATTTTCTATAAACTATAAAAAATCATACTGTCATGTTTGTTTGACTCAAAGGAACATTTGATATTTCATTTTTTATATAAAACAAAATGTGGAGGTGTGGTACAGTATCGATGCATGTAACCATTTTAGAAATGCATGCAAAAATTGAAAAAAAAAATATGTAACAAAGTATCAATTGAAGGATCAATAGCATAAGCATATTTTCAAGAGGATATTTTTTTCCTGCTCTCATTACTTTTAATCTGAATATCCCTCAAAACAAAACCTCATGAGTTGTAATGAGGAAAATGTTGAAGATGACATGAGAAATCAAATGTTAGTTTTAAATTAGCATGAACCTAGCTATGATGGAAGTCATGAATGATGTATTTCTGAAGATAAACATCACAGAGGTCATACATATATTATTCTCAACTATGAAGAGATTACACCATTTTTGCAATGAGTTCTCTTATCACTTATTCTATATTGTTTTTAAAAATACATTAATATTATTTTATTTGTAGGTTATATGATAATCATATCAAGAAATTGTTTCCACAAATTACAATAGCTTATCTTAAAGAACATCTTGAAAAAAAATCATGCTAGTTTCAAAAACTGGTAACATAAATTATTTATTATTTGAAATAAAAAATCAATTTAATGCTTGTTATAGTGATAATTGTTTAAAAAAATTTATGTATCTTAACATGCTGATAAAATTGATAATTGATTTTGTTTTTTGAGTAAACCACTTACCAAAATGGTTAAATCTTATAATGAATATGTGGTGAGTGGTTTTCGATTTCATAAACGTGTATATGGGGAATCAAAAAAACAATAAATAGTGTTGTTTTCTTAAGAGGATCTCATCATAGAGGAACTGAAGTTAACTTTTTCAGTATGCTGGAATAAATCCTTGAACTATGTTATCTTGGAAAATATTACATTACGATGTTTAAATGTCTGTGGTTGGATATTGAGAGAGGCTTGTGTGTTCATATGATCCATGGAATCATTTTTATAAAATATAAAAGTCTTCTTACAGTAAATGAATCATTTTTATTGGATCATCAGGAATATCAATTTGATTATGAAAATTATTATGCTAATTCAAGGGATTTGGGTGATTGGTGGAAAATAATAAAAATCAAATCTTGAGAGATTTAGTTTAGTGAAAGTGAAAGTAATTGAAATTTTTCAAGAGACTTCCCTGAATCCATATTTTTCATGAAGAGACACGAATATCATTGATGATGCCCCATGGTTAAGGGCCCTGATGGTGATGAGGATGTTAATTATGTTTCAACTTACCATGCCTAAAGATTACTATGATCTAACATCTTATTCTAACAATTTTTAAATTTTTAGAGCGTTTTTATTCAAAGGAATCTAAGTAATTATTATGAATTTCTTAAGACCTTTTGAATTTTAATTTTTTTGTCCTGATATGGTTTTAGATTGATATATTCCAAGTATAGGAAGACTGTTGATTCGGATCAGGTTGACTGAGGTCTCTTGGTTTAGGAATACAGAGTTAATTCTGGTCTCTTGGATTGAGGGATTTCTTACTACAGAAATATATAACTTGGGGTTAAGTTGAAAATTGAAGATACCCAAAGTTAGTTTTTGTGACATATATAACTCTTAATGTTAAAGAGAGTAAAATATTTATTATAAAAATTTTAATTCATTCTTAATTTTGTTTTATGATTTCATTTTACATGATTCTATAGGATCTTTATTTCCATTGTTAATTTATATAGAAATTTTATTATACTAAAAATTTCTAAACTCTGATTGTATATAAATAATATAAGTTTTTTATATAAAATATGATCCTCGTACAATATACATATTTTTTATAAATATTTGTTATATGGTTTGGGTTTCTAGTTAGTTTAATTTTTTAAACTAAAATTACCTCTCACCCTTTAATAGTCTTTATATACTCTATGATCCAACAATTGGGGTCAGAGGAGGTTCTATAAATTGACTTTTTGGATTTACTTTTGTTATAAATTACTATTTTTAAGTTTTGTTTAAACTGTTTTACACTAACGTGTATTTTGTAGAAATATTTATTTCCCTATATATAATGACATAAGGTTTAAATGTTTAAACTCTTGATTACACTAATCCTATCAGAACACTAATTTATGATGGGGTAGATTATAAGTATTTGAGTGATATAATGAAAATATTTATTATTAATATTGGATTAGATAACTTTTCAATAGTGACTGGAAATTATAAAATCCCTGAGAAAGAGGTTTCTACTTTTAAAAATCAATAGAATCTTGAATATCTACTGAATTATCATTAATAAGTAATAGTTAATGTTCTATAATGAGAAATATATAAAGTCAAATATATTATTTTGAATCATCTGATAGTATTTTTAAAAAGTAAGAAGTCACTCATTTTGCTACTTTTAGTGTGATTGAAACCAGAGGAGCTATGAAAATGGTTGATTATAGCTCTTAATTTTCTTCCTCGTGAATATGTTTCAAAGATTCATCAAAGATTTTTGAAAATTGTGAATAGTTTACTATATTTTTGTGAAAAGGATATTTCTTATAAAAATCCAGTAGAAAATATCATTGAAATTATTCTTGGATAATGAGAGTAAACAGAAAAAATTTAGATTATATAAGGAGGATTACAACTATTTCCATGGATTATTTGATAGGCACTCTAATGTCGTATGAGGGTATAATAAAGAGAGATGCTGAGAATATGAAGAAAATGAATGTAGGAGTTTCTTTTTCAAAAAATTAAAATGTTACTAAATAATTTCATTCAGCTAAAAAGGATTCTAAGTATTTATAGAAAAATAAAGGTATATTTTAAATATAGAGCTATTCTTAGGAACAGTTTTATAATAAATTAGATAATATTTCTAAGGGAATGAATAATATTTTTTTTAAATAAATACTATCAATATAAGTATAGGAAGAATCATAAGGAAATAAATGACAATAAATATTATTTTAAAGTTATTTTTGTACTTGTTTAACACTGATAAAGGTACACCCTATCTAAAAAAACAAGTGTTGTGGATAAGAAATTGTTTTAGTAAAAAAGTTAAGTGCTGAAAAAGAAACCATTTTCACATTACTAATATTTTTAGTAATAAAATTTAATATCATGATTATATCTTAACTCAAATGTCTCTCACATTCTTCATTTTATTTCCCATTCACATTTTTTTCTTTCAATATATATGAGAGTTAATTTAGTATTTTTAAATTATTATTCAGCCATAAAACTTAAGGTATGTTGATCAAAAATAAGTTTTGGTTGATGAATAATTTGTTTTCTATTTATTCTGAGTATATATGTCTATATTTTAATTGGATATATATATATAAATATGATTATTTATTCATTTAATTTATTGATATTTTATAAGAAATTTTATATATGTTTATATATATATATTTCATGTATTTGTTATGTGTATAAATATATATATATATATACACATTTACATGTGGGCATGTGGTTAGATATATATATTATCACAAGTGTGTCTGTGTGTGTGTGTGTTTGGTTATTAAATATGTGTGTTCTTATGTTTATATATATAATTATCACACACACATATAATTATCACAATTCAGTATTTTTATTTTATCTATAACATAAATTATTTGTAATGTCCAGATCCGTGGTTGAGTGTTACTCACTGCTAACTTCCAAGTCCAAGAGACTATGGTATAATTCTCGATAACCTTAGGGGGAGATTTACAAGTGGTGATACAGGAAGGTGATATCATAGGGAGTGACATGAGATGATGGTCATGTAAGATGTAACCGGCATGCTAATGTAGGTAGGCTAATAAAAGCTTAGGGTTAAACCTAGGTCAACACCGACAAAGCATTGGGCCTTTTGAAAATATAATCAGATTTCAATCCTACTAGGCCTTCGGTCCACTATTTATAATAACAAATGGTCGGTTGGGTGGGTTATTCCTTATGGGGCTATAACCTAACATATAATCTTGTAGGTGTGTGTGTTTCTGTGTTTGTATGATTCATTGTATTGTACCCCAAATAACCTAATTATTAATATATTTTCTATTAAGAAAATATGAAATAAAATATATGGTAGTTTTTATCAAATATTATTATGTTTTTTATAATCTTTACATAGTTATAACATTATATTTTTACTATTTCCAAGATAATATTTAATGCTAAATAATTATAAGATAAATAATGAACTGCAATGAATTTATGTTAATTTAATTTCAAAATAATATAAGAAGGAGGTAAAGGAATTCATTAAGTTTACAAAAAACTATGCAACCAACCTATAGCGATCCAATATATACATGCCTTTATTTTACATCTTTTACTTGATTATAATATTAAAATACATAAATAATAATATTTCATGAATCGATAGGTTCAGTTTGTTTGGGGACTAGATACATAATAAGCTAAATTTAAAAAACTCATTATCTTTTCTATTTAAATTCACCATAATAGACCATATTTTAGACGATCGCATTAGAAAGACTCATTATAAAAACCTGGGTAATGAAAAACATAGAAATCTATGAGCTCAAACACCTAGTGAGGGGTTATTAAACACTTCATCAAGGACGAGTTCATAAGAGTAAATAAAAAACATGAGGATAAAACAAATATCATAACATCATGTGTTATAACCATATGAAATGAGAGATTTTAAAATTACACGGAATGAGAAATTAAATATAACACCTTGAGATTTAAAAAAATCTATGCTCTATAACGTACAAGACAAAAAACATATAGCTTAAATAAACCTTGAAATAATATTATTTTTAATATAACTGTTATAACTTGATAATTAAATTAGTAGATACGAATAGTATTAAATTCATTATTATATATATAAATTGAAACTTCTTTCTTAATATAAATTTATTAACAAATTCATATTAAATAATTAATCAATTTTTATTCAAGTAATTTTTTCTTCAAAAATATATTTCTACAAAAATGATTTTTATTACTTTCTGTGTGAAAAATTAATAATTAATTTCTAGAGATTTAAAAAAATGATAAAATGAAATTATTTCTAAAATAATAATATCCAAATTAATATATTTTGAAATTTTGATATTTTTTGGAAAATGTTGATTTTTCCTTGAATAGAGAAAAATATATATTTCTGTTAAACTGTCATTTCATTTCAATAAACCATGTAATTAAAAAGTACCATTGTTATGTAAATTTTACTTAAAGTAAAATGTGTAATAGTTAGATTCATTAAATCCAATTAATTAATTTTAAATAATATTTATATTGGATTTTATTATAAGTTATATTTTTGGTTTAAAAATGAATTTTTCTGAAATTAATTTTAATGTGAATAAGGTTTCTCCATTTTTATAAATTAAAATAAAGATTAATGAGTAATTTTTTAAATACAATTTATGGACTATATATATGTAAATATTATTTATATAATAGTTATTACTTACAATAGAGTTTATATAAAATTATCTAATTTATAAAAAAAATATTTCGTGAAAACCCATTTTTTCGTCTCACCTGCGGGTTTAATTTTAAAATTAAATTCTACAACTTCTATGAATTGAATTCAAAAAAATGTTTTTTATATTTTCAAAAAAAATAATTTATATTATATAATAATTTCACATTTTTTTTTGTTCATAATGAAAATGGAAGACATTAAAAATCAGTATTAAGGTGAAAATAGGTTTACAAGGGGGTTAATCTAAAACAATAAGGGTTAAAATTAGGTAAAAACTTATCCAAACCATATTTTATGGAAATATTTAGACCATATATTATCTAAATATCTATAATGCTCCATTTTGGATCCATTTTGGGTGTGAAAAATATGGGTATCACTTTTTCTTTTCAAAAATTACAATTGTCTCACTCACCTCACTAGTAAAAATCTACCTCATATCCTCTTCTAGTAGCACCTTAAAATCCTTTTGTCTTAGAAAATACCAACTAAAATACCTCCCTTAATTTCCTAGTCATTAATTTGGCCCTATTTTTATCATAAATCCATTTTCATGCTAAACTAAGTAGGTTATCCAAAGAAGAGGTATCGTGCTTAACCAAGCATTTTTATTTTGTTTCTTCTTTCACGACCTCCAATATTATTAAATAATTTTGTTATAATAACAAAAATATCTTCCATATAATTAGATTTTATTTTGTTAATTTTATAACCTAAATCTATCTCCTCTTTCATCAAATGGAAAATGAAACCATTATTCGTGTGTACAGTGGACTATCGCATTGCGAACCAATGTAATCCATTTGTCATGATCACCTCTCACAAATTTTTATAATGATAGATTTAATGTATATATATTATATTTTCAACATAATTATACTAATTTAATTAATATAAATCATATAACATCTTAATTTCCATTCTTTGGGGGATAGGACAACATCACTCATGTGTACGGTGGACTATCACCTCGCAAGGCATATGATTCATTTTTCACTAACGATTTCCATTGAAGGTAATAAGAATTACGTTAATAAATATATGTTATATATATATATATGAAATAATTATTATATTAATGAAATATTTATAATTATGAACTGATAATATATCATTTAATGTTTACCTTTCAATTCTTTGAGAAATGATAATGTCATTCCTATATCTGCGTGGACTATCACCTCCATGAAGAGATGTGATTCTTTTTTAATCACAACATCAAATGGATGATATATATAAGATTATTTAATGAAATAATATTATATTCATGATATTTTTATCATTATATAAATATAAAATAATACTTACTTTCTTTCCATAATCAACCCTGAAAAATGGAAACCATACTCCTAAATATCTACAGCCTACTATCTCTATGATCATAACGTTGTTCATTTTTCATAACCCTTATTCATGGATTATTTTAAAAGAATAATTTATTTATAAAAATTGTCATTAATTTATTATTATTATTCTTTAGAATATTGAATAATTACCAGTTTGACCTTTATTAACACACCGAATACCTTTTTAAAAAGCAAACTTACATCCACAGAACACTCAATGTGGAATTAACATATTAAGTATTTGAATATCTCATTAAAAAATGATTTGAATATAATTTATCAAATATATAAAATTTTATTAATAAATATTATAATTTAGATAAATTAATTATACAAGAGTTAAAGGACATACATGGAATATCAGAACTAGTGATATTCATCTCAATTTCCCCTTCATTGAGGCATAGTTTAATATTATATACCTAATTAATTTTATATGGTGTATACACTGTCCCTTTTTTATGAAATACTTCGAATACTTCATATTTCATGGTATTTTAGGTTTTCATTATAATTATTTAATCTAAAATCATTTGAACAAAAAGTTTCCTAGTGGTAAATAATTTCATTTTATAATTTATATTCATTGGGTTATATTACTTCTTCATTGTGTTTAATATTATATGATTATGTGTGTAATGAATTTTGATTATATTATGTTTTATTCCCACTTTTTTATGTGAATACAAATTAGATATACATAATCGATTCAATGATTAATTATCACTTCAACATTATGATCATTGTAAGGGTTTATCATCTCAAATTGTCTACTTTGGGACATATGTTATGTTATACACCTATCCTATTTTATGACATTTCATATCAAGAATATATTTATTCTCATGGTATTTAATTTTTTATTTGATGGTATTTCTCTCATATGACTTATGATTCAAATTTTACCAATGTGTTAAGGGTTTATTTCACAATATCATTTTAATTGAGGTTATTCATGATTAAATTTACATTAAATAAAACTATTTGATAATTATATAATAAATAAATTTAATTTTATTATTCTATAATAATTAATTATACTTTCAATTAATAGTAAAATGTTCTTCTCTTTAGTACTTAAAAAGGTTGATAATGTGTTTTTAAGAACATTTAACTTTATTTCTCACATCAATAAAAAAATCCCTCTTTCTTACAAATCCATGTTTCCTAAAAAATATTCTCAAGAATGTTTTTAATATTATCATATGACTAATTAAAATAATTTTTATATATGGTTGTATTTTTTTACAAAAATTTTCATAAGTAAACTTCTTTATAATTTTCTAAATGAGGCACTTTTTAACTTTTTATCAAATATTTGATAGGAATATTTATTTTAATATACATGGAATGAATGGAATTTATCAACATCATTACCACTAAATGTTTTAAAGATTACTTTTTAAGTTTAAAAGGTCATTTAAAAAGAAAATGCTTTCTTTAATTTTTTGAAAGTTTTATATTTTAAATAATTTCTTACAAAGTGGAAAATATATTTTCCCCCAAGAAACTTCAAAAGTGACCATACAAAATCATTTTTCTATCTAAGATGATATAATTTTATATTACTCAATGTGAGAAGTTTTTTTTTACTCAATAATGTTTTAAATGATATTTTAATGGAATTTATATTCATAATTGAAAACAAACCATGATGTCACTTATGATCCATTGGGATATCTTGAAATTTTACCATCCTTATTCATTCTCTGGAAGTATTATTATTGTTTCAAGAGATTTTCATGGTACCCATATCTTTTAAAATGGTTAATAAAGTTATTAAAGGAATAATTATTATTTCAATGAGTTTTATGAAGAAATGAATGCTCTATGTTCTTTATTTATGTTATGGCTATTGGTCATTATTTTGATGATGTGTGGTTTAATTATAAATCAAGTATGGGTGCTTCCATTATAAACCAAGGATGGGTGGTTAAAATATAAAAAGATATGGGTGGTTATTTGATATAAATCCAATTCATTGGGTATTTAAGTCAACCATATAGTTATTCCATTGGTAAGAGTGATTGTAAGATTAGTATGGAAATGATTCCCCACATTACCTACATGTTTTATCTATTAATTTTAAGTGTTCTTATATAAATTTTATTATTTCACAAGGTAAGTTAATGAGTTTATGTTAAAAGAAAAGTACTTTCTACTTCTTATGGGTGAAAAACTGTCGGTTTTTAAGGATTCATTTCATTAATATTGAAATCATATAGCTCATGATTATTGATTATTATGTGTCTTTACTTTGATAAACCTTTATTCCATTTTTTATGATTTAAGATATAGGTATTTATAGTTATGAATATTATTATGTTATGCTCACACACTTTGATTATATCATCATACCCTTATTCTCTTATTATTCTCACTCATGAAATTAAATTTTTAATGATTTTGTTTAACATTTTTGATCATTTTATCTCGCCCTTATTATGCTTAATATTCTATATGTTAATAAGAATGATGATTAAATGATTTTTGTTTATAAATGATTATAATGTGGTGAAGTTTTAGGAATTTGTTGAAGACTTGATATAAAATATGAAAGGATATTTATAGTAGGAAAAATATTCCATTGATTCCAGGGGTAGTGTTTATGTAATACTCTTTCCTAGTTATCTAAAACACTAAACCTAAAAGTCCTTTTGGTATGTATGTTATATAACATTTTAATTTGATGTAGTATGTTTTGTATGGATAAAATTGAGTCCCCTTCATCTGTATCAAATCAATAAACATAAATTTTATTATTTTAGCACTAGATTTGAGAGTGTTGGTTTGGGTCTATTATAGATGGTTTTAGATAAATGGTTTATGTAAATTTGGATATTATAATTTCTTCATGTGAGTTTATCTTAAGTGTTATGGATATTGTCAATATTTTATGATTTTTAGGTTGATCATAAGATTAAAGGTATTAAGAAACTTTTGGGTTCATATTATCTTTGATTATTATGGATACTTTTTAGGATGTTCATTATAACACCCTGAGACTTTACAATTTATTTCCTTTTAGTAAAATTAAATCTCTTTGATATGTTATGATGCATGTGACATCGGGTTTAAAGTAAAATACTCTATTAAAATATTACATAAACATGACTATTATAGCCTAACAGTTAAGTTGGTGGGTATGAATAGTACTAAATAAATTATTAAAATTATATGGTTTATATATGTATAAAATAAATTAAATGGGTAAATATTTATTTGAAATAAAATAAGATTCATTTAAATGAAAAATAAATGTTTTTTGAAAAACTATATATTTTTCTAAAATACGGTTTAGTTGTAATTCAAGCAAATAATTAAAAACTAAATTTACCAATTTTGAAAATTTAATTGATTAAATTAATATCATTTTTGAAATTAGCATATACATATTATATTTGGGTAAATTTCTAAGATTTGTCTAAAATGTCTCATTTTTCGATGAATTGGGCAATATTCCAATTTTTATTGAAAAATGCCTTTTCATTTAAATATTTAAAAATCTTACATATTTAAATTTGTTTTAATGTAAAATTAGTTTAATTATAATAAAACTTAACTAGTTTAGTTCATAAAAATCAATTTCATATTGAATTTTGACATTAAAACATTTTATACTTTTGAGAATCTTTTCTTTCAAAACAAACTTTTTCATCGTGTCTATAAGTGTAATTTTAAATTGAATTCTGAAAATTATGTGAATTTAATTTAAAAAAATGGATTTTATATTTTTAATAATAATAATTTATATTAACATAACAGCTGAAATTAATTTTTTACCACTATTAATAGTAAATGAACTAAAAATTAATTACCATGATTAAGGTAAAAACTGGATTACTTGGGGGATAAACTAAGAAGAAACGGGTCGAAAATGATATAAAAATCCACCCAACACCCATTTTTAGACATATTTAGACCTTATAACCTATAAATGTCTATAATTATACATTTTAAGTCTCTTTTAGGATGAAAATATGGTTGTAGTTGATTCCTTGAAAAAATTCATGTGTGTCCTATCCCCCACTTATAAAAGGCCACACCATCTCATCCCCTGTCTATACTTAAAAATCTATTTGGTTCATCCAATAATGACCCAAATTAATTCCTCAATACCCTAAAAAATCATATTTCTCTTAGGATGATAATAAATTCATCCTAGTAAGGCTTTTCTTTCAAACCAAAAAAACATCCCTGAAGAAGAGGTAACATTCTTGAACAAGCATTTTCATTTTATTTATTCTTTCATCTCACAAGATAGTAATTTAATAATGATAATATAATAACACTAAAATATCCTATATACTAAAATGTTATTATGATAATTTTATATCCTATATACATCTCCCCTCACATAAAATGGAAAATGAATCTGTAGATCAAGAGTATGGAGGACTACCTCCTCGCGAACCGATGTAATTCGTTTTCCATCACCACCTTTAAAGAATGGATATAATGATTAATTTAAAACATTTATATGTTATTAATGATTTTATTATACTTTTTTAATTAAAATATCATATATACTTTCTACATTCCATTTCATTTAAAATATGATAATGTTGCTCATGTGTTTGACAGACTACCGCAAGCGATAAGATTTGTTTTTCACTTATGGGTTACATGGAATGTAATAATGGTAAATTTAAAAAATATATGTGAAACATAAGATATTATATAAATTTATAAATATTAATATATCACCCACTTTCATACCTTTTCACTCGTTAGGTAATTATAATGCCGCGTATGCATATGTACAGTCTACCGTCTCCACGAAGCAATGCGATTCATTTTCCAAGCCCAAATTTTTAGAGTAGATATAATAACTTATATACTGAGTAAATATGATATTTATAACTATATTATCATTTTGGATATTATTCAATTATATCCTATATTAAATAACCAAAACTTTCAATAAAAACACACATGAGAAAACACGGTATTTAACACCCAGAATAATTAAAATAATGAAATATTATTAAAAAATGGGTGGTAAAATATTATAATATGATCATGTATGATATTATAAATATGATTATGGTTATATTATAAATTAATAACATGATAAAATCTATTATACTGTAAGTTAAATCACATTCAACTAAAGGAAAGTGTGAGGTAACTGACTCTATCTCAATTTCTCTTCACTGAGACATATTGTAATGTTATGCGCCTAATTTATTTTATATGGGGTATATACTAACAAATTTAAATTTAATAATATTATTCCTTAATAATTCATGGTATTTTAAGATTCAATTTGAATTATTTCATTTAGGGGTATTTGACTTGAAAATTACCAAGTGGTAATGAATTACATAACTCAATTCCTTTTTTGTGGGTTATATTACTTCTTTATTAGACTTTAATATTCTAATATAATGTGTATAATGAATTTTTTATATTATGTTTTATTTAAAAAAAATTATTGTTATTTACATTTTATAAATATTATCTACCCATTGATTAATTCCCACTTCAATGTTATGATCATCGTAATGGACTTCAGCTCAATTTCCATTCGTTGAGGCATATTGTAATTTCATACACAAAATTTATTTTATATGATTTATATACTTCCCATTTTCTATGTAATATCATTATTCCTTAGTAATTCATGGTGTTTTAAGTTTCAATTTAAATTATTTAATCTCTGTTGATTTTACATGAAATTTACCAAGTGGTAATGAATTTCATAACTAAATTTTTTTCAGTGGATTATATTACTTCTTTTTTTCCATTGATATTATTAGATTATGTGTATTATGAATTTTTCTTAAATTATGATTTATTTAAACTTGTTCTATGTGTATTTAAATTTTACAAACATAATATATTATATTATAACTTCTAAATTCAATATTATGATCATTGTAAGGGACTTCATCTCAATTTTCCTTTATTGAGGAATATTATAATGTTATAAACCTAATTAATTTTATATGGTGTATATACTTCCAATTTGACTTGTAATATCATCATTTTTTAATAATTAATGGTATTTTATGTTTCAATTTAAATTATTTCCTTCAAGGGTTTATGAATTGAAATTTACCAAGTGGTAAAATTTATCTTACATCTCACTTTATTTTGTGATTGTTATATTTCTCATGAAAAATTTCCTTTATTGTAATAATATTTCATGGTAAATTACATTTATCTTAAAAATACATATTTTTTATGAATAATATGATTATTTCCTAAACCATATACCATTTTTGCATACATTTCTTACTTTGAAATTTATTTGATTAACTAGAAAAATATTGACAAATAGGTATCCTTTACTCAATACATAAATTTTTATAAGGTTTATTGATACATAAATTTAGTCATTTATTTGATATATGAAGAATTATTTAAACATGACCATCATAACTTATACATTAAGTTGTAGGGTATAAATATTACAAACTAAATTATTATATTAATATTTTTTCATTATAAAATAAAATAAATTGATATCTATTAATTATAAATAAAGTAATAATTGTTTAAAATAAAATTAAATGTTTATAAAATACTATATTTTTCCCAAAAGATGGTTTAGTCGTGCTTTGCGCACATAATTTAAAATTAATTTTACCAATTTTTTAAAATAAATTGGATAAAATTAACAAAATTCATCAAATAATAATTTACAAATTATCTTTGGGTGGTTTTTTTATTTTCTAAAATGTTTTATTTTTATAAATACTGAAAAATATAGATTTTTATTGAAAATTATCTTTTCGTTTAAATAAGTTACATGGTTAAATTCAATTTTTATTTTTTTTTAAAATCCAAATTAGTTCAATTTTATTACAATTTGACTTTTTTATTTCAATTTAATCAATTTAATTTGAATATTAATATTAAAACCTTCTATACTAATGAGAATTATCTCTTTGAAAACCCACTTTTTCATCGCGTATATGGATAGAATTTTAAATTTGATTTTAATGCTTCTATGAATTTAATTTGAAAAAATATATTAAATATTTAAAATAATAATAATTTAGTTTATCTAACAAGGTTAAATTTATTTTTTACCATTTTAAATAGTAGGAGCAGTAAAATTTAATTACGGTTGTTAAAATAAAAATTGGTTTATGAGGGGATAATGTATTACCCCCAGTTTTTGGTATGTAACCCTTTATTTTTGTTTTTATGGATATAAATTATAATAGGGAAATTTTGGAGAGTTTGGTGAACTTTTTTTATTTTTTGGGGGATAAAGGAGGGGCGCATGGGCTATTCTTGGTCTATCCAAACCATGCGGCAATCTTAGTAGAAACCATATGAAATGGTAGGTTTTAGGGAGAGATATTTGGCATGATCTTAACACAGTTAGGGAGAATGTACAAGGGGGTCATGCATGGGACTTCCTAGGTAGCATCTAACACATAGTTAGCACACGGTTTGTCTAACTGTGTAAACTAACCATGTAGATGGTTTAAGTTGGATCCTAAAAAAGTCGATCTAAAACATTTTTTCAAATAAGTGACTCATTTTTTCTCTTATGTGGCCATAACTAGGGTTTTATTTCATTAAAGGTAGAATAACCTCTACCATTCATTTTTTATTCAATATTATGGCTTCCCTTGGTGTTTCGATCCAGGATTCTTAAGGTATGTGATAATTCTTCATCATTATTGATCAGTTTCTTAGATCTACTTAGATCTACTTCTACTATCTTATTGGTTTCTCATATCCACACCTGTTATACTTATATCTATGAGTGTGGATGATAAATTATTTTAGATTTAGTCTTGATCTTTCTAGTATAATATATCTAAGGAGGTTCCATGAAGAATCCACCCGGTTTTCTTAAGCGTTCTTCATCCATTGTCCAGTTTTGTCAAAACCTTTGAGGTAAGTGGATTCTTTCTTAACTCCACTTTATAGAACTGATGGGAATGCTTTAAAATAGAGTATATTGTGTTAAGTTTGTTGTGATTTGGATATTTAGAAATTTTTATGAACTCTACATTGTAATGGTTTGGAAAATTGGGGGAAATCTGGAAAATTGGGTGTTTTGAATTAAGTCCTTTTGTTCTTGGTTTTAAAATATGGATTTTAAAATGGGGATTTTCTGGAATTGTGGAACATGGATTTGAGTATATATTTTCAATAAAATTGGGATGTTTTTTTAAAATGAAATGGTTTTTTTGAAACTGATTTATTCTTTGGTTTTCAATAAAATTACTGTTTTATTAGAATGGTTTGAAATGGTTATTTGGAATGATTTTGGCATACATTGGGTTTTGTGTGAGTTCATGTTTGAAATTCCCCTGAATAAGGTGTGTGTACCATTAGGGTTCAAGGTACATTACCCTATGTTAGCGGCGTGTGTCATTGGGACACAAGGTAATTGGAAAAGAAATCCCTCATGAGTATGAAACTGTCAAACGAAGCATGCATGTGAGGGTGTGTTGTGAACTGTGGAATTGGTATAAAAAATGATAATAAGAATTAGTTTTTAATCATTGATTAGTTATTTTATGGAAAATAACTTTATGTAAATCTGTTTCATTTAGTTTGTTTTCAATTGGTTGTAAAGGGTTTTTGGAACTTGTTATTTATCGTTATAAACTAATTTTCATTATTCTTTTGTATAAACGGTTTTATATAAATGTTTCTAACCTTTCTATCCTAGTGGTGTGAGAAGGGAAGTAATTGGGAAAACCTACAATGTTTTATACTCACCCCTACATTGTCACTTTGGTGCCTTTCCAGGTGTTATCCTCCAAGAAAGGGGCAAAGGTAATATCACACATGTTTTTAGCACTACCTCATGATACATGGGTTTTTCAGTGATTACGGAGCTTGGAGATTGTGGAGCGTGGAGTCTCATGGTGTCTTGAGATATTTTAGTTGTTTATCTATTATTTATTTTGATACTTTTTAGGTATTCTATTTTTTCACACTTTGATGTGCTTTTGAGATACATGAAGTTATTCAGTTGTCTTTATTTTGTTCATGAATCATTTAGTGACCGGTTTGGTTATGGTTTTTTGTCTATTAGTTTATTTCTTAAAATCTAAATTGTACTCCACTAGTATTTGAAACACTTATGCATTTTTTTCTAGCCTTTTCCATATTGTAGATGTCACTTAAGGCCTAGTAATGACTCATTGTACTCTCAAGCCAATGATAATTAGCGGGTCATTACAGTTAAACTAAGAAGATAAGGGTCAAAATGACCAAAAGAAATGTCCAACACCAATTATGAAGAAATATTTCTACATTGTCACCAATAAGGTTTTAAAATTACCTATTTTGGAGTCCTTTTAAAATATAAAAATATGGTTGATATTGATTCTTTTTAAAAATTCCAAGTGTGTCATCTCCCACACTTATATAATTCCACCCATTCTCATCCCCTCTTCGCACTTCCAAATCCTTTTGGTTCAAGAAATACCTACCCAAATCACTTAAATACTCTCCTAGAACATCCTAGATCCCTTTATTTCATCATTATGTCAACTAAAAGAGGATTTTTGTGAAAACCAAAAGAAGTTCCCCAAAGAACAGGGAATGTTCTTAAATGGGCATTTTCATTTGATTTCTTCTTTCTTCTCCCAAAAATATTATTTAACAATGATAATATAATAACAACAATATCTACCATATACTAATATTTTTTTATTTTTGTGTAATTATTGAGTCAAAATTTATAAATTCTACAATTTCTATACTATCTTATTAAAATCACAACACACTTTCTTAAAAACTCTATTTTTCAAAATTTATATCTCCCAAGTATTTGAGAATGTTTTTGTAGAAAACTTTTAATTCTACCAGATGGATAAATATTTCTAATTTAATGAATATAAACTTCCCACATTGTATATTCGATCAAACTAACTAATTATAGTCTATCATACTAACATAGTTTATCCCATCAGACTGACAAAGTCCAATTGATTAGTGTGACTGAGTTTATTCTATCGGTGTGACTAAGCTCAACTTTCGATGTTTCTAAATTCAGTATATAAATGTGAATGAGTTTATTCTATTTGTGTGACTGAATTTATTCTAATGTCCTGACTAACTTTAGTCCATCATTTTGACTGAATTTTTTCCATCGTCCTGACAGTGTTTAGTCTATCTGAATAACTATGTCTAATTTATTAGACCGGCTAAGTCTAATCCATCAGAATTACTTAATTCTATTCATTATATTAAATGAAATTTATTCCATAAAAATAATAATGTTTATAATCGTACGGTCAGAATTTTATCTGACATATGGAATAATTTTATAGCATATTAATAGTGCTATAATAATGGCATTAGATAGAGATTTAAATAACTTGTTTATCACTCAAGATGGATCTCATACAAGGTTTTTACAACCAACTTTATGAATCATGGAGTATTAACAAATGAGTTATGCCTATAAATAGAGGTTTATTTGGGTAGTTGGGAGATTATTCTTTTGAAACTTACCTTTTCTAAAGATTACTATGGTGTAACATCTTATTCTTACGATTTGTAAATTTTCATAGAGTTTTTGTTCTATGGAATAAAAATAAGGATTCTAAATTCAGTAAAACCCTTTGAATTTTTATTTTTTATGTCTGATATGGTTTTATATTGGTGGATTCCAGGGATAAGAAGATTTCAAATTCTGATCAGGCTGACTGAGGTCTCTAGGGTTAAGAAGAATTTGTTGATTCTGGTATTTAGGATATAGGTATTTCATATTTTAAAAAGACAGACCATACGGTTAAGTTGAAAATGGAAGATATCTATAGTCAGTGTTTGTGACTTCTGTAACTCTTAATTTTAAAGAGAGGAAAATATTTTTTAAAAATTATAAGTCATTCTTAATTTGGTTTTATGATTTTGATTTTAATAGTTTCTATAAGCTTATTATTTAATTTTTGAATTTTTATAGAAATTTTATTTTACTAAACTTTTCTAAACTCTAATTGTATAGAAATAATCTATGTTTTTTATATAAAATCCGATCATTGTACAATATTTTTTTTTGATAAATCAATGTTAAAAGGTTTGGATTTTTATTTAGTTTAATTTTTTAAACTATAATTTTCTCCCCCCATTTTATATCCATTATATACTCATTGATCCAAAAATTGGTATTTGAGGATGTTCTAGGAATTAACATTATTGATTACCTTTTTCTATAAAATATTATTTGTAAGATTTTTTTAAACTATTTTATGATAACATGTATTTTTTTTAAAGAGTTTTTTTCCTGTATATAAAGACTTAAGGTTTAAATGTAAAAACTCTTGAGAATATTAATCCTAGAAGACCACTGATTTTCATTGGGGTAGATTATAAGTATTGGAGAGATATAATGAAAAACAATTTAAAAATATTGGAGTAGATAATTTTTCTATACTAACTGGAAATTATAAAATCCTTGAGAAATTGGTCACTAAATTTAAAAATCAATAGAATCTGGAATATCAATTAAATTATCATTAAGAAATAATCTTTTATATTCTATGATAAGAAATATATAAAGTCAAATATCTTATTTTTAAGCTGCAGATAGTATTTTTTAAAATTAGGAATTCACTCATTTTGTTACTTATAAAGTGATTGAAACCTGAAGATTTATGCAAATAGTAGATTATCTAGCTCTTTATTTTCTTCATAGTGAGTATGTCTTTAAGATTCATTAAAGTTTTATCAAATTTTTGAATGGTTTACAATATTTTGGTGAAAAGGATATTACTGATGTAATTCTAGTATCAAATATCATTGAAATTATTCTTGGATAATGAGATTCCACAATAAAAAATTTAGATTGTACGAGGATAATAATGTTTTCCATGGATTTTTTGATTTTTACTCGAATGTAGTATGAGGGTAGACTAAAGAGAGATGCTGAGAAGATGAAGAAAAATAATGTTTGAGTTTCTCTTTCAAAAACTTCAAATGTTACAAATAAAGTTTGGTTATCTAATAAATTTTCTAAGTATTTAAAAAAATAAATCTATATTTGAAACCGAGATCAGTTCTACTAAAAATTATGAGAATGAGCTATCCAATATTTATAAGGGAATAAATAATATTTTTGGAAATAAATAATTTCTATATACGTATAAAAAGTGTCATAAGGAAATAAATGAAAAGAAATATTTTTCTAAAGTGATTTTTTGTTAATGTAAGAAGATTATTCAAATTAGACTAGATTCTCCCAATCTTAAGAAAAAAGATAATATGGATAAAAATTCATAGAGTAATTCTAAAAAAATTTATAGACATAATTGTGTAACAATTTTGAAAGAAAAAAATAGTTGGAGTGCTAGTGGAGGTTATATTTCATCATAAAAATCAATAGATAGTGTGAGTGAAGATCAAAATAATATCATTTTTTTCTAAAATTTCAAAGAATAAAAATTGCTTAATAGATAAGGTATCTATTGAAACATTAACTAATATTTCATTGAACACTAATTATATTGATATTAAAAATGTGAATAAATATATATTTTTATATTAGGAATCTAATTCATTAGAAGAAGCTAATACTTTATCAATATTTTAAGACGTTTCAAGATTCGATAAACATTTAGAAAGTAAAAATTACAATTTTTTTGAAAAACCTAACATTGCTATGGAAAAACATGATAAATAAAACTCAATAATATCTACACTTACTATTGATATTTATAATATTTCAAAAGAGTTAGTGATGTCTAATTTTGAGAAAAAATATATTTCAGAAGAGTTAGAAAAATATAATCATGAGAAAAACAATTTTTCAAAAGAGTAATAAAAAATTATTTCTAGTATAACTTTTGTTGAAGAAAAAAAATTAGTTGTAAAACTAAATTCAAAAATTTCATGTCTAAAAAAGTTATAATCCAAGTTTACTACTATTAGTGAAAATTTTAATAAAATGTACAGACATATAAAACCTCAAAGGTTTATATTTTTAATTGGTTTTATAAATAAAAAGTTAAATTAAAAAAAACTATTTTAATATAATCAATGACCCATTATATAAGAAATTTTAATGTAGAAGACATTATAAAAATAGATTTTATTTATATAAAGTACCAAATTTAGGATTTAAAAAATCTTATTTTTATAAATAATTGACATCTTTTCAACATAGTAATGTTGTATATATTTGGATTATGAAAATTTTGTTTTCTAAAAATATTGGTCCCAAGAAGGTTTGTGTTCTAAAATACTAATTATTTTAATTTTAATAAAATCATAAGTCTACTAACAGTAATAACATTTTCTTCATTGATAGTGTTTGTTCTAGGAATATAACTAAGAAAAATTATTTCTTCAAGAATATTATTAAAATAGATGGTCTAAAATTTTCCCTCAACGAAAATGCTCATGGATAAATTTTTGAAATATGCCATATATTTCATCTTGGTAAATATTTGATTTCAAATATTCTATTTCTTATAGATATTAATAAAAGTCATATTATCATAAATAAGTTTTTTGATGAGGGATATATTGTGAACTTTAAGACTGATAAATTTACTCTTCATAGTTCAAAATATGAATTTATTCTTTTTACCAATAAGTATTATAATGTTTACATAATTAACATAGAATACCATTGAATCCAAGATCTAGCATTACTTAGTGAAATTAAAATCAATCTTGGTTATGGAAAATAATATTAAGAAATCGTAATGTTGTAACATTTGCTAAACTCTTTAATAAATGACTTGTTAATGATCTACACAATATTAAGTTTTATTCTTCTAAATTTTGTGATCCATGTTAATTTGGAAAAAAAATAAGTCATGTTTTAAATCTATTTGTAAATTCTCATACTTTGATGCTTTCTAGTTAGTGTACATGGATTTATTTGGTCCTATAAAAATAGATATAGTAGTGGAAAAAACAATACATATGTGTTAGTTGATTATAAAACTAGAAATATATAGGTATTTTTTATAGAAAAAAATTGGAACCGTTTTCATGTTTTAAAGTTTTTACAGCCCATGTTAAAAATGAGAAAATTATATCCTTGGTAACTATTTGTAGTGATCATGGTGATGAGTTTTTTAATTCTAATTTTAAAACTTTTTTTAAAAAATTGTATAATACATATCATTTTAGAGACTAAAACTCCATTGAAAAATGGTGTACTTGAAAGAAGAAAGAGAATTATTCAAGAGATTAATAGAACCATGTTGAGTGAAAACTTAGTTGCTAAATAAATTGGACTGAAGTAGCTACTACCTTCTATTATACTATAAATCTTGTTATAATAATATTTTTTATTAATAAAACTCTTTATGATTTGTGGACAGGAATAAATCCAAAAATTCTCACATTAACATTTTTTGATTCAATGTGTTCATTTTGAATAGTAAATATAATTTATATAAACATTCTCCAAAATATGATGAAGGAATATTTATAAGATATTCTGTAACTAGTATGTCTTGTAGATTTTTTAATAAAATCACAAGTACTATTGAAGAAATTGTGCATGTTAAATTTTATGAAACCTGTCATTTTTTTTCAAACAACCTCAATTCAAATCATTAGATATTATTTCAAAATCTGAATTTCAACCAATATTTGAAAATTATTCTAATGAGATAACATCTAAAGAACATTTTTCGGAAGTTCTACCTCTAGAATAATTTCAACCAGTTGTTGAATAATAAATTTTTATAAATACAAGGAATTAGTTGATGCTTAGGAATTATCCTATTGATAATATCATCGGTGATATTGATCAACTTGTTTGAACAATAAGTTTCTTAATAGATGAAATTAAACATTATGCATTTTTATCACATTTCAAACCAGAGAATATATATAAATATTTATGTGATGAATGTTGGATAAAATATATTCAAGATGAAATCAATGAATTTGAAAGGAATAAACTTTGGACATTGGTTGAATGGCCTAAAGATTCACCTGTTATTGATGTAAAATAAGTTTTTCGAAATAAATATGATGAAAACTTAATTATAGTTATAAATAAAGATATAATTTTCAAAAAGGTTTATAATCAAAAATATGGATTAGATTATGAAGAAACTTATTCTCCAGTGTCTAGACATAAAGCTATTTGTATTCTTCTATAATATGCAATATTTCTTAATTTAAAAATTTTCATATGGATATTAATGAGATTTTCTTAATAGATATGTATAAAAGGAAGTGTATGTAGAATATACCCCTAGATTTCAAAATAAAAAATCAATATACCATGTATTTATACTTACTAAGGAACATTATAGGCTTAAACCAATCCCCATATCCTAGAATTATTGATTAATTGGATTTATTTTACAAAAAAAATTATTAAGGGAGTGGTGGATCCAGCACATTTTTTAATAAAAAATATAAAAAAACAATCATTGTTTAAATTTATGTAAGTAACATTATATTTGGATCAACTAAAAAATCTCTTGTAGATTCCTTCAGAGATTTTGTGAAATATGGGTTCAAAATGAGCATTATGGGTGAACTTACTTATTTCCTTGGCTTTAAAATTTCACAAAATCTGGAAGGAAATTTTATATCTTAACATAAATATAAAATAATGTCTAATATCTTGGAAACATTACAGAAAATAAATTTTCCCACTTTATTCTATTGAATCCAAATTTATGGTAGTTGGAAGTTGTTGTGATCAAGTATTGTGGATGAAACACACACTGAATAACATTCGCTTAAATTTTAGTCAAAATCTAATTATGTGAGATAAAACAAGTTCCATTTCTTTAATTAAAAATCCAACACATCACTCATCAGAAAGTAACATAGATGTAAGACACCATTTCCTTTGGGATCATAAGCAAAAAGGAGATATATTTTTTCAATTCATTAGAATATAAAAACAACTTGTTATAATATTTAAAAAACCCATTAATTCAAATAGATTTCAATATATTAAACATAATATTGGAATTTTTAATAAGAAATGAACATTTATATCCAATTATTTCTTTCCAATCTATTTTCATGAATGATCCCTTTTTCAATTGGGGGGCATATTTCATTGATTTTCTAAATTTTTGGGTTCTATAAAATATTTAGTTTTTCTGAAAAATTGAGTTTTTTCTGAAATTTTTAGTATTTTTAAGAACATTGTCTCTTAAAAATAAGTTTATTTTCATAAAATTTTTAATTTTATAAAAAACTTTATTTGTCTAAAAACATTTATTTTTCTAAAATCTCTAAATTTGCCAAACAAATTGGTTTTCCCAAAAAAATAGTTTTTCTAAGTTTTAGTTTTTCCTAAAAATTATAGTTTATCAAAAAACATTAATATTTCTAAAAAAACATCATTTTCTAAAATATATTTTAATTTCTAAAATCTTTCTTTTTAAGAACTTTACTTTTTCTATTTTTATAGTTTTCCAAACATTGTTTTATCGAAATACCTTAATTTTTAAAAAAACATGAAGAACAACTATCCAAAAAAAATCAACATAAATTATCAATTTTACTCCATGTGCTAAATTTGAATATTTGGTTTTTACTATTATTTATAATTTATTAATTAATTGTTTAATTTTTATTTAGTTTTATAAACATTCAAAAATTTATAAATCTTGATGTTTTAATTTCCAAAAAATAAGTTCATTCAATACTAGTTTTATTAAAAAACCTTTTGGAGTTTAGAATATATATTTTAATATTTTGAGAATAAATATCAACTATCAAATAAGTTATAAGATTTATTTTGAGCAAGCATATTAATAGAAGTCAAAAGTTTCCCACGAACCTATAAATATAAGTGTGGGTCACCACATGTTACATAGAACTCTCTGATTATTATCAACCTTGAACCCTGAGGTCTCTTGTGTATCAGATCATTTGGAATATTTATGATTAATTCAACCTCATCTGGTCAGTAATCTATATCATATTTTTCAAAATGACTTCTGATAAATAAATCTCAAACAGGTATGTCATCAACGAAAGATTTATTGAAAAGAAGTTATTTTATAATACTGATTCTTCTTGTAGAAATTTTTAAGTTTCAAGGATGGGAAAAAGTATGTTTAGAGAAAAAATATTTTGATCTTCATTATCCTACTATTTTCAAGGAGTTATATTCTTTAGTTTTTTTAGTGTTGAAGATTATTTTGAGGTAATAAATTTCAATATTTTTGATGATTTATATAATATTAATATGAAAGAAGTAGAATATTTGTAAAAATTTCCTTTAGAAGGGGAATCAAATCTAGTTACTCACACGATTCTCGAAAAGATTTGGTGTTTTGAAGAGTCTTAGGATGAGTCTTTTTTGGTTCCTACTATTGACAATATTAGGAAAGTGTATCATCTAAAATTGGATGTGAGAGATTTATCAATTTATATTGAAGAGTATATTATTCTTATTAAAGGGGATAATGATACATTCAAGGTTCTTGATACATTTCTTCTAGACATATTGATTAATATGAGGAAGAATAATCATGTGATGTTTTTTATATCAATTGAATCTATTATGAAATGTTCAATAAAATTGAGAATATTTTATTTTTTGGCTTCATAAACAAGATGTTAGTAAATTTCATGATAGTGATGAATATTTATAATGAATAATTTATTATAAGAGATAGGTTATATTTAATTAATGAACCAACCATTTCAAAAATAAATTTGGTCTTCATTATGGAGATAAAAAAAATTTGATAAATTAAAAAAAATTATATCTAATGAAAAACATCTTTGGGTAAAGAAAATCATTCAATAGGAAAGAAAGTGTGGTTCTTCTCTTCCAAGGCTGAAAAGGAAAATTTAAGGCTATGTCTGATGAGTCATACAAAGAGTTGATGAAATGAAAAGTTGGAAATGAGCCCGATGATCTGGTGTTTGGTCTTGATAAGTCTAAGGCCTTCGACTTGAATGATAAAACTAACGATGTATTTAAGTGTGAAGAAAATAAAAAGAAAAGGAAAAAGGCTTGATGAAGCTAAAGTAGTTTATAGAATTATAAAAGTAGTACAATGAGATCATGGAGACTTATATGGTGCTGATCAGAAAGAAGATCTTTTGATTTATCCATTATTAGTTATTCAACTGATAGATCCTATAATTATTGTTGATAAACCTAATTTACCATAACTAGAACAAGTTTTAACTTCAAAATTTCCTTTATCTATTAAAAAATAAAAAATAAAATTCATCTAAATTGAATAAAGTGTGAAGAAATATTGAATAGAAGATTTTATGACCGATGAATGTTGGAAAGATAATTTGAAAACGATTTAGAAGAAGATGAGGAAGAGGAAGTGGGTTCTTCTAATACCTCTCTAATCGAAAGATGTTAAATTAGAAGCTTTTGAGAAAGAACATAGTTCAGAAAATGGACTAGAAAATAAAAAACCTCATATTAATTTTTAAGAAAAGGTTGAAACTAATAAGAGTGTTGAGTTTATGGAATTATCAGATGGTGGGAAAGAAAAATATAAATAAAATGAGAAAATAGATGTCGGACCTTCTAGACACCATTTTTTTATGTCTCGTCATATATAACTAATTATCTATCTAGTAAACTAGAACAACGTTTTTAAGTGAGGATTACTTATTTTAATAAACACTTGTAGAAACTTGTTGATTCAATTCCATTTTTCCCAGTATAGAATCTTGGGGAAAGAATATTCAATTAAGGATAAATGTTTTAGAAAATTTAGATGCGTTGAAATAGCTAATGGAAACTGTTATATAAATGAATCTGAATTCAAATACTTTAACGTATATTATATGGTCGAAAGAATAATAGTAAAGAAGATCATAAAATGGTTGAAATATAGAAAAAGATATTTAAAGAATCATGATGAACAAATTGAATATATTAAGAAGTAATATTTTGATATTTCTCATTCTTTTGTAAAGTTTACTGCTAATTTTTAGGATAAGTTTAATTTGTTTGATCAGTTGAAAGATTTTTCAGATTATAAAGTTCATGAAAAATCATATTTTTAGAAAAATAATTTATTTCATAAACAATAACATATGATGTTGAAATTAGAAAATGGAAAAAATTAGTTTTTAAAGAATAGGTAGTCAACTTAAATAATGTTATTTGCTGGTTTAAAGTTATAGAAGAGCTGATATCCAAGTTGGAATCATTGATATTAGAGATATAGAAGAGCCATGATGAATTCTGGAAGATGAAAGTTAATATAAAGAAATTATAGAAGAATGGATGATTTTTTCTCTTAACTTGTAATGATACAAAAACCAAACTTTTGAATGACTATTTATTTGAATTAATTATTCTTTATTTATTCTAATTGAATGTTTTTTTCAATCATATTTGTTTTATTGTTCTCCTTATATTTATGGATGAATGTTTATTTAAACTAAATTATTTTATAATATTATTTCCCTAATATTTTATGTACTCTATACAACCCATATTATTTTTAAAAATCATAGAGGGAGAATTTATTGAAAGAGATTATTGGGGGAGAATTTATTGGGAGATCTTATTTTGGGGAGTTTTTTTACTAAGAAGATCTTATCTTACAATTTTTTTAACAAATCTTCCAGAAAAAATTTATTAAACAAAAAAGGAGTTAAAATATAGGGGTGGATAATAAAGAAATGGGGAAACTATTTTGCATTATAAGTGTAAAATGAAGTTCTTAAATGATTTAACGGATTGTATGTTTTTCAAAAAAATTAATTTTTTTAAGTGTTTTGTTTTGTGGTTTTGAAAAAAGGGATGATTGTTGAGTTTAAAGTTTTAATTTATACACTTTTTATTTTTAGTTTTAAAAACCACAACACAGTTTCTTGAAAACTATGTTGTATTAACCTTATATGTCCCATATATTTTATAATGTTTTTCTACAAAACCTTTTATTCTACTGGATGGAAAAATATTTATAAACTAATGAATATAGACATTCCACACTATCTAGTCCACTGAACTGACTAAGTCTAGTCCATAAAACTATAAAATTCTAGTCCATCATAATGAAAAATTATAGTGTAATAGTGTGACTAATTTAAGTTTGTTAGTGTAACTAAGTTTAGTATATCAGTGTTTCTGAGTTTATTCTATCAGTGTGACTGAGTTTAGTCTATCAGTGTGACTGACATTAGTCCATCAGTTAGATTGAATTTATTCCATCAGTTTAACAGATTTTAGCCCATTGGGATAACTAAGAATATTATACTGAGCTGACCAAGTCTGATCCATTAGACTAACATCTTTTGATCTATTGGACATATTTAAATTTATTCCATCATAATAATAAAGTTTATAATCATATTTTCAGAATTGTTTCTACCACATGGAAGGATTTTATAACATTTTAATGTTGTTATCAAAATGGTATAGTATAGAGATGCACAAGACATGTTGATCTTTCAAGATAGAGCTCATATGATGCCATTTCAACTTACTCCTAGAAACATATAATATGACTATTAGAGTTGTTCCCATAAATAATAGAGAATGTGAGGATTCAGGAGCTGATTATTTTAAAAATCAACCCATCTAAATCTTAATCTACTATAATATCTTGTTAATTACACTTGGTAAATTTTTATAGAGTTTTTTTATAAGGAATATAAGTGAGGATTATAAATTCCATGGAACCTTTTTCATTTGTATTCATTGTGAATGATCTCATTATAGATCGAGGGATTTCAGGGATAAGAATACAATAGATTCTGATCAATCTAATTGATGAATTCCAGGGTTAGGAAGTCAAATCTGATTTCAATATTTATGAATAGATCATTTCTTTCTATAAAAAGATAGACCTTATGGTTAGGTTGAAAATTTAGGATACCCAAAGTTAGGGTTTGTGACATCCTTAACTCTTATGGTTAAAGTTTATAAAATATTATATAAATATTTTCATTATAACATTATTTTAAGAATTGATTTTACTTGTTTATAAAAGTTTAATATTTACACTATGAATTTAAATAGATGTTTTATATTAATAAACTTTTCTAAACTCTTGTTTTCTAGATCTACTATGTGTCCATTATGGAAACTCTGATCATCAAATGATATTTTTGTCCAATAAATTAATAATAGGAGGTTTTTATTTTTAGTTATTTTAAATTTTTAAACTATAATTCACCCCCAGCCCCACCCACTCCCCTATTGTATCAATTATAAACTCTTCAATCCTATAGACATAACCTATATGGAACTTCTCTTCCATTAAATGGAACATGAAACTATCGATCGTGTGTATGGAGAACTACCACCTCGCGAACTAATGTAATTTATTATCCATCACCACCTTTCAAGGAAAGATATAATAATGTATTTAACACATTTATAAGTGATTTATGGTAATATTATACTTTTGTAATTATAATATCAAATTTAACATATAACTTTCCATCTTGTTTAAGAAAGGATAACATCACTCGTGGGTACGGTGGACCTCCGCCTTGCGAAGAGATGTGATTCATTTTTCACTTATGATTTATATGAAACATAATAAAGATAAATTTAATAAATATATTTGATATATATGAGATGATATTGATTTTTTAAGATTAATATATCATGCACTTCCTTACGCTTTCACTTGTTAATGGAAAGATAATGTCGCTCATGTGTACGTACAACCTACCATCTCTACGAAGAGATGCAGTTCATTTTCCATTCCCAACATTTAAGAGTGGATTAAATAAATTATATACTAAATAAATATAATATTTATAACATTATTATAATTATGGAGATAGTGTAATTGTATCATATGTACCAAAATAGGAACATTCATTTTTAAAAATGCATGAGAAAACAAGGCAATTAACACCATAAATAATGAAAATAATAAGATATTATTAACAAACGGGTGGTAAAATGTTATAAGAGTATCATATATGATATTATAAATATGATTATAGATACTGTACAAATTAATTAAATTATTAAAACCATTATACAGGATAATAAAGCATGTTTAACTAAAGGAAGGCATTAGGTAAGGGACTCCGTCTCAATTTCTCTTCATTGAGGAATATTGTAATGTTATGCACCTAATTTTACTTATATTGTGTATATAATTCCCCTTGGACAAGTAATAACATGGTTCCTTAATAATTCATGATATTTTAAGTTTAAATGTCAATTATTTTATATAATCATATTTAACTTAAAATTACCAAGTGGTAATGAATTTCATAACTCAATTTGCTTTCGTTGGTTTTTATTACTTCTTTGTTTTCCTTTGATATTATGAGATTATGTGTATAGTGACTTTTTATTATATTATGTTGTCTTTAAACTTGTTCTATATGGATTTACATCTAAAACACATATAATATAGTTGATTAATTATCACTTCAATGTTATGATAATTATATAGTACTTTATATAAATTTCCCTTAATTGAGGAATTATGTATCTTTGTGCACCTATGTTATTTTATCTGGTGTATATATTTCCCCTTTGACATGGAATATCATGATTCCTTAATAATTCTCGGTATTTGAAGTTTTGATTTGAATTATTTCATCCCAGGTGATTTTAATTGAAAATTACCAAGTGGTAATGAATTTCGTAACTCAACTTCTTTCCACTGGGTTATATCACTTCTTCGTTTTCCTTTGATATTATAAGATTATGTGTGGTAACATACCAACCCGAGTTAACTAGTCAAGACACCCAATTTGGCCCACACATGGTGAGTTATAACAAAAGGAAAAGGAAATAAGTCTTGAATATAATGAAACAAGAGATACAACTAGAGTTAAAAGTGGAAGAAAATAGACAAAACTAGTTCCATACAACCCTTTCCAAACAGGATAAACTAGAAAAGTATGTATCAAATAACACCAAAAAGTCTCTATGTGACCAATTTACACCTCTAAACCATCTTGTTACGAAGGAGATGGAAAAAGATAATTTGATATGCTACATGATGTCATCCCCTTTACTTGGATCCTATAATACAACATCTATAACCACCTAAAGGAAAAATTAGTATGCGTGCACAATGCTCAGTAGGATACCACCATAGAGTCTATTTATAGTCTAATATCAGGAATTAAATAGTTATATCATTCAAAACAAAAATAGATTTATAGTGAATTTTTATAAATCTAAACCAATTTTAAAATCATTTCCCTTTGGTTTATATAAAATCCTTTCATATTCTCAAAAAAAGTAATATGACAAGTAGCCGAGATAAAATAGGAATGAATATCCATACACCAAGTGGTAATACAGTAAACACATATCCATGGAATAACCTATCATGTGAATCCATGTTCTATAACCTCGTATAAAAACCAGTGAGCAACAATCCATGATAAAAACAATCATATAATAAATAACCATAAAATTTAAAAGCACTCTATATTGCACTACAAAAAACATGGTGTTTCCAAAGAGTTTATTGGAATTTAGTGGGAGTTTAAACCACAGGTAAATGATGCGCGATGATTTGTAAAAGCATCATGTATTTGCGTGTCTGGAATCATTTCACAATGATTTATGTTCGAAGATTTTTTATTTCACGGTGTTTCGTTTGGTGGCAGTTTAAGCCGCAGCTAAATACTTAACAGTGTTTTTTTTGTTTTTTTTTTTGTTTTAAAATTTTATTTATTTATGTAATTATTCTATTTACTATTATTTGTTATTTGTTATTTGTTATTTGTTATTTGTTATTTGTTATTTGTTATTTGTTATTTGTTATTTGTTATTTGTTATTTGTTATTTTTTCTTTGTTATTTATTGTTTTTTATTTATTTTTTATTTTTTATTTTTTATTTTTTATTTTTTATTTTTTATTATATATTATTTATTATTAATTATTTATTATTTATTATTTATTATTTATTATTTATTATTTATTGTTTATTGTTTATTGTTTATTATTATTATTTATTATATTTTAATTTTTATTATAACTTATTATTTATCCGACCATGCATGCATAAATCTGGAAAATATATGCATTGGGAAAGATTTGAACCCATTACCTCCTAAATGAACTATAAAGACTTTACCACTCCAACAAACTCCTCATCTAGTTACGATATAGTATGTAATATAATTATACATAAACAAATAAATAAAATAATGATATTAAATAATAATAAATATATAAAATATATAAAGAATATAAGTAACAGCCCAAGCTTCCATAGTACGTTTCCCTTTGAATAATGCAATAGCTTGCATTGTACGCAACTTTGAGATTCTTACACACCGCGACCAATCAAACTAGCCGTTATGAATAGTAATACCCTCATTTTGATATTTTATAAATTTTATATTTCAAAATGGACTTTATTTTTGGATTCGAAATATCGAAATTATCTTAGGGTGAGTTTTTGGTATTTTTCTAAAAACTTTCAATTTTTGATGAATAGTGAAAAACACTGAGTTATTTGTTTAAAACCGAATTTTTATTTAAATAATTATTTATTTTATTTAAATGTATTTTAGGTAAAAATAGATACATAATACTTATATAAGTTCAATGTAATTAATTGGATCCATTTTATAATGATTTTAGATATATAAAAATTTTATTGAACTTTTTATTGTCTTTTACCTACCTCTTAAGAGCATTTCCAAATTTATATAAAACTAAATTTTACCGCTACTTTGAATTGAATTTCAAAAATCCGAAAGGCACAGTTGATATCAGTATATAAAATTTGGTTCCATAAGATAAAAATAAATTTTGTTGAATAGTAACTTTGTACTTTTATTTACCACGGTTAAAAGTAAATATGGTAATTAAAGGTAAAAATGATATTATTATTACCCTAATACATGTCCTAATTCTATTAGATAAGTGTAATTCTACCAAAAACAACCTTAGGAATAAAATATGATCCTTTAGGTCCACTTGGATTAGATTATGACATTTATTATTATTTAATCCAAAGAAGAGTTAAAAGTGTTAAATTCAAAGTTTAATAACTAAACAATTTTTAATATATAGTTACACATAAGATAAATTTGGCTATAAATATTAATTATAAAGCTAAAACAATTTCCTACATAATGTCATTTTATTTATAATTTCTAGACATTAAATTATTAAATTTATTTATGACACAATGATGATGCAGTAATTACCATATTAATGACTGAAAGTCAACTTTTTATAATAAAATCACTTTTCAGGAAAAGTGAGAAACTAGTCCCAGTTAATCCAGAGGTGAAGCCTCATAGGAGAATGAAAAACCATCAAAACAAAGCATTATCCTATTAGTGATTTCCTCTCTATAAATATTCCAGTTCATAAGCCATACCTTAGTAGCTAGGTCATTGCCAATAACATCTTCAAGACAACATGCCATTTTATCCTAGGTCCGAACATACTCTTCTGTGTTGATTTTTCCATCATTGAAGCCTCTCATCGGGATCATATCTTGTTTTTCAATCTAGTTCTCCTACTCATTGTTGATCTCAACTTGAATAGGTCTCCCCATAATCTCTGCCTCTTCCTGTGGTATGTTGACATAAATAAATTCCACCACCATCTCCCCCTTAGATTAGAGGATAGGTTCTTTAGAGTCCTTTTTAATTCTAGTGAATTTATCCTTGTTGCTGTTTTTCTGGACTATAACTTGAGGATTCTCTTACAAAATAACCATGAGGGCCAAAGACATATCCTTCTCACATGTTTTAGATTTTTTACCTGATCTTGTTTCCATAGGTTTTGGTAAATTAGAGTAGTCCTTGCGCCCTTTCCCCTTCTTATTCCTAGGTGTTTTCTTATCCTCAAGAGCCTTAGTCTCCTCCTTTGACTCCACACCTTATTTAATTCCACAATCCAGGTCATTGGGTGTATCCTAAATAGGCTCATTGGTGTCCTAACACTCAAAGTAGTTTTGAGTCTGTACCTCATTTTGAACTGGATACTTCCCCACTGTTTGAATGTTGACCCCTGAAATACTCTGCTTTCTTTGAGGTTCTTTTGCCACCCCTTCTTACCATACCTCAATTTATATCACAGGTAAACTCTTATCTTTAGCTTTATATGCCTACGAAGGGGATTCAGTAGTATTCATTGAAATACCCAGGTCTCGGTCCCTCAAATCCTCCTTAGGCCGATCGAAATTCCCCAACACAGTGGGTTCCTCGACTTGATTTACCATAAGGCTATTTTGCACTACCCTACCCAACGAGTGATTATTCTGAATATAATCATTCTACTTCCTCCCCTATAATGTCACTTTTCCTTAATGACCATCCCATCTGCATACAGTAGCCGAGTGACCCAGTCTTCTGCAAGTCGAGCAAAACTCCACCCAATGATCGAAGACCAGTGGTTTCTTACACTAAACTTCCTCGCCAACTTCAATCCAAACTGATTCAACTCGCAGCTTCAAAACATCCACCTCCACACACATGCATGGGTTGATTGGATGAAATATCGAAGCATTACATGAATCCACATATAGGAAATGAACAACAAGATTTCCTAACATACGTAGAATTGAGGGATTCTAAAATGCTAGAGGAAGTATTACCATATTAATGAAAGATTAAAATAATTGATATTATAAATATAAAAATAAATTTAATTTGACACTTTTAAAGAATTAAACTAACTCTTTAGTTTAATATGACATGTTAGGGTTGATTAAATGTATTTATTTTGAATTAATAATGTTTTTAGGACTTTAACAAAAATCCATTATTAAATAATGTCAAAAGTGACATAAATGAATTTTTAAAACAAATACAATATTATTGGTTGATATAATAATCCTGAAAATCCATGGTTCTTCCAAAAGACTTATATGATGATAGGTGTATCATTAATTAAGCACTTCGGGTTCTATTTAAATTTTATATTATGTTTATTAACCATATAATATAAAAAATAAAAAGAGACTTGGTAAATGTCAATCTATTTAACTAAGAGTTAAATCTTAAAAATAAGGTTAATATAGTGACCCAAACCTGTCTCAAACCTATTGGCTGCAAGTTTTTCGATGCATCCCCACTTTAGCCTTTAAATAATTAATTTTTGAGCCATTAGAAACCGAAATTTATTTTATTATAAAAAATATATTTCAATCTTTTCTTAAGGTGCCCCTCACCCCTCTTGTGAAGGATCACTCTCCTTCTCTCAAATTCACACCTTCAAAGCCATTCAGCTTGGTCAACCCCTGCCCACATATCCTCTCAAATATCCTCCCTTCATCCTTGAGTCCCTCCTTTAGTCGTAAATACTACCTAAGGATCCCTTTTGATCAAATCAAAAGGAATAACCTGAAGAAGAGGTAAATATTTCATCACCTCTTTCAAGTTCTTTTCTTCTTCCGCTTCCCATTTCTTTGTTGTCTCCATTCTAAAATAATAACTCCAGTAACTTCTATATTATTTGATGTAATTATAAAAATGGTACAACCATATTCATTATTCTATCCATCCTATAAATAACAAAGTCACCATATGTGTGTACATACGGATTACCGTCTCCATGTCGTGGTGTAGTTTGTTATTCAAACACTTAATCATTTGGATGGGTATAATAATGAGTATAAATGATGTAAATAGTAAATATAATATGATAATGATTCTGTATATATGATACACCATCCAATTATATATGATTCCAATATCAAAATAATGATATTATCGCTCGTGTGTACGTATGGATTATCGTCTCCAGGAACGCGATGAGATTCATTCCCCATCGTATCCATTCAGGACTAATTTTAATTTGATGATTAAAAATAATGTATAAAGACATAATATAATTATGAATGTGAATAAGATACATCCTATCCATAACAAACATTACTTATGTAACAAATCATATAAAGGAAAACAAATCAGTAAACACCCAAAACGATGATACTAATGAAATATCGTTAACAAAACAATATTAGAAGATAATATATGATATCATATTTATGTATATAGATCTTTTATAATTTAATAACAATTATTTAACTATTATAAAAGACTTTAACGTACCATCAACCAAGGAAAAGTACAAGGTAAGGGTTAATTTCACAATCTCTTTATTATCTGAGATTGTTTTTACATAAGTATCAACTGGGACCCCTTTATCATCAATATCAATGTTTCTTAAAAATGTATTCCAAAACATTTTTACTATTTACTAGAAAATGGGTTAAAGTTATTTATAACCTTATTTTACCTTATATGTTTTGAAAGTAATCTTTCCGTCATTTTCCAAACAAGGTACTTTATTACCTTTTCCACAAAATTAAGGTAAGAATGTTTTTCTTAACTTATACGGCGAGTGCAGCTATTTTTTACTGTTATAACATCATCAAAGCTTCACTTACAAGCTTATAAGAATATTTTCAAAAAAAATGTTTTCATTATAATTATGTGACTCTTAAATGATTTCAAAATATAAAGAGATATTTCTCTAAAAAATGTTTTGATTTCATCTATGTAAACATCCTTTGATGGATTTTAAGCTTAATTGAAGTTGATTTATTATGATACAAAACTTCTATATTGTATTGAAGGTTTTGTGATATGTTTGACTATGGATGGGTTATTTTTACTCCATTCATGTTTTATGGATAAAGTATTGACATTTCATATGCTAGTTTTAATACGAATTTTTATGTTATTTTTGAAACTTTTCATATGAGGAGTGCATTGGACTTAGTAAGTGACGGGTGGAGCCCGATATAGCTCTGTGATGCATCAGTAGGTCTCGTGAGACAAACTAGATTCTTGTCACAAGGCCTTGATAAAATATTATTTGTAGTCTTGGCACAGGGCCTTGACTATGTGGTTATGAAGTCTGGCATTATGCATTCCATCATTATGAAAGTTAATATTGATATTGCATGTGATTATTCGACTAGTAGAATATCCATGTGAATAATTAAATGGAATTATTTGATTTCATATTTTCCATATTAATCTATAGATCATGTTTAAAAAGTTTTTTTTTCTAGTCTTACATTGCCTTCAATTTTTCTGCTTATCTATGAAAGTTTCCACTATATTGTTATCCTTACTAAGCATCTGAGCTCACCCCTTTCTATGTCTTATTATTTTCCGGATGTGAAGAAGTAAATTATGACTAACCTGTAGGGATATTATAAGGTACATCAGTGTGGCCTATGGAGATTATGTTGTTATAGTTTTCCATTTTATAATATAATGTAAAACTTATGAATGTATCTAGTATTTATAAGGCTACTAAACTAATCGGTCTTTCAAGACTTGATCTTTTGTGATCATGCCAATGTTATGTATTAATGCACCGACTCTGGGTAACTAGGTTTGGGGCATTACAGTTGGTATCAGATGAAGTTTAGTACAATCCTTGGAATCTAGATATAGAAAAACTCTGATTAGATCACATTATACTAGGATAGACTTTGAGGATTAGTATAGAAGAACTTCCTAGAATTTTGGTACTGTAGAGATTTTGTGAGTTTTCCTAGAAATACAAACCTATTTGGATACAAGAAGGTAGAGGAGGCTCTGGAATAGATGTACCTAGGGGTAAAACATGAAAACACTGCTTTGAGCTAGACTCAAATGGGAACTGGTGCATGACAATGGGTCTTGATGCACTCTTGGTTACGACACTCGTGAGGGATATGCATAGTATAATTCTCATTTTCTTTAAAAACCATTATAAAGGGTTTATGAGTATATACTTCCTCAATCAAAACATTTTTAGGATTATGTATTATATCCATAAACTATTCAATTTATGTTAACTGTTTTACAAGTTTGGAATTATGTATTGCGATTGACAAACTAATATAGTGTATGTCAATGTTTAGAAATGGTGCCTAGTGGAAGGAATGGAAACCATATCAATTCACGTAATCAATGTAGGGATTTCCCTCCTACTCAAGATAATTATTGTGGAGCTGGTTAAGTAACTGGAGTTGATCATATTATCACCATACTGTGATAACTCACTTAGGTTATGAATAATAACCAAACCCGTATGGAGCATACTGATCCACAACATGGAGGATCAATGTTAGACTGCTTCATGAGGGAACAACCACCAAAATTAAATGGGAGTAAAAATCCATTTGTATCTAAGAAATGGATAAACTTTTAAGAGAAAATGTTTCATGATTTGGGGAGTAGCAAAAGGGAAAAACATTTCATGGTAGTTTATCACCTCACGAGAGACGCAGATCAATGGTGGTCATTGATTCAAAACACAAAGGAAGATAATAAATTATCAAATATGGAATGGATGGAGTTTAAAGAGATTTTAATATAAAAATACATTCCTCATGATCATTGAGTGGATATAGAAAGGCAATTTTTGAGTCTGAGGCAAAAGGAGGATGAAAATGTCACAAAGTATGAGGCTACCTTTACAAGGTTAGAAAGGCATGCATCAGATTATATACATAACCCAAGTAGAAAGATAGATCAATTCTTTAATGGGTTAAAACAACTTCTCTGATGAAAATTAGTCTCACAATCCTTCTTTTCATACAAAGATATTCTCTCATGTGCTATTAAGACAGAAAAATAATTCTCTAAGTATTACAACTTTAAAGAAAAGCAGGAGAAGAAGATATCTTTTGAACACTCTAGAAATGGAAATAAGGGGAAGAAGGGAAAAGTTGAATATCCATCCTACTTTAAATGTGGAAGGAAATTCCCTAGTACTTCCCTAAAGGGAATGGGAGTTTGTTACAAGTGTGGTGAAAAGGCCACCAAGCTTGTGATTGCAAGGGGAAGAAATAGGTTGTCAATGTTGAATGCTAGAATTATAGAGAAAGGGGGAATTATGCAAATCAATGTCCTAAGCACCAAGGAAACTTAACTTATAAAAGGCCAAGGGATCAATTCTAAGCTTATTCTATCACTACTACTGAGGTTGAAGCTCCGAAAGATATGGTGGTAGGTAATTTAATGGTTTCCTCAAGTTTAGAAAATGCTTTATCCGATTCTGGATCATCCCATTGTTTCATATCTTACTAGTTTTCTAAGAAAATTAGATATTTTCAATTTGACTTAATAAGGGATTTTTTTCATCAAAACACCTAAGAGAAGTATCATTACAACAAAGTTTTTTGAATCAATTCTCATTAGGGAATATAAATATTCTTTATCTTCTAATCTCATCCTCATACACGTAATTGAATTTTATATAATCCTTTGTGTTGATTGGATTTCAGACCATGATGTGAAAATTTATTTTAAGAAGAAGGAGGTTACAATTCTCGATAATGATAAGGAGTACCTTATCTTTAGATCACAAATGTCACCACCTAATTCTTATCTAGATCCACCCCCAATAGGTCCACTAAATTCAATTATTTGAGAGGAAGAGAATGAAATAACTTTGGGTGAGGAAAGGAATTTTTAAATAGAGGACGTACCTATTGTGCAAGAATGTGTTGATGTGTTTCTAGAAGATTTACATGGACATCCTGCAGAACAAGAAATTGAGTTTTCCATTGATTTAATTCCTAGTGCAAGACCCATATCGAAGACCCCTTATAGAATGGCCACTGTGGAATTAGTGGAACTAAAGAAACAACTAGAGGAATTTAGTAATAAGTGATTTATTCTCCCTATTGTTTCTCCATGGGGAGCCCATGTTATTTTTGTTAAGAAAAAATATAGATCTATTAGGTTGTGCGTCGACTACAGGTAGATCAATGTTTTAACAATAAATAACAAGTATCCCCTTCTGTGAATTGATGATTTATTCGACCAACTTAATAGAGATCAATATTTTTCATAGATTGACCTTCGATCTGGATATCATCAGTTATGTGTGAAAAAGGAAGACATTATGAAAACAAAATTTAGAACCAGGTACGGGCATTAAAAGTATACAATAATACCTTTGGGATTGACTAATGCACCCTTTGTATTCATGGATCTAATGAATAGAGATTTCAAAGAATATCTTAATGACTGGTGTGGTATATACTGATGATATCTTGGTATACTCCAAAAGCTACCAAGATCATGAAAACCACTTGCGGATTATTCTAAAGAATCTTAGAAGAAATGAATTATATTTGAAATTTAGAAAGTGTGAATTCTAGATTCAAGATATTTCTTTTCTTGGCCATATTTTCTCTAATGATTGAATCCCTATTGATCATTCAAAGACCAAGGCAATCCATGAATGGCCAGCACTGACGAGTATAACTAAGCTACGCATTTTTATTGGTTTAGAAGGTTATTATGAACATTTTGTCCAGAATATTTCCTAGTTGGATAACCCATTAACCAAGATCACACGTAAAGGGGTTAAATTTGTTTGGACAAAATAGTGTGAATAATGTTTTGAAGAACTGAAGAGAAGATTAGCCAATGCTCCTATCTTGAATCTACCATTGTGGAAGTATGGGTTTGTTATTTATAGTGATGCTTCAAATAAAGGACTTGGTTTTGTCCTTATTTAGAATGATAGAGTTATTGCATATGCATCACGGTAGCAAAAAATTCATGAGAAAAACTATCCTACTCATGATCTTGAGTTAGAAGATGTAATATTTTCATTGATGATATGAAGAAATTATCTCTATGGTCAAAAATGTTAGATATATACCAATCATAAGGGTTTGAAGTATATTTTATCACATAATAAACTCAACATGAGGAAAAGGAGATGCCTTTAACTACTCAAGGATTATTATTGAACAATACACTACAACCCGGGGAAGGAAAATAAGGTGGCATATGCTTTGAGCAGAAAGGATCATGGAGTTTTGAAAAAGATGAGAGTTTAAAGGGATCCTTTTTTAGGGATCTATAGAAAATGGATATGGGAATAATCATAGAAGGTAAGACATCAATACTTTTTCAAATGGTTTCCAAACCATCTTTACTAGAAAGGATAAAAATTTCTCTGGATGATGAGGAGCAGTTTCAAAAGAAAATTAATTCTGTGAACGATGGGAGATTGAGTGACTTCATATATGAAGATGGAATTTTAAAATTTGAGAAGAGTATTTATGTTCCTAACATACCTGATCTAAAAAGGGAATTTTTGGATGATGCTCATAGATCCAATTTCTCTACACACCCAGGTAGCACTATGATGTATAGATATTTGAAGGAACATTTTTGGTGGGACAACATCAAGAGGGAGATTGTTAATTTTGTGTCACAATGTATGTTTCATCAACAAGTGAAAGTTGGAAGGCAACAGCTTGGAGAAGTCATTCAGCCTCTTCCCATGCCTGATTGGAAATGGGATAATATTACGATGGATTTTATCATGGTTCTACCAAAGACACCTAGAAGTAATGATGAAATATGGGTCATTGTCGATCGTCTTACCATGTTAGCACATTTTCTTGCTATAAGAGTAGATTTACCACATGAATGTTTAGAGAGACTATATATTAATGAAGTTGTAAGACTCCATGGTGTACCCCTATTGATTGTTTCTGATCGTGATCCCCATTTTACATCAATATTCTGGAAAAATCTTCAGAAATCCCTAGATATTGAACTTCATTTGAGCACTACCTACCACCCTCAAATTGATGGACAATCAGAACAGACTATTCAAACATTAGAATACATGTTGAGATCTTGCTTACTTGACATTCAAGGTATGTGGGATAAATATATTCCTCTGGTAGAATTTTCCTATCACAATAGATTCCATTAAAGTATTCATATGGCACTATATGAAGCGTTATATGGAAAGAGATGTCGCACACCAACTTGTTGGGATGATTTTGGTGAAAGAAAACTCATAGGACCAGAACTTGTTGAGGAAACGACGGAAAATGTGAAGGTTATCCAAACTCAAATCAAAATAGTACAAAGTAGGTAGAAGAGCTATGCCGATAACCGAAGGAAGGATTTGGAATTTTAGGTAGGAGATCATGTTTTCTTGAAGGTATCTCCATGGAAGGGAGTTATACGATACGGTAAGAAGGGTTAACTAATAACTAGGTAGAGCATACCTTACAAAATGATAGAACGAATTGGGGTAGTAGCTTACCAGTTGGCAATGCTTCCAAGTCTCTCCAAAGTTCAAGATGTGTTCCACGTATCACTGTTGAGATAATACATGCCTAAGCCAATGGGTAGAGTTTTTGGGCTAATTTTGTTGGGTTTCCCTTGTGGGTGTTGTGGTTTTAGTCTGGTTCTTATGGTGGGGAGAAACCTCCTACTTTCCTCATGCTTATTCTAAATGTGGATTCTCTTGGAGCTAATAGGATGTGATTGGTAGATTGAAAGGTCACGCAGAGCTCTCAGTTTCCTTTTCCTTATTTAGGATAAATCTTGAGTTTGGTTCTTCATTCGACTGGATGACTTTTTAGGGGTAGAAAGTGTGTGTGGTGGGGATAAGTTTCACACCTCAAAATTAAAAATTTAATTATATTAATTATTTTAATTGATTTATCCTTTCTTATTATTTTGGGTTGGTCTTGGTTTAAATTATGAAATTTAAAATGGGGAATTGGTCCAATGCGTGGGTTGTGTATAGTTAGAATTAACAGTGTCACAACAGTGTCCGAGAGTTTATCATCAGGAGTGTCATTTGGCATGATTGGAGCATGTTTTTTCACCTATTCAAATCTCTTATGGGTAATTGTTGTATACCTCGTGTTTGTCCATTAGGTACAACATTTTTGGTGCACAGTTTTGTAAACAATGAACTGACCATGTGGGATGCCAAGTTTTGGTAGTTTTTTGGTTTTTATTTTTTTCTTTTTTTCCATTTAATTTTTTCATTTCCTCTAATTTCCCTCCTCCCATTTCCCCAGTGTGTCACATAATTCCCCCCCTCCTTCCTCCATAGCCACACGTGAACCACCCTTCCTCCCTATGGCCTCCTCACAAGTGCTGATTTATCCCTGATTTCTGGTGGATTTGTGGTCGTCACCCTATGTAAGACCTCCTCTACATTTCTCTGTCCATTCTTAGTATTTTCACCTCTACCCATCACTGTTCCTAGTTCATCCTGATCCTAGAGACCCAAATGGGACAATTTTTAATGCCTTTTCTTAATAGGGTATGTGAAGGATCTCCCAATTATGCTTTGTTAGTGTTTCGGCATTCACCACCAAAGGAGAAGCATCTTAGACCATTTTGGTCTTCCTACCATCAATTTTGGGTAGGTATTCCTCCATTATTCATTGTTTCCCAATTTATAATTAGGGGTTTTGTAGTTTTTGAGTTTTCGGTAATTTTTATCAGTACTTTGGACCTCACTTTGGTGGTTTTGGGTTTTTGTTGTAAAAAGATACCTACATATGTATGAAAAGGTAGGAATGTATATATATAATTTCCCTATTTATATATATTCACCAATGTAAATATTAATATACATATTGGGTAAAGGTGTGTTTATGTATATATATAAAAATGTATATATGTGTATTTGAAAAAAGATATATAAATATATAATCCTATATGTAAGGATACCCATGTACATATTTGTCCATAAAAATATGTTTATAGGGGATAGGATTCCTTGTATATAAGTGAAGGTGCATAGCATGCAAGAGATAAATGGAAGGTTCGAGTTTCCATCATCTATAATAGTGTTCCTTGAGTTTGTGGTTGGTTCCTTATGACTAATCGTTTAATTTTAATTTCATAATTTCTTGATTCTTTTAAAAATATGTTTTATTTTTATGAATTATGTATATACTCTGCGATCTAGTTTTGGTTTTTAGAAATGGTTGTTCATTTGTTTTTCATAACTTATCTAAGCTTCCAACAAGGTTTTTTCATATTGAGATATGCTCTCAACCTTTTTTTGGAAATCATAATGTATTTCTAATTCTCAATTGGTATTGTTGGTCCCAAATGGTATATCTTTAAAATTTCTTTCCTAAATTATTTTGATTGTGTAATTATTATTTCAAAAGATGATTGGTGTGTGTATAATAGTTGTGGAAGTTAACATTAAAGGATATGGGTTTCAGTGTGAATTTTAAAATGGGGAAATTTCATGTTATGGTAAGTTTGGAAAAATGCATGGTTTTTGGTGGGAATTTGATGGTAATTGGTGATTTTCCTTTTTTAAATGGATTTCTTGTTTTTAATCATAGTTTTTAGATTTTTATAAAATATATGGTGCCTTGATTATTTAATCACAATTTTAAAAGGTTTTAGAGATTAAAAGTGTTGGGTGATTATGTTTTCTAAAATGAAAGTATTCCATGTAAAGTAATGTGACTTGTTTGGTACTTTTAAAATGATTTGTGGAAGTGGAAAACCCCTCTTGAGGCATGTCCTATTACTTTTGAAATATTATGTGGACATTAAATGTGTAATTTTTGATATGTTCCTAGTAAAGAGTCTTGTGAATAATTTTTGGACTTATGAAGGGGATGGGATAAATGAGGAATATCAGTAGTGTGAGGTTGGATAGGTTTTTGAGTAAATAAAATGATATGTTAATATATTTTAGCTTGATGCAAATACATGACCATTTTTAATAGATAACATGAGAAACCTGGGTTACTGGATGGATATACTAGGTCTATTATTCTAGTTGATTCAGATGTGGATGAGGCCTAGAATATTCTTCAAAATTTATAATAAAACACTTACAAAACATGTGGTATGATTAGAGACCACTAGACCTTAGGATGGGATCCCCTCTAGTGGCTCATGCATGTGAATGTGGTTTGTTTTTTCTTATGATATGGAGACCACTATACCATGGTATGTGTTCTCCTCTAGTAGATTGTGAATGAAGATGTTATTGTTTTTGGTTGCATGTGATTATCACTGAGGTATGAGGATCCTAGGACTATACTGACCCTATAACTTAGGGTTTTCCCATAGTTCTTATGTTGAGATTTCCATTTCAGCTGATTCTTACTAGTTTCCGCCTTTATGAAAACCATGTTTTAATCTAAACTAATTACCTTTCATTTTGAAAAGTTTATGTTTTCTTGGAAACTACATTGTAAATCTAATTGAAAGAAAATTTTTTTCTTGAAAGTGAAATCTTGTTACTTGAATTTGAAAGAATGGAAAAACTTATTTTATGTGGTTGTATTTTCAAACTAGTATGATGTGGTTTTCTTTTTAAAGGTAATGCATAGGGAATAGTTTATCCTAAAATACCTTTTGAGTTTTAATACTCAAACCTATAAATATTTATATTTTTTTAGATTAGGTACTTCTTCTAGTTCAGATTTGTTCATTATGGTGTGATGCTAGTTTAGTGTTCAGTGATGACTTGCAGGGTTGCATGGAGGTATGTGTAGTTTTGATTTATTTTGGTGGATAGTGTTCTCTTTCATTGTTCATTTTATATTTTTTTATTTTTATGTTATTCCTTGGATAAATCATTCCCAATTATGTATTCCTGATGCCTAACACTAGTTTCTAGCACAGGAGGTTCAGAAGAGCCTCTCTGGTCATGTTATTGGCCGGCTCAGGTAACCAATTTATAGATGATCTGGGTTGGTTCATGAAAAAAATTTATCAAAGAAGGCACTTTTTATTTGGGATGTTAGGTATACTGGATATGGGATTATGGGAGCTTATGAGGTAGGTCATGGGTCAATACCTGATCACCACCACTCATGAAGAGACCTGAGTCTCCAAGGGTAGTTGTGTTTTGAATCTTTATATTTTTTTGATTTTTGTTGTTGGGGTTTATTCAGAATGATGATATTTTTTATATTGGTGGATGAATGTTTAAGTGAGATGGTTTTAAATGATGATCTTACATGGTGTAGCGAACAATGTGGCACCTGAGTTCATGGTTCAATATGCTTCTAATGTTTCGTGCATGCTTAGTGCATGGTATGTTAAACCATGTGGTTGGGTTATGCATGACCACTAGTTCCCTTTTTCAAGTTATTCTAGTATTGTTGATTATTTGGTCTAATTTGGTTTGGTGTGAGTGGAATTTTGGAAGGAATATTATTTTTTAAAAGGATTTTAAGAGTGAAAAAATTTAGTTTAAAAATAGAAAATGATTCAGATTTTTGAAAAGTTTGTGAAGATGTGGAGTAAGAGTGAATTTTGAGTTTTGTAAATCATTAGTTTTGATGATAAAATGCTATTTATATGCCTTGGTATTACTTATGTACATTCCAATATGTGTGTGTCTTTGTGTGTATGGATATTTCATGTTGTCATGTATGCATAGATGGTATAAGCAGAAGTGGGATGAACACATATGTAATGGCTCATCGGATTATATTAATGAATTTCTGAGATCAATTATTTGACATGGTTTTACACTGGTTTTTTTAAGGAAAATGATTTCTATTAAAAAGGGATTTCTTTTCTAAGAAGACTCATGGTTTTAAATCGAAAAGTGAGGTGGAGTTCTCAATTTTAATCTGTATTTACTGAAATTATTTTTTAGAAATTGGGAAATAACTTTGATTTCGAATGTGGGGAATTAAATTTTAAAATTGGTGAAAATGGAAAATTGTGGTTTTTAAAAGGGGGTTCTTGGTCTGTTTTTTTAGGTTATTCTAGTTTCATTTTTATTGATACTTGATTTGGTTTTAGTACTTTTTTGGTTTACGATATTGTAATTTGGTTTAAAATGTTAATTGGTTGAGTTTTGGTTTGATGTTGATATGGTTTTGTGCCTTATGTTGTTGAGAATATGCCTCCTAGAATAATCCAAGAGCTTTTTGTGAATTATCATCTAGTCATTGGCCCCACCCAGACTCACAGTGGAGTGGTGGAGATGAGATCTTCTCAATTGGTGCATGTTTTATATATTTATTGATCTCTTTTAGGGTTTTGGAGTGTCTTGAGAAAGCTGAGATTGCCTTGGGGTTTTTGGGAACTCCCGTTGTCATGAGATTGTGAGTTTCTTTAATTATGTTTGATGGACCATGACAAAACTAGAAGAAGGGGGTTGTTCTATTCTCATTGTGAGATGAGATGTCTTGGATGATATTTAAGACCACTTTATTCATGTGAGTTACTCTTGAGAAAGTGAAGGAGATGAAAGTGTCAGAGCTCATGGATGTTTGACAAGATCAACAGATGGTGAAGGGGTATATTGACCATTTTAATGAACTATTTTTCTTTTCTCTACTGATAGGGTCAAGCACTCAGTTAGAATCTATCATTTTTGAGTGGGGTCTCTTTTCCATGTTCAAGGACTAGTTTATTCTTGTGATGCTCGAGGTTTCCCATCCAATGAGGAGTGTGAACAGGAGGAATCTGTTATGGGAAATTCCCACTATTACTTTTTGTATTTCATTTGCTAAACCATCCGCATGTTTGTTTTTTGTATGGATGGTTTGGCATTCGAATCTATCTTACTCAAATTCCTAATGGGAGTGTTTATTGTGTGGTCTCTCGTGACACCAAAAAGGGAAGTCTTGGTTGATGGATATTAGGTCTTGTCTGTGAAATAGTGGATTCTTCACGACATTAGGGCTCCAGCCATAGGTCCTGGAGAGAGGCTTGGCCCTAGTCAAAAATTGTCCCTGACATCAGATTAGAGATTGTTTATGTTCTAATTGCATCATTCCATGTTGTAGTTTCCTTTGTTCTTGTGAGTTACCATTTTGTTGTAAGAAGGCATGGTGGTCTTTTTTTCTTTTGATTCCAACATTTGTTCATTTTTTAATGTTAATCTCTTTTTAGTTGTTCTTTTGTGGTTAGCCTTTGTGGAGCAGTTTTGGTTTTGGTTTTTGATTTTTTGGAGATGCATGTGTCTTGTGGAAATGATGAATTTTAGTTTCCTATGATTTATTTTTTGAGATTATTTGGTTGTTTTTCCCTTGTGTTAATGGTTTTTGGTTTAGGTTGGGAGTTATCAGTGGATTTACTAGTTGGTATGTGAGAAGAGTACTCAGGTTAATTTGTGTTGGGTTTACCTTGTGGGAGTTGTGGTTCTTGTTCAGTTCTTTTGGTCGGGAGAACCCTCCTCCTTTTCTCATGGTTCTTCTCATTATGGTATCACATAGATCTATTTAGGAGTGACTAGTAGATTGAAAGTTCACACTGAGTTCTTGGTTTTGTTATCCATATTCAGTTTCGAGCTTAAGTTTGGTTCTTCTTGCGGCTAGGTGACTTTTTGATTGGAGAAAGTTTTTGTGGTGGGGAGAAATATCACACCCCAAACATGAAAAATTACTTATTATAATCATTATAATCAATTTCATACTATATTTTAATTTTGGGCTTATCTATATTTAAATTCATAAATTTAAAAGGGAAAATTTTTCCTACGCATGGGTTGCGCATGGTTTGGATTAACAGTGCGACAACCATGTGTGAAGGGTTGTTATTGAGATAGTGTCATTCAGCATGATTGGAGAACATTTTTTTCATTCATGTGGATCACCAAGGGGTAACCATGTGTTTCCTCATGTTTTATCAGAAATGACAGCATGGTTGGGGCACGGTTCGGTAAACCATACACAGACAGTGTGAGATTCCTAGTTTTTTGTATTTTCAGTTTTTCTTTTTTTCTTCTTTTCTTCTGTATATTTTTCCTCCCTCTTATTTCCCATATCCCTTCTCTCATGTGTTCCATGCGATGATCCCTCGTCCATCCTCCATAGCTGTACATGACCCCCCCCCCCCAGCTGCCTCCTCTCGTTAATTAATTTCTCCTAGATTTATAGAGAATTCTTGGTCGTCACCCCAAGGTAAACCCTCTTCTTCTTTCCTATATCATTATAGGCATTTTCCCCTCTCCCTAATTATCTTCCTTGTTCGGTCGAACCATAGGGTTCCTAATGGGACAATTTTTTACGTCTCTTTTTTTAATAGGGTGTGTGAAGGAACTCTTGGGTCAACTTTGTTCATGTTTTGGCATATGCTATTGAATGCGATGCATATCAGAATATTTTAGTCTGCCTGCCATAAATTTCGGGTTTTTTCATCTATTATCTATTATTTCTCAATTTTTAATTGAGTAATTTGTAGTTTCTAATTTTCTAGTAATTTTCTTTAGTATGTTGGATCTTTCTACGATGGTTTTGGTTTTTCTTTGTCCAAAGATACTTACAGGTGTATTCATATGTAAAAATGCATATATATAAGTTCCCCCTTTATATATATTCACCCATGGAATTATGAATAAATATAATGGGGATAGGTGTTATTATATATATATATATATATATATATATATATATATATAATTTCTTATGCATGTAATTGAAAAGAGGTATATGGACATATAAGAATATTTGTAAGGATCTCCTTTAAGATATTTTCCCATGAAAATATGTGTATAAGTGATAGATGTCCTTTCATATAAGCGAAGTTGCATATGCATGCAAGTGGTAAATGGAATGTTCGAGTTTCCATCATCTATAGTAGTGCGCATTGAGATTGAGGTCAGTTACCTAAGCCCAACCCTTTAATTTTAATTCCATAATTTATTTATTGCTATAAAAATAAGTTTTATATTTATATAGTATGTATATACTATATGATATGGTTTTTGGTTATAAATGGTTTTGTATTTTTTTTAATAATTTATCTAAGATTCCAACATGGATTTTCATATTGAAATATGCTCTCTACCTTGTTTTGGAAAACATAATGTATGTATAATTCTCAATAGGTCTTAAATGATATCTATTTAAAATTGGTTTCTAAAATGATTTTGATTGTGAAATTAGTATTTACAAAGATGTTTGGTGTGTGTAAAATAGTTGTAAAAGCTAACATGAACGAACATGGGTACGGGTTTGTTTTCAAAAAGGGGTAATTTCATGTTTTGGTAAGTTTGGAAAAATGAATTGATTTTCGTGTGAATTTGAGGTTAAATGGTTTTTTACATTTCTTAAAAGGATTACATTGTTTTAAGCATGGTTTTAAGCTTTTTTTACATGTGTGGTTTCTTGGTTTTTTAATTATGCATTTAAAAGGTTTTGGAACTCAAAATTATTGGGTGATAATATTTTAAAAAATGAAATTATTCTTTCTAAAGTAATGAGGCATGTTTCCCACCTTGAAAATTATTTTGGGAAGTAGAAAACCCCTCTTGCGGAATGCAACCTTATTTTAAAAATATATGTGTATGTTAAAATTCTGATTTGTGATATATGCCTAGTAAAGAGGGTTGTGCATTATTGTGTGGCTTGAGAAAGGGTAAGCAATAATGGAGCATGAATTATGGTGAGTCGTTGGATGGATTTTTGAGTAAATAAAATGATATGTTCATATATGTTATCCTGATGAAAACTCACCACCATTTCAAATAGAGAACATGGGAAACCTAGGTACCTATGAGGAAAACTAGGTCTACTATGCTGGTTGATTTGGATGTTCATGAGGCCCATATTCTTGTATCATTATTGATGATACAACCCTAAAAACATGTGATATCATTGGAGACCACTATACCTTGGAATGGGATCCCATCTAGTGGCTCATGCACAGTAACACTGTTGGTTCTGGGATATGATATTGATACCAGAAAACCTTGGGATATGTTTCCCTCTAGTAACTTGTGCACAAAGATGCTATTTTTTTGTTATATATTCTTATCAATGAGGTATGTGGATCTTAGGACTACACTAACCCCAGTATTTCGGGTTTTCCCATGGTTCTTGTAATGATATTTCTATTTTATTTACATCTTACTTGTTTCCCCATTTATGAAAACCATTTTTTAATCTAAACTGGTTTCCTTTCATTTTAAAATTTTTATGCATTCTTAGAAACTAGTTTGAAAATTTCATGTAAAGAAAATGGATTTTCTTAAAAATGCAATATTATTACTTGAATTTGAAAATATTGGAGAACCTTATTTTATTTGGTTTTATTTTCAAACTAGCATGATTTTTTTTCTTTTTAAAGTTAAAGCATAGGGAATATTTTATTTAGTAATGACTACTATCTTTTAATACTCATTACTATAGGTAAGTTTCCATTTTTATCATGGTTTCTACTTCTAGTTCTATTTGGGTCAATATGGTGCAGTATCGGTTTACTGGTCTCTGGTGACTCACAAGGTCACGTTGATGTATGTTCAGTTTTATTATATTTTCACTTCTAGTGTTTTATTTTATTTTATAGTTTATTTTTGTTTATTTTTTTTTATTTTTGTTTATTTTTATATTATTTATGGGATAAATCATTCCCAATAGTGTATTCAGGATGCTCGACACTAGTTGTCAGCTCGGGAGGATCGATAATGTCTCTCATGCCTTGTTGTGGGCCAACACAGGTAACCGGTTAAAGGATAACCCAGGTTGGTTCATGACATATGTGGTTCTATAATAAAGCTAGGATGGGTTGTTAGACTATAACCAAATACAAGTAATTCCATGATAATCCTCTTTTGAATTAGGTATGGAAGTCAAATGTATATTTATTACATTTGTAAGATTGATATGGAAATAATTCCCTATGCTACCTCTATTGGAGTTGGTTCCCTATAAACCAACTTTTTTTTACTTTATGATAAACCTATATTCATTGGATGAATATTAATAAACTCCTTATCACATCATGACTTTTCTTCTACATGACATAGTATGTCATAATGTCCTATGAATAATTGTCGCACTAAATAGACAGAGAGGATCCCTATTATGATGATAACCCAAAAGTGCCATGACTCTATTCTTGAATAAATTTCTTATAACTGGATGATATCATTTGAAGAGACGCAAATGATATAGGCTATCAAGGGTGGGTACTCATAAAACATTAAGGTAACTTCTCATGGTGTGCGCCCTTAGTAATATCCCAGTGGATATTATGAAAACAAGACTCGCCAGTAGGAAATCAACATCCATAAGTGTCATTGGATGTTCCTATCTACGAACATGTGTATTGGTCCTTAGACTTTAAGAATATAATTAATGGTTATTATGACTTTCAAAATTTGATGTATTGAAAAAAACTATAAGGAAAGATATTCGCAGTGAGGTAGGATATGTTGGGTGTGTCACGAGTAATACTGCAACTATGAATAATGTAAGAAAGGATTCATCACTTTTACTTAAGTAGATATCTTAGGCCCTTTGAGGGATATGATATAGCCAAACAAAATCCATGTCCATGGTGTTCACTAAGAAATTTCAATTCTGGGAAGTCAAAGAATGAGAAATCGAGCACATGGGCTGATGGAACTTGCATGCAACCCACTTGATTGCAGATATTGGGACAAAGGGATTATATTACACGATAACCATTCGTATGTGGTGACATGTCATGGTGACATCAACTACATTCTCTTGGGATCCTTGATCCATTTATAGGCAATAATATTTGACTTTAGGCAAGATTGCCTCATGAAAACCAGAAAGAGGCCTATAGGGTCACACGTTGAGTGTATTCAGTATCTCAGTTAAATTATTTATATATTTAACAAGTTAAATAAATATTATTCCTGGTTGTAATTTAATAATTTTTCAAGTATTCCTGATCACATTTATTTGGTTTCTAGTTATTCGATAGAATATATTGCAGACATAATATTTATTTATCAGTGAATAATATAGTTATATTTATTTAATAAATAAATAGTAATTATTCAAGGCCGAGTAAATATGGAGGAGGATTAGTGGACCAAGTTATGGGTCCACTGAGAAATAATATTAAATATTATATGGTTAAAAAATATTTAAATATAACATGCAAGTTAAGCACATGTAAAGGAAATAATAACATTGCTATTATTATTTGACATGGATTTTCACATGGAATAATTAATTAAGTAACGACACCTATGCTAATAACTTATTATTACCTAGTGAATTAAATTTTTTAAGCACATTTCATGGAAAAAATAACATCCCTATTGTTATTTGACATGGGGTCTTTACATGGAATAATAAATTAAGTAACTGAACATGTGCTAATTATTTATTATTACCTAGTGAATTAAATTCCTCATTATTTTATTATTATCTACATAATACAAGGGTTCTTCCACTGGATAACTAATCATTGTGTGCAAAAAAATCCTTATAGAAAAGCTCTCAATCATAAATAACTATTCCCTCTCAATGAATTCTCTCAAGAATAAAGAATATCATCCTCCATGGAATCAAGGAGAACACTTTGGAATTGATTCTCAAGGTGATCGAAGGAAGACATCACAAGCGCAAGGATCTTCCATGCTAGCACCAGGAGAATCCTTTGACGACATCTAGAGATATGTGGAGCACCTATGGATCAACACTAGGGGATTCTTATCCTTGGATTATACATCACACCAAAGCCACACCTTGGACCCATGGTCGGATGCATCAATGGAGAAAGTATCAACTTGAAGGTAATTCTATAATTAATTTAAATTACTTATAAACAAAATATTCCAATACTCTCTTCTCAGTTTCAGGTTCACTCCTTTTTATTTATCTTTGATTCAATTCCATGGATACTGGAATTTATCTTCGTATTGATCTGGGATTAATCATCGATCATGGAAATTTGAAAAGTTGCGTACACACCCATCCTGTGCTTTCACTCTGCCCAGAACCTAAAAGTTTTATCAGAGGGGTCATATCTTTTTTTATGATTATTTAAATAATTTGTTGATGATTCACACTTTAATAATATAGTTTTTCAATTCTTGTTTAATCATTATTATAATTTTAATTTTGAGATATGTTCCTCCCTTATCATTTCATACAAATCTAAAAGAAAAGAATAATTTTATGATTAAAATTAAATTAAGGATCTCATTAGGAGGCACTGACGATTCTGTCAAGATAATACAAGAATACATGCTATGTAGTTGGATCTACAAGATATGTATTTGTGTTAAATTCATCATGAATAATTAATAAATTAATCAAGTTGTGTGCATTAATGACACATGGTGTAGTTAATTTATACAACGTGTGTTGACCAGGACAGACTGGCACATGGTCAGCCAGACTACACATTGTGTGGCCCACTAGAAACGACATGTAGTCCCTTATGGTCAAGGTCAAGTCATGTGTCCCATACACAGATTGCCCAGTTGGTGACTATGTAACGTGGATTCTACATGGTGTGTGTCCCACTGGACATGTTGTGTACTCCGAAGATTTCTGAAGTACACCTCACATGTTGTTTCCCCAAGCGTGTACTTCGGATGGATGGTGAGGATGGTATAAGTAGTGTATTCGGATCTACATGTCGTGTTTTGTTTCTATATTATGGAAATTTAAAAATTTATTATTATATTATGTAACCCTTGAGACATGTACCTTTATGTTGGAATAAATCTGTGACAAAAAATGTGATAGGTTATATATATATATATTTGTGTGTGTGTGTGTGTTTTATTAATATATGTGTAATGTTTAATGATTCTCACATCATGTATGAGTTTTATTAAAATTATAATTCTTCGTTCATGCTACATGTCACAAAGAATAAAGTGTATACAAGTATAAATACATATTGGGTATTTTTAGATGGTTATTCACCAGATATCTTTGAAGGTACAAGTTACGTTCAAGGTTATGGATGATAATATCAAGCTAATTCAGAAAATTATTCAGATAAAAATGATTGATTAATTAAATACAATGATTAATCGATTCGAGTGTAATTTATCATAATAACAATGGTTAAAGAATTTAATTCTAGTTTTATTAAAAATTCATAATTCTTTGCATGTATTTGGATGATCATGAGAAAGACTAGATCTTTGTATGTGATTGGTTCCCTTTTAATTTACTTATTAAATTATAATTGTCGGCATGTGTTCCCTCTTCTCATTAATATGTACAACCTATGTTCCCATGGTTTCTTTTATGTAAACCCCCTTTTACCCCTCACATGTGTGTTAGTTAAAATCATATGTAACGGATGGATCTCCCATTAAAGTGGAGGGAGTTCCCGTTAGGAGCTGAGGCGAAACCAATCAAAGGAGATACAAAGGTGGACAGATGGAAAGATATAAACCTGAACCTTAAATGGTTCAAGGTGTTTCTCCCCTAGGTTAGGATTAATTTATCAACCTCTAGATAAACTAACCAATAGTAAATCTCATGATCATACCCTTTATTTTATTTCTTTCAATTGTATGGTTATTCATTATGAATTTTTGATGCGATCACATAATTAATTAACTAATAAGTATAAAAGATGAAACTAAAATAAAAACAGATTATGAGTAAATATTATTTATACATGGTTAATCATTTATTATATCCCACATAACATTAAAAATAATGTGAGAAGATATTAAGTGGAAATATATTCATAAAAAATAAAATCCTTCAATTAAATATTAAGTCGGTATAGCCTTCCATTATTTCAGTTTGAATCGAATCATAGTTCACAGTGCTTGATCAACACAAGTTGGGGTGCTTTTAATTATCGGGGAATTATAATCTAAATTTTTAGGTTGACTTAACTTTGTTTTCATCAAGGATTGAATTTCCTAGAAGGACTTGGTGTAACTGAGAAGCAAATTTTAAGGAAATCCAAAATTAAGGATTTCAAGATTGGGGAGTCAACTCAACATATCAAGGAGCTATGAGCTAAACAAGTTGGCATTTGTAATGCCTACCTAAAACCTTTATATTTGCTTGACAAAACCTAGTTGGGGTAATTCGGAGGGAAATATGGATCATTATCACTAGAATGTCCAAGAAACAGGATATTCTGAATATAATGGTAAGGGATATTGGGTTTCGACAAAATATTGGGAAACTAATAGATATTAATTTATTTATTTGGCTATATTTATCAAGACAAACTACTAAAACTCTGTTTATATTAATTTGAAGAAACAAAAAACAAAATGACTTAAAACATATCATTGTAATCTATAATGGAGAAGGAAAACCTTCTCATCGGAACTAATTTCTAAGAGTGGAAAAGGTGCCTTCGAGTTATCCTTCTCCATGAAAGAAAACTTTATGTGCTGGAAGAGCCTTTACCAGTTGTTCTTTGAAATGAGGCAAGTGATGAGGAACTCTTTATGTATGAGAATCATATGAATGATGCTAAGTATATTCATTTACACATGATATAATCCATGACCAATGAGATCTTGAAGCAACATAAGTAAATGGATGCTTATAACATAATGTCTCACCTTCAAGATCTCTATCAAGAGAAGGCGAGATAGGAGAGGTATGAGATCTACAACGCTTTGTTCACTACTATGCTTGGAGAGTCTACACCAGCTGAACCTGGTGCATTCAAGCTTATTGGATACATTGAGAATCTATACATCTTAGGGATTAAATTACCAAATGAGTTGCATACAGATCTTATACTATAAATGATGCCTAAGATAGTATCTAGTTTTATTGTGAATTATAATATAAGCAATAATGAGAAGAGTCTATCAGAGCATCATACCCTGATTCTCTATGTTGATAAGGACATGGGACGTGAAAGAACCCACAGTCTTTATGGGAAATAATAAGATGATGGATAAGGAAAATGGGCCTAATATTTATAAAAAATATAAAACCTCTTAGCACCGTATGACCAAGAAGAAGATGATCAAGAGGAAGGGCATGGAAAAGGAGGAAGTATTCTTTGTATGTGGTAAGTCAGACCATTGCAATAAGAAATGAACTAAGAGACTAGGGGAATCCAAAGTTACATTCTTTATTGAGTGAAATCTTTCCATTTCTACACATTTTGTATTAGGTATAGCTTCTGGGGATAAAATCTATATTCAAATGAAGGAACCAAGTAGATTCTATAAAATTTTCAAAGGAGATGTGGATCTTCCAGCTTCCAATTATGTGTGACTGGATGCTCATTCCATTGGTGACTACTGCATAACATTGTAGATGGGAATGATTTTGGTTTTATATATCTTTTATTGTGTACCAAAATTAACTAAGAACATAATTTCTTTATCAAGATTACATAAAGATGGATTTATTTTCAATTTTGTAAATAAATGTTGTTACTTTTATAAGGAAAACATATGTTATGGTATGGTACATTTAAATAATGGTCTGTATATATTAAATTATTATAACCAAGTGTTGGAAATTTATAATGAACCAAGTCCACATGACTCATATAACACCCAGTTATGGCATCACCACCTTGGTTATGTAAACAAGAAACACATGGAAAAGCTTTGTTAATATGGTTATTTAGACTCTTTTGAGATAAAACCACATGATATATATCACACTTGTTTAGAAGGGAAAATGACCAAACCACCATTTGGTGGATAGGGTGAAAGGACCACAGAGCTTCTAGGATTAGAACACACTTATGTGTGTGGACTATTTCCAGTAGAATCTAGATGTGGATATTTTTACATCATTACTTTTACTAATGACTTGAGTAGATATGGATATATCTACTTAATGAGGTATAAGTTCGAGTCCTTTAAGAAATTTAAGGAGTTAAATAATGAAGTAGAGAATCAGCTTGGTAAGAAGATAAAAAATCTTCAATATAATTGAGGTGGAGAATATCTTAACCAAGAGTTCATAGACCTTTTATGGGAGTCTGGTATTCTATCTCAACTCACTCCACCTTATAAATCATCGTAGAATGGTTCTAGTGAAAGGAGGAATCGTACCTTATTGGACATAGTATGTTCGATGATGAGTCATGTAGATCTTCCATTATCCTTTTGGGGATATGCATTGAAAACTACAGTATACACATTAAACCAAGTACCTAATAAGGTGTAAAATGGTATTTCCTTCGAGATATGGAGTGGAAAGAAACCCACTTTGTCATATACACGTGTATGGGGATGTGACGTGTTTGTTAAGTCTTTATCAGAAAACAAACTAGCACCCCGGGGCACAAAGTGTATCTTTATAGGGAATCCCAAGGAAACAGAGGGATACCACCTATACAACCCCTGAGACAAGAAAGTGATTTTTTCCAGATAGTTCGTCTTTATTTAGAGGGAGCACATCCTCAAAAAGGATATTGGGAGAAATATTGAACTTCGATGAAGTTAATAATCAAGATACACAGGTGTTCGTGCAGGAACAAGTTCCACAGGTCCCTGTAGAAGATGTAGTTCCTAAAACACAAGTACAACATAAGAATACAAGAGAGGTAAGAAAACTAGAGAGATATGGTATCCTTGTCACCGAGGATGGTGAGTCATTGTTGTTAGACAATGATTAACCACTCTACTACATGGAAGTATTAGAAATCTCAGAAGCTGCAGGGTGGTTAGAATCTATGAATTATGAGATTGATTCCATGTATCAGAACCAATTATGGTTTCTAGTTGATGAGTTAGTTGATGTAAATCCTATTGGGTGTAAATGGGTATTCAAGGAGAAATTGGACATGAAAGGTCAAGTTAGTACTAATAAAGCAGAGCTAGTGGCTAAGGGTTTTAAATAGCATCAAGGAATTGACTATGATGAAACCTTTTTTCTAGTTTCCATGTTTAAATCCATAAGAATAATACATTCCATAGCATCTTTACATGACTATGAGATTTGGTATATGGATGTCAAAACTAAATTCCTTAAAGGGAACCTTCAGAAAGATGTCTATATGATACAACCAAATGGTTTTGTGACACCATGTGATGCTAAAATGGTATGCAAGTTGCAGAGATCCATTTATGGATTAAAGAAAGAATCCAATTCATGGAACACGATGATTCCATAAGATAATTTGGTTTCATTATGAATGAATGTGACCCATGTGTTTACATGATTTTTAATGGGAATGTGGTCATTATCCTAGTAGTGTATGTTGACGACATATTTCTTATTGGAAACAACATACCAGTTTTGAAGTCATCCAAGGACTAGTTGATCAACTGATTCTCCATGAAGGACATAGGATAAGTAGCCTACATTCATGGGATCAAGATCATTCTTGATAGATATAAGAGGCTTCTTGGAATAAGTCAAAGTACATACATTGACCGGATACTAAATAGATTTAGTATGGAGCAATCTAAGAGGGAATTGGTTCTAGTTTCACATGGTATACATCTTTACAAAACAATATGTCCCCAAACACAACATAAGAAAGATAGGATGAATAAGATTACATACTCTTCATTGATAGGATCTATCATGCATGACATCTTAGGTACTAGACATGATGTTTCCTATGCAGTAATCACGATTGGAAGATATCAATAAATTCCAAGAGAATATCATTAGACTATTTTCAAGACTATCCTTAAGTATCTAAGAAGAACTAAGGATATGTTCTTGGTGTATGGAGGAGACGCTGAGCTTTTCATCAGGGGTATTAAGATGCTAGTTTTCAAACAGATCAAAATGATCTGAAGTTGCAATCAGGATATGTTTTATATCTCAATAATGAATCATTGGCGTGGAAAAGTTCAAAGACACTAGAATTTGCTAATTCTACAGTAGAGTAAGAATATATAGAGGTTTCTAATGTATCCAAGGGAGTTTTATGGATTCAAAACATTGTCCAGAAGCTTTGATGTGGTTCCTAATAGTAAATAACTCATTACATTGTATTGTGATAATACTAAAGCGGTGGCTCTTGCAAAAGATCCAACGTCACATCAACGGACAAAGCACATACTATGAAAGTATCAACTCTTGAGTTATTTCTATCAAAGGTGTGAAGTTGCAGTGATCAGAGTGTCCAAATAAGAGAACATGGAAGTCCCCTTAACTAAAGGCCTATCTCAGCAGAAGTATGAATATCATGTGAGAGCTAGTGGACTGAAGGTTGTTATTAGTTGGATATAGTGCAAGTGGGAGTCTATTGTAGTTGGTTCCCTAGAAACCAAATTATTTTTACTTTTGATAATCCTTTATTAATTGGATGAATATTAATAAACTCTTTATCACATCATGATTTTTCTTCTTTATGACATAGAGTGTGATAATGTCCTAAGAATAGTTGTTACACTAAAAGGTCATAGCTGATCTCTGCTATGATGAGAACCTATAAGTTCCATGAAATAACTCTTGAATATACGTTCTATGGATGGATGATATCATTTGAAGGGACAAGAATGATATAGGTTATCAGGGGTGGGGAGTCATGAAACTTTGAGGCACCTTCTCATGGTGTGCACCCTTGGTAATATCTAGGAAGATATTATGAGAACAATACCTGCTAGTAGAAATCCACATTCATAAGTTTCATTGGATGTTCCTATCAGTGGATGTGTATATTAGCCCTTATAATTTAATATTATTATAAATAGGTATTATGACTCATGCTCTTAGATGTATGGATGAAAACCATGACAACCGATGTTCACGGTGAGGTAGGATATGTTCGGTACATCACGAGTAATACTGCATTAATGAATGATATGAGAAAGTATTTGTCACTTCTAGAAAATTAGATATCTCAAGCCCTTTTGTCGAAATGATATAGCCTAAATAAATCATTGTCTATGGTGTTCACTAGGAAATTTCAATTCTGGGAAGTCAATGAATGAGAAATCGAGCACATCGGTTGATGGAACTTTCATGCAACCCTCTTGATTAGAGATATCGAGACAAAGGGATTATATTACCCAGTAAACGTTCATATGAGGTCACATGTATTTGGTAAATCAACTTCTTTATCTTGGGTTCCTTGACCTGTTTCTTGATAGTAATCTTGGATGTTAGGCAAGCCTACCTAATGCCAACGAGAAAGAGTCCTAAAGGGTTGCACACTAATTGTAGCCAGTATCTGAGTTAAATAATTTATTTATTTAACACATTGAATAAATATTATTCTGGTTTATGGTTTAATAATTATTCAAGTATGGATGATCACATTAATTTTTTTTCTAGTTATTCAAGAAAATATATTTCAGATAGAATATTTATTTATTAGCAAATTATGAAGTTATATTTATTTAATAAATAAATATTCATTATTCAAGGACTAGTAAATATTGAGGAGGATTGGCAGACCAAGTTATGGGTATGGTGAGAAATAAAATTAAATATTATTTGGTTAAATAATATTTGAATATAACTTGCAAGTTAAGAACATGTCATAGAAATAATATCATTACTATTATTATTTGAAATGGTTTTTTCACATGGAATAAAAAATTATGTAATGAAACCAGTGCTAATTATTTATTTTTACCTGGTGAATTAAATTAATTAATCACATGTCATGGAAATAATAGCATAGATATTATAATTTTACATGGGGTTTTAACATGGAATAATAAATTAAGTAACGGAACCTACGCTAATTATTTATTGTTACCTAGTGAATTAAATTCCCCATTATGTTATTATTCTCTATATAAGACAAGGGGTAATTCCACTGGATAACCAATCGTTGTGTTCTCGACATACTTGGAGAAAATCACTCGATCCTAGAGAATTCTTACCTCTCCAAGAATGATATCAAGAAAGAAATAGATCCTCCTCCACCGAATCAAGTAGAATACTTTGGAAGCGATTCTCAAGGCGATCGAACGCGGACATTGAAGTTTCTTGGATCATCCATAATAGCACTTGGAGACTCTTTTGGAAACATTTTTAGATACATAGACCACATGTGGATCACCTATAGAGGATTCCTATCCTTGTATTCTACATCGTAACAAATCCACACCTCGATCCCATGGTTGGACTCATCAATGAAGAAAGAATCTCCTTGGCAGTAATTCTATAATTGAAATAAATTAATTATAAAAAAATATGTCGATCATATATTCTCAATTCCAGATTCTCTCCTTTTTATTTATATTTTATTCAATTTCATATATACTCGAGTTTATCATTGTATTGATCCTGGATTAATCACATATCATGAAAATATGAAAAGTTGGGTACACGCAGATCCTGTACTTCTGTTGTGCCCGGAACCTACAACCTCTATGTTTTATCAATTCTCACAATGAATTTTTAAGGAAATATTATGATTTCATAATGTAAGTTAATGATTTTATATTTAAATAAAAATATTTCATACTTCTTATGGGTGAAAAGATATGGGTTTTTAATGATTCATTTCATCAAGATTGAAATCACATGGCTCATTGTTATTGATTCTTAGGACTCTTTCCTTTTATAAGTCTTAATTCCTTATAACATGATTCATGATCAAGGTATTTATGGGTATGAATATTCTTATGTTATGCTCATGAACTTTGGTTATGTCACCAACCATTATACTCTTCTTTTTATCACAGATGAAATTCAATTTTTAATTCTTATGTTTACCCCTATTGAGAATTTGATCTAACCCTTATTTTATTTCATATTTCCTAGGTTATGAATAATGATGATTAAATGATTTTTGTTTAAAAAGTTTTCTAACATGATGAATTTTAAGGGAGATGTTGAAGACTAAATTTGAAATATAGAAATCTAGGTATAATGGGAAAATAATCCCTTGAATTCATGGTAGTGTTTCTATAAGATCTTTTCCTAATTTTTTACAACTCTAAACAAAAAAGTTATTTTGTTATTTAATTCATAAAATAATTCTTTTTGATGTTGTATGTTTTGGATGGTGAAAATTGGGTCACCTTCGTCGGTATCAATGCTAGAAAAATAAAATTTTTTATTTTATAACTAGATCCAAGAGTATGGGTTTGGGGTTTTAATATTAAATCCAAAATATATCTATATAGCATAATAATTTATAAAATATAGATTAGAAATAATAAACTTAAACCTTTAGTCCTGAGAGTATAAGATCATAGTGCATAACATCTTTTAAATATGGCACAAACATCAGCATAGAGAAAAAATACTATAATGAGCCTCACCATTAGTTCACTTGCTTATAATCAACAAAAATATACTTATGAATACTTATCCCATGAGATATAGACTCTTAAAAATGAATTGGAGAGATATATTGGACCCCAACCATTGTCATCGACAGATATGTGTGCTACCTAGAAATCATTCATTTCTAAAATCATAAAAAATCCATAGAATTAAAATGGGTTTCATAAAACATATAAATGAAAATAATTATCTTTTCATAAAGAACCCATGGATATAAAATGGGTTTCATAAATCATCCAAATATAAATTATATACTTTTCATAAATAATCCTTGAAAATATAACAGGATTCACAAAACAGAAAAATGTTATAAAATAACAACAACATTTAAATTGTTTGATACTGAAAACTTGATCACCCAAAATAATGACACAATAAAAGAAAAATACTGGGTGAAACATGAAACATAAATCCATTAGAGATATATCATTTTCATTATAGGGATGAAAATTAAAACTGAATCCCAAAAGTGTTTTAAAAAAACATATTATATTCATCAATGTGAAAGTCATAGTTACAAGTCTGTTTTTAGAATGTCTCCATTATTTTATTTGAAATGAGTGAAAATAAAACACTTCATGGGAGTGTATTTGAACTACAAAATCTTTTTGCAAAAATATTTATGGGATAAATACATTTAAAATGGAATTTCATTGAATAATTACGTTCAATAAAAAATTGTATAACTCAAATAATGGAGTCTGAGTTACCAAGTCCCTTGACTTTACCACGGATTTTTACAGAAGGACCTTGGCTGCCTGTTTCATGAATATAAACATCTTAATTTCCTATTTCATAAGATTAATCATATAAATTTATATTTTTAAGATTCATTAATAAAAATTCTCTTCAAATATTAGATTTTTATAATCTTTTTCAACATCAGGTTTTAATAATCTTGACTGTTTTGAACTAGCATCATAAAATCTGTGTTAGTATTCCTTCTTATAAACAAATTAATCATTTAAAAATGATTAAATTTATAGGGATTTATGTTTTATAAAGACATATAAAGTTATAATTCCAATAAATTATATTTCTAGTCAAGTTTCATGATGATGAAAGTGGTGATGAACTATTTTTTGGTTACTCACTGATATCTATGGATTTCCATATAAAGATAATCACTTTTTTGTATTATACATATATAAATATATTCATGATACATATTAATTATATATAATATAAAATCATCACATATAAACTAAAACCATCCATTATATAAGTAGTGAAAAAAATAATGCATTATTCCATGGAGGTGGTAGTCCACACAAACACATAGATGGTGATTTCATTTTTGAAGGGAGGAAGAAAGAATTAACATGGTTTACCATTTCTAGAACTAAAATATGATATATATATATATATATATATCATACATATTTATTTAATTCCCCTTTTGGACATTTTAGGTTAGGTGGGGAAGAAAAATAAAATTATGTTTCTTCGTAGAGGAAATAGTCAACACATACACACGATTGACATTTTTGTTTTTCTTAAAGGAGGAGATAATGGTGGATAATTAATGTAAAATCATAATAATAACATAAAATTACACTAATGATACTAATTTTATCATTTTAATATATTTTTTAATGGAAATTTAATAAAAATTAGTTCATATAAACAAATAGAAATGAGAAAGAAGTAGTTATAAATTTATACCTCATTTCTAGGATTAACTTATTTGAAAATGGGGTTAATCATTCTATGGATGAGAGTTTGATAATAAAAATCCTCATAAAGATGTCTAAGAATGTTAATGAGAGGTTTTATTAGATTTTGGGCCAAAATATGTGGGTATTGGTGTGAGGGGAAGTTAGGAGAGGAGTGCACCTTTTACAAGTGAAAAGAGATGACATTTTAGTAAACACCCAAAACTATTCAATAATGGGAAATTAATCTCAAGAAAAATAGATAAAAATTATAAAATAATGGATATGGGAATGTATAATTTTTATAAAGGCCTCAACCATATATTCCCAAAAAAAGTAAGTAGTTGTGTGGTATTTCCCTATTGGTTAAACCTCATTTACCCCTTTTGAATTTTACTAAGGTAACTAGATTTTACCAAAGAAATTTATCCTTTATTAATCAAAATAAAAGGATACTTATTACATAATTAGAACCTAATTATTTAAAATTTTAAATCCTTATAATTTAATTTAGTTTATAAATTTAATGAAAATTAATTTTAAAATAATAAGAATATAAATAGTATTAAAAACATTTCCTTGAAAAATATATGTTAAGTTCTAAAATGTAAAATGAGGTTTATAAACTAAAATTAAATTTTTTAAAATTATCTATTCAATTATTAAATTCATATTTGGTCTTGGAAAAATGTTTCATAAATTTCCAATTCAAACTTATATACTAATAATTTCATAAAAGTGATGTTATTTGTAAAAATGGTATTTTCACAATTCACCTAAAAATTAATTTTTCATAAAAATATTAAAAATTAATATTTGGTTAATATTGTTATGATAATTTCAAAAATGGATTTAATTTTTAAAAATACATATTATATAATTTATAAAATTAACTTTAAAATAAAATCATAAAATATGGTGAAAATATTTTTTATAAGAAATAATTTTTGGGATATTAACTATTCTTATAAAATTAGTTCAATTCATAGTTATATCAAACTTGAGAATATACATTTTATGAAATACATTTTACACATAAAAAAATTTATTAGCTTCTTATCCTCACTTTTTGAAATAGTTTTAAAAGAGACCATTATTTCATAAGTTGGTTATAAATGTTTCCACTCACTTATTCAGTTGCTGCCATATATTGGTTAATATATATTTTACCAAAAATAGTGGTGGTCTATTATGGTTTGGTGTTATATATGTAGAAATCTATCAAATATAATATTTATTTAAGTACAAATATATCACTAAAAATTGATTCATGACATTCTACCCCCATAAAATAATTTCAACCTTAAAATTTTGTTACATAGAATAAAACAAGTGAGGGTACTTTTCTCTCATCACATCATAAGGTTCCCATTTGGCCTCCTAAAACTTTTTATTCCTCTATATTACATTTACTAGATAATTGTTCATATTCTTAAAAATATTCTCTCTATAATCTAGTATCACCAACAATTGTTCCACATATGAAATATCATACTCTAATTGTATAGCTTCCTAGATTATCACATTTGAATGGTCTTGTATGTATTTTCTAAAAAGACATAAATAAAGCACAATGTGAAATTGAAAGATCTATGGAGGGAGTAATAAGTTATCATCTATAGACCCAACCTGATCAAGGATCTCTGAGAGACTAATATACCAAGGTGTTAGCTTCCCTTTCATCCCAATTATTAAAATTCACTTCTAAGGAGATATCTGGGGGAACACCTTATCAAAAAAATTGAACTCTAGATCTCGTTTTTGGTTATACAAATAGAACCTATGTTAGCTTTTTTCTTCTTTATTAATTCATCAATTTTTATAACCTTCTAAGTCATTTCTTAAACTATCTTTAGTCCTAACATCTTCCTTTTTCATACCTCATCCCAACATATATGACTCATTAATCTCTTCCCATGTAGAACCTCATATGGTGCCATATGAATGCTAAAATGGAAACTATTATAATATGATAATACTTCTGTTGGTAGGTTTTAATCAAAACATTCTTAAAACTCTATTAAATAGGATTTCATTGTCTCCTGAAGTATTTGGAAGTCCCTCATATACTGATCATCGGTCTATGGGTGATAAGTGATACTAAAACTTATATCGGTCTCGAATACCTTATGGAGACTTCTAAATAATCTCAAGGTAAACCTCATATCACAATTACATACTATATACAGTGGTACTCCATGTAACCTTACCACATCCCTTATATATATCCCAATGATTTTTCCTTGAGATAAGCCCTATTTTAAGGAAATATAATGTGCTAACTTCATATGGTAATAGAATAAATACCATATAGAATTGTAGTATTTAGATATACTATGAAGTACTTTGAAAAAATATATGGTGTTGTTTAATAATTTTCATATAGGTATGGGTAACAGTTTCATCATACCCTTAAAATTTTACCATTTACCCTTAACTAAATGGAATACCAAGCACTGAGATACATAATCAATAAATTATATCTTTATATTAACCCACCAAAAGTTTTGTTTTAGGTCTCCCTAAATCTTTATAATTCCAAGATAGATCTTGAAGGATGATTTATGTCCATCAAAAAAAAATCCAATTCAATTATAGTTTTTATGGGATGCATATCTATGATTCAAACCTTATAACTCCATATTTTTCAAAGTTGAACTCTATAATATTTTCTATATCATTTATAGTTCTACATCATCTTAATGGCCTTCTTTTTATGTTGATGTGAATAGATGGTTGAGTGATCACATGGATAAGATATGATTTCTCACCCTCACTTATGAATTAAAGATTCATTGTTTTCAAATCAATGAATATTAAGTATCATTCATCCCCCATCATATATAAGGTATCATTATCTTTCTTCTTTAAAGAATCAACCAAATTGTTTTCCTTCCTAGGGTGGTAATTTTTTGAGATGTTATAGTCTTTGATCAGTTACAAAAATCTCTTTTGTCACATATTTAACACATTTTATTTTAATATAATTACCTTTTAATTTATTCTTAAGAGGCATCCCAAGCTTTTATTTGATTCATCACTATATATTAAAACCCCATCCCCAATATAAGGTAATATATTTAAAGGTTTTGTGGCCAATCTCTTATTTAGTTCCTTAAAACATTCTTCAATAAAAAAAACTCCACTCCCTTCTATGTTAAAATGGTTAGTTTATTTGATGTCTAAGAGAAATTTATTAAAAATCATCGATAATATATATCTAAATTGAGAAAACTATGATTCTAAATTACTAATGTTTGTCTAGTCCATTTCTTGATAACTTTGGTCTTTGATGGATCTGTAGATATTCCCTATCTAGTGATTACATGATCCAATAATGTCATTTTCTATAAAGAATTCATACTTACTAAATTTAGCTTCGAGTTTATCCATTCATAAGGTTATAAAAACAATCTGAAAATGATCTTCATGCTCCGCCTTTCTCTTCAACTAAATAAGAATATCTTTTTTAAATGCAATCACAAATTGATAAAGGTAGTCTCCAAAGAAAATATTAATTAGATCCTATAAGATGTATGGTGTATTAGTTAATATAAATAGAATAACTACAAACTCATAGTTTCAATACATTTTTTAGAAACTTTTATTTGATATATTCTCCCTTTTTACCCTTAACTAATGATATCCAGATTACAGGTCAATGTTTAGAAAGTATTAAGATCCTATAAACTAATCGAACAAGTCATTGACATAGGGTAGAGAATACATATTCTTAATAATGATAATGTTAAGCACATTATAGTCAATGCAAAGGTGAATTCTTAAATCCTTATTTTTGAGAAACAATACAGGTTCACCCCATGGTGAATCACTCGGGATGATAAAACACACATCCTTATTTTATTATAATTTCTTTTTTAATTCGATTGATTCAATAGGATCAATTATATAATCAATCCCTGTGATAGGTATAAATTCATATATGAGTTCCATTAAAAACTCCTCATCATGCACTGTGGGAATACTAGAAGTTCATCTATGAATACATTAGTATATTCCCATAAAATAGGCATGCCATCAATACTGAATTTCTATTTGCCCATTTGATCTATAATTCCCTTGTTATTAGGTAAAAAAACATATTTCATAACATACATACAAGGGGATATCATACTTATATTGATGCTCGAGAATAATATGATCTATGATCATAAATGAGATCTCTTTCTTCATATAATTGATATGGGATATAAGTAGGTCTATCTTATCCATGTACAAAATTATGTAAAATTCAAATATAGGAAGAACGATTAGATCTATTTGAATTTTCCACCAATAAATCTCAATTGAATAAGATTTATATATCTTAGATGCAATCAATTTTCCACCATGTATTTTCAAAGATGGTTCAATATCCATTTTTTGATGTTGAGATTCCATATTCATAGGAAACTTTTGTTATATGAAAGAATTTGATAAACCTAAATAAAATAAGGTACTTATGGATATATAATAAATATTTAGTGTACCACACACAACTTAATTATCATCATCTACCTTATAAGTACTTATTATTAATTCCCCTCCTTGTTTTCTTGGTTTGGGAGGCTATTGCGGCCTATTTTCTTCATTTTCATGAGGGTTGGAGTATTAATTCACTTATTGTCCAAACTCCTTAAACTTTAATCATTGTATTTTTGGTAAATAATTAGTTGGGACCCTCTTTTACTATATTATTTTAACCATCCTCTTATCCTTACATAAATAGTTGTGCAATTGGTGTCTTAATTTACCAAACATAAAATTCTTCTCTGATGCTTTAAGGAAATTAACTGGGTATTTCCTCCCACGCTTTTAGAAAGTATGGGGTTTCAATTTCATCCCCCCATGTCACTTTACATTGGGGTTAACTTTGTATTCCACCTTCATTTTTACCTCTATGAAGAACTAATAAACCCCAAAATCTATCTTCACTTTTAGAACACATGAAACAATCTCTTTATTGCTTCCAAAGTCTCTTATGGACAAATCCTTTCGATGATTATATTCTAGTCCACCATAGAAATGGTAAATTTCTCATTCGGTAATAAATATATACTAGAGGTGTATCATTAAATCCTAATGAAGTATTATTCATATATTTTAACATATTAATTATCATTTTAATATAACTCCAATAATTCACTCTCAATTTTCATGAGAAGAGTTCAATGAAAATACTTTGTAATGAACACCTTTTAAAATGGTTCCCATTCTAAACAGTTTAACTTCTTTTTCTTCATTTCATTCTTAATGAGAGTCTAACTTTGGTCAACCTCTCCATACAAATGGTAAACATCCATAAAACATATCATGTTCTAAGCATTGGATAATTTAAAATAGATATTCCATTGCATTGTTTAATTACTCAGCAATTAATGGATTTTAAGAGACACTGAATAAGGGCGGACACAGTTGTATGAATGACTCGATAAAGAGTTCCTCATTCCTTGCTATGTTTATTAGATTATTTTGGTTTGAGTTATTATTCATTGCTTGAGATATTTGTGTGTTCATTTTTAATATATCTTGCAATCCATCACCCATTATATTGGGTTTTTCATTAGAGGAACCACCACATTATCCATCTAACCCATTTTTAACTTGGATACTTCATGTTCTAGCCATTAATAAAACCAAAAATGAGTTTCCATGAGTGAATAATAATTAACATAATAAGGTATTAATAGCCTAAAATTAATCTATCCTTGAAATTTCTTACTCTTTAACACAATCATGTCATTATATAATTCTTTTTTTTACATACACCATTCATGGTTCAATTTTAGGTTGGGTTTTCTATTAATTATTAACCTAATCCTTCAAAGTAACTTGGAAATAAATCCTTTATAATGGTTTATAAAAATATTTTTATCCACCAAACCATATCATTTGGAGTGGAAAACCATGTGTGTAGTTAGGCATCTTTGTCGTTCACTAAGTGGTGATCAAGTTAATTCCCAATCTTCTCTTTTTGGGGTTATTACCCCTAGGTACATCTTTTCCAAAGAATACATACACTTCTAGTGTCAATTAAAGGATAAAATTTAAATTAAAACTACCTACTAAATAATTTTAAAAAACATTATATCATATTATACTTAGACTAATCCTTATGGTTCTCATTAATGTTTTCTAACCCTAGATCTAGAAAATATATTATCTAATATCCAAAAATAACTAAAACTTTACTCAAATATCAACTATAGTGACCCTAGATAAACAAGCGTTTATTTTATATATTTTACATGATTTAAAAAATTACATTTCATAAATAATATCCCAAGGACCGATATATTCAGTGTATTTGTATACTAGTAATATAATAAGCTTATTTTACAAAATATTGTGATCATTTCTACCTAATGTTATCATAATAGAACATATTTTAGATATATCATTACTAATACACATCCTCAAAAATCTGGGCAATGAAAATATAATAAAGGGGTGAGATAAAATTATCAGTAAGGGATGAATAAATATTTCCTCAAGGATAAGTTCATATGAATAAATTAAATCATGACTATAAGATAAATATTATAACATCATGATTGATACCAAATGAAATAAGTGAGATTAAAATTACATGGAATGAGAATCTAAATCCCCAAAAAATCAAAATTAAAGTATAATAGTTATAACATGGATTATATAATTTTAACATAAACCATGAATAATGGTATAATAAGATCATAATTATTAACATTATATAATTATCAAAAAAAAGATTATCATAGAGAAACATTAATTTCTTGTTACCCATCATCAGTTCCCATGATTTTTAAAAACTAAAATGGACTCATGAATACCTATATCATGAGATATAAACTATAAACCAATACATTGGATGGTGATATAGGACCTCATCCATCATCATCCATACATATTTTTTCCAATTAAAAATCATTCACTTTTAAAATCATAAAAAACCCATGGAAATAACATTGATTTCATAATAATTCCAAATAAAATTCATTCAACTTTCATAAAAAACACAATGAAATAAAATGGGTTTCATAGAAAATCTAAATAAAAATCATTTACTTTTCATAAATAATCCATGTAAATAAAAGAGGATTCATAAAATATCAAAATTGTATAAAATAAAATCACGAATTAAATCTTTTGATACTATAAACATGATCACCCAAAAAATAAAATAGAAAAGTAAAAATATAGGGATAAAAATGAAACATAACCCCATTATAGATAAATCATTTTGAATATAGAGAGGAAAATGAAAACCAAATTACAATGGAGTTTTCTTAAAATTTCTTCTCATTTATGTAAATCTCATTATTATGAGTGTCTTTTTAAAAAGTATTCCTTTTTAAACAAAAATAATTGAAAATAATGAACTTTATGTAATTGGTTTTGAATTAAAATATATTTTCCCTATATATATAATATATAACATTATTTAAAATAAAATGACTTGTAAGAACAAAGTTCAATAAGAAATTGTATAACTCAAAAAAAAGGAGTTTGAGTTACCAAGTCCCTTATATTTAAACTTGATTTCCCCAAAAGTAATGTAACCTCTTGTATCATAAATATATTAATATTAATTTACTATTTTATAACCTTATTCAGATATATTTATATTTATACTAATAATTAATAACAAATCCCTTCATTTATTATATTTTTAAAATCTCTTTTCAACATCAGGTGTTAATAATCTTTACTATTTTAAACTATGTTCCCAAAGCTTATAATTTCAAAATGATTAAAGGTATGGTGATTAATTTTTTATAAATTTCAATAATTTTACTATTTCGTTAAATTGTATTTTTAGTTTCATTTTGTGATGATGAGAATAGTGATGAACTAGTTTCGGTTTATTCATTGATATTGATGGATTACCCTATAAATATCATTACTTTTTTTGTTATCCATAAAGAAACATATTAATGATATATATTAATTATATGTATTTTATATACTCATAAAATATAAACTCAAATCATCCATGTTGATGGTAGTGAAAAATGGAATGTGTCGTTTCATATAGGCGGTATTCCGCACATACACAAAGATGATGATTTCATTTTTTAAAGGGAGGAAGAAAGAAGTAACATGGTTTATCATTTTAGGAACATAAATATGATATATATCTCTATGTGTGTGTGTGTGGGGGAATGTATATATAATTTAAATTTAGATAATTTTATGTTTATAATATCTAGGTTTGGAAGTAGAGGAAAATGAAATATGCTTCTTCATTAATGCGGTAGTATGCAAGTATGCACGATTCACGTTTCCATTTTTCTTAAAGGAAGAGGGAAAAGTGGTTAATTACAATAAAATAATCATAATAATATAAGATTATACTAATAATACTGATTTTAGAATTTTTATATGATTTAATATACTTTTATGGAGAATTGGTTCATATAAATAAATAAAAATAAGAAAGGGCGGTTATATATTTATACATTACATCTTGGATTATCACATTTACAAAAAGGGTTAAGCCTTTAAGGGATGGAATTATGAAAATACCAGAACCTATTAATAGAGAGTGATAATCTTTGGGATAGTTTTGGGTAGATTTTGTACCTATATAAGTGGGTTTTGGTGTGAGGGGAAGTGACAATAGGAGTTCTCCATTTATAAGTGAAAAGGGTTGGAATTTTTCTAAATACCCAAAACCTTTCAATAATGGGAAGTCACCTTCAAAGAAATTGGATTCGAATATGGGAAATAATGTATATTGTAAAGTTTAATTTCTATAATTTTCTCAAAAACCCATTCCCACACATGTTTTAAACAAGATTATGGTCCTTCCAACCAAGCCAGACCTTTTTTACCCCTTTTAATTTTTACCGACGTAATTGGTTTTTGACAAAATAATTTAACATTTCTGATTGAATTAAAATAGTGATTATCAAATAATTTTCAACTAATGATTAAAAATTTCAAATCCATTTAATTTTATTCATTTTCTAAAAGTGATAAAAATAAATTTTAAAATAATAAATATAAAATGTATTAAAGATAACATTTTTGAAAAATATAACTTAACTTCTAAAATATAAAATATGGGTTTATAAATTAAAACAAAAATTTATAAAATTTTAAGTTCACTTAATAAAAAAATATTGGTTCTAATAAAATGGTTTCACTAATTTCAAAATTGTACTTATATACTAGTAATTTCATCAATGTCATGTTATTTATAAAAATTATATTTCGCACTATTCATCTAAAACTCATTTTTTAGAAAAATATAAAAAATTATTCTTTGGATAATATTATTAAGATGAGTGCAAAAATGAATTTAAATTTTTCAAGTTACATTCTAAAATTTATAAATTTAACTTTAAAATAATATAACAAAATATTTCGAAAACCCGTTTTTTTAGAAAACCATTTTTTGGTATAAAAAATATTTTTCTAAAATTAGTGCTAATCAAAAATATATAAATTTTGAAAAATATATTTTTTAGAAAATAAATTTTATGCATAAAAATATTTTATTAGCTTATTAGTTGCACTTGTTTAAATAGTATTAGATCGGACCTTTAGTGCATAAGTTGGTTATAATTTCTTATACTTTCTCATTCAACAGCTATCATACATTAGTTAGTATCTATTTTAATAAAAATAATTTTATTGTATTAAGATTTTTTTGTTTTTTGTGGAACAATCTGTAAAAAACAATATTTATTTAAAGATTAATATATCACTAAAATTCATGTCGTTACAGAACCCCTCTAGAATTTTGTTAAGTTTTTTACATATTTGTTACTCAAGAAGAATTGATCCATATGAGTCGAAGCAGAACTTAATTTTTTTATGAGATTGATTAGAGTTTTTAATGATGTAATAAAAAATGGGAAAAAATGAATATATTGAGTAGAATACAAATAATAATTATAAAACACAAGACTTTAATATTAGTAGATACGATGATATAAATCATATTTTGGAAATGAAAATCGTGGTCAAAGAAAAAATTTAAGATCATTATAAATTATTTTAAAGGTTGAATAATTATAAAAATATACCATTATTTGATTCTTATACCAAATTTAAATATCCATATAATTCATTAAACAATATAACTTTAAAGTGTCCAATGAATTTATTAAAAAAAATTTATAGATTAAATTAATCTCTTAAAATATAAATTTCAATATGAAAATGAAATTCCTTGTTCAAAAAATGAGCTAAACAAATATTAATTTCCTCAGGTATGAGCTACATAAATATACATGTATGTACTAACAAATTCATTCTATTTTGAATGGAATATGGTTCTATAAAAAATAACCCAGGTATGATGAATCTTAATAAGATAAAAATTAATCAAATCCATAAAAATTTGTATAAAATTTTTAATTTATTCAAAAAAATTAAATCCATATATAGAGGTTTAGAGACTGTAAGTTAGTTAACATGGAAAAAAATAAAAATCATTATTTGAAACATTGATTCACTGAAGATGATCCTAAAAAGAAGAAAATCCATCATGAGTATCCGGAATCTGGAAACAATTCTTGAAACCTTCATTTTTCATCTCCCAAAGTTTAGTTTCTGAACTATAACTATTTTAAGTTACAACTGTACATCAAAATGATCAAAATTGAGAAAATGATCGTAGATAGTTATACAAAAATTATATATAAATTTTTTATTAATTTGTGACATATAGTAAAATTTTCACATTAATTTAATGAACGCGGTTATAAAAATGGTGTAAATTTCGTTTTTTTATAACTATAGCTTTTTTAAAGCTACAAATGAATTTAGAATTAAAAAAATAGAGAAAACAAGCCCATATTTTCTTGAAAATTTAAGAAGATTATCATTTATTAAATTTTGATTTATATAGATAAAGCATCCATAAATTAAATATTTTATGGGATTTAAAGGATCCTAGTGCATTTTTATAATGATAACTCTTTTTAAAGATACAAACCTTTATCAAACAATAAAAATTAAAAAAATCTTAAATTGTTTTAAATTCTATTGAAAATGATTGCTAATTAATTTTTGACATATAAGAATAAAAAACACATAAATATAATGTGATTTTAGATAAAAATGGGAAAAATATTATTATAATTATAAAAATGTTTTAATTTAATAGCTTGCATTAAATAATCAAAATTATGAAAATAAGTTCTAATTATTTTGAAGGAAAAATTAGTTGTAACTATTGATTAATTTTAGAACTATAGGAACAAACATCACAAAGAACTTTCATGTATTGTATCTATAATAATAAAATGAACAATTTAAAATTTTTCACTCTTTGAAGAATAAAAAATGCATCAAATAATGAAAATGAAGAAAACGAGTTTTTTTTATTAATAAAATTTAAGAAAAAAATCACCGATTAATTTGTAATATACAGTAAGTAACACTTATATTATACTTTTTATGTGCTTAAAATGAACTAAAGTGAATTTATAACTCTATTTAAGGTTTTATAAACTTGTTTCAAATTATCAAAAACAATATAATGATCTCAGTTTACTAGGAAAGTTCAAGGAAACAAATTTCAACTAATTTTTGACATATAATAAAAAACCACATGTCAATATGAAGTATGATGTTCCTAGAATGTGTGTGTACTTTTAATAGGTTGTATTTTTTTATATTTGTTTTGTTAAATATAAAACAAATTTGTTTCATTATTATTCATTTATAATTATCAGTATGATTTTTTATTTCAAAAAATTTATAGATTACTAATCATTTTAATAGATTCTTCCTAATACATTTCAATATTTATTATCCACTTATTTTTATAATATTTTTAGATATATTTTGTTATGCATTAAACATAAAAAAATTATTTTAATATTCTTTGAAATTACTATAATTGTAATTAATCAATTTAGTTTTCAGAAGCTATTATAATTTATTCAATTATTTTTATTATTTAAAATTACATTGTTTTATTTCTTAATATGATAATATTTTTTATAATTATCGTAAACTATTTTTCAATATATTATAGTAATAAAATTTAACCCTTATAAGTATTATAAAAGAGCAGAAAATGGGATAACTTTTTCAAAAGGTGACAATTTTAAACCTGACCTGATAACCAAACACAACATGAAATTGTTTAATTGAGTGTGGGTTAAGCATAAATGAGTTTGGGTCATAATCACGTTGACTAATCTAATAAAAATAATATTTGGGTTGGGTTTGGTCTGATCAATCATGATACATCTAACTAGTGTAACTCACTTAGAAATATAATCATATTTAGTTTTATAATATATCTTATTCTTATAATAGACTTAATATGAGATAATTCAACATGTTCATAAAACATTAAATTATTTTAAATTATTTAAGAAGGTTAATATACCACAAGGATAACATATATTTCACATTAATTGCATTATTATTTACCAAATGGTAAAATTCAATTTATTCATGCCATTTAGTTTTTGTGATATTTACTAGTAGGACATGTCTTGATGCAGTCTATGTTATTTATTAAAAGTTAAATGGTTTGGTGATTCAGGTTAAGGTTAACCTTTCCATAAATGTGTAGGGTCATGTCATACAATTTAGTTAAATGTGTTGGGTTATAGAAGAGCTTGAATGGATTTATAGGATGGAAAACCTAACTAATGAAACCAAATTGTCTCCTCCACCTTTATCAGTTCTAAGAGATGAAAAAACTCAATTGGAACTTTAATAAAACTTAAATTTTCTTCAATTTTCACTTATCACTTTTATGATAACTACTTATATATAAGTTTTAACTTATTGTTTATTGATAAAATATTTGTTTATCAATTATTTAAGTTGCTTTATTTTGAAATTAAAGTGTTGTAGTTTTTTAGAATTAGAAAAAACATCCTTTCAATCAAATTTATACTTCATTACTATTTTTAACTATATTGTTTAAAAAATAATCTTCTAATACATAATTAAATTAACTTCATTTGGAATTTAAGAGTATTGTTTTACAAAAAAACAACAACAAAAAACATTTCTTATTTTTTTGAGCTACTATGTATAATTTTATTCAAATTTATTATTTTCTTAAAAACATTTCACGTATTTAAAAAAATATTTTTGAATTTTTTTTAGATATGTTATGGTTTATTATTGTTAAAAAAATTATTTTAATATTCTTTTTTTGTTATGGAGATACATTTTTTATACTATCATTTCAAAAAATATGACTTGTATAAAAATTATATAAAATAAATGTTACATATACAATAATATATGAATTTTATTTTAATGAACTAATATCAATGCATGAAATATTTCTTTCTATTGATATGGATTCATTTGAACAATATTTGGGAGTCACTAATAACCCCAATAGATATTGCTTATAAAAACCATGCTCTTTATTTTACTTTTAAACATGCTTTATTACATAAACTTGAACTTAATAAAACTCTGAGGACCGAGAGGTCTAGTGTCTTGGAAAATTAGGAACTTTATATGAAAACTTTGGACATAAAGTACATTTCATTATTGAAAACTTCTTTTACATGACCACAACATTCCTTCGTACTTAACATTTCATTAGATAACCTGAGGACATACATAAGAAAAGGGTGAGCTATAAATCCTAATAAGCGAGTAAACAAGGCATATCATGAAGAATATAGTACATGTTAGGCAATAGGAATATCAATGGAGCACAAGAGAAACATTGACATAAAGGAATTATATATCATGATTATCATAACATGGAATTGTGCCAATAACATACAACATGATATTAGCATGATCCAAGGCTCATTGCACATGGATTAGTATGAGTAAACCCTCATATCACTTGAATTAGAATGAGTAAGCCCACATTGCACATGAATTAGCAAGAGTAAACCCTAATTTCACTTGAATTGGCTTAAGTAAACTCTTATTTCACATGGAATTGATGATACTAAACATTACCTGATGCATTGGAGTTCTATTAGGGAGCACCCTTTACACACATTTTATTTCAGGCATAAGTGTGCCACATGGATCATATAACATGGAATCAATAAACATCACAAGTTCTTACACAATTAGGTAATATGGAATAAAAACATGTAAGTTCCATTAAATATGTATATGTGCATAAAGGTGAATAACCTTTATAGATAAATGGGTATGGTATTCACTACACAATGATTTGGATCGGAAAATCATGGTGTCATTTCATCAGCATAACGGCGTGACATAAAAATTCATAAAAATAGTTGATGAGAGAGAAAGGGCTATCTCATCACATCTACATGAAATGGAATCTAAGGTTTCCATATAGATACATGTCCCAAAACATGTAATTCTTAAATAGAAGCTATAACATAATAAGAAACTTGAAGAAATATGAGGAATGGAATAACTCTTACGAAATTTCGGCATGGTAATGGGTGCACATGGGAAGAATTAGTTAAAGAGAAAGAGGTATCTAATCATTCAAACATAAGGATTTAATTGTGGTGGAGGTTCAAAATCATACCCCAATATTTTTAATTGAAAATAAAAGGGTATAACAGTATAAAGAAACATGGACAGAAATGATAAAGGAAGAAATCCCTTACGAAAATTCGACATTGTAACGGGTGTACATAAGTGTTCATAAGAGGGATAAATGATAGTTAAAGGAGATATAATAATTTATACATAAAATTGGAATTATGGAGGATATTTATTAATATATACCAATATATAAATAAAATAAATTTAAAGACACAACATGAAAAGAATGGTTGATAAGAGAGGGGGTGGAAGATCCCTTACGAAATTTCAGCATAGTAACGGCTTAGGTAAGGGTCAAAATGTGGGATTATAAATGATCCCTCATCCAAATAACATAAAATGGAAATTAATTTAATTATTATAAAATAATTTAATTATAACCATTCTAAATTACAAGATATACTTTTAAATAAGATCCTAGAATTTGAAAGGAGGAGAGGAAACTGAGGATCCCTTACTTGGAAGTGTGATACCAAAGGCTTGGGAGAGGCTTCAGAGAGGATTCTTGAGAGATTTTGGTGACTTGGGAGTATTATCAAGAGAGGAGGGAAGAGGTTGGTTGAGATCCAAATTGTTTTAGTGAAGAGGAATGGGATACTATGTGGGTTTATATAGTAAATGAAATGGAATTCTTTATTATTTTGGTTTTGGACACTACACATTAAACTAATCAAAACCACAAACCATCACATGGTTTTTGGGAATGGTTTCTGGCAAATGATAGTAGTATAAAATATTTTTATAAGGGAAAGGGAATAACATATAAATATATTATTCTTGCTTATGTGGAGGTGAGTCACACTCTCAACGAAATCATTTTAAAATGTTAAAATATTTTATAACTTTTTGGATGGTCCACTAATGCTTTATAAAATTAATAAAACAAATCTAAAATCACAATATTTTCAACTTAAAACATATTTTATCCAAATATACCATTTATATTATTTTATTACACCACTATTGGGTCATTATGTTGTCATAAAACACATTATATATTTATAAGGTATTTAATTTTTACCCCAAAATTAGACTATCTCAGAAAATTATTAAAAATTCACCATTGGATAATTTTGATGGATTCCAAAAATAATATTTATTTTATCTAAATAATTTTATAAATATTTTAATTTTCAATTTTAAATTAAAAGCTAACATTTATTGAAGATTTTTGGGTTTTGACAAAAACAGTTTTTAATCCCTAATAAAAATTACAATTGCATTCATAAAAATTATATGATCATTTAACTCATTAATAATATTTTTTTAATATATTATTTAGTTTAAAAATACATTAATTCATCAAAATATATTTCATAATTTATTTTAAATATTAACTAAAAATACTATTTGTGATTTTTAAAACATTTACAAAGTAACAATAATAAAAATGAATGTATATTATGTATTCCATAAACAATATGCATAATCAAAATTATATGGTCTTCTTACATATCCCTTTATTATAGCATCATATTTTCTAAGAGTATAGTGTGCGATGGTGGGGCTTTCTTAGGTCCATTCGGTGAACATGGTTTGGTACATGATTTCAAGGAGCTTGAACTTCTCTCATAAATTGTTTTTATCATGCTTAAGTTGTTAGATATCAGCTTGGGATAGGTCTAGGAAAAATCCTAGAAATGATATCTATTGAGTCAATAAGGTTTTCCTTTTGACTTTTCCATTCCTTCATTCAAGGGGGAGATTGTTGAGTCATTAAGGTTTCCTTATGAATTTTCAATTCCTTCTTATTATGAAAATCACAAACACCTTATCTCAAGGAAAAACTCCTTTTACCCTATGTTTTTCTTCTATAAGGAAAAATTTCCTTCCCCAAGGAAATTTATCCTTACCATGTTTTCATTACTCATATCATATTTTTCCTAAATGAAAAATTTATTTTGAAACCAAAACCTCGAAATCCTATAATTACCTAGATATGAAGTATTCTATTTTAGGATCCGAATTCTCAGAATTCTGGTTATGAACTCTTCTGAGTTCTAACTCTGAATTCTGAATATGAATTCTGGATACGAAATCTTCTGAGTTCTGACTCTGAATTCAGAATCAGAATTCTGGTTACGAACTCTTCTGAGTTCGGACTTAGAATTCTGAATACGAATTCTGGTTACGAACATTTTATGTTCTGAATTCGAGTTCTATGAATATAGACTTCAAACTCTAATGAGTTATGACTCTGAATTCTCATGAACTCTAAATTCGATCTTTGTATGTTCAGGTTCCGAATTCTTATGAAACTATATTTTGAATTTCCTTGAAATTCATGCTTCAGGATTCTAAAGAATTTTGGTTTCGGATTCCTACAAAACAGAATCCGAATGTTCTTGTATTATAGACTCCTAATTCAATTTTTTCTTTTACTCTAAACTTTCATGTAAATACATTTTGAATATTGTATTTTAGTCATACTTACATTTGTTTTTTTTATAAAATGCTGTCGTTATTTTAGTTATCAACTAACCGTTGTTTGAGTGACACGTGTACAGGTCCCTCCAAAATTCAAGGAAACATATAACTGTTGGAGGAGGGAGCCGACCATTGAAGTTGTGCCTATAAATAGGAGGTCATTTGAAAGAGCTCCACACTAAACTTTGAAAACTGTTCTTACATGATATTGAAGTGATTTCTAGAGAGATAGGATCTTATAAACTCTCAGGCTTCGTGTAGATAGTTTGAACAGCTTGTTCAAACTTTGCTTCATGCAGAATTGCCTTGTGCGACTCTGATTGTTGTTGTGTACAATTGAGGGCTTTTGGGGATAGGAAGACATAGGGGTCGACTACCTTGAAGTTGAGGTCTTGTGGGGATATAAAAATAGACTCCGATCTTCATATCAAGGTCTTACCTTGGTTTGGGTAAGACATAATTTCTTGAAAGTATAAATCAAGGGACCTTTATCCAAGGTTGTTGGATACCCTTATCTTTGGGTTAAAAGACTTACAACTTATTACTCGATTTGTTACAAGTTCTCCGTTGAATTTTTATTATTGAGGAAATTATTACTATCTTATACTTCCTTATACTTGTACTCTTATTTAGTTATATTCTATAGGCTTTAAGGTAAAATCTTAGTTGTTTTAAACTTTTGTTAAGTTTCATTTCTAGAATCACTTTTCCGAAATCAAGCAAGTTATTAGAAATTAGAGGTGTTGTGAATTTTGGTTACACAAAATTTCCTTACGGATTTTTAAAGTATACAATTCACCCCCCCTATTGTATTTGAGCATCTCATATTTATATATTCGATACAAAATTTGGTATTATAGAGTATATCATACTCACATACCATCTCAAAAATTGGTATCAAAGGAGGTGACCCCTGAATTAATCTCACGATTAGGTTCAGAAGAGAATTCTCAAAATTGAACTGCCAGATTCACACTTTTTCAAAATCAGTTTTTCAAACTCGTATAGTTCGGATTCATTCTTTCTTCTTGTTCTATATTTTTCTTTCTTAGGAATATTTTCCTTGTTTACGAACTTTCTCTATTAACAAGTTTTTGTGGAAAGATTTTTCTATAAGATGGCAGAAATCAATGTTGGTTCTATAAAAAATCTCAATCCAACTAGACCACCTATATTTTATGGAAATTATTATGAACATTAGAGATATTCATGAAGACTTTCATTATCAATACTGGTGTCGATAAATTTTTTATGCTTACTGGAGGATATAAAATCCCTCACAAAGAAGTTAATACCTTCACCAATCAAGAAAAGCATGAATTTAAACTGAATTATAAGGTACGCAATACTTTTCTTTTCTCCGTGACTGGAAATTTATATAGCCAAATTTCATCTTGTGAAGTAGAAAATTGAATATGGAAGAAACTTGAAGTTACTCACTTTGGAACTTCTAAATGTATTGAAATATGAAGAGCCATGCTTAGAGCTGAATATCATGGTTTATACTTTCCTTATGGAGAACCCATATGTAAGGTGCAAAAAAGATTCATGACTATTGTGAATAGTTTACAATCCATGGGTGAGAAAGGATTAGATGATGAAGCTCATGTTGATAAGATCACAGAAATCATTCCAAATGAGTAGGAATCCAAGAGGAATACTATTGATGAGAACAAAAAGGATATTCAGATTTCCTTAGATGAGATGTTTGGAACTCTTCTTCAGTATTAAACTAGAATGAAGAGAGATACTGATAACGTAATGAAGAAGAATGGAAATGGCAGTGTTTCTTTTACTACTACTTCAAATCATATGAAAGCCGAGACTCCTGAGAGAGTTACTAGATCCAAATATAATAAAGTTATTATCCAATCCGAATCTAGTAGAAGTGAATCCTCAGAAAATGAATTAGAAAATCTTGCTCGAAGGATGAATAAGATAGCTGGACAAAGGAACTTTCAATCCAGATATAAGAAAAAAGATAAGAAAGATAAGAAAGATTCAGAAGTTACATGTTATGAATTCAAGAGAGTTGGACACATAAGACCTGATTGTCTTATGCTCAAGAGAAAAGAAAGAAAAAAAATCATTCATAGAGAAACAAAAAGAAGTATTACAAGGCTAAAGAAAAGAAAGTCATGAAATCTAATGACACCTAGAGTGCTAGTGGTGGAGACTCTTCAGATGAATATTCATATTATGAATCTTCTGGAAAAAATAATCTTGGTCTGATAGCTATATTACCTATTGAAAATAATTTCTTAATGGATAAGGTACACAATGATAAATCAATGACTAATGATTCTTTCAATGCTAATGATATTAAATACTATAACTCTTGGGATGAAGAATATTCTTCTGATAAAGATAATACTTTACCTTCCTATGAAGAAGTTTCTAGGTTTGCCAAACTTCTTGATATTGAGAATTCAAAACTCATGATAAAACTTGAAAAGGAAAAATCTAGGAATACTATTCTTACTAATGAAATATCATATCCTTCTAAAGATCTTGATAAGAAAAATGTTGATTTTGAAAGTATTTCAAAAAATCTTGAGGAAGTAAATTCTTAGAAGAATAAACTTTCTAAAGATCTAGAAAACTTAATTTCGAAGAAAAATGATTTCGAGCATAGATGTAGTTCAAAATTAAATTTTTTTTAAGAAAAGAAATTGGTCATCAAACTCAAATCTAAAATATTTTCCTTGAGGAAGTGTTTTTCAAACTTTACCTTTGGAAAAGAAAATTTTGATAAAATGTATTCCCAAATCTGACCTCTAATGAACAGTTCTGGTTTGGGTTATACTAGTTCTAAACTAATTTTTAGTAATAATTACTTTGTTCCTCAACTTTATCCATTCTATACTAAGTGTCAGTGTGGTGGACATTGGGAAAATAATTTCTCTCTAAACAAAACCCAGACTTTAGGATTTCATAAAGCCTATTTTCTAAGAATATGTGGGTGCCTAAAATTTTACTTTCTAAGAATTTCGGATCCAAGAATGTTTGGATTACGAAAACATAAATTTTTCTTATTTTCAAGAAAACAGAGAAGGTACCAACATAAAAACATGTTACATGGTTAGTGGATGTTCCAAGCATATGACTGGTAAAAAAAATATTTTGAAAAGATTATCAAGATGAATGGAGGAAAAGTATCTTTTGGAGATAATGCTCAGGGAGAAATTATTGGTATAGGTAATATCATTCTTCTTGAAAAAACATTGATTTCAAATGTTTTATTTTTTATGGGTCTTAAGCACAACCTCATTAGCATAAGTCAGTTATGTGATGAAGGTTAACCTGTGAATTTTAGGAATGACAAGTTCTTAGTACACAATTCTAATGAAGATTTTATTCTTTCTTCCCATAGGCAAGAGAATGTTTACACACTAAACTTATAAGACCTTAGGAGCCAATATCTACCTTGCCTTAGTGAAATAGAGGATCATTCTTGGTTATGGAATAAAAGGTTAGGTCATTGTAACCTTAGGAACTTATGTAAACTTTCTAAGAAAATATTAGTTAAGGATCTACCAGAGCTTATATTTGATTCTTCAAAAGTTTGTGACCCTTTTCAATATGGAAAGAATCACAAATCAAGTTTTAAATCAATCAGTGAAGTCTCAACTACTGATGCAATACATTTAGTGCATATGGATCTCTTTGGTCCTACACAAATTGGAAGCATTGGGGGAAAATATTATGTATTTGTCTTGGTTGATGATTACACTATATTTACGTGGCTCTATTTTCTAGAAAATAAGTCTGAAACTTCTTTCGTATTTAAAAAGTTTTAGATCCCAAGTTAAAAATGAGAAAAACCTTCCATTGAAATCTATTCATAGTGATCATGGTGGAGAATTTAAAATTTTGAATTTTAAAAATTTTTGTAGTAGGAAAGGCATTACTCATAACTTCTCAGCACCCAGAACACCTAAACAAAATGTTGTTGTTGAAATAAGAAATAGAATTCTTCAAGAGATAACTAGAACCTTGTTGAGTGAGTATTCTGTATCCAAACATTTTTGGGATGAAGCTGTAATTACTGCTTGTTATATTATAAATTGAGTCTTGATTAGACCTTTTCTTAACAAAACTCCTTATGAGTTATGGAATGGTAGAAAACCTAGACTTTCCTACTTTAAGGTTTGTGGTTGCAAGGTATTTATTCTAAATACTAAAGATAATATTCAGAAAATCACACCAAAATATGATGAAGGAATTTTCTTAGGCTACTCCACAACTTCTAAGGCATATAGAGTTTTCAAAAAAACACTTTTACTGTTGAAGATACAGTACATGTTAAATTTGATGAAACTAATCTTTTTTGTTTTTATACAACCCCAACCTACATCCTCGGATGTGTTTTCAAAAACTTATTATCAACCTATGATAGAATATCCTTCTGATAAGGAAAATTTCCAAGAAGATACTTCTGAAACATTTACCCCAGAATATTTCCTACCCTATATTGATGAACAGGTTTTAAAAAACCCAAATCAGTTGTTTCTAAAGAATCATCCCAGTGATGGTATCATCAGTGATGTGAATCAACCTTTAAGGACTAGAAGTTCCTTAAGAAATGAAGTAGAACATCTAGAATTTCTTTCCCAATTAGAACCAAAAAGCACTGACGAATCTTTAGGTGATGATGACTGGATAAAAACCATGAAAGATGAACTAAATGAATTCGAAAGGAATAAAGTATGGACCTTGGTTGAAAGACCTAAGGAAACTTATGTTGTTGGAGTAAAATGGGTCTTCAGAAATAGGTGCGATGAAAAAGGAATCATTGTAAAATAAATATAGACTATTTGATAAAGGCTATAATCAACAAGAGGTAATAGACTATAAAGAAACCTATGCTCCAGTATCTAGACTTGAATCTATTCATATTTTACTTGCCTTTGGAGCATTATTCAACTTTAAATTTTTTCAAATGGATGTGAAATGTGCTTTCTTTAATGGTTATGTTCATGACGAAGTTTTTGTTGAACAAACTCCTAGTTTTTAAGATACAAAACATCCTGATCTTGTTTTTAGACTTACCAAAGCTTTGTATGGCCTTAAACAAGCCCCTCGAGCCTAGTATGATAGACTTACAGGATTTTTGCCTCAAAATAACTATTTTAAGGTTAATACAGATCCAACCCTTTTTATAAATAAAGATAAGAAAAATGTTTTTATTGTTTAATTTTATGTTGATGACATTATATTTGGTTCATCTCAGAAATCTTTAACTGATTACTTTGATGATTTAATGAAATCTGAGTTTGAAATGAGTATGATCGGTGAGTTAACATCTTTCATTGGTTATAAAATTTCTCAAAAACCAGAAAGAATCTATATATCCCATTATAATTATATTAAATATCTTCTCAAAAAGTATGGATATGACAACACTAAGAGTATAAGTACTCCCATTGGTTCCTCAAACACACTTGATCTTGATGAAATTGGGAAACCAGTAGATCAAACATCCTTTAGAGGTATGATAGGAAGCCTACTTTACTTAATAGTTAGTCATCCAAAATTAATGTTTTCAGTATGCTTATGTACAAGATATCAATCCAATATTAAAGAATCTCACATAAAGGCAGTGAAAAGAACTTTTCGCTACATAAAGGAAACCATGGATTTAGGACTTTTTTATACTTCTTGAAATGATTTTATCCTAAAAGGTTTTTCGGATGCTGACTTTGGTGGATGTAGAATGGATATAAAGAGTACATCTGGAACTTTTCATTTCTTATGAGATTTATTAGTTTCTTGGTCTTTCAAGAAGCAACACACAGTAGCACTTTCCACTGCTAATGTTGAATACGTAGCAGCTGGAAGTTTTTGTGCTCATGTTTTGTGGATGAAACACACACTCATAGACTATGGCTTGAATTTTACCAAAACACAAATTTTGTGTGATAATACAAGTGCCATTTTCCTTAGTAAAAACCCTACACATCACTCTCATGCAAATCACATAGATATTAGGAATCACATTCTTAGGGATCATACACAAAAAGAAGATATCATTCTTCAATTTATCGGAACACAAGATCAACTTGCTGATATTTTTACAAAGTCTTTACCCTCCGATAGATTTGAATACATTAAACAGAAGTTAGTAATGATAACTGTAAGTTAATATTCCTCATTAACTTCCTGTTGAACCAATATCCTTACAGTAATAAACTCCTTTTCATAGTAAGGTACATTTGTTTGAAAGTTTTTCATATTTTTCATAATGAAGTTTTTCATATTTTTCATAATGATGTTTTTCATATTTTTCACAATGAAGTTTTTCATATTTTTCATAATGAAGTTTTTCATACTTTTCTTAATGAAGTTTTTCATATTTTTCATAATGACGTTTTTCAAAAAAATTCGTAATGAAGTTTTCAATATTTTTTGTAATTATGTTTTCAAAAAAAATTAATGTAGTTCTCAAAAATTATTCATAATAAAGATTTTCGTACTCACAATTTTTGTAATGGATATTTCTACTTGAAATTTCTGTAATGAAAACTTCTGTACACAAAATCTTTCGTAGTGAAGTTTATTCATTTTCAAGTTTTTTTCAGAATCTAAAGTCCTTCAACAAGAATTTTCTTCAATACGAATAATTCTACTGATAATCCGAAAGGTATGATACTTTCTTGAGTTCTCGTAATAACTTTTTACTTGCTGTTAGTTTCTTTTGTTTTTAAAATTTCTTGGATTCTAGTTTCCTTAAATTCGATTGTTTTCCTTTAAAAATGTCAAAAGATCAGATCCAACCAAATTTTCTTTGTGGCTATCATTTCAACCATCAGATCAGATCAGAACATTTCTCAGCCATTGGATTTAAATGGGAAGATTAATCGTCACTCCAACACCTATAAAAAGTGGACCCTCGATGGTTGTCCCACATCAGTTTTCAAAGTTTGTGCGTGTCGATGTTCTTTCCCTATACAAAATCTTGTTCCGAATTCTTCATAAGTGCTCACGTCTGAATGTCTACAGAAGTTCCTTCTCAAGATATGTCTACTGTCAAACTGATTTCGGAGTGGAAAATTTACAGGGAGAGGTTAGTACATCCAAACTTCTTCAAAAAATATGACTCTATTATCTCCATGAAAATCAAGCTCAATGGATAGGAAAGTGTAGCCATTTCAAAGTTAGGAGCTCAGGATGTTGTGTATCCCGATTTTCATATATAATTTTATGAATCAGTTAGCTTTTTCAAAGAATATGGTAGAGAAAAAAATTCCTTCAAGAGTTATGGAAAAACTTATGCACTCTCTTACACCAAGGCTGCTAGTCTGGTGGGGATGTCATATGAAGGGGAAGCCGAGTTTTTCTCCCAAAAGTTGTTGAATGTTCAAGGAGGTTTTGTAAAGGTGAAGTCTATGGAATGCCTTGGACTTACTGATGTCAATACCACAAATATTTCTCATCTATCTACCAACAATCGGATCCAACAGTTGTGGGTTCAGGACTGTATCGTACCGAGAAAGGGTGACAATGACACTCTTAAGAAAATTGATATGTAGATCTTAGATTTTTTGGTAAATATAAGAAAAATAAATATGATGAAGCATATTCTAATTATGATTGAGAATATCAAGAATGGTAATCTGAGAGCTCAGATAATCATGTATCATGCCTTACTTTCTAAGATAATAGTTCGGTGTCTTGAATCTTTCAAGATCCCTTGAAATTACAAGACGAGGAATTGCAAAGTGATACTTATCAGTGATGATACCCTCAAGAGATTGAAGGTTGGTTACTCTAAGGAGTCAGGTGAATTTTATGATCTACCAGAGGATGAGGCAGAAGCCATTCTGAAAAATATAGAGGAGGCTGAAACATCGAAGAAGGCCAGAAAGAAAATAAAGTTGAAGGAATTAGAAGTTGAAGGTGAAACCCCTAAAGCTAAGGAATCTAAATCCACACCTCCAAAGCCCAATAAATTTAAATCCTGTCCGGATGAGGTAGTTTCCAAATGGAGGGAGGATAAGAAGAATCAGAAGGAAGGGGAGCCACAATTTGGTCTAGATCCTACAGAGTCCAAGGCTTTGAAAGAGAAATCTGCTGAGGAGCTTGAGAAGTAAGCCAAAGAGAAAAATAGTAAGAAGAAGATTTCATAGGCAGATATTGTGCAATATCTTTTGAAGGATACTAAAATTGCATCCGAGAACATTCTCGTACCGAAAACCTTCTTACTTGAACCATTACCTGAGACACTGGGGAAAAATTTCATGACTCTGTAAAAACCCCCAAGATAAGGATATTGAAAAGGAAGTTGTTGAAGAAGTCCGAGAAGCTCAAAGCACTGAAGAGATAGCTGATATGATAAATCAAGTAGAATAATTTCATGAAAAAGAAAGTGGTTCCAAAAAGTTGTCAATCTGGACTTCTCAAGCACGATCTTCAAAACATGCTACTCCTGGAATAGATGATAAGGGTGAAGAGGAATTAAACAAGTTATATGAAGAAGAGGGTCATAATCATGACTCCATTATTCCTGAAGATGTTGAGGAAGGAGCTGAAAAAGATAAAATTGATGAAGATAAGATTGTACAGTTGTCTGGGAGTGAGCAGGAATCTCCAGATGAAGAAGCTATTCTGAGAACCAATAAGGGTAAACAAGTGGTTGTTGATACCCCAACCAAAGATATTTTTAGGAAGAAAGAAGATGGAGGATCCTCTAAGAGGATGCTGGTAGAGCTAGAGGAAGAATTATCTCCAAGCAAGATGTTAGATTCAGAGTCATCAGGTTTAGGACATGGTTTTCTTGTTCAGTCCCTGAAGAAGCTAGTGGACACCATTCCGATCTTTCTAGTAATTGCCTCTAGATGCCAGATGTGCCTTCATAGCATGAATAAGAAATCAGAATCTGTATCCATGGTGATGGATAGGTGTGTAAAGATTGAGGTCAAACACAAATATTTCCTTATCAACTATGAAGCCCATAGAAAATCTTGCAAGAAAATGACCAACTGGTCAAAAAATATTGTTGTAGATTTGAGAGAGCTTGATCAATTTCAAGAAGATGTCACGGAAGATTTTGTTACTAAAGACACCAAAATCAAGGATCTTACAAACAGATTTCAGGAAAATCTAAATATGGAACAAAATTCTTAGATTTAGGATGTCAAAGATCTGAATGGGAAGTTGAATTTTGTTGTCCAAAGTTGGAAAACAGAGAGGGATCTCCAGATCAATATTCAAGAAAAGCTAGAGAAGCAAGATGACTTGCTAAAGGCTCAGGTAGAGGCCCTGAAGGCTCAAGATGATAGGATCACAGACGTAGAAAAGCAAGCAGAGGAGGATCATAAAGAGCTAAAGAAACTAAAAACCATTATGAAGAAGGTGATCCCCAAGGAAAAAAGAAGCAAAATAGATCCAAATCTGATCTCTTGTTGTATCTATTTTCCCTTGTACAAATTCTTCCAATCCTAATGGAATTGTGGTTGCTTGTTTTGTTTGGATGTTTGTACTAATATTTCAGGTATCATATTTTTTTCCATTCCCTCAAACTCTTTTTGAACATCACAATGGGTGCGAAGGAAAAATAATTCTAATTAAAAGAAGAAATATCCCTAAGTAAGGGGGAGTTTATCAAAGGGAATGTTCTTATTACGAATAATTCCTTATTCAAGATAAATGAAAACTCTCATTATGGAAATCTAGAATACGATCCTTAGAGTTCCAAAGCCTAAGGGGGAGTTAGCCGTATTCATATTTACCAATGAGAAAGGTAGATAAGATTTATTTCAAAGTCTATAATTTTTTTTAAGTCCTTATATTTTTTTTCGTAAGGATGTTTGAACTTTCAAAAAAAGGGGAGATTATTGAGTCAATAAGGTTTTCCTTATGAATTTTCCATTCCTTCATTTGAGGGTGATATTGTTGAGTCATTAAGGTTTCCTTATGACTTTTCAATTCCTTTTTGTTTTGAAAATCACAAACACCTTATCTCAAGGCAAAACTCCATTTACCCTATGTTTTTCTTCTATAAGGAAAAATTTTTTTCACAAGGAAATTTATCCTTACCATGTTTTCATTACTCATATCATATTTTTCCTAAATTTAAAATTCAGTTTGAAACCAAAACCTCGAGAATCTTATAATTACCTAGATATGAAGTATTCTATTTTAGGATCTGAATTCTCAGAATTCAAGTTACGAACTCTTCTGAGTTCTAACTCCGAATTCGGAATACGAATTCTGGATATGAACTCTACTGAGTTCTGACTCAGAATTCTGAATAAAAATTATGTTTATGAATTTTCTGAGTTCTGACTCCGAGTTCTATGAATACAGACTTCAAACTATTATGAGTTCTGACTCCGAATTCTCATGAACTCTGACTTCTAACTTTGTAAGTTCAGGTTCCGAATTCATACGAATCCAGATTCCGAATTTCCTTGAAATTCAGACTTCAAAATTCTATAGAATTCAGGTTCCAAATTCCTATAAAATAGAATCTGAATGTTCTTGTATTATAGACTCTGAATTCAATTTTTTCTTAGACTCTGAACTTTCATTTACTTACAATCCGAATATTGGATTTTAGTCAAACTTCTATTTGTTTTGTTATAAAACTATGTCATGATTTTAGTTATCAAGTAATCATTTTTTGAGTGACATGTGTATATGTCCCTCTCAAATTCAAGGAAAAATAAGACCGTTGGAGGAGGAAGCCAACTGTTGAATCCATGCCTATATATAAGAGCTCATTTGAAAGAGCTCAACACTGAACTTTGACAACTATGCTTACATGCTTTTGAAGTGATTTCTAGAGAGAGAGGCTCTTATAAACTCTCAGGATTCGTGAAGAATGTTTGAATATCTTGTTTAAACTTTGCTTCATGCATAATTGCCTTGTGTGAATCTGATTGTTTCTATGTACAATCAAGGGATTCTGGGGATAGGAAGACAGATGTGCCGACTACCTTGAAGTTGAGGGATTGCGGGGATAGTAAGACAGACTCTAATCTTCGTATCGAGGTCTCACCCTAGTGTGGGTAAGATAGACATTCTTGAAAGTATAATTCAAGGGACTTTTATCCAAGGTTGTTGGATTCCCTTCTATTTGGGTTAAAATACTTACTACTTATTACTCGATTTGTTACATGTTTTCCGCTGCATTTGTATTATTGAGGAAAGTATAACTATCTTATACTTACATATACCTTTAATATGATTTAGTTAGATTCTATACACTTTAAGGTAGAATCTTAGTTGTTGTAAACTTTTGCTAATTTTCATTTCCGGAATCACTTTTCTGGATTCAATCATGTTATTAGAACTTAGAGGTGTTGTGAATTTTGGTTACACAAAATTTCTATAGGGATTTTTAAAGTATACAATTCACCCCCCCCTCTTGTAATTGAGCATCTCATCTTTATATATTCGATCCTACATTTTTTATTATAGAGTATATCATACTCACATACCATCTCAACATTATCTCCCTCAAAAGATCCAATAAATGGGCTTCAAAGGGAAAGATCACACTGGTCAATGCCATCACTTCCTTTTTCTATGTTAAAAGGATTTGTTAAAACCTTATACATATACTAGTCATGTGATCACTATTAAATGGATATATTATAATTTGTAATCATAATTAATGGTTATTTAAATCGAATTAGATAAAATAAAAAAAGTTAATGTGTTTTTTATATCTACAAGACATTTAATTTAATAAAAGAAAGACAATTTAATTCATAAATGTTCAGGTTGTTACAACCTTCCCCCCTTAAGAAATTTCACCCTAAAAATTTTCTTTTCCCACTCTAAAATAGATGAGCATAACTTTTCCTCATCACTTCCTCCTATTCCAACGTTTATTCTTCAAACATTTGGTTTCACCGCAACACTATGACAAGGGGAATTGTCCTATTTCATATAAATTTTTCCATACGATCTAATATCTTCACTAGATTTTCCTCATAGGATAGGTCATTCTCCAATGGTACTACGTTAGGATTGAGTATATATTATGGGTCAGGTATGTACTTCCTCAAGAGTGACACATGGAATACATCATTTACTTGAGATATGTTCAGTGGGAGTGTTAGTCGATATTCCACTACTTCAATGCGATCAAGGATCTCAAAAGGTCTGATGTACCTTGGAATGAGCTTTCCCTTATTCCCAAGTCTCATAAATCTATTCCAAGGTGATATGTGGAGGAATAACATTTCTCCAACATCAAAATCTAGGTCTCATCGATGATTGTCAGCATATCTCTTTTGTCAACACTGATTAACTTTGATGTGTTGTTGGATGGTCTTAACCTTCTCCATCATTTCTTCGACCATTTTTGGACCTAGAAGTTTTCTCTCCCCAACATCATCCCAAAAAGTCGGTGTTCTGAACCTCTTCCCAAAAAGGGCTTCACAAAGATCCATTTAGATGCTTGAGTGGAAATTGTTGTTGTAATAGAACTCAACCAGAGGAAGATGTTGATCTTTTCCCCCTTTAATGTACATTGAGCATTCACTCAACATGCCCTAAAGTGTTTATATAGTCCTATCATATTATCCATTAGTTTGAGGATGACAAGACATACTGATTGTAAAATAGACGGCCTCTGAGCGACATCTCTCTTTCTTGCAGCAGTAGCTAGGGTTTCCTTGGGACTCATTTCCCCTTCCCCCTTCAGTCTATTTTGGTCTCAATTCTGCCTTTTCTGGGTTGGCTCTGACTCAGGGTGGATTGGCGTTGGCATGGCGTGTCGGAGCTATGGCGAGGTTCGGTGATGTTTGTTCTTCGATGTGGTTGGATCGGTGATGCATTAGCTTCTGCTCGACTTGGCGTGGCTTGACATGATGGGTCTGTTGTGGATCGACAATTATCTGGCTTCCCCTCAGTGTGGCTTGGCATCGGCATGGCACAGCGGAGATTTGGTGAGGTTCAGAGATGTTTTCTCTTTGACGTGGGTCAATGCTATTCCAGATTCTTCTTGTCTATCCATGGCATGTCGTGGCTCTGACCTACTAGGACAGTCGTTGCTCGTCCACGATGACATCCTTCTAGTGAGGCTCGGTGTGATCTCTCTTCTCGATCGCGTCGTTTCTCTCCAGTGTGTGGTCTAATGCATCTAGTTTCTCGGTTCGGGTTGGCGTGGCTAGGTGATGCCTTCGTCAAGCTTCTGGTGGCTTAAAGATGGGTCTGGAATGACTCAAATGGGTAGGGTCCTGCTTCGGTATTCCTGTGTGGTTTTTTTCAATTTTTTTCGTTGGAAATGTTCATGTTAATCAATTTTGGAATTCATTTTGTGATTTGTGGGTTTCTTCGGTAATCGTATTGGATTCTTATGCATTGAATAGGTTGAAGGGTCCCTTGCGGACTTTGGATTTAGTGTCACAACAATATGGTTCTCTCTACTTGAATGGTTTGTTATTCAAAGGTGGGGAGTTTGTGATTTGGATGACCTCATGAATAGACTTCAAAGGAGGTTCCAGAGATGGAGATTCATCTTTGTAGAGTTTTTTAGATTTTGTTATTTGAGAGGGTATGGAATCAGCCATCATATCGGGCATGTTCTTTGACCTAGAACAATTTCATGTCAATTATCCATGCAATGATGGAGCACTTCTTTATGTTCAAATTATAGGGAGGAGTAGTTCATTATTGTTATTCTGGTTTTACTCTTTTTATCCTTTGAGTGTATTTTCTTATGACCATAAGGTCTTTTGGATTCCACCCCCTTCATCCCTTAAAATGGGGTTTTATCATATAATAAAAAATTTGAAGTCCTTCAAGCCATTGTAGATAAGTCGTACAGAAGTTCAGCTCAGTATTCAGAGTGTGTTGGATACACTTTTTGACCTTAGAGGTGAATCTTTGATCTCGATCAGATATAATTGGTAGTGGTACTCAATGAAACCTTACCACTTCTCTAATGTATATATGTGCTGGTTGATCCAATGGGAAGTCCTATTTAATTTCAATGAAGTGTGCAGTATTTGTTAGATGATCCATAATAACCCAGATTGTATTGTTTTCTTTGGAAGTCTTCAGAAGTCCTGTGACAATTTCTATGGTGATTTTCTCCCATTTCCATGTCAGTATGGGTAATGGTTTCATCATCCCCTTAGAATTCTACCTATCAACCTTCACTTACTGACATACCAGGAACTTTGTTGTATACTCAATGATCTCCTTCTTCGTGATATCTTTCCATTAATGCTCTCAGACATCTCGATACATCTTTTTGTTTTTTGGGTGAATAAAGAAATTTTAACTATGTGTGTTGTCCATATGTTCTTTCTTTAACTTCAGATTTGATGGAACACATAGTCTTGACCCAAATCTCAAAATTCCTTCTTCATTAATGTTGAACTATGAGGATTTCCTTTTTTTGATAGTTTCAACTTTCTTCAACATTCCCACATCATCCTTTTGAGCATCATTTAACCTTTTCAAAATAGACGTTTGAGCTATAATTTGTGAAGGTATTGATCATGTTCTCTTCTTTATGATACCCATGTCCATGTACATCAAATCTAATAATACTAGATCCTTTTAAATTCTCATCAATGATATAATCTCTCAATTCTTTCAACTTAGAGCATCTGCAACATTATTCTCTTTCCCTAGATGGTAGTGAACTGAGAAGTCATAGTATTTGATCATCTCTAACCATCTTTATTGGCGCATATTCATATCTTTGAGTGTGAATATATACTGGAGGCCTTTTTAATCCGTATATATTTCACACTTCTCCCCAAAGAGGTAATGTCGCCAAATTTTTAAGTGAAGATTACTGCATCCAACTCTAAATCATGTGTTGGATATTTTTTCTCATGAACATTCAACTGCCTTGAAGAATAGGCAATTACTTTGCCATTTTTCATCAACAAACAGCCCAATCCCTTCTTCAAAGCATCACTGAATACCATGAAAAGTTATCCACTTGTGGGTAGTGTGAGCATGGGTGCAATGATAAGCCTCCTTTTCAACTCCTTAAATCTCTCTTCAAATTAATCACTCCAACCAAACTTAACTCCCTTTAGAGTAATCTTGGTAAAAGGGTCTGTCAATCACGAGAAATTTCTCACAAATCGGAAATAATATCCAACTAACCCATGGAAGCTACAGATATCTATCAAAGATGTTGGCCTTGGACATCCATTAATTTCATTTGTCTTAGAGGGATCCACAGATATGTCATTGCTTGTGATGATATTACCCAAGAATGATACTTCCTTCAACCAGAACTCAATTCTGCTATATGTTTCTTAGAGATTCTCATTTTGTAAGGTCTTAAGTACAGTTCTTAGACACTCCTCATGCTCCTCCTTTGTTTTAGATTATATTTGAATTTTTTATATAAAGGCTACCAAAAATTTGTTGAGGTAATATCTAAAGACTTTATCCATCAATTCCATGAAGATTTCTAGAGCATTAGTGAGTCTGAAAGGCATTACTATGAATTCATAGTTCCTATACCTTGTATGAAAAGTAGTCTTCGGGATATCCTCCTTCATTACTTTTACTTTGTAATATCCTGATTGCAGATCCACCTTGGATAAGTATTGTGCTCCACTTAGTTGATCGAACAATTCATCAATTTGTTTCTTAGGATACTTATTCTTTATCGTGATTTTTTGAGCTCACGATAATTAATACAAATTCACATTGACTCATCCTTCTATTTGACGAAGAGGAATGGTGCACCCCTTGGTGAAGCACTTTCACTTACAAACCCTTTATCTATATTCTCTTATAGTTTTTTCTTTAGATCCTCAATATCCACAATATATATTCTATATGGAGTCTTGGATACTGGCAGAGGCCCTGGTATAAGATCAATCGAGAGTTCAACATCTCTTCTAGGAGGAAGACCAGGCAATTCCTTGGGAAACACTTCAGTGAATTACCTTACAATAAACCAATCATCAAAGATGGTTTCTTCCTTAGACTCAATCATCTGAGAAAGATACGCGTACTTATAGAGAATTAATATCCACACTTGAGATGATGGTTCTAAAGAAGATTTATCTTCCTCCTTTCACTTGTATAGAATCGGGGGTTGATTCACCATATGGAGAGTGATTTCCCTCTCATGGAAATTTATTTTGGATCTATATAGAGAAATACAATACATGATACGATTGTATCAAATTCCACCAGAGGGAGTCTGATGAGGTTCTCTAGGAAGTTCAATCCAACAATGGTGATATGGGAGGAGTTATATTCATGGGATGCAATAATTATACCATTTTTAATTCTCACCGACATCTCTGGTTCCATGATTCGTGGTGGTGTTGGGATTGTTCTACTAAAGTTTTGGGATATAAAATAATGCATAGAAGCAGAATCAAAAAGTTTGTTCTCTATTATTGAATGAATAACCAACATATCTTTCACCACTTTGTTGTCACAGTTTTCTTCGGTGGTAGTGATGGAAAAATCTCACCCTTGATACCTTGGAGGTTGTCAGTTACCTCCAAAAATCCTTGGATTAGGGAACTTATTTGGAAAGTGTCCTGGTTAATTGTAGTTGAAGCAATGAACAATGCGTTGAGGTTCGAACAGAGCATTACTCTCCTCTGTCACAACAACTGGTTTTTCTTTTCAGCAATTAATGGCCAGGTGCCCTTCTCTTACACACCTAATGCATTTCCCCATCCCTTTCAGGCAATTTCTGGGGCTCTTATTTCCGCACCTTTTGGAAGTGGGTGCTATAATTTCTAATAAATATAGGATTTATCCATCAGACCACTAGAATTAAAGTCCACTTTCCACTTCTTATCCTCATGGTTACCCTAAGATTATATGATCTTTATTTTGATGTTGAGGGAACATCGGATAATTTTCTAATAGCAATCGAAGTCATGGATCACTAGGGATTTCTGTAGGCTATGTTTTATCCCACCAAATAAGCGATCAACCTTGCATTTGGGGGTAACCAAAAATTCGGAGTCATATTGTTCAAGCCTTGGGGTGTTTGTCTCGTATGCCCTGTGGGATTCATCGTCTTTTTTTAGGGAAAGTAATTCCCTTTCCATCTTAATTTGGAGGGTGCGTGTAAAATATTTATCGAAAAAACATTTTATGAAAATCCTTCCATTCCAATGCCTTGATCTCTTCCTCAGGCTTCGTATTTTTTATCAATGTCCACCATTGTTTAGTGTCACCCTCTATATGATAAAAAGTCAGACTAAACTTCTCTTGTTTGGAACATTGAATTATGTATAAGAGATTGTCAATGGATTTGATCCATTATTGGGTGATTGAGGAATCAGATGATCCATTGAATGTAGGAGGCCTTTGTCTCATGAAGCTCTTGATTGCGGCTTGTTCATTCTTAGGGGGTTGAACATTCATCTTGATCCATGTTTCTATTCGAAACCTGATTTAACTAAGAGTGTATCAGGACAAATTTTGGGATTCCCACTCCAATCAGATAGGGAATTTCATTATAACAGTCATCACATTGATATTCTCATCATTTTTTAGCCATATTCCTTATAAAACTGGTTTTCTTCAAGAATAAAAGGAAAATTATGGATGAGTATCCTAAACATTTTAATTCATAAAGGGGAATCCAATGACATTAAAGGGATAACTTATAAATTACATTTATCTCCTTAAATTATAATTTCTAGGCATCAATCTAGGTTATCCAATATCTATCTCCTAACATATATTCATATGAGCTTTTTTCTACTCCCTTAATAATGGTTCGTACTAATCTTATGAATTAACCAAAGAATATCCCCCAGGAGGGTCAAACTAAGAGTGAATCAAGGTATGTTGTTGTGCACCAGTTCAAATTTGAGTCTAGCTCAAAGCGGTGTTTTCGGGTTTTACTCCTTGATACATCTTTGCTAGATCCACCTCTACTTATTCATATCCTGACAGGGATGTATTTTCTTGATAAACTGCTTACTCTGTACTCACCAAAATAAAGGTATGTTTTTCTTATACATAGTATTATACTTAAGTATTTCCCTATGGTTTTATAATCCTAATCCCAAAAATAACTAAACTTATGCTTTAATACCAACTATAGAAATCCTTCTCTTTATTTCATATTTAAACATGCTTTATTAAATTAACATGCACTTAATACATCTTTGAGGATCGAGAGGTCTAGTTTCTTTGGAAATTAGGAACATCAGATGATAAATTAAGACATAAAATACATGTCTTTATTGAAGATCTATTTTACATTACCACAACATTCTATCGAACTTAGCATTGCATGGGATAACCTAATGACTTACATAAGAAAAGGGTGAGATATAAATCCCAGTAAGGGAGTAAACAAATAATATTATAAAGAATACAGTACATGTTAGGAAATAGGAATATCAATGGATCACAAGAGAAATATTAACATAAAGACATGATATAGCATGATTATCATAACATGTAAATGTGGCAACAACAAATAACAAGATATTAGCATGAGTCAAGGCTCATTTCATATGGATTACCATGAGTAAACCCTCATTGCACTTGAATTATCATGAGTAAACCCTCATTACAAATGAATTAGCATTATTAACCCCTCATTTCACTTGAATTAGCATGAGTAAACCCCCATTTCACATGGCGTATTGTGATACTAAACATTACATGATTCATTGGAGTGCTATTAGGGAACACCCTTTATAAACATTTCATTTCATGAATAAGTGTGCCACATGGATCATATAATATGAAATCATTCAACATAATAAGTTATTAAATGATTAGAGAATGTGGAATATAGTCATTTTAGTACCCTTAAATATGTATATGTGCATTAAGGTGAATACCCTTGATAGAGAAATGGGTATGGTTGTCACTACATAATGATTTGGCTTGGAAAATCATGGCGTCATTTCGGCAGCATAATGGCGTGACATAAAAATTCGTAAAAATGGTTGATGAGAGAGAAAGGGGTATATCATCATATGTAAATGAAATTAAAATTAAGGGGTTCATATAAATACATGTCTCAAAACATGTAATTCATAAATATAAGTCGTAATATAATGAAGAAGCTTGAAGAAATAGGAGAAATGGAATAACTCTTGCGAAATTTTGGCATGGTAATGGGTGTATATAAGAGAGGTTAATGAGAGAAAAATAGTTCTCTCGTCATAATAAAATATGCATTAAAGTAAGGGGGGTTTATAAATCATACACAAACATTTTTAATTGAAAATAAAATGGTATAACAACATAAAGAAACTTGGAAAAAATGAGAAAGGAAGAAATCCCTTACGAAAATTCCGCATGGTAACTGGTGTATATAAGGGTTTATAAGAGGGATAAATGAGAATAAAAGGGGATCTCATAATTTATACATCAAATGTAAATTAATTAGGATATTTATTAACCTATGCCAAGATAGTAATAAAATAAATTAAAAGACATAACCTGAAAAGAATGCTTAATAAGAGAGGAGGGTAGAAGATTCCTTACAAAATTTCAGCATAGTAAAGGCTTAAGTAGGGGTCAAAATGAGGGATTATAAGTGATAACTAATCCAAATAACATAAAATTAATAGTAATTTAATTATTATAAAATAAAAAAATTATAACCATTCTAAATTACAAGAACTACTTTCAAATAAGATGCTTGAATTTGAAAGGAGGAGGAGAAAGTGAGGATTTGTTACTTGGAAGTGTGGTCCCAAAGGCTTGGCATAGGATTGAGAGAGGTGACGTGAAAGTTTGGGGCTCCTTGAAAGGATTATAGATATAGGAAGTCATAGTTTGGTCGATCTCCAAATGGTTTGAGTGAAGAGGAATGGGATATTGAGTGGGTTTATATTGGAAAGAAGGGGGAATTATTTATTATTTAGGTTTTGGACACTACACATTAAACAAATCAAAACCACAAACCATATCATAGTTTTTCCCATGGTTTCTACCAAAGAAGAGTGTTAAAAAATATTTTATAAGTCCAATGTCTGAACATATTAATATATTAGGCTTTCTTATGTGTAGTTGAGTCACACTCTCAATGAAATCATTTTGAAATGTTAAAATACATTTTAAGTCATGGAGGATCCACTAAGGCATTATATAAAAAATAAAACAAATCTAAAATCAAAATATTTTAAAGGTAAAACATACATTGTCTGAATATCCCATTATAGCATTTTATTACAACATTGTTGGGTCATTATGATGTCATAAAACGTATTATATATTTATATGGTATTTAATTTTTACCCAAAAAATCGACTGTCTCAGAAAATTATGGAACATTTACTGTTAGATAATTTAAACATCCATATTCCAAAAATAATATTTATTTTATCTAAATAATTTTCTGAATATGTGAATTTTCAATTTAAAAAAATGACATTTATTGAAAATTCATGGGTTTTCTAAAAACTAGTTTTTAAACCTTAATAAAAATTACAGTTGTATTCATAAAAAGTATACAATAATTTATATTTAATAAAAATTAACTTAGTAATAACATTTTATTAAAATATAATTTAATTCAAAAAACCATCAATTCATCAAAAAATATTTCTTAATTGAATTTAAATATTAACTAAAAATACTATTTGTTCTTTAAAAACTATTTACAAAGTAAGAATAATATAAATGAATGTATATTATTTTTTATATACAAAAATAATGCACATAATCATAATTCTTTGGTCTTGTAACATATACCTTTATTACACCATCATATTCCTTAAGAGTATGGTGTGATATAGGGGGGATTTTTTGGGGCCATTCAATGAACATGGTTTGGGTCGTGATTTTGATGAGCTTGAACTTCTCCAATAACAGTTTCACTTATGCTTAAGTTGTTAGATCTAGACTTGAGATTGGACTAGGTAAAAGCCCAGAAATGCTATCTCCCTAGAAAGATCTGATAAATGGGATTCAAAGGGAACGATCATATTGGTCAAGGCCATCACTTCCTTTGTTTGTGTCAAAAAGATTTTTTAAAAACCTATACATATACTAGTCATGTTATCATTGTTCAATGGATATATTATCAATGGTAATAATAATTAATGGGTATTTAAATCCAATTGGATAAAAAAAATTGCATGTGTTTTCTATATCCATAATACGTTTACTTAAATAAAATAAAGGGAAATTTATTTATGAATGTTCAGGTCATTACAACGCCCAATATATATCAGTGGGTGAGCTTCATTGGGGTTTTATAACTATTTTTCAAAAAAAAATATTTTTAGATAAAATGTTATATTATATTTTTAATTTATCAAATTGTTATGCATCACAATAATACAAAGAGAAAATTGGTATGTTTTATATGTGTAATATATTTATAAAATATTCATAATTAAAATTATATTAGGTGACCAATCATGAAATGTATTTGTAATATATGTATAGCTAAAATTTTCAATTTACTAATATATATTTATATATATATATAATTAAAATACATAAAATTAAAAATATTTAATTTTTACTTCAAAAATATAATAATAAATTATGTATTAGCTCTATATATATTATTAAAATAATAATTTTAAAAATATTTTCAGTTTAATCATTAAAAATAAGTATTTTTTATAAGTTTTTTATTGATTTAATTAAACATGTATTTTCTTTCCATTTATCAATATTCTATTATAATTTTCTTGAAAATAATTTGTTCTATATTTGGTATCATGGGATTATGGTTTGGGTTTTTATTTACTTTGATAAACTATAATAATAGTTATAATATAATTTATTCCATAAAATAAATAAATAGATAGTTTTTATAATGAATGACATTAATTGGAATGTATTGTTTTATTTTTTTCTAATCATTATTTTTTCTAATACACTATTTATATTTTATAATTATTATCAGTAATATAGATATTTGTTTTCATTATTTGACCATAATCTCAATTTAATCAATATAGATTTTACATGTCAATCGGTTACTATTATATAGATTCAAAAATAAAAAATATTTGATTGATTTGTCACATATATTATCTTTATAATATTTTTAGAAGATTAAAAAATTTATTGATTTCATCAAAACATTTCAAAGTGATTTCATTATTTATCCTTGAAAAAAATGTGCAAAAAAATATTTTAAAATGATATTTAATGAGGGAACATTGGAATATAAATGGTTTTTGGAAAAAAAAATATAAGAATTAAGCATGCCATGGAGATGTACATTTCCCCAATCACTAATTAGAAATTTTTTGGATGGATGTTGATCTGATAACATTTATCATGATGAATGTAATTCTTTATGACATGATAGGTTATTTTTTGGTCCAAACCCCACTTTCATATTCTTAGTTTTTAAAATCACAATACACTTAATTTGAGTTTGAATTAACTTTAAATGTTGGTTTATGTTTTTCTGTGAATATCTATTTACTGAATGTTTAACATCTAACAATATTTTCTTTTTTGAAGTTATATAAACATAATCCTATTAAATTGGGTACATGGGATGGTATGTCATGTTGAAAACAAAAAAATATGTAATCTAAAGGTATATCTATAAGAAAATTAAATGATGTGTCTAATTTTATTGAAACTAAACCCAAAGAACATGGAATCTGATTATTTGAGTTTGTTGCAATAGATATCTTTGAATAGAACTTGAGGATACAAGGAATAAAACAATTTTACACAAATGAGATGAATATTTCTAGATTATTTATATGTCTATAATATATTTTTTTTAGATTTAATGTTCATGGTTAAGAAACATATTTGTCTGATCAGGATGATTGAGGGATTCCAAGGATTGAAAGAAATAGTGACTTTGGTCGAGATTATGATATTTCCAATGGGCTTCAGTCAAGGATGTTTCAGGATTGGAATTAGGTTATCAAGGATCATGATAAATATCCTCCTTTCTATTTGGGAAAAATTAAATAATTTCACTGGTTATGAGTGTTTATTAATTAATACCCTTTAATGGTAATTGATTTGTTACTCGATACTCTTAGAATATTTTTTACATTCTATTGTTTTTATAATTAATGTTGTGCTTATTTTTATATCAGATAGTGTATATACTTAGATTTATTAGTTTTAACTAAATTTACATTTTCTAAATCGATATTAGATGATTTTATCAGATGTTATTTTTTATGATTAATTAATTACTAAAAAAATATGAAATTTTTTAGTTTTTTAACTATAATTCAACGCCCCCCTATAATAATTTACAACCTTGAACTATCATGAACTGAATCTGGTCACCATCAAAAACACCACAAAAACTGGCCCATGACAAGGCCCAAAGGTCATCCCCAAACTATACAGGCTGGCACAAGTGCCTGGGTATCATAAAATGAAAATTGGGAATGATTTACCTAATTTTATTAACATACAATGACAAACAAGTCCAATCAAACCAATCTGGATTTTTCAAACAAAACCATATTTTAAAAAAAATTAAAACTGAATTACATGGTTTTAAACAAATCTCAAAGACTATAAAAAATGAATAAAACCAAAAAGGATAGCCCAAGAACTTCCACTTGGTGAGAGGCACCGCCCTCAAGCCATCTCTACAACACTGCATCACGATGGACCACAAAAAACTCGTACTGTTGGCAAAAAATCTGTACCGAAACCTGTGGGAAAAATATTCAAGTCTACTTACACCCAAAGGTGTAAGTAGGGTGTGAGATAAATCCCCATAGGATACCACCACTAAGATATTCCATTTGATAAACATTCAAAGATAAAAATCATTCAAGTTTTCAATACATGAAATGCTAGTGACAATTTTTTAAATATACAACTAAAATAAAAGTAGTTTTAAGTGGGATATTTTAAAAAATAAACACTTTTAAAAATAATGTCAATGCTACTTAATTTTCCTGTAAACCATACCATATGCCTACGGTAAGCAAAAAATAACTAATGATCACAAGAAATGGAAAAGTAACCCCTAGGCACTAGCTCATTGTGGGTCCCAGGTACCTCGTATCTTGGTGAGAGTAACCATCATAATATCCATTATCGTGTACATGAGCCAATAGTAGGGATCATACCCATAACCTAGTAGTCCCCCATCATCATCATCATCGTCGTAATAGATTAGTTATTGTTGTAAGTGTCAAACATGCAATGTGAAACTGATGCCAAACCCCATGAGATCACTACCATACTAGTACACGTCCACCCTCCTAGATACCTTGGTTTCCCTTTTGTGCTTAAACAAGTTCAACAAGTCAAGAAATATAATTTTCACATGAAAATAACACTTCCAAATCACACATTCACCAAACATCCTACATGTATATCACGCAACTCACATTATCCACTCTTTAATTAAAATGAATTTTGAAATCATAATCACACCAAAATAGCCCTCAACACTTTTCACATTTCTTTAACTGCAACACCCTAATATTTAATGCGAAATATTTTTTTTGTTGTCTTATGTTATATGCAACACCAAAGGAATCTTTCATTATACACAACACTGGATTGTCTTGCGTTACACGCAATCGTGACCATCCTCAATAGAGTGTATAGTACGCAATATCTGGTTTCACTAAACAATGATATATTGTTATAATTTTATTATGAACTAGCCTTTATGAATAGTATTAACTACATTTTAAATTTCATAACATTATTATTCAACTTACACATTTTCTAGAACATGGTATGAGAACAAAATAAATTTTTCGGGTAAAATAAGTATTTTTCAAAAAATGCATTTTTGTCGCCTTTTGATGGAGCACCCACTTTAAATATAGTTTTTGACATGTTTATAAGTTCAATTTGACAAAATAAAATTATTCCTTGGAATCAGAAGATAAAAATTTAATTTGGATAAAATTTTCATATTATTTTGATTACTTTCATATTTTAATGAATAGTAAAAAACGCTATATTTTAATTAAAAACAAATTTTTTCATCGCAATAATTTATATGTTTAGATTATCTTTTTAATTGGTTTTAAAGTGAAATTAGAATATATTTTTACCATTTAATCCAATTTTGGTCATTGGAATTAATTTCACTTTGAAATTGGACATAAACAAGTGTCGATCTTTTAATAGTTATTGTTTCTAAAAAACACACTATTTGTTTTGATAACGGGAATTCATTTTAAAATTAATTAATTCCACTTCTATGTTTTTAATTTGGAAAATTAGACATCATTTTTGAATTTGGAATATAAAATATATCTTAGGCTTCATTTTTGATATTTTTTTGAAAAACTTCAATTTTTCATGAATAGTGAAACCACTTAGTGGTAGTTAAAAAAACTGACTCTTTCATTTAAATGAAATTTTACCACTTCTGTGATTTGAATTTCAAAAATACAACATACAAGGTTGTTATCAAGAAGTAAAATTTGATTCAATAAGATGAAAATAATTTTTTGGTGAATAGTAACTTTTGACTTTTATTTACCGCGGTTAAAGGTAAATAGTGTAATTCAAGGTTAAAAGAATATTATAATAATTCCAAATTACCTTAACACTTGTCATAACCTTATTTTATGAGTAGTTTCCAACCATGGGCATCCTTGGGTCGATTTTGGGACCCCATTGAGCCACTTGGTAGCGATAATGACAATTTGGATTAATTAATTTAATGTAAAGACAAAATTGACATTAACAAATATATTTTAATAATTACTTTGTATAAGAAGTTATATAAATTATCTTTTAGTCTATAAATATTCATTGGAAATCTAAAAATATTTCCTACATGATGGTATTTTTTTATAATTTTTAGACATCAAATAAATTAAATTATTTATGACACAATAATGATGCAATATTTACCTCATTAATAAATGATTTAAATAAATAAGATTATAATGATTAAAATATTATCCAAAACATGTCCAATTCTGATTGGATGATTTTATTTCGACCATGAATAATCTTATTTTAATCTTTAATTATTTTTGAAACTTTTGAAACCAAATATAAGTTTATAATAAAATAATATTTTCACACTTTCCAAAGGTGCCCCTCTCCTCCCTTATAAAAGGGCACATACTCCCTCTCCTCGTCACACCACTTTGAGCCTTCAAGCTCAGCCAAACCCTAACCATTTTTCTTCTCCACTTCCCTAGAAAAATACTAAAGGTCCTGGTCTTCTTCAAAGACCAACTTTAGTGCCCTAAGAGAAGGTTAAGAAGAGGCGTGTCAAAGAAGAGGTAATATCCTTTACCGATTCTTTCCAATTTATTTCTTCTTATACTTCTTCTTATTTATTTGTTTCATCATATATTAATAACATAGGTATCACTCATATACTGACAAGTTATTATAAATATGAAACAACCCTATTTCCCCTTGTATCCATCCTACGGAAAATGAAATCACCGCGCGTACGTACGTACAGAATACCGTCTCCACGCCGTGGTGAAATCTGTTTTCCACCACCACCTTACTTGGATGGGTATAATGGTGTAAATAATAACTATATATGATTATTATAACATGAAACAAATTCTGAGACATTCCATCTTCCAATCCAATACCATTCAATAGTTATGGGAATGATATCATCGCTCGTGCGTACGTACGGCCTAATATCTCCACGATGTGATGCGACTCGTTCTATGTGATATTAATTGAAAAATGATTATATAAATGAATTGAATGAATAAATATGATATATATTACACTAATACCATTCTGTAAATATGGAATCTATAACCTAAAAAGAGGGATAATAATTTATTCGACAAGACATGCATAAGAACATAAAGTAATGAACACCTGAATAACAAGTAGCAATGAAATATTACTAATAAGAAGCTAAGAATATGACCATATATGTTATCATAACAATGAGTAGGATTCTGTAATAAGTCAATGACATTATTTAAATCATTATACAGGAGTTTCGGACAAATACAAAGCATATCAGACCTAAGGTAAGGTAAAAAATCTCGCAATCTCATTTTTATCGGAGATTGTTTATACTTCAGAATTTACTGGGGAATATTTATCATCCACATACATGTTTCATCAATATGTAATATTATTTATATCCTAATACAATTGTTTAAACCCAATTTTACTTTTTGGTTAATTCTTAATAAAATATATGAAAGTAATCTTTTGTCGTTTTCAGTACGAGATACTTTTTTGACTTTTTTTGCCAAAGTACGAGAAAAATGTTTTTTTTAACTTATATGGCATGAATGGATTTTTAAAACATTATTTCCTTGAAGCTTCCTTTAAAAGTTTTCAGGTTTATTTTTAATCAAATTCTTTTAGTTTAAAATTGTATGACATGTTAAGAAAGTAAAAAAAAAATTGAATTAAAAAGGATATTTTCCTCAAGAATGAAGTTCAAGTGTTTTATCAAAATTATTTTCCATATAAGATAATATAGGGTTCTATTTCTATCCCTATTTTTAAATTTATTTGATTATGTTATAATGGAATTATTTTTATGAAGTTCTTTTATTTTATATGTATTATGTTACGATGGCATGATGTTTAAGAATCCTATTTTTATTACATGGGTTATGTTATGATGTATGATTTATGATTTGGTGGAACACATAAGAATGGTTTCATTATGAGATGGGTGGGACCTATATCTACCTCCTATGCATTGGTTAAAGATTTATATCTCATGAGATAGACATGGCTGGATTGGAAAGTTAATCTGTTTCAGTGATACAGGACTAGATCGAGGAGTGAACTCGGTTCAGTAATGGACTTTGTCCACTAAGATGGTCTTGGAAAAGAGCTGTGACTAATATGAAATGATTTGCTATGATTATGTGTGTATGCCACAAAGTTTCATGTTTTATGTTATGATTATTGGGATTACATTTCACTACTATTATTTATCCCATGTTATGATATTATGATCTCTTTTGCAGGTTATGATTTTCAAAATGCAATGTTCTTATGAATATGATATTTCCTTTGTTTACCCTTACTAAACATTTGAGCCCACCCTTTTGTATGTTTTCTTTCCCCAGGTCAAGAAGAAGGTTATTAAGTAGGATATTCCAAAAGGGACTCTAGATATGATGAAATAAATGGGAGACAATGTAGATTCTTTATGAACCAGTTGTTTATGTTTCCCAGTTTCTAAAGACACTATACCTATACGGTCTTACCATGGTTTTGTTATATGTTGAAATACGTATGCTTCAATTCTGAAGTAAAAAACAATGTATGTAAAGTATGGGTCGTTATATTAACACTTCAAAAAATCATTTTTAAAAAATTTATAAGACCTTTTCAAGAAATTCCAACTCACATAACATCCCACACACACATCACATAATACTTCTTTCATCAAAAAAAATATTAAGAAAATCTAACTCACACAAAACATCCCACAAACGTGTTTCGTCTCTCTCATTCCATTTGATAAAACATTTTAGCAATTTATAAAACATTCTAAAAATGTTTGACATCTTAAATCACCACTTTACTTTTCAAAAACCAATATTAGTTGAACACACTCACCCAAACAGTACGTATACACCCTTTTCCCACTTTGTTTAACAAAATAAAACATTTACAATTTTCAAAAAACAATCCCAAAGGGTATAACTATGTCTTACACACAAAACCCATTTTAAAACCCCCTTTCATAGCCAAAATAACACCAAGACCCTACCATATCATAATTTTAACCTCTTTAAACATTTATTAAACCATTTTAAAGTACCATAAAATTACCCCAAATTATACCACAAAAGATACACATGAAAACGCACATTTTCATAAAACACTTCAAATGAGTGAAACAATTTTTACACATAAAACCTATTCAGAAACCCTATTTTAAACCTAAAATCACACCAATACCCTACAAAATCAGAGTTGGAATCCCAAAAAATATTTAACAAACCACTTGAATATGTTATAACATCAACATAAAAGATTACCAGTAGGTTTACACATGGAAAACACCCAATTTGAAACAAAGTGCAACTATAAAATAAACCAATTAACAAACTCCATCAAAAAAGTTTTTCAAAAAATTCGCATCATATGGTAACATTCAAAATAATTAAAACAATCATTCTAACTCATCAAAAATTATTACATAAGTAATCACCTACCTTTTGAATCAAAACCCCCAAATCTTGGTGAGAAACATCAATCACACCACTATCGCACCTAAAGGAAGTGAAATCCAACCTAAACCCCAAATATTTGACCAAAAAGAAACCACATCAAACCCTAGGCTCAAACCCTAACTTCTAGACATTTTAGAACTTCATGAAAGATGGATAAACCCCTAAGGAGAAAGAAGGAAATGAAGAGATAAAAACTTACTTGACAAAATCTTGAAGAAATTGGCCAAAATCCACCAATAGTTGAATCCTAAAGAAACCAAAACTAGTATAGAGTCTTGAAGGAGTCATATAAGGTAAATAAGGAACTGAATTTGGAGATAAGAGTGAAAATTGAAGGAGTTATGAAAGAAAAATTTTACCTCTTCAAATCTGGGCGATTTGAGAATGATTACGAAAGATCGCCCTAATCAATGTGGGATATGAGATCCAAAGAAGGGAGGAGAGAATGGGAGCATGCCTTGGGTAAGTGGGCTCAGTTTATAGTTAGAATCACAAAAAATAAATGTAAAAATTGAAGGAGATATTAAATAATTAAAAAATAAATAAATTAGGAAATGGGCTTTCGGGCTGGCCCAACACCTTAATAAAAAACCCAAATCCATCATTATCATGGATTCCTATGGATTCCAAATTGATATGGTGGTTTTAATATACTATGGTATCCCAATTGGGAAGTTTAATGGATGTAAAATTTTGAAAAATAAAGAATTTATAAAAGAAAAAAAATGTATTTTTAAGACTGGAAATGGGCTCAAAGTTTGGCCCAAATTTTGAAAACCCACCATTTCCACAAAAATGAATGGTAAACCACTAACCCAAAAAAATAAAGAATGGAATTTAAATGAAAATGCCTTTAAAATAATTCATGGATATAACAATTCTTCCCAGCATAAAAATTTACACCCTCGAAAATCCACAACAAGGCCAAATGCAAAAACCAAACCCAACCAAAAGGAAAAAATGGACTCCTTTGCCAAGTTTCGCCCGCCCCAAAAAGGACAAAACACCTCCAATTGATCAATAAAAGAAGTAATACTCTTACCAACGAAAACATATGACACTTCCTGAAATGATCAAGTATATTCAGATTTTATCTGAAAAGAAAAATCCTCAAACACTATCCGAACAAGATTCCATCAATTTACCCAAACGAACAACAATAATGAACAAGGTTACTATTACCTTACTTTAACCAGACTGTTGGGAATTCTCCACTCCCAACATTTACCCAAGGAAGATGTAGGTAGTTATAATGCTCCGAAAAAAAGACTATTTACTGCTAAGACAAGACCGAGGACCAATCTATGTTTATATTATGGGGAGACACAAATGGGCTCCCCACCATAAGAGAAAACTCAACTTTTCCCGATATAGGATCAGGACGCTAATAGGGGAGGTTTGGATAGAATCTATGATACAAGGCATAGACCTCTATTTGAAATTTCCAAAGGAACATCCAAGAGAATCATAGTGTGTCTCCCCACCATAACGACCAACCATCCAAATCGACCAGTATGGGCTGACATACAAAGAACCCAAATTTAAAGAGTTGGGACGACAACCAGGTTAACTCGCATAGTTTGAGAAATTGTGTGCTAACTGTGTGGATCCTTCTACTTGAATGGTTTTTTGGAGCTTGGTTACTACTAACCATGTGCAAACCATGCACTCAACCTGTCAAGCCAAATTCCCAACTATACTCCAAAAACTCAATGAAAACCAAAGGGGAAAAGAATGAAATTGGGCGATAACATGGGCACGGGGCCTCCACCTCTTTCCACCGAATGGGAACAATAGAGGAAAGACGATGACATCAGAAGCTTAAACTATTCCCATATTTCATTCTGAGGATAGGAATTTGTACAAGGGTTTGAATGGCCTTGGGACTTCCCCTAACTACGCCCTAGCTTCACTACGGGGCCTATGGCTGGAGCCCAAAATATTGAAGCCTCTTCAGCCTCACAGTTAGGATTTGGAAACCCCTATATGGAACCCCTTCTTTCTATGCCACAAACAACTACACCTCAATCCCAGAAAATTTTACCAAGACATAACACACTCCAAACTCATCTTGCCTTAACCTGACATTTCACTGAAACAAGGTCTTAGAAGATTCACACACATCACCCCCTGTTTCTTCGATTGAGAAACGGAATCAGGAAAGGATATCTATAAAAACCATCCTCTAAACAAAGGGTGTCAAGATTTCTAGAAAGGTTACACATTTTTTTAAAAAGATGCACAAATATTGTACAACATCACCTTTATAGTCAAATCATCACGCGACAACACAACAAATCACTGAACATGACCAATACGACTGATTGGAAAAATACATTGATGGGGGGCCTTATGAAATGTCCCAAAACATCACACAATTCTAGAAAATGGACATAACGGCCTCTTAGGACCAGATTTCCCACAGTGGTTGTTTAACGTAAACCCCTGCTTCAAAGAGACTATGAAGGTCCTAGATTCCCTCTTAGACACCATCCAAATACTCATCCCCATGAACAACCCCAAACTACTTCCACCTTTGATGAATCAGGTAACTTAAGAAACTAATTTCTCTCTCAACCTTCCATGAGAACTCCCCTGCTACAAGAGGATCTGAAAAACCAAAAGGAAAAGGCTGTAGACTCATTCTATAATGCTCGATAAAAGATTCCTTATGTTGATCAACTAGAGGATTTTAAAACAGCGAAACAATCTGGGTTTCACTTCAGTGGTGTAATAACCCTTATTGGGGGTCTACCTTATCCAATGAGAAAACCCAATTACCCAAACAAGATGGTCCATTAGTCAAGAAGTACCACAAATTAGATCCAAACACATTAAAGGAACCACTGTAAAGTCATCCCAAAACATTTCTCAGAAGAGACCACTAACTGGCACTTCAACACAGCTTACCGACCAAACACAAACCCAAAACATGGTTCAAACAAGATGGGTCCATGGAATCAAAACATCCCACAAAATTGACATTTTCAAAAGCACATAATACACACCATCCCAAACCATTCATCAAGATATCAAGTTTTCCTTTAAAAACACTTCTTTGAAAACAAACAGTTCAGCGGTTAGCGTACCCACCAATGGTACCCCATGGGCCTCACACATGCATGTTTCTATGACACACTAAGAACCCTCCTCATATCCATCCTAGAACTCATCCATTAATTCCATTAACCATCCATCATCCCATATAACCCCATGAATTTGGTCGCTCACTGATATTCCAAAGGTTAAAACAAAAATTCTTTCCACTTTTCAAAACCAAAACGATCAACCAATACTTTCTTTTTCTCAAGACCGCTAACCATAAAATAAAAATCCCAATAATTCAAATAAATACACACTTTCAAGTCATATAAATAAATTTCAAAACATCTCGTCTCATTAAAACACCTTTCAATAGTTTGGAAAACTCTACTGGGAACACTTTTTCAAAACCAACTTTAACATAATTTTTTGCTTTCAAAAGAGGTGTAAACACACCATTTTACATTTGAAAACAATTCTGAAAATTAAGCTCTACCATTTCACAAATCAAATCATTCCCTATTTATTAGAAAATAATTTCACAGAGACTTTAAGCTTATTAAAACCAAGTCATTTTTTCTTTAAAATGAAACTTTGAAGATTTCAATACTAATGAACACAAGACAATGATAGAGGAAAATAGTTTCAATGGGTGACTTGGACATATGGTTGGTGGCTATATGTCAATCACTTCACCATCATAGAGAGTTCTCTAGGGAAATATCACCAGCTCCACATGGCTTTACAGGCCCAGCGAGCTCCTTAAGACCATTAACCCAACTCTCATTTAATTTCCCCGAATCATCATCAAACCCTGAAAACCAAAGGACTTAAACAAATCCCAACATCCCCTAGTGACTCTGATCCCATCATGGGGTGTGCTATCCAAGAACACTACACATAACCAGAATGCCAAGTCCCAACAATCCTAACTCCAAAATATCCTGACTATTCCCTAAATAACAAGACCCAAAAGAGTGAACCTCCTCTGATACCATTTTGTCACGAACTGAATCTGGTCGCCATAAAAACCAGAACCAAACACAGAATATGATACAGCCCAAAGGACTTCCTCAATCTCCACAGGCTAGCACAAGTTCCTGATTATCATAAAATAGAAATTTTGAATGATTTACCGAAGTTTATAAACATACAATGACAAACCAGTCTAATAAAACCAATCTGTATTTTTCAAACTAAACCATCATTTACAAAATTTCAAAACTGAAGTACATGGTTTTAAACAACTATAAAAGACTATAACAAAAGAATAAAACCAAAAAGGACAGACCAAGAACCTACACATGGTGAGAGGCACCACCCTCAAGCCATCTCCACAACACCACATCAGAAAGGACTGCTAAAAACCTTAACCGTTGGCACAAAATTTGTACCCAAACCTGCGGAAAAAATAACCAAGTCTACTTACACCCAAAGGTGTAATTAGGGTGTGAGATAAATCCCCATAGAATACTACCACTAAGATATTGTATAAGACAAACATTTAAATATGAAAATCAAGCAATTTTTCAAGACATGAAATTCTAGTGACAATATCTAAAATATGCAACTAAAATAAAAGCAGTTTTTAAGTGGGTTATTTTAAAAAATCAACACTTTTAAAAATAATGTCAACAATACTAAATTTTCCAGCCAACCATACCATATTTAGATGGTAAGAACAAAGTAACTAATGAGCACAAGCAATGGAAAAGTAACCCCTAGGCACTAGCTCATTGTGGGTCCTAGGTACCTCATATCTCGGTGAGAGTAACCATCAAAATATTTGTTCTCATGTACGCAACCCACTAGTAGGGATCATACCCATAACCTAGTGTTCCTCCATAATCATTGTCATCATAACTTAGTTAGAGTTTTAAGTTTCAAACTTTCTATGTTAAACTGAGGCCAAACCCCACATGATCACTAGCATACTAGTACACGTCTACCCACCTAGATACTCGGGTTTCCCTCTTGTGCTCAAACAAGTTCAAAAAGTAAAGAAATATAATTTTCACATGAAAATACCACTTCCAAATAACACATTCACCAAACATCCCACATGTATATCATGCATGTCTCATAATCCACTTTTTCATTCAAATGCATTTTGAAATCATACTCACACCGAAATAGCCCACAACACTTTTCACATTTCTGAAACACTTCCACAAATCATTAAAGAAAATTTATAAAACCTAACCAAGATAGTCCAAATAACATAACAGCCCACACACACATCAAATAATACTTCTTTCATCAACAAAATTCATTTTTTATATCACACTCACACAAAACATCCCACAAAAGTGTTTGGTCTCTCTCTCGCCATTTGATAAAAAAATTCAGCAATTTATAAAACATTATGAAAATGTTTGACATCTTAAATCATCACTTTAAATTTCAAAAACTCATATTAGGTGAACAGACTCACCCAAATATTACATATACACACTTTTCCCACTTTGTTTAACTAAATAAAACATTAACAATTTTCACAAAACAATCCCAAAGGGTATAACTATGTCTTGCACACAAAACTCATTTCAAAACCCCATTTCAAGGCCAAAATCACACCAAGACCCTACCAATTCATAATTTTAAGCCCTTGAAACATTTATTAAACCATTATAAAGTTATATAAAATCATCCCAAATTATACCACAAAAGATACACATGAAAAACACACATTTTCATAAAACAATTTCGAGGAGTGAAACAAGGTTTTACACATAAAACCTATTCAAAACCCCTATTTTAAACCCAAAAGCACACCAATACCCTACCAAATCAGAATTTTAATCCCAAACAATATTTAACAAAGCACTTTCATATGTTATAACGTCAACCCAAAGATTACCACATGGTTTACACATGGAAAACACCCAATTTGAAACAAAGTGAAACTATAAAATTAATCGCTTAATAAACTCCATCAAGAATTGTTTTTGCATAATTCAAAGTATGTGATGAACATTAAAAATAATTAAATCAAGCATTATAACTCATAAAAAATTATTTCACATGGAATCACCTACCTTTTGAATCAAAATCCCCAAATCTTGGTGCAAAAAACGAACCCCACCATTATCGCACCTCAAGAAAGTGAAATCCAACCTAAAACCCAAATATTTGACCAAAAAGACACCCAATAAAACCCTAGGTTCGAACCCTAACTTTTGGGAATTTTATAACTTCATGAAAGAGGGATAAAACCCTAAAGAGAAGGAATGAAATAAAGATAGAAACACTTACTTTAAGAAATCTTGATGAAATCATCACAAACCCACTAATAGTTGAATCTTGAAGTAACCAAAACTGGTAGTGAGGATTGAAGGAGTAATAGTAGGTCATTTGGGGATGGAATTTGGGGTTAAATAGTGAAAATTGAAGGAGATATGAAAGGAACATTTCACCTATTCAAATCTGGGTGATTTGAGAATGATTAAGAAATATCCCCCTAATCTGCAGGGGAGATGAGATCCAAAGAGGGGTAGGAGAGAATGGGAATGTACCTTGGGTAAGTGGGATCTGGTGAGAGTTAGAAGCACCAGAAAACTAGAAATATTGAATGATATGTTAAAGAATTAAAAAAAAATTAAAGCAGGAAATGGGATTTCGGGCTGGCCCGACACCTTAATTAAAAATCAAAATCCATCATTATTATGGATTCCTATGGGGTCCAAATTGATATGGTGGTTTTAATATACTAGGGGATACCAATTGGGAATTGAAATAGGTGTAAAATGTTAAAACAACGAAGGGGTTATAAACAAAATAAAATTTATTATTAAATCTGGAAATGGGCTCACTGTTTGGCCCAAATTTTGAAAACCCACCATTTCCACCAAAATGAATGGGAAACCCCCCAAAACAAAGAAAGAATGGAAATTAAATAAAAAATAACTTTAAAATAAGTCATGGATGTGACATTAACCTACCTAAGGCCACACCTGGTATTATATTGTAATGAACCAACCCAGGTTTACCCAACACGTCACTCGATCTAGCTCACCACAAGGCCTCAAGCCTGCCTCCCAGAATTCCAAAGTCCTCGAACTAGTGGATATGGTCTAAAATATATAGTAGATAGACTATACCCTTTTTTTATAGTGAAATAATTGTAAAAATATAAAAAACATCCAAATGGATAAACATTAGACTATGAATCATAAAAAACTAATGCAATAATATGGTATAATAAATGGAATACAATATATGGTCATAAAAAATCAAATCTTGAAAAACATACAATAGTTGGTCACCAATTCGGACAACAATATAAACAAGACAAACTAACTGAAAATAAATACAATCTTATCTACTACCAATTTCAAGCCAGACCATATACCCAAAATCCATGATTCTCTAGCTTCACCATCCTGATACTGAGACGCCAAATTAGAGGCACTTCTCAATCAATTAGCACTATTCTTTGGCCACATATATCATTTAACCTATGCTCAAACATGAATGTAGATATAAGGTCTACATACACAGCAAGGTTCATGTACAGGGGGTGAGAAATATATATAAGTAGGCCACCCCCAATGGTGAACCAATAAATCTACAATCATAAAAAGTTCATGCACACAAGATATGCCCAGTATAGCTGAAAACTAATTGTATTATACATAAAATAAACATATGCATAAAAAGGGGTAGAAACATAAGGAAAATAGCCAAACATGGGTTCTATCCTAACACTCAAGGTAAATCTACCCCCTCTAGAGGGTTTACATCACGTGGTTTAGCCATCCATATGGAAATTGGTGTGTCCACCAGATTTAAATAAGATCTCCAAGACATCTTATAATTACCCGGTCTTAACATATATATTTATTAAATCATTTTTACAGAATACATAAAATATTCAACAAATAGACACCTAAATACCATATTATTTTAGTGCCTTTGGAAGCCTGGAAATGTAAACATAGTTACATGAGTGAGCTACATTATCTCCCACTAGATTCTCTAAGACTATCTCCCCTCTAAGACATACCATATATAAAATATATCTTCATAAACTAGGGAAGGAAACAAAATAAAGGGTGAGCTCATATACTAAGTAAGGGTAAACAAGGGAGATATGTAAGGATAAACATGATCATAACATTAGATGATCATACCATGCAGATCAAAAAAATAATAAAATTCATCATGAACTAAAGGTTATCAGTTTATAAGGAATAAATCATAAGGAAATCGAGGTCATAATCCTGGAATCATAACATATGAGTAAGACATGAAATTGTTGTATACACAAAAACATGTATTATCATTTCTTATAAATAAAGATTCATTAATAGAACCTATCGAAGCACTTCATGGGACTACACCTACTGGGCAGGATACACCACCATCCCTAGTCAAAGTCCTTTCCTTATAAGAGATCAGGGTTTCCCGTCTTCCCAGAGTGGATTGGGTTTCTCTATGTTCCCATAGTGGATTGGGTTTCCCCATCTTCCAAATGTAGATCGAGTTTCCCCATCTTCCCATATTGGAATAGGTTTACCCATTTTCCATTAGTGGATCAGGTTTCCCCATCTTCCTATAGTGGATTAGGGTTCCCTGCCTCCATAGTGGATCAAGCACCTCAACTTGAATCCCATTATTATCTCATGAGATTTAAACCACTACCCAATACATTGGTGGGAGATATATGTCACACCAATATCATAATGAAATCATATATACATGTTCCAAAAGAAAAAAAAATAGTCATATCATAACCCATGAAATGAAATAGGTGTCATAAACATGTAATCATATCGTAACCCATAGAAAATAGATAGGTTTCATAATCATTTCAACAAAATCATAACCCATGAATAGAATAGGATTTCATAAATATGTAACCCATAAAAGATAAACAAATTTCATAAACACCATTCAATAGAAACAAAAACCATTCATAGAAATAATATTAATGGGACCATTGGATCATTTTCATAGAAAGGAATGAGTAACACAAAAAAATGTAATCTTAGATGGAAAATAATTTGGAAAGATCCTTTTAAAACATTTCATAAGGAAAATATCCTTTATTGTTTAAAAAAATATATTTTTAAAACCTAAAGCCTTTTGAAAACCATTTTCTTGAAAATAAAATTTAAAACTTATTAAGTGATCTCTTAAAACCTTTTTAAAGCCCTTTTCATTGAAGACTTATAAAATAATATTGAAAACCTTTTTAAAACCTTTTTTATTAAAAAAAAATAAAAAAATATTGAAAACATTTTGAAAATTATTTTCCATGAAAATAATTTTAAAATATACAATGAAATAATGAACAATTTTAAAAATATTTTCAAACATAAAAATTTTTTGAAAAACTTTTTAGAAAACAATGTTTTAAAATAACACAGATTTCCAACCGAAGAGGAAGATAAAGTAAGTTTTTCATAAAAAATGCTTTCTCAATTATCTTAAGTTCCAAATACTCGGAAAAGGGTACAAATATTTGAATATATAATCACTAAACATAAGAGAACAAAATTCATTAGTGTTATTGAAATATTGATTATATGGTTTCATCAATGAAAACATAATAATAAACAATCTCAATAAACGATGAGATTATAGCAATAAATCGTTACCACTTTTTCAACTTTAAATCATAATAAATTGGAAATAATAAATTAAATAGAGCTTGAAATATCATGAAAACAATTAAAATCATGAAATAACATGTCAAAGTAATTATATACACCTCACAGAAAAATATAGTTGCATAAAATTGCATGTTTCTAAAATAAGGAAAATTGAAACAAAAATTACTTTACTAATTTGGTAACTTTTGAAACATAACCACAATGAAATAATTGTCACCAAATGGATATGTAAATACCAATAAATATAATTATAGGAATCATATAATACATCCATGGGTAGTAAAAACACCACACAAATGAAATGAGTGGTGAATAAGGCATGTATCTTACGAAAATAAAAAGTGAAATGAAATTCCCTTACCTTATGTATTGACTCTCATTTTACTCATTTAAACATCATGTATAATAAATAAAAATTTATTATAAATCTTCAAAATAATAGTATTATTTTATCTAATTCCATATATGTATTTATATCACCTTCTTATTACCACTTTCATGTTAAGGTTACATTTTGGGTAATATATGCTTTGTTTTTCGCATATACATTAATTTGTTAGATTTTTTTCTTTATAAATTTATCATGATTTCATTAATTCAAACCATGATATAAATATAATTTATATTTTGTATATTTTTTTATAATAATATATAGAATATATAATTTTCAAATGTAATACGCTGTTCATAGAGATGGTTGGTCGTATGTATACAAGAATCTTGTTTTTGTTTTATTGTTGTATTAATGGAAAGAAAGTAAATGAAATATATATTTATATATAATTTCATTACAGTAACATTAGTATTTCATATATATCATATAATTTCAATAAAACCATCCTTAATACATTCCATATAAAGTGTGAACCAATAGCATTGCTTTGAAGAGCTGGTAGTCCACACTTCCACAAACAAAGTTATCATATTTACAAAAAAAATAAAAATAATGAAGGTATGATTTATATAAAAATTCCATATTCATAAAAAATTAAAAAATATCACATATATAACATAAAAAAAATCCATCATAATTACCACCCATGAGAGCTGGAAAAGGAGAAACGAACCATATCATGTTGTGAGGCGGTAGTTCACCGTAAAAAAAATGGTAAGTTTGTTAACAATTATATGAAAGTGGGTATAATTAAAGGTCTAAAAATAATAATAAAAACATATAAGTATATTTATAAAAAAATTATTATATAAAAATGGAATAAGAATAATTTATGTCATATAGAAATAAAATCAAAGAAAGGTTCTTGAAGAAGAATGTCACCTCTTATTTGGGTAACTCCTTTTTATTTGCACAAAAGGGCTTCATTGGTTGGATTTATTCCCAAATGAAGGATTAAATGATTAAGGTAGGTATTTTTTGAGATTATTTAATTATATTTAGGTGATTCAAATGGATTTAGTGGTGTGAATGAGTGAGAGGGGTGAGACCTTCTTATAGTGGAAGAGGAGTGGAATTATTTTAATTGTTTTAAAAGAGAATTCCACCCACATTTTTCCTATTACAAGTTGATAAAATAATGAAAAAAATTATATCTAAGGGATTATAAAGTCAAAATATGTCCAAAAAATGGATTTTGGACAATTTTAGAGTTCTTTTTGTCTCTTAAGTGTAATTCTTAGTCCCCTGTTAGGCTAATTTTCCTCTTAATCATTATAATTATTATTAATAACTTACACTAATATTTTTATCAAAAAATAAGTTGAGATTATTTCAAATTAGATATTATTATGATTTTAAATATAAAATTTATTTTTTCAAATTCTAATCACATAAGTAGAATAAATTAATTCAAATTTAATCCCATATATGGGATGACAATGTAGGTTTTTTAGGAAAAATGTTTAAATGTTTGGTAAGTTTTTATATCTAATTTCAAAGTAAAATTTATTCCAATGACCAAAATTGGATTAATTTATGTACAATTTATCAAATTTAACTTTAAAAAAAATAAAAATATAATTTATCCATATAAATAAGTTAGATGAAAAATAATTTTTGAATAAAAATCATGTATTTTTCACTATTCATCAAAAAAATTAAACTTCACAAAAAAATAGAAAAAATTTACCATAACAAAATTTTTATGTTCTAATTTCTAGTATGAATATTAATCTAAACTATAAAATCAATAAAATTTCAAAATATTTGATTTAAAATGGGTTTGATATAAAAAGGTGGTATAATTACTTTATGGAAGAATGTATCTTTTGATTCATAAAATTAGATTTATTCTTATAGTATACTTATCAAATCTATTGGATAAGTATCAAAAATATTGATGTAAAATGTTATATATTAAAAACATTCATAAATATTTGTTTTCTAATTTACTGAGATAAAATGGTGTTTGTACATAAAAATCATTTTTCTTAGAACAATAATTTATTTATTTTTAAATAGTTCTTACTTTCATTTATAACTAAAAGGGTTAATTTCATTCACATGTTTAAATAATATTTTATTCATAACTTCCATATTAATGTATAGGTGAAAACTATAATAATATTTTAACAATATTATTAGTTGTACAATGTAGTTTGGTAAAGCTACGTCTTCTTTGTAACACATTCTATGAAACGTAGTCAGCATTGCATAAAACGCATGCCAAACATTGTGTTGCATGTAACGCAATCTAATCTAAGTGTTGTGTGCAGTGAAAGATTAGCATGGTGTTTAATGAAATTCAGTACAAACATAGTAATTTTATATAACACAATATATATTTAGAGTTGTGTGAAATGAAAAATATCAAAAATATTAAATTAATTTGAAAAAATATATTTCACAAAATCTCCGGGTGTTGCATTATACCCCCCCTTAAAAAAAATTCTTTGAAATTTTTTTGTGTTATTAAAGGATTAATACTTTTAATTTCTTTCATAGAAACCATCATTGTAAAAAAATTGAATACTAAAACATCCTCTTAAAAAGAAAAGTTGGAAACATAACTTCTACCCAAAATAACTCATAACTAGTTTTCCATATAGGAGAACATAAGTGGAAAGTTAAAAAATTGACATTAAAGGGAGATCTAACCGCCATGATTTGATGTAGAGTGATAGAGAACAAGGTCAAGAGGAAGTTAAAAATCATAAATCCATAAATATATGATGATTTAAGAGTCAATTTTATTGATTGGAAAAGAAGGTTCAAGGATAACCTTTTCGGTTTACAGATCCTTTCCCTAGAGTTGAAGAATTTTCATGACAAGATATGTTTACTTGATTCGGTACAATATAACCCTTTTTTATTCCATGATCAATTTCAACTTTTCCCATTTCTCTAAAAAGGAAGGTTAATTTTTAATTTCTGAAGCATTAATAGATCATTAGATCCATTAATATAATGCTAGGTCATTCCATCTATTTTTATTATAATAAAAGGTTAGCACAAGTTATCTAATATGCATAAATCCTCATATGGTGAGATAAAACATTAATATCTAAAACCTTACCTGATGTTTAAAATAAACCATTCCATAAATGGTTATCCTTATAACCCTTCCGAAAGATGTAATTCTAAAAAAAATAGAAATAAGTTTGCTAAATTTCCCAAAAACTGAATAGCAATGATCCCCTATATATCATAAAGTAGATCTTGGTTCTCACATACTGAACATGTGAATACCTTTATCATTTATTCCCTTGAAACATGGTAATAACCTAAATCATCACAATTACTTATAGAAAACATGCATGTTTCCTTATTACAATGTATATTGGATATATTCCTTAAATCCAAGAATGTTGTAAACTTTATCAATGATACCAAAACCACTTGTCAACAAGTCCTTAACTAGTAACAAGGTAATCAGTATCATCCAATTTACTTATTAATATCCCAAATATCTTTATCCAAACAACATTATCTTAAAATAAGGTACATATTAAGTTTTTTCATTTCTTATTCAAAATGTCACCATTCCATTAACTCACTTTTCCATTCCATCAGAAACATTCAACATAATCTTGAAAATCCTTAGAAAAAAACAAAAACTGAATAGTACATGCATATTTCACTTTTCATATAACATAATTCTTGAATCCAAATACATAAAAACTTTTATTATTCCACTTCATCCATAATATATAATAAGAATACCACATCCTATTACTTAATACCACTTTCCTTTCACATTTCATCTACAGTCTCATCATCAGCACAAATTTAACCATTACTCATACCACCTTGCTGAGTCTCTTCAGGATAATTACACTTAGGATTTTAATTTTCATAATGACCATTCAATCCAAACTTTATGTATTTAACCTTTGATTGTGTCTTAGTGAGGCCAATATTCCCATCCTTTTGATTAATTTAACCCTTTATTTTTTCCTTAAAATTACTTGTTTTGTGTCCTTATTTTACCTAGTTAAAACATATTCTTGTTCCTATAAGACATTAATTTCAGTTATTATTTCCATATTCTTGACACAAAGGAAACTTAATTTTATTTACTTTATGGTCTCCATTACTTTAAATCTCCAAAAACTCCTTTCTTCTCTTATTTAGTGAGTCTGAGTGTTAGTTAAGGTACATATTGTTAATCATGTTATGTGAAAACTAATTAGGCATGATCACAATATCAGTCACTCTAGGGATAATCTCATTTGAATTCTCATCAATATATTTTCCATAAAAATAAATGTTAATCTAGTTCCTTTTGGTTCCTTATGTTGACTAAAAATAGAAAATATATTGTTGGCATCACCTATCATAGTGTAAAATCACATAATAATGAAAAATAACTTATAGAATGTCTAAATTAGGACACCTTATTTAATATATGACTCATTTTAATGCCCCGACCCCAATTACCCAGAGTTGGTTCATTATTGCGTAACATTGGCATGATCACAAAGATCAAGTCTCGAGAGGCCGATTAGTTTAGTAGCCTTGAAACACTAGATACATTCATAAGTTTTACATTAAATTATAAATTAATACAAAACTAAAACAACATCTTGTATTTATATCCCCTTCTTATTATCCCTTCAGGTCATTTATAAAATACTTCTTCACATCCTGGAAAAATTAAAACATTGAAAGGGGTGAGCTCAGATGCTCAGTAAGGATGACAATATAGCGGAAGATTTCATAAATAAACATAAAAATTTAAGGAAATTTATAACTAAACAAAAGCCTTTTAAACATGAACTTCAGCATAATATGGAAAAATAAAATGAAATAATTCCATTTACTTATTCACATAGATATTCTACTAGTTGAATAATCACATGCAATATCAATAACCACATTCAAAATGATGGAATGCATAATTCCAGACTATCATAACCACATAGCCAAGGCCTAATGCCAAGACTACAAATAATATTTTTTCAAGGCCTCGTGCCAAGACACTAGTTTGTCTCATGAGACCTGCTGATGCATCGAGGAGCTATAGCGGGCTCCACCCGTCACTTATTAAGTCCAATGCATTCCTCATATGAATATGTTTAAACATATCATAAACCATAACATAATTGTATCACATAAAACATGCATAAAGGAAACATAAAATTTCCACATTTTAATCACAAGATATCAACACAACACATTGATATAATAAAAAACACTTTTAAAACCATTTTCAATACCAAAATAAAAGAAAATTAAAAGTTGGTATTTATTTTTCATTTAAAAAAAGTTATAGCTTGTAGAGCAAGCCGAAACTCAAATAATGGTCACAGCGGCAGAGAAGTCATTGTCGCCGCAAACTTATGGAAAAAAAACATTCCCATTTGTCGTTTAGTAAAACGCTTCATATAAAAAATATTCCTTTTGAATAAACGTAAAAGTCAAAGGGGTTTATACACCGTATAAAAGAAATTTGTGTATAAAACAAAATATTCCTCAATGAATGGAGATTGAGATGAAGTCCCTTACAAAGATAATGTTTTAAATAAAATAGATATATTATGTGTATTCACTATAATTACACATAAATAAAGTAAAAATACAAGATAGGACATAATAATATCATGACATAATTTGAAAGTAGGAGATTAACCCAAAGAACAGAAATTGGGTTAAGAAGTTCCCTTACCCCATGTCCGACTTGACTCGATTGTTCTTTAATCTCCTGAATAATAAACTAGATTTAATTAATACTTTCTTAAGAACCCTTTTCAATTTCATTATTCCTTTTATATCACTTATTACCATGTTGTGAACATTATGTAATTATTTAAGTAATAACGGTCGTTTTGTCGATCTTTGGTACTTAAGTCAAAAATAAACTTCTTATAATTACAAGTTGTTCATGTGGTAGAATATCCATTGTCTCCAGAATTATATTCATGATGTATATATCATATATATCATATATATCTAGTAGATACATGCATTTATAATATTACATAACATTTATAGGTAAGAAATGAAATGCACCGTTCATGGAGACGGTAAGCCGTACGTACGCATGAACGCTACTTTCATTTCTATTTCGTATTTAATGGAATAAAATCATAATTATATAAAGTTATATTATAATTAAATTATAATATAATATATAATATCATTTACTCCATCCTTTATACATCCCACATATGGCATTAACGATTCAAATCATTTTGAGGGGGTGGTAGTACGCACTTCCTAAAATGAAATTATCGTGTTTACCCATAATGGAAATCATAAAGGTATGCCATAAATGATAAATAAATAAGCATAAGGAAAACATAAACATAATATATATATCATATATAAATATAGTGACATCTTAATGGCCACCATTATAGGTGTTAAAAGAAGATTGAACAATCATCGTTTCGTGAGGCAGAAATTCGCCAACGACAAAAATAGTATGTTCTTTAACCATTAGACGATGGTGTGTGTAAGTATAAATAAAATAATTCTCATAAAAAAATCCTAGTATATTAAAGATAGTGGTTTTTTTACAAAATAAAGTAATAAAAAGAGTTTAAGGGGTTGGTGAAGCAAAATAAAACAAAATAACATAAGAGACGACATTGCCATAAAATCGGGAAACTCTTTTTGATTTGATCCAAACGCTTCCTTGGAAAGACTTATACCCAAAGTGAGGCTTCTAGGAGTAATAGAGGGAAGTTAATAGAGTATTTGAGCAGATGTTGGCCGATCCAAATGGCTTTAAGGTTTGAATAAGTTGGTAGTGGTGCGGGACTTTTATAAGAGGAGAAGAGGGGCACTCTTGGAAAGTAATGAAATGATACATTATTATGAAGTGATTTTCGGATTTAAAAGGTACCAAAATTATATATTTCGAGGCTAAGGTGATAAGGGTTCTAAATCTACCCATAGAATAGGTTTTTGACAAGTGTAAGTCTTATATTTTACATTATCTTTTCATTTTATGTAAATCGTTAATTAATGAGGTAATCACTACATCATCATGGTGTCATAAAATATTTACTTTATTTAATGTCTAAAAATTATAAAAAATAATCTCATGATGTTGGAAATATTTTTATCTTTCCAATGAATATTTATAGTCGAAAAGTTAACTTATATAACCCCATGTAACAATTGTTTTAGTAAAACAACACATGTTTGTGACAATTTTATTTTTACTTTAAAAAAAAGTTTTTAATGTCATTTTCTTACCCAAGTGGCTCCATGGGGTCCCCAAGTTTACCCATGGATTTTATTGGTCGGTCATGACTCATCCGATAAGGGTAGGACAAGTTTAAGGGTATTTACATATTTTTATAATATTATTTTTACCTTAAATTCCACTAATTACCTTTAATCGCGATTAATTAAACTTAAAAGTTACTATTCACCAAAACATTATTTTAATCCCATTGAACCACATTTTACTTCCTAATGATATCCATGTATGTTTAATTTTTGAAAATCAACTCACAGAAGTGGTAATGTTTCATTTAAATGAAAAATCAGTTTTTTTAACTACCCCTTAGTGGTTTCACTATTCATCAAAAATTGATGTTTTTCAGAACAATACCAAAATTTTACCCTAAGCTATAATTGATATTCCGAATTCAAAAATGATGTCTATTTTATAAAATTCCAAACATATAAGTTGAATTAATTAATTTTACAATTAATTCCCGTTGTCACAAAAAATAGCATGTTCTTAAGAAACAATATATATCAAAAGATTGACAATGGTTTATGTCCAATTTCAAAGTGAAATTAATTATAATGAACACCATTGGATAAAATGGTAAAAATATATTATAATTATACTTTAAAGCCACTCAATAGTATAATTTATTACTATAAATTATTTTTATTAAAAAAGTTTTTTTAAGTATTTTTCACTATTCATAAAAAATTGGAAGTTCTCAGAAAAAATCAAAAAATTCAACATAGGCTAATTTTGATATTCTGAATCCAAAAAATGAAGTCCATTTTGAAATATAAAATAAATACAATTTCCAAAAGTGGGTATTACTATTCATAATGGTTATTTTTATTGGTCATGGTGTGTTATAATCTCAAACTTGTGTATAATACAAGCTATTGCATTATTGAAAGAGAAGTGTATCGTGGAAGCTCAGGGTGTTACATTATCCCCTCCTACAATAAATTGCGTCCTCGAAATTTGAATTTTTTTTTTTTGAAAGGTTGAAAATAGAAAATACATTTGTGGAAAACCCACATCAGAAATAAGGTTAATAAAAATATAACTTTAAAAGAAAGAGAGAGAAGTACAATGGTCACCCGAGATAGCCCATACTAGGATTCTATGAAAATATGGATATGGAGGAAAAACAAACCATCATGGTCTGATGGAGAGTTGTAGAAAATAGGATTATGAGGAAGTTTAACTACAAGAAAATCACAAACTTGTGATTAGTTAAACGATCATTGATTCCCTAGTAGGAAAATTTAACCAACAACATTTCTATTTTAAGTTACCTTTCATAAAGTTGAGGAATTTATTTAGGATATTTATAAAGAACATGAGGAAATATACATACTTGTCAGGTAGACTTTCATTCTTTTATAAATTTTTACCACAAACCCATCTTTCACTCAAAAAGATAATAGAACTCAAAAATATTATATTTATCCTCATCGTACAAGGTTCCAAATATTAACACATACCATTTAGATTAGGAAAACTATTTTTTAATAACCAGGGACTTCCTGTAGGCTACTGGTAGGTAATAAAGGCCTATCGCACTATGGTTGTCGGTTCAATTCCTACAGCTTTTTCCGACGCGACGGGTTATCCCCCAACCTCCAGGTTGTCCTTTTCCTAAACCTATAGTATTATAATATTCCAAAAATAATCGTCAGAAATTTTTTAACCTTAAACAATACTATCCAAAGTTAAACTTAATCCATTCCAACCTTTATAGTTATCCAAAATACTTCTATCCAGACTTTCTCTAAAAGGTCTCTAAATTTCAAAATCAATTATAACATCAGATTTCCCAAACAAAGTAAAGTTTCTCTTATTGTCACATACTAAAAATATGATTACCTTCATCGTATTAAAACCTTAATGAAAACAACAAGTACTACAGTAGAATCCTTATATATATTTCACATTATTCTTATAACCATAATATAGTTCTCGAGTCCAACAACACAAATACAATAATTATTCAACTTCATCCATAGTAATAGCATAATCTTGGCCATGATCCCTTGGAATTTTCTAAGGTATGTTTCCCTGACGCTTAGGACATTCATTTGCATAATTCCACATTTCTCTACAATTGTAGCATTCAACATTGATAGCCTCTTTCTTTCCCTTGAAATCAGGATCCTCGTGACCTTTTTCTTCACATTTAAAACAAACTCCCATTCCTTTTAGGCAACTACCGGGGTGATTCTTCCCACAATTATCACATAATGGAAAATCCTTCTTTCCCTTTTTCCCTTTATCTATCTCTTGTTCCATCATTCTCTTCTTCTCTTGATTTACTTTGTTGTCATAAGACTTAGAGAATTCCTTTTCTGTCTTGATAGCACACGAGACAATATCTTCATACGATGAGAAGGATTGTGATACTAAAGATCGACGGAGAAATGGTTTTAACCCATCAAAGAAATGATCAATCTTAAATTTTGGGTTACATATATAATCTGCAGCATACCTCGCTAACCTTGTAATGTTGGCCTCATACATTGCGACATTCTCATCCTCCTTTTGTCTCAGACTCAGAAATTTCCTTTCCATATCTTCTTGATGGTCATGAGGAAATTATTTTTCTAAGAAAGTCACTTTGAACTCTCTCCATTCCATACTTGATACTTCTTCATTTTCCTTTTTATTTCGAATCAATGACCACCATTGATCAGCATCTCTAGTGAGGCGGTAAACTGCCATGATAACCTTTTCCCGTTCACTACTTCCCAAGGTAAGGAATATTTTCTCTAAAAAATTAATCCATTGCTTAGCTACTAAGGGATTTGTACCCCCGTTAAATATTGGTCGTTGTTACCTCATGAAGCGGTCTAACATTGATCCTCCACGTTGCAGATCAGGGTGCTCCATACGAGAAAGGTTATTATTCATCGCCTGAGTGAGTTGTCCCAGTATGGGGATAAACTGATTAGCACCAGTTGTATCACCATCTCCATTATAATAATATTGAGTAGGAGGGAAATCCCTACATGGAGTGCGTGCATTGATACGGTTTCCATTCCTTCCACTGGATGCCATTTCTAAACAATGGCATAAACTAGATCAGTTTATGAATAAAAATACATAATTCTATACTTGTAAAACACTTAACATAAATTGAACTATAATCATAAAAATGTTTACTTTTAGAAATTATATACTCATAAACCCTTCATAATGGTTTGTAAATAAAATGAGAATTATCATAAGCATATCCCCCGGGGGTGTCGTAACCAAGAGTGCAGCAAGGCCCGTTGTCATACACCAGTTCACGTTCGAGTCTAGCTCAAAGCGGTGTTTTCGGGTTTTACCCCTAGGTACATCTGTGCCAGAGCCTCCTCTACCTTCTCGTATCCAGACAGGGATGTATTGCTCTGTAAACTCACAAAATCTCTATAATACCAAAATTCTAGGAAGTTCTTCCAAACTAATCCTCAAATTCTATCTTTGGGCTATGTTCTCTAATCAGAGTTTATCTAAATATAGCTTCCAAGGTTAGTACTAACCTCCCTATGATACCAACTGTAACGCCCTGACCTTAGTTACCCAGAGTCGGTGCATTATTGCGCAACATTGGCATGATCACAAAGATCAAGTCTCGAAAGACCTATATGTTTAGTAGCCTTGAAACACTAGATACATTCATATGTTTTACATTACATCATAAAGTAATACAAAACTACAACAACATATTGTCTTTATATCCCCTCATATTATCCCTTCAGATCATTCATTAAATACTTCTTCACATCCTGGAAAAATTAAAACATTGAAAGGGTGAGCTCAGATGCTCCGTCAGGATAACAATATAGAGGAAGCTTTCATAAATAAACATAAACATTTAAGGCAATGTATATCTAAAAAAATCCTTTTAAACATGAACTTCAGCATAATATGGCAAAATAAAATTGAATAATGCCATTTACTTATTCACATGGATATTCTACTAGTCGAATAATGACATGCAATATCAATAACCACATTCATAATGATGGAGTGCATAATGCCAGACTATCATAACCATGTAGCCAAGGACTCGTGCAAAGACTACAAATAAGATTTTTTCAAGGTCTCATGCCAAGAAACTAGTTTGTCTCATGAGACTTGCCGATACAACGAGGAGCTATAGCGGGCTCCACCCGTCACTTATTAAGTCCAATGCATTCCTCATATTAAAAGGTTTAAACATATCATAAACCATAACATAATCGTATCACATATAACATGCATAAAGGAAACATAAAATTTCCACATTTTAATCACAAGATATCAACAAAACACATTGATATAGTAAAAAAACACTTTTAAAACCATTTTCAATACCAAAATAAAAGAAAATTAAAACTTTGTATTTATTTTTCATTTAAAAAATTTATAACTTCTAGAGGAAGCCGAAACTCAAATAATGGTCACGGCGGCGGAGAAGTCATTGTCGCCGCATACGTACGGCAAAAAAAACATTCCCATTTGTCGTTTAGTAAAACGATTCATATAAAAAAAAATTCCTTTTGAATAAACGTAAAATTCAAAGGGGTTTATACACCGTATAATAGACATTTGTGTATAAAACAAAATATTCCACAATGAATGGATATTGAGACGAAGTCCCTTACAAAGATCATTTTTTAAATAAAATAGATCTATTATGTGTATTCACTATAATTAAACATAATGAAAGTACAAATACAAGATAGGACATAATAATATCATGACATAATTTGAAAGTAGGAGATTAACCCAAAGAACATAAATTGGGTTAAGAAGTTCCCTTACCTCGTGTCTGACTTGACTCGATTGTTCTTTAATCTGCTGAATAATAAACTAGAGTTAATTAATACTTTCTTAAGGTCCGTTTTCAATTTAATTATTCCTTTAATATCACTTATTACCATGTTATGAACATTATGTAATTATTTAAGTTAATAACGGTCGTTTTGTCGATCTTTGGTACTTAAGTCAAAAATAAACTTCTTATAATTACAAGTTGTTCATGTGGTAGAATATCCATTATCTCCAGAATTATATTCATGATGTAGATATCATATATATCATATATATCCAGTAGATACATGCATTTATAATATTACATTACATTTATAGGTAAGAAATGAAATGCACCGTTCATGGAGACGGTAAGCCGTATGTACGCATGAACACTACTTTCATTTCTATTTTGTATTTAATGGAATGAAATCATAATGATATACAGTTATATTATAATTCCACTATAATATCATATATAATATCATTTAATCCATCCTTTATACATCCCACATGTGGCATTAACGATTCAAATCACTTTGAGGGGGTGGTAGTCCGCACTTCCTGAAATGAAATTGTCATGTTTACCCATAATGGAAATCATAAAGGTATGACATAAATGAGAAATATAGAAGAATAAGGAAAAAAACATAATATATATCATATATAAATATAGTGACATCTTAATGGCCACCATGAGAGGTGATAAAAGAATATTGAACAATCATCGTTTCGTGAGGCAGAAATTCGCCAACCACAGAAACAGTATGTTCTTTAACCATTAGACGATGGTGTGTGGAAGTGTAAATAAAATCCTTCTCATAAAAACATCCTAGTATATTTAATATACTTTTTTTGTTACAAAATAATGGAATAAAAAGATTTTAAGGGGTTGGAGAAACAAAATAAAACAAAATAACATAAGAGAAGACATTATATTAAAATCGGGTAACTTTTTTTGATTTGAGCCAAAGGCTTCCTTGGAATAAATTCTGCCCAAAGTGAGGCTTCTAGGAGTAAGAGAGGGAAGTTGAGACAGTATTTGGCCCGATTTTGGCCGAGCCAAATGGTTTTAAGGTGTGAATAAGGTGGTAGCGGTGGGGGCCCTTTATAAGAGGAGAAGAGGGGCACTCTTGGAATGTAATGAAATGATACATTATTATGAAGTGATTTTCGGATTTCAAAGGTCACAAAATTATATATTTCGAGGTTAAGGTGATAAGGGTTATAAATCTACCCATACAATAGGTTTTTGAAAAGTTTAAATCGTAGATTTTACATTATCTCTTCATTTTATTTAAACCGTTAATTAATGAGGTAATCACTACATCATCATGGTGTCATAAAATATTTACTTTATTTAAAGTATAAAAATTATAAAAAAATATCATGATGTAGGAAATATTTTTAGCATTCCAATTAATATTTATAGCCTAAAAGTTAAGTTATATAACCCCATGTAATAATTGTTTTAGTAAAACAACACATGTTTGTGACAATTTTATTTTTACTTTAAATAAAAGGTTTTTAATGTCATTTTCTTACCCAAGTGGCTCCATGGGGTCCCCAAGTTGACCCATGTATTTTCTTGGTCGGCCGTGACTCATCCAATAAGTGTAGGACAAGTGTAAGGGTATTTTCATATTTTTATAATATCATTTTTACATTAAATTTCACTAATTACCTTTAATCGCGATTAATTAAACTTAAAAGTTACTATTCACCAAAAAATTATTTTATTCCCATTGAACCACATTTTACTTTCTAATGACAACCATGTATGTTGGATTTTTGAAAATCAAATCATTGAAGTGGTAATGTTTCATTTAAACGAAAAATCAGTTTTTTTAACTACCACTTAGTGGTTTCACTATTCATCAAAAATTGAAGTTTTTCAGAATAATGCCAAAATTTCACCCTAAGCTATAATTTATATTCTGAATTCAAAAATGATGTATATTTTAAAAAATTCAAAACATATAAGTTTAATTAATTAATTTTATAATTAATTCCCGCTGTCACAACAAATAGCATGTTTTTAAGAAACAATATATATCAAAAGATTGACAATTGTTTATGTCCAATTTCAAAGTGAAATTAATTATAATGAACACCATTGGATAAAAGGGAAAAAATATATTCTAATTATACTTTAAAACCACGAAATAGTATAATTTATCACTATAAATTATTTTGATTAAAAAAGTTGTTTTTAAGTATTTTTCACTATTCATAAAAAATTGGAAGTTCTCAGAAAAATACCAAAAATTCAACATAGGATAATTTCTATATTCCGAATCCAAAAATGAAGTCCATTTTGAAATATAAAATATATATAATTTCTAAAGGTGGGTATTACTATTCATAATAGCTATTTTGATTGGTCGCGGTGTGTTAGAATCTCGAACTTGCGTACAATACAAGCTATTGCATTATTGAAAGAGAATTGTATCATGGAAGCTCAGGGTGTTACACTCATTAGTTTATAACTAGGTTATGAATAGCCAACTTCTATTAAAATACATCATGATGTTTCATGAATATTTTGTTAATTTCCAAAGCACATCCCCTAAGATTTTCAAACCAGGTGTACAGTAAGGTCGATTTTTGTGTACCTGGTTAAGTTCAAGTTAGTCCTGATGAACTGTGTCATAGTTTTTACATTTAGGTACATCTATTATAGTGACACATACAATTTTAGAATCCATATAAGGATTTATTTCTTAGAAATCAATCACTTTATCATTTACTAAAATTCCAGGACATTTTTCTATACTTTTACTACACCCTAACTTATCCTTTGAGAAATCCCTATATATATCCTTATAAATATTCATAGAGATATCAATAAATATTTATCATCCTATTTTAAAATTTTTGACTAAACCTTTTCTATGATACCAACTAAAATGACCCATTCTTAACATACATAAACATTACATCATTTTTGCAAAATAATTTTAAAACATTACAAAGAAATAAACGCATAGACTGTATTAGTTTAGTGCCTTTGGAAACATGGAAATGTAAAAACTGGTACATGAGTGAGCTAAATTATCTCTTACAACTTACTCCACGACTATCACCCCTCTTACACATTTCATACATAAAATATATCTTCATAACCTTGAGAAGGAAACAATGAAAGGGGTGAGCTCGAATGATCATTAGGGATAATAAAAGGAGATATATAAGCATAAAAATGATAATTTGGGTATGAGAATTTGATCATAACATTACAAGATCATACCCTAAATATAAAAAGATCATAAAAATGAATTTTGGAATAATGGTTAGTATTTCATAAGGAATGAATCATACCGAAATCAAGAGCATAATCCATGAAAGCATAACATCGGAGTAAGACATAGAATTGTGGCATACTTATTTTTTGTCAAAGTGAGTAACTCAAGAAAGGTTTAAATGAGTTACCAATGAAAACTTATATTGAAAATAATATTAAAATAAAATCCCCTTAAAAAAATAAACTATCTAGTTAATCAAAATAGAATATAGATATAAGATCTATCCTTCTAAAATATTTTTCATGGAGTGATTATGTGTTGGTAAAAATATTGTAAAAATTATCTTATCTTTTGAAATAAATTTACTTAGAAAAAAGAATATATAAACACTATTAAATATTAAATTTCAAAGTAATATTTTTTTGTATAGATAAACAATCTAGTATTAGGTAATAAAACAAAAAAATAACACAGTGGGATAAACAAGAGGTTCTCTCTCAATATGAGACTTAATATCATCCACTAGGAAATCACCTATTTCCAACCAAATTATAATAATGATCAAATAGATCCAAATCAGGGATCAGGAAAACAAAAAACAACAATAATTTGTCTAGGATAACAATCCTATTCTATAGCTATACATGGGAAGTAAAATAGTACATGCTACATAAGGACCTCTTCAAAAATCACTATGGGAAAATAGATGTGAAGAGAAAGAGAGAATTAAAATTATTGTCTAGATTATGTGTAGGAGATGGTATGTCTTTGAAAACAAACAACACACTTCTTGAAAAATAGAAAGATCAATCAAAATAATATGAATAGAATAGTGATACTCTATTTGGTATGCTCAGAATGTTCGAAGTCCTCATAACAACTTTGGTGAGGAGTTCGATCTTCGTTATTGATATATGCTGTAAAACAGTGGATCGTATTAATTTTTATGTGTACCAATTTATCTCTTTTGATATCTCAATCAATATCTATAAATAATATTATGCTTCCATGTTGTTGATCTTCAAAGAAGATGAATCAGTGAGCATATGCAGATTCATAGATTCAGTCACACAATTTTTCATATAATTTTCAAATAGTTATTGTCACCCTACACATACACAGAGAGGGATATCCCTTTTCGTAGATATAGAAGCAAAGATTGAAGGAGATCCACAATCCACAAACAGGATTTGATTATGTCATTAAAATATGATCAATTTATCCTTGAAAAAGGATTTTCATTGATCCATTCACATCAAATTCCTCAGGTAGCAATGGTAGCATGAAGCTTGTGGTGACTCAAAGTACAACATTAACTCATATTCTTACGGTGATAGGTTATGGAGGGAGCTCCTTGGTGGTGAAAATATTAATGGTAACTCCCCTATATGTAACTAGTCTAGTGGTGACTCCCCTGGTGGTAGTTCATCCTTAGCGGTGACTCCAACCTGGCGGTGAAACACCTCCATACGTAATTGAATTATCATAAAAACTATCTTTATCATATAAAATTCTATCATACAATATTTAAATAATTATTGCTAAATGAATTACGTTTTTTTATTATTAAAATAAGGATGTTCTAAACACTCCTCTCATAAAGAGGTGCCAACATTCTTCCCCTTTTTATGATCACTAATCATGGCATTTTATAAGACATATACTAAAAAAGTAGCATGGATAATCAGAGATTTATTTAGGTTAAAACAATATGATTATCATTTTAAAATATATATGAGTGATATAAACAACTATATTATAAAATAAATGTGTCACCTTAAAAAAGTAACATTAGTCAATGGAGTAATATTAAGATCTAAAAATGATAAAATAAATAAAAATTAGAAATATATAATTAAAATTTCACAGAATATGTAGATTTTCTATTTTATCCCCTTGTAAAAAATAAATTCCAAATTATGTCCCCCTTTTATATTATTAAAATGGGAATAATGTTAAAATAAAAAGGATAACGAAATGAAAATAACATTAAGATATTACATTGAATATTTAACCAAAATGTGTTGAGTACATAAATAAAATGATAAAGTGTACAAGAAAAATTTCCCTATTAAAGGCTGCATCTAATTAGATTCATTGTTAGAGGAAATTGAGGACTATCTAGGATATTTTCTTTGCCTTTGTCTGTGATTTAAGGTATTGAAGCTGTAGTTGTGACAGTTGAAACATAGGTTTTGATGGATGGGATTGTTATTGTAGGAGGTATTGTGTCACAAAAAATAATAGAGATGAGGTGATGAAGAGATTCAACTGATGATAAACTCAAAGGTTGTTATGGTGGAAGTAGAAGACCATCTGACTAAGTAATCACTATAGGTCTGTATCTAAGGGGCTTTGTGGATGTTGTTGAAAGAATATTTGTCACTAGAGATGGCATCTCTTGTAATAACTTCTATAAAATGAACATGAAGAAATTGTAGCATTATATTTATAAAATCTATAATATTATTACCCCCCTCTCCATAGAAGAAAATAATTCTCTTTTATCTTCCATAAATCTCTGAAATACTAGTGTGAGAACCTTTAGTACACTCAATTATTCTATGAAATCCCTTGTAACCAATGAAATTTTCAAGTTCTCTACTAGGAATTTTTAGTTATTAAACATATCACTCTTTTTATAAATTCTTGTCAAATAATAATTTAAAGGTTTCTTTATGGTGTCCTTGTCTTCCTAGAGTTCGATGTCATACTCTCTCATAATCTCATAGATGTACTCTCCATGATGGTGTGTTTTCCTTAATCTCTCTTCATGTGTTAATACATCACCCAAAGTTGTATTCAATTATTTCCATATAATCTATCTAATAAGATCTATATCAATAGGTATTGTGAAAGGAGCAGGGGTATTGGATGTATAGTCTGCAACAAACATGCTTTCCAACTTCTGAAAGATATAATTCAATCTCTCAGAGAAAGAGGATGTCATTCCCTTCACTAAGGCTTTCATAATTTCCACTTATTTTGAAAATATTATATTTTACACCTCTAATTACTAAATATGAAAATTAACCTTTGGTTGTAAATAAGATATAATAAGTTGATCCAAATATCGAGTGTTGTCTTTATTCAATTTGAAAAAATGAGAATGTTAATAGTTCAACGCATCCATAAAATATGAAATCAAATTTTCTATTAAGTAATTCAAATCAGAGAGAACACTCTATTGAAAAGATTATAAAATATCTTTTTTCACAACATCAGGAGGCATTACAGTTGGATCAAAAGGATGATCTCTATTTTTAGGTGTAACAATAGCATCATCCCGTTTGTCTGTTTCCATTAGAGTAAAAGGTTATAACTCACCATCTATGGTCCACTAAGGATTCTTCTCCTATGATATGAAATTCACTTGATTCAAAATCTGAATCACTATAACCAAGTCCAATTATAGAATAACTAGAAAATTTCTCCCACTCTTCAAAAGTATATAAGTCAAGTCTGATATATGGAAGAATAGGTGGTTCTGTATGAACAGGAGGAGATTCACCAGGTTAAGGTATAGTGAATATTATTTCTATGTGATCAGTAAATTCGGGAGACTTATCCCCATAACTAGTAAATTGTTTATCATCTATAATAATCGGTGGTATAACATTCATCCCAGTGTCTTTGGATTTATCCTCAGTTCTGATAGAACTTGATACTAGTAGGGATGACAGATGTAACTAAACAATTTCATGATCATGATCATCATGATCACATCTATTCTTATCAGTTCCATCAAAATGACCATCCTTATTTTCATCACCAAGATAATCATTATGTCTACTATCATGATCCTCATCATCTGCGCCATCATGATCATCTTCATCCTTATTTTCATTTCCATCTGATTTCTCATGATTTGAATCACCATATTTTTTATTAGAAGCTTTAACATCACTGTCATCCAAATTATCAAAATTGGTAATCTGGACTCTTAATGATTTAGAAGAAGATGTCATGAATTTTTTTACTCCTGATACTTCTATTTCATCATCATATTCTTTATCCAAAAGGGATTTTAGGTAGGTAGAGAACCAGGTGGACTGACATACCTAAAAGGAATAGTAGGAGGAAATTTAGGGATCTTCAAATCACTCTCCACATCAACTTAAAATTCCTATTCTTCTTCCAAAACTTTCTAAACTTTGTCACTATCATTATTATCGTCAAAATATTCAACTAACTCATTTGTCTCAAGATCAGGATTCATCGTTCCCTTAGTTCTAGTTTTATTTTTTATTGGGTTCAATTCATTATATATTTTATCATTATCTCTCACCCAAAACTTCTTCTATGGATTCTAACTCAGTTAACTCTTTTTAAAATTATCTTTGACAAACAAAAATCACAATAATTATCTTCATCTTCTTCACCTTATTTGAATAATCCCTTAGCCTCAAATATAAAAGATTTCATCTTAGGATATATCAAAGAGTTCAACCTTGAACGTTTCTTGCATATTAAATACTTAGGGATCATCATAAATATATAAATACTGGTTATTTGTCCTTGGTCCATCACTAATAGGAAGTAAACATCCCATTATCTCATAATATTTAAGTATACATTTCTAGGACACAGTACATGATGTACAAACTTGAATTATAGTTTTCACTCACCATCTAGTTCAGTATTTGTAGGTCTTCGCAGTCTACCATCACCTATTAACTATATGAGAGCTTATTCATAATTAAAAATAATACTATCACTAGGAATTATTCCTTGAAAATCCTAACATAACCCTTTTATGAGGTACACTTAAGAACTTTTCACATTCCTCTAAAGAGAAAGAAATCCCTTCTCTATTAATGAAAATTCTTATTTTATCATCTTTATCTCTGAAAAAAATCAGCATTCTGATAAAAATCATATACCCACCTTGGTAACACATATGATTATTTGTTACAAAATAGTTTATCCACCTATGATATTCTACTAATTTCAATATGAGTTCATTTCTTGAAGGAATCCATTGTAGATCTATCTTCTTTTCCACTTCTATAACCTATTTCCTCATATGAAGGTTTCATGAAACAACAACTAAAATTCTTGCAGATCCTTTTTGTTTCATGGATTTCCTCACCTATTCTCAATTAGATTATTTTTATCACTTCACAAGGGCCATAATGATCAGGTGAAGGTTTATGTGGAATCAGATATAAAGGAAAGACGATCGATCCAACAGGAAGGGAAGGATTCTAGAGTTAAAAGGATTTAGGGTTAAGTGAATTGATTTGATTTATGGCATAAATCATATCATTTATGGATTATAAATAAAAAATATAAAATATAAAACAATAAAAAATTAATCAGGAAAATAACGGAAAGGGTAAAAAATGAATGGTGACTCATCAAGGGTGACTTATCTATGGTGACTTGTCCATGGTGACCCATCAATGGAAACCCATAAAAAGTGACTCATTAATTGTGACTCATAAACAGTGACTCATCAATGGTGAATCGTCAATGGTGACTCATCAACGGTGATTCATAAATAGTGATTCATCAATGGTGACTCGTTAATGGTGAATCATCAATGGTGATTTCCCAACAGTGACTTTTCATCTACAAAATATCATTCCTAATTCATTTTTTATGTATTTTAATATTTAATAATTCAAAGGCTTTGTGAAGATATCAGTATATTGATGTTTAGTTCCAATAAATTTAATTTTATATCATCTTTTTTACAATGGCCTCTCAAAAATTGATGTCTTACATCTAAGTGTGTTTTTCTAGAGTGAGATACTGGGAATTTAGAAATTTTTATTGCACTTGTGTTATCAAAATTTATAGGCACATTTCTAAATTGGTATCGAAAGTCTTGTAAAGTATGTTACATACACAGAATTTATGCACAAAAACATCATGCAGCTATGTATCCAGCTTCAGTAGTTGATAGTGCAATAGAGTTTTGTTTCTTACAACACCATGAAACTAGAAATTTTCCTCAAAGATGACATGTTCATGATGGAATTTTTTATCTAATTACAACCACCAAAATCAGTATCTGAATAAATTAAAAAATCAAATGTTTTTCCTCTTGGATAGAACAATTATAAATCGGTTGTATATTTGAGGTAGTTCAAAATTCTGTTAATAGATAATAAGTGTGACTCTTTAGAATTTTCTTGAAATCGAGCACAAATACACAAATGGAAGAAAATATTAGGTCAACTAGCATTCAAATACTGAAGAATTCCAATCATACCTCTATACCATTTTTTAGCTACTTACATCCCAGTTTCATCAACATCTAGTTTACAGGTGGTACTCATTAGAGTATCACGAATTTTAGTGTTATCTATCCCAATAAATTTTGAAATATATTTAGCATATTTACTTTGATTTAATATAATATGTAATATTTTTTTAAAGATCTAAAAACCAAGAAAGCATTTGAGTTCACCCATTGAACTCATTTAAAATTAATTTTGCATTAGTTTTGAAAAATCAGTAACTAAGTAATATTTAGTAGATCCAAAAATAATATCATCCCCTTATATTTTTTCAATTAAAACTTATTTTGAAATTCATTTTATAAAAAGATTTGGATCCGCTATAACTTTTGAAAAAAAATTAAATAATAAAAAAGGTAAGCTTATCAAACCAAACTCTTAGATCTAGTTTTAAACCATATAATGATTTTTTTTAATTTAAAAACATGATTTTAAAAATGTGGATTTTGAAATCCATTGTGTTTTTCAATAAAAACATCATCAATTATAAACCCATTTAATAATTCCCTTTTAACATCCATTTCATGCAGTTTTAAATCCAAATGTACTACATAGGAAAGCAGTATCCTAATGGCTTCAAGTATGGATATAGGTGCAAAGGATTATTCATAATCAATACCTTATTATTGATTATACCCTTGTGTAACTAATCTAGCTTTTTTTTATACTATAGTGTTTGACTCATCAACCTTGTTTCTAAACCCACACTTAGTTTCAATAGTTAAGATATGTTTTTATCTATCAATAAGTTCCCAAAAATTATTACTCTCAAATTTATTAAGTTCCTCTTGCATAGCTATTACCCATAATTCATCATTGATAGAATCAATTCTGTTTTTCAGATCAAGTTGTGACAAGAAATCATGGTGTTTAATTTGATTCCTAGGAGAATATATAGTTTTTGTACCTCTATCTAGGTTTCATATTACTGTACCTATAGGGTGGTTTCTATGAGTTCTAATAACTCTTCGAAAAGAGGGGTGAGCAGTCTCAATATGTTCTTCAGGTTTGGGTTCTAGCAGTTCACTAGATAAACATTATGCTTAATTAATAGAACATTCCAATGGTTTAGAATTAATGTTCATATTTTACAGATCATCGTCAAGATTCTCTATGATAGTATTAGGTTCAATAGAATTGGTTTCATCAAATTTAATTTGAATAGACTCTTCTATTTTTTTAGTTCTTTTATTAAAAACTCTATAAGCTTTACTAGAAATTTAATATCCAAGAAATATTCCTTCATCACTCTTGGATTAAAAAAATTCAAGATTATTCTTTGTAATTAGAATTTAGACTTTTCAACCAAAAACTATAATGTAATAAAGATTTGGCTTTCTTTTATTCCATAAATCATAAGGTTTTATTTTTAAGAGAGGTATAATTAATATCATATTTATTATAAAATAGGTTGTATTATTTGCCTCTTCCCAAAATTAGACAGGTAATTCATATTCATGTATCATAGTCTTGGCTATCTCTTAAAGATTTCTATTTTTTCTTTCTAAAACACCATTTTGTTGTGATGTCCTATGTGTAGAAAAATATAACCATTTTGAGAACAAAATGATTAAAAGTCTTGATTTTCAAATTCATGGCCATGATCACTTCTTATAGTCTTAATCCTAAGCCCACTTAGATTTTTAACATTTGTGCAAATTTAATAAAGTGAGAACTAGATTCACTTTTTCGAGCTAAAAATAATACCAAAGTTTGTCTAGAAAAGTCATCTACAAGAACATAAACATAAATCTTTCCATTTAAACTAGAAACTCTAGAAGGTCCATATTTTTTCATATGATAAAATTCTAGACGCTGAGAGGTTGAAAATTCTATCTTATATTTAAAGGAAATGTTATGGGGATTCCCTTTTTGACAGGGTTTACAAACTCTATCATTTGAGTATTAAATATTTGTTAGATATTTAACTAATCTTTTTCTATTTTACTTTATAAATGAATGAATATTTAAATGGCCTACTATCCTACTCCAAATAGAATATTCTTTGTGAAATTAACTTAAGAAATAAATATTATTAGAATACAAATATTTTAAATTAATAGAATAAATATTATAATTTATTAAATAATTAAAAATTAAAACGTTTTTATCATCAAAAATAGGACAGATATTGTTTTTAAATTTTACATAAAAAACATCAACACCTAATAGAGAAATTATAAGAATATTATATTTTAAAACATCTATATATAAGACTTTATAAATGATTAAAGAATTAGAATTACCAATTTGGCTAAGGTCAATGATATCCCCTTCAGCATTTTCACCAAAAGTGACATAACCACCATCAACATTGATCAGATTTTTGAAATTTTAATACTCACCAATCATATATCTGGAACACAAAATATTGAGACTCCATAGGATTTTTTTTGAGGTTTTCAAACAGGTTTCTTACAAAACAAAGTTTATACAAAAAATGATTTTGGTACCCAAATATGTTTTGGTCTAGTTATGTTAGAAATAAGAGATTTTGGTACCCATAATTTCCTAAAGGGTTTTCTATAAATATATTGTATTTTTATATAAATAAGTACATTATTAGGTCTAGTTGAGTAATTAGTGGTATTATATGAATTTTCATAACTCCTACTAGACATAAATCTAGTTTTTACAATTTTTCTCTACCCAGGTTCATAACCTATTCCAGTTTTATTCTTGGGAGTTGTTTGTTTTCCAAGAATCTATATTAGAGTTTTATTTACATTTTTAAACATTTCTAAATCCATTTTTAATGGTTCATTATATATTTTTAGTTCATTTTTCTCTTTCAACAATTTATCATTTTCTTTTGTTCAACAGTAAGGTAAGTTTTAATATTTATTGTTAAAGCATACTATTTTTTAAGTGAATTATATTTATCTTTAAATTTGTGAAAGGTATCTTCCAATATGTTACAATATTAATACATATTGTCATTGGTAATTCTTTCTTTATTACATTAATTTTCATAGTAGTTTTTAATTTTAATAAGAGTAGTATGAATAATATTTTGTATTGCTTATGTGCTTTCTACAAATCACATATTTTCCCTATCAAACATATCATCTTTATTATTTTCTAAGTCAATGAAGATACCTTAGGAGGTACTCCATGTTTCTTTTATAGATTTCTTGAATATTTTGTCCTTATCCTCATATTTATTTTTATATTTAAATTTTTGATAGTTATATTTAATGTGTCTTTTCCTCTTACAATCATAGAAATTTATTTAATTTTGAATTTCATCCATTTTCCAAATTCTCTTGTTGTCGTAATTTCTTATGAAATATTATTTTCTAATGAACTTATTTTTCCTATAGAATTTCTTAAAACTTCTAGCCATGTGATCCATATTTTCATCATTGTCATGGGGATATTCTTATTTATAAGTATTTTCATTTTGTACCTTTTCTCTTTTTTTGGAGGAAGTAGTCATGGAGGTTGTTGATTTTATTTTTGGTTCCTCTTCATCGAAATTATTGTTAAGTTTAATCTCTTGTTTATACATCATCAAATTTCCTATAAATTCCTTGATATGCAGTTTACTTGCATCAAATGATTCTCTAATTAACACAAATGTTCTTCACCATCTTTCTGGTAAGCATCTAAGCAGTCTCATCACTTGATCTTTGTCTATCACTTTTTTTCTAAGTGATTTCATGGTATTCACTATTTCATTGAACCTATGATACATATCATAAATAGGTTTATCATATTTAATTTTAAAAGTATCATAATTGGTTGTATATTTATTTATTCTCAATTTAGAAACATTTTATTTCTTTTCATGAGATATAGATAAGGTATCTCATATTTCAAAATCATATTTCCAAGTAGAAATTATATTAAATTCATCATCACCCACAGAACAAAATAAAGAATTCATAGATTTAAAATTATTAGAGTATGTAGTTTTTATTTCCTCACACCAAGAAACTATAATTGTTTTTGGTATTTCATAATGATATTTTATTGTGGTCCAAATGTCAAAACACATACTTAATAAATGCATTTTTGATTTCATTTTCCATTGAAAATAATTTGTACCATTAAAATAAGGTGTTCTATTGGTAGTAGATCCTTATTGTCTATTATTCATAAAGATCTAAATTTTATAATTGATAGAAATTTTAAATCATTATAATATAACTAAAATCACAGTTAGAAATAATTAAAAACCGAAGATACCAAATGTTGGTCAGAGTATGTAACTAAAGAGGGGGTTAATTGAGTTCCCAATAAAAAATTCATTAAAAAATAAAAATTAAATCCCATTAATAAAATAAACTATCCAGTTAATCAAAATAGCATATCGATATAAGAACTTTCCTTTTAAAATATTTATCAAATAGTCATTATGTCTCAATTAAAATAACATTAAACATATCTTATATTTTCAAATAAATTTAATTAGAAAAAAACATATATAAACACTAGTTAAGATTAAATTTTAAATAGTTTTGTTTATAGGTTAAACAAATCTAGGATTTGGTAATAAAACAAAACAAAATAACATAGCAGAATAAACAAGAGGTTCAGTATCAAGATGAGACTTAATCCTCTCCACTTGTAAATCTTTTGCTTCTAAGAAAATTATAATAATAAGAAAACATATCCACTACCTAAATTAGGTAAAAAAAATAACAGAAACAATCTATCTAGGATAAAAATTCATCTTCCACAGTTATACATGGGAAGAAAAATAGTACAAGCCACACAAAGACCAATTCCAAAAACATAGTGGGAATACATATGTAAAGATAAATAGAGAATAAAAAATATTCTATAGATTAGGTGTATGAGAAAATATGTGTTTGAAAAATAAATTAGCAACACACTAATAAAAAAATAGAATAATAAATCAAAAGAATATGAATAGAATAGTGTTTCTCAGTCTGGCTTTCTTAGAGTGTTTGAATTCCCCAGATAATATTTGGTGATTAATTCAAGCTTCATTCTTGAAAGTTATATAAAATAGAGGATCGTATGATTTTTCAGGTATTATGTTTTATCTTTTTGATATGTCAATCAATCTCTATAAAAGATATTGTGCTTCTGTGTTATTGATCTTCACGGTAGATGAATCAGTGATCTTGTACATATTCGAAGATTTAATTTCATAATTTTCCATATAATATTAAAATAGTTATCATCGTACCACACACACTAGGAGAGAGATGACTCTTCACATAGATATAGCAGCAATGGTTTAAGGAGATCCACAATCCGTGAATAATATTTGACTATGTCATTAAGACTAGGTCAATTTATCCTTGAATGGATATGGTTGTTGATCTATTCACATAAAATTCTTCTAATATCAATGGTAGAATGAAGCTGGTGGTGACTTGGCATCTGACGGTATCTCATACTGATGGTACCTCAGTCAAGAGCTAACTCAGATTCTAATGGTGACTCAAAGTCTAAAGATGATAGGTTTCGGTATTAACTATTTGGTGGTGAAAAGCCTGATGATAATTCAACTATCAGTTTCTAGTCAGGCGGTTACTCTACTAGTGGTGTCTCATTCTTAGCAGTGACACCTTCCTGGTGGTGACTCACCTCAATACTTAACCAAATAATCATAAAAACTATCTTTATCATATAAAATTCTATTATACAACATGTACAGAAATAGTACTAAAAGAATCATGCTTTATGATTATTAAAAGAGAAACTGCTAAACACTCTCCTCATAGGGAGTTTCCAACACACATAAACATGTAATATCATTCCCTGTAGGTCAAGATGAATTGGTGGAATTTATCAGGGCACTTCTTGGGGAATAAAACTACTAGTTGGGGCACACCACCATCCCCAATCACAGTCCTTTCCTTATAAGGGATCAGGTTTTCCCATCATCCCATAGTGGATCGGGTTTCCCCATCTTCCCATAGTGGGTCATGTTTCTCAATCTCCCCATAGTGGATTGGGTTTCACCATCCTCCCATAGTGGATCAGGTTTCCCAATCTTCCCATCACTGATCAGTTTTCCTTTTCTTCCTATAGTGGATTGGGTTTCCCCATCTTCCATAGTAGATCAAGCCTATAGACTTGAATCCCATCATTATCTCCTGAGATATAAATATTTACCCAATGTATTGGACGGAGATATAGGTCCCACCTATATCATAATGAAATCATACAATCGTGTTCCACAAGATCAAAAATAGCCATATCAAAACCCATGAATTGAAATGGTTTTCATAAACATGTAATCATATCTTAACCTGTGGAAATGATATAGATTTCATAATAATTTCATCAAAAGTATAACCCATGAAAAGAAGCATGTTTCATAATAATATGAACCTTAAAAGATAAATGAGTTTCATAGACATAATTCCATAAAAATATAATCCATTTAGAGAAAAAAAAATATGAATAAAACCTTTAGATCATTTTCTCATAAAGACATGAGTAACACCAACAGATGTCATCTTAGATTAAAAATAATTTGGAAAGATCCTTTAAAAACATTTCTTGAGAAAATATAATTTCTTATTTGAAAAATTACTTTTATATCATAAATACATTTGAAAACCATTTTCTTGAAGATAAACTTGAAAACATATAAATTAATCTTTGATAACATTTTTAAATCCTTTTTATTTGAAAATTTATAAAACTATATTTAAAACCTTTTGAAAACCTTTTTTATTTAAAATCTTATAAATGAAAATTGAAAACCTTTTGAAAATTAATTTCCTTGAAAACTTATAAAAGAAGCTTGAAAACATTTTGAAAACCATTTTCCTTGAAAATAAATTGAAAAATTATAAATAAAACATGAAAAAAATAAAACAATTTTTAAAAATAAAATATTTTTGAAAACATTTTTTAGAAAACATGGTTTCGAAAGAACATGGTTATTCGACCGAAGAAGGAGATGAAGTTATATTTTCTTAAAATCACATTCTTAATTATATTAAGTACTAAAGAGTGTAAAAATGATACTAATACTTAATTATATAATTAATAAACATAAGAGAGTAAAATTAATTATTTTTCCTGAAATATGGATCATAAGGTTTCATCAATGTAAGAATAATCATAAACAATCTTGATAAATGATGAGATTGTGGTAATAAACTATTATCACTTTGATAGCATTGAATCATAATATGAGGGAAATAATAAAATTTAAAAGTAATTAAAATATCATGAAAATAATTATACTCATAATATAACATGCCCAAATTATTATATTCACCTCGTAGATAAATATTGATGTGTAACATGGCATATGTCTCAAGGAAGGAAAATTGAGACAGAATTACATTAACAATTTGGTAAATCTCGAAACATAACCCCCATAAAAAAATATCATCAAATTTATATTTAAATACCCATAAATTTAATTATAATAATAATATAATACATCCATGGGTAGTATACACACCACATAAATTAAATGAGTGCTGAATAAAGCATGTATCTCACGGAAATAAAAAATGAGATAAAATTTTCTTACCTTATGTATTGAATCAAATTATACTCATTAAAATATCATTTATAATAAATATAAGTTTTTTATAAATATAAAAAATAAACATATTATTATATCTGATACCATAAATGTCTTTATATCACCCACTTATTACCACATCTATGTTAAGGTTATGTTTCCGGTAATATCTTCTTTTTTCCTTGTTCCATAATTTGTTTCATTTTTTCTCATTATACTTATATAATGAATTCCAAAATGTAAACCATGATATAAATATCATTTATATTCATTATATTTGTTTTATAATAATCTTTATTATATAGAAGTATGGAATAAAATACACCGTTCATTGAGATGGTGGGTCATACCTGCACATGAACATTGTTTCTGTTTTATTATCGTATTGAAATAAAGTTAATAAATGAAATATATGTATATATAATATCATTAAAGTATCATTATTTAGTCATGTATATTATATAATTTCACTAAAATCAACTTTAATACATTCCATGTAAAGTGTGAACGAATCACGTCGCTTTGAGGAGGTGGTAGTCTATACTTCCACAAACAAAGTTATTATATTTACACAAAAAGGAAAGCATAAAGGTATATTTTATATAATAATTAAATAAAAATAAATACGTCATAAAATTAATATATATAATATAAAAATATATTTTCTATCATAACTCCCTCCCATGAGAGGTGGTAAAGGAAAAACAAACTACATAGTTTTATGAGGTGGTAGTTCGCCATACACAAAAATGGTAAATCTGTTATCAATTATATGGAAATGTGTGTAATTGAATGTTGAAACCTCACAATAAAACATATAAATATATTTAGGATACTGTTTTTATTATATAATTATATAATAAGAATAATTTAGTTGGTATAGAACAAAAATAAAATAAAGGTACTTGAGGTAGGATATAACCTCTTCTTTGGGTAACTCCTTTTTATTTGAAAAAAATGGCTTCCATGGTTTTATTTATTCCCAAAGGGAGGATTAAAGGACGAAGTTAGGGATTTAAGGAGATTATTTGAGTAGATTTTGGGTTATATATATGGCTTTATATGTGTGAATAAATGGGAGGGTTAAGTACATTTTTATAGTAGAGGAGGAGTTCCATTCTTGTAAATTTTTGAAAAGATAATTCCATCCACCTTTTTCCTATTAAAAGTGGATCCAATATTATAAAAAATATATATATAAGGTAGTATAGGGTCAAAATATGGAAAACCAGTGTATTTTTTATGTTTTTCTAGGTCATTTTGGCCCTTAAGTGTAAGGTTTAATCCCTTGTTAAGCTAATCTTCCTCCGAATTGTTGTAATTAATTTTAAGTACTTTCACTAACCTTATTGTAAAAAACTAAGTTTACATTATATGAAATTATATATTATTATGATTGAAAATATGGAATCCATTTTTTAAAATTCATATCACATAAGTGTCATAAATTAATTCAAATTTAATCTGGGAGACAGGAAGACAAAGCGAGTTTTTAGAGTAAAAATATTCAAAAGTTTGGTATGTTTTTATATCTTATTTCAATGTTAAATTGATTAAAATGAAATAAATTAGATTAATTGATTTGAAATTTATTTAATTAAACTTTAAAACCAATTAAAAATATAATTTACCCTTATAAATAAATTAGATGAAAAGGCGGTTTTGAATTAAAATCCAATATTTTTCACTATTCATCAAAAAAATGAAACTTCACAAAAAATACCAAAAAATCACCCTTAGATAATTTTTATGTTATGAATTCAAATATGAAGTTTATTTTCAGATAAAAAATCAATAAAATTTCCAAAATTTAATTTAAAATGGGTTCTCTATTAAAAGGTGTTAAAATTACTTTTTAGAAGAATATATCATTTTATTCATAAAATTGGATTTATTATTATATTATACCTATATAATGTATTGGATAAATATCAAAAAATATTTATTTAATATAATATATTTTAAAATAATTAATAAATAGTATTTTTTTTTTAAAACAACAAAATTGTGTTTTATATAGAAAAGTAGTTTTCTTCAAAAAGGAATTTCTTTATTTTCAAGTAGTTATTACTTTCATTTTTATATAAAAGGGTTCATTTTATTCACATGTTTAAATAATATTATTTTCATAACTTCTATCCTAATGGATAAGTTACAACTATAATAATATTTTAACAATAATATTAATATTATGATTTAGTTTGGTAAAAATAAGTCTTGCATGTAATGCATGCTATCGAAGGAACTCGACATTGAATGTAACACAAGACAAACATTGTGTTGTGTATACCACAAGATAATATAAGTGTTGCATGTAATGTGATGTTAACTTGGTTTTTTTTGTATAATTCAATACAAATATAGTGATTTAATATCACAAAAGCTATATTTAGTGTTTCGTGAAATGAAAAAAAATCAGAAAGATTAAATTAATTCAAAAAAAATCAAAAAATATCAAGGTGTTACACATATAAACACAATAGGATTGAATTTTATACCCTAGGGTGTAACTTAAAGCATCCAAATGAATAAGTACATCTAACGGGCTTTGGGACTCCAATATTAAGATCTGAATAGGTGATAAGAACATCTAGGGTGACACAACTAGAGAACTTGTCATCCCCAAAGGTCCTGTAAAAAGAATTGTGAACCAATTATGGACCAAAATATCTAGGATCCATAAAAATACAATGAGAAAAAACTAAATCCATGGTCCATGGGATCACTATTTCATCAACATCACATAAAAACCACTATGTGAGTCCCTCTGAACCTCATGATCCAAAATCCACAGTAGTCAGCACTAACACTCAACTGGATGAGGGTTTTACTCTTCCAAATAATCCATCGTCTCCCTAATACCATCTAACCCTGTCCTTCTAATAGAGGAGAGAACTAGAAAAAACTCAATTCTAATTCTTGATTCAAGATATCCCAAGGGTATCCTCCTCAAACCACAGTCCTGAGTGGAAACTGCCTCAAACACCACAACCAAAGGCCAGCCAAACATGGGATTATCCAACCTCAAGCCCACTATCCAGACAGCTAAAATGGAAGCGCCAATCAACTCTAAAACAACAAATCATCATTCCTATAATGAAAAACTAAATCTTAGTATCAAAAAAGTAACCACAATAGGCTCTCAACAACCCACCTCACGGACAAAACCAAAACTCTATGCTACCATAGTCTCCAAGGATATAGCATAAATAAATGCCCAACTAGGGACTCCCCTACTATACCCAAGCTCTTGGGCCATGCCTAAAAAAGACAACCTCAACTAGGCTAAAGGATAAAGAAATAACCAAACACCCAACAAGGGGTTCCTTTAGCTCATCCAAGAGCACAGCACAAGCCTAGTTTAGAATCATTCTAAACAACCCTTAGAAGCCTCCAACTGATCCTTGATCATAAATGCACCTCATAGGGCAACCAAAAGAACAAGCCTGCTAATAACAGAATTAAAAAAGGTCCTTATGACCACATAAAAGTAGTAAATCCTTAACCAGGGATCTTCAATACAATCAAACCTCAAGGTAAATCCCACACGAGAAAAAAATTAGTTGGCCTTCTTGGAAAACTACCCATCCATGTGTACTAACTCACCCACAAGGGAATCCAGATAACATCATGTCACTCAAGAAACCTCAACTGTATACTATGGAAACTAATTATCCCTCAATAATTAACCATCCCACTAGAGAATCATCAAGAGTATCTCGGACTCATCTCATTATCATAGTGGCACCTGGTCGTCACTTCCATCCAAATGTGTCAACCCATCCTAAAGGCTCCAATAACTCTAGTCTCCAAACCTAAGAACTAATCATGAACAACTCTAACCTCAAGTAGCCGGTCTTGACATATATTAACAAACCAAGATCGATTTATAGATACTCCCCAATCCCACCTTATGGGATCCATTAGAAAGAACCTCGAATAACACTGGCTGGAATCCACAAGATAGACTAGCTAATACAATCACAGCCCTTACCCAAACCTCGCATCTAATAACCCAAACCCTAGGAGGATTCTAGAACCAAAAAATCTAATAAATAATCTTTCAAACACTCACTCCATACAAAAAACCATCCATATAGTCCTTAAACTAGAAATTGATTCCATCATCACAATCTATGTAGAAAAATACTCAAAATGAACAACTCACAAGTCTAATTCTGAAAATAGGTTGAAAATTCAAAGAAGAAAAAATGATTAGGGAAGGGAAAGTACACGACATGCACTTCAGGTACATGGTATATACCCATAGAGGTACTCCTTGTCTATGTGACTTAGTCCACTATGTGTGTAAATTCCCAAAGTAAACATTGTGTAGACCATGTACACAACATGTACCCCAACATGGGTACCTTCTCGTCTACCTTAGCCCTACTTGGTATGTAACATGCCCGAGTACATAGGTTGTACCGCCAATACAAATTGTGTAACCCCATAAGGGTACCTACCCATATACCTATCTTTGTACCTCACCTGGGTGTGTACAGCTGCACAACATGCACTCTATATGGGCACTGGTCGTGTACGCTACATTGCCAAGTACACCAACACTCGGTGTCTCGATGAGTACTTGGTCACACCACAAAAGCCCAGTACAAGGTGTGTACCCCCATTACATGGTGTGCAGTTCCCAAAACCACATATTCCCCAAATAGGAAGTCCAAATTACATGTTTTATCTTAACAAAATGTCGTTTACACAGGAATCCCTGAACGAGAAAGCCACCTACCGGCCTGAGACACTCTATTTCTCCATAAAATTACCATATTTCCCCAAAAGGTGTCCCAAACAACCCAAAATAGCATTTAAAATTTAAAAAACACTGGAAATGTTGATATTTGTGGAAAAATACATGAAATATTCCAACCTCCTTGTGGAAACCACTAACACTTTAGTCCAATTCCTGATACAAAACTATCGCATGATGATCCAATGTGACCTGAGCTCCACGTCAGTGCCTCCTTTTATTCTTATTCCTCTCTTCTCTCCCTCTCCCACTCTCAGCTGAGCAACACCTATACGGGATGAAATGGGTATGTTACAATGCAAAGTAATATAGGAAATAGAAAAAGATAAAATAAAAACTAAAAAAATAAAAATAAAAGGGCCCAGCCCCAGCCACGATGCCCAACGCATGGTTATATCTCACCTAGAAAAAACCCCTCATACTAGACTAATCCAAGAAGATAGAATATCAATCTGATGCTACATTTAGAATACATGAAAAAAACAATCACAAATAAATTAATATTTAATTAGTTAAATATTAAATATTTAGTTAAATTCGAATGGCTTGTATTTTTCCCAAACTTCATCCCTGGTGTAAAACCCTATTCTATGACCAAAAAAATTGGAAGAAAAACTATCTGAGATCATATCATAGAGTAAATTACAATTTTTTCCTTAAACACACCCAGAATAAAAAGGTCTATATTTCCCCTAATTTTTGCAACACATGGCAATGTGGGTCATCACAATATCATGACCACAAATGATTATCACCACTAATAATCCTTATTAGAAAACTAGAATTATTCCTCTCCTCCCAAGAACTAGTGCAACCGATGTTATATCTACCATCAAATGACTAGCCTTACAGAATTTACACACTCTCTCAAAATAAGATATGTCCAACCACAACTGATCTAATTCTCCCCACCACATGAGTACCCTTATCATTTCCCTTCTTCCCAAACATAAAACCACACAACTCAAGCTACGTACATAAAAAGCACAATGTATAGACATGGATAAACCACTAATACCTAATAACCAGCACAAATGAAAATAGTTTGTTCTCATAACACTTGGAACAATAACCTCTACACTCAAAAAAACACTTAAAATGATCTTTGCGACCGTAAACATCTTATGGTGAACTATCCATCACAATTATTTCCTTAACCTTATCTTGAAAAAGAACCAAGACTCATGCTAACACAATCCAAGCCCTAAAAAATAATCTAACATGCCTAACACTGCTAATCATGCTCTTCATGCAAGTCGGTTCCAAAATACCTAAGCACCCTTGCCACTCCTTTTCAACATCAAGGAATATACCTCATTCCATGATCAACCACACAACCACCATTCACTGGGGTAATAAACCCAATAGAAAATCATCTAACTAAACATCCATTATGTTGCCCAAGGTGCAACCAAAAATGAGAAGGATCATGGGTCTAACCAAAAGTTGCACTCTCATTCCAGCCACAAGAAAAGGAGCACTCCTGGTGCTCCACTTCTTAAAAAATAGCCATAATCATGACTAAACACACCATTGTGATGATAGAGTTTAATAGCCCCACCATGGAAGAAAAACTACCCCCACCCATTTCATTGATGATAGCAGGCACATGGGCCCCACCATAAGACCTAGTAAGCAACATATGGAAAGAATAGCTCCATACCAAGGAACACAAACTTGGAGCTTCTGGGTTACCACCACATTAAAAAAAATACCAATCAAAAGATACCTCAAGAATACTTTCCCTCATTGAACTACCAATAGGTCACTCATATCCCACTACAAACCCATAAGGGTTTCTTTGCATCCCTCAATTAAGGGATTGAATATCCAACACCAGTAAACCACTCGCTACAAAATCCAAATAATTGTTCAATATAAGAAGATATATAGTAAAGCATCATAGTTAGGTATATCTCATGTGAATCCTATTTTCCTAGAATGAAGCGGTAACATTTCCCTCTTACCCATGTTCCAATATCCAAAAACTAGAATAAACCAAAAATCCACAAATCAAATTGAAACAAAAAACTGTAAAAACAAATACCAAGAATAGTAGTCCCATTCCCTAGAAACTTGGAATTATTATAGGAAATGTTTTTCATGACACGCGAGTCTAATATCCATCACAATTTCTAACACAGTCCAAGATCACCTTTATACCAACTCCCCAAATCATAAAACCAAAATACTCTAATAACATTTTATAATGAACCATCCCGGGTAAACCTGACAGGTTTCTTGATCTGGATTTCCATAAGGCCTCAAGAGTGCCTCCCCAAATTCCAAAAAATATCAACCAGTGGTGAGGGTCGAAAAGATATGTTGGGTATATTATACCCTATGGTCAGAGTGAAATAACAATATAAATAACCAAAACATCTGCATTGATAAACATTAGAGTAAAAATAATAATCAAAATAAAGAAACAAAATGTTATAATAAATATAATTAAGCATACAATCATACATACTCGAAGGAAGTAAAAGATAAAACATATAGTCACCCACTAGGATGACAACATATACAAAATAAACTAATTGAAAATAAATACAATTGGCTCTACTCACAACACTGTTCAAAACCATATACCATGTCTTCATGACACTCGATATACACCAACCCAATCTTGAGACCCTATAAAAAAACATCTGCTGGATCAAGAAACATTGAGCCTAAGACACATACATTGTGAAACCTGTGTTCCAACCCAAAAGAAGACATGAATTCTACATACACACCAAGGTGCATGTATAGGGGGTTAGAAATAAATCTCACTAAGCCATCCCCAATAGTAAACCTATAAATCTACTATCATAACAAGTTCATAAACATATCATATTCTGATAAAAGAAAAAACTAACAGCAATTGGCATAAAATAAACAACTATACAAAAGGGGGCAATAAACACCATGAAAACACCCAACTGTGGGTACTATCCTGACACATGAGGTAAATCTAAACCCACTTTATCCCCTCTAATAGGATTTATAGCATGTGGATCACCCAACCACATGAAAACTGGAATATTCATTATATGTAAACAGGATATCCAAGACATCTAAACATAATAGATATGAAAGTAGGACCCTAGGTAATAACTATAGGCATCCACATGAACAATAATATCTACTGAGCTCTAGGACTCTAATAACATAGTCTAAACTACTAATAGGGATATATAGGTTGACATAAATAGAGAACCTATTAGCCCCAAAGGTCCTATATAATTAATCAAGAATCATATATAGACCCAAAAATGTTGGATCCATAAAAAACCCTTGAGAACGTACAATATCCAAGGGCCCTATGATAACTACAAAATCTATAGAATATAAAAACCTACAATGTGAGTTCCTTAGAACCTCATGATCTCAATTCTATACTAGTTAGGTCTAATAAACAACTATATGGGGGTTTCACTCATCCAAATTGTCCATTATCTCCCTAATCCCATAAAACTAGATCAATCCAATGGAGTAGAGAACCAGATCAAGAATATGGGCCAGCACCTGATCCAATATATCCCAAGGGTCTCCTCCATAAGCCACGGTCCTGAGTAGAAACCGCCTCAAACACCCTTTCTAAAGGCAAATAAAATTTGGGATGATCCAACCTCGACCAAAATTTAAAAATAGACGAACTATAAATTATAATAAACTCTCTTCTAACAATGAATGTGTCTTCTCACGATACCTTGGAAATCAGTATCTAAAAAAGAATCCACAGTCGGCTCTCAACAACCCACCTAAGGGAGAAAACTAAAAATCGGGGATACCACATTCCCTAGGGTTATAGGATAAAGTTATTTCCATATAGGGACTCCCCTACTGCACATAAGAACTTGGGACACACCTGCAAAAACAACCTTAACCGGTCCAAAGGCTACAACAAGAGAAGGAATTCATGCAAGGGGTTCCTCTATCTCACCCAATAGCATGGGACACGACCATTGTAGTAACATCTTAAATGGACCTTAGTGGTTTCCAACTGATCCTCGGTCGATAATTCACCCAAACGGGGAATCCAAAAGCACAATCCCACTAACAATTGATTTAAAAACATTCCTCATGACCACCTTAAAGTAGGAAACCATCCACTAGGGTTCTTCAACACAATGAAACCACGAGTAAAATCCCACACAAGAAAAACCTCAACCAGCCTAATTAGAAAACTTCCCATCAATGGGTACCAACTCACCTACAAGTGAATATGAATAAAAACATGCCACTTTAGTAACCTCAACTTCCAACTAATAAATCTATTGATCACTCGATCAGTAATGAACCCACTAGGGAATCTACAATATTCTCTTACTATCATCTTAGTAGTACAATAGAACCCATCTATAACTATCATATAAAGGCATAAGACTAGATCAAATGTTCCAACAAATATGGTCACCAAACCCCAAGAGCTAAACCTAAAAACTCTAACCTTATGAAACTGGTCCTGACATGCTGGTAAAAACCAAAATCTTCTCAAAGATACTACCCAGTCCCTCCTTCTAATATATGTCTAAAAACCTTGAATGAAGTTGGATGGAATCCAAAATCTATGACAAAAAACTAGATCAAAATCCTCACTTGGGCCTCATAGGTAAAATCCCAAACCCCCAGAGGATTCTGTAACCAAATCATAAATAAATCCTCTTAAAAACACTCATTCCATCCAAAAACCATTCATAAAGACTCTAAATGATAAAATGGTTACAACAACATGATTTATATATAAAAATACTCAGAATGGATTACTCACAATATTGATTCTGAAACTATGGAAAAAATGGTAAAACGGTGAAAGGAATGGAAAGTACATGGTGTTCACTTTGGTTGCATAGAATTTACCCTCAAAGGTCTTCCATTTCCATGTGCCTCAGGCCACTCGGCATGTACTTTCCCAAAGTACATGGCGTGTAGACCATGTACATGGTGTGTACCCCAACATGGATGCATTCCCATGTACCTCAACCCCACTCGTCAGGTAACACACCTGAGTACATGGAATGAAACCCTAAATGGGTACCAACCCATGTACTTGGCCTTTTACCCCTTATATTCAAGTACTCCTACACTACATGCACCCTACATGTGCGTTTTCCATATACTCTACACGGAAAAGTACCCCCACATGGGGTGTCTAGATAAGTACTCATCCACACCCCAGAATCCCACTAAATGGGGTACACTCATATAACACATAATGTAGTTCCCCAAAACTCATCTTCCCCAAACAATAAGAACACATGATGTGTGTTCTCTAAACAACACACCATGTACATGGGAATCTATGAATGGGATACACTCCAACCAGCCCGAGATTCCTAATTTCTCCCAAAAACTCCAAGATCGACCCACAAGGTATTTCAAACAGCCCAAAACAGAATTTGAAACTTAATAAAACTTACACTGTATATATTTATAGAATAAAATGTAAAATGATTATACCTCTAGGGGAAAATCATAAATTCTTCTGTCTGATCTGTGATCTGTAGTAGTCGCACATTGATCTGATGTGACCTAATCTTCAGGGTAGTGCATCCTATTATCCCTCTACCTTTATTCTCTCTATATACCTCTCATATATGAGTGACACCCAGAGGGGTGGATCTTCATACATGAAAATCCAAAAGAGAAATGGAAAAAAAAGGAGAAAATAAAAAGGAAAAAAGAAAAGGAAAAGGGGATTGAGCCTGTACCCAGCACCCAACATAATATTATGCCTCACCTATTCCAAAACACTCATTCCAAACTCAAACATGGAGAAAAAATGACAATAAAATTCTATGTTTAAAAGATATGACCGAACAAACACATGAAAATAAATTAATAGTTAATTAATTAAATATTTAATACTCTATGAAAATTCAAATGGATATTATTTATACCAAACTACTATCCTAGAGTAAAAACCCTATTTTAGGACCAATTAAATGGTTAGAAAAGTATAAAAGATCATATCATAGGATAAATTTATATTTTTCCCTGAATATGCTTGGGAAAAAAGGCTAAAATTTCCCCTGATTTTCATAACCCGTAAAGATGTGAGTCATCACAAACTCACAAAAAAACCATTATCACCCTCAAGAATCCTTGGTGGATAACCAGTGTCCATGTTATCATCAAAAACACTAGAAAAAGCAATTATATACCCACTATAAAATGATCGGTCTTATATAGTTCACACTTTCTCCTAATGCGAGAGACGTTCAACTATGACTGATCTGATACTCCCCGATATAGGAGTAAACAGTGCCCCACTTCCACAAAACACACCAAATTGCCCATCATACTTCCATCACAGTATGAAATAGATAGATATATCAAAAATGATATCACTAAAGCACCAAAACCCAAAAACCACTCATTTCTATCCCTCTACGAATAGTAACCTCTATGTGAAACAAACCACTTAAAACATGGTTCATGACCTCCAACAGCCAATGGTGAACTCCCCAACACAGGTTTTTCCTTAAAATTATCTATAATGAGCACCAAGACTCACACTCACATGGGCCAAGACCTAATGAAACTAGGCTAACATACTGACCATGTTCTTTAAGCAAGTTAGTTCCAAACAACTCAAGAACCCTTGGAATCCCTATTCAACATAGCGGAATTTCCCTCATTCCATGATCAAACACATGACCACACTTAACTTAGTCATCACTCCAAATCCACAAGTGTCTAACCATGCTTCCAATGTGCTACCCAAGGTGAAACCAAAAATGAGAAGGTCCAGGGGTCCAACCAAACCGGACCTCTCAAGGTAGACATGAAAAAGGGAGCACTTCCAATGTCCCACTTCTCAAAAAAAAGGAATCCACATTCCTAAAAAACCTTGGTGATAACAAACCTCAATATTCATACTAAGGAAGAAAATCCATTTTCTCCCAAGTAATCTATGATAGTAGTCACATGGGGCCCTCTGCAATACCTAGGAGAGAATACATGGAAAAACTGACCCTCCCAAATAACAAAAACCTATGAATTCAATGAGACCATCACCAAAAAGAAACTCAATCCAAATACAAAATGTATCATCCATCCTTAACTTCATTGATCCACCAATAAGGAAATCAGACCCCACTACCAACCCACAAGTGTTTCAACACGTCCCTTGATAAAGGGTCAATATCTCCAACACCAGTGAACCTCTTACCACACGATCCACAAGACATGTCATCCAAAAATATATGTTGTAAAAAAACATAGACTAGAATATTTCTTGTGAATCCTATATACTTATAATGATGTATGTACACTGGCCTCTTTATCACGGTCCAAGATCCAAGAACCAGAATAAACCATAAATACACAAATATAAGTGCATCATACTAAGTGAAATCACATGAACATTTAAAAACACAAAAACATCAATACCATGCTTTGGAAAAATAGAATTCCTATCGGTAAGGGTGTTCAAGACACACCAGCCCAATATCCATCACAAGTTCTAACACATTCTTAGACCACTTGTTTACCAAATCCCTAAATCATAAAACAAAAATCTATGATATAATATTCTAATGATCCAAATTGGGTCAACCTAACATGTCACACAATTTGTCTCACCGCAAGTCTTCAATCATTCCTCCTTGAACACTGGAGCCTGATGAACAATAGTGAGGGTATAAACAATATAGTGGGGAGACTATACCCTCTAATCATAGTGCAATACCAGTGGAAATAGTCAAAACATCTACAAGGATAAACACCAGAGTATGCATAAGAAAATAAATTAAGCAACAACATGATATAATAAATGGAATGTGGAATACAGTCATATATACTAAAATCATGATAAACATACAATAATCATTCACCCACTAGGAAGACCACATATAAAAAATAATAAAATTGAAAATAAATACAATCGTCTATACTGCCAACACTGATCCAGACCACATACCCAGTCTCCATGATGCAGGAGCTGCACTAGCCCAATCCTAAGACACCTTGTGAGCGGTTCTTCTTGATCAAAAAACATTAGTCCTCAGACCCATCCATCATGAAACCTAATATATAACTTGAAATAATACATTAGTTTTATATGCACACAATTGTGCACATATTGGAGATTATAAATAAATCTTAGTAGGCCAGCCCAAACGGTGAAACTATAAATCTATGATCATAGAAAGTGAATCCACATGTGATATTCCCATACTAGAAAAAAACTAATAAAATCTAGAATAAATGTAACAACTATATAAAAAGGGGTGTAAAAAATATAAGAAAAATATACAATTGGAATTTCTATTATGACACCCGAGGTTAATCTACTCTCTCTCTCTCTATCTATCCCCTGATATATGATTTATAGCACATGGCTCACCCAACCACATGAAAACTAGCATGTCTACCAGATATACATAGGATATCAAAGATGTTTAAACATAGTTAGAAAAAAAATTGGACCCTAGGTTGTAACCATAGTCATCTACACAAACAAGATCCTCTACTAAGATTTAGGACTCCAATGGCACAATCCATCATGGAAATAGGAACACCAAGGTCAACGCAGCTAGAGAACTTATCAGTCTCAAAGGCCTTCCAAAATAAATTGGGAAAAAACTATGGACCCAAAACTATGTTATCCACAAAAAACCTAGAAGTATAAATGGCATCAAAGTTCCCTGGGAGCACTACGGTAACCATGGAACATAAAAACCCATTCTGTGATTGCCTCGATACGTCATGAGCCTGAATGTCACACTCTGACCTCAAATGCCTATTTATTTTATTTTATTTTTATTATTTACTTGGTCTTGCGTCATTTGGATGAGTTTTAGTTGGGTCATGGTTTGAAATTTTTGAATTTTGATGTTTTTGATGGGTTTCAGGCCGGTGTGCAAACACCGGACTGTTAGTAGTGACCGCGCATTCCGCCCGGGTGACCGTGTGGATGCGTGATGCTTAAAATAATAATATATAGTTTAGAAAATAACATTGTCATTATTACTAAATTGTTATAAATATTAATATTATTATTTAAAATGAAATGGAAAAATTTATTATCATGATTTTTATTATAGAGTTGCTATAATAATTATTATTATTATTAATTATTATTAGAATTATTAGAATTATCATTATTATATTATTAGTATTAATATTCCTTTTATTATTATTATTACTATTATTACTATTATTATTATTATGAAAAAAACAGAACCCTAGATCCACCCTTCCCCATCCCCTCGATCGCGGCCCCCTCTCCCCTTGGTTTCGATCTCATGTGTGTGGTGACCCTCCCCGATTTATCCTCCCTTGTGCGTATGGCGCTTCCCCCATCCCATCGCTCCCCTTTCTCCCCACACCCCTCGCGACCTGCAACCCCTTATCCCTAGTGTGCTACAACTGCGCAAGGTCATCGGCCTCTCCTCCCAGCCGTGCGAGCCTTCGCCGCTCCGCCCCGTCCAGCACGACCCCCACTCTTAGTCCGGTGTAGATCCCTCTCCGGGTCTGAAGCAACCTCCCTCCTCTATCACAACACAAATCCCCTTTTCCTGTGCTCTGCCCTGCTCAGAACACAACCAGCCAACCCAAACCCCTATCCACATCCTATTTCGGTGCGGCCCAAAACTCTCTTGCAGAGCACCCTCACCCTATTCTGGCGCGACCATGGTTCCCCTTGCCAGAAACCCTCATCTCTTTTGGTATAATCATCCTTATTTCCTTTTGAATTTTTTTCTTCAATTTAATTAGAATTATAATTACTTGGGCCATGTTTTCACGTTCATTTTTTTCAGCATCTAGGTTGTGAGGTTGGTCCGCGGAGCAATGATCTTCCCTTCATTGAGGTTCCTTTGCATTTGTGCATGTTTTGGTACATGCATCTATGAATTTTCTTCAAAAAAATTTCCATGTGATTCTTGTGTTTTAGTATTTAATTATTATACCTTGATTCGCATTTATATTACAAGTTTAGTAAGTTTATGGTAATGAATTATCGTTGCTTTGACTTTCTGAAAATAGGTTTTGTCATGTTCTTCCATTCATGCACGTGTTTTTGCCTATGCAATTGAATCTGGATAAGTGAAGTTGTTGTGGAAATGGTTTTGTTATATGTTTTCAGTGGGGTTTTACCTTTATAGACTTCTTATTAATGTTTTTAAACTTGTTCTTTGGTGTCTTTGGGAAATTTGGATGGTTTAGTGAGGTTTTCCCCATTTTAAATGTTTTTGTAAATTTATTTGAAGTATGTCTCGGGTATTGAAAAGAGGTGTATCCCTGAAAACTTGGTGATTAAGGACCTTTGGAATTGTAAAATTTTTTGTTTTGAAATGGTGTCTTGGATTATTAAAAATGGTTGTGTATAGTGTTTATGGTTTCTTAATTATTTAATTAGGTGTGCATTGATCCATGCTGCTGAGTTTTATGGTTCTTGTAATTGTTGTAGTGAATTTATTGTCAGCAGTCGAGGACGTGTATGCATACACCTAAGGTATGTATATATATAATATATATATTTCCTCCAAGTACGTATTACCTCATGGAACGGGGAATACGTGCATCGGATCATGGATATATGTGTATATATATAGGTATGTGCGTGCGAGTGTGGGCAGATTTCAAGTGGTCGCCGCCCTTTTTCTCAAGTTCCAAAGTGTTCTACATGACTCAGTTCTTCCTTGAGGTAGGCAAATCTGCATTTTCCCTTTTTAAAATAAGTCCATTTTATGCTTTTATGTTTTTAAAAAATTCTTTTACAATATTAGTATCTTCGAAAAATAATTTTCCAACCTGCTATAGTGTTTTCAGTTTTTCTTTTGGTCTTGTTAAAAGTAGTTTTTTACATTATCTTCTAGTTTGTGTAATTAGTCTGATTTGTTAATATATTTTTTAACAAACTGCTTGATTTGTTTATGGAATGACTAGTAAATTTTTGTGTTGCTTTAAGTTTTTGGAAAACATTGTTTTAATGGGTTCTTTAAGGTTTAACCATTTGGTTTGAAATATTTTTTTGGTGTTTAGCGTTGTTTCAAAAATGGTTTGTAAATGTTTATTGTTTTGGAATGTTTTGGTAAATGTGTGTTTTGGTAAATGCATGTTTTTATGAAAGGATATTGGAATGTTTTGGTCCATCTGACCATGTTTGTAAGAAATTATTTTCATTACTGTTTGGAAACATTCCTAAATGTTTTGGTAAATGGTTGATGAGGTAAACTTGAAGGCCCGTTTCACATTTTAGATTTTTTTTTTACAAAAGTTTTGATGTGTGTGAATTTTATGAGGCCTGTTTGGATTCTTTGAAACTGTGTGTTTGGAAAACCCATCTTTGGTTAGGCCCTTTTCTCCGTATGTCGATCATGTGACTGGAGGGTCCTCGGCATGGGCCTCCTTTTGAGAATTTTTATGTTAAGGCATGGGACTAACCTTGAGGTGGTCAGGGTGGTGTCGGTTTGTGTCGTGTGCTAGATTATATTTATATGGCTTGTTATTTGAATGTGTGGCACACCTCTTTGTGAACATATCATAGAAACTTATCAAAGCAAGTGGGTTTACTAAGAATGATTGTTGCACTAGTTTAGACTATGCACTGGCTAGTGGACCTTAGTACGGATTATACTCTTTTAGGGGATTAGGCCCCTCAGTTAGGCTAGGTAGGGAAATACCGAGCATTTAGTATTTATTACATCATCGAGAGTAGGCATGAATTCAGGATGAGTCACATGTATAGTATGTTCTGGTCTTCCTCTGAGTTCCTAGGTTTTTCGTGATCCTTTGGTACGAGCACTATTAGTACCATTTCCCTTGTTGTGTGTGGAATCATACCCTTTAACTTCGTTTTGGTGTTTTCTTGGAAAAGTTTTGTGTGTATGGTTGGTTTTCAAATTAACTACAAAGTAACTATTTTGGAAAGTTTTGTGTGAGCCACTCTTTTGCTTTCTTTTCCTTATTTCTGAATTATAAGGTTAACCTTATTTTTATAATTATAGTTCAAACTAGTATTATTGGGATGTTCTGGAACAGGAAAATGCATGGATTATATGGTTTATTTTTGGAATTCCTACTGAGCATTTTAATGATAATTCCTATCTTACCTTTTCAGATGAAGGTTTAGTTGTTTGGTTCAGGTTCTTGTTTCTTCTGCCCGTGCGAGGCAGGCTATTAGTTGTTGGAGGTGACCAAGAGGTCACATGGAGGTATGTGTAGTCTTATTTTCTTGTCACTGCTAATTTTCATTCTCTTTTTTTATTCTTTATTAATTTATTTGTCTTCCTTTTATGGGTCAAATCGTTCCCACCTATTTATTTTTGATGTAGGACACTAGTTTCCAGCCCGTGGGGATCAGAAACGCCCCTCGGGACATGCCATGGATCGGCTCGGGTGATCGGTTTTGGGTCGACCTGGGTAGGTTCATGAAAAAATGGTATCAGAGGTGGCCCTTATTATTTGGGGTGTCTGGTAGAAGCATATTAATATTGTCAGGGCTCAGGAGGTAGGTTACAGTTCAGTGCCTGATCACCACTGCTCGCAACGAGACCCGAGTTACCAGGGGTATTCTGGGATTTGAGTCTTTATTCTTTGGTTGTTTTGGATTGAGGGATGACAATGGGGGCGAATCGGTTCACATTTCATCCTCACATGGGGTGGTGACCCATGTGGAGTCCAAGTGCCTGGTTTAAGGTCCTCTTAGTGTTATTATTTACTTGGTAATGGCTTACCCCCATGTCGGCAAGTTAGGCACATACACTAGTTCCTATTTCTGATGGTTTATAGTTGGGTGTATCTTGTTTTGAACTCGATCGATGTGAGTGTGGGTTAAAAATGAAAGTAATTTCGAAATGAAAAAAAATAAGGGGGTTCCTTCAAAATTATTTTTAAAATTATTAAAGAGGGTTTTTAAAGATAAAGTGTGTCGATTTGAAAATAACATGGTATGTGTTTGGATTTGGTATGGTAAATAAGTGTTTGAACCTTGGCACTCCTTATGGAGGGACACACATGCGTGGGTATGTATGGAGAGTGCATGGGGGCACTTGTTCACAGATGATGTGAGTGATATTGAATGAATGCACATGTGACGATTCATAAGGTGCCATGGGTGAGGTTTAAAATTTTAAAGAAATAATGGATTTGGAAAAGTGATTTATGCTTGTGTTTGTATATGTTTGGATTATGGGCCTATTTCTCTTGGATTGCGTTGTTTCTATGATTGAATTTTGGCTTGATGCTGATTTTGATTGTGTTTTTCGTGTTGTTCTGAATATGCTTCCCAGAAAGCCTCCAAAAGTTGTTAATAAGTTATACCCAGTTCCCAGTTCTTTTTGTCTATTTTCTGCTTATCGAGGTAATTTAAGTCTGTTATAGGTATTTGTATAGTTTGGAAAGATAGTTTGTTTTCGGGTTGTTCGTAACTCCCAGGGTAGATAAGGTTCGTACCATCTGAGAATTATTTGAGGGTTCAATTCAGGACTAGTAAAGATGAGATGTGCCATCATCCTTAGAGTTTTGGGTGTGATTAATGGTGTTCGACTTCTGTGAAGGTTCCCCTTCTGGTGAGAAGTGCGGGCCAGTGGAACCTGTCTCCAAGAAACCATACTCTTATATACCGACTCCTTGATTTTTGGATCGTTCTATCGCATGCCACTAGTGTGGCCGGTTCAGGAATTGTAACTCACCTTGTCGGATCCCTCCAAATTCCTACTACCGTGCGACTATTCGGTCCACCGGGGAGAGTTATGAAAGAAGCATTGTTCGGGAGGAAGGAGTCAGGGATCGGAGGATGCAAATTCTTGACTGTGAGGCAAGAGATGCATCATCCATCAGGGCCCTAGCCACAGGTCTCAGGGTGAAGCTCGTGCACGGTTAGGAGTTACTGAGGGTGTGTGGAACCTCAGTCTAGATAATTTATTCAGCTTTGGGATGGAAATATCCAAAATCCCCTTGTTCTGTTCTCGTTGATGTCCTAAGATCACCCTTGTTGTGGTGGCGTGATAATCATGTTCCCCCACAATCCAAGCGGTCTTATCTGCTCTCAATGTAGTTTTTAAATTGTTTGATCTCTTTGAATGGTGTGGACCAGTGAATAATCTGACTTTCTCTGATTTGAGGTGGTCTCAGTGATGTTTGTTAGCAGAATGTTCATTTCAGAGTTCCTGTTCCCCCCCTGTGGGTGGTTTGTTCGGGTTTCAAAGGTTTCTGTGTTAGTAAATTCTCTTAGTGGGGAGAATCGTCCCATGTTCTCCCCTCAATATCGGGTTGTGGTCCTCCTTGAACTGGTCGGGTGTGACGTTTTTTGGGAATAGTTACTCTGAGGCTCTTGTTTTCCTTTGGTTTTGTCTGGGCATGGACTCTAGTTGTGTCAACTATTGGCTTGATGACTTTATGGGGGTAGAAAGTGTCTATGGTGGGGATAATGGTCAATCCACAACCTTGGATGCCTATTTATTTTATTTTATTTTTATTCTTTACTCGATCTCGCGTCATTTGGACAAGGTTTAGTTGGGTCCTGGTTTGAAATTTTAGAAGTTTGTTGTTTTTGATGGGTTTTGGGCCGGTGCGCAGACATCGGACCAATAGCGGTGATCACGCATTCCGCCCAGGTGACCGTACGGTTGCGTGACACTTAAAATAATAATATCTTGTATATAAAATAACATTATCATTATTACTAAATTGTTATAAATATTACTATTATTATTTAAAATTAAATTGAACAATTTATTATTCTGATTTTTATTATTGAGTTTCTATAATTATTATTATTATTATTATTATTATTATTATTATTATTATGAAAAATAAAGAGAACCCTAGATCTACCCTTCCACATCCCCTTGCTCGCGGCCCCCTCTGCCCTGGGCATCGACCTCATGCGTGCGGCGGCCCTACCTAGTTTCTCCTCCATTGCGTGGATGGAGCTTCCCCTAGCCCATCGCTCCCCTTTCTCCCCTCACCCCTCACAACCTACAGCCCCTTATCCCCAATGCACTACAACTGTGCAAGGTTTCCGACCTCTCCTCTTAGCCGTGTGAGCCTCCGCCGCTCTACCCCGTCCGGCGCAACCCCCCCTCTTGGTCCAGCACGGCTCCCTCTCAGGGCCAGGAGCGACCTCTCGCCTCCAGCACAACACAACTCCCATTAATCTTTGCTCCATCCTGACCTAATATGCCTATTTATTTTATTTTATTTTTATTTTTTACTCGGTCTCGTGTCATTTTGATGAGGTTTAGTTGGGTCCTGGTTTTAAATTTTCAATGTTTGATGTTTTTGATGGGTTTCGGGCCAGTGCGCAGACACCAGACTGTTAGTGGTGACCGCGCATTCCGCCCGGGTGACCATGTGGCTGCATGATGTTTAAAATAATAATATATTGTGTATAAAATAACATTATAATTATTACTAAATTTTTATAAATATTACTTTTATTATTTAAAATGAAATGGAACACTTAATTATCATGATTTTTATTATTGAGTTGCTATAATAATAATTATTAGTAATTATTATTATTATTAGAATTATCATTACTATATTATTAGTATTAATATTCCTTTTATTATTATTTCTATTATTATTATTATTATGAAAAAAAATAGAACCCTAGATCTACCTTTCTCCATCCCCTCGCTCGCAGCCTCCTCTCCCCTTGGCATCGACCTCATGTGTGCGGCGGCCCTCCCTAATTTCTCCTCCTTTGTGCGGATGGATCTTCCCCCAGCATGTCACTCCCCTTTCTCCCCTCACCCCTTGCGACCTGCAAACCCTTATCCCCAGTTCGCTACAACTTCGCAAGGCCGCTGGCCTCTCCTCCCAACTGTGCGAGCCTCCGCCGGTCCGCCCCGTCCTGCGCGACCCACCCTCTTGGTCCGGCGTAGCTCCATTTCCTAGTCTGGAGCAACCTCCCTCCTCTGTCACAGCACAACTCCCCTTCGCCTTTGCTTCACCCTACTCAGAGCATGACCAGCCAACCCAAACCCTTATCCGCATGCTATTTTGGTGTGGCCCAAAACTCTCTTGCACAGCACCCTCACCCTATTCCGGCATGACCATGGTTCCCCTTGCCAGAATCCCTCATCTCTTTTGGTGTAATCATCCTTATTTCCATTGGAGTTTTTCTCTTCAATTTAATTAGAATTATAATTACATGGTCCAGGTTTTAACGTCCTTTTTTCAGCGTCTAGTTTGGGTGGTTGGTCCACAGAGTGATGCTCTTCCCTTCGTTGAGGTTCCTTTGCATTCGCGTGTGTTGAGGTATATGCTTCCCTGACTTTTATTCAAGTTTTGTTCCATGTGATGCTTGTGTTTTAGTATTTAATTATTATAACTTGATTCTCACTTATATTACAAGTTTAGAAAGGTTATGGTAATGAATTATCGTTGGTTTGACTTGCTGAAAATATTTTTTTTCATGTCCTTCGATTCATGCACGTTTTTTGCCTATGCAATTGAATCTGGATAAGCAAAGTTGTTGTGGAAATGGTTTTGTTAAATGTTTTGGGTGGGGTTTTACCTTTAGAGGCTTCTTATTAAAGTTTTTAAACTTATTCTTGGGTGGCTTTGTGAAATTTAGATGGTTCAGTGGGGTTGTCCCCATTTTAAATGTTTTTGTAAATTTATTTGAAGTATGTCTTGGGTTTTCAAATGAGGTTCATCCCTGAAAACATGGTGATTAAGGACATTTTTATTTTTAAAAGTTTTTGTTTTCAAATGGTGTCTTAGATTGTTAAAAATAGTTGTGTATAGTGTTTATGGTTTCTTGATAATTTAATTAGGTGTGTGTTGATCTGTGCTGTTGAGTTTTATGGTTTTTGTAATTGTTGTAGTGAATTTATGGTCAACAACCAAGGATGTGCACACATACACCTAAGGTATGTACATAAATAACTTATATATGTCCTCTAAGTACGTATTCCCTCATGGCATGTGGAATACGTGCATTGGATTACAAATATATGTATATATATATATAGGTATGTGCATGCGAGTGCGGGATAATTTCGAGTGGTCGCCGCCAGTTTTGTCAAGTTCCAAAGGGTTCAACATGACCCGGTTCTTCCTTGAGGTAGGCGAATCCATATTTTCCCTTTTTTAAATAATTTCATTTAATTCTTTTGTGTTTTTTATAAATTCTTTTACTAGATTAGTATCTTCAAAAAATAATTGGCCAACTTACTATAGTGTTTTCAAGTTTTCTTTTGGGCTTGTTAAAAGTAGTTTGTTACATTATATTCTAGTTTGTGTAATTAGTCTGATTTGTTAATATAATTTTTAATGAACTGCTTGATTTTTTTATTGAATGACTAGTACACTTTTTGTGTTTCTTTAAGTGTTTGGAAAACATGGTTTTAATGGGTTCTTTTTGGTTTAACCATTTTGTTCAAAACATGTTTTGGTGTTTAGCGTTGTTTCAAAAATGGTTCGTAAATGTTTATTGTTTTGGCATGTTTTGATAAATGCATGTTTTGGTAAATGCATGTTTTTGTGAAAGGATATTAGCATGTTTTGGTCTGTCTGACCATGTTTGTAAGAAATGATGCTTATTACTATTTTAGAAACACTCTTAAATGTTTTGGTAAATGGTTGATGAGGTAAACCTAAAGGCCCGTTTGGCATTTCAGATTGGCTATTTACAAAAGTTTTGATGTGTTTGAATTTTATGAGGCCCGTTTTGCATCTTTGAAACTGTGTGTTTGGAAAACCCCTCTTTGGTTAGGCCCTTTGCCTCGTCCGTCGATCATGTGACAGGAGGGTCCTCGACATGGGCCTCCTTTTGAGAATTTTTATATTAAGGCATGGGACTAACCTTGAGGTGGTCAGGGTGGTGCTAGGTTGTTTCCAGTTCTAGATTATATTTACATGGATTTTTATTAGAATGTGTGGCACACCTCCTTTTGAATATAGCCTTGAAACTTAGCATATAAAGGGGGTTTACCAAGAATGAGTGTTGCACTAGTTTAGACTATGAACTATCTAGTGTCCCTTAGTACGGATTATACTCTACTAGGGGATTGGGCCCCTCGGTTAGGCCAGGTAGGGCAATACCGAGCGTTTGGTCATTATGACGTCATCGAGAGTAGGCATGCCTTCAGAATGAGTCACATGTATAGTACGTTTTGGTCTTCCTCTAATCTTCTAGGTTTTCCGTGATCCTTTGGAAAGAGCACTATTAGAACCATTGCCCTTGTTGTGTGGGTAATCACACCCTTGAACTTGGTTTTGGAGTTTTCTTGGAAACGTTTTGTGTGTATGGTTGGGTTTAAAATGGATTTCAAAGTAACTGTTTTGGAAAGGTTTGTGTGATCCCCTATTTTGTTTTCTTTTCCTTGTTTCTGAATTATAAGCGCAATGGATTTGTGATTGTTAGTTTTCAAAATGCAGTGTAAATATGAAAACCTTATTTTTATAACTGTGGTTCAAACTAGTATTATTGGGATGTTTTGGAACTAGAAAATGCATGGATGATGTGGTTAATTTTTGGAATTCCTACTGATAATTTTAATGCTCATGCATATCCTACCTTTTCAGATGTAGTTTTAGCTATTTGGTTCAGGTTCTTATTTCGTTAGCCCATGCAAGGTAGGCTATTAGTTGTTGGAGGTGACCAAGAGGTCACATGGAGGTATATGTAGTCTTGTTTTATTTTCCCTGCTAGATTTATTTCTCTTTGTTTAGTCTTTATTAATTTATTTGTCTTCTTTTTATGGGACAAATCATTCCCACCTATTTAGTTTTGATGCTCGGCACTAGTTTCCAGCCCATGGGGATCAGGAACACCCCTCGGGCCATGCCACGGGTAGGATCGGGTGATCGGTTCAAGGTCGACCATGGTTGGTTCGTGACACTAAAGCCACCCTAGTCATGAATAAAAATCAACTAGATAGGGATTGAACTCATCCAAATAATCTATTAGATTCCTAATATTGTCTAAACATATCCATCCAATAGAGGCGAGAAATAGATCAAAACTCAGATCCAATTCCCAATCCAAGATATCCCAAATGTCTCCTCCTCAAACTATATTACTAAGAAGAAACTACCTTAAACACCACGAACATAGGCCAAATGATTGACGGATAATACAACCAAGACACCACCATCCAAAAAACTATACTAGAAGTGTTGATCAACTATTTTAATGTAAATAATGGGTCCTCTCATGAATTCCTAGATCTCTACATCCAATAAAGAATCCCTCGTGGGCTCTCAAAGACCCATCATAAGGGAAAAATCAAAACTCAGGGCTATCATAGTCCTCAAGGCTATAGTATAAAGTGACCACCAACTAGGGACTCTCCTGTTACACTCAATAACTTGGTCCATGTCCATAGAAACAACCACAACCAGTCGAAAGTCTATAGAAAGAGAAAGACACCCTACAAGGGGTTCTTCTAGCTCATTAAAGATAACGGGACACACACAGTGCAGAAACATCCCAAATGAACCTCAACTACCTCTAAATGATCCTAAATCAAAAATTCACCTAAAGGGGAATCCAAAATTAATAACCTTCCAATAGGGGCATTAAAAATAGTCCTCATGACCACCTCAAAGCATGAAACCCTCCATCATGGATCCTTAGTACAATAAAACCATGGGGTAAATCCCATGCAAGAAAAACCTTAGTCGAAATTCCTAGAAAACTACTAATCCATGGGTACCAACTCACCCACAGGGGTATCCAAAGAATAAAATTCCACTATGTAAACCTCAAAATCCAAACATAGAAACTACTAATAACACGATCAGAAAACTATCCTACTAAGGAATCCGTAAGAGTATCTCATACTCATCTCAATAGAACAATGTCACCCGACCATAAAAACCATCCAATGTCATCAAATGATCCTAAATTCTCCAATAGATATAGTCCCAAAACCCAAGACCTAAACCTCAATAACTCTAAACTCAAGAAAATGATACTAAAACATAGGGAAAAACAAATATCTCATCAAATATACAACTTGATCCTACCTTCTGGGATCTGTCCAAAATAACCTAAAACTACACTAGCTATAATCCACAATCCAGGATGACTAATGAGCTCACAACTCTCACATGGGCCTCAGATCTCACAACCCAAACCCCATGACGATTCTAGAACCAAACCTCAATGAAATACTCCTAAAAACACTCTATCCATCCCAAATACCAGACATAAGGTCTCTAAATACCGAAAATATTACACAACCATGATTTTCAAGAAAAATTATCAAAATAGACTACTCACATGTCTAGTTTTGATAACAAGGTGAAAACTGGGAAAACTGCCTAGGGAAGAGAAAGTTAATCGTATGCACTTTGGGTATATAGTGTGTACCCATAGAGTTACTACATATTCATGTGCCTCAGTAGACACATTATGTAATTCCCCAAATTACATGGTGTTTGGTCCCTACACAAGGTGTGTACCCCATGGGAAATGGTTGTTTACCCTACATGGCCAAGTAATCCCACACAGGGTGTCATGTCGGGTGCTTGACCACACCCTAAAAGACCACTATATGATGTATACCCCTAGTACATGGAATGTAGTTCCCAAAGACTCATATTTCTCTAAATAAGAAGAATTCATGTCATGAGTTATCTGAGAAACATGTCATGTGCATGGGAATCCCCAAATGGGAAACTCTCCAACCAACTTAAGACGCCCAATTTCTCCCTGAAACTCCCAGATAGACCAATAAGGTTTCCCAAAAAACCTAAAAACGATTTTAGACTTAAAAGCACATAAACTATTTGAATTTATAGTATAAAATCTATAATGGTCCCAACTATAGTTAGAAACTATTGACACTTCAGTCTGATCCATTATCCATAGCTATCGTAGGACAATCTGGCTTGACTCAAGCTCTAGAGTGGTGCATCCTCTTCTCCAAATCCCTCTCTTCTCCCCTATCATTATATTGGACAATTTATACCCATTGGGGGTATTTTTGTATTCCATAAGCTAAAGTAGGAAGGGAAAATGAAATTATAAAATAAAATAGTAATAAAAAAAGGGGCTCGGACCCAGCCCCAATGCTCAATGTAAGATTATTCCTCACCTTGGAAAAAACCCTCATTGAAAACTCAAATGAGAAGATGGAATATCAATCCAATTCTTTGATTAAAAGATATGACCAAAAAAAATAAGACCAAATAAATTAATATTTAATTAAATAAATATTAAATATTTTGTGAGAAATTTAACAACTTAGGTTTCTACCAAACTCATGTCCTCAGGTAAAAACCATATTTCCATATCAATAAAGAGGCCCGAAAACTTATCCAAGTTCATTTCACAATAGAAATTACCACTTTTCCCTAAACACACCCATGATCAAAACCCTCAAATTTCCCCAAATTTTTACAACTCGTGACAACATGGGTCATCACACATAGATTTTTTTCAATTTCAGTATTTGATACACTAAGTATCTATATTATTTATTTCCAACTTTATTTATCATAATTTTAAATATTTTCCTTAAAATAAATGTTTTAAAGAGGAGATTATTTATTTAAAATGGTAAGTTTTTTACACATTTGGAGTTTGGAAAATTTAAATCCAAATAGATTGTCCATATTGGATCAAAATGACTATGAGTATTGGTGATATATAATTGAAAATTTATTTATGAATACTTGTTTTGAAAATAATATTATTATCTTTTGAAGTTATAATATCCTGGGGAAAAAAGTTTCTACATTTACATGAGATGAATGGAAAAAATTTCAAATCCATTTTTATGTTTGAAATAAATTGTCATGTTTGATTTAAATAAATATCTTTTTTCAAGTTTCATCATGTGTAATATAATGTGTAATTTGGAAGAATACATAGGTTATTCATTTTGGAACTTCTAAAGTGTCTGATAGTATGAAGGTTGTTCTAATATATGACTATCAGAGTTTTTATTCTTTCCCTAGAATGTCTAAGGAACATTTTCATTGTTGATTCAAGACTATAATAATTATTTTATAATTTATTAGTGAAAAAAATGGAATATTATGATTTTTTTGAGAGAATTATTAACACCCAACCCAAAGAATATGAATCTAAATAGAAAAAAATTGGTTATATTAGACATATTACTAATAATAGGTTGGATTATCGTATTGGGAATATTATTTAGTATGAGATTAGGATAAAAATTGATATTGAAAAGGTTGGGAAGAAGAATGTTATTTATTTCACATCAACTTCTATAACTTTAAACTCTAGAGCTAAAAATTATAAACATGGTACTTCTACAAAATCTTTTAAAAACTATTTATATAAAAGTTTTCTTGAACTTACCGAATTTGAATACACTCAAAATTGTAAAAATATATTTATAAGTCATAATTTATAAAAGAAATTAAAGAGATTTAAAAAATAAAAGAAAGGGTAGAAATGGTAGTCATGAGAAAAGGTATTCATATAATATTTTTTTATTAATATAATAAAACTAGACACATTCATCTAGATTGTAAAAGATTAAAAATAATAAACAAGGAATCAGGTAAAAATTCAGAAATAAATGAATTAAAATCATTTAATGCCACTAATGATACATGGAGCATGTGAGAAGATTTATCATCATCTTTTTCATAAGATAATATTTATCATAGTATAATAATTATTATATTATATTATAATATTCTTAAATGTGTCCATCAAAATGAAAAGTGGATTATAGAAAATATTATAACATATGGTTTTTATAATTTATTTTTGAAATTAAATATAAAAATAACTTAAATAATATGTTAATTTCATGATTTATATAATACATCTATAATGAATCTTTTCTTACATTTCAAGAAATATTTTGGGATCCAAGCACTAAGTCAGTGCGAGATTCTAAGGCCCAGAGAGGCTCAGGATTGATATAATAAAAATATTAAATATATTTTACCATACACATGAATTTTCTCAGAAATAATGAAATAACTCCAAATTAGAGTATCGGTTTAGAAATCTAAGACTATCATTGAATCTAGAATGTGGGTTTTACTCAAGGAATGACATAGAATTTGTGTTCGTTTGGTTCCCAGCTTGTGTGCCATCATGAAGGGAATAATGATTAAATAAATTAATATATTTATTTAATTGTGATAATTAAATCCTAAACTTAAACCCTTATATGTATAAATTTTTTATAAAAAATCCATAGGGTTAGCTGCATAACACTAGTGATAGAGAGAGGATTCATTTTTGGAATGTTCTTGGATGATCAGTGATGAATCATGGATTGGAAATTGGTGTGCCCATCAAAACTTGTGGATATCACCAATGACTAGGTCTTGTGACAATTATTCATTAGCAATCAATCCAAACCCGAGGTAGGTAATTTTTTTGTTTCTTTATTCTCCATTTTATTATCCCATGATATATATGAATCAACTCCATTAACAATATATTCAAGAGTAGATCAAGACTTACATGTGTGGGTTTATCTTCCTAGGATTTGGGAATTAATATTGTTTGATTATTTTTTGGTTCTTAATTAGTTGTTAAAATGGAAATTAATCAAAGAAAATCTAAACAATAGCCAAGGTTCATTCTTATTGTTTTGTTTTTTTCATTTTTTTCTTCATTCTCCACACGTTCATCACCTATAGTGTAAGATCCTAGATTTTCAAATGAGGTATGATCCCCTTTAGTTTTAAAAAATATTTTTTCCCTAAATAGAAGTTCTAAAGACGTAAATTATTATTTTGAAATTTTATAGCTCTTGTTAAGATCCTTAATCTATGTATTTTGTAAATTCATACTAAGTTGCACTATTAGTGCATGGTTAGGGATAATCGTATGACTCAACCATGTTGGGTGATGTAGTGAACTAAAGAGGGGTGCATGATTTGTTTAAACCATGCACCTCAGTCTATATGACCATGTGAGGTGATCCATTATGCTAAAGGGAATCCCATGTTTTTCCAAAACTATGCAACCAGGGTCATACCCTTTGGGACACATATCCATGTAGGCACACATCTAGGTGAAATGTTTAGAAATTGTGCATCCAAACCTAGTTCCCTGTTAAAAGTTGGGTAAAATGACCATTTTTACCTTTTCCCTATAAACCTAAAATATTTAGTCTCCCTTTATTTTCTCTAGTATCAGCCCATATGAGGAGCTCCTCCTCCCCCTATCCTTGGGATTTGAATCCAATCATCCTTTGAAGCTCTGATTTCATCACCGTTTATCAATTTGGAAGCATACCAATAAGTGATTTGATCCATTACTTTAATTTATTGGATTATCTCACCATATTAAATTATATTTATGAGTGATATAATATGACCTATTTTCATATCATTTTTCCATTTCATAAATTTTTCCTATTTTATCTCCAATTAAAGGATGACAGTAGATGAGGAGGGTATTACCAAGATAAGGTAGGTGCTCTATAAATTTTTCCATAAATATGAGTTATTTTATAACTCGTGTCATCATTTCGCATGTCGGACCATCCACATATTTTCTTAAAATAATGAATTCCATTAAACTAAATTTTTAGACATGTTAGAATTACCCTATATACCCTTATTTATAGTCGAAGGTCACCCACCTTGACAACTGCCATCCCTTTGGCTGTGATCATTAAATACCCTTAGAATATTAACTGTTAAAATAGTCAACCCATGTTATATGTGGTGATGGTTACCACCCAATTGAATTGATTATGGAAATTAATGGAAATTGAGTTGTAAAAGCACTTCACTTGAACCTAATACAAACATTTATTGTGCCCTTCATTAAATAAAATGTTATTGATTTTTAAATCATCTCTTAGATTATATAAAAGAATAAAAAACTTTTAATATATCTGTAATACACATGCAAGGGGTCTCATATACATGTTATACTTGGGAATGGAATATCATATTCTTTTGATACTTAGGCATGGCATCACATATACACATGATACTTAGTCATTGAGACTCATATGATTCATGATACTCGGGTATAGTTTCCCATATATTCATGATACCCAGGCATAGTGTCCCATATATTTTTGATACTCAGGCATGGATTACCATATATTCATGATACTCAGACATGTTTTCCCATAAATTTGTGATACTTAGTCCCGGAATCCCATACACTTATTATATTTGGGAAGGGTCCATAACATTCATGATACCCACTTGGGCATGGTGTCCCTTATCACTCTATGAGAGTCATACAACTATCCATAGAATCATGAGTTATGCCTCAGGTCTAGGATAGTATTTGTATCTATAAATATATATATATATATATATGATTATGTATGTCACTACATTTATAGACCAAATATATACATACATATCTTCATATATATATATATAGTCACATGTTCATAGATTTCTTGATTTAGGTTGAAGCATGTAGTATCAGCCTAGTGTCCCTTAGGAACTAGAGCCAACTTGTTTAGAGTTACTTTGTACTTTCATTATTATAGATGAACATTACTCATTTTATTTTAATTTTTTGGATCATACTATATACCATTATTGTTGGACTACTGGTTTTATCTCACTCCCTGTTTGGGCCATCAATTTTTACCTAAAAATCTTATTGATGCAGGTTGGGATAAAGGGAAGTATCTGTCTTTAGATTTCTAATTCTTTATATACTATGATGGAGTATAGAAGCATAGTAATAATCTTAAACTCATGATGCTAGTGGATATATCTTTTGGTCTTATTCATTTTTTTCAACATGTTTCATATGCCTGGGCCTCTTAATTTATTGTACTCCACCTTTTTCTATATCATCATGATATGATCTTTATTTTTTATATAATATTCATTTTTGTTATGTCTATATGTTGTATCTAGATGGTTTATGCTTCTATAGTTCATTTATTATATTGTTTCTGTTGTTTAATATTATACTGTTGTGCTTCACTGTAATCATGAGGGAATACTCTCCCCATCATACAATTGTATTCCATCACTGCTAGTTGGTAGCCTCCAACATATAGGGAGGCTTGAATGAGACTATGTGGAAAATAAATTTTGGTTACTTATGATTGAATCAGTTCCAGGACATTACAAAGTGGTATTAGTACCCCTTTTTTCCAGTATCTTGCTATTTGGATTATTAAACAAGAGATTGGGAATGTTTTGCAATATGGTAATGATCATGTTCTTGTGAATAGCTAACCAATGTATAGGGAAAATCCAGATTACCTGGGATGGGACATTGATGTTATGGTTTTTTCTTATTATAGTTGTACTTATTTCATCGTTGGGTGAAACACATTATTTTTGGATTTATTAATGTTATTATTATCAGGATTTTCTTTTTCTACATGGGATGATATGTCAAGGAGGTATCATTTCATGCATCATAATAGACATCTACGGATTTACATGTCATGGATTATGTCATGTCATATAGGTGTATCTCATTTCTTTCATTGCCAATATTTTCTATGATTACTATAAGTTCTTTAATAGTTATATTTGGAAATGTGCTAACATTTCTTCTATGAATATATTAATTGGAGTAATTAAACTGTATGCATCAACCTAAATGATTTTTCCCATATATATTAATGGTGGAATCTTAATTAACCGATTATTAAATTTTTGATCCATGGACCACTGGTCACATGGGATAAAAAAATAGTTAATTTGATTACATGAATGAAAATTTTAATTTATGAATAATATAAATCTATAAATTAGGAATGGTTATTCATATAATCAAATTATATCATACTCTGTAATATACCCTAGTACGGATTGTAAGTGTCAATGTTTAGTTACATGATGTACCAATTGCAACTTATAAAGCCTATTCCTTTCTAACGTGGAAATGGTGAATCATCTAACTCGATTGTGATATATATATATATAAATATGTATGTATATATATAAACATATGTATTTATATATATAAACATGTGAGAGAGTATGAACTTAAATAAATTTAAATTCTTAAATAAAATGGTCACCGTTAAATGGGGATTCCAATTGAAAAGTGAAGGGTGTTTTCCTCTATACCTTGGAATTGACACTCCATATATCGAGACATCTACTGTGTGATGTGAGACCTATCCCCTAACCTTTCCTTAGAAATTGGAATAAGGAATCATATATTATAACCTTTATAATCTTTATTATCACCTAGACCTAGATTTAGAAGTAGGTATAGAGGTGTGACCTTTATATAGGAAATCGTGTACCTCTCCTATCATGTAATCTATGATTCTATCTATGTTGAATCTTTTTTTAGGTGTGCATTTAGAAATTGTAAATCTATGTTACCAAGATGTCCTTAAGTCATGTTCCATGAGGGTGGTAAAGATCATGATCCATATTTTTCAGTCCCTAAGCCACCCATATTTCCTCCTGTGATGTCACATGAGGCACCTCATGATATTCCAAATCTAGCTTTTAATGCTCAATTTCAAGAGAGGTTCTAATTATTTATGCAGTCTGTACATGGATCTCCATGAATTTTCAATACTATAGAAGAGTTGACATGAAAATTTCAGTAGGAGTATCCACCTACTTTCTTGGGGGATGGTGGAGCCTAGTATGTTGATTCATGCCTAATGGCCATATTTCTGATATTCAATCATCTAGAGACACCTTTAGAGAGGGGGTCAAGATCATGACTTATATGATGTGTGAATCATCCAAGCATTATTGCGATGTGATTAATTAGTCTGATTTTAATTAATGTATGTTCTATTTGGATTTATAGATTTCCTTCTATGATTGTTTATTTCAACAAATGTTAAGAGAAGATCGTGATAAGGATTTTATCTACCTGTGCTAGGGTGTTATGTCTATGATGTAATATTTTTCTCATTTCCCCAAACATCAATGTTTCTCATATACACACTTTAGTGACTATTTGATGACAGAGAGATTTTTTGAGGATGGGTATCTATATATCATCTGATTATAGGTGAATTTATTTTGATTGACCACTGATTCTAAGATATTGAATTTAGACCTCATCACTAAGTGTAACATGAGGTAAGATGATATTTTTGGATAGGGAAGTTCAATTTTGAGTTCGAATAGTGGTTATTTTAGTGGAGGGAAGCATCTATTTGAGTTTCCATGCAGGGGATGTAGTAGTTAGATAACACCTATTGATAGTTATGTGGTGTGTCACTAGTGTAGGAAGTTAAGGAATAAGAAGCCCTGGTGTCCCAAATACCCCATTGAGTGTTGAGGTCGTGGTAGGTTGAGGAATATCCATTGTTTTTGTAAGACCTTTCCATTTGTTCTTAGTGGGAGAGGATCCATATCAAATCTTCCTTGTGGTTGAGGATTAGTATCACCTCTCTGATAAGTTGTCGGAGTACTGCCATCTATTCAGGTTGAGGAGGTGGTCATGGGTGAGCTATCTAGGCTTCAGATATACAGTTCCACTTGATCATACCTTCTTGTTCTAGCTAGGTTGTATCTCTGGTCTGTAGATCTGTACATATCTATGTAATGTAGCCTACTCTGAAGAAGAAGAGTCTTAGACATTATATAGTTTCAGGTACTATTCCAGTTTCCTATAATTTGGTTTCTAATTTATTTGATATAGGTACTTCACATTATTTTATATCTATAGAAATTATGGGATGTCTTGACCTATAAATAGAGTACTTCGTGGAATAATTACTCTCAACATACTATTTAGAATCCAATCAGATAGAATACACTAATTTAGGGAATTCCCCTTGAGATAGGTGGTTGTCCTTTCACATGAAATCTCTTCTTCCATGAGATGACAAGTTTTGACATCATACTTAGGAAAGACTAGTTAGTATCTCATCATGATAATGTTGGTTATTATCATCATAGGGTTCCCTTCACATCACCTGAGGGTGGTACCTACGTTCACAAGGGATAATGGTATATCTAGGTGAGTTGAGCTGGACTGGAACATCGTGGTATAGACAGATTGATAGCCCATATTTCTACTCTTAATATGAGTGATCATGGAACACATTATGTAGAATTCAATCCTATTGTTGATCATTTCAGAGAATAATTACCTAAAAATTTTTTTGTTTTACCTCCTATAAGATAGGTAGAGTTCACCATTGATCTAGTGAAAGGATTAGCACTAGTGTCCATTCCTCCTTATAGAATGACTCTTAATCAGATCCAAGAACTCAAGATGTAGCTGGAGGATTTGGAATGTAAAGGGTTTCACATGAGTGAGTACTTATCCATGGGGTTCACCATTCCATTTTCCCATGAAGGCATATGGTACCCTCATATTGTGCATAAATTACTAAAGGTTGAATCAGCTTATAGTAAAGAATTGATATCCCTTACCTCGTATAGATGGCCTCCTTGACCAGCTCTAACAAGCTCAAGTTTATTAAATATTTATTTGATGTTAGGCTATCACCAAGGGAATGTCAGACTATCAGACACACAACTTTCATAATTATATATTTTATATGGCTTGCACAAGTATATGTTTATTCCATTCAGTTTCAAAATTGTTCTTATAGTTTTCCTGGATCAAATGAATCAGGTTTTCCACCTGTATCTAGTTTTATTTTTTGTATTCTTCATAGAGAACATATTTTTGTATTCTCATAATTGGTGTCACCAAGACAAACATCTTGAGATCAAGATAAATACATTAATAAAACACCAGCAATATTCTATGCTAAAAAAATCCACTTTTGGAACACTAAATTTTACTTCCTATGTCACATCATCTCAAATTATGGAGTGTCTATTGACCTAGATAAGGTGAGCACTATTATTTCCTGGGAGAAGCCCAAGAATGTCTTTAACATATGGGGTTTCTTAGGGTTTTATGGATATTATATGTGTTTTATCGATAAATTTTAACAACTGGTATCACCTATCACAAGATTAAAAAAAGGGTATGAAGTTTACATGGTCTGAAGCCTGTGAGAGAGAATTTTAGGAGATACAAGGATGATTGACTTTAGTATCGATCATGATTCTTCCCGAGCTGAGTATAAATTAAATAGTTTATTGTGATGCATTAAGTATTAATATAAGAGAAATTATAATATAGGAATATTAATTCATCGCATGTAGGTCTTGGAAATTGAGGCATCATGAGTGTAATTAACCAACACATGATATCGATATAGAAACAGTTGTACATTTATTGTTGTATTGGAGGAATTATCTTTTTGGAGAGAATTTGGTAGTATATATGGACTAAAAAATATTAAAAATAAATCTTTACCTTGTGTTACTTGAATCTCAAGGAGAAGATATGGGTTGAATATCTAAATTTATTTGAATTTGATATTGCTTATATGGCTGTGAAAGCGAGTTCCATTACTGATTCTCTACGTCAGAAGAGTTGGAAATAGGTAGTTTTGGGGTAGTAGTTAATGGAATTTGATATCCCTTATTTTTATATGCATATTTTGGTTTAGGAGTTTCTCTATAAGCCTGTTTTTGTAGCCTTAGTAGTGACATCTTTACTTTTGGAATGAGTAAACATAAGACAACTTTTCTGATCCTAAGGGATTAGTCCAATGGGATAGTGTCTCAAGTAGGGTACCCACCATCAGGTTGGGTCCTTCCTAAGGATGAGTTATTACACATTCATGGATTTTTTTGGGTTTCTATAGACATTCGGGAGGATTTTATATGAGATTATAATACCACCATTTGTGTATTACATTATAGTGTTACTAAAATATACAATAACTTACACCACCAGTATTAGTGGATGGATATAAAGAGACAAATAACAGGTTTTATCACTTGGTGTTCCACCTATCAGCAGGTGAAGGTGGAATGCTAGTGAACAATGGGGATTTTACATTCATTTCCCATTACTAACTTTAAATAGGATGATGTAACCATGGACTTTATGATGGGTTTACCAAGGTCACCTTGAGGTAGTAACACTGTATAGGTTGTTATTGGAAAGATGAATAAGGTTTCCCAGTTTCTACTTATCAAAGAGACCATATCTGTGGGAAATCATGGGAGTCATTACATTTTGTAGATTGTACACCATCATGGTGTTCCCGGTTCTATCATATTGGATAGGGATGCTAAATTTTCCTTTCGGTTCTGTCTAGGGTTGTAGAAGGCCCTTGGTACATAGGTACTTCTGATCATAGTCTTTCACCCATATATTGATGGGTAGTCTAGCCATACTATTCAGATATAATAGGACATGATACAACCATGATTACTTTATTTTAGAGGTTCTGGAGAGAATCACCTACCACTTTATGAATTTTCCTAAAAAACAACTTTTAGGTAACTATACAGATGGATCCTTACAAGGATTTGTACGATAGATCATGTTGTTCACCCATGTACTGGCTAGAGGTGGGTGGGTTAGTTATACTAGGACCTCTTCTCATGTTAGAGACATTGAATTATGGATAGATTATCCAAAAGAATATGGATAAGGCTCAGTCCAGGACGAAATATTATGTCGATAGTCACCTCCAACCTGTGGAGTTTTTGGTGGGACATCAGGTCTTTATACGAGTTTCTCATGGGTTGGTTCATGGACAAATTCAGTGGCAGGGTATGTTATTACCTCTTTATGCAGGGAATTTTGAGATCTTGGAGATATTTGGTGTGGTGTTCTATCAGTTATCCTTACCTCAGAGTTATCGAGAAATGAAAAATGTCTTTTATATATCTCAGCTTCACCACTACTTTTCAGAACCATCTCATACTTTGGTCCTGAGTATATTGAATTGGAAGATAATAATTACTTTAAGTGATATTTTATCTAGATCATTGATCAGAGCATGAATACTCTATGAGGAAGTTCATCTCCTCTAATATAGGTGATATTGAATCACAGATGTATAAAATATAGAACCAAGGAGATATAGGATGATGTATGTTCTCAATGGATAAAGCTATTATCAGATGATCTTTTACCACCCTCAGAAGGAAAAATTGGGGTTGATTTGTTTTAAGGAGGAGATATTTTATAATCTAAGCTTTTCAAATGATATATAATCCCATTTAGTTTTAAAAATCATTCATTTTTACCCAAATGGAAGTGCTTAAGAGTCCCTGGAGCAGTTTGGGAGAATCCATGGCTCTTTCGGAGCCCGGATCTCTAGATTTTGGAAAGGAAGAATAAGTTTCATGGTTAGTGATAACCATGAAACTCAACCGTTCTAGGTGTTACATTGAACTACAGAGGGTCACACCGGTTTTTTAAATTATGAACCTCAGGTCGCATGGTTGTATGGGATGCTCCAGTGTACTGAAGGGGGTCACATTGGTTTTCCCAAAACATGCACCCAATGCTACACCCTTAGTGCCACTTAACCAATGTAGGCATACGGTTTAGAAAATCGTGTAGAGAAACTGTACTCCCCTTTAAAAGGTGGGTAAAATGACCATTTTTTCCTTTTCACTTAAATCATCAAAATACATATTCCCTATTTCTTTTCTCCGGTTGCTTCCCACATGAGGAGCTCCTTCTTCCCCTCTATGTAGGCTTTGATGACAATACTCTATCTATGCTTGGATTTCATCTCCATCAGTCATGTTGGAAGAATACCATAAAAATATTTGATCCATTACTTTACTTTCTCTGCTAATCTCACTATCTTTAGTGCTATTTAAGTGTAATTTAATATGAACTATTTTCCGCTCATTTGTCTATTTTGTCAATTTTTCATGTTTCAGCCTGAATTAAAGGAAAATGATGAATGAGGGGAATACTACCAAGAAAAGGTAGGCAGTCTAGTACTTTTTCCCTAAATATGGGATTATTTATAACATTCTTCATTATTCCACACACTAAACCTTATGTGTGTTTCCTTAAATAATTAATTTCTTTAAACTAAACTATAGTCATCTTCAAATTGAGATGTATATCCCTGTTTATAATTGAAGTTCACCCACCTCGATAAGTGACACCCCTTTGGGTGTTCACATTAAATACCCTCTGTATATTAATTGTTAAAATGTCCAGCCAACCTTCCAAGTGGTGTTGTTTTCAACCTAATTGAATAACTTATGAAAATTAAGGGAATATGAGTAGTATAGCTACTTCACTTGACCCTTATATAAACATTGGTCATGCCCTTTAATAAATAAAATTTTGATGATTTATAAATCATCCCTTGGATTATATTAAATCAGGACTAGCTTATAATATATTTGTAATACATGGGAAGGAAATCCTATGCACATGTGATACTTGAGAATGGAACCCCACATACTTGTGATACTTAGGAAAAGAACACCATATACATGTGATACTTGGTCATGGAGACCCATATAATTAATTATAATTTGGAATGGAGTCTCATATATTCATGATACTTGGGCATGGAATCCCATATATTTGTGATACTTGGGCATGACATCCCAGATATTCATGATACATGAGCATGTCATCCCATACATTTGTGATACTCAGGAATGGATTCTCATACACTTTCGATATTTGGGAAAGGAGACCCATGTGATTCATGATACCTGAGCATGGTGTCCCTTATCGTTGTATGAGACTCATACCCCTATCCATGTATTTCTGAGTTACACCTTAGGTCTTGTCCAGTATTAGTATCTATATATATAGATATATATGTCAGTATATATATAGACCATATATATACATACATATATTTATTTATTTACATATAGCCACATGTTCAGAGATATCCCATTTTAGGCCAAAGAAGGTATTTTCATCTTTGTGTCCCTTAGGAACCAAAGCCAACTCATTTACAGTTATTTCCTACTTTCATTTTTATTAGTGCACACTACTCATTTTATATTCACTGACTGGATCATACTAGACACTATTTGTGGTGACCTACTTAGTGTATATCACACCTCGTTCGAGCCACCTATTAGTGCCCGAAAAGATCTTAATGATGTAGGTAGGGACAATGGAAAGTGTATAGATCTGGATGCTTAAGACTTTTTGTACTAGGATAGAGTACAGAAGTAAAGGACTGATCTTATGATCATGATTCTAGTGGTGATATATTTTTGTATTATTTTCAGTTTTTAGCAATTTTTATATGCATGTACCTCTATATTTATTGTACACCCCCTTTATTTATAGAATCATTCCATGATATTCATTTTTTATATGATATTCATCTTGTTTCTACCTATGTATTATATATGGATGGTTTATGCTTCCAGAGTTCATTTATTATACTATTTACATTATTTACTATTATACTATTATTATTTACTCTGACCATGAGGGTATAGTCTCCCCCACCATACCATCCTAGACCCTCACTACTAGTTGGAAGACTCTAGTGTACAGAGAGGTTCACTTGAGGTCATGTGGCCAACTGGTTTTAGATACTTATGATTGAAACTAGTACAAGATGTTATAAGTATTATATTTGGTAATAGGTTTTCCAAATACCCGGTAATTGATCATTGCACAAATTTTACTTGGAACAATTGATTAATACTTCAATTTTGGGTTTATGATCAATGGAATGATCATGGTGTGATGATGAAGGCAGATGATCGTAGGTGGATCGGGATTGAATTTGGGGACCTTGTTGTATGTTTTAGCATTTATAATGTAGTATGAAGAAATGGGAGGTCATTCAGTGAATGATTTTATTGGTATAATCCATCCATCATTGATGTAAAGGATCAAAAAATCCTATATATATGTTTATGGGTAGATCTAGTGTTCTAAATGATGGTGGTAGTGAATCAAGAAAGATGCATAGAATAGTATATACTTTTTGAAAAAATATCAACTACATAATGTGTACTCTAAAACATGCTATGTAGTAACCTTTCTATGGGATAGGGTTTACGTGTGAAGAAAAAGTTTGCATGTCATGTGATATATGTCACATGACATGGGACTCGGTACTGGTGGTTCGGTGTGTACCCTAGGGTACATGAGCATGTACATAGAATGGTACGTGGGAATAGCTAGAGTACATGGTCATAGCCTAGTACTCAAACATGACTAAGTACACTATCATGGATTGGGTACACAGTCTTGTCCTAAAGTACACTAGAATGGGTTGGGATACATGGAATCGAGTAGGCAGAACACACGACCGCAAGCTCAACCTCTACATATCATGTATCCAAAAAGGAAATGATGTGTATATAAATAAATAAATACCATGTGAGCCAATGAGATACAGTAAGTCTTGAGGCTAACAAAACACATCGTGTACCCTCTATACAGGCCGTGTACTTTCTTTATGGGAGATTGAGGTTCTCTGTCTCTTTAATATGGACTATTTTTAGTTAGGTGTTTTCACTTGGTTCCTCCCTATGAAGGTACAACGAGGCATTAATTACTAGTCATAGGATATGATCCACTCTATGGGATGAGTCTTATATAGAGTTCAGAAATCCCTCTATGTGACTTGGGGTGTGATCCTCTATCATTTATTATTCTTCTCTATGTGGGATTTTAGGAATTATTATGACCAACTTAAATAGTGATATGATCCATTAAAAAGTGAGTTATTCTAGGTAGGGTCTGGTAAATCCAAAAGGTGTTGGGTGAGATCCCTTATCTATGTATCAACATATTTGGACTTCCAGTGGTTACTTATATGATGATACCTGATGATCATCACCTCTCAAATGAGATCCATTAGTGATAGAATGGATCATGGAGTAAGTTATCCCAGATTAGTATTTCCTTGATACCTCTAGTATAATCAGTTGGTTGTTAGTATAGTTTTGGCCTCTTTAAGACTTGGATTATATCATGAGTATATATGGGTGTTCTTATTGTTATGTCTTATATTCTGATTGACATATCTTTATTATGATGAGATAACTATTCTCTTGATTCTTTATGTTTAATGATTTTCGGGTGTCCTACTAAGTATTGTTATACTCACCCTTACATTGGCTCTACCCACCTATGTCATGTCTTATAAAGATGCAGTTATTTTGAAGGAGTCCTGAGATGATTGGGAATATGTGTAGTATATTGATCTAGACATACCATGGTTCATTCCATGTGTTTATTTTAATATTATTACACTCCTTCTAAGCTGGGTAGACTCTTTTTCCCCATTTTGGTGGGCTTATATTTGGCCCTTTATGATTTTTAGTACTTTTTTCATACTCTAATGTGGGATATAGATGTATTAATGCATTGTGTTATTAGTTTTACTTTTATCATTTAGTATGGAATTTTTGGATTGGAGGTTTTTGTGTGTGTGTGTACAAGTACCTTTGGATAAGGCCTCTTATGTGTGAGATATGCCTACTCAATAGCAGTAGCCATCCCATATACTATTGTATATGGGATTGGAGTATCACAATCATCTTAACACTATCCTTGAGATCCCTAGTGTGTAGGGTTGTGATAGAGTGGTATCAGAATGTGTTTATCTTAATACTGGTGTTTGGATATTGTTTAGTTGTAAGTCTTGTTTGGAAATTAAGGCAATAGTGTAAGAGTGTTTTGAGTTTGTCTCTCGAGCCATAGAGTCCATTTTTGGTGTGGCAGGTGATGTATCCATTCACCAAGACACTTATAACCAACTTGTTGACTCGATATATGTTTTCACTGGTTGTTGGAAGACACTAGTACATACATCATATAGGAATAGGTTTGGTTTTTATGTTCTTCTTAAGTCATCTCCCCAGATATAATCCTTTACCATAAAGAATTTTATTATTTCATGATTCATCTACAATGGAAATAAACCAGGATTCCATGGTAGGATCATGAGGATGGTCTTCTTAGTGACAAGGATTTGGTGTAGGGTACTGCATGGGAGGTGGTACCTTCAGGTGGTTTTCTAGTCCTTCCACCACCCATTGAGTAGAAGGTTTTACCCGCAGTATTGGATGAGTATGTACATAGTCTAAGAACACTCCTTGATTTTCATAGGTAGAGACCTCCTAGGTTTGGGGGTAAGCCATATCCCTAGGTATCTCAAGATTTTTTAGAGGTAGTTACCCAAGTTTTCTTCCTTGTGATGAAACCTCCCTAGGACATCCTGGAACTGGATTCCACTTAATAGGTTCCCCGAGCCTAGTATGCCACATGGCCTCAAGCACATTTTCTCAAATTCCAAATGTTACCAACTAGTAGTGAGGTCCTAGGGTGTGTTTTTGGGGATATTATGCCCTCATTGACAAATTTTAGCGTTGTGGATAAATATAAATAGAGGTAAATGAAGGAAACAATATAAGAAAACAAAAGCCACAATTGAAATTAGATAAAACAAAATCAATAACTAATATAACTAGAATAATATAGAAGAATACAACAACTAATGATGATATGTCATGTCCCTCGAAAATTGGAAAACACATATACAAGACAGTAGTCATAACATGTTCTACCAAAGTATAAACAAAATCAAAAGACTATCCCAAGCATCATGAGCTCTGCCTCAGTCATCTGCTATCAAGATCCATCCTAAACAGTAATAAATCAATTGTTTGAAGTTGTATACTTCCCTTTATCAACACATTTATTCATGTAATATTCCTTGGGTACCAAACAGTTCCCAAAGAGTGTGTGAGATAAATCTCAGTAGGCCACCAACAATGGTATCTATAACATCTAGCCCCAAAAATATAATATAATAATGTGCATGCAAGAATATATAAAGTAAAGCAGTAAAATTTAACTAAATATCCAAGTACCTGATTTAGCTCTTAGATGTTTTCTAAACATGTAACCAATTCATTATCTGATTATTACAAGATTATAATTAAGTCACATGTTAACAATAGTAAAGGTTCCATGATGTAACAAGTCAACCTGTAATGATATTTAATAATGGGATTCCAAGGTAATAACCGAGGAAATTTAGACCTCAAGGGTTTCCAACTTAGTAATAATTATAGCTTGGATAAGGGTAAGAGTGTAATCCAAGGATCATAGTCCAAGTAATTACACAATGACATGCCTATCAAGTCCAAGGAGTTCATCCAAGGTAAAACAGGGCTAAGTAGTGACTGGGCCCGATGGGCTTTAACCATGGAACTTACTTGTCAATGATAGATCCAAGGAGTGTATCCAAGGAATCCTATAGTACTATATGATGGATCCTACAGTTTTATACTGAGATTCCAATGTTATATAAGGATCGGGTTATAGGTGGGTCTCAACCTAAGAAAGTTGTATCATTGAATTTGGAATGGGGTCCTTGAGAGCTCAAGGAATTACCTCATAAATCCAAGGAGATATCATGTTAGTCCACTCTTATTTTGATAATGAAGGAATATATATAAATTATAAGGTTCAATCCATTACCTTTCATTAGTGTGACAAGGATAATTGAGCATGAAACCATTTAATCAAGTCATAATTAATTAATAAGTCCATTTGGTTCAAGCCTTTCCTTTTATTCGTGTGACAAGGCCAAGTTGAATGAAACCATTCATTTAATCCATTTGAATCATTTTAAAAACCAAGTATCACTCCTATACATTAAATAAACCTGATAAGGGGTTCTATGGACATGCAACCTATTATTCAATTACATTTAAAAAGGTCAAGTCGTATACTTGGTATACTTTCCAATTTAAATTTAACATTAATTTATCAATAGAAGTATTTACCTTAGCTGGGTCAAGTGGTGACCATACATGGTACTTTATATTATGAAATTCACAATATAAATTAATTCATTTATTATAGAAAATATTACACTTAGTAATGTCAAGCCAAGGAACAGCCAAATGGTGGATCAAATGTGTCAAAACACTAAAACAAAAATAATGGAATAACATCCCAATTGGGATGCATAGAGTTTTTGGAGAAACACTAAAAACTAATAACATATTTGGAAATAGAATAACCATAAAGTTTGAATTATTACAATCATGTCATATAAATTCAATAAAAAGCACCCGATAAAATCAGTGGGCCCCACATGACAATTCCAAAATCCATGAACTTGAGGGATGAGTTGTTGACCACACACCTTAGGCTTGAATGAATCACCTCATCCAGTATTAGCCTCTAATTTGGATTGGATTAGAGATGATCTGAGAAAAAGGGAAAAAACTCACACCTTAATAACTAGGTCGAGAAAAAGAGTGATAAAGAACGACTCAAACGAACTCGAGTACTTACCATTGCACATCCAACTTAATGAACAAAATCTTGATTGGATATCAGATGAAGGAGATCTCTTGATTCCTAGGTTAGGCCTTCAAAAGATCTAAAATGGGAGAAAATAGAAATTTTATCTACTAGAAATCACATTAGGGAAGAAGGTTAGGTTAATAAGATCATTAAGGGTAAAATAGTAAAATATCATAAAATTTAGCATATGCACGGTTTTCCAAACTATGTGAAAACCATGCATGGGTACCTAGATAAATGGTAATACCACACAATTAGTTTTCATGGTTAGATAAATCTTATGCCAATTGTGTGAGATGGCTCTGCCCGAAAATGCATACCATTGGCACTATTAGATCTAACCATGAAGCCTACCAGTATGGTTTATTCTAGCAATGCGATAGACCTCGTTTTCCCCAAAATATTGGTTTTGGGATCTAAAAAGGCCCCATAAAACCTTGGGATATTCACTAACTCATTAGGCATCCATATTAGGTCCAAAATAAGGAATTAGAACAAAATTTAAAGGAACCATACCTAAGTGAAAAATCAGGTTCTTGTAGTCCCCCCTAAAAGAACTCTTCCCTGAGTTCACCATACAAGGCTGGTGAAAAATTTTCGAAGAACAAATATAGACATTGGGTATGTACATTGGCCTCTTGAACCCAAGTCTCATCCTTCACCAGGCCATGCTACCATAACACTCATACTATAGGGACATACTGGCCTCAGAGAGCCTTCGTTCTTTGGTTAACTTTTCATACAGGATACTCCTCAAAGGTATCATCAGCATCTAACACAACATTCTTAAGATCAAAGGTATGAGATAGTTCAGAAATATATTTGAGAAGATATGAAACATAGAAGATGTTGATCATGGAATGGTACCTCTGAGGCGTAGAAACCTATAGTCTACTAATCCATATCTCTAAAGAATCTCAAACATCCCTACATAATGAGGTGATAGCTTCCCTTTCTTTTGTATCCATCTATGTTCTATCTTGGGAGATACCCACTGAAAAAACAAGATCCTTGAGCTCAAACTCAAGAGTTAGTAAAATAAGATTGTCATAATATTTATGTCTAATTTTAGTAGTATACTTATGCTTCATAATCATCTAAACCATCTTTGAAGTCTCCTAAATGAGAGGAGGACCTAGTAGGGCTGCCTCACCAGCCTCTAGCCAGCATAGGGGTGAACAGAATAGCCAACCATACAAGGCCTCAAAAGGATCAATATGAATTTTTTCCTAGAAGATAATTTTATATTAGAACTCAATTATAGGTACATGATTATCCCAAGAACTACTAAAATAATGGACACATGCTCGGAGTATATCCCCTAGAACATGTATCGTCTATTCTGATTGTCCATCGGTCTGAGGGTGAAAAGTTGTGCTTATAAGCATCTGTGTACCCATAGATTTCTAAAATACCTACCATAACCATGATGTGAAATGATCATACCTATCTAAAATGATAGTATTAGGGAAATCGTGTAGTTGTATGATCTCTCGGATATACCATCTTCCCAGCTCATCAACTGAAAAAGTCTCCTGAATTGGAATGAAGTGGGATACTTTCGTTAGTCGGTCAACAACTACCCATACAACGTCACTAACCCTTAGTTTCCTAGGTAAAACGAATACAAATTACATGGAAATATATTCCCATTTTCCTTCTAGGACTAGAAGTAGATTTAATAGACTAGTAGGTCTCTAGTGCACTGCTTTCACCTACTTACTGGTGGAACACCTAGTGATAAATCCTGAAATCTGATGTTTCATCCCAGACCACCAATACTGGAATCACATATGTCGATACATCTTGTATATACCTAGATTAACTACCCACTTAAAAGTCCACGACTCATACACCAACTCCTCTCTCATATTTTTAGGAACCTAGACACATCCATGAATACATAGGATGTCTTCTATGTCCACAGACCAATCTGGAGGTGGGCTATCTCCTGATAAACTCTCATGGAGAACCAAGCCCTCAGGATCTGAAAATTTTCTACCCTTCACCTTCTCAAGTAGGTAAAAGATAAATATCAAAGATGGTAGGTAATACTACTCACAACTATCATGAAACTCACAATGTGTCTCATAGAATAGGTTCATTAACTTCCATTCATCACTGGCTTCCCATACGGCCTATGTTAGTGTTTTCCGACTCAGTGCATCTATAACCAAATTTCATTTACTAGGTCTATAGGAAAGTTAAAAATCAAAGGATTATAGATACTAAACCCATATCCATTTTTTGAGATTCAAGTCACACTATTAAAAGATATATTTTATGCTCTTGTTGTCTGTTTACACCACAAATCACCCACCCAAAAGAGAGTGTCTCCAACAATGTAAGGAATGGAAACTTTTTGCTAGCTCAAAGTCATTCGTCAGGTAGTTTCTCTCAAGAGACCTAAAACTCATAGATTTATGTACAATGACTCTATCCTCAAACATCAGCACTGCTCCTAGGCCAATTCCTGATGCATCACAAAAGATGGTATAACCTCTTCCTGGATCTGGAATAATCAGAATATGTGATAAGACAAGCCTCCATTTTATCTTCTGAAAGGCTTTCTCACCAGATTATGACCATAGGAACTTGACACCCTACTTTTAAAGTCTATTAAGAGGTGAATAAAGGTGTGATAAGTCTTGTATAAAATTCCTATAATATCCATACACCCCCAAGAAACATTTTATATCAATCGTGTTCTTGGGTTTCTCCCAAGAAACTAGAGAACTAACCTTTTCAGGGTCAATAGATACACATTATTCTAAGATAATATGACCCAAGAAGTGAACTTTTTCAATCTATAAGTCACACTTATCAAGCATGGAATAAATATCATGCTCTCTTAGTGTGCTCAAAATGATCTCAAGATGATTATCATGGTCGTTACGAGTGTGGGAATACACCAAGATTTCATCCAAAGAGACCACAACAAAAGAATCAAGATAGGGATGAAAAAACCTATTAATTACATCCATGAAAATTTTTGGCATGTTTGAAAGATTGAATGGAATAACAAGTTACTCATAAAGACCATACCTACTATGAAAATCTATATGAGGTATGTCTGATGGTCTTACTCAAACCTGATGATAACCCGATATCAGGTCGATCTTAGATAAGATCCTAGATCCTCAGATCTGGTCAAAGATATCATCTATTCGAGGTAGTGGATATGGTTTCTTGACCATAATATTGTTCAAACTTATATAATACACACTTAGATGTAAGGTTCCATCCACCTTCTTGGAGAAAATCATGGGCAAACCCTGAGAGGATATACTAGGCTATATAAAGACCATGGACTCTAGATCCTATAACTTCTATTTGAGATCCTAGAGCTCAGTAGGTTCCATCCTGTAAGGATGAGTGGACATTGGATCCACTCCTAGAACAATATTGATTATAAACTCTACCTCTCTCTGATGAGGTAATATAGAAAAAATATCAGGAATGATGTCCCTGAAACGATCCACTACTATAGGGAAATCAACTTAATGTAAACTCTAATCTTGCATGAAGAGATTTGAAATCTAGGAAATCACTCCACCTAGCCCATGATGCTCTGGTCCCGCTCTGCCAGCTTGGACATCCCACTCACCCTTATGTAGATAACTACTTCCTTCTAGTGATATAAAAGATACCTTGTAGTGATAGCAGTCTACAAAAGCATGATACTGAACCAACCAATCCATCCTGATAAATACATTGAAGCCTATCATCTCAAGAATGAAGAGGTTTCATAAGAAAGGGTAACTTTCTACCTCAAGGGGATAGTTCCTACATTGGTATATGCCCTCAGAATGCACTCCTAATGGTGTATCTGGGGTCATTACACCACAGTAATATTGTATATCCAGTCCAATACTTTCCACGATAGATACAGTGATAAAAGAGTTTGAAACACCTGTATCAGTTAAAACAGATACTATAGTAGATTCCACTAGAATAGAACCTTGTAGTGTAGATGGTCTGGAATCCAGATCCTCAAGTATTGACTGTAGTACATGCAAATGTCCTAATACACAGACCTATGTAAAAGTTGTACTACCACAATCAAAACTGCTTTGTCACTACTGGTGTCTAGGGGTCTGTCTACCATGGACATAACCTCCACCTCATCCAAACCTACCAATGTTATTCCATGTCCCCACCTGACATGGGGCAAAAGAATATGTTCCTGAGGGTGGAGCTATCACAGGTCCTTTTTCGCTCAATGCTGGTGGAAAGGTCCAACAAAACCTATGAAGATTCCCCATATGTTCACACGCTTGGTACTCCATTGGGTCTCTATCATAATGATACTTCATGTTTCCCCATCATCCACATTGATGACACACCATGGAGTTATCAAAACAAATACTTTGTTTATCACTTCCCTAATGAGAAACCTCGAGGGAACGTTTCCTGGCACCAAGAGAACTACTAGCCTACCATGGCATTGATCCTCTATGCCTAGTACTATTTTTGTCCCTCAGGTTGTCCTCAATGATAATATCCTGATTGATTATCTCAAAAAAACTATATAGAAAAAATACATTCACCTTCATAAATATGGTGTACTATAGCCCATCCTTGAAGAGTCCAGCACATGAAAGCTCATCACCTATTAGAAGTGGTGAAAAGCACTGAAACTCCATGAAACACACTAAATATTCCATAACTAACATAGAACCATGATCAAGATGCATGAAATATCTAGATTTATCATATCTCATCATTATAGGAAAGAAATAATCAAAGAAAATTGTATGGAAGTCATCCCATACCATGTTGTGATGTTGATCAGCCTAGGTAACTACATCCCACCAACTCTTGGCCAAATCCCAAATCATGTATGTTCCAATCTTGAAACTCTACTCTAGAGGCATCTCCAGATTCTCAAATAGAGAATGGGTGGCCTCTATGCAAGACTCAATAGCCTATGGATCTCCATCCCCTGAGAAAGTAATCGGTTGTTGTTACTGGAACTCTTGAGTCAGATCATCCATCGTACCTGAAAATTGTGGAGCACCATACATGGAATACATCAGACTTAGGAAACTATCATGAAATTGGGAATCAGTTCCTAGATCAGGTATAGAATGCAGTGACTCAAGTTGTGCTCCTGGAGGTAAGACTGGAAACTCATGGCCCACCATGTTTGGATCATGGTCATTTCCACCTCCCTCACATACGATATGAGGACGGCGTGGTGGCATTGGTCTACAAATTCCAAGCACACACCTCGAAACAAGAATTGATTAGATAGATAGTAGTAATTATATAATTTAAACTAGGAAGGTATCACTACCCAAGTTAGACAACCCCAACTACCCACATAGATGGCTAGGTACTTGTAAGTGCTCAAGTATAAATTTTATTTAATTTTACATTTAATTATGAGGTTCACTTATTTACCTTTCATAAACATGAAAAGGTGGGTTAAGGATGTGAAATCATTTCATTTTAGATATCGTGCTTCACTTTATAATGGATATTCATTCCCATTGAATCAATACCCATAAAATTTATCAATGAAAATGAAACCCATTTATTTATAGCATAATGGATCGACTTGGAAAATCAATCATCCCAACCCATGAGGGAACATAAACCTCGTGAATTAAGATAGGATATCACTAAATTATAACCAAGAGTTATACGAGAATAAGATAATTATTACAACATCAGTTAAAAATCATAAGCATGTCAAAAAATGAAAAGTAGTGAAATTCGCCTATATGGCATGGAAATATGCAAGACATGAAAATTCTAGGTGTCTATATGATGCATGTAACAATGTTATTTTCCCTCATCTCATCAATCCAAGGATAAAATAGAATCTCAATTAGAATAATAAAAAACACCACACAACGTGTGTGTCACCCAATGGTGAAATAATTTCAACAGCAATAGGAAAAATAGAACGACAATTATACTTTGGGTGACTTGGATTTTACATTGAACCGGGGTTCATGATGCCCAAGAAGGGTTTATGAACAAGTCCAAAGCATTCTTAAAATCCTTACTATTGTATCCAAATAGTAAATCAAGAAGGAAAACTCCCCTTTGGTATAAATTTTCGAAGTCTCGGACCCGGATGCCACTTAGTAGGTGCCCTGAGCCAGGTAGGTCACATGGCCTAAAGCACATCTCTCTAAATGCCAGAGGCTTCCGACTAGTAGTGAGGGCCTAGGGGTGTCTTTGGGAAGAATATTCCATCATTACTAGAGTGTAGTACTATGGATAGTTATACATAAAGGTAAATAGTGGAAACAATATAAGTAAATAGAAGGCGCAACATAAATTAGAGACAATAGCATCAGTAACTGAAATAAATAGAATAACATAGAAGCATACAACAACTTATGATGATATGTCATGTCACTAGAAAACTGGATAACATGGATACAAGAAAGAAGTCATAACATGTTCTACCAAAGTATAACCAAAATCAAAAGATTATCCCAAGAATCTTGAGCTCCAGATTGGTCATCTACTATCAAGGTCCATCCTAAAAAGCAAGCAATCAAGTGTTCGAAGCTATATTATTCCCTTTATCAACACTTGCATTCATGTAATCTTCCCTGGGTGCCAAATGGTGCCTAGAGAGGCTGTGAGATAAATCTCACTGGGCCACCACCAAGAGTGTCTATAATATCTGGCCCGTGAAATGGAAAATAATAGTATGCAAGCATGCATATATAACTTAAAGCAGTATAATGTAACTAAATACCCATGTACCGGCTTTATCTATTGGCTAGTTTTTGAACATGTAACCAATTCATTATTTTATTATTACCAATTTATAATTAAGTCTTATGTTAACAATAGTAAAGGTTCCAATATATAACAAGGAAACTTGTAATGATATTTAATAATGGAGTTCCAAGGTAATAACTAAGGGAACATAGTCCTCATCGGTCACCAACTTAGTAAAAAATATATCGTAGTTAAGGTTAATAGTGTAATCCAAGGATCATATACCAAGGCATTCCATAATAAGATGCGTACCAAGTCTAAGGAGTTAATACAAGGTAAAATGGGGATAATTAATGACTAGGCCCGATGGGATTTAACCATGGAACCTACTTATCAATGTTGGATCTAAGGAGTGTATCTAAGGAATATTGTAGTACTACAAAAGGAATCCTATTGTGTCATATCAGGCTTCCAAAGTTAGATAAGGATCGGGTTCTAGGTGGGTCTCAACCTAAGAAATACTTATCCTTGAATTCAGAATGGGGTCCTCAATAGCTCAAGAAATTACCTAGAAAATCCTAGTTGATCTTGAGTCAGGACACTCTTATTTTGATAATGAAATCATATAAGTAATTAATAAGGTTAGATACAGTACCTTTCATTAGGGTTACAAGGTTAGTTGATCATGAAACCATTTAATCAATTCATAATTAATTAGTATGTATTTTCGGTTCAAGCCTTTCCTTTCATTAGTGTGATAAGGCCAAGTAGCATGAAACCATTCATTTAATCAATTTAAGTCATTTTAATAACCATGGTTCACTATGATACCTTCTATAAACATGGTAATGGGTGCTACAGACATGAACCTATTATTTAGTTACATTTAAAAAGGACAATTCATATACTTAGTATACTTTCCCATTTCCATTTTACATTAATTTATCAATCGATGCACTTACCATAGGTAGGTCAAGTGGTGAGAATACATGGTACTTTCCATTATGAAATTCATAATATAAATTAAGCCATTTATTATTGAAAATATTACACTTAGGAAGGTCAAGCCAAGGCACACTTGAACGGTGGCTCAAACGTGTCAAAACCCTAAAATGACAATTATGGCATGGAATCCTACTTGGGATGGATGGTGTTATGGGAGAAAACACTAAAAACTAATCACATATTTAGAAATATCATAACAATATGGTTCTGATGATTATAATCATGGCATATAAATTCAATAAACGGCACCGGATGAAATCGGCAGGTCCCACACAACAATTCCAAAATCAACGAACATATGGGATGAGTTATAGACCACCCACCTTAGGCTTGTATGAATCTCCTCCACTAGTATTTTCCTATAATTTGACTTGGATCAGATTAGATCTAAGAAAAGGTTAAAAAATGATCACACCTTGATAACTAGGTTGAGAAAAAGAGAGATGTGGAAGTCTCAAATGGACGTGATTACTTACCGTTACACATCCAACGTGATGAACGGAATCTCGATTAGATCTCGAATGAATGAGATCTCTTGATTCCTAGGTTAGGGCTTCAAAATATCCAAATAGAAGAAAATGGAGGTTCTATCTGCTGTAAATCATATTAGAGAATAAGGTTAGGTTAATTAGATAATTAAGGGTAAAATAGTAAAATACCCCAAAATTTAGCATGTGCATGGTTTTCCAAACCGTATGAAGACCATGCATGAGTAGCTGAAGGAAGGGGAAAATTTCATGGTTAGGCCACATGTTTAGAAAATCTTTGTACCAACCATAAAAGATGGCTCTGCCCAAAAATTCAGACCCTCCGCATTGTTAGATCTAACTGTGCAGCCTACCCGCACGGTTTACTCTAACCATTTGATGGGCCCAATTGTAACACCCCGATATTTTATGAGATATAATATTTTTAATTTCTTTGATGTATACTATTATACACTACACCAAGATTAGCTTGTACTATACGCAACACCTTATTAGCTTGCAGTATACACAACACTATTTCTGGCTCGTGTTACACACAATTTCATGTTCGTTTTGCGAAAATTATTCTACGCAACATTAAGTATAGATTTTATTTAATGTATAAATGAAATAAGTCTTGATTATGTTATACGAAAAACCAAACAGAGCTTTAACTACACACAGCCCTGAGTTGGCTTGCATTACACGCAATCAAGACCTTCTTCGATAGCATGTGTAGTACGCAATACCAAGTTTCACTAAACGAGATATTATTATAATATTATTATGAACTAGCCATTATGAATAGTAATACCCACTTTTTAAAATTTTATAAATTTTATCTTTCAAAATGGACTTCTTTTTTGGATTTGGAATATCGAAATTAGCCTAGGGTGAATTTTTGGTATTTTTCTGAAAACATTCAATTTTTGATGAATAGTGAAAACACTGGGTTACTATTTAAAAACCGACTTTTTATTTAAATAATTATTTATTTTATTTAAATTTATTTTAGGTCAAAATTGATACATAATACCTATATAAGTTTAATTTTATTCATTTGAGTCATTTTATAATAATTTTAGATATATAAAAATTTTATTGAACTTTTCACCGTCTTTTACTCACCTCCGAGGAAAATTTGAAAATTTACATAAAACATAATTTTACCACTTCTGTGAGTGGAATTTAGAAAATCCAAGAGACATGGTTAATATCAAGGAGTAAAATGTGGTTCAATAAGATAAAAATAATTTTTGGTGAATAGTAACTTTTTACTATTATTTACCACAGTTAAAAGTAAATAGGGTAATTAAGGGTAAAAATGTTATTATTATTACCCTAAAACATGTCCAAATTCTATTGTATAAGTGTAATTAGACCAAAAACAACCTTAGGGATAAAATATTACCCGTTAGGTCCACTTTTATTAGATTAGGACATTTATTATTATTTTATTTTAAGAAGAGTTAAAAGAGTTAAAATCAAAGTGTAATAACTAAAATATTTTTAATATAGGGTTATACATAAGATAAATTCGACTATAAATATTCATTAGAAATATAAAAATATTCCCTACATAATGGTATTTTATTTATAATTTTTAGACATTAAATAATTAAATTATTTATGACACAATGATGATGCAGTAATTACCTTTTTAATGAAATATTAACATAATTGATGTTATAAATACCCAAATAAATGTAATTTTAGACTTTTTATGAATTCCACTAATTTTCTAGGTTAATATGACATGTTATTATTGATTTAATTAACTTTTTTCTAACTAATCATTCTGATATGATTTTTACAAAAATCAAGTACCAAATAGTGTCCAAATTAACATAAAATAGTTTTTAAAACAAATATTATATTATTAATTGTTATTTTATTCCTCAAAATCTAATTTTCAGCCAAATGACTTAGATAAGTATATATATATTAATAATTAACCACTTGGGTTTATTTTGGCTTGTTATAGTAATTTTATTAACCATATAGTGTAAGAAAACAAAAAGACACGGTAAAAGTTAAATTATTTAACATAGAGTTAAATATAAATGATAAGGTTAAAATAGTAACCTAAAATTGTATAAAACCTATTGATTGAGAGTATTTAGACCTATCCCCACTTTATCTTCTAAATAAATCAATTTTGAGCTATTATAAACCGAATATGACTTTATTATAAAATAATATTTTAAATTTTTCTAAAGGTGCCCCTCTCCTCCCTTATAAAAAGGGCACCCCTTCCCTCTTCTCTTCACACCCTTTTGATCCTTGAAGCTCGGCCAAACCCTACCAATTCCTCTTATAAACCTCTATAGTTATATCATAGATTTTATGGTCTTCTCAAAAGACCAACTCTAGTGCCCTAATAAGAAGTTTAAAGGAGGTGCGTCGAGGAAGAGGTAACCTCTTCTACCGACTCTTTCAAGTTTCTTTCTTCTTCTACATCCTATTATTTAGTTGTTTCATTATAAATTAATAACATCAGTATTACTTATATACTGATATGTCATTATAAATATGAAACAACCCTATTTCACCTTCTATCCATCCTATGGAAAATGAAATCACTGCGCGTGCGTACGTACGGAATACCGTCTCCACGCCATGGTATAATCAGTTTTTCCACCACCACCTTACTTGGATGGGTATAATGGTGTAAAGAATAACTATATATAGTTATTATAACATCATATTGATTCTGTGATATTATATCATACACTCCAATTCAATTCAATAATTATGGGAATGATATCATCACTCGTGCGTACGTACGGATTACCGTCTCCACGACGCGATGAGATTCATTCTCCATGTTAACCATTCAAGAATGATTATAAGGTATATATAATGAGTATTAATGAAATTTATGACATTATAAATCTACTTGATTTATTTATATATATATATTTCATCTACTTAATTCCATTCAAGTCAATAAGGAAAGGAAAACAACGTTCATGCGTACGTACAACCTACCGTGTCCATGAACGGTGTATTTTATTTCATTTATCTATCTATTATATATATATATATATATACTGAATATATATATATGATATATAAATCATGATTTACATTCTGGAATTAATTAAATAACGGTATAAGTAATAATAATTTCAAGAACAACAAGTCCAAACACTAACGATAAATAAAACGATTTTACCTAAAACGCTGCTTTAACATGGAATTTACAAAAGAACGGGTAATATAAAGTCATAAGTGAACCATATATGATATCATAACAATGAATATGATTTTTTAATAAATGAATTTATTTAAATCATTATATAGGAGGTTTGGATACATACTAAGCATATCGGACCTAAGGTAAGGGATAATTATTCCAATCTCATTCTTATCCGAGATTGTTTATTCGTAAGTATTTACTGGGGTTATATTTTTCATCCATGTCCTTAAAAAAATTTCATAAAGTGTTTAATATTCTTCCATGAAATTTTAATGTCATATTTACCCCTCTTTGAATTTTACTTTGTGTTATGGAAGGAATCTTTCTTTTTTTTACCATACGGGGAACTTTTTGACTTTTCCAACAAAAGTACGAGGAGAATGTTTTTTTAAACTTATATGGCATGAATGGATTTTTACGGTTTCATAACTACTTATTTTAAAGAATCTTACTCTACAATATTTCATGACTATTTTTAACAAAATCCTTTTCTTTTAAAATTTAATGGCATTTTGTGAAAAGAAAATGATTTTGAAGAAGAAAGAATATTTTCCTCAAGAATTCTTTTCAAGTGTTTTATGAAAACCATTTTCCATTTAAGATGAGATTATTCCATATGTGTGTGTTTCAAGTATAATGTCTCTATGATTTACATGATTTCACTTCTCTTATGATGAAATGATATCCATTTGTTTTATATGGATTATGTTATGATGGAATGATGTTTATGAAACCCATTTTATTCATTGGGTTATTATGAATGATGTATGTTTAATTTGTGGCACCCGAAAGAATGATTTAATTATGAGATGGGTAGGACCTATATCTCCCTCCAATTCATTGGGTAAAGATTTATATCTCATGAGATAGACATGTCTGGAATGGTAAGTTAATCTGGTTCAGTGTTACAGGACTGAAACGGGGAGTGAACTCGATTCAGAAAGGGACTGTGTCCACTAAGATGGTATTGGAAGTAATGGATTGGATACTATGGAAATAATATCATGTTCTTAATGGTTTTCCACAATTAAATGTTTTATTACCATGATATTTTATCATGATTAATTTTCCTTTATGACCTATGCCTTACGTACTGCCAAGATTTATTTCACAACTCAATATTTTGATGTGTAAACTTTATGTTCATGTTTTGAAGTTCAAATGTATATGGTTTGTTTTATTTTCTCCATGCATACCCTTACTAAGCATTTGAGATCACCCTTTATATGTTTTCTTTTCCCCATGAAATAAAGAAAGGTTTTAGGTAAGAAAACAAAACTGGAAGATCTTTATGGGAGATGTTGAAGATATTTCACCATGATTAGAAGATTATGTTCTGAGTTTCCAAAGAAACTACACTATTACGGTCCTTGTGTGTTCGTTTTTGTTATGTGTTAAGTATTCCGCAAAAGTAATGTAATGTCCATGTACGTCAAGATTTGGGTCTCTACAGTTGGTATCAGAGGTTCAGTTTAGTCAACCTTTGGAAACTACAATGTGAGAACTTTAGTGAGATCCCTAGAGATATTTATAAGGTTTGTCCAGGGATGTCCCTAAAGTTAAGTATAAGTATAGGTTATATTCCTAGAATTATAGTAACAATCTTAGAATTAAACCTAAGATGTTATATATTTAATGTACTCCCCCTTTATTATGTTGTTTTCCCAATCATGATTTTTTCCCCTCACACTATTCGTTTTGGGTTTTAGACGATAGCTGGAACCCGAAGGAACCGTGTTGATCAATGTAATGGACAATGTAATGATTTTATTCCTGAACAAACCAATGTTATGGGAGATGGAGTGCAAAATCTTATTGCTATACTTACACAAGCTGTGAATCATTCTGGACTTCCAAATGAGGAGAGAAGGGAACAATATTCTATTGAGTCCTTCATGAGGAAACGTCCACCTTCTCTCAGTGGGTCTTCTGATCCACTTTTTGTCGAACAGTGGATCAGTACCCTTGAAAAGATATTTTCCATACTTCGATGTTCGGAACATGAAAATGTTATGCTAGTTGTTTACTGTTTAGAAGGTGAAGCAGATCAATGGTGGACTCTAATTAAGAATACGAGGCCCCAAGATCAAATTGAATCCATGGAACCGGATGAGTTCAAGAACTTTTTTTCAATAAGTAATTCCCTCATATTCCACGAACAAAGATGGAAAAGGAGTTACTTGAGCTTAAGAAAAAGGATGATGAATCTGTTGGTATATACGAGGTGAATTTTACAAGGCTTTCAAGGTATGCATCTGGCTTTATCATCCAACCTGAAAGTAAAGTTGATCGATTTTTCAGTGGCATAAAACCAAGTCTTCTAAGGGAATTAGCGATAAGAGACTTCAGTAGCTATTAAGAAATTGTGTGTTTTTCTATTATGGTAGAATTGGAAATTGGTGTAACATATCCATCTCATGGTTTTGACAATAAATGAAAGATTGAGTCCAAGGAAAAACATCAGAACAATGGTGAAAAAAAGTTGAATGTTTCTTTATGCTCAATGTGTGGAAAAAAGCATGGTGGAGATTGTCTTAAATGGACTAGAAAATGTTTTAAGTGTGGAAAAGAAGGTCATCAAGAAGCTGAGTGTCGAAGTAATGGAAAAAGGGATTCTAATGATGTAAATAAAGAGAATACTACAGAGAACACACCACCAACACTTCAATGCTTCAAGTTCAAGGAAATGGGGCATTATGTTAACCAATGCCCTAATCCAAGGGTTAATTATGATCGACATCAACAACCTCTTAAGGCAAAGAACAAAGGGAAGTCACATGCGATCACTATTGGCGATGTTGAATATGAAAACGATGTAGTGGAATGATTATGTGTTTATGTAACGGGATTCCAAAATAATGTTGTGGAATCTAATTTATAGTACTGTGGAATATTTCAATATCTATGTATTGGTTTATTATGGTTTTCGATAATTATATGGTACTGGTAACCATGAAAAGTAATTCAAATATTTTTGAAAGTGGATGATATGATAAGGAGAAAATGAAATGTTTAATAGTATTCATGAGCTCATGACTGATATAAGGACAAAATGATATTATGGTTTGAGTATATTGAAATTTTGGGATTTTGGTATGTGGAAAGAGTTGACTTTTGACAGCACTCGTGTTTTCACTAAGGTTCTATGGTAATACGTGATTAAGGTATTCACATGTTTAGAATGTGACCAACAAGATATATCGTATGAGATATGGGGGATAAATGATGGTATTAAAATGCTCGACAGAAGACATTTCTACTAATTGTTTTCTTTATACTATGAGATTGGACAGAAGTATTTTGGAAAAGCCTAATGATTGGAATGGATTATGTTGGACATAAGTCTGTAGTGTTTAAGGCTGGAACTTTTTTTGATATTATTTATGGAATGTTATAATAATTTAGTTTCAGAGAAAGGACAACCTGCAGGACGGGTGACAACCCATCGCGTCGGACAAGGCTGTGGGAATCGAACCCACAACCGAAGTGCGACAGGCCTTTATCACATATCACTGGACTACAGGAAGTCCTGGTTAGTAGAAACTAGTTTTATTTTATTAATCGGAATGATAGATGAAGTATAAGTCCATTTTAGGAACCATATATGATTAAACTCACTATATATGGACTTATGTATATTTGATAACTTTTTCTAACCTTTTGTTTGAGATAGATGGAAGGACCCATCATTCCATCACATGATCTGCTAACACTTCAAGAATGACAAATTCAACTGCATTTTTTTAAGATATGAAGTGGAAATTGTTCAAGGCACGAACAACGGTGAGATTGTACCGAAATAAAGTAAGTATTTCTTCTAACTCAAATTCTTCGACATTAAAGAAATGATCTTGAAAACCAAAAATGTTGTCATATTGCCCTCATATCAGATGAATCAGATAGTACCTTAGATCATCACAAATTTTTGGCTTTTTGATTTTTGGTTTTTTCATATCCATATCCTCTACCACTCTTCATCAGAAGTTGATGGTTATTTTTCTCTTCTATATCAATATTTTCACCTATGTTCTCCTATGTGGAAACCCGGTGATGAGTTAATTTGGGTGACTGTTAAGTTTCATACATTAGTTTTTAAAATTAAGTTTTTGTATTCCTTTTTATGATGTGGGTTTCTATGAAAGAAACTTTCAAGTAGTAAACCATTTATAACCCCTGCAAATTTCGAGGGAGAAATTCATTTTAAGGGGGGTAGAATGTAACACCCCGAGATTTTATGAGATATATTATTTTTAATTTCTTTGATGTATTCTATTATACACTACACCAAGATTAGCTTGTACTATACGCAACACCGTATTAGCTTGCAGTATACGCAACACTATTCTTGGGTCGTGTTACACGCAATTTCAAGTTCATTTTGTATAAATTATTCTAGGCAACATTAATTATAGATTTTTTTAATGTATAAATGAAATAATTTTTGATTATGTTATACGCAACACCAAATAGAGCTTTCACTACATGCAACCCTGACTTGTCTTGCATTACACACAATCAAGACCTTCTTCGATAGCGTGTGTAGTATGCAATATCAAGTTTCACTAAACGAGATATTATTATAATATTATTATGAACTAGCTGTTATGAATAGTAATACCCACTTTTTAAAATTTTATAAATTTTATCTTCCAAAATGGACTTCATTTTTGGATTCGGAATATCGAAATTATCCTAGGGTGAATTTTTGGTATTTTTCTGAAAACTTTCAATTTTTGATGAATAGTGAAAACACTGGGTTACTATTTAAAAACCAACTTTTTATTTAAATAATTATTTATTTTATTTAAATTTATTTTAGGTCAAAATTGACACATAATACCTATATAAGTTCAATGTTATTCATTTGAGTCATTTTATAATAATTTTAGATATATAAAAATTTTATTGAACTTTTCACCGTCTTTTACCCACCTCCTAGGAGAATTTGAAAATTTACATAAAACTTAATTTTACCACTTCTGTGAGTGGAATTTCAAAAATCCGAGGGACATGGTTAATATCAAGGAGTAAAATGTGGTTCAATAAGATAAAAATAATTTTTGGTGAATAGTAACTTTTTACTATTATTTACCACGGTTAAAAGTAAATTGGGTAATTAAGGGTAAAAATGATATTATTATTACCCTAAAACACAAACTTAGGGATAAAATATTACCCTTTAGGTCCACTTGGAATAGATTAGGACATTTATTATTATTTTATTTAAAGAAGAGTTAAAGGAGTTAAAATCAAAGTTTAATAACTAAAACATTTTTAATACAGGGTTATACGTAAGATAAATATGACAATAAATATTCATTAGAAATCTAAAAGGATTACCTACATAATGGTATTTTATTTATAATTTTCAGACATTAAATAATTTAATTTATTTATGACACAATGATGATGCAGTAATTACCTTATTAATGAAATATTAACATAATTGATGTTATAAATACCCAAATAAATGTAATTTTAGAATTTTTATGAATTCCACTAATTTTCTAGGTTAATATTACATGTTATTTTTAATTTAATTAACTTTTTTTAACTAATCATTCTAATATGATTTTCAAAAAAATCAATTACTAAATAGTGTCAAAATTGACATAAAATAGTTTTTAAAACAAATATTATATTATTAATTGTTATTTTATTCTTAAAAATATAAGGTTCGGCCAAATGACTTAGATAAGGATATATATATTAATAATTAACCACTTGGGGTTCTTTTGGCTTGTTATAGTAATTTTATTAACCATATAGTTTAAGAAAACAAAAAGATACGGTAAAAGTTAAATTATTTAACATAGAGTTAAATCTAAATGATAAGGTTAAAATAGTAACCTAAACTTGTCTAAAACCTATTGTTTGAGAGTATTTCGACCCATACCCACTTTATCTTCTAAATAAATCAATTTGGAGCTATTATAAACCGAATATGACTTTATTATATAATAATATTTTAAGTTTTTCCAAAGGTGCCCCTCTCCTCCCTTATAAAAAGGGCACCCCTTCCATCTTCTCTTCACACCCTTTTGAGCCTTGAAGCTCGTCCAAACCCTGCCAATTCCTCTTCTCAACCTCTCTAGTTATATCATAGAGGTTCTGGTCTTCTCAAAAGACCAACTCTAGTGCCCTAATAAGAAGTTTAAAGGAGGTGCGTCGAGGAAGAGGTAATCTCTTCTACCGACTCTTTCAAGTTTCTTTCTTCTTCTACTTCCTCTTCTTTAGTTGTTTCATTATAAAGTAATAACATAAGTATTACTTATATACTGATATGTTATTATAAATATGAAACAACCCTATTTCACCTTCTATCCATCCTACGGAAAATGAAATCACCACGCGTGTGTACGTACGGAATACTGTCTCCACGCCGTGGTGTAATCAGTTTTTCCACCACCACCTTACTTGGATGGGTATAATGGTGTAAAGAATAACTATATAAAGTTATTATAAAATCATACTGATTCTGTGATATTATATCATCTACACTAATTCAATTCAATAATTATAGGAATGATATCATCTCTCGTGCGTACGTACGGATTACCGTCTCCACGACACGATGAGATTCATTCTCCATGTTAACCATTCAAGAATGATTATAAAGTATATATAATGAATATTAATGAAATATATGACCTGATAAAGAAACTATATTTATGTATATATATATATATATATTTCATCTACTTAATTCCATTCAAGTCAATAAGGAAAGGAAAGCAGCGTTCATGCGTACGTACGGCCTACTGTCTCCATGAACACTGTATTTAATTTCATTTATATATATATAATGAATATATATATGATATATAAATCATGATTTAAATTCTGGAATTAAGTAAATCAAGATATAAGTAATAATAATATCAATAACAACAAGTCCAAACACGTATGATAAATAAAACGATTTTACCCAAAACGCTGCTTTAACATGGAATTTACAAACGAACAGGTAATATAAAGTCATAAGTGAACCATATATGATATCATAACAATGAATATGATTCTGTAATAATTCAATGACATTATTTAAATCATTATATAGGAGTTTCGTATACGTACGAAGCATATCGAACCTAAGTTAAGGGATAATTATTCCAATCTCATTCTTATCCAAGATTGTTTATTCATAAGTATTTACTAGGGTTATATTTTTCATCCATGTACTTAAAAATTCTTTTCATAAAGTGTTTAATATTATTCCATGTATGTTTAATTTCATATTTACCCCTCTTTTACTTTTACTTTATGTTATGGAAGGAATCTTTCTTTTGTTTACCATACGGGGATCTTTTTTACTTTTCCGACAAAAGTACGAGGAGAATATTTTTTTTAACTTATACGGCATGAATGGATTTTTACGATTTCATAACTCCTTATTTTAAAGAAGATTAATCTAAAAGATTTCATGACTATTTTCAACAAAATCCTTTTCTTTTAAAATTTCATGGCATTTTGTGAAAAGAAAATAATTTTGAAGAAGAAATGATATTTTCCTCAAGAATTTTTTTCAAGTGTTTTATCAAAAACATTTTCCATTTAAGATGAAATTATTCCATATGTATATTTTTCAAGTATAATGTCTCTATTATTTAAAATATTTCACTTCTCTTATGATGAAATTATATCCATTTTTTTATATGGATTATGTTATGATGGAATGATGTTTATGAAACCCATTTTATTCGTTGGGTTATTATGAATGATGTATGTTTATTTTGTAGCACATGAAATAATGATTTCATTATGAGATGGGTGGGACCTATATCTCCCTCCAATTAATTGGGTAAAGATTTATATCTCATGAGATAGACATGGATGGAATGGTAATTTAATCTGGTTCAGTGTTACAGGACTGAAACGAGGAGTGAACTTGATTCAGAAAGGGACTTTGTCCACTAAGATGGTCTTGGAAGCAATGCCTTGGCTACTATGGATATCATATCATGTGATTAATGGTCTTCCACAATTAAATTTTTTATTCCCATTCTATTTTATCATGATTAATGTTCCTTTATGACCTATGATTTACGTACTGCCAATATTTATTTCACAAATCAAGACTTTGATGTGTAAACTTTATGTTCATGTTTTGAAGTTCAAATGCATCTGGTTTGTTTTATTTTCTCCATTATTACCCTTACTGATCATTTAATCTCACTCTTTATATGTTTTCTTTTCCCTAGGATATAAATAAAGGTTTTAGGTAAGAAAAAAAGTGGAATATCTTTATGAGAGATGTTGAAGATCTTTCACCATGATTAGAAGATTAAGTTCCGAGTTTATAAAGAAACTAGACTATTACGGTCCTTGTGTGTTTGTTTTTGTTATGTATTAAGTATTCCGAAAAAGTAATTTAATGTCCATGTACGTCAAGCTTTGGGTCTCTACACCAATTTTCCCCAAAAGATGGGTTATGGGATTCGAAAGATCCCCAGAAACCCTTGGTACCGCCACAAACAAATTATGAATCCATATTAGTTCCAAAATAAGTAATTAGACTGAAATTTAAAGGATCCATACCTAAGTGAAAAATTGGGTTCTTACACTCCGAACCATATGGTGGTCCTAGTGATAAATCTTATTCAAGGATCTGCAGGTTGATGGTGGCGTCTGGTGAATCAGATAAAAAATGAGAATTATCTCTTCAATGTAGAGTGTGAGAATATTTTCATGAAGTAGTTCTATCTATCCATGTTCTAAGGATTACATACCTAGAACCTTCTTCAGCTTCAACAGGTCATTATGATCAGGGAAGAGTATTCGTCGAGGTTCACCAACCTCTCACAATACTCTCTAAATATGGTTTCATATATTTTATTCCAAGAACAGACCTTTTATTGGGTAATACACCAATATATAATGTATTTATTGAAATATATTTTCATTCCTACACATATTGGTGTTTTGGAATGGGCTTTGGTAGTAGAGATCTTTCAAGATGAGTAGATGCTGATAGTTGGTGCTGGTAGTGGGAACACAAAAGTTGAGAACTTAAAAGTTGGTAAAAAAATAGAATTAATTCAGATCTAGGTGTGTGATATTCTTTAGGATAAAATCTCATGATAGAGGATTTATAATTCATGGCTCTCAAGATGATTCTAGTCAGACTAGAGAGAGGTGATGTTTCTCTTGCGACGGTCAGGGAAATCTCATTCAGGATTGTCTGACCCACCATGTAGCCAACAGATATATGTTCCATGTACCACCTAGGTAGATATAGTATAAGGATTATATAGTTATGTAGGTTAGTGTATGTGTCATAGTATTTGGAAGATCAGTTTTTGGTGTAGACAATTTTAAATGTTTACACCACCACCCTCATGTGGTATATGCTAGGATCAGGGAGCTGGTGGTCATGGATAAGGTAAGCTAAAAATTCTAGATTCCTTTAACCCAAAGGATCCCATGATAATTAGAGGTATAATATATGTATTCTCATCTTTATTTATATTACTGATGGACATATGTTCAAGCCACTCTTTTCTTACCACTTCTCTTATTCGAGACTTAGAGATTCCGTTTGAACCCTTGGCACAACTCATGTGCTTAGAGACACAAACTGAAGGGGATTAAATAATCACACACTTTTCCCAATATTATGAACTGAATATTATAGTATGGATCTTATTATGGGGTCTCTTGTAGTGGTGATGAGGAATTATGATGTTCTATTATGTATGGACTGGCTATCCACATTCCACACCTAGATAGAACATTTCATGTGGACGATGTGGTGTGTCTACAATACTGGAATTATATTTTCCTTCATGGGTGGGAAGGAAACCTAGGAAGAGTAGTATTGGCTCATACACTAGAGGATACAGACAATTACTCATCATTTTTCTATTATTACCCTTGAAAATTCTATTTTTATGGGCCATCAGTTTCATATGGAGGTGGCTGAGTATGATGATGTATTTCTTGAGGACATATTGAGCTTACCTTGACAATAAGAGATATAATTATTCATAAAAATTCACCCAAGGATAACTTCGATATCTCATTCAAAAAATTATATAGCTCCAACAAATCTTTATGAGATGAAGGTTTGTTTGGAGGAATTACATACAGAGGGATTTTTCAGACCCAGTGTGTCACCCTGGGCATCCCATATGTCATTTTCCAAAAAGGTGGATGGGATATTGAGGTTTTTTATGGATTAACATCACTTGAACTAGGTGATTGGGAAGAATAAGTATCCAATACTAAGGATCAATTTCCTATTTGACCAGTTGAAAGGGGTGAGTTGATTCTCAAATATTGGCCTCAGATCAAGCTATCACAAGCTCTGAGTTCGGGATTAGGATACTGAAGACATCATTCCAATTTCACTATGTTCACTATGAGTACTTTGTGATGCTTTTAAGCATAAATAATTCCCCAATAGTGTTCATGAAACTCAGGAAATGGATATTTTATTCTTTCTTAGAATAGTTTCTAGTAGTCTTCATCGATGAAATTCTAGTGTACTTGATGTTTGAGGAGGAGAACACAAGACACTTGTGGATTTTCCTAGACATACTTTTAGAACACTAGATTTATGGTAAACTCTAAAAGTATCAATTATTGATTTGAGAGGTCCACTTTCTAGGAAACATCATCTCATTTAAGGGTGTGATGGTAAATCAATAAAGGTTGAGGCAGTGTTATCTTGGGAGATACCCAAGATTTTGATTGAGGTATGGATCTTCCTTGGGTTGGCAGGCTACTATTAGAGATTTTTTCCCAATTTATCTTGGATATTGAAACCCTTGACTATTTTTCCTAGAAATTGGTATCCTTTTGTGTGGATAGAAAGGTTCCAATAGTCTTCTTAAGAGTTATGGAAAATTTTGATGGGCATCCCTATCATAAAATTGTCAAAGGATGGTGCTGAGTGTGTAGTGTTTTGTATTTCCGTTGAAATTAGAAATGATTGTGTTATGATGTAGAGGTAGGTGTATATTTTCTATGGGTCACATAATTTGAGACCATGTGACTAAAATTATGTAACCCATGATCTAGAGTCAGTATTGGTAGTCTTCTCCATAAATATGTGGAGATACTACCTTATGGATGAGTGGTGTATCGTTTATGATGACCAAAAGAGTCTCAAGTATATCTTCTCATAGAAGTATCTTAACTTTATACATATTTTATAGCTATATTTCCTATTGTATTATGACTTTTAGATAGTCTATACTCCCTATAAGGGGAACATGGTGGAAGATTATCTCAAGCAGGATATATTTTTCACAATTGTTGACCAAGGCATTAGAGTAGTTAGCCCCATTTCAGTTCTCCTTTGTAGATGAGGATAGTACAACATACCTTCTATCAATAATTGTTAACCTATCACTTCTATATCATATTAGGGACGTTCAACTTTCATATACATACTATGATACCTTGTGTTTTCATATATACACTAGACATGCTCTTGATGGATTATATGAAGGTTGGGAGTACGTCGTACTTTTATAGGAGATGTGGTTTCTTATGTAGGTTCATAAATCCACCTTGGTAGTAAATCCATGTTTTGAAAAGATATATCATAACTTTCAACATCCATACTGGTGGTCGGGAATAAAGATGTGTGTAGAGGATTTTGTCTCTCAATGCCACATTTTTCATTAGGTAAACACTAAGAACCATGTTCCATCAAGTTTAGATGAAACCCTTAAGTTTGTAGAGTGTAAGTGGATGGTATATATATGGAATTAATTATGTGATTCCCATGAGTATAAAAAGGATGTGGTGTCATCTTGGAAATTGTAGACTGACTCACTTAGTGATTCCACTTTTTAGCTATCTGATAGCATAGTTCAGTAGAGAGTTTGGGATGCCTTTATGTATAGAAGATTGTTTGGCTTCATGGAGTTCCCTCGATGATAATTTCATACCATGATTCTCACTTCACTTCATGATTATAGATAGGATGATAGGAGGACTTTGAGACTCAGCTGCATTTGAGCACAACATTTCACCCCCATACTGACAGCTAGATTGAGCAGACCATTTAGGTCTTAGAGGACATATTACGAGCTCGCATGTTAGATTTTATCTATATTTGGGAGGATCTAAAACTCTTGGTGGAGTTTTAATAAAATATTTACCCTTCCCCCATCAGTTTGGAACCAATCATGGCCTTGTATGGAAGACCCTAAAGGTCACCACCATATTGGACAGATCCAGAAGAGTCTATACTCATGGGCCCAAAGTTAGTGTTGGCGATGAAATAGAAGGTTAATATCATCCAAGAATGAATGAAGACTTCTTAGAGATTTTAGAAGTCCTATAAAGACTTAAAATAGAGTCCTTTAGAGTTTAAGGAGGTCAAACATGTGTTCCTAAATTTATATCCTTGACGTGTACTATAAAGATTTGGCAAGGGAAGAAAGTTATCTCCAAGATTCATTTTCTTTTTCCAGATACTGTGTAGGGTTAGTGATGTGTTATATTTCTATCTACCTCAACATTTAGACCATGTACATGATTTTTTCCATGTTTCATGTCTTTGTAGGTATGTGAGAACCCTGTTTCATATTATTGATTAGGGTGAGATGGATATCGTGGATGGAACTACCATTTCAAAGTATATAGTAGAGATTGAGGGTCGGTAAGAGAAAATCCATCATGGTTGAGTGATCCACTTAGTGTGTTTCTTATGGAAACATTAGAATCATTAGGATATAACCTTGGAGTGCGGGACCTAAATGTGAGCCTAGTACCCTCATTTGTTTAATAGGATTTTTACTTTTTGGGATGAAAACCCCTGAGGTAGATATATTGTAACAACTCTCTTTTTGACTTACAAGACTTTAAAATATTTTAAGAAATGTTTTTGGAGCATATAGTTGAGTCGTCGTGATATTATAAGGCCCAAGAAGGCTCATTATTTATATAATAAAAATATTAAATAAATTATATCACACATGAATAATTTTTAAAAAATAAACGAATAACTCATAAATAGGGTCTTGGATCTAAAATCTAATACTATAATTGAATCTAAAACCCATTTTCTATTGTAGACATAACATAACCTTTGTGTATGTTGGGTGTCCAACTTGAGCATCATCATGGGCAGAATAATGATTAAAAAATATATGTATTTATTTGTTATAAATAAACCATAAAACTAAACCCTCCTATATAAAAACATGCTTAATGATAATCATTAAGGTCAGCAGAATAACCATAGAAATTTAGAAATTATCTGTTGGAGGATCACTCTTTGATGTTAAGAAATGGGTCCTGGATTGGAAATAAGTGTTCCAATTAAATATTTTGTATCTCGACAATGATTGGAACATGAGATCGTTCATCATAAACAATTAATCCAAACCTAAGGTAGGTAATTTATTTTTCATTGGTTTATTTCCCATTTGATTATCCTATAATTAATGTGAATCAACTCTACTAGAAGATTGATTCTCAATTTGATCATGCCTCTCACTTATGGATTTATCTTCATGGTATTTTGAAATTTATATTATTTGATTATTTTTAGGTTCTTCATTCTAATGTAAATTAATCATGTCAAAATAGAACAATGGTATTGGTTCATTCCTTTTATTGTGTTTTGTTCATTTATTTCCCCCATTCTTCACATGTTCATAATTGGTATTCTCTTTAGTTGGTGGTTTGAAAAATAAATGGTAATTAATCATAGTATAACCAATAATTATCGTAATAGATCAATACCATGGTATCAGTTTCAAGATCGATGGAGCAATAGAGGTTTTAAAATAATGGTGGATAGTCAGAAGTTTATTGAGATCATATTTTGGAACCATGATATAGGTTTTGGAATACACTGTGTGGAATGGATGGATGAGAAATTGGATGGATGGAATAATGAACCAAACTATTATGAATAAAATTCTTCTTTTGATTCAATTGATATAGAAAAAACATGAAATTATTATGTTTTATTTTATTCAATTGGATTTAATTGACTATTAAGTATCATTACCATTGATAATATAGTCATTGAATAGTGATAACAGGACTAGTATAGATATAGGGTTTTAACAAATCCTTTTGACACAGATTAAGGATGTGATAGCCTCATATAGTAGGATTATACCCTATTAATACCATTTATCAATGTTTCATAGGGAGATATAATTTCTAGGCTTTTCCCTAGACCATGACCAATCTATGATCCATCAACTTAAGCATGAGAAAACCAATTTATGGGATAAGTTCATGCTCATTGAGATAACGGCCCAAACCATGTTCACTGAACGACCCAGTGAAATCCCCACCATCATGCACCTTACTCTTAGGACTTATGCTGGTATAATAAAAGTATATATATCAATACATTATCAATAGGGATATGTACATTATTTTGTATATAATAATGAACATATTTTCATCCTATTAATGTTACTTTGTAAATGACTTTTAAATCAGAAATGGTATTTTTGATTAATGTTAAAATTCAATTAAGAAATATATTTTGATGAATTAATTGATTTTTTAAATGAAAATATATTTTAATAAAATATTCTTATTAAATTAATAAGATTTCAAATGTCATTTTTATTAGGGTTCAAAAACTGTTATTGTCAAAAAAAAACCCATCATTTTGAATAAATATCTGTTTTTTATTTTAAAAGTGAAAATTCATATATTTATAAAATTATTTATATAAAATGAATATTATTTATATAAAATGAATATTATTTTTGGAATAATAATATCAAAATTATCCAACCATGAATTTTTCATAATTTTCTAAGACAGTAAAATTTTTGGGTAAAAATTAAATATTGTAAAAATATACAATGTATTTTATGGCATCAATATGGATCAATAATGATGTAGTAAATACTATAAAAGGTTCCCTTGGAAAAATATATTTTTTCTATATAAAATAATTTAGTTTTATGTTTATTTTATTTATTTTTTAAATCCATTATGAATCCTCCAAGACATGTAATATATTTTATGATTTTAAATTCATTTCTTTAAGAGTGTGACTCACCTCCACATAATAAATGGAAATATTTAAATAATTTCGGCCCTTGGAATTATAAAATAATTTAAAACACTCTCCTTTGTCAAAAACCATGGGAAAAAACTATGGATTGGTTTGTGGTTTTGAATATTTTTTTATGAAGTATCCAAAACCAAAATAAAAAAACAAATTCCTCTCATTTCCTATATAAACCCACCCAATCTCCCATTTATCTTCATTAAAAATCCTTTAATATTATCCACACGAATATATATACTCCCTAGAGTCCTCCCAAGGCTCCCCCAGGTTCGCAAGAATCCTCTCCTAATCCTTTGGAGTCACACATCCAAGTAAGGGATTTCTCTCCTCTCGTTTACATTCAAGCACTTCATTAAAATAATGCTTCCTAAATTCCATTTTAAAATATTGGGATATTATGTTAAATGATTCCATTACTTTTCATTTGATGTATAAATGATTATATATTACATTAATTCTCATTATGTCCTCATATTATTCTTCATGTACACTTATTACTATGCCAAAATTTTGTAAGGGTTATTTTTCTTTCTCCTCTTTCTTCAAGATTATTTATTATATTATGCCTTCTATTTCCAATTCCATATATTGGGTAATGTTATTAAATGTACCTGTTACTATAAATTTAATCTATAAATTGTGTTATATCCTCTTTATCTCTCATTAACCCATTTTATAAATTTTTATATGATTTCATTATGCTGCCGAAATTGAACCACGATTTACCATGCCAAAATAATTATGTAGTGAATACCATAACCATTTTTCTATCAATGGTATTAAACTTTATGCACATACTCCTATTGATTGGGGACTTAAATTTATCTATTCCATATTCCTTGGTCTTAGAATAAATTATTATGTTGAATTAGTCCATGTTATATGATTTATATTATACACTTAAGAATGATATTGAAATGTTTATGAAGGGGGCACCCTAATAGCGTTCCAATGATTTGGGTAATGTTTTGTATAATGATAAATCATGTGAAATGGGATTTGGCTCATTCTCCTTCATATGCAATGATATTTGACTCATGATCCTCTATGTGCAATGAGCATTGACACATGCTCCTCCATGTGTAATGAGCCTTGACTCATGCTAATATCATGTTGTATATTGTCGCCTCATTTCCTATGTTATGATTATCATGCTATATCATGCCTTATTATTCATGTTCCTTTTATGTTACATCTATGTCACTATTTTCTAACATGTATTGTATACCACATATTATGCCTTGTTTATTCTCTTACTAGGATTTATATCTCACCCCTTTCTTATGTATGTCCTCGGGTTATCCCATGCAGTGTTAAGTGTGAAGGAATGTTGAGGTCATGTAAAAGAATTTTTCAATAAAGATATTTCTTTTCATGTTTTAATAACCTAATTTCCAAAAGATACTATACCTATTTATCTTCTGAGTTTTATTAACAAAAATTTTGTGTAATAAATCATGTTTAAATATGAAATAAAAATCTGGGTTGTTATAGTTGGTATCAAAGGATAGGTTTAGTTATTTTTGAGATTAAGATTAAAAATCCAAAGGGAAAACCATTAGGTATAAGACTAATTGTAAGAAAAAATCCTTAAATTTTAGTAAATATAGATTAAGTGGTTTATCAAGAAAATACATCTCTGTCTAGATACCATAAGTGGATGTGGTTCAAGCACAGATATACCTTAGAGTAACAACTCAGACAAGGTGTTCTAGGCTTGACTTGTGGTAACCTGGTATAAAACAACTTTCCTTAATGTAAACCTGTTTTGACACTCCTAGGGTATATTCTTTGATAAATTCATAATCTCATTACAAACCATTATTAAGGGAAAAAATCCCCATAAGAATATATGTTAGGAAGTATATCATGGATAACATATACTAAATACTAGAAACTCATAAGGTAAGGAAATAAATGTACTATATAATTTATCCCTTTAATGTCATTGGATTCCCCTTAAAATGTTTAACTATCTAAGATCCTCATCGTTATTTTTCTTTTTTTCTAGAAAATGGTCGAAAATAAGAGGAATAGTGCCAGCAACCGATATGAAGGGTAGGGTGAGGATTTCCCTAATGAGATGACTAACTCGATGGGAGTGGGAATCAAAAACTTTGTCATGATACTCTCTCAGTTAACCCAAGTTCTAAAAAGAAACCTGGACTAGGAGAAGTTCCCAACCCCCCCCCCCCCCCAAGAGAGATCAACCCACAGTCAAGAGCTTCATGTGACAAAGGCCTCCTACTTTCAATGGATCATCTGATCCCCTAATCATGGAGCATGGATAAATTCCATTGAAAAGATCTTTTACATCCTTCAATGTTAAGAAAAATAGAAGGTTCTTATCACTTTTTATCATATAGAGGTTGAAGCTAATAAAGGTTGGACATTCATCAAGAATAATAAGCATCTGGAAGATATCAAAGCAATGGAGTGGAATGAATTCTAAAAAATGTTTTTTGATAAATATTTTTCATACACCCTCTGTCATAATATAGAAATAGGTTTCCTTGCACTCAAGAAAAAGGATGATGAATTTGTTGGGGCGTACAAAAAAAATCTTCATAAAACATGCACAATACAACTTCATTTTTGTCTTTACCCCTGAATGAAAGGTTGAACACTTCATTAGTGGGATAAATCCTAGCCTATGAAAATCCTTGGAAATTAGTGAATTTGATAGCTATGAGGAAAATGCCTGATGTTCCCTCAAAGTCGAGATAGAAGTTGATGAATCTTATGGGTATCATGGGGATAAGAAGAGGAAAGTTAACTTTAATTTTGGAGGTTTGGTGGATAAATAAAATGGTGCTAATATATTCTATTATCCCACTTGTCCAAGGTGTGGGAAGAAGCATCTCGGAAATTTCCTAAGGGGATCAAGGAAATCCTTTAGGTGCAGAAGAGAAGGGAACCTGGCTAATAATTGATGATAGGAGAATCCCACCAATGTGATAGTGGAAATTAATTCTATGTTCAACCCTTAATGTGTTTTTTATTACTACAACTACAAAGAACCAGAGCACTTTGCAAACTAGTTCCCTAAGCCAAGGGTTTTTTAAGGCAACTAACAACCTCCAAGGTAGAAAGGGTGAGATTTTTTTGTCACTACCTCTGAAGTGAATCCCGAAAATGAAGTGGTGATTGGTATTATAGTTATTCATTCAAGAATAGTGAACTTACTTTTTGATTCTGATTCTATGCATTTCTTTATATCAAAAAAGTTTAGTATAACTATTAAAACACCACCAAAAAGTATGGAGGTAGAGATGTTAGTGAAAACAAAAATGGGAAAATTATAGCATCCCATGTATATTAATCCTCCCCTGTGATAATTTATGGATTGAATTTTCTGGAGGACCTTATCATACTTACCTTGGAAGAATTTGATGCAATTTTGGGCATGGATTGGCTTTCCCTATATAGATCCAACATAAATTTCCACTAGAGGGAAATCACTCTCCAAAGAGCGAATCGACCCCTGATTCTATACAAGTTCGAGGAGGATGATGAATCTTATTTTATACCATCATCTCAAGAATGGATATTACTACCATATAATCAAGTGTATCTAGCTTAAATGATTAAGGCTAAGGAAAGGATCATCCATGAAGGCATGCCTATTGTGAGGTAATATACTGATGTTTTCCCCAAGGAATTTTTTGGTCTTCCTCCAAGACAAGAGGTCAAAAAAAATTTCAAACTTATACCTGGTATATTAATAATATCCAAGACACCATATAGAATGGTTTTTTTGGAACTTGAGGATCTAAAGAAACAAATACAGGAGAATCTGATTAAGGGTTTTATACACTAAAGTTCTTAACCATGGGGTGCACACATCCTCTTCATCAAGAATAGGGATGGGTCAATGTGACTTTGCATTGATTATCATGAGCTCAACAAAATCACGATAAAGAACAAGTATCATTTTCCATGAATTGATGACTTGTTTGATTAGATACATGGAGCAAAATACTTCTCCAAGGTGGATATATAGTCAGGATATTACCAAGTAACAGTGAAGAAGGAGGATATCCTCAAGACTACTTTTCATACAAGGTATGGGCATCATGAGTTCATAGTGATGCCTCTTGGACTCACTAATGCTACAACAATCTTCATGGACATGATGAATAGAGTCTTTAGAAATTACCTCCAAAAATTTGTGGTTGTCTTTATATATGATATTTTAATATACTCCAAAACCATGAAGGATCATTAGGAGCATCTAAGAACTATTATTAATCCCTTGTGAAAAGGGAATATCTATAAAAAGTACAACAAGTGTGTGTTCTAGTTAAAATAAGTCTCATTATTAGGGAATATCATCACAAGAAATTGGATATCTATGGATCCTTCTAAGAAAAAAAAATTAGGGGTGGATAAGGCTAACATCAGTGATAGATACCCATAGCTTCTTTGGGTTAACTAGATATTATCACCGATTTGTGAAAAAATTCTCATGATTGTCAAACCCACTTACCTAGATAACTCGGAAGGGAGTCAAATTTTCAGGGAATGATGAATGTGAAGAAATATTAATGGAGTTGAAAAGGAGGCTTTTCACTACCCTTGTGCTCACACTACCCAAAAGTGGGGAACTTTTCATGATTTTTAGTGATGCTTCAAAGAAGGTATTGGGATGTGTGTTAATAAAAAATGACAAAGTCATTTATTACACCTCAAGGAAGTTGAAAATTCACAAGAAAAACAATACCATGCTAGATCTAGAGTTATCAACTTTTATATTTGCATTAAAAATATGGCGGCATTGTCTCTTTAGAGAGAAGTGTGAAATATATATGGATCACAAAAGTCTCAATTAAATATTCACATAGAAAGAGATGAATATGCACCAAAGAATACGGTTATATCTCATAAAGGATTATGACTGCTCAATCCACTTCCATCCTGAGAAAGAGAACAAGGTGACATATGCTCTATGTAGAAGGAAACAATCAATTATATCATTGATGTGAATCAAGAAGGATTTGATCTTTTTAGACTTGAAGAATATGTACATGAGAATAATAAAGAAAGAAACATAGTAAATCCTTTCATAAATTATTTCTCAACCATCACTTATGGAAAGGTTAAAGGATTCTCAAAAAGATAATGTGGGAATTCAAAATAAAGTGGAAACTATCAGAAAAGGGAAATCCTTGGATTTAAATGTTAACAAAGAAGTAATTGTGAGATTTTGGTTAAGGCTATGTGTTCCATCAAGTCTTGAGTTAAAGAAATAACTTTTGGATGACGCCCATAGTTCGAATTTCTCCATTCACCCCAGAAACACAAAGATATACAGAGATATCTGAGAGCACTATTGGTGGGATAACATGAAGAAAGAGATCGTTGAATATACATCGAAGTGCCTGGTATGTCAACAATTCATGTTTGAATTGAAAAAGTATAATGGGATGTTGCAACCATTACCCATACCAACATGTAAATTAAAAAACATCACCATGGACATTTTCACCATACTTCTAAAGATATCCAATGGAAACAATGCTATCGGGATTTTTGGGGATCAACTTACAAATATTGCACACTTTATCACGATTCAAGAGGATTTCTCACTAGATCAACTGGGATGGATATAAATCATAGAATTGGTAAGGATGCACAAAATACCACTATAGATTGTGTCGGATTGAGATCCAATATTCACCTCTATGTTATGGAAAAGTCTCCTGCATGCTCAAAACACTGAGCTAAAATTCAGTACAACTTATCACCCTCAAAATGATATCCAATCTCAGTGGAATATCTAAAAACTTGTGAACATTTTGAGATATTTATCAATGGATTTCAAAGGTTTATGGGACCAACATCTTCCTTTGGTGGAGTTCTCTAACAACAATAGTTTCCACTCAAGCATCCAAATGGATCCCTATAAAGCCCATTATGGGAAGAGGTGAAGAACACCAGCATATTGGGATAAATTTACGGAATGAAAACTTATAAGTAAGGAAATGGTCAAAGAAATTGTGGAAAAGGTTAAGACCATCCAATAGCACATCAAAGTTGCTCAGACTCGAAAAAATAGATATGTCGACAAACATCAATGTGACCTAGAGTTCAATGTTAGAGACAAGGTATTCTTCTAGCTATCTCTATAAAAGAGAGTGATGATATTTCAGAATAATGGAATTCTTATTCAAAGATACATTAGCCCTTTTGAGATCCTTGATAATGTTGGAGTAGTGTCCATATCGACTAGAACTCCCACCGAACATGTCTCAAGTACATGATGTATTATATGTATCCCTTTTAAGAAAATACATCCTCGATCCAACACATGTACTTAATCCAAATGTGGTACCATTGGAGAATGACCTTTCTTATGAGGACAATCTAGTGAAGATCTTAGATCATAGAGAAAAATTTGTATAAAATAAGACAATTCCCCACATCAAGGTGCTCTGGTGAAACTACAAGTTTGTAGAAGCAACATCAGAACCAGAGGAGGTGATCAAGCAGAGTTTCCCTCATATATTTTAGTGTGGGAAAAGTATATTTTGAGTTAGAAATTTTTTAATAGTGGGGGAGGTTTTAATGACCCAAACTATTATGAAGAAGATTCCCCTTTTAATTTAATGGATATTGGAAACACATGAACTTATTTTGTTTTATTGTATCCAATTGGATTTAAAATGACTGTTAAGTGTTATTACTTTTGATAATATAGTTATTGAACAGTGATCACATGAATAGTATAAATATAGGTTTTTAACAAATCCTTTTAAGAAAAACCAAGTAAGTGATGGCCTCATCAAGTAGGATTGTATCCTATAAAGCCCATTTATTATAACGACCCTTACTTTACATACATTGTTAATACTTCAAAATTAAAGTACACTTATTACAACATATAACAAGACCATGAAAGGACCGTATAGGTATAGAGTATTTAGAAACTGGGAAACATAAACAACTGGTTCATAAAGCATCTACATTTTCTCCCATTTATTTCATCATATCTAGAGTCCCTTTTGGCATATCCTAATTAATAACCTTCTTCCTGACCTGGGGAAAGAAAACATAAAAAAGGGTGAGCTCAAATGCTCAGTAAGGGTATATAAAAGAAATATCAATCACATCATATTTATAAGAACCTAACATTTTGGAAATTTTAACCTGCAAAAGAGCTCATAATTTCATAACATGGGATAAAACATAGTAGTGAAATGTAATCCCAATAATCATAACATAAAACATTAAACTTTGTGTCATACACACATAATCATATAGAATCATTTCTTATTAGTCAAGACTCATTTCCAAGACTATCTTAGTGGACAAAGTCCATTTCTGAACCGAGTTCACTCCTCGTTTCAGTCCTGTTTCACTGAACCAGTTTAACCAGCCATTCCAGCCATGTCTATCTCATGAGATATAAATCTTTACCCAATGCATTTTAGGGATATATAGGTCCCACCCATCTCATAATTATACCATTCTTATATGTTCCAGAAAATCATAAATCATACATCATTGCATAACCCATGTAATAAAAATGGGATTCTTAAACATCATGACATCATAAAACAATTCATATAAGATAAAGGAATTCATAAAAATAATTCCATCACCACATAATCAAATAAATTTAATAATAGGGATAAACACAGAACCATATATTATCTCAGATGGAAAATAATTTTGATAAAACACTTGAACTCCATTCTTGAGGAAAATATCCTTTCTACTTCAAAAACATTTTCCTTTCTTAACATGTCATACAATTTTAAACTAAAAGAAGTTGATTACAAATAAACTTGAAAACTTGTAAAGTAAGCTTCTTGGAAATAATGTTTTAAAAATTCATTCATGCCGTATAAGTTAAAAAACATTCTTCTCATACTTTTGTCGGAAAAGTCAAAAAGTACCTCGTAGGAAAAACGAAAAAAGATTCATTTCATATCTTTTACTAAAAACTCACCTAAGGGTAAAATTGGATTTAAACAATTTTAGGTGGATGGAAATAATATTAAATATTGAGGAAACATGGATGTGGATGATAAAATACACCCCAGTAAATACCAAAGTATAAACAATCTTGGATAAAAATGAGATTGTGATATTTTCCCTTACCTTAGGTCCGATTTTCTTTGTAAGTGTCCGAACCTCCTGTATAATGATTTAAATAATGTCATTGACTTATTCGAGAATCATACTTATTTTTATGATATCATATATGGTCATATTCTTAGCTTCTTATTAGTAATATTTCATTGTTACTTGTTATTCAGGTGTTTATTGCTTTTTGTTCTTATGCGTGTTTTGTCGAATAAATTCTTATTCTTCTTTTTAGGTTATAGATACCTCATTTAAAGAACGTTAATATATATCATATTCATTCATTCAATTCATTTATATAATTATTATGCAATGAATATCATGTATAATGAGTCGCATCACATCGTGGAGACGGTTTTCCGTACGTACGCACGAGCGATGATATCGTTCCCATGATCGTGGAATTGTATTGGAGTGTATGTATACTATTTCAGAATCAATATCACTTTACAATAATCATATATAGTTATTATTTACACCATTATACCCTTCCAAGTAAGGTGGTGGTGGAAAATAGATTACACCACGGCGTGGAGATGGTATTCCGTACGTACGCACGCGCAGTGATTTCCTTTCCTGTAGGATGGATAGATGGTGAAATATGGTTGTTTCATACTTATAATAACATACCAGTATATTATTGATACTGATGTTCTTACTTCATAATGAAGCAACTAAATAAGAATAAGTGGAAGAAGAAATAACGTAGAAAGAATCGGTAACGGACATTACCTCTTCTTGGAAGCGCCTCTTTGAGACCTCCTCTTAGGGCACTAAAATTGGTCTTTGAAGAAGACCAGGACCTCTAGTATGTTTTTGGGAACTGGAGAAGAGAATTTGGTAGGTTTTGGCTGATATTTAAGGCTCAAAGTGGTGTGAGGAAAAGAGGGAGGAGGTGCCCTTTTATAAGGGAGGAGAGGGGCACCTTTGGAATAACAAAAAATATTATTTTATTATAAAGTCATATTTGGTTTTTAATAGATCAAAATTGATTTATTTATAATATAAGGTGGGGATGGGTCGAAATCCTCTCATAAAATATAATTTAGAAAAGTTTAGGTATCAATTTTAACCTTATCATTTAGATTTATCTTTAAGTTAGATAATTTAACTTTTATCGTGTCTTCTTGTGTTCTTATATTATAAGGTCAATAAACTTACTATAACAAGACAAAAGAACCCCAAGTTATTTATTATTAATATATATAACATTATCTAATTCATTTGGAAGAACCTTAGATTTTTTGGAATAAGTAACAATTAATAATATAATATTTGTTTTAAAAACTATTTTATGACAATTTTGACACTATTTAGTAATTGATTTTTGTGAGAATCATAACAGAAATATTAATTCGAACAAAGTTAATTAAATAAATAATAACATGTCATATTAACATATAAAATTAGTTTAATTCATAAAAAGTCTCAAATTACATTTATTTGGGTATTCATAACATCAATTATTTTAATATTTCATTAATATGATATTTACTGCATCATCATTGTGTCATAAATAAATTAAATTATTTTAAGTCTAAAAATTACAAATAAAATACAATTATGTAGGAAATATTTTTATCTTTATAATGAATATTTATAGTCTAATTTATCTTATGTATAACACTGTATTAAAAATTATTTAGTTATTAAACTTTGATTTTAACTATTTTAACCCTTCTTTAAATAAATTGATAATAAATGTCCTAATCTAATCCAAGTGGGCCTAAATGGTAATATTTTATTTCTAAGGTTGTTTTTGGTCGAATTAGACTTATCCAATAGAATTAGGACATGTGTTAGGGTAATTATAATAATGTTTTTACCCTTAATTACCCTATTTACTTTTAACCGTGGTAAAAAAAGAAAAAGTTAATATTCACCAAAAATTATTTTCATCTCATTGAACCACATTTTAGTCCTTGATATTAACCTTGTCTCTCGGATTTTCAAAATTCCACTCACAGAAGAGGTAAAATTAAGTTTTATGAAAAATTCAGTTTTTTTAACTACCACTTAGTGCTTTCACTATTCATCAAAAAATAAAAGTTTCCAGAAAAATACCAAAAATTAGGCCTAAGCTATATTTGATATTATGAATTAAAAAATGATATCTATTTTACCAAATTCAAAAGGCATTATTTGTATTAATTAATTTAAAAATTAATTCTCGTCGTTAAAACAAATAGCGTGTTTTTAAGTGATAATTACTATCAAAAGATTGACACTTGTTTATGTTTGGTTTAAATGTGAAATTACATCCAATGACCAAATTTGTATTAAATGGTAAAAATATATTCTAAATATACTTTAAAACCACTTAAATTAATAATTTATCACTATTTATTATTTCGATTAAAAAAGTTGTTTTTAATTAAAATTTAGTAATTTTCACTATTCATCAGAATATGAATGTTATCCGCAAAGTACGAAAATTTCACCCAAAGCTAATTTCAATATTCCGAATCCAAAAATGTAGTCCATTTTGAAAAATAAAATTTACCAAATTTCAAAAAGTGGTTATTACTATTCATAACTGCTAGTTTTAATAATATTTCAATAGCATATCGTTATTTAGTGAAACTCGGTATTGCGTACGACACAAGCTATTGAGGAAGACCGCGGTTGCGTGTAAAGAAATCCAAGCTAGTGTTGTGTGTAGTGAAAGATTCCTTTTATGATAACATAAAAAACAAAATATTTCTCATAAAAGTCTCTGGTGTTACATTCTACCCCCCTTAAAATGAATTTCGCCCTCGAAATTCGTCACTTTGTAACAAAAAGATGAGGATACCTCTCCCTCATCATATCCTCAAGCTACCATGTAGCTTCTTCTAATTGGTTGTTCCTCCATAAAACTTTCACCAAGCGAGTGGTCTTTTTACATAGGACTTTTTCACTATGATCGAGAATCTCTATCGGTTGTTCTTCATAAGAAAGATCTTGTTCCAGCGGTACAACTTCTGAGCTGAGTACATGCGAAGGATCAGGTATGTACTTTCTTAGGAGAGATACATGGAACACATCGTGAAATTGAGAGAGATTTGGTGGAAGGTCCAATCGGTAAGCTACCTTCCCAACACGATCCATAATTTCAAAAGGACCGATATATCTAGGGCTCAACATTCCCTTCTTTCCAAAACTCATGACCCTCTTCCAGGGAGATATTCGTAAGAACACTTTATCACCCGCTTCAAACTCTAGGTCTTCTCTTCGGTTGTCAGCATAACTTTTCTATCAACTCTGATCTGCTCTTACGTGTTGTTGAATAGATCAGACCTTTTCTTCCATCTCATCAACAAGATCAGGTCCTAATAGCTTTCTTTCCCCAACTTCATCCCAGCAAGTTGGAGTCCTGCATTTCTTTCCATAGAGAGCTTTATAAGGAGCCATATGAATACTGGAGTGAAAGATATTATTATAAGAAAATTCCACCAAAGGTAGGTGTTGATCCCAACCACCTTTGAAATCCATAGAGCAAGCTCTTAACATATCTTCCAGAGTTTGAATTGTTCTCTCAGACTGACCATCTGTCTGAGGATGATAAACAGTGCTGAAACTCATCTCTGTATCCAGAGTATGCTGAAGACTTCACTAGAACTTCGAGGTAAATCTCGGATCCCTATCAGATATAATAGAAATTGGTACTCCATGCAATCTTACCACTTCATTCACATATATCCTGGCAAGCTGATCCAGAGAGAAATCCTCTCTAATAGTAATGAAGTGTGATGACTTTGTAAGACAATCAACTATGACCGGGATAGCATTATTGCCTTTGGATGTTTTAGGAAGTCCGGTGACAAAGTCCATAGTGATGTTTTCCTATTTCCATTCTGTTATGGGTAATGGTTGTAACATCCCCTTAGACTTCTGTCTCTCAGCTTTAACTTGCTGACAAACCAAGCATCGAGAGACATATTCAGCAACATCTCTTTTCATTCCATACCACCAGAAGTACTCTTTCAGGTCCCTATACATCTTCTTGCTTCCAGGATGAATAGAGAATGATGAACTATGAGCCTCATCTAGCAGCTCCTTCTTTAATTCTGGGATGGCAGGAACACAAACCCGATTCTTGAACTTTATTATCCCATCACAATCAAGGTTGAATTCAGGAATGTTTCTCACCTTCTTTTGTAAATCTACATCTTCTTTCTGTGCCTTTTTAATCTTCACATGTATAGATGGTTGAACATTCATTTGATAAAGATACGATTTCTCCCCTTCTATTAAAATTCCAAGATCCATCCTTTGTAAATCCATAAATATTGGATCTTTTGCGATCCTCATCATGGATAAGCTAGAATGGTCTTGTTGACTTAATGCATCTGCCACCTTGTTTGCTTTCCCAGGGTGGTAATGGATTGAGCAGTCATAATCCTTAATCAGCTCCAACCATCTTCTTTGATGCATATTCTGCTCCTTTTGTGTGAAAATATACTTTAAACTTTTATGATCAGTATAAATATCACACTTTTCTCCATAAATATAATGCCTCCAAATCATTAATGCAAAGATTACCGCATCTAACTCCAAATCATGAGTTAGGTAATTTTGATCATGGATTTTCAACTGTTGTGAGGCATAAGCTATCACCTTATCATTTTGCATAAGAACACACCCCAGCCCCTTCTTGGATGCATCACTGTAGATCACAAACCTTTCTCCACTACAAGGTAGTGTGAGTACAGGTGCACTGGATAACCTTCTTTTCAACACCTTGAAATTCTCTTCACATTCCTCCATCCATATGAACTTAACTCCTTTTCGAGTCAACTTGGTGAGTGGATTAGATAATCGTGAAAAATATTTCGTAGAACGTCGATAATATCCATCCAAACCAAGAAAACTTCGGATCTCAGTTACTGTTGTTGGTCTCGACCAACTTTCGATAACCACTATTTTTGTTGGATCCACAGATATCCCCTCTTTTGAGATTATGTGACCAAAAAATGCAACTTTTTGAATCCAAAATTCACACTTGGTAAAATTGGAATAAAGCTTCTCCTTTCTTAGGGTCTTCAATACAATTCTCAAGTGATATTCATGGTATTCCTTGCTCTTTGAATAGACAAGAATATCGTCTATAAAGACTACCACAAACTGATCAAGATAGTCTCTAAAGACTCTATTCATCAGATCCATGAAGATAGCAGGGGCATTAGTAATACCAAATGGAATCACTATAAATTCATAGTGTCCATACCTTGTATGGAATGTCGTCTTTGGTATATACCCCTTTTGACCCTTAATTGATGCTACCCTGGATGAAGATAAATCTTGGAAAAGTATTGAGCTCCGCGTAGTTGGTCCAATAAGTCATAAATGTGTGGGAGAGGATATTTTTTATTGATAGTGATCTTGTTAAGTTCTCGATAATCAATGCAGAGTCTCATTGATCCATATTTCTTCTTAACAAATAGAACAGGTTCTCCCCAAGGTGATGCACTAGGGAATATGAATCCCTTGCCAAGATTCTTTTGGAGTTGCTTCTTCAATTCCTGTAACTCAATTGGGGCCATTCTATAAGGTGTCTTTGAAATAGGCAAAGCACCCGGTATGAGTTCTATTGAAAACTCAACTTAAATATTTGGTGGAAGACCTGGAAATTCCTCCGGAAAGACATCGTCAAACTCTCGTACAACGGGCATATTCTTAATCTTGAGTTTCTCACCAACCATTTGATATTAATAACCTTCATTTAGTGGAATCAAAACCTATAAGATGGAAGAAATTTCCACTGGAAGTTTATGTTCATCCTTGCATCAATAGACAATCATAGATTGATCTGAAATATGAAATGTGAATTCCCTTCTATGGAAATTGATATGAGCTCCATATAGAGAAAGCCAATCCATGCCATGAATCACATCAAATTCCACTATAGGAAGGATCACAAGATTTGCAGGAAGCACTTTCCCACAAACTTCAATCAGAGAAGAATTATAAACTTTTGATGCAACTGTTGTGCCATTATGGGTTGTCACAGCTAACTCAACATCTAATTGTTGAGGTAATACGGTGATACCCTTAGAAAATTCTTCAGAAATAAAAGATTGGGTGGATCCAGAATCAAATAAAACATTTTCTACTTTAGAGTGGATGGTAGGTGTACCTTTCACCACTTCGTTATCGTACTCCAGATTTCTTATAGAAATTGCATGTGACTTTCCTTTGTATTTGGCCTTAAGATTTTGTTAATGTTGATCATCATCATCAACCCTTGGATTTGGGCATTGATTGGAATAATGCCCTATCTCCTTGCACTTGAAACATTTAAGGGTATTAGGTTCATTATGTGTATCCCTTCCTTTGTTTGAAATATTAGACATCTTCTTCCCATCATTGTGGCATTAAAATGCCTGATGACCTTCCTTTGCACATTTGAAACATTTACTTGTCTCTTTAAGACAACTCCCTCCATGTTTCTTTCCACACTTTGAGCATAAGGGAAATCTCATCTTCTTTTCAGTGTGCTCTTTAGATTTTCCTTTGAATTCCATTTTCCTCTTCTTATCAAACCCATATGACTGATGGGTTACTCCAATCTCCATCTCAACTTTGAGAGCACATCGAACGATTTCCTCGTACCTATTGAAGTCCCTTATGGATAAGGCCCTTCGAAGACTTGGTTTTGAGCCACTAAAGAATCGATCGATCTTACTCTCAGGTTGGCTAATAATACCAGAAGCGTACCTTTCAAGTCTTGTAAAATTTGCTTAGTAGGTACCAACAGATTCATCATCCTTTTGATTCAGTTCAAGAAACTCTTTTTCCATCTTTGTTCAGAGAATACGAGGGAAGTACTTATTGAAAAATACGTTCTTGAACTCGTCACATTCCATGGACTCAATTTCATCCCTTTGCCCCGTATTCTTAATAAGATTCCACCATTGATCATCATCACCTTCCAAACGATAAACTGCTAAGATGACTTTATCATGTTCAGAACATTGAAGAACTGAAAATATCTTTTCAGTGGTACTGATCCATTGTTCAGCCACTAATGGATCAGAAGACCCGTTGAATGAAGGTGGACGCTGCCTCATGAAGGATTCAACAGAATGTTGCTCCTTCATTTGCTCGTTTGGAAGTCCTTCGTGATTCATAGCTTGAGAAAGTTGTGTGAGCATGGCTACAAGATTTTTCATTCCAGCTCCCATAACGTTTGGTTGCTCAGAGGTAGAATCATTGCAATGCCCATCGCATTCTGCATTAACACGGTTCCTTCGGGTTCCATCCATTGACTAAAACCAAGAATAATAGTGTGAGAAACACTAATTATAATAAAAAACACATAATCAAGAATAAAATTTTTCACTTAAAGTCCTATCATAGGTTGTTCATGGCCATTTCTAAAACACCAAGATTGTGTTCTATGCTTAGACTTATCCTTAGGGTTCTTACTAAGGCTTTCACTTCCTAGTTTCCGAAGGTTGACTATACCTTTCCTCTGATACCAACTATAATGGCCCTTACTTTACATACATTGTTAATACTTCAAAATTGAAGTACACTTATTACAACATATAACAAGACCATGAAAGGACCGTATAGGTATAGAGTCTTTAGAAACTTGGAAACATAAACAACTGGTTCATAAAGCATCTATATTGTCTCTCATTTAAATAATCGTATCTAGAGTCCCTTTTGGCATATCCTACTTAATAACCTTCTTCCTGATCTGGGGAAAGAAAACATAAAAAAGGGTGAGCTCAAATTCTTAGTAAGGGTATACAAAAGAAATATCCATCACATCATATTCATAAGAACATAACATTTTGGAAATTTTAACCTGCAAAAGAGCTCATAATTTCATAACATGGGATAAATCATAGTAGTGAAATGTAATCCCAATAATCATAACTTAAAACATGAAACTTTGTGGAATAAAAACATAATCATAGAGAATCATTTCTTATTAGTCAAGACTCATTGCCAGGACTATCTTAGTGGACAAAGTCCATTTCTGAACCGAGTTCACTCCTCGTTTCAGTCCTGTTTCACTGAACCGGTTTAACCTGTCATTCCAGCCATGTCTATCTCATGAGATATAAATCTTTACCCAATTAATTGGAGGGAGATATAGTTCCCACCCATCTCATAATGATACCATTCTTATTTGTGCCACTAAATCATAAATCATACATCATTGCATAACCCATGTAATAAAAATGGGATTCTTAAACATCATGACATCATAAAACAATTCATATAAGATAAAAGAATTCATAAAAATAATTCCATCACAACATAATCAAATCAATTTAATAATAGGGATAGAAACAGAACCCTATATTATCTCAGATGGAAAATAATTTTCATAAAACACCTGAACTCCATTCTTGAGGAAAATATCCTTTCTACTTCAAAAACATTTTCCTTTCTTAACATGTCATACAATTTTAAACTAAAAGAAGTTGATTAAAAATAAACTTGAAAACTTGTAAAGGAAGCTTCTTGGAAATAATGTTTTAAAAATCCATTCATGCCGTATAAGTTAAAAAAAACATTCTTCTCGTACTTTTTTGGGAAAATTCAAAAAGTACATCGCACGAAAAACAACAAAATATTCCTTTCATATCTTTTACTAAAAACTAACATAAGAGTAAAATTGGATTTAAACAATTGTAGTTGGATGGAAATAATATTACATATTTAAGAAACATGGATTTGGATGATAAAATACACCCTAGTAAATACCAAAGTATAAACAATCTCGGATAAAAATTAGATTGTGATATTTTCCCTTACCTTAGGTCCCATTTTCTTTGTAAGTGTCCGAACCTCCTGTATAATGATTTTAATAATGTCATTGACTTATTCCAGAATCATACTTATTTTTATGATATCATATATGGTCATATTCTTAGCTTATTATTAGTAATATTTCATTGTTACTTGTTATTCGGGTGTTTATTACTTTTTGTTCTTATGCGTGTTTTGTCGAATAAATTATTATTCTTATTTTTAGGTTATAGATACCTCATTTCCAGAATGGTAATATATATCATATTCATTCATTCAATTAATTTATATAATTATTATGCAATGAAAATCATGTATAACGAGTCGCATCACATCGTGGAGACGGTATTCCGTACGTACGCACGAGCGATGATATCATTCCCATGATCGTGGAATTGTATTGGAGTGTATGTATACTATTTAAGAATAAATATCATTTTACAATAATCATATATAGTTATTCTTTACACCATTTTACCCATCCAAGTAAGGTGGTGGTGGAAAATAGATTACACCACGGCGTGGAGACGGTATTCCGTACGTAAGCACGCGCGGTGATTTCTTTTCCCGTAGGATGGATAGATGGTGAAATAAGGTTGTTTCATACTTATAATAACATAACATTATATTATTGATACTGATGTTATTATTTCATAATGAAACAACTAAATAAGAATAAGTGGAAGATGAAATAAAGTTGAAAGAATCGGTAACGGACATTACCTCTTCTTAGAAGCGCCTCTTTGAGACATCCTCTTAGGGCACTAAAATTGGTCTTTGAAGAATACCAGGACCTCTAGGATGTCTCAAGGGAATTGGAGAAGATAATTTGGCAGGGGATGGCCGAGATTGAAGGCTCAAAGTGGTGTGAGGAAAAGAGGGAGGAGGTGCCCTTTTATAAGGGAGGAGAGGGGCACCTTTGGAATAACTAAAAATATTATTTTATTATAAAGTCATATTCGGTTTTTAATAGCTCAAAATTGATTTATTTAGAATATAAGGTGGGTATGGGTCGAAATCCTCTCATCAAATAGAATTTAGACAAGTTTAGGTGTCAATTTTAACCTTATCATTTATATTTAACTTTAAGTTAGATAATTTAACCTTTACCGTGTCTTCTTGTGTTATTACATTATAAGGTTAATAAACTTACTATAACAAGCCAAAAGAACCCCAATTTGTTTATTATTAATATATATAACCTTATATAAGTCATTTTTCCGAACCTTAGATTTTTAGAAATAAATTAACAATTAATAATATAATATTTGTTTTAAAAACTATTTTTTGTCAATTTTGACACTATTTGGTAATTGATTTTTTTTTAAATTTATAACAGAAAGATTAATTAGAAAAAAGTTAATTAAATCAATAATAACATGTCATATTAACATATAAAATTAGTTTAATTCATAAAAAGTCTCAAATTACATTTATTTGGGTATTTATAACATCAATTTTGTTAACATTTCATTAATAAGATAATTATTTCATCATCATTGTGTCATAAATAAATTAATTTATTTTAAGTCTAAAAATTACAAATAAAATACAATTATGTATGAAATATGTTTAGATTTCTAATGAATATTTATAGTTGAATTTATCTTATGTATAACCCTATATTAAAAATGATTTAGTTATTAAACTTTGATTTTAACTATTTTAACCCTTCTTTAAATAAATTGATAATAAATGTCCTAATCTAATCCAAGTGGGCCTAAATGGTCATATTTTATTCCAAAGGTTGTTTTTGGTCGAATTACACTTATCCAAAAGAATTAGGAAATGTTTTAGGGTAATTATAATAACGTTTTTACCCTTAATTACCCTATTTACTTTTAACCGTGGTAAAAAAAGTAAAAAGTTACTATTCACCAAAAATTATTTTCATCTCATTGAGCCACATTTTAGTCCTTTATATTAACCATGTCTCTCGTATTTTTAAAATTCCACTCACAGAAGCGGTAAAATTAAGTTTTATGAAAAATTCAGTTTTTTTAACTACCACTTAGTGGTTTCACTATTCATCAAAAAATGAAAGTTTCCAGAAAAATACCAAAAATTAGGCCTAAGCTATATTTGATATTATGAATTCAAAAATGATGTCTATTTTACCAAATTAAAAACACATCGGTTGCATTAATTAATTTAAAAATTAATTCTCGTCGTCAAAATAAATAGCGTGTTTTTTAGAGATAATTACTATCAAAAGATTGACACTTGTTTATGTTTGGTTTAAATGTGAAATTACATCCAATGGCCAACATTGTATTAAATGGTAAAAATATATTCTAAATATACTTTAAAACCACTTAAGTTAATAATTTATCACTATTAATTATTTCAATTAAAAAAGTTGTTTTTAATTAAAATTTAGTAATTTTCACTATTCATCAGAATATGAAATTTATCCGCAAAGTACCAAAATTTCACCCTAAGCTAATTTCGATATTCCGAATCCAAAAATGAAGTACATTTTGAAAAATAAAATTTAAAAAATTTCAAAAAGTGGTTATTACTATTCATAACGGCTAGTTTTAATTATATTTTAATAGCATATCATTGTTTAGTGAAACTCGGTATTGCGTACGATGCAAGCTATTGAGGAAGACCGCGGTTGCGTGTAAAGCAAGCCAAGCTAGTGTTGTGTGTAGTGAAAGATTACTTTGATGATAACATAAAAAACAATATATTTCTCATAAAAGTCTCGGGTGTTACATTTATCATAGCTTCTAAGGGAGATAGCAATTCTGGGATTTTGTCTAGACTAATCCCATGCCCATATCCAACAAATTAAGCATGAGCGACACCATTTATGGAATAAGTTTAACCCATTGAGATCACAACCCAACCCATGTTCATAAAATGGCCCCCTTAAATCCCCACCATCGAACACCTTACTCTTAGGGCTTATGCTAGTGTAATAAAGGTATATGTATAAAGACCATATCAATAGGGATATGTACATTATTTTTTATATAATAATGAACATATTTTCATCCTATTATTGTTACTTTATAAATAATTTTTAAAGAACAAATAGTATTTTTTCTTAATATTAAAATTCAGTTAAAAAATCTATTTTGATGAATTAATGGATATTTTAATTAAAAAAATTAAAAAAATATTTTTATTAAATTACTATGATATCAAATGTAATTTTTATTAGGGTTCAAAAACTGTTATTTTAAAAAAAACCCATAATTTTTAATAAATTTCGGTTTTTATTTAAAAGTTTAAAATTCACATATTTAGAAAATTATTTTGATAAAATGAATTTTTTTTTAATCAAGACGTCGAAATTATTCAATAGTGAATTTTTCATAATTTTCTGAGACACTCTAATTTTTGGGTAAAAATTAAATACTGTATAAATATACGATGTTTTTTATGATATCATAATGACTCAATAATGATGTAATAAATAAAATAAAAGATATATTTTGCCAAATATATATTTTCAAATAAAAATAATGTGGTTTTAAGTTTATTTTATTTATTTTGTAAGTCCATTATGAATCCTCCAAGATATGTAATCTATTTTGTGATTTTAAATTCATTTCTTTAAGAGTGTGACTCACCTCCACATAAGTAAGAGAAATATTTTAATAATTTATACCCTTGAACTTAAAAAATAATTTAAAACACTCCCCCTTTGAAGAAACCATGGGATGGTATGTAGTTTTTAATATGTTATTATGAAGTGTCCAAAAATAATAATAAAGAAATCCCCCACCCTTCCTATATAAAACCACCCATGATCCCATTTATCTTCACTAAAAATCCTTTAAGCTCATCCAAACTCTTCTATATACTCCCTAGATTCCTCCCAAGGTGATCTCAATCTCCCAAGAAGCCTCTCCTAAGCCTTTGGAGTCACACATCCAAGTAATGGATTTATCTACTCTCATTTCCATTCAAGCACTTATTTTATATTATCCTTATTAAATTCCATTTTCACTTGTTGTGATATGTTGTTCCATGATTTCCTTACTATAAATTTTATGTATAAATAATGAGGGATTTATTTAACTCTCATTAATCTCTCTTATGATCTTTTATGTACACCTGTTTCCATGTCGAACTCAGGTAAGTGTTCTTTTTCTTTCTCATCTTACTTCAAGATTCTTTATTATGTTACACCTTCTATTTCCAAATACATTTGTTGGGGATTGTCCTTACTTATACCTATTACTATAAATTTCATTTAAAATTATTAGAGAACCCATTTCTCTCTTATTAACCCATTTTATGAATTTCTATATGATGTCATTATGCTGCTAAAATTACACCACGATTTACCATGCCAAAATAATTATGTAGTGAATACCATACCCATTTATCTATCAAGGGTATTCGACTCTCTATAAATAATCATATTGATTATAGAATTATTACACATTCCTTGATCATGTAATAAATTATGATGTTGAATTAATCCATGTTATATGATCTATGTGGAACACTTAAGCATGCGATTGAAATATTTATGAAGGGTGTTCCCTAATAGTGCTCCAATGCATTGGGTAATTTTTTGTATCATGATGCGTCATGTGAAATGATATTTGACTCATTATACTTCCTATTTAATGAACTTTGACTCATTCTACACTATGTTCAATGATCTTTGACTCATGCTCCTCCATGTGCAATGATCCTTGACTCATGTTAATATCATGTTCTATGTTGTTTCCAGATTTCCTATGTTATGATTATCTTTATTTATCATGAATTATTATTAATATTCATTTTATGTTCCATTGATATACATATTGTATAACATGTATTGTATTCCTTGTGTTATTACATGTTTCTTCCCTTACTAGGCTTTATAGATTACCCATTTATTATGTATGTTCTTGGGTTATCTCATGAACTGTTATGTACAACAGAATGTTGTGGTCATGTAAAAGAAGTTTTCAATAAATATGTTTCTTTTTTTGTTTTAATTTTCTATTTATTGTACCTAATTTCCCAAATAAACTAGACCTCTTGATCTTTTGAGTTGTATTAAGTTCAATTTTAAGTAATAAATCATGTTTAAATATGAAATAAAGAGTAGGGTTTTTATTGCTGGAATATGGCTATGAGTGACAGAAAGGCTTATATAATCCTAGATCCATGTTTATAAATGGATATAGTTGTGAAATCGATAGCATAGTCCACTTGGGTGAGACACATATAAAATCATCAACTTTAGGGGAAAGTGGTAACTTCATGGCGTGAACTCCATAAGAACACATTCTGTGTACTCCCCCTTTTGTGGAACTGAGGTTTACACATGAAAGAAAATATCACATATCATATGACACATCTCAGATTCCATGTGACCTATTACTGGAATATTGGCATGTACCCTAGGTGTAAATGGGCACAAGAATGGCTAGGTACACAAGAAAAAGGGTACATGGGAACATCCTAGTACTCATATATGGCTAGGTACACAAGTATAGCTAGAGTAGACGGTCATGGATCAAAGTACATGGGAATAATCTAGGGTACATGGACTCAGGTAGGCAGCACATCCCAAGTTACATCCAAACCTCTACAGACTGTGTGTCCAAAAATTACATGTTGTGTATAAGGAGAAATACATTTCATATGAGATAGCGAGATAGAGAAAGACCCAAGGTAGGAAAGATGCATCATGTGCCCTCAATGCATTCTAGGTTCTTTCTTTAGGGTAGGTTATTTCCCTTGAACTCTTCATTGTGAACCAATTTCAGTCAGGTGTATTCCCTTGGTTCATACACATGAGGGTACAATGAGGCATTATGTCTTGTACATAGGATGTGATCCCCAATATATTATTATTCCATATATAGTTTTGGAATTCCTTTGGTGTGACCTGAGGTGTAATCCCCTCTCATTTATTCGTCTTCCATAGATGGGGTTTGAGGAACAATCATGACCAAATTATACAGGAATATGATCCCATACTTATCATATTATTATAGGTAGTGTCTGGTATAACCAGAGGCTCTGGGTGTAATTCCCTCTCTATGTATTGAGATCTTGGGAGTTTTAGTGGGGACTTATTTAGTGAGACCTAATGAGCATGACCTCTCAAATGAGCACCATTACTGATATCATGGATCATGGAGTGAGATCTTTCAAACAAATGGTACCTTAATTACTTGACCAAAATCATGAGGCTAGTAGTATTGTTGTTACCTCATTGAGACTTTGAATCTATCATGAGTATATATGAGTATTCTTATTATTGTGTCTCATATTTTGATTGATATATCTTTATGATTATGGTTTGACTACTCTCTTGATGCTTTATTTTTGGTGATTTAGGGGTGTCCTACTAGGTATTGTTATACACACACCTACATGGGTTATTCCTACACATGGCATGTCTTATGAAGATGTTAGGCCCTTTAAAAGATTCCTTAGAGGACCCAAAGCATGAAAATCATAGTGAGATAAACAGAATATGGTTCATTCCTAGTGTTTCTTTTGACAGTATTCCCCTCCTTTGAAGTTTTGAATCCATTTCTAGTTTTACTGGGATCGTATTTGGCCCTTTTTGCTTTCTATTATTTTATCATACTATGATGTGGGATATAGATGTATTAAATCATTGTGGTATTAGTTGTACTTTTATCTTTCAGCATAGAATTAGAGGATTGGAAATTTGTGTGTGTGTGTGTGTGTATATTTACTATAGGATAATGACTTCCATGTTTAATATATTCCTACTCAACACTAACCAACATCCCTTGTCCTATTGAAGGTAGGATTGGGTTTTCACAATCAACTTATCACTGGCCAGGTGGGCCCCAATGGGTTGGGTCATGAAAACATCTCATAAAACATTACATAACCAAAGGACTGAAAGTTTTAGTTTCTTGAGGATTAACTATATAAACATATTAATCAACAATCATCTCTCTTTTTGAAACTCCTCTAAACTATGTTATAGAATTTTGACAAGTTATACTTATCTTCTTAACATGTGGAAGGAAAACATAATAAAGGGGTGATATAAAATGCTCAATAAGAGAAAAATTATTATCATATCATCAAGGGTTATATCATAATAATATAATAAAACATATTTATGGGATACATTACTTATTAAAAAAATATGTAATAATAAGTGTTACCCATAATTCATGATAAAAGGACATGTAGTCTAAAATAAACAAAAATATACCATAGAAAAATGTATGGAATCATTTGACATTAAACAAGATTCAAAGAGTATAATAATTGGAATAACATTATGAAATAAGAGTGTGGAATAAAAATAATCATATAAACCATATGTCAAGGATGTACACCAAGACATTCATCGCATAGTAGGATTGGGATAAACACCCATTTACCTTCATGGGCTTGGGATAATCCTCTCATGTACCCTTGGTCTTGGGATAAAACCTCTCATATACCACTTGTTCTTGGATTAAATCCTCACATATACCCTTTGTATTTTGATAAATCCTCCCTTATACCCTTTATCTTGGGTTAAATCCTCTCATGTACCACTTTTATGGGAATAAATCCTATAGTGTACCCTTTGGCTTAGGATAAATCCTCCCATGTACCCTTTTGATCACTTAAACTTAAACCATTTCATTATATTATGATATAGTACATCACCTATCATAATTAATACATATATATATCACATAAAATAAACCATCATTATTTCATAAAGAACTCAAGGAATGAAAAAATGGTTTTCATTGCATTTTAGTTGGTATTTCCAAACTTGACCAAAAGAATGTAAATAGTTGATATTAAAAATTCAATCACTCCAAAATAGTATATGATAATAAAATTAATATGGTGATTCATCAAAAAAATCCAAGGAAATAAACCCTTTAGATATAAAGAGGAAAATGGAGCAGAAATCATCAAAGAGTTTTCATAAAATGATTTTAATTTTGGCGTAAAATATACAGTTATGGTCACTTTGAAAAGGAATTTTTTAAAAGTTCAAGTTAATTTTTTTAAAAAAAATATTCAATTATAAATATATTATTTAATAATTGAGCTTTGAAAATACATAAAGTTTATCACAAGAAACATGGGTTGGAAGATAAAACATTTGAAGCGATGTAAATCCTTTTAAAATATTAGGAAATATCTTTACTGAAAACACATATCATAAAAATAATTCCTTATTAAAAGAGGATAAGGAAAATATAGTTTTAAAATTATGTAACACATAATTACATTTCCATTTAAAAATGAGAACATTTGACGAAAATTAAAATATGGACAAGGAGGGAAAACCATCATTAAAGGGTATCATAATTATTCTTAACAATGATATACTTTTTGGGGGTTAGATTTATCGAAGTAAAATATTAGGATTAAATATTAATTCTCACACAAGATGAATAAAAGTACCATGAAATAAAATCTTATGGTGGAATGAACCTATCTTGGAAGAATTAATCTCAAGATGAATCATTATAACTCAATAAAGTGAGTTGAGATAATAAAAACACTTTCAACTTTGGTATCTTTCATATTGAAATCAATTTGAAGAAATAACATGATATGTCTCTTCAAATCCCATGAACTAAAATATTATAGTATAATAAATTCATATAAATTAATCACATCATATTAAATATGTCATGGTTATCAATAGAAAATATGTCTCAAGAAATTAAATTTGAGACAAAAAAACCCTTACCATGAATTCATGCTTAGTTAATCACACTCTAATATTTTGCATATTAATCACCTATTTTATAAACTTATTCATGTCTATAAAATTTTATAATCATCATTTAAAATTACTCCCTAAATTTATATTAGTTATTTATTATCTATTTTCATTATCATGTGTGAGTAATCTTGATATTTTTGAGCTAGTTTCATAATATTTGTGTTGGTATTCTTTATTATACCAAATTTCATCAATACTAGATCATAAAAGGTACTAAAATTTATTTTTTATAATTAATTATAATTTTATAATTTCATTTTATGTGATTTTTTGTTAATATCCTCAAATATTAATTTGGTGTGATCGTGTTTCAATGATTCTTAGCGATCAAAAGGTGTTTTATAGAATAATGAGTTAAATATTTATATTACTATTCCAGAACAAAAATATCATTATTTATTTATTTATATAATATATTATAATAAATTAAATTACCATATTTATCCACTATATAAATTTATATCATTGTTCAAGTAGGTGGATAAATCAACCCAAATAAGAACATACCACAAATAATAGATAATTATGAAGAGATTTAGTTGCAATATCATTATAATGGAATATTAATGATCTTATTTTATGTTTATTAGTTTTATATATATTAATTTTTGACAAATATAATCATAATAAGATAACCTATATGAAGATATTACATAGTATAAAGAAGTCATTTTTCTCTTGGAATGCTTTACTGGACGGTTATCATGGTTGTTTATTAATCATATTTTTAATAGGTTGTCCAATTTTTCTTTTAATAACCTTAATAATTTCATAAATATAATATTTATCTATTAAACTCATTCTCATTACCATTAATTTAATGTATTTATGAAAATAAAAATTAGAAATTGATCATTCCACAGAGGCGGTAGTCAACACGTATGCATGGATAGTGATTTTATTTTCCATAAAATAGATAAAAGGAGTAATGTTATTTACCATTTAAGAATATAAGATATGTAATAAATATTATAATTATATATTAAATTCTCTCTTTGGGACATCCATGTATGGAATTAAAGGAAAATCAAATATGTTGTCTCGTGGAGATTGTGGTCCGCACAGCGCGTGATTGACAATTTCGTTTTTCTTAACAGAAAAGGTAAAGGTGTTTAATGATTATACCATAATTATAATAACATAACATTATGATAATCATATTTTTTTTATAATTTAAATATTGTGTTATTGAATTTTATTGAGAATAATATTACATAAATACGTAGAAATTAGAATGGAGCAGTTAGAAATTTATACTTCACTTCCTGGATTACCTCATTTGCAATGGGTGTTAAGCCTTTGAGGGATGGTCTTTTGAGATGGTCATAAAAAATTTAACGCTTCAAGGAATTTTGAGTATATTTTTAGATATATTTTGAGTGAAAATGAGTGGTTTTTGGTGTGAGGTAAATTTTGTAGAGGAGTTCCTCTTTTATAATTGCAAAGGGATGGAATTTTTGTAAATACCCAAAACTTTTCCATAATAGAAAGTCACTCTCAAAGATAGTAGCACCAAAATTGGGAAATAATGGAGAGTTAAAGGCATAATACAGATCTAGTACTCAATCACCCATTACCATACATTTTTTAAACATGTTTATGGTATTTCCCTGTGGGTTAAACCACTTTTACATCTTTTGATTTTTATCGAGCTAACTAGTTTAAACCAAAGTAATTTATCCTTTATGCTTGAAAATAAATTAGTAATTAATGAATAATTTGGACATAATGTTTTAAAATTTATAATCTATTTTATTATATTAATTTTCTAGTAGTTATAAAAATGAATTCTAAAATAATAAATGCATAATGTATTAAAAATAATTTTTTCTGAAAAATAAAAAATAAGTTATAAATTGTAAAATATGGGTTTGTAAACTAAAACCAATTTTTAATAAATTATAAATACACTTTTAAATTTTATATTTGGTCATAGAAAAAGTTTTTATGAATTTACAATTCATACTTATTTACAAATAATTTCATAAAAGTCATGTAATTTATAAAAAACTATTTCTCACTCTTAACCTAAAAATAAATTATTTTATAATCATATAAAAAAATATCTTAAACTAATACTATTATGTGGAATTAAAAAATGAAGTTCATTTTCTTTTAAAAAATTATAAATTTATCTTTTAAATTAAAATAAAAAAGAAAACTATTTTTATTGAAAAATGAAATTTTTAATCATTAAGTGTTCTTAGTAGTGTCTCATTACAATTACTAACTTAATTATGTAAATATGTTTTTTAATATATTGAAATATTATATTTTATAAAAATAATATATTAAAATTTATCGATTTAAATTTATTAATACATTAAATAGTCATTTGAGAATAGAAAAACCGTTTATATGTTAAATAATATTAAGTATATATCCTCTAAATGTAAACATTTTTAATTGGATAATATCTTAAATTTTCTTAATAATAAATATTTCACATATCATTTTAGTTCAGTGTTTCATGTGGAGATAGTTATTGGACAGGGTGTTTGTTTAAATAAATATATTCCAAAATTTTAGGGTGTTACATTTATCGTTATCATTGGAGTTTCTATATTCATCAGATAGTAAATTTGGTGATGATACAGAAGGTATTTCTATAACCGAAGAATAAATGGAGAAATATATTGATTATGCTGAGGAAATATATAAAATATCTTTCAAATGACACATTTTACTTAATTTAGAGGTTTCTAAGAATAAATAAATCCTTAATAAATCTAAAAATAAGATGGATAATTCAATAAATGAAAATTTTAAGTCGTCGATATATTTGAATAAGCTGAAATGTCAAGTTTTAAGACTAAATTTTTAGAAGATGGGAAAATTTTATCCTATTTGGAAGATAAAAATGAAATTATGATACCTAAATTGGAAATATAAAATCTTAAAAATAATATGAACAAATTTAAAACAAGAATAAAATATTTTGAAAAATATGTAGGCAACTAAAACCTAAAATAAATAATTTCAAACTATATCATAAGTCTACCGAAATTCATCATTATCAGTTTAACTATTTTGTGTCAAGCAGTGAACCTTTATTCATGAAGTTTAAAATAGGTATATACTTTAATAATAAGTTCTCTTTAGACAATGATCAGTTAATAATAAATCACTAAGCATATATTTAAATTGATATTGTTGTTCTTGAATATAAAAAAAATAGACATATCTAGATTCTGAATGTTATTTTCACTAATACGATGGGGAATAAGATATTATGGCTTCCTCACACATAATACCTGATTAAATTAAGTCACTGTGTATTAGTATCTAAATTTCTATATTATCTACCTAGAAATTTTCTTTAACTATATCTGTTCTTACAATTTATCTACATAGTTTGGAATTGTGCAAGTTTTAATTTATGAAGGTTTTACATCAAATACTAACTTATTTTCATGGGGGTTGTTTGGATAACTCTATGTCATAGTTTATTTTTTATTGACCATTATAGTCTATAAAAGGTATGAATAATGATTTTTGGATATATTTTAGTACCATATTCTACAAAAAAAGATTAGGACACAAAGACAAAAGATAACTTCTGGAAGGTTTGTAATTATTAATCAATATCTTATATTTTTTAAAAAAAAATTATCATACTTTAAATAAATTTTTAAAATATATTAAATTATTTTTCCCATTTTCAATTTATTTAAAAGTAAATATATTATTTTAAAACTTATAAATTTATTCCTTAATGAAAATTTTAGTGTAATCTATTTTGGCACAAAGTATTTTGGATCATTTGATGGGATCAGATCAGTGGGAGAGGTTTTTTCCTATAAATTGAATCATGGACCCAAATTTGTTTCTCTTAATTATCATTGGAGCTCTAACTAAATTATTTTTTTCATGTGAATAGGTATGTCGACATCTTGAGATAATGGTTCTCGAGAGAAAATATTTTAAAGATTAATTGATAGACATTGATATGTGAAGCATGGTTCATTTCTATAGAAAGTAATTTTTTTAGGGATGTGTGTCTTTAACATTTCTTGGAGAAGATTGATAGTTGTTTCTCTAGATACCATCCATCAATTATATAAAACTATTGTTTTTGAAAAATTATATTGTTTAAAGAAGATGAAGTATAAATTATAAAAGAATTTTTTTTATGATGTCTTTGAACAATTTCTCATACACTATGGGAATTATACGCTTAAAAGAGAGATTATTTTTTAAAAATAATAATTCATTGGTCAATGGTTCCTTAAATATAAGTAAATTTGTGAAAAATATCTTTTTTTTGAATGATAAGATCAATAAAATGAATCGGTTTAACACCAAAATTGGAACGATATTTCTATGGGTTCAAGGATTTGTCCTATCCAGAAAAGTAAATAACAATTAATTTAATATTTTACACATTTATATATTATATTTTCTTATAGGGATGATGATTTTTAATATTTTAAAATTCATTTGAGAATATATTGAATCTTTGTGTACTATAATGATCAATCTGATGATGTTTTTCAAATTATGGATGTTAACCCATTTTATTATAAATACTTTAATCAAGGAGGGTATTAATAATTATGAGTTTGTAGCTATTATAAATGAATTGTAAAGAATTATTTGTATGGAATAAAATTTTAAATACCAGAAGGTAATAGTTTAAAATCCATTGAAAATTTCATGTGATAAGCAATATTCAATTGATTTATCGAAGACCCAATACGGAACTCTAGATCTAAACACATTGACATCAGATTTAATTTTATCAAAAATAAAGTCTAAAATAGATATGTGAGACTTTAATTTATTCTTATAGGGGATCAAATTCCTAATATTTTCAAAATAGACATTTCAAGGGATATATTTAATGAGTTAAGGATCAATATTTTCATCCTTTCCTTGTCACTTGATACATTTTGGAATGCCCCATATTCCTTTATATTATGTTTTCAATGGGGAATAAAGGTACAAAACCCTTTCAAATTACCACTTTGAATAAAAATATGAGTCTTATAAAAAACGATAAATAAATGATTTTATTGAGGTGGATCATCAAAATTACTTGGACACTATTTTTGTAACATTTAGGTATGTAAATATCAAAAAAATATCTAAAATATAGTATTAGGACATTTATCTTTGATAAAGTTTGTGATTTAATGAAATCATGGGTGAGTTGTTAATGTTTATAGAAATTCCAAAGGGGGATATTGAAGATCACTTGGAGTTATTTAAGCTGTGATGTATTTGTTTTTAACCATCAGTAAACATCATTCAAAGTTATTGAGAGTGTTTTTGAGATAATAACAATTTCTAAAAAGATATTTATAATGAATTTGAGTGGATATGGTTTTTTAGAGATGAATTGAAAAATATAGGTATGAATTATGGCATTATAGATTTTATAGAATTTAAAAAAGTGTTGTGTATGAAAGATTATCCTAACGATACATAATATATCTCAATTCATATGAAATATATATATTAAAGTGAATATTTAAAAGTTGTAAAATCATAACCATGCTTTGATGCATAAAATATTTTCATCAAAATGGAGGGTTTCTAGGTGATACCTAATATATTTCCGATGATAAAAAATATATAAAATATATTGAAAATGGAAAATTGGAAAACTATTAGACCTTTTTTGATATATAAAATATTTTGGTTGATATTGAAGGTCTAAAAAGGAATGTTTAATATTCTCATGAGCATGCGGAAGATATACTTTAGAATATAGAATATTTTATAGAGTATGTGTAAGATATCTAAGATCATTGAAGTGATACATAAGATATTATATTTTTTACATATAGATTACTTATTTTAAAAATATGATATTTGTTGAGAATAAAGTTAGATGATGTTTATTTGATCTTTATAGAGTAAAATATCATGATACTATTTATTGAGAAATGATTCTAAATAGAAAATAAGTATAATTAAATGATAAAAATTTATTGTATCCTCGCACGATAATTATGGGGTTTGAAATAGAAAATTTTCAATTATTACTTAAGATATAAAATTGATATTTTATTGAGATATATTTTGACCACTTTTAAATAGAGAATAATTCTACCGAAATTAAAGGATAGTTGTTCATATTAAATTTATGGGAATATTAACATGATGTAATTATTGATATATTGAAAAATAATGGTTGAAATTATTTTAGAGAGAGAGAAAAAATTTTGTTGATCTTCATTTGTGTTGTGACTCTTGAAGAGTGAGGAGCTACCATTGTTGAAGACTTTAAAAAGTCTAAAAGAAAGTCGAGGAAGAAGAAGACAATGCATGCTTTCATGTTCACATTCATACATTGATCATTTTGATATTTTGAGAAGAATTTTTGTTTATATAAAATGGTTTTTTTATATCTTGATATTTGAATTCCTTGAAGTCGGGGAAGAAGATATTATAGGGTGATGCTATGACATCTTGGATATTAACTAAAGATCTTGTTTGAAGTGTTGGATGAACACCACTGTAAACTGTTAGATCTAGAATAGATAACCAATCAGGTAATAATAGATATATTAGGAAATAGCGGTTTTCAAGAGATGACCTCACAAGAGTCAAGGATATCATACTCCCTTCTCTAGTAATCACTTTTTTATTAGTGTAAAATCTTTGTATCAAACATGTACTGAACAGAAAAAGGAGTATTCACTTACATTAGAGGATAAACTTATAAAAATTATTGTGTTCCGGATATTTCATTAATTTCAATTTCATATGGGTGATATTGGGAATTAAAAGTTATTGGGTTGAAGTTTTAACAAGTCACATAGGTTAATTTCAAAGAAAATATAATAAAAGGATCATTATTAATTCATCACCCACCTATTTATTCTTTGTACATCATCACTCTCCTAGGAAATTTATAACATCTATAAGAGTTGGCGGAGCTACATTCTAGACAAAATCATGTACTCATAAATGATTCATAGGTGTCAGTTTCACAAGTAAAAAACGAAATAAATTGTTTTTACTCAATTTTTTAATATTATTATAATATTTAATTTTTATTTTTATTTTCTATAGATGTAACTAGTACCAATATCATGATTCCATAGGTGATCCAGTAGATAATTCACTAGGTACATGACATATATATTATTATTATTTCATTATTTAATAATAAATTTTATAACTATAGTTAAAGTTAGTTTCCAAGTTTTAAATAGAATTTTATTTTGAAATCATGTCTCACACCACCCAAATTAGTTTATAAATGTTCAAAAACAAGGATTGGATGCTCAAAAATTGGAAAATGTGATCAAATTTTCATAAAATCACAATAAAAAAATTATTTATTAATTTTATCATATAGGAACAATTCATATATCAATCCAACATGCATTTTTGTTGTACTGACCAAAAAAATAGATTAAAAACTTTATTAAAAAAGGTAATATAGTCAAAATCTAACAAAAAACCTTATATTTTTCTGAAATCATCAGAATATAATTAGTGGTTAATTTTTGATATGTACATATACATAGAATATTAATTCGACATGAATTATCCTTTAAATGGATGATAGTGTACTTTTATATATTTAAAGGTGTTCAAAAACATGTTTCAATTGGTTAAAATTGAGTAAAAACCCTCATATTATCATGAAATCTTAGTGAAACATTCATTGATTAATTTTTAACATGTGGGAATTAATATCACATCAATATGATTTGTGGTGTGTTCGAAATGGCTAAAAAAATTAGATTAAAAGTTATTAAATCAAATGATGTGATCAAAAGTATGAAAATGACCTTTTAATTTCCTAAAATCATAGAACAAAATATTTTATTAATCTGTGGAAAGTAGGTTTAGATAGAACATCAATAAAATAACTAGTTTTTTAATAATAACTAAAAAAGTAGTTTTTTTTAGAAAGTTATTAAAAACAAATGATATATTCAAAACCTAGAAAATGACCATGAAATTTCTTAAAATCATATAAAATTTTTAGCTAATTATTTTTTGACATGTAGGAATAGAAAACACATCAATTTGATATCTGGTGTGGTCTAAATGAGTGAAAGTGAACTTTTATAGATTTAAAAAACTATAAAATCATGCATCATATGGTTAAAATGGAGATAAAGGTTGAATTTTGATGAGATATTATTAACATAATAACTAATTATTTTGTGACATGTAGGTTCAAATGACACATCAATCAAACATATGGTGTGGTTGAAATGACATAAAAAATAGTTTAAAATTAGTAAGTGATTGAAAACCAGTTTTATAGTCAAAACTAAGAAAATGACCCCAGATTATCAAAAAACATAATGAAACATTTTTGGTATATATGAATAAACGGATCATAAACCTAAGAGTTATTCAAAATGATTAAAAATAAGTTTTAAATTAAAAAATATTAAAAACAAATGATATAGTCAAAACTTAGAAAATGATCTTAAATTATCTTAAAATCATATAATACTCATTATCGATTGATTTTCAATAGATATGAATATATTACATTTCATTCCAATTTTTATTATGGATGGAATTAGTGAGTGTGTTTTTAATAAATTTAAAATTCTTCCAAAACATGCATCAAATGGTTAAAATAGAGGAAAGGAATTTGGATTTTTATGAAATCATATAACAATGATCATATATTAATTTGTAATGTGAATGAATTAGAGACACATCAATTTTACATGTGGTGTAATCATAATGAATGGAAAAATAGTTTTAGATTTATAATTATTAAAAAAAGTGATATAGTCAAAATAAAATAAACAATATCAGGTTATTATGAATTCTTAGAAAAACATATTTTATTAATTCATGATATGAAGGTATAAAAAATATCAATTTGTCATGTGATGTGATAAGAATGACTAAAAAATAAGTTTAAGAGTAATAAGTGATTAAAAAAAGTGATACTATCAAAACCCAGAAAACAATCTTTGATTATAATGAAATTAATGTACAATGATAAATGATTATTTTATAACATGTAAAAATAGACGACATGTAAATCCAATATGTAGTGTGGTCGGAATAAATGATAGTGAATTTTTTAATATTTAAAGATGATTAAAAAATAGTTTTAAATTATCAAAACTGAGAAAAATATCTTTGATTATTGTGAATATAATTATTTTGATCATTGGTTAATTTGATACTTGTAAAAATGAACAACGCATTGATATGATGTATAATGTGGTCAAAATTAATAAAAATGATTTTAGATTAAAAAGTGATTAAAAAAAGTTATATAATCAAAATCATTAAAACAAATCTATACTAAAGGTAAACTATCATAGAATATTTTATGACGTGTTGGAAATGAAAAAACATCAATCTACTGTATAGTGTGGTTGGAATGACCAATATTGCATTTTTATAAATTTAAAAGTGTTAAAAACATACATAAAATGGTCAAAACCAAGAAAATTACCATGGAATGTCATGAAATATTAGGATAATGGTTTTTGATTAATTTATTTTATTTAGGAATTAAATACATATCAATTTTTCATGTGATGTGGTCAAAATTTCTAAAAACAATTATAGATTAAATAATTAACTAAAAACAAGTGATATAGACAAAACCAAATAAATGACCACGAATTATCATGAAATCATAAAATATAAAATTTTAATTAATTTGTGACATATAGGAATTGATGATACATCAATATAAATTGTGGTGTTTTCAAAATGGTCAAAGAAAAAATTCTATATTAAAAGTGAGTAAAAAATGATACAGTAAAAACCTATAAAACAACCATGAATTATCATAAAATCATTCAAAAATTATCTTTAAATAATTTAGGTTATTTTAGAATATACTTCATGGTAATCAGAAAAACTATATGGTTAAAATGATCGAAAGGGTGTTTTTATAGATTTAAAAGTCATTAAAAACGTGCATCAAACTGTTAAAAATAATAAAAAAGGCCTTTTATTATCATGAAATTTTAAGAAAATGATCAATTATTAATTTTTTACATGTAGGAATAAACAACACATCAATTTTACATGTGGTGTAGTCAAAATGACCCAAAAATATATTTATATGAAAAGTGATTAAAAATAATCGATACAGTCAAAATGAGAAAAGGAACTCAGTTTTTTTTAAAAGTATTGATCAATGATCATTGATTAATTTTTTATATATATTAATAGGCAATACATCTATCTATAATAAGGTGTGGTCCTAATGAATGAAAAACTAAATTTAAATTAAAAAAATTATTAAAAATAAATGATATCATTAAAACCAAAAAAATGAAGTCAGATTGTCATGAAATATTATGAAAATGGTATTTAGTTAATTTTAAACATATATGAATAGATAAAAATTAATCTGATAAGTGGTGTAGTGATTAGTCACTAAAAGTGGCTAATATTAATTGTTAATATCTTTATATTCATTGTTCCAAAGTCCATAAACATTGTTTTTAGTGCATTACAAAAATAGAACTTCATTTCTCATCAAAAATGAAATTCATGTTTAAAATGCAAATTTGGGCCCAATCATTCATTTGTTTGTTGACAATATTATATTAATTTTATGAATTTGAAATTTTGGGATATGATTGATCAATTTTTTTGGAACATTTTATCTTTTAGGTCCTTTGGATGAATCCCAAAGGAAGATGGAGAAGTTTGCGCCTGAAGACAGAAACTTGCTGGAAAAAGCATAATGGGCCTAAGGGCCATCAAACAAATTTGGGGCCCAGAAACCAAGCCCAAGGAAGCTCAAATTTATACAGTAGAAAGATAAAAATGTGAGGATCATTTTATTCAACTGTGTCTGGAACTAATTCTGATGTTTTCATGATGATAAAGGGATCTGAAGTTGAGATTTAAATGGTGGACTCGATATTAATGCACAGAAATCCATCCCACCATTTAGACCATAACTTCCAAACGGATGAGCCAAATTTCCTGAAATATTTACAGCTCATAGAGGACAGATGGAATAAGATATTTCCCTCATAAGACCCCTCTGGATTCATCTTTCTTCATTTTCTAATTCACACGTTAATATGGTGGACGAATCTGGACAGTTTTCCGGGTCAAATTCGAAACATCAATTTCATTTTGATTATTCACCCTCCATTTGACTCTATTAATTGTTGGGGGGTGAACTAATTATTGGGGGATGTACCTAAGGATCCTAATATGCCTATATAAGGAGCTATTGGTGAAGGGAATAGGTGTGGATATTTTTCATATCATCTTTTGTTGCTTGTTTCATTGTAAGGTTATGCTTCCAAATTTCCTTTGTAATGTTTTCCATTTACATGTAAGTTTCTTTTTTGTATCTTTATGTTCTTAATCAACTTCATTAACTTCTATATTTTCCATTTCTTTTATTAAAACTTTATTATCACAAAGCACAGTGATATCTCTGTGTTGTTGTGAATTAGTTCACACATAGGTGTGAATTTCATTCACACACACGGAGGAGTGCTTGTTATTTCCGCGGTTTTAATTTTTCAATCCAATTCTTGTTAGCCATCTTCGGCCCACCATTGAGAGTATACCATTAATGGATGGATAAACCCTTAATGGTATGATCTTAGGAGGATGCAAAGGCTAGATTTAATGTTATTTTATGAACGAATTGTTGTTAATTGGATAATTAATTTAAGACATCCATTCTTCAATTATTTCTACTATTCATCTTTACTGTGTTTGAGAAAACTAAATTCAATTACTAAATGACCATATACCTCGGGGAGATCATGAATTTGGTTCTCTAAGTGTGTACGGGATTAGTAATTGTGTTTAGTAAGCACCAAACCATAAAATGATGAATGTAATGTTATTTTTGAAGAATGGATTCATCAAAAATTAATAAAACCAAAATTGTCTAATGAAGTAAAATTAATTCAATCCACCCTGAGCATAATCCTAAGATAAACCCATTTCCATTTAATTGAATTCACTTAGGTTTATTAGTGTTCTTTAAAAACCATCAAAAATCAAATCCAAAGTCAGCTACTCCATAGCCCATCCTTCACACAATCATAGCGTCTCAAGGTTACTTCTTCGGTCCCTGTGGATTCGACCCCTACATGTACTACATCGATCGCTTTTACCAGTAGGGTAAATTTGGGTGCAACCAAATTTTGGTGCTGTTTCTGGGGACCAAGTAAGTTCCTTAGACCAAAAACCTTCTTTTCTTACCCCCATTCTTCTATTCTCATCCCAATTCTCTTATCTTTTCCCTTTCTTGTTTTTTTTCTTTTGGCACATGTCCGCCTACACCCGCGATAACTCAAATAGATTAGTTAGGGTGGACACTCCTAGGGCTGGGGATTCAAGCACTAAAAGAGGTCTATTTCCTTTAGATCCAAATCTTCATAATACTCCAAATTCAGACGTTCAGTTCAATACAATGGAGAATCTCCCACAAAACCAAATCATAAACCGGGGAGGGAACCAAAATAACGAGCAAGACCCTAACTTGGGAATTGTTACAGACCCAACCATGAACGACTACCTCACACCAACCTGGACCAATGCACCCTCATGAATTAGGCATGATAACATAGGATATGCCCAATATGTTTTCAAACCCCGTGTCCTAAACCACCTTCCAACCATTCATGGGATGGAGTCTGAGATTCCTTACCTTCATGTTAAAGAATTTAATGACATTGTCGAAACCATGTGCCCACCAAATCAAATTGAATCTTCTAAAATGAGACTTTTCCCTTTTTCCCATAAGGACCGAGAAAAGAATTGGTTAAACAATTTGAGACCAGCATCCATTCACTCTTGGGACCAACTTCAACGAGAATTTTATAAAAAATACTTCCCCCATCACAAAACAATTGCACTTAAAAAGAGCATACAAAACTTTATTGAAAGAGAGGGAGAAACATTATATGAAACATGGGAAAGGTTCAAGGACACATTAAACATGGTACCGCACCATGGTTTCTTAATCCCAGAACAAGTGAGAATTTTCTATGAAGGGTTGGGGCCCGAAAACAAAGAATTCATTGATATGATGTGTAATGGAACCTTCAAAAACAAATCCCCAAATGATGCTTATGAGTATCTAGAAAATATTTCTGAACAAAACCAAACATGGGGAACATCACCATACAATGAGAAGCTACCCAAATCTGGTGGAATGTATAATCTTGGAGAAAAAGAAAACCTTAGAGCAAAACTTGCTGCACTCATGAGGAAAGTTGAGGAGATTGATCTTAGGAAGGTCCACAAAACCCAAATTGTTGAGCTTGTTTGTACAATTTGTGACAAGAATGACCACAAGACTGATAATTGCCCAACTATTACTTCCATCAAGGATTTTCTTTTAGGAGTACCATCAGAAGAAGTTAATGCAATGAACTTTCAAAAGCCACAATTCACGAACACCTTCAATCCAAGGTATAATGACCATCCGGGCTTTCGTTGGAAGGACAATCAACAACCAACACAACAACAATGTATTAACCCATACCCTCAACAAAAATTTGAACCTCATAATCAGTTCCAACCACAACCGGTACAATTCCAACATCCTCATGTCCAATATCAACAACCTATCCAACAACCAGAGTATCCTCCTGGGATAAACCCACAAGCTCAAGCACCAACCCAAAATGTTCCACAAAGCCTACTAGAACAACTGTGCAAACAAATGGAAAAAATGAACTCATAATTCTCATCCATTAAACAAGAACTTCAAACCATAAAAACTGGAAAGGCACCCATTCCCACACAGGCCATTCCACAACAAACATCAAGGGGATAGACAAGTTTCACTCAAACAACTCACGAACAACTAAAGGCTACGACAGTTTTAAGAAGTGGGAAATCAATAGAAAACCTGAATAGATAAGTCAGAAACCATGTGAAGCTTAAAACTCTAATGAATATTCCAATGAACTACAAGATCAAACTGAAGAAACTGATAATAATGTGAATGAAACAACACTTCAATAAACAACTCCACAATCTGCACCATTTCCTCAACGCATGAGGGGGAAAACCAAGCCTGAATTGAGTGAAACATTGAGGGAAATCTTCTCACAAGTCAAGTTGAACATTCCCCTTCTCGATGCCATCCAAACCATACCTTCCTACTCAAAATACCTTAAGTACTTGTGCACTTTTAAAAGAAAATTTTCACATAAAAACCAAGTCCTTTTTTATGCTAATGTGAGTACCACCATTCAAGGGGCCATTCCTCCTAAGATGAAAGACCCAGAATGACCTTACATAAATGTTGAACTAGGAGAGAACAAAGTTGTCAAAGCCTTGTGTGATCTAGGTGCTAGTGTGAACCTCATTCCTTATGCCATGTACTATCAGTTAGGGCTCGAAGAACTCCAACCCACATCTGTCACTCTTCAACTTGATGATCGTAGTGTTCGAGTTCCAAAGGGGATCTTAAAAGATGTTTTGGTGAAAGTTGAAAATTTCATTTACCCAGCTGACTTCATTGTTCTGGACAATCACCCAATCTTAGGTCCTATGGAGCAAACCCCAATCATACTTGGTCGTCCCTTCCTTGCAACAATCAACTCTGTAATCCGAGTCCGAAATGGGAACATGACCATCACCTTTGGGAACATGAGTCTAGACTTGAACATATACAATGCAAACTCTCAAATTGGGGATGATGAAGAGATCCATGAGGTTAATTGGATTGGTAGTGTTGATGATGAACTCAATGAACATCAAGGAGTTACCGAAGGATGGTTAAGTCAATAAGAGATTGATTTTCTTTATTCACATGAGGGAAATTTGCCTCCTTGGATTGAATCTCTTTCAGACAGATCTATTGATGAATTTCTAGAATCACCAATCAATGATACCATGTTTGAAATCAATAACATTGAGTCCATAGCCATTCATGACACTACTCTGGAAAATTTAGTGGATGAAAATTCTGTTCACAAGGAACCAATTTTGTCAAGAAATCTGAACAAAGAAACTAAGTTCAATAAAAAGTCTCATCCATTCTTTGAAATTCATGACCAATATGATCTTGAATTTAAAGTCTTACCTTCATCACTAAAGTATGCTTTCTTAGGGGACAATCAATCCTTTCATGTTTTCATTTCTTCCTCCCTTGAATCCGATCATGAGAGGATGCTTCTAGATGTTCTTAGGAGACATAAGAAATCCATTGGATGGACCCTATATGATATCCCTAGGATTAGCCCACTTATCGGGACTCATAGAATTATTCTTGAATCTGAGTCAAAGCCATGTCGTCAACCTCAGAGGCGACTCAATCCTAATCTCATGGAAGTAGTGAGAAAAGAACTTTTGAAATTATTAAAAGCTGGTATCATCTATCCTATAGCTGAGAGTGAGTAGGTTAGCCCAATCCATGTGGTTACAAAGAAGGCTGGAATCATAGTAATAACCAACAAGGATGGAGAGATGCTTCCAACAAGGGTCAGTAGTGGATGGAGAGTTTGTATTGACTATAGGAAGCTCAACTCTTGTACCAAGAAAGACCATTTCCCCTTACCCTTTATTGATCAAGTCCTCGAGCGAGTGGCGGGTCATCAATTCTATTGCTTCCTAGATGGATTCTCAGGGTATAATCAAATCGAAGTCTCCTTAGAGGATCAAGGAAAAACAACCTTCACTTGTCCATTTGGCACTTTTGCCTTCAAGCGCGTGCCCTTTGGGTTATGTAATGCCCCTGGTACCTTCCAGCGGTGCATGATGGGAATATTCTCGGATATGGTGGGGGATTTTTTAGAGGTCTTCCTGGATGACTTCTCTATCTTTGGGGATACTTTTGAGGGATGCCTTATAAATGTTGAAAAGGTTTTGTCAAGGTGCGAGGATAAGAATCTCATACTAAATTGGGAAAAATTTCATTTCATGGTAACGGAATGACTTGTTCTAGGTCATCTGGTATCTGGTAGAGGGATTGAAGTTGATAAAGCTAAGGTTGACATCATTCGTCACCTTTCCTCTCCTAAAACTGTTAATGAAGTGAGGTCCTTCTTAGGACATGCTGGTTTTTATATAAGGTTCATTAGGAATTTCAGCTCTATTTATCGACCACTTTGTGCTCTATTGGTAAAAGATGCTCCATTTTTATGGAAAGAAAGCTGTGAGGAATCATTCTCTACACTCAAGTCAACTCTTATATCTCCACCTATCATGCAATATCCAAATTGGAAACTTCCTTTCGAGCTCATGTGTGATGCAAGTGATTTCGCTGTAGGAGCAGTCTTAGGACAACGGTGTGAGAAAACTCCACATGTCATTTCTTATGCAAGAAAATCTTTAAATGATGCACAAATAAACTACACCACCACTGAGAAAGAGTTGCTTGCTGTTGTCTTTGACTTAGAGAAATTCAGGTCTTATCTCTTAGGATCACCCATCATTGTCTTCACTGATCATTCAGCCCTAAAATACCTTTTCCAAAAACAAGATGCCAAGGCTAGATTGATTAGGTGGGTCCTTCTTCTTCAAGAGTTCTATTTAAACATTAAGGATAAAAAGGGTGTTGAAAATATTGTAGCTGATCACCTCTCTAGGATGGAATTCAAAGACAACTCACACCACCTCTCTGTGTCTGATTCATTTCCCGATGAGAACCTCTATTCAGTGAGTGATTGCCCTTGGTATGCTGACATAGCAAACCATTTGGTGACGGGTGACATTCCAAAATTCATGGGGACCCATGCTAAGAGGAAATTCCTTTCTGATATAAAACACTATGTGTTTGATGATCCTTACCTCTTCAAGTTCTGTCCTGATCAAATCATCAGGAGATGTATTCCCGAGTCTGAGCAAGAGTCCATTCTAAAATTTTGTCATGGAGAGGCATGTGGAGTCCACTTTTCTACAAAGAAAACCACTGCAAAGGTCCTCCAAAGTGGTTTCTACTGGCCGAACCTCACTAAGGATTCCTTCCAATTCTGCAAAAGTTGTCCTCAGTGTCAGAAATTAGGATCCATTACCAAAAGGAATCAAATTCCTCTCACTCCCATTCTGGTCATTGAAATCTTTGATTGTTGGGGAATTGATTTCATGGGACCCTTTCCAAAGTATAAGGGATAACTCTACATCCTCTTAGCTGTTGATTATGTCTCAAAATGGGTTGAAGCCATTCCCACCAAGTCCAATGACCACCATGTTGTGATCCGATTTTTGAAAGAGCATATATTTTCTCGATTTGGAATTCCTAGGGCTATAATCAGTGATCGTGGAACCCATTTCTGCAACCGCCCATTCTCTTCACTCATGTCTAAGTATGGTATTACTCATAAAGTTTCCACTGCATACCATCCTCAAACCAACGATCAAGCTGAGTTGGAAAATAAATAAATTAAGAAAATTCTTGAAAGAACTCTTAATCCCTCTAGGAAAGATTGTTCCGAGAAACTCTTAGATTCCCATTGGGCATATCGAACTGCTTTCAAAACTATCCTAGGCATGTCACCGTATAGATTGGTTTATGGAAAAGCATGTCATTTACCTGTTGAAATTGAGCATAAGGCCTTTTGGGCAATAAAAAAATGAACTTTGACATTTCTTTGGCTGAAACAAAAAGGAAATTAGATCTTAATGAACTCGAGGAACTTAGGATGGAGGCTTATGAAAATTCAAGGATCAATAAATCTAAAGTTCAAGCCTACCAATCTAGGAATCTCAAAGTCAAACACTTTGAACTAGGAAAATTTGTGATCTTGTATAGTTAAAAACTTCATCTACACCCAGGAAAGCTAAGGTCCAGATGGTCTGGTCCATACCTAGTGCATCATGTGTACCCTCATGGGGCAATAGAGATTCAGGATCCCACAAGTGGTCATTTCTTCAAAGTCAATGGTCATAGGTTAAAACCATTCATTGAATCATTCAATAAACAGGAAACCAAGGAGGAGTTAACTAAGCCAACATATGAACTAGAGAAAAAAAAGATAGATTTAGGGTACAAGTCGGGCTAACAACATTAAACAAAAGCGCTGCACGGGAGGCAACCCGTGGTTTTCATGTTTCCAATCACTGTGAATCATCTTTTGTTTCCTTCTGCTTAATTTTGTTATTTTTTTATATATATACTGTTGACATGTTCTTCTTTTATGAGTAAGGATGGGTATGAAAAGGGAGCACCGTATTCATCTGTGTCACGCGGTGTGATCCCTGAGTAATACCTTACCTAGAAATTTAAATAAGACAATGTATCATCAGTTTATTTTATTTATGTTTTTGTAGGTTAAAAAAATTAGACTCTTGACATGTTCTTCTGTTATGAGTATGGATGGGTATGAAAGGGGAGCACCGTATTCATCTATTTCACGCGGTGTGATCCCTGAGTAATACCTTACCCAGAAATTTAAAAGAAGACAATGTATCATTAGTTTGATTTAAAAAAACATGAAAATGATGGTACTTGGAATTAAATAAATCATTGTGTTGTTTGTTTTGTCTGCTTTGTCCTTATTTTTATGGTTCAGGAACTATGTTGGGTGATACATGTTCAATCAAGGAGGTGCCTACATCCCCAAATAGATCAAAGGAGTAATTTGGAGCATCATGAACTTCAACTTTAAAAACCAGGTGAATTTGTTCCATGTTTATCATTCTCAATTTCATCTTTGAACTCCTCTCCTACCCACTTCTAACTTTTCTTTTCTTTAAACACTGGGGACAGTGTCATTCTAAGTTGGGGGGAGATAAAAAATTATTTTTTTTTATTTTGTGAATACAAACATGCATGAAAAGAAAAATTCCATTAACCATAAACATGATAAACACACATTGCAAACTCTGAAATTGGATATCAAATAAATTTTGCATGCCTTGATTCTTATTTTAATGCAAGTTTATGTTCATGGGCATAGTTTTTGGAAAGTGCGGTTGTCCGATGTGATTTTTCAAAGTTTACATTTTCATCCTCTTAATAAAAATGCCACAATGCACGTCTTCTAGATTGTGGGTGTAAATTTGAGTTCTTGGGTCCCTTTCATTATAGCATAGGGTTTTGGGGTCACTTTTAGTTTAATTTGAGTATCCAAAAAAACAAAAAAAACAAAAAAACAAAAAAAAATGACCACATAGAGCAATGTTTTGTCCAAATGCATGGCGTCTGGCACTTGGGGATCGTGACTCCATAGTTGTCTTGCCCAGAGTTAGGCTTTATATCTCTATTGTAGAGTATGAAATTGACAATATGTGTGGCATCCGGCACTTAGGGATCGTGACTCTATAGTTGTCTTGCCTAGAGTTAGTCTTTTCATATCTATTGTGGTTAAAAAATAAAATCAAAAAAAATAAAAAAAAAGGATACTCATCTTAAGGTTTAATGTGATTCCCACCTAGCGCTTCCATTTTTCCCCTTGAATGATAAAATGGGCCCCATATCTTTTATGATGCACAACACTTTATCATGCTTAATTAGAATTGGATGAAATGTGGCGATGAATTTGAACAAAGGAATGGGATTGGGATTGGGATATGCTTTTGGAACTAGCTTTTTTTTAATGATTTTTATGGGTTTTCATAAAAAAAATTTGGGTATTAGATATTTGGGTGAGCATGTGTATTAAAATGTTTTTTGGAAAAGGGGATTTGAATTTCATATTTGTAATTTATTTTGCTCGGGACTAGCAAAACTCAAGTTGGGGGGTGTGATTAGTCACTAAAAGTGGCTAATATTAATTGTTAATATCTTTATATTCATTGTTCCAAAGTCCATAAACATTGTTTTTAGTGCATTACATAAATAGAACTTCATTTCTCATCAAAAATGCAATTCATGTTTAAAATGAAAATTTGGGCCCAATCATTCATTTGTTTGTTGACAATACTATATTCATTTTATGAATTTGAAATTTTGGGATATGATTGATCACTTTGTTTGGAACATTTTATCATTTAGGTCCATTGGATGAATCCTAAAGGAAGATGGATAATTTCGCGCCTGAAGGCAGAAACTTGCTGGAAAAAGCATAATGGGCCAAAGGCCCATCAAACAAATGTGGGGCCCATAAACCAATCCCAATGAAGCTCAAATTTATACAGTAGAAAGATAAAAATATGAGGATCATTTTATTCAACTGTGGCCGGAGCTAATTCTGATGTTTTCAGGATGATAAAGGGATCTGAAGTTGAGATTTAAATGGTGGACCCGATATTAATGCATAGAAATCAGTCCACCATTTCAACCATAACTTCCAAACGGATGAGCCAAATTTCCTGAAATATTTACAGCTCATAAAGGACACATGGAAAAAGATATGTCCCTTCTACTACCCCTCCGTATTCGGCATTATTCATTTTCTAATTCACACGTTAATATGGTGGACGAATCTGGACAGTTTTCTGGGTCAAATTCGAAACATCAATTTCATTTTGATTATTCACCCTCCATTTGACTCTATTAATTATTGGGAGGTGAATTAATTATTGGGGGATGTACCTAAGGCTCCTAATATGCCTATATAAGGAGCTATTGGTGAAGGGAATAGGTGTGGATATTTTTCATATCATTTTTTTGTTGCTTGTTTCATTGTAAGGTTATGCTTCCAAATTTCCTTTGTAATGTTTTCCATTTCCATGTAAGTTTATTTTTTGTATCTTTATGTTCTTAATCAACTTCATTCACTTCTATATTTTCCATTTCTTTTATTAAAACTTTATTATCACAAATCACAGTGATATCTCTGTGTTGTTGTGAATTAGTTCACACATAGGTGTGAATTTCATTCACACACACAGAGGAGTGCTCGTTATTTCCGCGGTTTTAATTTTTCAATCCAATTCTTGTTAGCCATATTCCGACCACCATTGAGAGTATACCATAAATGGAGGGCTAAACCCTTAATGGGATGATCTTAGGAGGATGAAAAGGCTGGATTGAATGTTATTTTATGAATGAATTGTTGTTAATTGGATAATTAATTTAAGACATCCATTCTTCAATTATTTCTACTATTCATATTTACTGTGTTTGAGCAAACTAAATTCAATTACTAAATGACCATATACCTCGGGGAGATCATGAATTTGGTTCTATAAGTGTATACGGGATTAGTAATTGTGTTTAGTAAGAACCAAACCAGAAAATGATGAATGCAATGTTATTTTTGAAGAATGGATTCATCAAAAATTAATAAAACCAAAATTGTCTAATGAAGTAAAATTCATTCAATCCACCCCTAGCATAATCCTAAGATCAACCCATTTCCATTTAATTGAATTCACTTAGGTTTATTAGTGTTCTTTAAAAACCATCCAAAATAAAATCCAAAGTCGGCTACTTCATAGCCCATCCTTCACACAATCATAGCGTCTCAAGGTTACTTCTTAGGTCCCTGTGGATTCGACCCCTACATGTACTACATCGATTGCTTTTACCAGTAGGGTAAATTTGGGTGCAACCATGTAGTAAGATTAACTAAAAGTATGTTTTTTGTATATTTAAAAATATATAAAATATGCATTAAATGATCAAGAATAATAAAGACCCATGGATGTTGTTTGATCCTAGAAAAATGACCATTAATTAATTTTTTACATGTAGGAATTAATGTCACATCAATCTAATGTGCAGTGGGGTCAAATGAATAAAAAATATTTTTGATTAAAAATGATTAAAAATAAGTGATAATGTTAAAACCAAGAAAAAAATATTATATTATCATGAAATCATAGGAAAACATTCTTAGATTATTTTTTTGATATTTAAAAAATTATGGAACACAAATCTAATGTAAATTGTGGTCAAAATGACCAAAAAACTATTATAATTTTAAAAATATGCATCATATGGTCAAAATCAGCCAAATAGTATTGGATTCTCATGAAATATTAGGAAAATACTGATTGATTTTTCTCATTTAATAAGTATAACACATCAATTTTACATTCATTGTGGTCTTAATGATCGAAAAAATAGCTATTGAATAAAAAGTGATTAAAAATAAACAATATAATCAGAACTTGATTAAAGGGCTCAGATTTTCATGAAATTATAAAAAAAATACTTTTGGTTAATTTTTAGAAGGAGATAATATATGAAATGTCAATGAAACATGTGGAGTGGTTATAATGAACAATAGTTTGATTTTATAGATTTGAAAATGGTCACAACCCCACCCCCCACCCCAAGAGTACCCCTTTAGGAAGGCAATGTGATAAGGGAGATAGTGACTACTCGATTCTCACCTCCAGTAGGCCCCGATTTGGAAACTAGCCCCAAGGATATATCATATATAAAAATTGGATGCATTACCCTCTAATAGAAACATGCATAAGAGAGATATAATATAAAGATTCTAATCAAATCCTGCTTAGATATATAAAAAATAAAACCCAATTACTTACACATAATGAGATAAAGAATAGATGAAACTAAAAATAAAACTACAAGTAACAAATTGGTAAAATTGGTAGTGAAAATGAATCCCAATAAACTCCTAAAAACCCATAGGCTAGTAAAATTTAGCTTAATCTCCAACCTTCTCTTACGGGACTAAAAAACACTTTATATATACATAGGGTGATAATCATAGTATACTTAGTAGGATCCTCCCCAGAGCCTCTTGTGTAAAAGATAAAGAAATTATACTGAAACCCAGTAAACAACAAGTGAAACAAAATCATAACCTAAAAAGGTATACTAAGTTCCCTTCCTCACCATAGCTATCTCTCACCAAGTATCACATAAAATCGATCATATTATGATAATAAATCAACAAGGGTACCCCACTTCCACTTCCCCATTGGCTTTTCACTCTTCCCAAATATCTTATATCTTGATCCATATCCCTCCGAAAGTAATCCATCCTGATAGCACCTAGGCTAAGTATCACAACATTCAACACATACATCACATCACCTCATCATAAAATATCAAATCACCATATAGTAACCAAGTAGTTTTCCTGAGCCACCACAAATCATATAGAGTGTATCATATATCAGGTATTATACCTCAAGCCATCGCATCTCATACGCCAATTAAGGTACCTTGATCCATCACATCCCATACATGCATACCTATAATAATCCTTAGGATACTATATTTGTAGATACATGTGTATGAAATAACCACAATCCATTATATCCCTCTACCAACAAATGTGGGAAACCAAACATTGTGCATGCCATCACTTAATATTATCAAGAGAGGATAGTGAGGCTATAGGTGGTAGTCAGCCATTTATCCCCACTAAACTAGATGTTGGGGAACACACCCTCCCAGAGTCCATTGGGAACCAGTCTCTCTAACTAACATGGGTGGTGTAGCATATGAAATAACAAAACATACATGATATAATATAGATAGAAATAATACTATGAGAATAACATAGTCCTAGGATCAACTACATCTATCATCACACAAACACTTGGATGTCATTGTGAGGGACTTAATATCCTCTAAGAACTATAGAATTTTAAAGTATTGAAATTAAAATACTTCTTTAATTTTTTTCATTTACTTTCATTAATTAATTTATTAACCATTAAGTAACAACATTATTCCAAATTGCACATTTCATTAGCTATAAAAGTGGATCAATGCTCTCTATAAATAATTAAAATTGAGTCCATATTTTCTCAATATCATCTCATTGTCATTCTAGACACACCAACCCCATGGGTTTAAAAATTTATTAAATATTATTATCATTCCATGGTTCTAGGTACTCTAGGAAAACTTCCTAATCTACCATAAAGAGATGAAACCAAGTACATCAAACTACCTCAGAAAATGCGAAAAAGAATCTAGATAAAATAATAAACTCTTCCATATAAAATTAAAAAAATTCATTAACAAAAATAATACCATCTCTTAGAACACTAATAGGTAAGACCATATTCAACTCATTTCATCATCCCAGTTCCATCCCTAGCACCATAATGCATATCCCCATGCATCTTTCCACCACAGGAATCAACTACTTCCAAAACCTTGGTCCTCCCCGTCCATATCTCATCATCCATCTCAAGATAATATCACATCGTAAGTCTCATACCTAGATAACACATAATAAATCAAATAAATAAGAATATTCAATAGGTAAATCTCTTCCCCAAAACAAGTCATTCAACCATCACATGAAAAAGTTATCTCACGGTCCCCAACACAAGGCTTACAACCATTATAAAAAAACTAGAACTAATGGTCCCCAAAATTTATCTTTGTCAAATAACTGGTTTCATTATATATTGAATTAAGGGATTAAATTATATTAGTTTCCAAATATGGTAAACCTAAGGAATCATCTAAACAATCTATCAAATATTTTAAACATGATCTTTAGTATAAAAAATTCATCAAATTTTGATAAGAACATCCCTTATTTAAGATGATTTTTTATTATTTTCATCATTTAAAAGCAATATAGGATCAATTTTTTTATCAAATTCCATCATAACATGGAATAACATGATCAATTAAACATGCATATTGCATCAATTTGATTAACATAAAATTATAAGGAACACCTAATTTATTAATCATGTCCCTTCTTAGTTCATTAGAGAAAACAACCATTTATTATTAGCTTTACATTATTTAACCGATTTCATAAATTTAAACATGCTAAAAAATAATAAAAATATGTTAAACAAATAATATTATAGATAGTACACTATCTATAAAATCAAGAGGAAACCTGTTATCACAATGGAAAGATATAACAAGTGATTGTTATAACCATAAACCAATTTCATTCTATAATCCAATTGAATCTTTATTAGGTTAATTTAACTTTTATACAAAGGATAAATCACGGTAAAATTACTATTTCACATAAAATAAAGGAGAATCAATGAATCTCTTACCTCAAAAGCTTCAACTTTCTTCATAGAATAACAAGCCAACAGCACATATCTCTAATCACCTATCCCTATGAGTAAACTAAAATCTCTCAAAGACTTCATTCTATGAACACACTAGAAAATTAAAAAAAATCCATTAGTTTGATAGATATCAAATTATATAACATGGAAATATTAAATGGGAGTAAATTATATCAATAGAGGAGAAACTACAAGAAAAGGGAGGTAAAACTCACTTAGTATCACAATAGATCGATCATGGGAAGCTGAGGAATGGTCTTTGTTGAAACTAGCTTAAAAACTTAAAATAACACTCTAGGGTGCCTAGGGGTCAATTGGAAGACTTGAGAGAAAATTGAGTTTGGATGGGATTAGGGTATGTATAGAACTGCTGAAAAAAAAGAGGTCTACAGAGAAGACCCACGGTTTTCCACACAAAACTAGCTGACATAGGGCATTATATTGTATAGCATGAGTGACCAAGTTAGACCCACCCTTGGTCAAATCTATATTTGAGATCCATGGGAAGATCCTATAAAAGGGGATCTAGGATTATGGTGTAGGCTTAAGTACCATACCGTAGAACCCATTTGCTAATAGAGAGGTTATTCCACATTCCAACTACTACAACATAGATACCCCTTGATTTGGAAGTAGACTTAAAATCCACTATGGTGCAGCCACCTTACTCCACACCACATCGCTCAACACTAAGGAAGGTCCTACATCATAGCCAACCACTATTGAATATCCATGCCCAAAAAGGTAGTAGCCCTGAATTACCACTCCTTGTAACTTAGACTATATCCATCCCTACTATGTCACAGTAGCCACACTCCAAGGAACATTCTCAAGGCTCAATGTTACAGCCCAGCCAAAAAATGAAATGGCACCCCATTGATCCCCAAACTTTCCTCTGAACACCTTGGATCTTTCTCTGGGTACCACCAACACCCAAAATTCACAAAGGGGTGGGCTATTGAGATTTAGACCCTTATATAAGATACTTATCAAACCATTCTCATCTTAAACAATTAAAAACCATACATAGAGATAAATAAGGATAAAGGGTCCATCCTAATAAGAACCCTATGATATATCTCTCAAGAATATCATCATCTTTGGAGCTCAACACCCTCACTTAGTGGAAAAAAGTGAAAAACCATGAAACAGTAACAACCATCTCATTAAGAACTCCCTGAGGAAGATACCCCTCAAACATGAGTAAGGACTCCACAATCCATAATATAAAACCATCTCATAAACTAGAAAGGGTTCAATATCCACAAAATGTGCAATGCTACAAGGGAAGTTCTAAACAAGAAATAACTCAGGGTACTGAGTGCATATCTGTGACTCATGTTCCTAGGTAATCTATTGTATTCCACCATATGACACAAACCAAGGGAATATCACACCCATAAAACACCTTCTCCTAATTTTCTTGGATATCCACAGGCTGCTCCTTAAATGTTGCATCATCATTAATATTGGTCTCACCCCAATCGATGATGTGAGAGTCATCATAAAGTTAATGGAGGAGCTAAAAAATTTGAAAAACATCATGTATCTAGATCATCTATGGGGGAAGTGAAATATGATATAACATGGATTTGACATGAAACCACAACTTGAAAGGCCTAATAAACCAAGGATAAATATTACTATGATAACCAAACCTTCACTTACCATGAAGAGGAGTCACCTTTAAGAACACATGATCTCAATCATTGGACTCCATAGGTCTCCTACTATGATCATAATAGGAATTATAGCGATCATATTCTGCTTTCATCCTCTCATGAATTACTTGATCCATCTCTGTTGTGGTTTTCACTAGCTCTAGCAAAATTATTGTTGACTCTCTGACACCAGTCCAGCACAAAAGAGAATAGAATGTTTGGATATACAAATCTTCAAATAGTTCCATAACAATGGTGTATTTAAAACTATTATTGTAAGAAAAATTAACCAAAGGTGCATGCCTCATCCATGAACCTCCAAAATCTAGGATAGAAGAATGAAACATATCTTCAAAAATATGGATAGTCCACTCAGTTTGATCATCTATCTATAGATGAAAAAAAGAGTTAAGGAATAAATGAGAGCCAAAAGCATACTGAACACCTTTCTACACTTTGGAGTTAAAACAAGGATCATGATTAGAGATGATCATCCTGATAAATCAATGGAGTCTCACCACCTCCTCTAGATACTACCGTGACAAAACCTATAATGATCTCAACACCTTAACTTTTATAAAGTGGTGTGATTTTTAAAAAAAAATATACTATCACCCATATATCATCAAATACTCCCTAATCTAAAGGTAAAATAGTAACTAACTCCGTCAATATGTCCTCCCACTTACACTAAGGAATATCTAATGGTGTGATGAAACCATTGGGAAAACATTGATCGGACTTCACCTTATGGGAAACCAAACATCGAGATACAAAATCTACAACATCACGCTTCAACCTATTCCACCAAAACTGAACTCTCAGTTCTCGATACATCTTAAACATGTTAGGATGTAACATTAACGGTGAACTATGGAACTCATGAAGAACCAACTCATGCAATATCAATGGTATAAAAAGCCTTCCATACAAAAACACTCAATTCTAATCATCCTCAGACCAACCATCAGGGGTATCATCAAAAACTAATTGTTGTCTCTAAACCTTCACATCAGAATCCCCTAGATGTGACACCTCTACCTACTACAACAAAAGGGACTACACTATCATCTGGAAAATACAACCCCTACCTCCAACCTCTCCCATATCAAGATATATCATTGAGATCTCTTCCATCACTCTCCATGAATCTTTAGATTCATGAATTTCATCACTCTAAGACTTCTTGATCAATGAATTATCTATAACATTGCCATTTTTTGGTGTATAAAAAATCTTTAAGTCATAATCCTACCATAATTGTATCCACCGTTATTATTTCATGTTCAAGTCATACTGGTAAAAAATATACTTCATGATCATATGATCGATAAAAACCACACAGATGAGGTAATGTTGCCACAACATCAAGAAAAATACAACTTCTTCCAACTCAATATCAATGATAAAATATTTACAATCATGGGGATGTAACTTATGAGACCCATTAAAAATAACTAACCCATATTCCCATGAGAACATATGAAAGTGCTCATTGAAATATCCTCATCCTTCACCAGCATTTGAGGATAACTTGACTGTAGATCAATATTTAATAACTTAGTATAATCTTTTAGCTAATTGAATAAATCATAAATCTGTAGAAGAGGGTATCGATTATTCAATATCACCTAATTCAAGTGATAATAACTGATAAAAATATGAAAAACACCACCATCCTTCTTCATGAAAAAAAACTGGTGCACCATAGGGTGACACATTTACTCAAACAAAACCTCCCAAAAATAAATCGTTGAGCTATAATTGCAACTATCTCTACTTATAATGCACCATTCTATACTGGTAAATCTATATTAGAGAATAATCTGACTATATCTCTATCAAAAACTTGATATCTTGTTGAGGGGAAAACACTATAACCACCTCTAGAAAGATGTCAGGGTATTCTTCTATAACCCTAGTAAAAACCAATGGTTGATCCTTCGATGAAATCAACATCAACTCTACTATCAAGGATGACAAGGATGGAACATGACTATAGACCATATGAGAGAATAGCTCACCAATGAAGATCGGTGTATCTCTATCAGCATCATAGAATACAACATGTATCAAAAAACAATCCATAATATCCTATATCAAATACATTCAATCCATAATGAGGATAATTTCATAAGGTTGTATCTGAAAACATAGGAATTATCCCCAAAATAGTGCTTCCCCAACACTAGATCATAGTTTCTACATACTTCGTACAAATAAGATCGACCTCCAACTAGCATATTCAGTGATAATGGCATTGTAAGTCTCTCCACCTTAAGTCCCAAAGCATGGATAAGGAAAAGTGAAATTAAGGACTGTGTCACACATAAATCAAACAAATCATGAACCCATATTGGAAAAAAGAAAAGGGAACCTCTAATGATGTCTAGATCATCTATCACTAGAAATTATAGAGCATAATGTTGACCATGACCTATTACATGACCTCTTTGACCCTACTAACGTCCACCTCCATGGACGTACTCTTCTCTCTAGGGATGTCCCTCGTTTTACCAATCTTATATATACTGATCCTAAATTGGAACACCCTAATGTTGTTGTCTTGGATGAAACTTCCTCAATAGAGGAACCTAAAGTTGAACACCTGGTGCACACTGACTACTTAGAAATTTCAGGAACACTCACTACTGATGACCATGGCCTCCATAAGAAAAACATATTTCTAATCCCTTGGAATACATCTAATAACCACCACCCCTAATGAAACTAGATGATAATGGCTAAGTCCTACCCCCGATTGACCAAAATCTCTTCCATCCAGGAAACTACAAACCACGAACCACAGCTCTGCTTCATGAGGAATCTTGAAGACTCCCCTATTTAGATGATTTCATTCTAGCCATAATCCTATAAATGACCTTTTCTATTTCCAGTATACTGAGATTAGTTGGAAAAATAAATAGTGTGAATTAATACTTGAACACTAGACACAAAACTTCCTTGAAATACCTCACCCTGGACTCCTTATCAGGTAACAAGTCTAAAGAAAGTCAGATAAGGTCCTTGAAATGGATCCCAAAGTACCACATGATGGAACTTTCCTATCGAAGGATAAGTAGTTCCTAGTGATTGGACACCTTCACAGTCAAATAAAGAAACTTTACTCTATACTAGTCTCAAAAATTCTCCCACATGACTATCAAATACCCACAATCCCTAAGGAAAATGATCCACCAATACCTCACTACTCCACACAGCATTGTCACAACCATTGAAACCCAATGATCCTTCAAAGAATGAATATAATTGAAATTAATATCAACCTCCACCAACTATAATTCTGTGACTGAGTATAAAATAGATCCCTCATACTTCTATAGACTCTGGTAGTGAAAATATCATAGTGTCCTTCTCCAAGTTTCATTATCATCAACCTTTACTCTTCAGTTATTTGTTGGCATGTCTTGTTGAACATATCTAGTATAAACCTGATGAGGATTTCAACCTAGATCTATACTTACAAGAAGAAAAAACAATTATACTCCTAAACCTAGAATATGGAATATTTATGATTAATTATTTATTTATTTATCCTTATTTAATTTAAGGTTAACCTAATTCCATGGTTTTCCCATTTCAAACATAAGTGAAAATAAGAATGATTCATGATCATTTCCTAGGTCTCTACCCTACATCCATTATCACTTCGCTTAGTAGTCTTAGTAAACATAAAGTTTAGTGCGATATATCATGGGGGATAAATACTAGTGTCCAAGCCAGTCTTCCATGTTTTAATTTCTTAATAATGTTTTCTAAGATTGTTTCCCAACCAACCCATGTAGGATCACCTTTTCTTAACTCTAAAAACCATCATATCCCTCATTATAAACCTATGATACCACTCTTTCATGACCCCCCCCCCAAGAGTACCCCTTCTAGGAAGACAATGAGAGAAGGTATATGGTGACTTCCCATGTCCCACCTTCAATAGGCCTCAGGTTGCTGACTATCACTGAGGGTATATCATACATACAAATGGGATACATTTCCCTCTATAGGAAACATGTTGAAGAGAGAGATAAGATAGATGAACCCATAAAATCCTACTCAGATATATATAAAAATAAAATCCAAGTGCATACATGTAATTTTATAAAGAACAGATACAACTAGAAAGGAAAATATAAGTACCAAAACGGCAAACTTGATAGTGACCACAACCCCCATATAGATTCTATAAAACCAAGAGCTAGTAAAATCTATCCCAATTTCTAACCTTCCCTTGCTAACTTAAAAAACAGTTTATATATACGTGGGGTAAGAATAATAGTATACTCAGTAGGATCCTCCTCATAGTTTCTCATGAAAAAGATAAAGAAAGCATACTAAATCTCAGTGAATAAAAAGTGAAACTAACTCATCGCCTAAAAGGGTATATTAAGTTCACAGTCTCACCATGGACATCACTCACAAATTATTGCATACAATAGGTCATATTATAATAATAAATCAACAAGGGTACCCCACTACCACTTTCCAACCAGTTTTTTTCTATGCCACATTGTCAAACGTCTTAAGATATCACACTCTAAAATTAAGCCATCCCAAATACGTCTGGTCTAAGTATCATGACATGAACCACATGAATCACATCACCTCATCATCCATATCAAATCACCAAATAGTAACCAAGTACTTTCTGGGAGCCACCACAACTCATATAATTTGTATCACACATCAGGTATTATACCTCAACCCATCATAGCCTATACACCAAGTATGGTACCCCGATCCATCACAACCCATACGTGCCATTCCTATAATAATACTTGGGATACTATATCTAGAGATACTTTTGTGTGAAATAACCATAATTCATTAAAACCTTATACACACATATATGGGAAACTAACCACCATTCATACCATCACATAATACTACCAAGATAAGTGAGTAGGACCAGGGGTAGTTAGTTATCCATCCTCACCAACTTAAATGTTAGGGAACACACCCTTCAAGTGTACACTAGGTTTCAATCAACCAAACTGACATAGGTGGGGTAGCATATGAAATAAAAAAAATCATATAGGATATAATATATTTCACAACCACATTATGGGAATAACCTAGACCAAGGATAAACTAAAACTATCGTCACTCAGACACCCAGCTGCCACTATTGGGGTCTTGATATCCTATAAGCACATAAGCATTTTAAAGGAGATATATTAAATTAATTATTTCCTTTATATAATTTCCTTTAATTAATTAATTAATTAATTAACCACTTACTAATGAAATTATTAAAACTTATACAATTCATTAACTGTTAAAGTGAAGTTTGTGCCCTCTATGTAAAATCCAAACTAAGTCCACAATTTCTAAAGATCGCCTCATTTTCATTCCATAAACATCAACCCCATGGGTTAAATCATTTATTAAACATTACTACCATTCCGTAATTATAGGTACTCTAGTAAAACTTCATAGGCTACCATCAAGAGATACAACCAAGCACATTCAGCTGCCTCAAGCAGTGGGGAAAGGAATGCAGGTAAAATAAGAAACCAATACATCCATCCATTAAACATATTCTTTAACAGAAAGCATCCCAGATATGAACACATTAATGGGTAAGCCTATAATAAACCCATTACATCATCCCAGTTCCATTATTAATACCATCAGACTTATCCCCATGCATCTCATCACCACAAGCATCAACTACTATCACAAACTAAGGCCCTCTATCCATATCTCATTAGTAATATCAGGCTTACATCAGATCGCAAGGCTCATACATAGAGAACATATAAGGTATAAAACAAAAAAAAATAGTCAATAGGGAAATATAGGACCTAAAAACAAGTCATTCAGCCTTCACATGAAAAATAGGATCTCAAGGCCCACAACACAAGGCATCTAACCTCTATAAACAGTAGGCACTCACAAACCCAAGCATTTATATTTGTAAAAAAATTAGTCTTATTTAATATATAATTAACTAATTTAATTATCATAGGTTTTTAATATAAGAAAAATGAATAATTAACTATAAAAAACTGTCAAATTTTTTAAACATGCTCATTATCATAAAACAAGTTTTATCAAACTGTGAGAAGAACATTTCTCATATAACGTTCCTTTTTATTACTTTCATCATTTAAAATAATTCAAACTTTAGGTTATTTATCTAATTACATCAACACATGGAATAACATAATCAATTAAACATGCATACTTGAATCAATTTTATTTCCATCAAATTATATGGAACACTGGATTTTTTAAAAATTCCTATTTTATAATTATTTATCCAAACAACCAATTATTATCAGCTTTAGGTTATTTAAATAATTTCATTAGTTTCAACATGTTAATCCAATAATAAAAATACGTTAAACAAGGAATAGTATATATAGTACACTATCTATAAAATCAAGAGGCAACCCATTATCACAGTAGAAAGAAACAATATGTGATCACTAAAACCATAAATAAATTTTATTTTTAAATATGAATAAATATTTATTAGGTTAATTTCACTACCATCCAAAGAGATAAACCATTATAAAATTAAAATTGTACATAAAATAATGGATAATAAATGAATCCCATACCTAAAAAAGTGTTAATGTTATTTGCACAAGAATGAACAAGCATCGTGGATCTCTGATCTCCTCTCCCAATAAAGAAACTACTGTCTCCCAATACTTCATTCCATGAACACCCAAAAAAACAGAAAAAACTCTATCAGAGTGATGGAGATCAAAAAACACAACATTGAAAGAAGAAACATTAGGAAAAAAGAACAGCCAAGGAGAAACTACAAGAAAAGGGAGGAAGAACTCACCTCTGATCACAACAGATCGATCATGGGAAGATTAGGATTGATCCCTATTAAAAAAGGATTCAAATCCTTCAAAAAAAAATACAGGGTTCCTAGGGTTTGAGTGGAATACTTAGGAGAAAATCAGTTTTAAATGGGTTTGGGGGTATTTATAGACCCATAAAAATGTCTATGGCATGGCCTCATGGACCATGATACAGAACTAGCTGACACGGGGCATTCTATTGTGCAACATGAGGGATAACTCCACAACCACCCTTGGTAAAAAAATCTTGAGATCCATGGGAAGATACTATAAAAGGGAATCTGGGATTATAGAGCAACCTTATATACCATGCAACAGAACCCCTTTTCCAATAAGGAGGTTATGTCGTAGCTCAACTACTATGGTACAACTACCTCTGATATGGAAGTAACCTCAACTCACAATAAAATTTATCCCCCTTTCTCCATATAGCATCACTCGACACCAAGGAAGGGCCTATTCCATATCCAACCACTACGATGTAGTCATTCTTGAAAAGAATGTGGCACTAAATTCTCTCTCCATCAAACCTACACCATATTTATCCCTACTATGTTATAATAGCCACACTCTATAATGCAGCTTTAAGGATCCAAGACACAACCTAGCCAAAAATGGCAGTTTCACCCATCTAAACCCCTACCTTTCTTCCGAACAACTTGTAACTTTCTCCAAGAACCTTCAACACCCAAAACTCACAAATGGAATGGCTATCAGGATTCAGGCCCTTAAAATAATGTTTAAAAAACACAAGTTAAATGACCAAAACTAAAGAAAAGACCTCAAAATATCATGAAATTTAAGGATAATGATTAATAATTAATTTAAAAAATGTAGATAGAATAAAATTTAAATCTAATGTGTGGTGTGGTTAAAATGACTAAAAATTATTTTTATATTAAAAAATTATTAAAAATAAATGATACAGTCAAATATAAGTAAAAAATTGAATTATTTTGAAATAATAGGATAGTAATTTTTGATAAATTTAGGATATGTGGGAATAGATATCACCCCAATAAAATGTATAGTGTGGTCAGAATGATCACAAAATAATTATTTTAAATTTAAAAGTAACTAAAAACAAGTGATATGATCAAAACCTAGAAAAAAGCCTTGGATTTTCATGAAAACATGGGACAATGATATTTAATTAATTTATTACATGTATCAAAATACATAAAATCAATTTGATCTTATGTGTGGTCTGAATTAATGAATGTTTGTTTTTTATTGTTTCAAAAATATTTCAAAATGTGTTCCAAATAATTAAAATAGAGAAAAAGACTTCTGATTGTAATGAAATTTTAAGATAATGATCACTGATTAATGTTTGACATGTATAAATAAATTATACATGAATCTTACTTGTGGTGTGGGTAAAATGATCAAAAAATTGGTTTTAAATTAAAATTTTATTAAAAACAATTGATATGGTCAAAATTGATCAAATGTTCCTAATTGTTATAAAATTTAAGTTCAGTGAACTTCAATAAATTTATGATATGTAAGAATAGATGGAATTCCAATTTTATGTTTCATGTGATAAAAATAATAAAAAACCATTTCAAATTAAAAATAATTGATTAAGTTAAAATTTAACAAGAAATACTTGAATGTCATGAAATCATAAGATAATAATTAATAATTAATTTATGACATGTAGGACTAAACAAAAAAATTGACCTAGAATGTGGTGTGGTCAGAATGATCGAATAACTAGTTTTAGATTAAAAAATTAATTAAATTAAGTGATATGGTCAATAAAGAAAAAATGAACATGGAATATTCTGAAATCATAAAAAATATTTTAGATTAATTTTTTACATATATGAATAGATAGAATTTAAATAAAATGTGTGATGTGGTAGGAATGATCAAAAAAATATACTTTTAGAGTAAAATGTGATAAATAAACAAGTTATATAGTCAAAATGCATAAAAAACCTTATATTTTTTTGAAATTTAAAGACAGTAATCATCAATTAATTTATGACATGTAGGAATAGATAACATATCAATACTATGTGCAATGTGATCAAAATGACTGATATTACGTTTTTATAATATCAAAAATAGTTAAAACTAAGAAAAAAACTCAGATTAAATCTTGTAATGTAATAATGAATTATATATTAATCCAAAATGTGTTTCATTCAAAATTACTTAAAAGGTGGTTTTAAATTAAAAAATTATTAAAAAATTTGATATGATCAAAACCTTATAAATGATCTCAGATTATAATGTAATCATAGGAAAAAAATTATTGATTAATCTTTAACATATAGGAATATAAATAATATTAATATAATGTTTTATGTGGTTTAAATGATTGATAATTCTTCTCATGGATTTAGATTTTTTTTTAAATAGTGCATTAAATAGTTAAAACCAAGTGAAATACCACAGATTCTCATGAAATTTTAAGAATATAATCACTAGTTTATTTTTACATGTAAGAATGAAAGACATGTCTATCCGACATTTAGTGTGGTTATAATAATTAAAAAAAAGAAGTTTTAAATTAAAAAGTAATTTTAAATAATTGATATAGTAAAATTAAAGAAAACATCCTCAGATTTTCATGACATTATATTAAAATGATATTCAATTATTTTATGATATGTAGAAATAGATAAAATTTTAATCTGGCATGTGGTGTGGCCAGGATGACTTAAAAATAGTTTTAGATTAAAAAAGTGATTAAAAAAAGTGATACTTATTTTTTATAGAGTAACAATGAAAGGTATTAAATTTTAAGTATAAAATAACTTTACATATTTTAATAATAAAATGAGTTTTAAAATTTAATTTTTACTTTATTTTTATTATGGTAATACTTATTTTTAATTTAATTACATTTCATATTACAAGGATGTGGTTTTAGTTTTATGCAAGAATTATTCAATTTTATTTTTTATTTTGATTTTATAAATTATAAATTGAATTTTTTATCATATACAGATACATTGAAATTTTGTAATTTTGAGTGGTAAATTTTTATATAGTAGGAGATAATTATATTATAAATATTTAAAAATAAATAAAAAAGGGGTTCTTATTTGTTAATTTTGAGACCCATTAGAAACCACCAAATGATGATAGCTAAAGGTTTTAGAGATGGAAAAAAATGGTCACCACATCCTATCACTGGATTTCCAATAAAGAGATTTAATGACCACTCACTAGTGAAAAAAGTAAATTTTTCATTGAAGATTTAATTTCTGTTATTATATAACCAAAATCAAAATCCAAACTGATGGGGATTTGACATTGGTTATCTATACTATTGACATTAAAACCATTTTGGTCTGGGTTTTAATATAGTTTATACAATAACTGATGTAAAAAACTTGGATTTTAACATTGGTCATATGGTAACCAATGTTAAAACGTGACATTTATCATCAATTATTATATAAATAATGATAAAAAGTTTTTAAAAAAATTAAAATAGAGGATTATTTATTTTATCATCATTTCATTGACTCCTAATTTTTTAAAACTTTATACTCTATGGACCCTCTTTTTCTTTCAGCCGCATTCTTCCTTTTATAGCATTCCTCCTCGATCGATCATGTTTCACAATCTTCGGCCTTATTCCATCAACCTTGGTTTATTCCACTAATCTCATCTAGATTCTGAATCTATCCTCCATGTTCTACTATCATTGACTACTGATATTTTTTTATCCACACTCATCCTATATTTTGTGCAATGTGACATTATTCTATCATTGTTTTATCTATCTTGGTTGTGTATCTACTTCTGTCATCTCTAGTTTTTTTATTTAAATTTTTATTTTCTATTTTTATAATATTTATTACATGTTTGTTAGTTTTAAATTGTATACATTTATTTATTATTAATTTAAATATTTTAGTCTTTTATTTTATTATATTTATTTATTTTTTGTAATCATGTTTATTGAATTATTGTTTGTTTCGATTAAATTTATATAAGTTTATTTTGTATTTTTTTAGATGTGATTACATGATAAACTATTTATATATATGTTTATAAATATATAATTTTTATAAATGTTTAAAAGTTAATATAATTACATGTTTATATAAATTGATATAAGTTTATGTTATGTTACTTGTTAGATTATTTTATTAGTTGATCAATTGACAATTTTTTTAAATAAATATTTATAAATACATGTTTATTTGATTTTTTGTTTTGATTACATGTTTATGTAAATTTTTATAGGTTTATTTTAACTTTTTTGTATATATTATTCATATCCAATGCATGCTTTACGTTTTTAGGTTTGTGTATGCTTTAATTTTTTTTTTATTGTTTATTTTTTTACATGTAATATATTAATAACTTTATATGTTTATATGTTTTATTTTTATATGTGTATATATAATTATAATCAATATTTATTATAAATTTATATATGTTTATATGTTTATATATTTAAAATTTATTTATATGTGTGGGTATTTTTATATATGTTTTAATATATTTACATATTGTATTGATTTTTTAGGTAATTAATGGAACATATTTAGATGAATGATCATGTTTAGATAAATGCATGTGGAACTAGTGAAGAATATAGTAAATGGATTCATGATTTATTGGATTTCAATAAACAAAATCTTTAAAACAAGGACATTATTTTCAATCCATGCATGAAGTGTCTGAATATGTGAAAATTTGGATCAAGATAAATAAATGACTATCTAATTTTCAAAGGTTTTAATCATAGTTATACATATTGAATCCATATTGGTGAAATAAAAAATAATTCAAGATCTAATGATGATGAAGATGTTCATCATGAGGCCTAGAATCATCTTGATTCCTTAATTCATAATTAAATCATTGAAACTATTGAAAAATATAAATTATTGAATGATTTTATTAAAATGTTGGAAAAAATACTTGGTTATACTAAATTTATAGTCTTATGATTAGTTATAATATTTATTGATCCAAAATAAATAATTGGTTGTATTTAAAAAAAGTATCACTAAATTGATGGAATTTTTGAAATAATTACTTACAAAAGGAAATGCGATTCTACATTCCAATTATAATGAAAAAAAATATTACATCTAATGCAATGATGGTATAAGAAAATTCATGCTTTCCCCAAAGATGGTGTGTTGTATAGAAAGGAATATGAATATTTATTAGAATTTTTTAAATTTTGAAAATCATGATATAAAATAGATAAGGGAAGAAACTGTTATTTATTCTCAATGGAAAGAACTAAACCTACTACTGAATCAATAGGATATCTTCTAATAATTTCTATTTTGAAGTGTTTCTTTACAAATTAAAATAATGAAAAGATTATAATATGGAATACATATGATATAATCATTGATAGAAACCTATATCACCTTACTGATTCACCACAATAGAATAGATTTAGCCAATGGTTTCTTGATTTTCAAAATGATGTGAGAAATCAATAAATGGGATTGTTCACAAAAGGAATGAATCCATATCAGATTTTCAATAGACAATATAATTCCTGACTTATTATATTGGATGTTTAAAATCATTCCCCATAAATATATATATGAAAAATAATATATGTTATGATTTTATTGATGATTTCTAGACCATAATAGGATAGAACCGATATTTATATTTATATTTCACTATTGATTGATGCTTTGAAATATTTATGGGAGGCGGGTGATAAATTATTTAATACACACAATATAGAGTTTTTTGTTTTATTTTTTATGGTAATTTTCATAATAAATGACTTTTTTTCATATAGGAATCTATCTGGATATAATTTTAAAGGGACATAAATCGTTTCGGGTTTGTGAATAAGGGACTTCATATCATTAATTTTAAAATGGGATAAAGATAGTGCACGTGGTTTATCAAAAAAAATTCAAATGGATCGCCTATATATAATAATAAAAATGGAATTTATTAATTTAAAAGAGTATTATTTTCCCCCAAAACCTTTATAAACTGATAAATATTATAAAAAAGTGAAAAACATCAATGTCACCTTTAGGATGACAAAAATTGTGGGTTTTAAAAAAATATATAAAATAAATGGTCCATCTTATTTGGTCTTCCAAATTGGATATTTTTTAAGTTAAAACACATTATTGATGTTATCTATTTTGAGAAAAACATATATGATAGTTTTATTAGAAGTTTGTTAGACATAAAATGAAAGAAACAATATGGATTGAATGAATTATTAGATTTAATATCTATGGGAATGCGTATGTATTTATCTTAAAGTATGAAAGGAAAAAATAACATATTTACCATCAACTTTACATGTGCTATGTAAGACTAGGATGATAAAAAAATTTCAAGGTATTCTTGGTATTAAATTAGCTAGTGGGTATTCTTAAAATTTGAAAATTTTGGTTCCAATGAAGGATTTAAAATTAACATGGGTTAAATATCTTAAATATCATTTATTTATGAAACAACTACTACTGGTTTCACTTAGTGGTATATTTTTTATTAATGGAAAAATATCAATCATAAAGTTTTGATAATTTTTCAAATATATTTATAGAAATTTTATGAATTCAAATTTTTTAATTATGTTGGATAATTAAGGTGTACTCATACTTTATTAATTGGGGATATATTTTCCACCATCCTTTTTTGATATAATGGTCTATCAAGTGATTCATTTAGTGTGTGGGATAAGGATATATAGGATTTTATATTTATATTGGATGTAACATTTTAAATAATAAATGAAAATTATTTATAAAAATGTTAAAAATATACATATACCAAAGGCCTGTATTATTGATAAATATATATCGGAGTTGGAGATGTATTTTTGTAATGAATACTTGTGTGAATTAGATCATGTTGGTCTCCCTATAACTCTATATTTGATATTCAATAATAGTGTTAAGGGATCTATGCCTTAAAAGTAATGTTAATTTCATATATTGTAGTGATATAGGAAAATTTATATGTTTTGAACAAAAAAATTGAGGACCAACCATATATATCATCATATATTACTAAAATTATGGTAAAATATCTAAAAAGAAATGAAAATTGGCAGTCGAATGAGCATAAAAATTCATTTTTTTCAATGTTTAAGGAGAAGGTCAACACCAATTTATCACCATCAGAAACCTTGAAATGGTTATCTAGAGGTACATGTGTTAATGTGATCACATAGTCTAGTGTTTATATTAATTTTTTTTCATTTTAAATGAAAAATCAAGAAATTAAGAGTACCGTTAAAAATTGTTGAGTAATGGCATCGCTAAAGAAAATAATTTTTAGAGTGTAGAAAATAAAAAAATATATTTCTATATAGACAACATATTTTTGAGTTTTTGAAAATATATAGGAAATTAGTTTTACTAAATTTCAAGTATTATTGTTTATGTGTAACTGGTTTAATAGTAATAGTGGTGTTAAACATGATGATTATGAATTTACAGTTGTTAATTTGAAAAAAAAATAGTTGTAAAAACAAATCATTTTTCATGGAGGAACATGCAAAATAGATATTTTATGTTATTAACCCATCAAATGGTAAGTGGTATGTCATTTTCCAATGAAAAAAAATATTTAGGTGATGATGATATTGATGATATTGTAGAATTATATGTGATTGCTTCACCTATTACATTATTACCTAAGGATAATAATGAATATTATGTAGACATAAACCATGTTATATTAAATGATTAAGTAGAAGGGATATTAGAAAATACTTCGTTACTCTCGTAATTATTCTGCTAAATATATATTTTTCAATTGTAATTTTTTGAAACTTACACGTAAAAATACTTCTTTAACTTGAATATTTAAATATATATATTTTGATCATTTCTGCCATTTTTTTTATTAATTATTATATTCCTTGGTTTCATGTACATAGTTTTTGCTTGAATAATACTGAAATCATTGTTTTTTCATGACTATTTTTTTATATTCTTCATTTTTAGGAATGTACTTTATTTTTAGTTGTATTAGTTAATAGTTTAAATATAATTTTCTTTTTTATGAAGAATAATGTTTTTACTTTTAACAATAATTTAATTATAATCAAATATAGGTATACATAATGACACATTTTTATATATTTTTCATTTTTCTCTTTCATATTAATTTTTATATTTATCAGTTTTAGTTTTACATTTTTTGGTTGAAAAATTATGACATCGTTATTTTTTGTGAATATTTCTTTTTATTCATTTTTATCATTTATATAATTTTATTTAGTTTTATTAGTTAATAGAATAGAAAAAATATCTTTATATAATGAACAATCAAATTTTTACCATTAATAATCATTTAATTTTAATCAAATAGAAATACACATAATTTCATAAAGTATCATACATATATTTAAATTATGAACATAGAGGTAGAGGAATATTTACGTAGGTATGTGTATGTTTCTTAATATAAAAATATCTATGATAATTAAATTATTTAATGAAGATAAAATTATGTTTTTTGAAATTATTTGAAACTCTTCTTATTCCCCAGAGAAAATGACATATAATTTTGGTAAATGTGGGATTACATGTTTACTAAAACTTTCACTTGATCATGGGGAGTAGAGATTCTAATTGAGTTTTATTATAAGAATAAAATATTTAACCCAAATACAAATCAATTTAAGAGTTGTAAAGACATGAAGTGTAACAAACCAGCACAAGCGGACCTATCACATCACTCAGGATAACTCACCACAAAGCTTGAAGAGTAATCCCAATCCAACCGAGATGAAAAATAGTTTCTGAGTATCATGAATGTATGATTGGGGATGGTTTCACCCTCATAAATTAATAAAATAAGAAACAAAAATGTTTCCAAAAATTCAACATGAATCATTCATGTATTGGATTCCTATCCATAAAATATATCGTTTTAATGCCACTTCCGTGGTGGTGTAGTGGTGAATGTAACACCCTAAGATTTTATGAAAAATATTCTTTTAATTTCATTGATGTCTTCTATTATACACCACACCAAGTTTAGATTATATTATACGCAACACCGTATTAGCTTTCAGTATACGCAACGCTATTCTTGGATCGTGTTACACACAATTTCAAGTTCATTTTATAATAGTCATTCTACGCAACATTGAGTGTGTGTGTGTATATATATATATTCAATGTATAAATGAAATATGGTTGGATTCTGTTATACGAAATAATAAAGGATTCTTGCACAACACGCGACCCTGACTTGGCTTGCATTACACGCAATCGCGACCTTCCTCGATAGCGTGTGTTGTACGCAATTCCAGGTTTTACTAAACAACGATATATTATTATAATATTATTATGAACTAGCCGTTATGAATAGTATTAACTAAATTTTAAATTTTATAACATTATTATTCATCTTACACATTTTTTAGAACATGGTATAAGAATAAAATAAATTTTTTGGGTAAAATAAGTATTTTTCAAAAAATGCAGTTTTGTCGCCTTTTGATGGCACACCCACTTTAAATATAGTTTTTAACATGTTTATAAGTTCAATTTGACAAAACAAAATTTTTATTTGGAATCAGGAAATAAAAATTTACTTTGGATAAATTTTTCATATTATTCTGATAACTTTGATATTTTAATGAATAGTAAAAACACGCTATATTTTAATTAAAAACAACTTTTTTTCATCATAATAAATTATGTGGTTAAAGTATAGTATTTAATGGTTTTAAAAGTATAAATAGAATATATTTTTACTGTTTAATATAATTTATGTCATTAGCCTTGATTTTACATTGAATTTGTAGGTTAAATAAATTCAATCTTTTGCAATGTTTTAAACAAAAACCCGTTTTCTTTCGACAACGGGATTAATTTTAATTTAATTTCTGCAAATTCTGTGTATTGAATTTGGAAAAATGGATTCAATATTTGGAATCATTGGGTCCAAATTATATTAATAGACTACTTTTTATTTTTGGGCATTATGAATAGTAACTACGGTAAATTTTATTTACCATAGTTAAAGGTAAATCGAGTAATTAAGGGTAAATATAAGATTATAAAATTACCCTAACACCTGCCAAAATCCTATTTTATGACTAAAAGTCGATCCATATCACCTAAGGGTTGGATTAAAATTATTTAATGTACTTTTGTCCATGAAAATAACTTAATTGTTATTAAAACCAAAGAAAGTGACAACATGTCACTCTCTTAAATATTATAAGTATATTAATTTTAATTTAGTGATAAATTTCATGAATCTTAGAACATGAATAGTATCCAGAAATCTAATGAAATTATCTACATCAGATGAATTTATTTATAATTTTTAGGGATTAAATAATTAGCGTTAATTATGACACAATAGTGATGCATAAACTGTTTATCTAGTGAAAAATCAAGAATATAGTTTTCATTAAACTAATAGTGACCATAAAAGGCACAAAACCCTGACCAAAACTTATTTTTCATGTAAATTTAAACCATAATCATACAATGGTCGAATATTTTACCATTTTGAGCCTTATAAAAGCGATTATGACACTTATAGTATTTTATTTTAAATGATGCCAAAGTTGTCACCTTCATAATTTAATAAATATAACAATTTAAATATTGTTATTTTATGATGATAAATTCTTGTAAAAGTATTATTGTGAAATTTAATAGATTTACCTTAATCATAGGATTTTATTTTTAATTTTTATGCAACAAATAAGTATATTAAATAATTATACAATAATGATGTAGTAATTATTTTATTTAGAGATAAACCAAATAAATGGTTTTAAAAATAATAAAATAAACACTATATAAACTATTTAATTTGATCCACTAATTTTCTAGATACATATGAACTTTTATAAATCAATTAAAGATTTTATTTCGAACATATATTCTATATATAATTTATTTAAATTCAAATAAATTAATTGTGTCAAAATTGACACTATTGTTGTTTTATAAAAATAACATATTATAAAATTGTTTAGAAATCACATGAATATTTAAAAATTATAAATTTAAATTTATATGGTCTAAAATGTTATAAAGTATCCAATTATGGGTAATTCACAACAAACAAGTAATTATTTTTTATAATTTAAAATTTAGAATGTTATTACCACAAATAAATTTAAATTGATTAAATAAGGATATATCAAGTTGATAATGTTTAAAATAAATTCCTAAAATGTCTAAATTTTATTGGTTGATGATATTACAACCCTATCTCATCTATTATTTGGATATGAGTCATTTTTTAAGTTTTTAAGTGGGGTTTGGATTTAATATAAACTAATATTTCTTATATTTCCAAAGGTTCCCCTCTCCTCCCTTATAAAAGGCCACCTCCTCCCTCTCCTCCTCACACCACTTTGAGCTTTAAAGCTCAGAAAAACCCTACCAAATTCTCTTCTACACTTCCCTAGAAACATCCTATAGGTCCTGGTATTCTTCAAAGACCAATTTTAGTTCCCTAAAAGGAGGTCTCAGAGAGGCACTTCAAAGAAGAGGTAATGTCTGTTACCGATTCTTTCAACTTTATTTCTTCTTCCACTTCTTCTTCTTTAGTTGTTTAATTATGAAGTAATAACATCAGTATCACTCATATACTGATATGTTGTTATAATTATGAAACAACCCTATTTCACCATCTATCCATCCTACGGAAAATGAAATCACCGCGCGTGCGTAGGTACGGAATACCGTCTCCAGGCCGTGGTGTAATCTGTTTTTCCACCAACACCTTACATGGATGGGTATAATGGTGTAAAGAATAACTATATATGGTTATTATAACATCATACTGATTCTGATATATTATACCATCCACTCCAATTCAATAATTATGGGAATGATATCATCGCTCATGCGTAAGTACGGACTATCGTCTCCACGACGCGTTGAGATTCTTTCCCCATGATTAACCATACATGAATGATCATAAAGTTTATATAATGAAATATATGAAATAATAATGCTACTGGATTTATGTATATAGATATATCTAAAGACCCGTAAATTTCAAGGAAATTTTTTTCTTAATTTTCCTTGGAATTTTACAAGGACGCAGCTTCTGACGGCACCTGATTCCGAGGCCCGGTGTGCCCGGAATCACTTTCCGAAGTTTGGATCGGGTACGTTCAGTGAACGGACAAGCAGATTTTTCTAACTTTTGAACTGGTGCCCAGAATCGAATTCTGAGGGCACCGATGGAATAGCAGGCCGATTTTTTCTTAGAAACGCCTCTTTCGGAGTTGCGTTTGCTCGATTGTGGTTTTTAATTTTTGGGTTTTAAGTTATGAAATAAAATAAAGTTGTGCGACAATTTTATTTTTATTTCACTTAAAGCCGCTTAAAGACCACTTTAAGCTGTCTAAGCTTAGTTGAAACGGATAGGGTGCAATCCAAAATATCCTACCCACTTGGTAGGATATTTATGGGGTGGGGCCCGCACGAGTCCCACCGTTTCTTTCTGCTAAGTAACGCACCCGTGAAAACTGCTATTAAATAAAAGTCAACTGGGGCGTTTTCTTAAACAATTAAACGCTCCTATTAATTGGGCGGTTTATTCATTGAAATTAATTTTATGAATTAATTTCGTTCGTTTATTAACACGTTTTCGTTTTGTTGGCATGTTAATAAAATAAGGTCAACACACCTTCTTTTTGAAATGTTGTGTTAAAACTTTGGAGAATCTCTAAGGATCTTCCTCCTTCTTCGTGAAGAACGCCGGCCTCCGACGAAGAACGCCGAACCCATGGAAATCGACGACGCGATGTCGTGTGCCGTGACGCCGACGTTTCCTCTCCCGCGACATTCTTCTGCGACGTTCCTTCCTCCGCAACAAAATCTTCGATCATCCATTGAGGTGAGAGATTACGGGTCTTTAAATTCCTTTGTGGATTATAACTTCAATATGGATTTAATTATTAAAATTAAATATGTTTGTTCTTTATCCTCGGAAATTGTCGATGCGACGCCCTTCCGCGACGACGCGACGCCCTTCCGCGACGACGCGACGCCCTTCCGCGACGCAACGATTCCCTTGTTCTACGATGGTCAATTCCGCGAAGAACTCTCATGCGACGACTCGAAGAGGTAGGGATTTTATTTGGAAATACCTTTTTATTCCCGTCATTGTTTTATTCTAAAACAAAAGAACCTGGATCAAGTGCAATTTTTAAATTATTAAAATTGTTTTTGATACGTTTGTCATGTGTTAATTATCTTCTCGTTTGTATCATCTAACGTGGAGGGTGCGGGCCAAATGAACACGGCCCAACAACCCTCCGTAGTTCTTCGTTGTTGTGAGGATTTGGCGAGCAACGACAAAACATGCCGCAAGGGCGATTTGATGATTCTGCAGTGAAGAATGGGACCCGGGAGGAGCAGCGGCGTAGACGGGAACAGAATCGGACAACCGGAGCGACTCTGGTGGCCCGCAGAAGCCACAGGCGGCCGGAGGCGGCGGCTCCCCGGCGCACCGCCGGAAGGAGCCGCTGCGGCGGGGCGGCAGCGGCGCCAGAGGACCCACGGCCGCGCGGGTCCAGCGCACACAGGACGCAGCTTTGCCGCATCCGTTGACCAGGGCGGCCCCCCACGGGGGCCGCGGTGTTGTCACGCGGGGGGAGCGCGCCCCCCGCGTTGCTCGGCCGCTCGGCCGAGCCGAGCCGGGCCGGTCCGCGCCTTGGCCGGCCCGGACCGGGTCCAGCCGGGTCAGGTCGACCCGGTTCGGCAGACCCAGGGGGGGTCGGGTCGGGTCGGCCCGGGCCCAGACCCCCGTTTCCGGACCTTTTCGGTCATTTGCCCGTAACATGAGCTACGGGCCTCCGATGGACGCGCCGTCAGCAGAAACGCGATCCTTGGATCGAGATGGTTGTTTCGGTATATCGCACTCAAGGTTTTGGTATAATTTGGGTTCGGCCGGGTTGGTTCGTCCACGAAACCAACCGGGCCCTCGGAGCGGGAATGCTCATATCTTGAGCTCCAGACGTCCGATTGACGTGTCGTCGACTTTGGTGGTTTCCTCTTAGTGAGATGGATCTTTTGGCTCACTCCTCCCGAGGTTTGGACGCAGGTGGAGTATGGTTGCGTTGGTTTTGCCTTAAAAACCAACCGAGCCCCTAGGACGAAAAAGCCAATAACTCTCAGACCGGGCGTCCGATTGACGCGCCCTCTGCAGCGTTGAGTTCCTGTTGACGATACGGAACTTTTGGATACATCAACTCTGGACTTTGTGTCAGTTGATGTATCAGCCTCTTGGCTCGTGGAGCGGACCCTCTCGAACGAGCTTGCTGTGTGCGGGGACCCTAGTGTTGGATGCGACTTCGACAACGACGACTATACAGAGATCCTCGGTGGATTTGACTACGACGATGATGAAAACAGTACAGGAATCCTCCGTGTTTTCGGCAGTGACCACTACGGTACATTTTGGGATACATCAACTCCGAAATACATTTCAGTTGATGCATCGACCTCTTAGCTCGTGGAGTGGACCCTCCCGGAACGAGCATGCTGTGTGCGGAAACCCTAGAGCTGGTTGAGACTTGACGACTGCTGACCGAACGACTCAGTACGTTACGGATAGCCCAGTGGGGAGTGCTTGGTTGTAGCAGCAGACCCACAGTGGAGGAGCACTTGTTTGTAGTGGTAGACCCGCGGTACTCAACATAAGGAGTACCTCTAGAGGCTATGAGGGGGAGCGCTTGGTTGTAGCGGCAGACCCACAATAGAGGTGCGCTTGGTTTTAGCGGCATAGGGGAGCGCTTGGTTGTAGCGGCAGACCCACGATAGAGGTGCGCTTGGTTGTAGCGGCACAGGGGAGCGCTTGGTTGTAGCGGAAGACCCACCACGGAGGAGCGCTTGGTTGTAGCGACATAGGGGAGCGCTTGGTTGTAGTAGCAGGCCCACAGTACCTGATAGGTGGAGTACTACAGCAGTCCAAGGTAAGAGGGAAGCTCTTGGTTATAGCGGCATAACCACTGTACTTGATGGAGAAGGAGTTTCCCAATAGCTTTGGGTTCAACTTCATGATCGATCCTGTGTGGGTCATTGTGAGGGTTAGTACCTACAGATCCTTTGTGGGTCCGACGGCTTAGATGAATCAGTGGCTACATCTGATCATCTCTAACGTCATACGAAGAAGTACATGTGTGAGCTGAATCCTATTTTCTTTCCTTTGTGGATTGTGTTGTGCTATCCTGTGTGGATTTATGTTTTGCTTTCCTGTGTGGACTGGGTTGTGCTAGGGCTCGGATGTTGGAGCCAGACGGGAATTGATGACTTAGGAATATGTATGGGCATATACCTAAGCAGTGTCGGATGTTACTTCGTGATTGTATCTTTCCTTCGTGGTTTATCCTTTGTGGATTCTGGGAGACCTTCGGGGGTCTCGGGGTTCCTACTGAGTAGCTTATACTCACCCCTGCACGGGCTATGCCCGCACTACGTTGTGTTGGTTGCAGACGACGGACAGCGCTGATCGTGGTGGAGGCTTGCGGAGCAGGACGGTACCTGGAGGTGGACCACTAGGCGAGGTGTACTCAGAGAGGTAGGCTAGACCCGAGGAGCAGTGGAGGCTTTCTGTACTCACCCTTCAGGTGGGACTTCCAGGGGACGGCTTGACGCTGTGACTTTTCTTTTCAGTTGCTGTTTTTCCCTTCAGTTTTACTTTATAGTTGGGCTTGTATTTCCGGCCCCTTTTACTTTCAGCACATCTTGTTACAGTTTTTACTTAGTGTTTACTTCTTCCGCTTGCTTACTCTGTGGTGCTTGTTTACTTTACAAAGGCAATGTCTTCCCTTTTTACCAGGATTTATGCCTTGGTGCTAGTCGCCAGCCCCTGGCCTATAGAAAGTGGGCTTGCGGTAGTCACAGCACGGGTCCCGAGGACGGGTCATGACAATATATGTATTTCATCTATTTAGTTTCATTCAATTCAATAAGGAAACGAAAACAGCGTTCATGCGTACGTACGGCCTACCGTCTCCATGAACGGTGTATTTCATTCCTTTTATCAATCTATAATATATATGTATATGATGAATATATATTATATATAAATCATGTTTTACATTATGGAATTATGTAAATCAGGATATAAGTAATAATATCAAGAAACGACAAGTCGAAACACATACGATAAATGGAATTATTTTACCCAAAATGCTGCTTTAACAAGGAATTTACAAAATAACGGGAAATATAAAGTCATAAGTGAAACATATATGATATCATAACAATTAATATGTTTCTTTAATAAGTAAATGACATTATTTAAATCATTATATAGGAGGTTCGGATACGTACGAAGCATATTAGACCTAAGGTAAGGGATAATTTTACAAATCTCATTTTTATCCGAGATTGCTTATTCGTAAGTATTTACTGGGGTTATTTATATCATCCTTGTCCATGTTTTATAAAAGTGTTTTCATGTATGTTTAAAGTCCTTTTTACCCATTTTTGACTTTTACTACATGGTATGTAAGAAATCTTTCTTTTGTTTACGTTACGAGGTACTTTTTGAATTTTTCGACAAAAGTACGAGGATAGTGCTATTTTTAACTTATACGGCGTAAACGGATTTTTACGGTTTTATAACGCCACATTTTTAGGAATCTTACTCTACATTATTTTATGAATATTTTCAACAAAATACTTTTATTTTAAAATTGCATGGAATTTTTGAAAATAAAATGACTTTGACGAAGAAAGGATATTTTCCTCAAGAATTCATTTCAAATGTTTTATCAAAACCATTTTCCAACTAAGATGAGATTATTTGATATGTGTATGTTTCAAGTTTAATGTCTCTATGATTTACATGGTTTCACTTTTCTTATGATGAAATGTCCATTTTTTATATGGATTATTAAATGATGGGATGATGTTTATGAAACCCATTTTATTCTTTCGGTTATGATGAATGTTTTAAGTTTATTTTGTGGCACAAGTAATAATTATTTTATTATGAGATGGGTGGGACCTATATCTCCCTCTAATGCATTGGGTAAAGATTTATATCTCATGAGATAGACATGGCTGGAACAGCAAGTTAAACCGGTTCAGTAATACAGGACTGGAACGAGGAGTGAACTCGATTCAGAAAGGGACATTGTCCACTAAGATGGTCTTGGCAGCAATGCCTTGGCTACTATGGAAATCATATCATGTGCTTAATGGTTTTCCATAATTACATGTTTAATTCCCATGATATTTTATCATGATTAATGCTTCTTTGTGATCTATGCCTTACGTACTTCCATGTTTTATATCATTGCTCAAGCTTTTGATGTTTAAACATTATGTTCATGTTTTTAAGTTGAAATGTATATGGTATGTTTTATTTTATCCATGCTTACCCTTACTGAGCATTTGAGCCCACCCTTTTTATGTTTTCTTTTCCCCAGGATATAATTAAAGGCTTTAGGTAAGAAAAAAAAGGGAAGATCTTTATGGGAGATGTTGAACACTTTTCACCAAGATTAGAGGATTACGTTCCAAGTTTCCCAAGACACTAAACTATTACGGTCCTTGTGTGTCTGTTTTTGTTATGTATTAAGTATTCCGCAAAAGTAATGTAATGTCCATGTACGTCAAGCTTCGGGTCTCTACAGTTGGTATCAGAGGAAAGGTTTAGTTAACCTTTGGAAACTAGGATGCGAAAACGTTAGTAAGATCCCTAGAGATATTTATAAGGTATGTCTAGGGATTTCCTTAAGGATAAGTATACGTCTAGGATGTAGTCCTAGAACTACGGTAACGATATTAAAATTTAACCTAAGATGTTAGATATTGAGGGAACTCCCCCTTTACTATGTTGTTTTCCCTAGCATGATTTTTGCCTCTCACACTATTCTTTTTGAGTTTTAGAAAATGGCTGGAAACAGGAAGATTCATGATAATGGAGGATATGACAGACAATGGAATGATATTCTTCATGAGCAACCAAATGAAACGGGATTTGGAATTCCAAGCATCATTATTATGCCTAATCAGCAATCTCATAATATGATCAATAATCTCAACTTTGGTAAGCTCCCGACTCAGATAATTAGAGAAAGATGGAGTTTCATGATGATCATAGAGAAAATAAAGTTCAATTTCCCTCATGTAAATCATGTGGGAAGAGGCATCAGGGAGATTGTTTCAAAGGAACTTGAAGATGATTTGGGTGTGGAAAACAAGGACACAAAGCCAGTAAGTGAAAAGGAAAAGGTTCAGTTAACATCATGGATGAGGATAATGGTATTGCTACGACATCAACAATGGTTAAATGTTTTAAATGTGGAATGTACAGGAATTATGCAAACCAATGCCCTAAGGGAAAGTCTCATGAAGAGAATAAGTATGGTCGTATGGGTAGTATTTATGTTGATGATGATGAAGAGACAACAAATGATATGTGAAATGAAAGAATTGTTGAAGCTCGGTCAATGGTTTAAGAAGTTAGTGGAATGATTGTATGTTTATAAAGAATAATGTATGGTACTATGGAATAAAGAATCATCTAAGGATTGTTACACTATTATTTTTCCTAAAGTATTTAAAAGTATATGTTGAATGGTACCGGTAACCATGGAAGGTTATTTAGATATTTTTGTAAAGTAGATGATATGCACATAGTGAAGGGATAAGAAGATAATGAGATGTTTGATTGTATTCATGAGCTCATGACTGATATAAGGACTAAGTGATATTATGGTTTGATTATATAGATTTTTGGGATTTTGGTATGATGAAAGAGTTACCTTTTGACAGTATTCATGTTTTCACTAAGGTTCGATGGTAATTTATATTGCAAGAGAATATATGACAAAGGTATTCATGTGTTTGAAATGCAACCAAACAGATATATCTTATGATATATGTGAGATAAATGCTTTTATTCACATTATTGGTAGATAACCTTTCTAGTAATTGTTTTCTTTATACTATGAGCTTGGACCGAAGTATTTTAGATAAGCCTAAATATTGGAATGGATTATGTTGGACATAAGTTAGTATTGTTTAAGGATAGAACTTTTTTCTATATTATTGATGGGATATTATAGTAATGTAGTTTTAGAAAAAGGACAACCTGCAGGACAGGCGATAGCCCATCGCGTCGGACAAGGCTGTGGGAATCGAACCAACAACTGAAGTGCGACTGGCCTTTATCACCTACCACTGGCCTACAGGAAGTCCCTGTCTAGTAGAAACTAGTTTTATTATATTAAGAAATATGATATATGAAGTATAAGTCCATTTTAGGAACCATATATGATTAATCTCGCTATAGATGGACTTATGTATTTTTGATAACTTTTATAACCTTTAGTTTGAGATAGATGGAATGACCCATCATTCTATCGCATGATCTGCTAACACTTCACGAATGACAAATTCAACTTCATTTCTTTAAGAGATGAAGTGGAAATTGTCCAAAGAACGACCAACGGTGAGACTGTACCAAAATCACGAAAGTATTTCTTCTAATTCCAATTTCATCAACCTTAGAGAGATGATCTTGAAAACCAAAAATGTTGTCCTAGTGATCTTATATTTGATGAATCAGATGGTACCTTAGAGCATCACAAATTTATGGCTTTGTGGTTGTTGGCTTTATCATATCCATGTCCTCTACCACTCTCCATCAGAACTTGATGGTTAGATTTTTCTTCCGTATCCATATTTTCACCTATGTTCTCCTATGTGGAAACCCAGTGATTAGTTAATTTGGGTAACCATTATGTTTCATACATTAGTTTTTAAAGTCACGTTTTTGTATTCCTTTTTACGATGTGGGTTTCTATTAAAGAAACTTTCAAGTAGTAAACCACTTATAACCCCGACGAATTTCGAGGGAGAAATTAATTTTAAGGGGGGTAGAATGTAATACCCTGAGATTTTATGAAAAATATTCTTTTAATTCCATTGATGTCTTCTATTATACACCACACCAAGTTTAGCTTGTACTATACGCAACATTGTATTAGCTTTTAGTATACGCGTCGCTATTCTTGGATCGTGTTACACAAAATTTCAAGTTCGTTTTATAATAGTCATTCTATGCAACATTGAGTGTGTGTGTATATATATATATATATTCAATGTATAAATGAAATATGGTTGGATTCTATTATACGAAATAATAAAGGATTCTTTCAAAACACGTGACCCTGGCTTGGCTTGCATTACACGCAATCGCGACCTTCCTCGATAGCGTGTGTTGTACGCAATACCGGGTTTTACTAAACAACGATATATTATTATAGTATTATTATGAACTAGCCGGTATGAATATTATTAACTAAATTTTTAATTTTATAACATTATTATTCATCTTACACATTTTCTAGAACATTGTATAAGAACAAAATAAATTTTTTGGGTAAAATAAGTATTTTTCAAAAAATGTAGTTGTGCCTCCTTTTGATGGCGCACCCACTTTAAATCTTGTTTTTAATATGTTTATAAGTTCAATTTGACAAAATAAAATTCTTCTTTGGAATCAGAAAATAAAAATTTACTTTGGATAAATTTTTCATATTATTCTGATAACTTTCATATTTTAATGAATAGTAAAAACACGCTATATTTTAATTAAAAACAACTTTTTTTCATCGTAATAACTTATGTGGTTAAATTATAGTATTGAATGGTTTTAAAGGTATAAATAGAATATATTTTTACCATTTAATATAATTTATGTCATTATCCTTGATTTTACATTGAATTCGTAGGTTAAATAAATTCAATTTTTTGCAATGTTTTAAACAAAAACCCGTTTTCTTTCGACAAGGGGATTAATTTTAATTTAATTTCTGAAACTTCTGTGTATTGAATTTTGAAAAATGGATTCAATATTTGGAATCAATGGGTCCAAATTATATTAATATACTACTTTTTATTTTTGGGCATTATGAATAGTAACTATGGTAAATTTTATTTACCATAGTTAAAGGTAAATCGGGTAATTAAGGGTAAATATAAGATTATAAAATTACCCTAACACCTGCCAAAATCCTATTGGAGGACTAAAAGTAGACCCATATCACCTAAGGGTCATATTAGAATCATTTAATGGACTTTTGTCCACGAAAATAACTTAATTATTATTAAAACCAAAAAAAGTGACAACATGTCACTCTCTTAAATCTTATAAGTATATTAATTTTAATTTAGTGATAAACTTCATGAATCTTCAAACATGAATAGTCTACAGATATATAATGAAATTATCTACATCATATAAATTTATTTATAATTTTTAGGGATTAAATAATTAGCATTAATTGTGACACAATAGTGATGCATAAACTGTTTATCTAGTGAAAAATCAAGAATATAGTTTTTATTAAACTAATAGTGACCATAAAAGGCACAAAACCATGACCAAAACTTATTTTTAATGTAAATTTAAACCATAATCATCCAATGGTCGAATATTTGACCATTTTTAGCCTTATAAAAGCGATTATGACACTTATATTATTTTATTTTAAATGATGCCAAAGTTTTCACCTTCATAATTTAATAAATATAACAATTTAAATATTCTGATTTTTAGATGATAAATTCGAGTAAAAGTATTATTGTGAAATTTAATAGATTTATCTTCATCATAGGATTTTATTTTTAATTTTTTTGCAACAAATAATTATATTAAATAATTATACAAAAATGATGTAGTAATCATTTTATTAAGAGATAAACCAAATAAATGGTTTTAAAAATAATAAAATAAATATTATATTAACTATTTAATGTTCTAAACTAATTTTATAGATACATATGACCTTTTATGAATCTATTAAAGCTTTTATTTTGAACATATCTTCTGTATATAATTTATTTAAATTCAAATAAATGAATAGTGTCAAAATTGACACTATTGTTATTTTATAAAAATAACATATTATAAAATTGTTTAAAAATCACAAAAATATTTAAAAATTATAAATTTAAATTTATATGGTCTAACATGTTATAAATTATCCAATTATGGACAATCCACAACAAACAAGTAATTATTTGTTATAATTTAAAATTTAGAATGTTATTACCATAAATAAAATAAAATTCATTAAATATGGATAAATCAAGTTGATAATGTTTAAAATAAATTCCTAACATGTATAAATTTTATTTTTTGATGATATTACAACCCTATATCATCTAATATTCTGATATGAGTCATTTTGGATGTTTTTAAGTGGGGTTTGGATTTAATATAAACTAATATTTCTTATGTTTCCAAAGGTGCCCCTCTCCTCCCTTATAAAAGGGAACCTCCTCCCTCTCCTCCTCACACCACTTTGAGCTTTCAAGCTCGGACAAACCCTAGAAAATTCTCTTCTACACTTCCCTAGAAACATTCTAGAGGTATTGGTATTCTTCAAATACCAATTTTAGTTCCCAAAAATGAGGGCTCAAAGAGGCACTTCAAAGAAGAGGTAATGTCTGTTACCGATTCTTTCAACTTTATTTCTTCTTCCACTTCTTATTATTTATTTTTTTCATTATGAAGTAAAACCATCAGTATCACTAATATACTGATATATTATTATAAGTATTAAACAACCCTATTTCACCATCTATCCATCCTATGGAAAATGAAATCACTGCGCGTGCGTACGTACAAAATACCGTCTCCACGCCGTGGTGTAATCTGTTTTTCCACCAACACCTTACATGGATGGGTATAATGGTGTAAAGAATAACTATATATGGTTATTATAACATAATACTAATTCTGATATATTATACCATCCACTCCAATTCAATAATTATGGGAACGATATCATCGCTCGTGCGTACGTACGAACTACCGTCTCCACGACGCGATGAGATTCATTCCCCGTGATTAACCATACATGAATGATCATAAAGTTTATATAATGAAATATATGAAATAATAATCCTACTGGATTTATGTATATAGATATATGTATTTCATCTATTTAGTCTCATTCAATTCAATAAGGAAAGGAAAACAGCGTTCATGCGTACGTACGGCATATCGTCTCTATGAACGGTGTATTTCATTCCTTTTATCGATCTATAATATATATTTATATGATGAATATATATTATATATAAATCATGTTTTACATTCTTTAACTAATTAAATCAGGATATAAGTAATAATATCAAGAAACTAAAAGTCGAAACACATACGATAAATGGAATGATTTTACCCAAAACGCTGCTTTAACATGGAATTTACAAAAGATCGGGTAATATAAAGTCATAAGTGAAACATATATGACATCATAACAATGAATAGGATTATGTAATAAGTCAATGAAATTATTTAAATCATTATACAGGAGGTTTGGATACGTACGAATCATATCGAACCTAAGGTAAGGGATAATTTTGCAAATCTCATTTTTATCCGAGATTGCTTATTCGTAAGTATTTACTGGGGTTATTTATATCATCCTTGTCTATGTTTTATAAAAGTGTTTTCATGTATGTTTAAAGTCCTTTTTACCTATTTTTTACTTTTACTACATGGCATGTAAGTAATCTTTTTTTGTTTACGTTACGAGGTACTTTTTGACTTTTTCGACAAAAGTACGAGGATAATGTTATTTTTAACTTATACGGCGTGAACGGATTTTTACAGTTTCATAACGCCTCATTTTTAGGAAGATTACTCCACATGATTTTATGACTATTTTCAACAAAATAATTTTATTTTAAAAGTGCATGGCATTTTTGAAAAGAAAATGATTTTGACGAAGAAAGGATATTTTCCTCAAGAATTCATTTCAAATGTTTTATCAAAACCATTTTCCATCTAAGATGACATTATTTGATATGTGTATGTTTCAAGTTTAATGTCTCTATGATTTAAATGGTTTCACTTTTCTTATAATGAAATGTCCATTTGTTTTATATGGATTATGAAATGATGGGATGATGTTTATGAAACCCATTTTATTCATTGGGTTATGATGAATGTTTTAAGTTTATTTTGTGGCACAAGTAATAATTATTTCATTATGAGATGGGTGGGACCTATATCTACCTCCAATGCATTGGGTAAAGATTTATATCTCATGATATAGATATGGCTGGAATGGAAAGTTAAACCAGTTCAGTAATACAGGACTGGAACGTGGAGTGAACTCGATTCAGAAAGGGACTTTGTCCACTAAGATGGTCTTGGCAGTAATGCCTTGGCTACTATGGAAGTAATATCATGTTCTTAATGGTTTTCCACAATTACATGTTTAATTCCCATGCTATTTTATCATGATTAATGTTTCTTTATGATCTATTCCTTACGTACTTCCATGTTTTATGTCATTGCTCAAGCTTTTGATGTTTAAACATTATGTTCATGTTTTTAAGTTCAAATGTATATGGTATGTTTTATTTTATCCATGCTTACCCTTACTGAGCATTTGAGCGCACCCTTTTTATGTTTTATTTTCCCCAGGATATAATTAAAAGTTTTAGGTAAGAAAAACAAGGGAAGATCTTTATGGGATATGTTGAAGACCTTTCACCATGATTAGAGGATTACATTCCATGTTTCCAAAGACACTAAACTATTACGGTCCTTGTGTGTCTGTTTTTGTTATGTATTAAGTATTCCACAAAAGTAATGTAATGTCCATGTACGTCAAGCTTCGGGTATCTACAGTGAAGGTGAGTAGCACATCCACGCTGTTCTTTGGGAGGTTTAGGGTTCTAATCCTGGGAATCTGCTTTCAAGACGAGCCTCTCCCCCGAGATCCACCCACCTTATTGGGTCGTCTGGTCTCATCTGGGCGGGCAAAATGAGGCGCGGCCCAATCACTGACGGATCGCTTGAAGGACCATCACTGTCTGGCTGTCACCCTTCGGTACACTCTACCATCTCAGTTGGCAACGGCTCCTTCCCGACTGGGGCTCTCTCTGGAGTGACCCCTTCGTGGGGAGGGGGGTACCCTTGTGTGGAGGGTTCTAAAAGGCCACACAGGGGAATTCCCTTTTTCTCTAACAAATAAAATAAATCGATTTAATAATAATTAAACATGCAAATAGATTAATTCGCATCAATAATAATATGAAAAACTCATTAATAGTATAAAATTACATAATCCAAAAATCAGTAATAGAAAAAATCCAAAAGAAATATTCTGGACAATAATTCTGATACATATCCATCCCAAAAGATTAAAACCAAACTAAACCCACTACCAATCATATCCGCATGACCCATGATCACTCACCACATCCCATTATATTCATAATCATACAATAAGATCATAAAATCTAAAAGAGATCAAATCTTGGGTACCTAAAAGAAAACATGGGAGTTTTATACACCCATTAGTGTAAGTTGGGTGTGAACTAAGTAGGCCTTGTAGGATTTCACCAAAGAGTTAGTGTAAATACTTTTGGAAGAAAACTTATTAATTATATTTTTAAAATATAATTAGGAATTATTTTTTTCAATGAAGGTATAATGAAACTAAAAAAAAGTCATATTCTCATTTATAAAACATTCCCCCTTAACGGATTTAGAAAGTTCAAAACCAAATTTTTTTATTAAAACATTTTTAAAACAAGGAATATGGATCCTTTAATAAATTCATAAAATAATCCAGATATCCAGGTTAGTTTGCTTCACTAGGAGCTTTATAGAATAGGTGGGTCAAGTAACATTAGTCTTTTGTTAAACCAGTTTGTGAGCTCTTTCAGCGCGTAGTGGTACTTTTTGTGAACTCTGGTTTCCCATTTTTCCTAAAAATGGTTTTTAATAATAAAAAAAATTAAACTTGGAGAAGTAATAAATTCATAAAAAATATCAAATCCCTTTCCTATTTCTATAGACATTAAAAAAAATCATTTTATGAAATATACATCACAACCTCTTAAAATACCACTTTATAAACCATTTTCGAAATCAATTTGATATTAAACCAAATCAACAACAAAAATGAAACAAAACCCAATAGTAACCACCATATCAATCGAACATAATAAAATAATGGTCAAAGAAATGTTTCCATGTAAATAATAAAATTTTAGGGGTATAAACAAGGAATAATGGGATCCCCTAAACAATCCTAAATGGGAACAAGGAATCATAGGAAACTTCCTAGGACTCAAGTAACACATACCTGAACTAGAAACAAGAATCCAAGGTTGGGAATAAAGAATATATCTACAATCACAGTATTTCATTAGATTATCTGAGACATATAATCTATCCTAATAGATCTCAAGATATTTTGGGACAAAAAATCTATCTTATTGGGCCACTCAGACTAACCAAACAACATTACCTAGTCTGCACACAATATATACTAGTGTTTTCACTCTTCAAGTTTATTGACTAACTTCCTAGTATTCCCATGATATAACTCAAATAGATATGGTCATACTAATAATGCAAGATTCATCACATGATCCAAAATAAAACAAAATATAGAAATTTTACATCTCACCTTAAACACAATTGCATGGAACATCTCCTTATTAAATACATAAGTATAAAAAAATATGAAAAGGATATACAACATCCCCTTGGTTACATAATTTATATCAATCAATACAAAAAAAGGGTCTCAATAAGGGTCACACATATATCAATATGTGTAGTGGTGATATTTTCATGGACCTCATTGATAAATGAAAAGATCTTGAAAGTTACCTTTTGGAGGTGGAATGGTCTTCTCGAGAAAGGTCCTAGATTCTATAGCTCAATATGATTATAATCATATTACTTTTATGATTGTATAAAATAAAGGATATTATTCAAGAATATAAATATACAACGGAAATATGGATCTTTCATTAGTTACTTTAGTGTCTCAATCCCAATTTAATTTGATCACTTTATCACCCTTATTTAAAGAGGTGGTATGAAAAACCAAAATGGATAACCTATAGAGGAGTTAAATGGGGATTTATTTAATATTTTCCCTTCCTCTATTAATGATAATATGAATGTTATACTTTCAAAAAATACAAATATGAATAAAATTTTTAAGGCCACAAATAACTTAAGTCTATATAATGATCTTCTCCCAAATGGTTTCACAATATTATTCTTTATGGAAGCTTAAGACATTGTCAAAGAGGACATCATAGGAGTCATATAAGATTATTTCAAAGGGGTTCATTTATCAACAGAAAAAAAAAATCAACAATCTTGTGATAATTTTGAAATTTATTCATCCCACTTTGTTTAACTAATTTCATCCCAATATTTTTTGTGTCATCACATATAATGTTCTAGCTAAAATCGGAAATGATAGGCTTTCTTATCTCCTTACTCAAATGGTATCTAATGAGAAAGATGGATTTTTTTCAGAATCAAAATATACAAGGTTAGATTTCATTGGCATAGGAAATGATTCATGACATTAAAAAAAGGTGTTTGGGTGTAATATTATGATGAATAATGACATTGAAAAATCATATGACACTGTTGAGTAGAGATTCATTCTTTAGGTTTTTAGGCGTTAAGGTTTTTCAGAGTCTTTCTATGATTTATGTTTTTAGTGTTATTAATATCCTTGGTTCTCGATTTATTTTATGTTATTAATGTTTGGGTTATTTAAACCAATAAGTTCCCTTAAATAAGGTTGTATCGTTTCACTTAGATTATTTTTTGGATCAAGACTCTCTCAGTAGGTCTATATCCAATTCTCTTTCATCCTATCTGATTCATCCTTTCAAAGGTAGTTATGGATCTACTAGTATATATAAATTATTATTTTTTGATTATATTCAATTATTTATGAACGGAAGATTGTGTTCAATCATGGGCTTAAAATATATATTGAATGAGTATGAAAAATGTAGTGGTCAGATAATTATTCCTTCTAAGATAAGTGTGTATATTTATAGATCCTATCTAAATAATAAATCTCTAAATATTCTGAACAAACTTGTAATTCCTCAAAGTTCATTCCCCATAGAGTATCTTGGTGTGACCCTATACATTATAATAATAATAATTATATTATTTGATAATATGGTGCAAATAATTGTGTGGTGAATTAATAACTAAAAGAGTTTCCTCCTTTATTTTGGAAGGTTCATTACCTTCTTCAATTATATCCTGAATTAAATGTAAATTAATATTATCTTTATTATCATGGTTCCCAGGGGAGTTATAAACCACATTGAAAACTAAATAAATTATTTCCTCAGGGACTCCTGACCTGAAAGGAAATATCATTGGGCTATTTATAATAATTTATCTAAAAATATTGAAGGAGTCATCATATTAAAATAACAGATAATAAAATGAAATCTATGCATGTATAATTAGCATGGGATGTGATTTCAAGTGAATCCTTATAGAAAATATTTTCAATAAAAAAATATGGCTTATCCTATGATTCAATTAATTCTACCTCATATAACTCATCTATGTTATGGAGAATCCTCCATGATCCCCTCTATATTGTTCATGATCATTCTCTTTAGGTTATTAGACAAAGAGATATTTTATTTTATAAATATAATTCACACTAATTTATTCCCTCACTCCCATTATCTAGACATAAGCTTAAAAGATACAAAGAATCATCCCAAGTTCACAAATTATATCCTTATGGAATATCAATGAAATATTTTTAACAATATCCAACTGGATGAAGAAGCAAATCTGGTTTATTTCATTCCAACGATTTTTGGATCTCTTAATAATAAATATTTCAAAAAAATCCATCATGTATTCTATGATATTGATATATGGGGAAACATGTTCCAGAACAAGGTCATTCCAAAAAAACAAAATTTTATTCATTGGAATGCCAGATACCAAGTGATCCCAATTGATAATGTTGTGTAATGCATGGTAGTACATCATGAATCCAAATTCCATTATAGTACTGATCCTAAAAGTGAAACCAAGGAACATATCTTCTAGAAAGGAAACTAGGTAGTTTTTATTTGGATGTTTATTGGGGAACATCTAGGTGTTTATCCCAAATGTAACATCTTTTATAATTTTATCTCTTCATGGTTTGATGATGTTTGGAACAATTTTGATAATGTAGTTTTTGAATTTTTTCTCTACTTTCTAGTGATAAGGTTCTATGGGAATCTTAGAATGTATCCAAGCATCAAGATAAGTGCATAAATTTACAACTTATCAAATTAAAGGCGATTTTACTCATTTATGATTTGGAAAAAAAATCAATGGAAATAGTCCATGGTAGTTCTATTTTAGTTTTCAAAGGCCTTACATACTATCAATGGTAACACTATGAATTGGGTTCACTAGTCTCCTCTAATCATGGGACTAAAAATAAACACGAATAAATCATTCTCAAATGGTACAATATGATGTGGGGGATTTATTATAAACACATATAGCTCAGTTATATGGTGCATAGTGCTTTTTATAGTGAAGGAAATCCTCTTAAAGAAAAGTATTGATCTTTTCTTCCTGGTCTTTAAATTTATAGATGCAAGAATATTCATCTCTATATGGTAGAGTTTTATTGAGATTAACTTATCAGATACTTGAAAGGTTTCACCCAAGCTCACTAATTTATTTCATATACTATTCAGGAATGCAAAAACCTTCTTAATCAGAATACAATTTTTTACCATAACTAGAATGAGGAAAATAAGGCATAGGATAGTTTTTAAGCTAAAGTTAGAGAGTCCCTTCCACTCTTATTTATAATTCGTTAAGCTTTCAACCCCAATACTATAATATTGTTTTTTCTAAGGACACTCTAAGCCTCCATCACTTTTTACCTACTTAACTCTATACACTTTTTCCATCTAGATCTGTTTTTAGTAAAAATTTATGTTTAAATGAAAAAAAAAATCTCTAAAAAAATTCCAACTAAACCTTTCTATCAAAAATAGCTCATAATGTTAAGAAAATTTCTATAAATGTTGGAACTAAATCATTGAAAAAAAAACTTCTAGAATCTTGTTTTAAATACACTTTTAATAATGCCTTTAAATAAAAATTCATGAACAAACACATTTAAAATCAATTGAATAATGAATTTCCTTTTCATTCATAACATTTGGAAGTCCCCAACACTACATTACATTTAAAATATTCCTTTAAAATTATAATTTTCCCATTAAAATACCCAAATAGGTTCAAATTCATTTAATCATTAAATTCACTCTAAACAACCCTCTTATGAATCTTTTAAAACACTTGTAATTCAAATTTACACTTTAGAAAAATAGGGAAATAGTTTAACACCATTATACCATGTGATATCACTATTAAAAAATTTATTAAATCCCCACCAAACATCACATGTTTATTAATTTTAGCAAAATAAGGAATTAAGAAACTTTTATCACTCAATGACGTGTCATTTAAAAATAATAATAAAAACACCTATACAAAATCAAGTAAAAGCAGGGTGAAATTCATTGCCTTTAATTTCAAATTCAAAACCAAGAAAGTATACACCCTCTATATGACTTAGAAATATGTAATTTTCAATTAGAACCATCCTAAAACCATAATATTAGCACAATAACCCCTAGGGTTAATGAGAGACACCAAAACCAAATATAAATTTGTGTAGGGATGAGGGAGAGAGAAGAAAAAGATATAAATAAGATATTTCCTCAATGATCCGCTTAAAATTTCATGGAAAGATGCTAGAAATTGAAGGATAATGGGTTAGGTATCCCTTGTGTTTTCCCAAGAATTGACCAAACATGGAGGAGAATAGAGGGTGTCCCAAACCCCTTAAAACCAATAGGGTTAAAATCATAAAATCATCATTAAATGATTCTAGTAATCTCACATGGTTAGATCACATGGTTTACTAAATGGTGTGTCAAATGTGTGGGAGCCACTATAAGGTGCCTACAGCACTGCACATGTTTTCTACACATTTTCTCTTCTAACTATGCACAAATTTTATGCCAATGCTCCAAGAATAAAAGTGACATGGGGATGTCACAATTATCCCCAAATAAAACTTTTTAGGCATATAAATTCATTAATAAAAGTAGGGAAAATATAACTGAAAACCTCAATATCTACATAAGATGTGGGAGGGGTTGGGGATGCTTAATGGGGTCTATAGAGAATGGAACACTGGGAAAACAGGCGACTCATCAAAACCATAGACACGGTCCTCAAATATCAATAAATATATCCACAAAGAAACCAATTTGAAACCAGTGGACTTGAATATCTAACAATATGGAGGCTTTTTGTAGGTCTCTCCACAATTTAAAATTCCTCTAATGTTATGAGATATGGATTAAATACCCCCAAGAGAAAAAAATCACCAAAGAAAACAAGCTACCACTAAGAGACCAATGGGAACAATAGTCCCCCATACACTATAATAACTATCTATGAATCAACCTCATATCACTAATAGAAGTGAAACTTTATGAATGTCTAAATGATCACAATATAAAATCCCCCAACTCCATCGCATCCCATATCCCCAAATTGGATAATATTCCTCAATCAAAACATACCTCAATAAGAAATGACAAGGTTGCCAATGTTGGTTCATAATACAGAGTGAAATAGTCAATCTAGAACCACATATCGGAAAAAACACTTATTGATGAACACAAAAAGATCCAAAAAACACTAGTAAATGTATAATATCAATGTTTCTAGGTCTATCTTATCCATATGAAACATGCATGTAATTACTTCAAATGTCTAGACCATCAAAACCCAACCATAGAAATCATCTCACAAAAATACCCAAGAGGAAATATCAAACATCAAGTCAAAAGAGAAACTATTATAATCAACACCTCATAGATGAGGAATCACAAAATCTATAAGGAATGAATCTAATGGAAATATCTTTAAGAACCAAAATCCATTATAAAATTCACAAGCACCAAAATAAATAATCACTCTATTCAGAGTTATACCCAATACCATAGTAATTCTAAAAACAATCTAAGCACTTTGTTGCCCAAAATGAACCATGATCACCATTAAAGTAAGGGAAGTGACTAATGAGGTTCTGAAGTAATGAAAATTTCATCTCCACCACTCTACTAGGACTTTGAGTAGATTCCACAACCAAAAGAGATACATCAAAAAAAATAATAGGATTCATCTCACTACTCATCCTCAAATATAGACATTCTGCATTCCCTCAAAAATTTTCTAGAAGGAATAATTGAGAAACATGAAACATAAATCTAACCCATTTTTGTTTCATAATCCAAATAAAACTATCTCAATACACACCATGGGACTAACCCAAATTCACAAATTCACTAATGAAAAACAAATAGAAAAACATCTTCAAAAATAAAAAATTTATTTAAACCATTATCCATTTCATAAGGAGGGACTGATCTATTTTCTAAAGGAGTTCATGATTCAAAAAATCCCAACCCCCATTAGAAAAATCTATTTTTATCTAGATAACTCATGAAAAAATACATTTCTTTAAAATCACTACATTTCAAAAAGAGTCTAGAATTCATTTCACAAAAGCACCCATATATTCTAAAAAATTAAATATTATTAAAATAAAAAAACCACTTGAACTTATTAAATTTCACTTTTATTTCAAAAATACTTCTTAAATTCCATTATAAAATTGAATCCTTCAATAAATCTCACTTTCATTTCAAAAAATCATAAAAACCCACTTTTCTTTCAAATTATTTCCCTCAGTTATACTTTATATTCAAAAACTTTTCAAAGATCCACATAGAAATAAAATAATTTTTAAACACCCCATGATAGTCAAAAATCCAATAAAATAAACCATGAAACAAGATATTCAAAAACAAACATAAAATCCATAAAACTATCCTTTTAATTAAAAATAAATCTCCCAAAATAAAAATGATGAGGAAAAATAACTATTTTCAAATCATTTTTATGATCACTAAAATTCATTTAATTCCCAGTACAAAAACTAGTTTCACAAAAAAATAAACCCATAAAATATCCTCTTATATCAAAAATTCAATTTTATAAAATAAAAAAACCAACCATACAAAAGAACACTATAAAAAACCACAAAGAATAATTAATAACATCTCCTAATAATATCAACCCACTATAAACTCCCTTTCATTAGCCTCAACCCGATGGTAAGAACAATTGAAATCGATTCAGAATCTAAGGGATCAAAAACATTATATGGGAAATAAAAAATATGATTGATTTGGACATATGGGTTGTAAAATCATGCACAAACCATGAAACAATTTCTATAATGGATTACAAATCCATCCTCATAGACTTTGTATGGTTTTATAGATCATGTTACACAACCAAGTGTCTCTATTTCTTCCTACATTTTCACCCCAAAATATTATGTAGAACCCCAAAATCATGGGTATACTCATTGGGGATCAAAATATCACTATCTTATATCAAAATACAATGAAAAAAAATATAAAAAAAACTTCAATCCATGATTCCAATCATAATTAACCCTATTAACTCAAGTTTAGAGTGAGAAATAGATGATTAGACTCTCCCTATAAATACCCCTCGAGTTCGTAAATTCCTATATATATACTACCAGACTTCCTAAATAATAAGATAGTTATTCAAGAACCTAGACCCTTTTTACATCTAAGTATTTGATATAATTTATAATGAATTGGACTTGGTTGACCTGTCACTTCACCCATCCTAGCTCACTACTAGCCCTGAAGGGAATTCACGATCCATGTGGGCTTCCAAAAAGTTCCTATGTATCAAGAATTCATGGTTGGGAATGGTTTCACCCTAAAAAATAATAAAATAATAAATAGAAACTTTACCAAGAATCTGGAATAACCTATTCATCTATCAGACACCCATGCATCAAATAAGAATTTTTAATCATGTTGAAATATCCTAATAGATAAATACAGCACAATAATAATAATAATAATATATTATAAACAGTGTAAATTGAGATAAGTCAAAAATCACATATACAAATAATCCAAAAGAAAGATCCATTCCAGCAAGGCTAATACATAGCCATCCTAAAAGATAAAATCAAACTCAAACCACTATCAATCATCTTCTTATGACCCATGATTTCTCACCATATCCCATAACATCCATCACCATAAAAAAATATAAACACAAAAAGAGAACAAATATTGGGAACCTGGATGAAAATATGAGAGTTGAATACACCCATTGGTGTATACAGGGTTTGAGCTAAAAAGGGAAAGTAGGATTTCACCGAAGAGTTTGTTCAATTCATTTTGAAATATATTTCATTAATTCTAGTTTGAAAATATAAATAGGAAATAAGTTGTTCACATGTGGATATAATGAAACCAAATAACATGCTGAAATTTATTTTATAAAACATTCCCCTATCTTAGAGTAAGCAAGGGAGGAACTAAAACCTTTTTACTAAAAAAAATTTAATCCATAGAAAGAGGATCATTTAATAAATTCTTGAAAACAAGAACAATTCCCTTTCCTTTTTACATAATAATTTATCAAATTATTTTAATTAAATATATGCAACTTTCCCTTAAAATTAAACTTTCCATACCATTTTACCAGTTGATTTTAATGTATTGAAATCCATAACTAAAATTAAACAAAACATAGCAGGTGCCAAAATATCAATAGAACATAACAAGATTAATATAAAAATACATGGTTCCATGAAAATGATAAAATTATTAGGGATAAAAATAAGGCATATATTGAGATCCCCTAAACAATATTCAATGGGAATAAGTAATCAAAATAAATTTACTAGGAATCAAGTAATATGGAATTTAACTTTTGATTGGAACTATAGGCCAGCACTAAAGAATATGTTTACAATCCTAGTAGTATAGTTGAACTATTTTGGGCATGTAATCCATCACAGGAGTTCTCAATCTACCATGGGACACATAATCCACCATGTTATCACACTATGGCTAATCGATAAACATTTACTAGTCAGTTCACAACCTACACTTGGTTTAACACTCATCTGGTCCATCTAATAACTTCCTAGGATACCCATTATAGAACTCAAATGGATATAATCATATAAAAAATAAAAATAATAATCACATTATAAATAAAAAATGAAATAAATAAATTTCACATCTCACCTCTGAAACTCTCACATGAAACTGGCCCTTATTAACTATATAATCATCAACAAATATGACAGAGATATAAAATTTCCTCCCTGAGGTCCATAGTATATACCAATAAATAAAAATAGGGAGATAAATTAAGGTCACACATATGTCATGAAAATTCATTGTAAAAAGATAATATGGATTGTATTTCAAAACTGGATTGAAATGTCTATCCATTATCCAATATTTTGGGAACTCAGTCCTAGAAACAATATTTTGAAATCCATTCTAAAATACAATTTTAATAATCCCTTTAAAAATAAATCCATGAAAAAACACATATAAAATCAATTAAAAATCAATTCCCTTTTCATTCAAAAAATTTAAAAATCCCCAACACTACCTAATGTATAAAGTATTTCTTAAAAATCACACTTTTTCCCATTCTAAGGCCCAATTAGGGTAAAATTATTCTAATTATAAATTCAATTTAAACCAGACTCTTAAGAATTTTTTAAAACACCAGGTATCTAAATAAAAACTTTAGACAAATAGGAAAATCATTAAAAACATTTATACTAAGAGATATAACCCTTAATACATAAATAAATTTTACAATAACCATCAAATATTGATTTAATTTAGAAAAATATGGCATTAGGAAACACCAAGAACTCAATGAAATTCCATTTAAAGTAAATGTATTAAAATGCATGCCTCATACCAAGTAGAACAAAGTTAAAATGTGTCACCTTTTATAGAGAATTCCCAACTAATTAAGGAGTCACCCTATATAAGCCATAGACACCCAAAATTTCCAATTAAAACCATCCAAAAACCCTAATCTTGGTTCAAAAGCACCAATGTTTCATTAAAAACACCAGAACTAAAGATATACATAAAATATACAGGAAATAGTCTAGTAATCAAAGGATAATAGAGGTATAACTCCTTTGTGTGTGCCCTAGGATCAATGAAATGAAGAGGAGAAAGGGGGTTCAACCCCCTTAAATGTAATAGGGGTAAAGATAAAAAAATCCTATTTTTAAGTGATTCTAGGAAGATTTCATGGTTACATCATACAGTGAACTAAACTGTGGGTCAACCATATAAGAGAAAAAAAGAGGCGCCTATATCACTATGTACGATTGCAGTGAATGATTTATCCTAATAGTACACAAGTCACGCATCAACACCCCAAGAAAAAAAGTACCTACATGGTTTCTGCTAGAAGTCGCATGATTTAGACCAAACTATGTGGTGGTATTATAGACTAATTTTGCAATAATAAAATGAACTGGAAAACCCCATATGTAATATTTATTTCATGGTTTCCCTTATCATGTGAACACTTAATCATGCAATAGAAAAAAAAATCTAGAAAACTAATATTTTGATCCTAAAATTTCCAAATTTTCAAATTACCCTAAAATAATATAAATATAAAACAATAGTGACAAGGGGTTGTCATATGTAGAGTCATTGTAAGTTTATAATTTTATATCCCAATTGTAAGAGTGTTGAAAATATTATGTAAGATCACCAGTGGTAGTGCGTAGCAGTAAAATATACTAACTGATTTATTTATTTATTTTCAGTAGTTCAAATATTATATATTTCATATAAATAACATTTTATCTATTCAATTATAGAAGATATTTGACTTTTTTAATAGTAAAGTAATTAATAATAGGTTGATCTATTTTGAAAAAATTATATGGAGAGATTTTAAATCAAATTTGACTTTAGTTTATATTTTCAAAAATAAATAGAATGGAAATCCATGCCAAAATATGTGTTTATATATTTAGAGACATATGAGAAGTTTATCGCCAGCAGAAAGGAAGCCATTAAAATATTATAACTTTTATTTATAAAATCTATTTTTGAAATTATTTTTCAATTAATTGATGTATTATTCATTTATTATTATATAATATTCATTCAGGTGATCTCACCAAGAGATCTAGTCGTAGAAAGTATACTCGCATACATTATCACATTGGGGATATCCTTTAATAGATGAGAAAATTGTTGCCAAAAAGTTTGATGAATTAAGGTATAAATATATTAATACCTCTCAAAAGGTTCAGTTTGGTCCACCAACACCCCCCCCCACTCGACATGAAAAATTAAAATGAGAGAAAATGAAAAAAAATGATTTCTTTTATTGATGAGTCAAAATAAATAGCTGATAAGTTTTAAAAAAATATTATTTTTATTGAATATGATTATTTTTTAAATTAATTTTTCTGATTTAAAATTTATATATATATATATATATATATGTATCATTTTAGGATTCCCTTTAGGAGAAAGTGATGCAGGGAGAAATTATCCCTAAGGATGGGATGGATATTTTGTGAATACTTTAGGAAAGAAAGAACACCTGGGCTATATAAGAGGATATGGGGTGGGTGTTAGTAATAAAAAAAAGTGTGTGTGTTGGTATGGAATCAAGTGAGGTAGAATAAAAGGGTGAAATAGGTTCCCTGAAGGATGATATTTGAGTGATGAATCAGTCTATAGTTGAGTACATTAAATTATCAATATAGTTTATTTTTTGCATAATTGGAAATATAGACAAAGCCTGACTATTTAGATTTTACACCTCCTCATTCAGACTTGACTATATATTGTCAGTTGCATGCTAGGAATCTCCATTTACATATAGACATATATGAAATTATACACACTCTAGTGGATTATGTACATCAACTTCTTATGTAGTCAGATCAAGTAAGATTAGTGGTACATGATATTATTGATCCAACTGCTCCAACGACATTTTTTACTAATGAGGAGGTTATAGTAGGAGAGATTATGTGTCATTTTTTACTATATCTAGCTAGAATTGTTCATCAGTTGACAAATGAGGTATCTTTTATTTTTTTAGTTTTTATTTATTTTTTATTTCAAATTACTTGTAATTTTTTCTTTCATTTACATTATATAAGAGCATATGAAATCTATGAAATCATTGAAAAAGAAACAAAATTTTCAGGAACCAACACCTTAAAATATTCCTCTAGTTCCTCAAGGGATAAATAAATTAATATTAAATTATTTTATATGAGAAAATTATTATGATTTTCTAATGACTACAGACATATATGGGAGAGACTGTTTATTAAAAACATTTAAAAATAAATCTTGGATGTTATTATTTTTTTTAATCTCTCAATACTTTAGTTTCAGTTATTTTCTATGTAAGTAAATTTCAATTTCAATTTATATTTAATTAAGTAAATATAAATTATAGTGATTTAATTAATTAATTATCTAATTAGGTTTATCCATACTATTTTCATTCAAAATGAGAGAAATTCTATTTATAGTTTTATGGATCTATAATTCATTTGAATAGATATGAAATACCTGAAGAAGCTTGTTATTGTTAAATATATTTCAAGAATATTGACAAGAATAGAAATTGAGTGATGGTATCCTTTATTCCATGATAGAAAATAATACTTATATAATTATTAACTACTATTTGTTATTATTTCATTCATACTAAAATTTTTATATTTTATATGACATTAGATATTATTCATATTTTTTCCATATAAAAGAATGAAATTTGGGTTATGCTCTTTACTGGGTAAAGTTTTGGAAAATTTTCATGATTTTTTGGATTTGTAAGTTTTATTCAATTCTATTAGTTTTTTAATCTTATAATTTTTATGTTATATATATTTTAATAATCAATATATAAAAATATTATAGCTCATGGATGGTGTTTAATGGGAGTCACTTGTCGATAAATAATCCAAATTAAATTAATTATATGAAAGTGAAGAAAGATAAATTTTAGATTATTTAATACTTCTTATTATTTCATATATAGTGTTTATTAATTTTAAATCATTATTTAATAACATCAATTTAATCATCAAAGTGGAAGTTTTGAATGTAGTTATTATATTTTATAATTCATTTATGATATTATCATGACTAGAATGATAATATATTTTTTCAAGGTTAGTTCCATTATAAGTCATATGTTTTATACCAATATGATGTAATATTAATTTTAAAACATTTATTTTTTTTATAGTTTTTTAAGGATGTTTCGCCATATTTGGGAGAATACTTAAATCGACTTTGAGTATTATATGTAAACTACTCACTATAAAAAAACAAATATATAATGGTGGTCTTTCTCTATTAGAGGTGCTTTAAACCATCAGAAACCCAATTAGTAGTGGTAATTTAAACCAATAAATATTTTACTACTGAAAATCAAATAGCAGTGGTTTAAATTTATTTTGTAGCAGTTTAGAAAAGTGTCACTTTTCAAATTTAGTGACGGTTTTATATAAAATTAACTGAGATTTTTATCATAATATTTTTATTTAATAAATGTGGAAAAAATAAATGAATCATCACTAAATAATGTATCGATGGTTTTATTTGATAGCGGTTTATCAAAATATCTACTGAATGAAAAAATTGAAAATAAATAATTTGAAGAAAAAATCACTATTAATAATCATAGTAGTTCTTTTTAGTTTCAATTTACATAAACCATTGCTAAACATTTAAAATTATTAAAATTATAAATAAATAAATTTTTAAAAATAAATTATATGACATGTGATGAAACTAAATATTAATTAATTAAAAACATAAATATATATTAATATAGATAGCACATATATCCAACGCACATAAATGACTAATATATAAAACACATGTATGTATATAAAAATAAGTCGAAAACTACCACTCATAAACATAGTTATTATACAGAAAACATAAGTCGAACATCCACCCTCAATGCATCAGGTCCATCTCTTTATCTCCACTACCACTAACAACCTCCATAGCTAGGCTCATCATACACAAAATCGATCGCAACACCATCATATCAACTAAAATAAAATAAAAAGAAACAAATCATAACAAATAAACACCAAAAAATAAAAAAAATATAGTATAATCCATTATAATATTTAATAAACAAAAAAATATAAACCATCACACTACCCCATGAAGAGTGTTTTGGATCAGAATGCTCAACATCATGCCTATTATCAACATTTTTTAGTTATAATACAAAACTATAACATTTAAGAAAAGGAACATGTAATAGAATATGAATAGAATATATTCATAATTTTACACATAACATTTGATATTTTTTTAATCAATCGTATGAAATTTAATCACAAAATAAATGAAATATCATCCCACATATCAAAAATTAAATGAATATATGAAACTTCACAAGAAAATTAATCCTCTAAGCTAACCCAGAACACTTGGAAATTTTAAAATTACCTATTTAAGATATAGTTAAACTATTGAAACCCAAAATAGATGATTTTATAACAATATAACACTCTATATCTCATTTTTAATTACTATGCACCTAATTTTATAGAATCAACACCAAATTCTACAATTCACCACCTAAACCAACCAAACCATTACCTAATATACCTATTTTGGTAAATTACATATGGTTGGATCTTCATTTATCATAATTTAAATTGTGTAAACATTAAATAAAATTATTTATTCCTAGGAAATTTCTTAGTGTAAGAGTATAAAATCAAGAATATACATTTAAAACCAAAACCATATATTCAAAATTCAATCAAAATAATTCATCAACTTCCAACCTATCCCAATTTCATCTTTTTTCCTTGATATTTCCCAAAAAACTCAATGCTACACTATTTAAGGGGTAAAAATTCATATTTTAATTTTAATTCAAAGTAAACATCCCTTAATGTCCAAAACATTCCAAATAAGTGGAATCATTCAAGTTACAACTAAAATTTGTAAAAACTAAAAATAAATTATTCATTTTAGTATCAAAGCATACATTTGCTGAAAATGATCAGTTAGTATCAAATTCCCACAATTAAGCCTCCAAACTCACCCATAACACATTGAAAACTAAAAATTACTTATTTTAGATATGATTTAACTCTTAAAACTTTAAATTAATGAGTTTACAATAATCTATATATTAATATCTACTTTTCCATTACTATACAACTGTATTTACAGAATTAATACCAACTTATAAAATTCACCGCTTAAACCTACAAAACAATTTACCAATATAACTATCTTGGTAAATTATATATCATTATATATTCATTTCTCATAATTCAATTAGTATAATAATAAAACCAAATCACTCATTCCCTCTAGGTAATTTCTTAGTCTATCAGTCTAAAATTTGGAATTTCCATCAAAAACCAAATCCATATATTTGAAATTCACTACAAATATTTCATCAACTTCAAACCTATCCCAATTACAAATTCTTTTCATTAATTCTACCCAAAATCTCAATGATACACTACAAAAAGTGTAAAAAATCATAACTTCATTTTAATTTAAACTAAATATTTCTAGCAAAATATATTATAAATCAGTGGAATCATTTAATTTTCAACCAAAATTTGTAAAATTGTGTGGATTTATAAAATATTTCATACTATTTACACTTTTATTCCCCCAAAAATATTGTTATTTTTTCAAAAAAGGTACCTCATTGGTATTCACACCTTTTAGGAAATTTTAAGAACATTTGGTGGTGTTCAGGAACCATTTCAGCGATGCACATTTATCAGAGGATCCCAGGACACCACATAAGTCCTCGGGAGACCACACATGATTAGGTTCATAGTCACCATAACCATGAACACTATTCATGTGTGAAGCATTTTTTACCAATATAAAGTGCATGGTTAGATGGACGATCCCCCTAACCCTTCATCCTAACCATGCATGCTGCACTTAATTTTCAATTAACACTCAACCACTTAATTTACTTGGGTATTTACCTCTTAATAAACTAAGGTATTACTGGGGGATATTTTATGAGTCTATTTAACCTTAAATTTGTGAGGAGATCATGGGAGAGGATTAGGGATAGAAGAAACACCATCCTTCTAGAGTTTTTTATAGATTTGTTTTTAAATTCTATCATTCTTCCTCTTCATTGTATTAAACAAATATAAATATAAACAAAATGAATTCAATGACAAATAAACACATAAATAATTCAAAGAAACCACTCATATCACATTACCCCAACTCTATCTCATACAAATGTCTATAATAGGATATAAAATCATCATATAAATAAAGAAAATAGTCGTTTAGATATATCATGGATTGTGCTTAGACTTTACCTCTACAGGATGAGTTATAAGATTATAAACTTCCCTAGAGATTAACCTCATCATCCTATAGAATATATAAAGTCTTTAATTTTCCATGTTTGATAACAAATGGTCCTGTGTTTTCCTATAGGATTTGTTTTTCTTTACTTTTTCATTCAACCTTGAAATTTATCTCTATGTTTTCTGATTAATAACAAAACATAAATCCCCACTAGATGGTATATAAATATAGGATAATGATGATCAACCAAAGAAATTTGATGGATTAAACCCTAAACATATCCCCCATACATGCATGGGATTCTCTTTCCCTAAAATTAATGCAACTGCATCATTTTGGGAAACTAATAATGATTTTGCAGGGTTTGCATCCCAAGATTCTGGAATTTTAACTTATTAATACAACAATATTAAAAATGATTTTATAATTTATATGAACTTCAAAATATTATAAAATTAATTTATTTTTCATTATTATGTTTTTATATTAATGAAATAACACTAAAATGTGATGAAAAATAGTTACTTTAATGTCTTTGGTAGGTTTATAATGAAATTTTCTTCTGGTTTCTAATGAACATTAAGCCACATATATATTTTTTTATAAAGTGACCTAAATAATGATCCCTTATAAATATATATATATATATATCAAGTAAAAAACCTTTAGTTATAATAAAATAATATAAATAATAATGAATAAAACACAAAAAAAATTATCTTTTTTTAGAAAAACTATACACCCCCTCGATATGAGGAATGACTTTTTTTTCATTATTCAATATATTTTTTAGATAATTCATGGAAAAAATATTAAAATTAATAAAAAAATATAATTTTCTTAATTTTTTGTTATTATGTTACTATAAAATATGAAAATACCTCATGAGATAAATCCCTATTAATATCAACAAAAAAATATTATTGTATGAAATAAATAACTTAAAACACTTTCTCATACATATGTTATGTTCTTGTAGAAGAGTCATTGAACTCATTCCTTAATCTCCAATTAAATTCTCTCCATTTCTTGCTGAAATATTTCTTGTTTCATGGTTGTGAATCGGAATCAGGGAAAATAAAATGAACAAACATCTTGAAATAAAAAAACATAACACTTTATAAGTATATTAATAATTTTACTCACTCCTTTTAAATTAGTCAAAAATGAATATTTAATTAGTATTATCTTTATTATTTTTTCAAAAACTTCATTCTTATAAGAAATGATAGTATGATTATAAAATTTATAATTAATGAGATTGATCATCATCTCACAAAGAAGCTACAAAAGAATATATCCAAGATTCCAAAAACATCACCAATAGGCACCTCAAACTCATAAAATGGAATGATAATTTTAATCTATTTTAGGTCTCATAAATCTATTGTATCCATATTTGTACCTATTCAAATTTTTTAATTTTTTTGAAAAATGTATTAAACAGTTAATAAAAACATATAACGTTTTTTATAATGACATAAATATTAGTAATGGTAACCTGCCAATATAACCTATATGGAGGAGTGGACAAATTCATTGGAGGGGAATCGTATGATGAGCTACCAATAGTATCTAGGGAATCTATTGGCTTAATAAGTATTTAGTTTAGTGGAATCACTTGGCTCCACTAAAGATAATAATAGAGGTGGTGTAATTCCTGATGATCATCAACTAGAATCATGAATTTTTTTCCCTCACCATTCCTACATTTTAAATGTATTAGAATATATTTAATGCACAAAAAAATATAGATATAAAGAAACTATAAATTTCAAAAAAAGTAAAATGATGTATATATGTATGAAACACTTATAGATTTGAAATATTAATATAGTTTCATTACAAATTTATTCATTCAATTATCTTTATCTTTATTATCATCATTGTTATCAATCTCTATTACAAAGAGTACTTATTTATTTTCACCCTCCCTTATATGTTGTTTTGTTTTAATATTGTTGGTGAAAATTATTGAATGTTTTTTGGTTGATGAGGTTCTTTGTCACAAATTACCAATTGAGCCTCATCACCCATATCATATAAGTTTGTTCATTTTAAGTATATAAAAACACTCCAACTTTCATGTAGTTCATAATCAACATAATATACCAACTTATTTTGTGATCCGAGATAAATGGAGCATTCTCTTCATTCTCATTAGTATATATCAAGTGAGAGAATTTTGATAGAAGTAAAACATAATGAATCTTTTATTATATCCATGTCAATATTGACCCACATGAATTTGAATAAGACAACTGAAAATTAACCATGATAATTTAATTTGATGATACGAACTATATTTCTATAGAATCCCACCTATACAAGTGTAAATATACCACTATTTTAAGTTTTTAGTCCTTTTGTGATTAATTATATATAGCATGAAGCCATTGATATTATAGACATCGAATCTCTTAGCCTTACTTATAGGACCTTGATCCAAAAACTTCAAATCATTTGACATATCAGATCAAATCCAAATATTCATTATCTATATAAGAATATATAAGGTATTACTTTTAATATAGAAAAAATGACAACATGTGAATAATATGAATATGAATATGTACTTACATGATGGGAAAACTTCTCAACAATATCCTTATTAAAAACATTTGTTAATTTCAACTCTTCTTACATTTGACCACTTGGTTATCACTTTGTTTACAATTTCAATTCTTTAGCAAACAGATCTTCAATAAAACTTTTGTATAGCACATATCTATTTATTTTTAGTAACTCTAATTTAGTTAGTGTAAAATTTGATCATTTTTCAATAACTCATCCTATAGTTTGAAATACTGATGAATTCTTTTCAAAAATATAATTATTGGAGATATCATGAACAAATATAAAAAATGGAATCTAGTCTTCATTATATTCAAATACCTCTAATAGAATGTTGGAATATATTTGGTTATATAACCATCAGTAATAGAGCCTTATGGTCAAGATTTATTCCTCACATATGAATTCAAATGATCTATTTACCTAATGAAAAAATATAAAAACATATTAAAATTTTTTTATAATAAATTGATAAAATTGAATTAAACAATGAAAAAATACTAACATACCTCTCAATTGGAAAAATATATCGATAGTGTACTGGTCCACCAAGTTTAGTTTTTTCAACCAAATGAAAATTCAAATGAATCATGATAGTGAAAATTAGGGGGGAAACATCTCCAAATGAAAAAGTTTCAAAACAATTATTTCTTAAACTTTTTTAAGCTTAGTTGGATTTATATTTTTTCCAAAAAGACCTCTAAAGAAGGTGGAAAAATAAACTAGAAATGTGTTACTTTTTCAGATAATGTATTACTCAATTCCAAGCGTAGAAACTAGTCCATTAGAATATGTGAGTCATGAATTTTCAATCCATATAACTTTCAATGTTGTAAGTCAATAAACCTTGAAATGTTACATGAATATCCATATTTCAATTTTAAATTATTTAAATTTTGAAGGAATGAATCTTTCTCATGATTATTCAATGTAAAAATAGATGAAGGATACCTTCCCTTATTATTTACCCACAAAACAAGCTTTATATTAATTTATTATAATTTCTTATGAGCAATAAGGTGATCCTTCAATTTACCCTACTCATTAAGTAATGTAAAAATTACATTGTCACAAACATTATTCTCAATATTGATGATGTCAGGATTATGAAATGAAAAATTAAAATATCAGTAAGAAATTTTGAAAAATATTCTCATTTTCTTCAATCGTTATCTTCTAACTACTTCAAATATTATACCTTATCCCCCTCCTCTTTCAATAGGTTACATTATCTAAATTATATAGTGGCATTCATTAATTGTCTCAAGATTTCAAAGCTAGATAACACCTTAGGTTATTTTCTCAATTCAATATCTATATTTAATTATGTATTTTTAAACCTAAATTAATGAGATTCATCAATAAATCAATGATGACACATAATGTACCATTTTCAACTATGAGGTAATCGTTGAGGTTTAAAATAAAAAATTACAATCTGGAAAAGTAAAATTGGTATGAGTGTTTTAATTAGATAATTTTCTATGTTCAAGAAATTCACTAATTTTTTACATTAAATTAGTGTAAATTTTGAATAGTTTTTTCATTGATGAGTCAAATTTTTCTATTCCATCGTCTGATAATTCTCATAATTATTTAATTAGAGGTTAAAGGTATACATCAATGTCATTTATAAAAGTTTTCTTTCATGGAATAACCATAAAAATAATAAAATAGTACTTTTTCATGTACATCTATGGAGGTAGATTATAGGGGATAAAAACAACTAGTCATATTCTATAATTAGTACTTAAAGGAACAAAAGTTTTAAAACCATCATAAGGAAACCCCAAAACATACATTTCTAGGATCTGAAGAAAAATCTAGTTATAATGAATTGAAAACCTTTTATGATGTTGAATATTTTGGATGTATCATCAAGTTATTGTTTTTGTTTCTTTCCAAATAATTACACATCATATTGTATGAAATATTATACTACATGAATGATCATTCCAAACACGGTTTCATTATAAAGTAACACAACACCACGGTAGGAGTTTTATTTATCTACTTCTTCCTGATGTTGCATTCATTTGTACTCTCATTACTTCTCATTGAATTTCATATACTTATATGGAATCTTATGTATTATTATTTATAATAATATTCTTCAAAATAAATCATAAAATCATTAGGGAGAGAATTTATTTTTTTATAATCAAGGACACGATTTTCTAGGATTTTCTTCATCTCATATAATAATGTAGGGAAATTAGCTTCCCCAAATTCATCCTAAAGAAACTCCAAAATCATGGACATTGTTTTGTCATTAAATTTATAGGGACACATTATATGGTAAAACTTGATTAGAAAATGCATATTTGAATAATTTTCATATGCTTCAAACAATTATTTATTTCCATATTTAACTAATTCATAAAACTCATTTTTTTACTCATTGAATTTCTGAGAAACATTAACCTATTCATGATCTACTGAAGGTTCTGTTTATTTATTAAAATATTTTTAATTGTATCATGTAAATAAAAAATGAATATTTTATTGAGTTTCAAACTTAATTATCCTCTAGCAGGTCACTTTTGTCACTAATAGGATAATCGCTTTGAATTTTCATAACATTTGATTCGGTATGAAAAATATGATGTACATATCAACCAGGAAACTATTTCCGTATTAAGTTTTCATATACTTTGTTTATTTTTAAACATTTCTTGAATTTAAAATCTTGACACAAACATTTTATTCTATTGTATAATTATTGAATTTAAATTTCATTATTTAAAAATTATTCCAATACCATTGTATACTAAGGTGTATTTTAGGGTAAATTAATCCAACTTTTTTCTATACATATTGGATTAGCACTCTTATACATGTACATTCAAAAATATAGATTTAAATTTTTAATCAAAAGAGTGAAATCAATTATTAACATCATTATGTAAAAAAATATCTAATAAAATTCTAATAATAGGAAAGATCAGTTTAAACTGAAGATAAAAAATAAATTAAAAAGACCAGTACCTTATTATATAATGATTGGAACAAGTCTATGTTACTCCAAAATCAAAAGAATAGTTGTTAATTAAAAACCCTAAAATACTAACTTATGTGTTAGGGGTCAAATTTCATGGGAGAAGGTTGGTGAGTTAAGGGGATAGAGTTCAGTGATGAGAGGGATTTAGCTAGCGTGGCGGTCAAGGAGAAAATGAAAGCAATGTCAAACTTATGGACAGACATGGGGACAAGTTCAAGGCAGAGGTGGGAGGAGGAGGATGAGGTTTTGGGGGATCTAGGTCCTGTGGAAAAGTATGCAGTTTTCACTAGATTCTAGAGGGAAAGGAGATGGAAGGGAGGACTGACATTACTACTATATAAGTGGATTTTAAAAGAACTAGATGAAGCCTTTATATGTTCTAAAAAGTGTTTTCTATTTGAACACCATTAAAAGTGTTCCACTTTTATCAGTGATAATTTAGAACCAATAAAGGATAACTTGGTGCAGTTTTTTGTTAAAATTATAGCACAATATAATATAAAATACACCTATATATGGAAAATTAATAATTTTATTGAAATAAAAATTATATCAAAAATACAAGAAAAAAATACTATATTATACACATTTCAAACATTTATTTGTAAAATTACATTAGTAAGTACTATAAAAACAATCAAAAACATCAATGGTTTCATTGTCTTTGGCACCCAACCCCTCTCAAAAAAGTTCAATCATGGTATCAGTTTCCAAACAAACCAACCCAACTAGAGAAAAAGAATCCAACCATATAAGAAAAAAATTCTTATGTTAGTAATACTATAAATAAATAAATTAAACATAAATATGAAACAATCCATTAGTAAGATGTCAATTTTAAATAAAAGTACACACTCAGAGTCATACCGGTCATACCATGTGTCGGATTGACATTTGGATGATTCCTACACATCAAAAATGACTTAAGTATCATTTTCCAAAATTATCAAGACAATAATAATGTGTTTTCTATATTTGGAGTATGTCACATGTCTTTTTTACTAAAATTTCAATTTAAATAGAAAACACATACTTTGAGCCATATCGGTCACATAATGTGTTGTTTTGATGTGAGACTAATTAATACATGTCACAAATGACATATTAATAATTTTCCTAAAGTATCAAGAAAATATGAGCATGTTTCATTGGTTTTTAGTGAATTATATATTTTCTAAACTAAATTGTCAATTTTAAACTAATAACCTACACTTTGAGTCATACCAAGCACACCATGTGTTGGATTTAGGGGAGGTTGATTCCTACACATCACAAATAACTTATGGATAATTTTTTTAAACTATCAAAACAATCCAAATGTTATTTCTTAGTTTTTATTATATAATGAGTGTTTGGAACTAAAATATCAATTTTAAATAAAAAGACACACTTAGAGTCATACCCATCGCACTGTGTGTCGGATTGATGTGTGGATGATTCCTACAAATCATAAACGACTTAAGGATATTTTTACTAAAGTATCAAGACAAACTAAATGTTTTTTCTTGGTTTTGAGTGTGTCACATGTCTTTTATACTAAAATGATGATTTAAACTGGAAAAAAAACACTTTGAGTCATACCGGTCACATAGTGTGTCAGTTTGACATGATAATGATTCATACACATAAAAAATGAAGTATTAATAATTTTCCTAAATTTTTAAGATAATATAAGTGTGTTTTCTTAGTTTTCAGTGAGTGAAACGTGTTGCGAACTAAATTATCATTTTTATACTAATAAAGGAAACTTGAGTCATACCGAGCACATCGTGTATTAGATTGAGGTGAAGTTGATTCCTAAATGTCACAATTGACTTATGGATGTTTTTTCTAAAGTATCAAAACAATCTGAATTTGATTTATTAGTTTTGAGTATATGATGTCTGTTTTGAAATAAAAATGTCAATTTTAAATAAAAAGACACACTTAGAGTCATACCTATCAAATTGTGCATTGGATTGGTGTGTGTATGATTACTACACATCAAAAATGACTTAAGGACAATTTTTTAGAAGTATCAAGACAATCCTAATGTGTTTTAATAGTTTTGAGTATGTGATTTGTCTTTTTTACTAAAATTTCAATTTAAACAGAAAACACACACTTTGAGTCATATGAGTCACATCATGTGTAGATTTTATGTGATACAAATTCTTAAACATCAAAAATGTTATGTGGATAATTTTACTATATTATCAAGACAATCCAAATGTTTTTTCTCGGTTTTTAGTGAGTCACACACATTTTGAACTAAATTATCAATATAAAAATGATGACGGTCACTTTGAGTCATATCAGGAACACTGTGTATCAGATTGAGGGGTATTTTATTTCTACATGTCAAAAATAAATTATAGATTTTTTTTCTAAATTATCAAAAAAAATATGAATTTTTTTCTTGGTTTTGATTATGTGATGTTTTTTCAACTAAAATGCCAATATTAAATAAAAAGACACAGTTGGAGTCATACCAGTCACACCATGTATAATATTCACATGAAGATGATTCCTACATATCAAAAATTAGTTAAGAATATTTTTAATAAAGTATAAAAATAATCAAAATGAATTTTATTGGTTTTGAGTATGTCATGCTTCCTTTTTACTAAATTGACGATTTAAACTGAAAACACACACTTTGAGTCATACATGCCACATCATGTGTTGGTTTTACATGATACTAATTCCTACATATCAAAAATCACTTATTAAACATTTTCATAAAGTATCAAAAAAATATGAGTGTATTTTATTAGTTTTTCGTTAGTGACACATGTTTTGAACTAAATTGTCAATTTAAAAATGATAATAGACACTTTGAGTCGTATCTGACACACCGTGTATCCGATTAAGGTGTATATGATTCCTACACATCAAAAATAAATTATGGATCATTCTCAAAATTATAAAAACAATTCAAATGTGTTTTCTTGTTTTTGATTATGTGACATATTTTTTTAACTAAAATTTCAATTTTAAATAAAATGACAAACTTGGAGTCATACCGTTCACACCATGCATCGAATTGACATACATCTTATTCCTGTACATAAAAAATGAGTTATAAAAACAATCCTAATTCATTTTATTGGTTTTGATTATGTCATACATCTTTTTTACTAAAATGTCAATTTAAACTAAAAACACGTACTTCGGGTCATACTGGTCACATTGTGTGTTAGTTTTATGTGTGACTAGTTCTTACATGTCATAAATGGAATATGAATAATTTTACAAAATTATCAAGACAATGTAAGTATATTTTCTTAATTTTTAGTGATTTATGCATGTTTTGAACTAAATTCTCAATTTTAAACTGATAACGAACACTTTTGAGTCATACTGTGTACAATGTGTATCAGATTGAGGTGTTGTTGATTCTTATGAGTAAAAAGTTATTTATAGATAATTTTCTTAATGTATCAACACAATTCAAATAATTTTTCTTAGTTTTGAGTATGAAACGTATGTTTTAAACTAAAATCTCAGTTTTAAACTAAAAAATTTCACTTTGAGTCATACCAAACACACTGTGTATCATATTAAGGTTTCATTGATTATTACATATCAAAAATGAATTATGGATCATTATCCTAAAGTATTAAAACAATCTAAATGTTTTTTATCAGTTTGGATTTTGTGATATGTGTTTTGAACTAAAATTTAAATTATAAACTATGAAAATTTACTTTGAGTCATACCATGAACACCGTGTATTGGATTGAGGTGTGGTTGATTCCTACAAAATCAAGAGAATATTTAAACATGTTACTATATCTATCATATTGGGAACACTTTTTATTAGATTGATTTGTGGATAATTTCTACATGTTAAAAACGACTTATGAATCATTTTCCTAAAGTATCAAAAACAATTTGAATGTGTTTTCTCAATTTTGAGTTTGTAACATATGTTTTGGACGAAAATGTAAATTTTAAACTAATAACATAATATTTGATTCATAATGGTCATATCGTGTATTGGATTAAGTTGTGGTTAAAACCAACACATCACACCATGTGTTTTTATTCTTCAATGCATTCAACATTCAGTGTTATCTAACAATATTTTTGATTGATAACATAGAATGTTGAATTCATTTCATAATAAAAAAATAAAATTACATCATCCACATTGAGTGTATAATCATAGAATATGATTGCATCATGAGTGTATCATCCTTATTCATGAACTCTATGGAAATTTAAAAAAATTATTATTATATAAAAATGATAATGAAATTAACTAAATAAATTAGATAAAATGATGAAAAATCACACTGAATAAGTAGTAGGAAGACACCTCTTCATGATGTCTATATACAACCTGACATCGTGTATTATTCCCATTAATTTCTAAAAAATATATTTCCTCTTTTGAATACAATGACTATAGAAAATCCTATTAGTACTGGAAAAATATAAATAAATAAATTATTGTTAAATATTTTAAATAAAATATTAATTATTATCAGAAATACCACTTCAAGGATACTAGTTTTTTTATATAATATGATATCTTTTATAAATTTTCAAACATAATAACCATCATCTTTTCTATTAGTTTGTTCCAATCACTATAGAAACATTGAGAAAAATAAATAATTTTTTTGATATATACTTTTAAATTTGAATGTTATTATATATACCCTAATACTCATCCATTTTTAGAAGTCAATAGAATTTTTTTCTCATGGACTATCCTCATTCCATGATTTTAGTAATATTTAAATATTGAACTATAATAACAGAATTTTTATTAAAACTTAAAATAAAATGTATAATTTGAAGTTTATTTTTAAAATGTTTTATGTGGTGTATTAAAAATTGATAAATTTCATCACGTGTGGTTGGTTTTTTGGGTATCCATGCATTGAATCTTGAAAATAAATCTTTGGAGTATCCAAATTGACTATAATGAGTAACCAATGCTACCTAAAAAAGGAATAAGTAATAAAATGAATGAAAATATATTTGATATTATTATATGGTATATATTTACTCCTGTATTGTAGGTAATAATAAGAGTATTTCATTTGTAAGTTTGATTTCAAAAATTGTGGTCAGTTTTTACATTGTCCCTTAATATTGAATTGATTTCAATGAGAATACTTTTGTATAAGTTATAGGGTTTCCCCGTAAAATAGTATTAATATATATCTCTATAAAAATTATGAATAGTATTTAGTAATAATTAACATAATAAATCAGATATTGTATATACAAATCATGAAAACACACCTCATGTATACATTTGAAACTAACACTCCTAGCCATTCATGATTGAGTATTTCGTTTACACTCTCAAGACCCATATAGTCTATAATGGCCTCTCTATACATCTTTTCTTAAAAATAAATTTCATTCATATCACCACCTATTAATGTTGTATCTATATTAACCTTTAATGTTAGTAAATTAAAGTGTTGAACAGTTGGGGTAAAGGTAATTTTGGAATATATTTTCTATTGGATAGTTGAACATTTTGACCATTTTGATTAAACCTTCTATTTCACCACTTCCCTTTGTCAGTCTATAATAACATTGATCAGTTAAAATATTTTTTCATTAATTGTTAAAGGTTTTGCATGAAAAAATAAATTTTAAATGAATACCTCCTTATCAACATGTATTTTTACAAGATCTAATGGCCATGATATGAAAGTTCCAATAGCTTGATTGACCATATGAATATTTGCATCATCAAGTGGAAAAAGTAAATCAGTTATTGGATCATGAGCTATGGGAAACCCCACTCTCACATGACCTATTATAAGATTTTTGTTGTGTAAAATATTACCTTAGATATTGTACATGGTACTCCTCACAACATGGTGATGGGTGGGTGTTGATAGATATAAATCACAATCATTTTCATCATATATAATATTACTACATGAAATGTATTAGTGTCTACCTGATTCACATTTCACCAAAATAATTATGAAAATATCGATTACCTCTTCTAAGACAGCTCTTTGAAGGGAATAGATCACCTGAACATGGGTGGGGGTGGGGGGATCTTCATGTAGTGGTAGTTCTTTTATTGTTTATTCTCTTTGATTTTTTTCCCATAACATTTTCTAATCACTCTAACTGCTAATTAAGTCTTTATAATATAGAATCTAATCATGCCTAAAACTCTTACATTTTCTTATATTTATCCCATGTTCATTTATTTTCTCAAAATATGTTTGGGGTGAGACCCCAAAACTCATACCTCTGACGCAGCCATAATATTCTAGCCACTTCATGGCATCTAATGGTAGATGTCCATCGGGTACAGTTGATGATGATTCTTATGTATAATTTGGATAAAAATTATAGGAAAATAAGTAATCATTATGATTTAATACATATTTAAAGAAAAAAAATAATGTCACACTTACACATGTTTACCAAACTTTTTGTGTGTTTTCATCTATTAGTATCATGTATTTATTAACACGTGCCTCATTCCATAGGAAATAATGTGGGATAGATGTGTCTTTGGATTTCTATTCATAAATATAAATATAAAAAAAAGGAACATCATTAGGTTTTTATTTCATGTCACATAAAATTATTATACTATATTTATAATACATACAGTTTTTTATCAAGTAAATCATACCACATCCTTGCTTTACAGTATGGGTACATCGGTTTTGCTACTCATGGATTATTTTTATCACTTAGTTTCTATTTCATAAATTCAAAATTCTTAATCAAATTTATTAATACATATATTTTCAAGAAATGTATTACCAGTCACAATTTACCTGAAAAGATTTCTCCTCATGATGACCAATAAACACATCCCTTTCTTGTTGGTTTATCAAGTGTGTATACATCTATAGTGGGTGAGGGTTTATTTTTCCTTCATAATATTTGTAATGATACTTCATAAAAATTATATTAAATTCTATATGATCCTTTCCATTTATCATTAATACAAATTTCATTTGGGATTCATAGACTATAAATGTACTCTGTAGGGGATAATGAAGAGTAAATCAACAATTTATTATTATTATTTTTAGTAAAATAAATAAATTATATCATAATGTTAGCCTAATATCTTCTCAAATTAGTGTCTTAACTGTGGTCACAAAAGTTTTCCATGAATCAACATCAATTGATGCATGTATGTGAGTGGTGAGCATAATTTTACTAATGAACATGGTCATATTGGGGTTAAAAGTATGGTCTCATTCCTTCAATCCAACCTCAAATTTGATTCCTTTGTTTCTCACCATAATATTTATTTCTAACACCATCATACTACAGTGCTCATATGTTTTCTAAGAGACATTTTTTTTCACCATCTACCATTTACTCAGCTTCAAGATCATCAATATATTGTTCCTATAGATTGGTAGCATCATCATGTGCCGAAAGTTTATGTTCCTCTATATTAGAAGCACAAGCATACTAAGAAACATGTTTTTCAATAATATTTGGAGAATAATCATATACAGAATTCATTATCTGTATAAGTGGTTGAGAATTTAATTTAGATTATGTAAAAGAAGTAGTGAATAGATAATAATATGAGGTAATGCAAAGTATATTACAAAAAAAACCTAGTTATTGAACTCTTTTTAAGGTTAAATGGATTTAACCCCTCTATCGAGTATCCAACCCTTCATTGTGGTATCCTTTGAAATATAAGACCCCATATACATTGGGACCACTATGAATTGATTAAGAAATACCAATGAAAGGGTCATCCTCATTTGAATTTACATCTAACCCTTTAGTGGTTTTAGAAGATAATAGAACAATTGAACACTTTTGGCTTGTAAGATCTAAAACATAAAATACTTGTATTACATTTGATTTCATTATAAATGGTTTGTCTTTGTACCCTTCCTTACTTAAATCCACTTTAATGAATCCCAGTTCATCTACTTTAACATCACTCCTATTATCAACACACTTTCATTGAAAAAACTAAACTAGGATTATTTTATAATCCAACCACAATATTTTTTTGATGATTCAAAAGTGTGAAATATTCACATAAATTGAATTTATGTCCTTGGTACTAGAAACATGCATTGCTTCATCCATAAGTGTAACTCCACTGTTTTTCATGGTACTTCATTCATCATTTTTATTTGTATAGAATGTATAACCATTAATTACCTAACCATTATAAGATAATACATGCACATCTGGTCCTATATCTATCCATCGAATTCATTATGAAATTGAATCCATATTTTCAGATGTCTCTATAAAAAATGGTCTTGAAACCATCCTATAAACTGTTTTTTATGTATATTTGATATCTAGATTTCATCCCTTGATGGATTCAAATGCATAATAATTATTTTGTGGGTTTTAAAATATGGTGAAACCTCTAAAATATTATAAAAAACATAGAGGTGGACCTTATCCCACTTTGTAATAGTAATTGTGAAAACATCTATTCTGTAAATTCCTTCACCCACAAGCCACTCGGTGTGATGAGCTTTTTATAGACCAATGATTTCCACATAAGACAAGTTGTCAATACATAATTCAATATCTTATTAAATAACATATCCATCCATAATATAACCTTTTGGATAGCTTAGATTTTTGATATACCCTTTCAAAATCTTCATATACTATTCAATGGGGTACATCCATCTATAATGTACAAGACTTCATAGTTTAATCTCTTTTACCAAGTGAACTATCAAGTAAACCATCATATCAAAGAATGGTGGTAAAAATAACATCCCTAATTCACATAGTCTAAGAGTAATTTCCTTTACCATTGTTGGAAATTTTTCCAGTTTATAATTTTTTTGTATATATATTTGAAGAAGAAACATATCTTGGTTGATGTATGATAGAAATTCATGGGAAAATGAAATGTAAAGATACATGCATTAGATCTTTCATCAAAACATGACAGTCATTTGATTTCATACCCTTTAACTTTAAATCAGTCATTGACATGATATTCTTGATATTTGATGAATACCCATATACAACATTTATATCATTCAAGAAGTTTCAAAATTGATATATGTATTTCCTGGAAAGAGTATAAGCTGCTGGAGGAAGAAAATTCCATTTTTCACTCTTCACCGGCACCAACTCTTCCCATATTACCATGTCAATCGTGTCCAACTTAGCCTTAATTTGATCGTTTTATGGTTGAATTCAGTGATGTTCTAATGACACTATCACATATATTTTTTTCAACATGAATAACATCAACAAAATGATTCATGTACAAACAATTCCAATATGGTAATTCAAAAAAAATCTCTTTTTCCAAATGGTTTTTCTAAGGTTTTTAAAAAAAATTACCAAAATTAGTGTCCATATATTTTACTATATCAAAAAATTGATCACCTATTAGTGGATATGGTGTTGTATTTTCTTTTAAAATTTCATTGAATGGTGTCATCCAAGATCAGTACTTATGTCACCAGGGTATAAATATAAGATGTCCTAGAAACATAGTCTTTGATGAATGTTTCAACCAAATTAATTGTGTACCTTGTTCACAAATGGGACACCCTTGATTTTATTTAATTCTATATCCCAACAAATTTCCACAAGTAGGAAAGTAATTTATCATCTCGTACAACATGGATTTTAATGTAAATATTCATTTCTATCAACATCATGAAACATAACACTTTAATACCACAATAATTTTAAATTATTGATCAATGGATCCAAATAAAAATCAATATCATTACCTGATTGTTTTAGTCCTGATATTAATAGAGATAACATAATGTATTTTTTCATTCATAACCATAGTGTAAATATATAATTTACAAACATAATTAGATATGTACTATGATTTATTCTTTGAAAAATAAAAGGATTCACTCTATCTATAAATGGATCAAGACAAAGGTTTCTTATCTTGTTTCTAAATTTAAGATACTCATGATCAATTATCTTCCACTAAAGAGGGTTTTTAGGGTGATGAAGTTTCCCATATTTATTTATTGTATCTACATGCCACATTGATTTTCTTATATTCTCCTCACTTATATATAGGTTCCTAAACCTTGGAATGATTTGAAAGTACTATAAAACTTTCTTAGAAACTGATTAAACTTTCTTTTATCAAGAAACACCACACATGGTGAATTTTTTAAGTGATTTTTAATCCTTTCAATTCAGTATAAATTCATTTGTACAGGCATGTATTCTTTCAAATATCATACCCATTGAACTTAGCATTTTTTTATAATCATATGTTTTATAAAAGTGGGTTCCTTATAACCAAATTTATCAGTACTTTTCTATTACCATTTCATGTATACTATGAGATATACATGATGTATACTTACCACTATAGTGTAGATATTTATATATCAACTATCTAATGGTAATTTATATAGATTATTTTTTGCATCAAAAGGTTATAGAAGATCTAAATATATATTTAGAACCTTAAGATACTATGAAATTAATATAAAAAAATGTATTATGGTTTAGATATATCATGTTGACTAGACATAGTAGATTTATAACTATTAGGTGTTTGGGGATCATAATAATTGATACTTGTTTCTATCTATAGACATGTGTATTGGTCTCTTGACTTGAGATCATTATCAATGTGTTCCATTTGATCACATAAACTGATGTAAGGAAAAAATGATAATGAAATCATGGTGAGGTAGCTTTTTTTGGGTGTTTTATTTGTGGTATGGCATTGGTTGAATGGTCAAGATGGAATTTTTCACTTACAAGTTGAGGAAATAAAATCGTAGGTCAGATTGATTGGGATGGTAGTACCTTCATAAATCCATGGACATGGTATTCAAAGGTAAATCCATCTAGAAAGATCAATAAATAATAAAGCAATAAAGAATGATTACATAATTGTGCATCATTTTTTACATAAGTATGCATTCTAAATTGTTCCAATTCATTGGAATAATTAATTTAATATTATTTTGATATAATTATAAGACTAGTATATAGACTGTTGAAGTCAGAGAGTGTGGTTTTATTTTCTACATGATAACATAAAAAATATTTTTTTAATGAGGTGGATGTTTTTCTTCAAATTTGAAAAAGAAAAAAAGGTGGTTTTTTTAAAAGTTGGAAAAATAACTTTAAAAAATGTATTGTTTAAAAAAATAAAAAAAGGGTGAGGGTCTTCAGTGTAGACCCTTGTCTCCCTCGACTAACTTCCTCCCTCACTGACCCTTTGTGAGCTACCCTCCTCCCCTACTCGGGCTGCTTCCCCTCCTTCTTCTGTGTTGACCACCATCCTGACCACCTTCCCATGTTCTCATCTCCAATAGAACACCACCCAGATTAGATACCTCGCTGACCCATAGCAGGGAACCCAGCCGAAGCTTTCATGTTCCTCGCTACACTGGCTAATGTGATCCATTGTCGACCACTATCATGGACCAGCACGGATACCTCCCATTGGCCAGATCCACCTTTTTGATTCCCCTTCCAAATACAGACACTGATATCCAATAGTTCGTCACCACCCTCAGCCATGGTATAAGACTATGTAGCCTCCTTTGATATCGGCACCTGCTTGAAACATCTGCACTACCATATTAGAAACCCCATCGGCACCGCTTCTCACTTGGAATCCTAACATCTGTTGCCCCATCGCATCTGATGCAACCTGACAGCACAAGTCCACTGACGTCTATTATGACCACCACACGGTTCCATCCATCATGCCTCCAATCTAGCCAAACCACAGACCCCATCATAACCAGCCATCGACATGCCTTTTTGACTTGAGTCGAGCCACCTGGTGTTCCCATTTTTTAACCACAGTAGGACCCCATATCCACCCACCATGTAAATGATTCTAGTTTATTTTTTGTTAAATATTACCAAAATATTTTTCTCACATGTCCTTTGAACACAAGGAGAAATTATTCTAATTTCAGAATGAATATTGTTTGTGGTGTCAAATACTCAAGTAATAGTTCAGTGATACATGAATCATAGGAAATACTTGATGAATATAAAATGTAAGACCTATTTACCCAGTTTTGGAATGATAATACTTTGTCATGAAAAACCATGTGAATATAAATAATATAATCAGTATGGTTTTAGACTCTTAGAATTTAAAGACCTTGGGTATTATCAACACACATATGCACTTAGTTTTGTATAAAGAAACATTTAGAAATAAAGGTAAGCCACAAAGAATTAAAAATTATTTCATCTAGAGAGAATGTACACATTTTAATGGTAAGATATTGGTAAATATAATTCATAAGATTATTAAGTGTTTAAGGAATGTGAAAGTGAAGTATGGTGTATGCATGGTCAGGTGATATGAGTTACTTTGGTCTGGTGTGTCAAAGAATATCTTGACCAAACAATCATCGATCAAAATCATATAGCATGGAGTAATTCATAAACACATATTACCTTATCCACATCTTGACTATGATGATAATAAAGAGAATCGATGATGAGTCTTACATGTAAACATTTATCAAAAAAATGTAAAATGGAGTATTATTAAATGAAAATATCCTTATATACATCAGAGTCATAATGTAAGTAAAAGGAGAACCAATGTTAAAACTTATATCCATTGTAGAAATTTCCATTATTTTCAAGACATGATTTGAAAATAATGACGTTATCATATAACCATATTCCAACTATCATGAAAAATGTATATCATATGAGTTATAGTATGATGTAAATACATTATTCCAAAAGAACATGTGTTCAGACTCTTAGAGATTCTTTGGATATAAACAAACATGCATCAAGAAAAACCCAATGTGCATCTATAGTAATCATCCTAGAGATGTATAAGGATATTAAAAATATATATATGATAGAAAATGATATAGTCAAGCTATAGACTATATTTATATAAAAGGGTTCAAATATCTATGTGAAATAGTTAAAGCAAAATTAACATGGGTTTAGTCAATTCCAGAGATGCACAAATATTTGACATGTGAATGAGTTCCACAAGAGGTGTGGAAGATAATGTTCTAGAGACACATATTTCATAGGAAGGATGGAACCATGGTGATGGTTTTATATTCACCATGGACAGTGATACAATATTTTTTTAGGATAAAAATTTCCTACGTGTAGGAAATATATGGAAATTAGATAAATTAAAAATATCAATTAAAATTCAATAATGGATTCCATGTATCAAAGAAAAAGGGATTATTATTTTGAATACTATGTAGCATATTCAAGTGAGAATATAAATGGGTGGTACAAGCGTGGTATCAATAAGGCTCGATTGGTAACAATAAGTCGTTATGACTTAATCCATTATAATTTTACTTATTATAGATACTTTATATATTAATTTTATTGAGAATTAGATGTCAAGACCGTTGATCATGGCAGGTTTCCATACGACGCAACCATAAAGGGTTGGTGACATCATAGAATGCCAATAATGGTGAAATTTAATGGAATCTAGTTCATAAATAAAGTAATCAATAAGATCATAAAATAATCATTTTAAATGAATCATTTACATGTTTATACCAATGGTCAGTGGGATATTAATTATTTTCTAAGTGAAATATGTTTGGTAACATATGGAAAACCACTATTGGTCTTATAGTTAGCTAATACTGTAATGAAAGTAATTCTATAGTGATTAACTAAAAGTTGAAACCTATGTTCTAGGTAACGGGATCTATTGAGGTAGATCAAATGATTGATTAGACCCAGTCAACCATATATATACTAACATAGTATTAAAAAGTATAAGTAGGAAAAATTTGTGAGAGAATTGTTACCAATGTCACATGGCATAAATCTCTCCAACAAGACAAGTATAGGATATAGGAGGAAATTTATATGGTGACTTTAATTCCATATGATTTAGTGATGGGCCTATTACATATTTCATGATATAAAAAAGGTATGATATTTCCAACATATAATTTATAATAGGAAAATATTATTTATTTCCAAGAGAACTAAAAGGTAATCAGACTGTGCAATATAATTTTACTTGAGCAAGTATAAATGATATGTACCTAGTATATAGAGAAGAAAGGATAATGGTTACAAGGGGACACAAACTAGTTTTCCTATAAGGTCAATTTGATATAATATCCTAGTTGAGATATGTTAATGAGCAAGAAAAGTCCATTCATTCTAGTCATATCCATGTCTAAATATATAAAGTGTGTTCCAACCTCAGTGGAAGCAAAGAAGTAGCATAAAATATGCAATGATTTTTTCCAATTCTTGGGATCATACCAAGTAAGTAAAGTATTATCAAAATGTATATTATGATACTTTTACTATCCAAGATGTTATGTTTTTAAATTTGAAAAAAAGGAATACACTTAGGGATTACATCCCTTGAGGAGTCTTACTCAGGGAGGTGAGGTCGCACATAGCATAATAGCCATGCAACGGAGATGTGATAGACCCAGCAACTATATCCATGACTTGGCAGAAACACGATCTTAATCATGTGAGATCTAATAATAATGGTTATCAAGTTGACTCTAGTGAAAGTGGGAGTGTTGTAAAATTTGGTTCCCCAGACCCAACTTTATTGGTACTTTTTAATTACCATTTCATGTATATAGTATGATATGCATTATGTACACTTACCATTAGAGTTTTTTTCTATATAATTGTAATGTATAATGGTTATTTAGTGTATTAGAAGATTATAGAATATCCTAGGCTATAGTGAGAATCTCAAGATACTATGACATTAATCATAAATATATGTTATATGGTCTAGATATATCATACTGACTAGACATAGTATATTTATGACTATTAGGTGTTGGGGCTCATAATCATTGAGACTTATTCTCCTGAAGTTTGTACTTGGTGATATCTAATTGGTGAGATCATGAGGATAGACCCACCAATAGGAACACCACATGTTTAGGGTGAAATTAGATGTTCTTATCTATGGACATGTGTATTGGTATCCTGACTTGAGATCATTATCAATGTGTTCCATTTGATTTCATACTTTGATGCAAGGAAAAACCCATGATAATGAAATCGTAGTGAGGTAACTTGTGTTGGGTGCAGCATTGGTGGTATGGAATTCGTTGAATGGTCAAGATAGAATTTTTCTCTTCTGAGTTGAGGAAGTAATATCTTGGTCTAGGTTGATCAGTATGGTATTATATTCATAAATCCATGCACAGGGTAGTCGAAGGTAAATTCATCCATAAAGATCAATAAATATTAAATAAAGGATGATGCCACAATTGTGCATCCTAATTTATGATATATCTAATGATAAATAGATTATATTACACAGTGCATGTTTATAGCTTAGTTATCATTTTTAAGACTATTTATTATCTCCTTAGGGGCCTTTATGGGTTTCTAGACTCTGGTCTAGGTCTATAAATACTATTCACTACTATCAAAATAAGGGTCAAGAGGGTCACACACAATAACATATTCTATAATCTACCATACTCAGGTGAATAAGTATATAGAACATAGTGGGCCCCACCATGAGGTCCAAGAATGGTCCAAGTTTTATTGATCACCTATAAATAAATAAATTCATTATTTTTTGAGTTCGTAATAATTGGGTTGAATTTATTTGTTATAAGTATTTACAATTTTTTAAGTAAATACAAGGAATAATATTATTCGAATGAATATTATTTTAATATTCAAGGTTTGTTTAATATTAGCATGAATTATGAGTCATGTTAATGGATTGGGTTTATCATGTAATATATTTAATATATATTATAGGTATGTGATAAAATATAAATAATATTATGACACAGTTTATTTTGTTGTAATTATTTATTTATTTCTTTTTTAGTGGGAATTTTATTTCCGAGGCTAGGGAACCATTTCTAAGTATTTTCTCCACCCGCTATATAAGAAAGAGGATAGGCTCATCCTAGAAATTGTTCATTTATTTATAATGAGATACTCTATCTCTTCCCACTTTCTAGAGAGAGAATTTATCACCCGAGCGATCAATCCAATACACCTTCGACGGATTGAAGGAACTGAATCATGGTGATTATCAAAATGTTGAAAATATAATCAAAACACCATAATAGCACACAAAATTTGAAGAACGGTATAAATACGGGTTCTTGGAGCATGTTTAGATGATATTTAGGTGTCTAAATTCAGATCCTTTGAGAAATGGTCACCGAATACGAGCTGCATTCGAGTGTGCTTTAAATTGAATGAGGTGCTCATTATATTTTATTTTCTATTCTTTGAATAATCCATATGTGATCCTCGAACTATACCAGGGATTCGCTCATTGAAGAATACAATTTTAATAACTTTGGTGATAAAAAATTTAAAATTCTGGGCCCACCTTCTCCCACTGTGCACCCTGGTACTAACAATATGTTTTTAATGGAAGCTTATTATCTTCTAGAAGCATATAATTCAAGAGAGAAAGTAGGTCAGTAAAACTGGTGTCACTCCATTTGTTTCTAGATTTTAAATTATACAGCTTTAGTATGGCTAATAATACTGAATATTTCATACAACCATCATACAATGGTGTCTTTTTATAACTCTTTAATTTCGCAAACAATTTTGTACAATCACAAAGTTCATCTTCAACTGTAATTTTCATTTCCTCAATATGATCTTCATCTTCATTCACACATGTAATCACATCCTCAATATGGTCTTCATTATTTTCCATAATTTTAATCATATCATATGATCCATAAAATGTATTCTTATCCCAGTCACTATCTACATTCAGTTTTCTCCCAAGTTTAGTACAACATTTATAACTACGATCTATTATATGATAGATCAAGTATTCTTTTAACTCATCTGAACTAATAATTCTTGAATAACAACAATGTAAACATGGAAAAATTGAGAAGGGTTATATGCATGATATTTTTCAAACTTGGTTAACTCTTTCACCCCATCCTTATACTCTTTTTTCATACAATTGGAAACCATCAATTTTCGATTAATATCCATTATATTTGATTCGGTAAAATTAATATTTAACAAAATAAATAAATGCATAGAAAGTTTAATCTTAGAACCCATAAAAGGCCATTCTTAAAGAATCATTTAAGATACATGAATTCATTATTATAAGATAAAAAGATTGAAATAGTGGTTATTCAGACAGTTCACAATTTAGCAAAGGGGTATTTCAAAAACCCATGCTAAGAAATTTAATTCACTAAACACCACATGACATTTTAAAACATTACATTTCGTAAATCAAAATAAAAAATTTTAAACAGCCTAAGAGGCATAAAAACCATCACAATCATCGTAACAAGGATTTAAACAATTAAATGGCCTTTTATAAAACATGGAATAAACATAAAAAAAAAGTTAACTGAGGCATTTTAATTTGAAAGGACTGCCAACATTTGAAAATACCATTTGGAGAATCCCATTTTTAATAACAACATTTAAAAACCAATTTCAATCTATAGAATTTGAGTTCCTAAACTACCCTTTCTCCTTACACATGTATGAATTTATAAATATAGATACCACTCATCATGTTTCACATATTCACACATCATTGTGAAGATATGAAATACTGTGTCTATATTTATATCTATATAGTCTTCATTTAATATTTTCATTTATAAGAAATCAAAAAAAACTTTTCTTCTTTAGACTTGTAAAGCACTGTATAAATCAACTATCATTTTAATGAACTACAAAATCCTTTGATTCTATATCAATCACCTTTAAAGAATATCAAGTACCATTAATTTTTATATAATGAAGAATAATATCAAGAAGACAAATCGATGTTAAATACTCAGCACGTGGTGTACTATGTTGGACTTTAAAAATAGTGGAGTTGAGCATTGCAATGATCGTTGGGTTGGATTAACTTTGTTAGCTACATTGGTGTTGGATAAATGACATATCTCATGTCGACATAGTTGTAATCCATTGGTGATAATATAAGATGTGTTGGGTTGTGATGTAATATAAACTTCTAATGGCATGTAAGCAATTGATGCCACCCATGTTTTGTTTATATCATAAGTTATTTCATACGTGATAGTTCATTCTGAATCCATAATCCATGTACATAAACCATGTGTTCATGCCATATCACATGTGTAAAATATATAACAAATTGGTATCCATAAGTTATATATATATTAATAATTTTAAAAAATATTGAACAATATTAAAAAAATATAAAAAAATTTAATTTCATAACAAGATAAAATTATAAAGAAAAAACATAAAACAAAAAATAAAGAGTATGTGTACACGTATCAAAATTATTAGGAAATATTTTTTATCAAGTGCAATAAATATAAAAAAATTAGAACAAATTATTCAACCTAAATTAAACTCATTCCATAATTCCTATAAAAAATACAAACAAATCCAGAGATATTAAAATAATTATGGTTCTTATTCCGAGTAATGGAAACAAATGGGAATTTTTTTTTATTTTAATCCATGAGAGTAGGAGGGATACTTGGAACTTGGATCTGATTACCATCTGTGTGCTGTAAAAACTCTGCTTATTTATCATTTGTATTCACCACCTTACATGAAAAGTGGGTAGGGTTTTTGTGATGCATAGCTAGGAGATCCATGAGATCAAATTGAGAAATAATGATGAATGAGAGAAAATGAATATAAAGGTGAGGGAGAGGGTAAACCAGCAATGTCTCAAGGAAAGTTAGATTCAGTGGAGAATCAGCTATGAATATTACAAATTATATATATACGATCATCGTAATATAATTATAATAATAAATAAATTCTTATATAAATAATAATTCTAAAACAATAATAAAAAACAATTGTAAAATTATTTTTCATATATAAATATATAAGAAATTAAAATATGTAAATTATAAGAGAAATATTTTAACGATGAATAAGTAATGTTAGTGATTGATAAATTATATTTCTATAAATAAATAAATAAATAAAATTAACATGGAGTGATTATATTCATATGAGAGGAGGTATATCATGAAAGAATATAAAATTCACATAAATATAAAGAACTTGGGCCTTTCATTTATGGATTTTTTCAATATGTGAAATGTATAATTTTGTTTATGAGTTATAAAAATAATATTACAATATGAGTTTGATGTTTTATTAGGTGTTCCTAGTAAAATATGTCTTCTTTATCATGCCCATCAATTTTTTTAAAGGTTGAGACTCAGAGAATAATTTATTAAATAAAAAACCAAAATATAGGAGGAATATTCAAAACATACAATCAAGACAAGGAAAATCAGTATAAATGAAACAGCTCAAGACCAAGTGTTCATAAGATAGTGAGAGATGCACCCACTCTGTCCATGAGGGTTTCATTCCCCTTCTCCATGTTTTTACTTGCATACATGGACCACATTCATCTTCTAGAAGTCCATCAACAACAACTTCTATTTATTTCAATTATACAACTACACAATAATTATTTCACCCATCTTCATCACTACTGCCAGATGCAAGAAACTCAAAGGAAATCTGCAAACTGACTTTGGATTTCAAATTATTTCTCAAAGGTTGTGAGAAATATGTGCCCATAGAAGAAGATTCAATCTTAGTTTTATAAATCTAAAGATTCTCCAACTTTGAAACTGAAACCATCCTTGAAGAAACGTAATGGGAGCTCACATTATTCTTAATAGACACTACCACAACACTTGACCCAACTCCTTCGACATGCACCTTTGGAGCTAAAGAATCATTTTGTGTCTCCTTGCTCATGGAAGAAGTTTTTACCAAATAATGTCCCTACTGAACATTCAAATCCCATATTATCTATGGAGTAGGCATTCCACTAATAGGGGTCAAATTTTTTTCATCCCTTTTATCTCTATCTACCCTTGAGTTAGAATATTTTAAATCAATGCTTGAAACATCCTTTCCATTAGCAAAATCTAACACCAAGTCAATCCATGGAAGATCCTTTGAAGAAGAAACAAAATCCATTAAGGGATACAAGTAATTACCTATGATATTTTAGAAAATAGGATGCCCACCCATCAACCCATTCATATGATGTAAATCATAAGTGAGAGAGGAAGAGGCCAATGACTCCTTTAAGACCAGAATTTTTTCCAAAGGATCATTAATGGATTCAATGGCCTTAATAGTACTAATTTACCTAGGATTATAAAAAATATTTTCATTAACTTTAACAGGTGTATATTTCACTGTATCTTATGTACTAGATATATGAGACCTTTTTTCCTTGGCTTTCTTTGAGATGGAATCCTCCAACTTAGCCTTCCCTTTTCGATTTTTGGAAGAAGTCTTGATTTTTTATTTATATAATCAGTTGTCCACGTTATCTTGAGAAAATATATCCTTATAAACTTAAATATAATTAGATCCCACATTATCCTGATCTTTTATAATTCCCAAGATAAAACATCCTTAAAATAAAATCCAATAGTAGGTATTTGATTTTCCTCTACTAAATCAGCCCAAGACTTTTACAAATCGTTTAATAGAATATGAGAAATAAAACCTGTATCATTTGGAGAGGGAAAACGTCTAGTCTTAACAATTTTTGTGCATCTAATAAATTCATTTGGAGTAGAAGGAATAAGTCTAATATTATTATTTTCTGTACCTCCAATGATTGGGAGAATACATTCATCAATAGGTGATTGGGATCCCTCAACCACACCGTGATCTTTATATTGATTAAAAATTCCCTGGATATCCATATTACTTTTCTCTCTTCAAAAATGCTATAAGTTATGTCCCTTTTAAAGATAGACTAGATAGACAATATTGTTTCTATAGTTGGATCTCGAGTGTCCAATATCATGGAATTAATCACAACACATAGGCATTTTTTAATACTCAATTTTGAGATTAATTTAATCATGAGGAGTGCACATAACTACCTTATAAATCAAAGAAGAATTTAAGTCCACTTTGACTAGGACCCTTCAAGAATGGCCAAAACATACCATTTCGGTGGTCGTATCCGTCCTAATTGGGATGCTTCTTGCAAAAGCAATGTCCTATAATATCTCTAAATTCCATAAAACCTAGTTTAATCCATGTATTTTAATACAAACATATTCACAAGAATCTTTGAATTCATTGTAGTTGGAATTTAGATTCCAATTATGAACCCTTAGGGTTGCTAGCCTTAAATTTACCAGACCCAAACACCATGATTGGTTTTTCAATTCCACAAAAGGGAATAGTATATAGAAGAAGCCATGTCCAAGAGATACATACTTGAAATATGAAAATACCTAAACAGAGGAAAAATGAGATATCAGGTCGACTAATTTCCAAGGTCTATAACTATCAATAATGAAATATGATTTATAGAAGAATGTTTACATAGATCAATTCCTTTTGATATGGAACCATTCGATGATGAAACATGGGAAATGTTACCCTTCCTAATGATTCGTTATGAAACTCCATTTTATGGAAAGAAAAAGGATCCTCCCAAAACCATAAAAATAAGAAATCTCTTTCAATACATCCTCATCGTGCTTCTCCTTCTTCAAAACAGATGAATCATGTTGATCTGTAGAATGATTTGAAACATAAGAGAAGAGATTCACACTTCTTAGGTGCCTTAGGGAACCACTATCATCACGGATCACCGGATACAACTTCTCCCTTTCCTCCATATTCCTTTTACAATGTCCATCCATGAAATTCCATTTCCTCATGAGATGTATGAGTACACAAATATTGAAAATATCTCAAACATCATTCAGTTATTTTCATATCCATATCTTCTTGATAAAGAGAGAAGAATGCATTTTTACTCCTAAGTCACCATATACAGAACTTCATAGCTTATGGTCTAAAAGAAACTCAATATATTAGAACAAGATTGATTATGAAACTATATGTAATAGTGTATACATGGTGGGTTGTGTTTGTATGCATTGAGGAAATACAAATAAATTTTCTATTTATAGTTGTAAGTGGTATATATATTCTAGAACTCTGTGACTTGGCTATCTAATGCAAGGTAGATCAATCATAAATAAGATCATTGTGTGCACTAGTATTTCAAACCATTTGGAAAAATTAAAAACAAATAAATATTTTTTAGGGGGAACGACGATCACAAGTGATCACATACCTTGGATTTTGAAGGTGTCCATTTGTCTGAAATGATTGAGAGAGAGTGATGATAGATATTTGGTTCCATGAGATCATGAATGGCATGAGTAAGAAGAACTCGGTTAGGGTTCTATTTAACAGATCGAAAAGTCTTTTCTCATCGATTTCAAAAAAATGCTGATAAACAGCGGGTTTATTAGCGCTAAAATTCTAATGCTGGTAAAGATATGTTTTATCAGTGCTAACGAAGCGTTGATAATGACCTGATTTAAAAATATAATTAATATAATTAAAATTTTAAATGTATATAGTTATCAATAAATATAAATTTATATAATTATAAATAATTATTTCTTTATTTATTTATTTATTTATAATTATAATGATAAATAAATATATTATAAATATTTGTATATAATTATAATTATATTTACATAATTATAATTATATTTATATATTTATATTTATATTTATATAATTATATATATTTATTAATATATAAATATATATAAAAACACTTTTATATAATTATAAATATATTTATATAATTATATGTATTTATATAAGTATATATATATATAATTAATTATATATATTTATATAATTAGAGTTAGGGGGAGGCTGAGTGGTAAACCCCATAATCCTGCATCCAAAAGACCACAATTCAAATATTGGAAATCCCTTTTGGGGATTTATGATGCAGGTGATAATGAAAACATAAATATAGGTGGAAATGACGAAGGCATATAGGAAAGCAGTGCAAACCCATGGACATGCTGATGCAAGCAGGGACTTTGGGCCATCAAAATGAAGGGGCCTTCGGGCCATCCAATGTTGCAGTTATAGGCCTTTGATATATGAATAAATAGGAATATATGGGTGGGTTATCCCTTAGGTTATGTAATGTTATGGCCCATGTACCACACACTGGTGGCCCGAGCTGGTCAGACACATGACTTCAAGTGCACCTCACTGTACGCTAGAGGCTACCGACTTGCAGTGATGTTCTAATATCGATAGTGGGGAGACTATACCCTCTTTGTTAAAGTTTTTCAACAGTAGAAATAAATAATAATAAACAACATATATAACATAACTAGGAAAATAACATGTTTATAAGATAACCAAAACTAGAAATACAATATAAAATCTAAAGAATAGACATACCATGCTAAATTATGTACCAAATGACAAAATGAAAACCCAAAAGTAAAGACATTTTCAACACTCAAGTGGTTCTCAAACCACATTTGGTTCCCTTGTCCATTCTCAATCCCAAGTCATCTATATAACATAGGGAATTTTCTCATATCTAGTCCTAAAAACATGAAGTCTATTCAGGTACCGATCAGGCATCCTGAGTAGGGTATGAGTACAACTCAGTAGGCTACCACCAATGATGTCTAAAACAATATTCAATACATAGTAGTTTATGTAGTTTTATAAATAATAAAATGAAAGCAATAAAGTAAATATTTTACATTTATTCAATTACACTTTATTTAACCACATAAACCCCTGAGTCCCCCAGGATACCCGAACCTCAATACCTGCTTTAGCACATACTGAAGTCTAAACTATTCCCAAGGAATATCATGTATCTTAATTCTATTCTTACCATTAATCATCTAATTTCACATCACGGCCAATTGGAACCTTATTCTAATGCCAACTCATTCTAAATAACGTTGTGTCTAACACCCGATGGGTATTTGGAGCCTCAGTCCCTATCCCACACCTCAATGTCACAAGGGTATTTGGAACCTTAGTCCTTGCATCATACTCACTATATCATATGGGTATTTGGAGCCTCAGTCCCTGTCCCACACACATTTAACACATATGGGTATTTGGAATCTCGTTCCCTGTCCCACACACATTTAACACATATGGGGATTTGGAGCCTTGATTCTTATCCCACACACATTTGACACATATATCATAATATCACAATTTCACATGTTTCACAATATCACATTAATTAATTCATCAATTTATTAATAAAATTAAACAATTTCATAATCATATCAATATATTAATTAATTCAATAGTTAATTAATCACATCAATCCATTAATTAATTAATTAATTAATTAATTAATCACATCAATTACATTAATTAATCCAATAATTAATTAATCATGACAATCCATTCAATTCATCCACCCATTAATTAATCACATCAATTCCATTAATTAATTCAACAATTAATTAATCATGTTAATCCTTTCAATTAATTAAACAATTAATTTGATTTATCTATTCCATTAATTTATTTAAAAATTAATTAATCGATTAAATCAATTTCTCAATCATGAAAATATCCATTAATTAATTCAATAATGAATTAATAAATACCCATAATCCCAATATCCCCAATTTCATAGTTTCTTAGTTAATTAATCTACCAAATTAATTAATTCAAATTTGGGAACTCAATTTATACTTATCTGAAATAAATTCTAAAAGTTCATACATGTAATCAAAATCAAGAATTTTGGATTTGAATAATAGACCATCTACCTTAAGATTGATAATAAATACTCACTAGTGGAAATCCCCTATTTTATCTGAATAATGATGAAGAAGGAGATCTGGATCTAAAACGCAAATTCGAGGTTGAAAAATAAATATTCCAAAATTCTAGATCTAGATCCTAAAATCCTAGATCTATATCTAACAAGAAAAAAGGATATCTTCCCTCTAAAATATAAAGAAGAAGCGTGAGAGGAGAAGGAAACCACATGGGATTAGATACTCTAACTAGGTGGGGTGAAAATATTCAATCTTCCCTTTGATTTTCCAAGAACATAGAACTAGAACCTTTGGAATACTTCTGGGAACCTCCAACAACAAGATAAAAAGAGTTGGTCTGAGTTAGGGTCAATTTAGGTGATTTTTAGGGATTTGAGTGATTTAAAAACTAATTTTCAGGTCAATTAAAAATCTAGGCATGGTTTTCTTGGTAAAGGCACAAGGTTTACCAAACCATGTGCCTTAACTATGCACCTTTTATAGGGGGTTCATGGTTTCTCCTAATAGGGCGTATAGTTTGAAAAACTATGCGCTAGCTATACAAACCCTCTTTTTCCAAGGTTGCACGATTTGTTGGTCTTGGGCACTTGGTTTGGGAAAACCATGCACCAATTGTGCACTGCCCTCTTTCTTCCATTTTTCTCAAATTTTCACCCAAACATGACCACAGGTAAGACCCAAAGAAAAATTACTCAACACTAGACAAAATAGTACCTGTAACCAAGCCTAATAAATTACCAAAAAAGGCCAGGATCTTACAATCTCTACACCTTATAATAGCTCGTCCTCAAGCTGTACTCCCAAGAATTTATATGATTTGAAGTCAAAAATATTGGGCTACTAAGACCTCATATCTACTTCTCTCTCACAAGTTCCCTTTTGAACATGTCTATGTTGTCACAATACAAAAACTATTGGTAGGTTATTTACCTGAAATACTTTCTCATTGTGATCCAACACACGTAACAGATGCTTATCAAAGGATGCATCTATCTGAATATAAATATCATCAACATATATCACGTGAGAAGGGTTGGATTGATACCTTAAAAGTTTTGACACATCGAAAACATCATGCATGGAACTGTATCTCTGGGAAGATCCAATTGGTATGCCACCGGCCCGATTCTCTTCACAACTTCAAATGGTCCAACAAACCTAGGCACCAGCTTTCCCTGTCTTTATATCCTACGGTGACCCAAACTAGGTGACACTATAAGAAATACATGATCTCCCTATATAAACTCTAGGGTTTGTCTACATCTATTAGTATATGAATTATTTCTACTCTGACATATATCCATACACTTTTGAATCAACTAAACCTACTTTGATTTTTTCTGCATGAAACTCAGTCCCAATAGTTCTGACTCACCTACCTCCATCCAGTATAGAGTTGATCTACATGGACTACCATAAACTGCCTCATATAGTGATATATAAATATTTTCCTAATAACTATTGGTATAGTAAAATTCTACTAGATCCATGTTCTTCTCCCAATACCCACCGAAGTCTAGAACACATGCTCACATCATATCCTCAATCACCTGTATAGTATGCTCTAACTTACCAACTATTTGTGGGTGGAAACCATACTTAAAAAACTTTTCTACCAATCACCTTATACAATCCCTTCTATAATCACAACGTAAAATGTGAATCATGATATGAAACTATAGTCTTTGGAACCCCATGTAGACGGAAAATCTCTCTGATATATAACTCCCCCAACTGATCCGTTGAGAAATTATCCCACATTGGAAAGAAATGTGTTACCTTTTTCATGTGGTCTATAATCACCCAAATAGAATCATTCTTCCAAATAATCCTCACAATACCCACCACTAAATCCATAGTAACATCATCCCACTTCCATTCTATAATGGGAAATGGTTTTAGAAAACTAATAGGTCATTAATGCTCAGATTTTACCTACTGAAAGGAGTAGTATCATGTCATGAACCCTACTATCACCTTTTTCATGCCTGGCCACCAAAACTATCGATGTAGGTCATGATACATTTTGGTCACCCCAGGATGAACTGACCAGTTAAAGGCATGAAATTCATGCATCATATCCTCCTAAATAATTGTAGATACAACAATATGATCCCTGACATAGATGATATAATCCTCATCTATGGTTCAATATTAAGGTGACTCTCCACCTTTATAGCTTTCCCTCATGGATAAACATTCTAGTCCTAATATTTTCTGTCGTTGATCCACCTCAAGAGTGTAGACTCCACTGAAACTGATACGAGAGTCATATTCCCCCAAATCTCATGAACCAAAACTTGCATCTCATCCCACAAGGTCATCATATTCCACTTAGAACTAGACTCCTAAACACTGTGATTCTAATTTAACCTTCTTAGAGAGTCAGCAACATTTTTTCCCTTTCTGGGAATATAGGATAGCTCAAAATCAAATGACTGTATATACTCAAACCACCTCTATTGTTGAAGATTCATATCTCACTGTGAAAATATATACCTCAAACTATTTTGATCTATATACATATTAAACTTTTCTCCCAATAGATAATGTCCTAAGCACTTCAAATCATAAACCACTACACCTAACTCAAGGTCACGCGTAGGGTATTTCTGTTCATGTGGACTCAACTACCCATATGCCACAACTCGATCTCCCTATATCATCACTGCTCCAAGTCTAATATCAGAAGAATCGCAAAACATTGTATACTCATCACCTAACTCAGGTAGGATCAACATTTCTACTAATTTAAAATGCATATTTAGATCTTTAAAGGAACTATCGCATGATCTAGATCATTAAAACTTTAATCACTTTATGGTCAAGCTTGAAAGTGGTGATACCAAATGGGAAAAGTCCTAAATGAACCTTTGATAATATCTATATAATCCCAAAAATCTATGGATATAAAATATGTTATTGGGATGCTCCTAATAAAAAACTATCTAAACATTATCTGGGTCTATAGATACACCTTCCTTCGAGATAATGTGACCCAAGAAGTGTACCTGATCAATCCAAAATGGATATGTAGATATCTTGGTGTATATTTGATGATCTCTTAGTGTACTCAAGATGATTTCAAGGTGTTGAGCATGATCTTCATGATTTTTGGAGTACACCAAGATTTCATCTACAAACACCACCACAAACTGATCTAGGTATAGATGGAATATTCTATTCATCAAGTCCATAAACATTGTGGGTGCATTTGTTAAACCAAATAGTATTATGAATAACTCATATAGGCCACACCTTCTTCTGAAAGAGGTCCTTAGTATATCATAAGGATTAACTCTCAACTAATTATATCATGTTCTCAATTTAATCTTGAAGAAAACACAAGATCCTCTCAACTTGTCAAAAATATCATCGATACATGAAAGCGGATACCATTTCTTCATAGTCATCTAGTTCAACATCCAGTAATCAACACATAAGTGTATATTTCTATCATCCTTCCTAGTAAACAACACTGGTGAACCCCAAGTCCATGAGCTCAGATGGATAAATCTCTTATCCTCTAAATCCTAAAGCAAAGTCTTCATCTCTTGAAGCTATAGAAGTTCCATTCTATATGGTGGAATATAAACTAGATCAACCCTTGACATGAGATCAATTAAAAATTACACATCTCTCTTAGGTGGTAGCCTTGAGAAATATTTAGGAAACACATCCTCAAATATTTCCACTATATGTAGAAATATATCCTTCTTAACACATCTATCATCCAAAAAAAATACTAGCAACCTAGTCGGTGAGCTCACCCAGTTTCTAGTAAACTTGCCTTGCTTGTCCCACCTTGATATCCCACTCTCCATGGTGAATATACTTGTCACCCTCATGATATGTAAATGTCACTCTCCTTTAGTAATAATATATATAGGATCGGTATGATACTAAATGGTCTATACCCATAATTAGGTTAAATCCTATCAGGTTAAGGATGTAAAGATCCCATAGAAAACGATGTTTCCCAGCCTCAATAAAACATACCTTACATAAGAAAATGCCTCTATACCATACTCCAAATGGTTTATCTATCATCAGAACCCCGCTCATAAACTCCACCACCATGCTCAAACAATTCATAAGTTTTAAAAAAATAATGGAATTAGAGGCACCGATATTAAATAAATAAATAGATAAAGTAAAAGCTACAAGAATAGTAAATCTTGTTGTTGATGGTCCAGACTCTATCCACAAGTGTAGGCTTAATGGCATGTAACTATATTTCTCCTCATCCCTACAATGCAGTTTGAGTCCCCTGAGCTCCACCACTCTATTGATATGGGCGTTCTTTCCCTGAAGCTTCATGTCCACAGCCTCTATTGCCAAGGATATTAGAACTCTATCAGCCATACTGATACAGTGTAAAATATCCCCTTCCCACACTCTAGTTCTATATAGATCCTCCATCTCTACCCATTTGGTGTGGGGTTATATAGAACCTTTCTAGATGTCTCATCCTTCCACGGGCTCATCACTCCACCACTAGTTGGGTAAAATGTTTATGAAAGTGGTCCGACCTACCGCACTAGTGGAAAAGAACTCAGGTAAGATCCTGAGTAATAGATATTTCCCCCTAGTCACTCTTCTCTCTATCACCCCATGTTAACATTCTCTTAGTGAGATTCCTCCCCTCAAAATTTATACCTCCTGATCATCCAGTTGGAACCACCTGTCATGCACTGGAATCCTCCCACAATTTCCCCACAACTATGAGAGACTAATCCACCACCTCAGAAAACTTCTTTAACCGAAATATGTTAACTTGGGACTTAATCTCACATTTAATCCCATACTAAATATGCCTTGTTTTAGTTGACTCATCCCCTTCTAACACTGTAGTAAAGCACTACTAGTCTATAAAGAAAGAAGTATAGTCCATCACAAACATATTACCCAAATTAAATATAATGAACTCTTCTTATCTCTCCAATCTTAGCATATTTGGATAAAAGTGTTCTAGTAACTTTTCCAATGATTCCTTCCAATCCATCCCATCTTCCAACCTTGTCCAGGTCTGAACATCCCACCAGTGTTTCATTGATCCTCACAACATGTAAGCAGCCAACTTGACCCTCTTTTAAACAAGAGTATCTAAATGGTCAAGTATATTCTGGATGGACTCAATCCATAAATCTTCCACCTTAGGTCAACCATCTCAATTAAAATTTATAGGGTATTGTAATTGAAACTCCCTCTTCATGTCGAACATGATTTTCACAACCCGCCCTAGGTCTCTTTCCATGAATTTTATTAATTAATCAATATTCTCTTGTTAAATTATCTATGACTTCCTCACCGGGCACTATTGGTGCCTTAGGATCCACTATTGGTAGATCATCTCCAACCATATCCTCCTATCATACTCTCAACATACATCATTATGGAGGCATATCTCTACAATTTCAAACATGCACCTTATGACACATAACACAACACTAAAACATTTACAGGAAATCACAATAATCCATAACAAGTCATTTCCCCTTTCCCCACCACATGATCATAACTAAGGCGTTATCACTACCCATAACCATCCTATATCTAGGTCATGGTTAACATAGGGAAAACTCATTCTCATTATTCAAGATTCAAATTATATGTTCATTTATTTACCTTTTTGCATCATTTCACAATTTTCAATTTTATATTAGGAACTATTTTCAATTCAATTTCACAAGAATGAAAAAAAATAATTTAAGTTCAAAAACTTACCAAAAACATGTTTTCCATGCATCCCTAAAATGAAACATGTCAAAAAATAATCCTGAGTGCCTAGAATTATGCAGGAAAAATCAACTCTCATGTCATAATGGGACACAAGACAAATCCCATAAAATATTAGAAATAATAATTACATTACAAAACAAGTGCATCGCCCATGGGGAAATAGCATCAATTGTAACAACCCATATCAAAAATAGTAATCCCACCATGGGTACTTGTATTTTACCCTCGTACATGGGGTAACTACTCTCATGAAAGATCTCTTAACAAAGACCCAACTCATCCTATTCTCCTATCTACCTTTCCCAAATAGTAAGACAAAATAAAAAGAAAATAAAACCCATTTGATACCACTTTGTAACATCCCAATATGAGTTCCACACACCAGTGCCCTGAGCTAGTCAGTCACATGACCTCAAGCGCTCCTCCCCATATACCAAAGGCCTCCAACTAGTATTGAGGGTATAATTTCTATAGTGGGGAGACTATACCCACTTTCTCAAATTATCTCAACATCAAAAATAAATAAGAATAACCAAAAGATATAACATAACCAGGAAAATACCAATATCACAAGATGACCAAAACTAGAAATACAATATCAAAACTGAATAGTAGACATGCCATGCTAAAGTATGTTCCAAGTGTAAAAATTAAAACCCAAATGTAAATAAACTTTCAACTCCTAAGTGGGTCTTGAACAAAATTCAGTTCCCTCATCCATTCCCCATCCCAAATCATCCATCTAACACATGGTATTTTCCTTTATCCTATCTTGAAAATGTGAAGTCTATTGAGGTACTGATCAGGCAGCCTGAGTAGGGTCTAAGTACAACTCAGTAGGTCACCTCCAACATCTTCTAAAACAACATCCACTCTATAATAGGTTATGAAATTTTATAAATAATAATATACAATCAATAAAGTAAATGGTTTATATTTATTCAATTACTCTTTATTTAACCACATAAACCCTTGGATTCCTTAGGACACCCAAACCTCAATGAATGTTTTAGCCTGTGTCGGAGTCTGAACTATTCCAAAGAAATATCATATATTTGAATTCCATTTTTACCATTGATCATCTCATTTCACATCATGGCCAATTAGAACCATATTCCAATGTCTACTCATGGGTGAAGAATGTCGTGTCTAACACCCCATGATTATTTAGAGCCTTAGTCCATATCCCGCAACTCAATGTCACATGTATATTTATAGCTTTAGTCACTATACCATACTCACTATCTCATGTGTTTATTTGGATCCTCATTCCATGTCCCACATACATTTAATAGATATGGGTATGTAGATCCTCAGTCCCTATCTCACACATATTTAACACATATGGGTATTTAGAAGCCTCAATCCCTATCCCACACACATTTGACACATACATCACAATATCAAAATTTCACATGTGTCACAATATCACATTAATTCATTGGTCAATAAATTAATAAAATTCAAAAATTTCATAGTCATATCAATCTGTTAATTATTTCAATAGTTAATTAATCACATTAATCCATTAGTTAATTCAAAAATTAATTAATTAAATCAATTCCATTAATTATTTCAACAATTAATTAATCATTACAATCCCTTTAATCAATCCACTCATTAATTGATTACATAAATTCCATTAATTAATTCAAAAATTAATTAATCATGTAAATCCCTTAAATTAATTCAACAATTAATTGATTTCATCCATTCTATTAATTAATTTAACAATTAATTGATTGATTCAATCAATTTCCCAATCGCAACAATATCCCTTAATTAATTCAATAATTAATTAATCAATATCCACAATCCCAGTATCCCCAATTTCAAAATTTCTTAATTAATTAATCTACCAAATTAATTAATTCAAATTTGAGAAGTCAATTTCTAATCATCTAAAATCAATTATACAATTACATACACGTAATAAAATTCAAGACTTTGGGATTTGAATAATAAACCACCTACCTTGAGATTGATGATAAATGATCACCAACAGAAATCCCCAATTTGAGTGGAATAATGACATAGAATGAGATCTGGATCTAAAACCCCAATTTAAGACCAAATAATTAATATTCCACAATTCTAGATCTTGATCCAAAAATCCTGTATCTATATCCAACAAGACATAGGATATCCTCCCTATAAAAAATTAGGGAGAGGTGGGAGAGGAGAATTAAACCACATGAGATTATATCTTCTTACTAGGTGGGGTGAAAATATTCAATTCACCCTTTGATTTGACAAGAACAGAGGTCGGGGTCTTTAGGAATGCATCTGGGAACCTCCAAAAATTTGAGAAAAATATTTGGTCCAAGTTAGGGTCAATTTGAGTGAGTTTTGGGGGTTTGGTTGATTTAAAAACTAATTTTTAGGTTAATTAAAAATTTGTGCACAGTTTGCTATCTAAGGGCACACAGTTTTCCAAAGTGTGGGCCTAAACCATGCACCTTTTTCTAGGGGGTGTACGGTTTCTTCTAATATGGTGCATAGTTTGAAAAACCATGTGTCTGATGTGAAAATACTCTCTTTCCAGGGTTGCATGGTTTACTAGGCTAGGGTGCACGATTTGGAAAAACCATGCACCAATCGGGCACTGCCCTCTTTCTTTAATTTTTCTCAAATTTTCATTCAAACACACCCCAAGGTAAGACCCAAACAAATAAGTACTCAACACTATACAAAATAGTACATGTAACCAAGCATGAAAAATTTCTAGAAAAGTTTGGGATCTTATAAAGGGTTATAACCTTCCTTTCCAACTTATAGGTGTGCGATGTGTGTGTTTAAATATAATTGTACCCCCGAGAACCTAATATATATATATATTAATTTATATATATATATATATATAATTATAAACATAATAAATATATTTATTATGAAAAAGTTCTATCAAAAAGCGAAATCTCCTAACCATTTTTTAAATGTGAAATAAAAAGAAAACAAGAAAGAAATAGAGTAGATGGGGTCATAAATAAGTACATTCCCTCTTCTAAAAAATCAAACTACAGATCAAAAAAATTAATATCATTTCCATAATCATAATAAGAATCATCAACATCATCGGCAATCTCCCACTATGACTGTGAATTAGCTTGATTAAAGATCCCAAGGATAATCTATTTGGACCTTTCCTACTCTAGATTGAATGAGATATTTGATTCCTTAGAGGATGACCTAGTAGACACATTCCTGGAAAGATTGGAGTAATCCCTCCATGACCTTCTTTTTTAAGGAATCAGAGTTAAACATTCACTACTGACCATCTTTCCCATGCCATTTAGTACAACATATTTAATGAAAACAAGGTCACTATTTCCCATGGATTAGAGATGGATGGTGTCCAATAGGACCATATGCTGCTCCTTATCACTTCCATTATCTGAGACATTACCCCATTTGTAACATCTTGGGTTTTCTAAGAAGGTAAAAAACCACTCCTGTTTTTAATTTTTGAATTGGTGGGTATGTGAATTTCTTTTTCAATCATCAAAACCTAATTATGAGTTTTACATCAACCCAATATCATGTTCTTGGATGGTTTTAGAGGTTTGGAGAGTGACCCAGGTGTTCAAGTGGGTTTTGGGTGTGTCGAAGGCCTGAAGGCCTATTTTGGGAGTTGCAAGATGAGGCCCATGGTTTTGGTAAAACCATGTGGCCTCTTCCAGCTAACCGTGTGGCCCAATTTTGTATTGTAGTATGGTTTGGAAAACCATGTAGGTTGGGGTGCATGACCATGTGGCCATGTCTATAGTTTTTTTATAGGTCTTATGCATAGTTTTCACATGGTTATGGCAAACCATGCGGCAAGCTACATGGGTAGTGCCACTTAGGCAGTACCTTCACACTGTATCCCACATAATTAACCCACATTTTTGAAAACGTGTGAACTAATTGTGAAGCCTCATTAAAGGGTGAAATTACCAAAATACCCATCCCTCCTAAAATCTAATTTTCTACTTTTTCTTCTCCCATGTGTGTTCTTCCTCCCAACTGGTCATGGGGTTCTCTTACTCTCCTCCTAGGGTATGAGCTATATCCCTCATCTAATATCTATTAGTCGATCTGTTAGTTGCGTTGAATTTGTATCATTAAGGATGTCCTCACCCATGCCTCTTATCTTCTTTTCTCTCACCTCACGGAGTGCTAAATCTATTTGAGTCATTTTTTCCTATTTTCAGGGTGTTGGATGGAAACATTGATTTCTTCCAAATTTCTTTGAGTTAGAGGATAATACAAAACATGTCTAATTCTATGAATCCAAGGTATGTAGTGCATAACTTTATTTCTGTTTTCGTAGTCTTTTTAGTTGTGTGGATTTTAGTGCACCATTGGGTAATCGAGCGAGGCACTTTTTAAATTTAATGCTTGATGTTAAATTGATTGTATGACCTTATGGGATTATTTTGGGTATTCCCTATCCAAATTAATACATACAAGGTTGGGTTAGAGGCCATTAACCACCTTAGGTAGTTAGGTTGGGGTGTGTTCTTTATTTAATTTGAATTTTTTTATTTAATTAAATTTATAAAATTCTATTAGGTTGAATTGTCCTACTTTTAAAGTGAAGTTAATTATATATATTTAGTTTCTTGTGATATGCTACTGTGATCCTTTGGATCATAACGGGCGTGGCCCAAGGAATTGGGATAACATGGCCACCGGGATTGAGGTGATGTGGTCATCTATTTGGGATTGTCCTAGATATATTGAGTGATGTTGATCACATAATTGGATGACTCGGTCATCAGATACAGACAGAAAGGCCATCAAGTTGAGGGTGTGGCCCATGATATTGGATAGAAAGGCCATCAGTTTTGAGAGACATGGACATAGGGGTGTGAGGTTTGGTTTGGATGTGGATTTGGTACTAAAATGGTGATTTCTTCTCACCCATGATTGGAAAAAGTGCCATAGTAGTCATGTGCACATAGGTTGACTCATTTATGGGGTTTTTTTACCACTCATGCGGGTAGAGGCCCTCAATAGTGAGACTTAGGAAATTTGGTTTTTAGGTGCTTGCCTTAGAAATCCACGGGGAATGTGAGAAGACTTCGTATGATAGCATTGAGGCTATAAGTTGAGGGATAAGGCTCTCTGAATTGAGGACATTGGGAGTGGAATATTTTGGGAGGATGGAGATCACCATTCCTCAGTACATCGTGCTATGAGTTGACAGTGGTTTTTATTTGAGGAAAGATATATATATACCTCCGAATGTTAGGCTTTAAGATGATGGGTGCTTTTAATCAAGGTTCTGAGGGCCCATGGTTCTATTTTCTTGGTAATTCCTTTAGGACGTCGGTGACTTGATTCAGTACATGAGGTTTCAGTTGGCATGAGGTTTCAAGTTACTTATTTGTAGGTGGAACCTAAGGGTTCATCAGGTTTATTTGACATCAGGGTATATCTTGGGCCATGGTCCAAGGATCCTCTCCTCTTCAGTGATTTTGGTATTGGCCAAAGCAGGTGATAGCTTCCTGGTAACTATTGTGCATCAGGGAATCTTGTTTGTTTTATTTAAATTTCATGTGATGTTGTACTTATTATATTACACACCTGCCGAAACACTTTTTTTGGGTATGCACACATGGGTGGTATCCTACTGAGACTCGTTATCACAACCTACATGGGTCTTTTAGGATTCATGTAGACTTTAGAATTTTATTTTCATCTAAAGACTTGATTTTAGGAGCTAAAACAAAGTGGTTGTTGATCATGGTATATTGGCATGGGAGCCTAAGGTTCCTACCACAGTTGGATATTTCCTTTTTTGTTTACTTTTCTATTCCATCATGCTTATATTATATGTATGTGTTGTACTCTTACATTGGATACCCCTCCTAGATATGGTATTGTATGAACTATTTTGGATGAATACTCTACTTTAGTAGTTGTAAGTCATATGTTGGTATGTTTATTTATTTTCTACTGCTATTGATTATTACGCTTCTACTATTGCTTGTTATTGATTTTGCTTCCCCCATGGGCAGGTCTAGTTCAAGTCTTCTAGGAATTTTCTTCCGCTACATGTTATTTTATATATATATGTACTCGAAATATTATTATATCATACCCTAAGGGTATTGGATCCCCACTATTCTCTCTTTAAACTCTTGTTACTAGTCGGCAACCTTTGGCATTTGGGGAGGTCCACATAAGGACAGTGGTACCAATCCCAAAATCACTATTTGGATGGCTAATTGGGTCGAGGATGCACGGTCTATATGTATGGATGACCAAACACTCGTTATTAGGTTGGAACTAGATCAAGTACATTATTTATATATATGAGGTGTGTGGCACCATGACTTATATGTGTGTATCAATGGATGCATGTTTATTAATGTGTGTTGGCATCAGGGCATCAAGGAGATGTGGGTTACTTGATGTGCATTGGCATCAGGACATCGTTGTGATGTTTTAATTGATTGAGGTGTGAGGAACTAGGATTTTTTTTAGTATATTTTGAGATGCAGGACCTCTTTGGCGCCATGAGTGACATGGGAACAAGGCGAGAACTGATGCAGTGTGGGATTATGATGGGTGTTGAGTATGACACGGGAGCACTTGACGAGGTGTAGGAGTGATGAGTCATCATGGGAGGAATTTTGAGTCCAAGAATTGTTTGATGGACCATATGTTTAGTTTGAGATTTGTATCAGGATGTGACTGAGGTAGGTCACTCCTAAGGTGGGGAGCCCCCTTGAGGTAGTTGACCTGTTCCCTTGAGACTGGGGTAGTCTGGGTTATTTTTTTAATGGGATGGGTGTGTTTGGTACCATCTCGGATTTTTGTTTTATAACTCAGGGATAAGCTATGTTAAGGTGGGTATATTGTAACGTCCTGGGTTTTTGGAGTGGTTCAAAAACCTATCTCATTTTAAATTTTTGAATTGGTGCGTATTCCAATTTCTTTTTTGATCATCATAACCTAATTCCAAGTTTTCTATCAACCTAATATTATGTTTTTGGATGGGTTTAGATGATTGGAGAGTGCTACGGGTGTTAGAATGGTTTTTGGGTGTGTCAGAGGCCTGAAGTCCTATTTTGAGAGTTGCAAGATGAGGTGTACGGTTTGGATAAAACCATGCGGCCTCTTCCATCTAACTGTGTGGGTTGGAGCGCACAACCATGTGGGAATATCTATAGTTTTTTAAGAGTTATTCCACATGGTTTGAACACTGTTAGGGAAAACTGTGTGTCAAGATGCACTGCTAGTGCCACATAGGTAGTACCTTTTCACTATAACCTGCATAGTTATCGCACAGTTTGGAAAACCTTGCGAGCTAACCGTGTGGCCTCATTAAAGGGGTGAAATTACAAAAATAATCCTCCCTCCTTAAATATAATTTTCTATTATTTATCCTCCCATGCATGGTCTTCCTACCAGTCAATCATGGGGTGCTCCTCCTTCCTCCTAGGGTGTGATCTATCTCCATCATCTGAACTCTGGTCGTCAATCCATCAGTTGTTTTGAATTCATCTCAATAAGGCTCTCCTCACCCATTCCTCTTATCTTATTTACTCTCGCCTCACAGAGTACTAAATCTATTTGATTAGTTTTGCCCTATTTTTATGGATTTCGATGAAAACATTGATTTCTTCCAAATTTCTTTGAGTTAGAGTCTTATAATGGATGCTCCTACATCTACGACTCCAAGGTAGGTGGTGCATACCTTTATTCATGTTTTTGCGGTCATTTTGGTAGTGTTGATTTTAGTGAGTCGTTGGGTAGTTCAGTGAGACCATTTTTAAATTGTATTCTTGATGTTAAATTGATGGTATGAACTTATGGGATGCCTTTTGGAATTTCCTAGCCAAATTCATACAAGCAAGTCTGGGTTAGAGGTCATCTACCACCTTGGGTACTTAGGATGGGGTGTGTTATTTATATAATTTGAATTGTTTTGTTTAATTGAAATTGTAAAATTAAATTAGATTGTATTTTACTTCTTTGAAAGTGAAGTGAATTATATATATGTGGTTTCTTGTCATATTATACTATGATACTTTGGATCATGATGGGATTGTCTTGAAAAAGTGGTATGGCATGGCTATCGGGATTGAGGTGACATGGTCGTCTAGTTGGGTTGGACTTGGATACATTAGTTGATGTTGATCATAGGATTGGATGACTCGATCATTAGATTGAGATGGCATGGTCATCAGGTTGAGGGTGTGGCCCCTGATATTGGATTGAAAGGCCATCAGTTTTGAGATACATAGTCGTAGGGGCACTAGATGTCGGTTGGATATAGATTATGTACTAAATTGGTGATTATCTCTCACCCGTTATTGGACAAAGCATCATTGGAGTCATGTGCACATAGGTTGAATTAGTGATAATGTGGTTTTGAACACTTGTGTGGGTAGAGGCCCCTAGTAGTGTGTCTTAGGAAATTTGGTTTGTGGGTTCTTTCCATAGAAATACATGGGGAATGTGAGGAGCCTTTAGATGATATCATTGAGGCTATTGGTTGGGGGATAAGGCTTGTCATATTAAGGAAATTGGTCCTAGACTATTTTAGGATGATAATGATCATTATTCTATGGATTATATGATATGAGTTGACAATGATTTTTATTTGAGGATAGATATCATTATGCCTCCAAACATCAGGCTTCGGGCCAGTGGGTGCTATTGAGTAGGGTTCCAAGGGACCAGGGTTATATTTTCTTGGGCATGCCTTCAGAACGTTGGTGACTTGATTTGAGAAATGTGGTGTCGATTGGCACAAGGTGTTGGGTTACTTATTTAAAGGTAGAACCTAAGATTTCACTTAAGCTATTTAGGGGATAACTCGGTCCATGGGCCAAATATCCTCTCCCCTTCAATGATTCATGCATTGGCCAAAGAAGGTGACAGCTTCTTTGTTGATGTTGAGCACCAAAGAATATTTTTTGTTTTATTGAAATTGAATGAGTTTTTGTCCTTGTTATATTACACAACTTCCTAAACACTTATATTGGGTATGCACATGTGGGTGGTATCCTACTAAGACTCGTTATTACGCCCTACATGGGTTATTTGAGATGCATGTAGACTTTATGCTTTTACATTTAGGTAAAGGCTTAGGTTCAAGAGCTGAATCATAGTGTCTATTGAGCATGGGATGTTGGCATGGGACCCTGAGGTTCCTGCCTCAGTTAAAGCTTTCCTTTTGTGTTTACTTTTCTTTTTCAGTGTGCTTATGTTATACGTATGTGTTGTGGTCTTCCATTGGATACCCCTCTTGGATATTGTATTGTACGAGCTAATTGGATGCATACTCTACTTTAGTAGTTGTAAGTAATATGATGGTATGTTTATTTATTTTTTGTTTTTGTTGATTATTATGCTTTCGCTATTTCTTATTATTGATTATGCTTTTTCCATGGGTGGGTCTGGTTCGAGTTTTCAGAGTTTTTTATTCAGTTTCATGTTATATATATAATCAAACCATTATTATATCATCTCTTGAGGGTATATCCTCTCCACTTTTCCCTCTTTAAACCCTCAATGGTAGTTGGCAACTTTTGGAATTTGGGGAGGTGTTCCTAAAGCCAGTGGCACTCGGCCCAAAAGAATAGTTCGAGTAGAAAATTGGGTCAGGGATGCTACATCATTTACTAAACACACCTAAAGAACGGAATACATTCTAAATCTCCTGAGGATAATCCACACTCTACTAAACACCATATTTCACAAACCCATAATCCTATGGGATATGTACTAAAAATTCCAGAGCCAATGGTTCACCGGTGTGCTTCTTATCTTGTCCAGTGCATTACATGACAAAAAAATTAGAGCTACTGATCTATTGAATAGATTTATATATAGTTCCATGTTGATTCAATTCAACACCAATAGAAGCACCTTTTGTTACTCCTTTCATTACATTAAAGTATGAGGGACTACTATATAAAATATTGAAAAGATTTCCAATTCCACTAAGCCTACAATCCGGTTCCTCAATAGGACTTTTACCCTTACCCCTTTTAAGAGGGGATTGATTTTCACCAACAGAAAAAAAATTATTTTTCACTAACTCCTTAATTTCATCCTACAAGCAGGATCAGGATGCTATTTTATATACATTTGTAAATATTTATACATATTTATGTATATATATATATATATTATATATTATATATTATATGGATATATATATATTATATTATATATTATATGGATATATATATATATTTATATTTACTTATGTTTATATATATATATACTAGTATTCTCCCCTCATGTAATTGCATGAGATTTGAAATTTGATGATTATATAAAATTGTAGCATGGTTAGAAATGCTTTCATTGTTTGGTAATAATAAAAAAGATAAGAATATAAATAAAAAAACTTAATAAATAAAATCAATCTTACCATGTAAAACTAAATCTGATAGTGCAAAGTGAATTGAAAATTTTATGTATCATGTCATTATATGGAAATTTTCTGGTGTGTGTGCTTATGTGAAAGGGGTGATGGTTACATAAGAAAATAGACCTAATTATCAAACGGTTTACTTTTTCCCAAAAATACTCTATTTTTTCCTCAATTGATTACAACCATCCAAAACACTTCACAAATTCCATCATTTAAATTTGTAATGCCATAATTTTAGACCTCAAAATCATCTAAGAATTAGGGGAAATATGAATTTAAAATAATATACAGAACTTTAAGATCCAATGAAAATTCATGCATTCCTAGTAAAAAGAAATATGTTGTATAGTTAAAACTAAGAGTAGTAAAGCTGAATTTTCCTAGTAATAAGTGAAAAATGAAAGATATAGTGTTCATCTAGATCTCTTTCTTTCTCAAATCTTAAAAATCCAACACCTGCACTTATTTTCAGCTTCCAAATGCATCAAGAGGAACCACAAGGATAAAATATAGTTGGTATAAACTCACCTATGTGTACCTTTCTAGAGAAACCTTGGTCAAACTCATGACCCACTATATCTAGTAATAATCATTTTATGTGATGTAGGTTAATAAAACTTAAGACTCACATGTGTAAATAATGAAATAGAGGGTGAAAATGATGTTTAAAAATTTTATATATTGGAAAATTTTAAAATGGAAAATATATTGAAATTTATAAAATAACGAAGGCAGCATGGAATTATTTAAAAACCCCACTAAAGACTCCTCTTCCATATTATGTTCTAGTACCATTGTTAAATAACTTCATTTACACAACTATAAAATGAAAAAAAATCTATAAGTAAAGTCATTATCAATGGAATGAATAAACTTGATCTCACACTACTCGAATAGACCAAAACAGAACCTAATATAAGAAAAAAAACATAGAAATAATCCAAATCGATTCATCAAAAACCAAAGAAAATTAACTAAATCCAAATATTACCATCTTTACTGAAATAAACCTTTCTAAAATATACTTACTCAAATTGAATAAAAAGTTATACTGAATGTAACCAAATTGAATGAAATTGAATATGATAGATCAAACATATTTTTCTTTGTTTATATTACTCTAGATATATATAGAATAGTTCTATTTATTTTCAAAAACATTTCAAATGATATGTATTATCAAAATCTAATTTGGAAATGAACATATTTCTAATAAAAATTTCAAATGATATCAATATTTCATGAAAGTATGTTATTATTTGATATCATTTTCAATAAAAATCTCTACTATATATCATTTTTGGTCTGAAATTATTATACATAGATTATCATATTTGAAATACTACATATCATTTGTAGTTTTGGGGTCATCAGATATCATTTTCAAATGTAATGCAGATATTACAGTTATAAATAATACATATATGAGATGAACAAATACATTTTATGATACATAGATTGAAGAATAGAAATATGAGACAAGCACAAATATGTTATGATATATTGGAGATTATAAAGAAGTGGTTTTATTAAGATAGGATGTTAATTACATATTATAAAACACTAAATAAAGCATTGGTTATAAATGTATTGTATATTATAAAACAATAATATAAAACTTTATTTTCAAAATTCAGTTTTATGGTGACAAAAAAATGAATAAAAATTCATTTTTCATTTTCTTTAGAACATAATTGTCTTTTAACCTCACCTGTGGAAGAAAGAGAATCCAAATAAATGACATTTAATCTTAATCATGAAAGTCTTTCCACAAATTTTCATGCTAAAAACATATTCAATGCCATCAATAGATAGAAAATAATTCCATAACACAAATTCTTCATATATGATTAATATGACTTGCCACTAAAAGCATGGTGTGCATGCCTTGTGGGTTATTTAACAGGATGAAATAGATGAACTGACCATAATGTGTACTAATTTTATAAATATTATCTAAAGGTTCTTCATCATTTACATGGATTAAAAAAATAGTAGAATAAAAAAATCAATAATGGTTATAGAAAATTTTACTTCTAAATCCAATATGGATATATACATAAAATAAAATAAAATTTAAAGAATATTTTTTAACTATTGTGATTTTTTTTAATAAAATATATAATAAAAATAATGCACCATTAATTTTCTAGTAGAAGAATCCACTTTTAGGTGCATCATTATTATGTAATTCACACAGTAATTAAACCTGGAAAAAAATAAAAAATGTCATTAGTAGATAAAACATAATATTATTTAACATTTCATGATTTACAATAAAATAATTTGATGCAAATGTTTTCTTATGGAAAGAAAATATTTAGTATGATACTAATTGAAAATGTAGTAACAAAAAAGTTATGAACATTTTATACGTACAAATTTTGCCTCATGGAAAGGTAACTTGAAACGGGTTACTAAATAAAACTATAGAAAAAAACGTGAAAATGGATTTTATATAATCACATAAATGTTACTCAATATACAACACATCCAATAAATAATAATAACCAAGATTTTAACTTTTTTGAAACCGGGGTTAATTATATTGAACAAAAAATGAAGTAAATTATGGATTGTTTGGTAGGGAATGTGAAATGTTTTCAAAGTAATTTACAAGAATTAGAAATGCATTATTACTATTGTAAATCTATTAAATGTATTAGTACATCAGAAATGGTGAAATATATCAAGTTTTCTATCTATATGTTTACAGTGTTCTTAAAGAATGTAAATATTATCAAAATTTTGTATTTTTAATATTCTCAATCATAAACTACAGTGGTAAAAGGCCTGATTCTTACAGTTGTAAAAATATAAACAGTTATAAAGGGTACCTTATAAAGAATACAACAATATATTATTACAATGATTGTGGAGTTAAGAAAACCCTAATGTTAAGATCATAAGAGTGACTGTATACATTATAAGATTATGACAATTTTAATACTATATAAGATCATAAGACTATTTTTAAACTAAATGCAGAAACATTCTAAAGAAATAATAATGTATTGTATACATTTAAATCAATGTTTGATATAATGAATCACCTTCAAGTGAAATTTAATAACACATGAAAATAGAAATGGGGATTTTTAAACTTAAATCAAATATTGTATAAGAGATGAACATGCATAATGGAGTTTCACAACACCTACTAGATTTACATGCTTTTAAAGATCATAAATGTTCACATGAAAAATAAAAGATCACCAAATAGGACCCCTTCAACAAGTTCAATGAAAACTAATTATATGAGGCCTATGGAAAAATGATATTGATTAAACATATCCACCTTAAAAATATATTCACATTCGTTTATGATAGTCCAATAAGAAAGAAATTGAATATTAAATATGCTAAGATTCATTTGAAATTAATAAAAGTAAATAAATAATAATAATAAATGACCACTTTCAAAAATAAATTTGTAAAATAGGATAAAAAATTATTTTATGTAAGAGGTTTTATTATAAAGAAACATGTAATCCATAGTTGGAAAATTTTAAATGCATAGTTAAAATTGTGAGAGAAGAAACTATGACCTAGAGGTTTTCTCGAATTATAGGATTAGCTATCAGGGACTATTTCATATAAGTAGTAGTAACCTTGTATAGATTTATATTCTTTAATCAATCATCACAGATGACATAAATTGAGGTAAAATCAATAAACAATATAAAGTATGTTTTTTAAAATATGAAATATATGTTTGTAGTTTTTTAACCAATGGAGAAATTCCACAATCATAGTGACTAAAAAAATAATCATAACCACTAATTTTAATTATACTTATTGGTCAAAATTTTCTTTGGATTTTTATTATATTATTTTGATTGACTTACAAAATAAAAATCTACCATACTTTAGGAAATTAAGGGTAGAATTTTTTTCAGCATAATAACTAATTTGAATCTAGTGAATTACATAAGTAGATCAACATTTACTTCTGGATGTCATTTCATCAATAAATATACCATATGAAAAAAATAATAAAAAACACTTTTCAAAAATTGTAGTCATAAAATATACATTATTAAATAGATAAAATAACATGAAAATGTGCTATAAATCCATTTTTTATTTTTTAAAGAATATGCACATACTACTTTGTAGCAAAAATGAACTTTGTTAGATATAAATTTACCTCGATGGCTATAAATTCTCTTCGAGACCAAAAAATGATCCATTATTGAGGAAAACACAATGTAGGGATAATAATTAAGAACATAGTACTAACATAAAATTGCATAATAAATATTAAAAATAAAGGATAAAAATGGAGGGGGTTAGTGGTGGAGGATCTGACATGGGGAATTGAACCACACATTATAGAATGACTAATATATTTTTGAAGTAAATGAAAGAACTAAAAGTCATGGTGTGACCATAGGGGTTCTAAACTGGATAACTGAACTCATGGATTCTACAAATCCACTATTGTAACATGATGTTCCAATAACAATATGCACCTGGTAAGAATTTAAAGATACCATAATACTAATTAGTGTATGAAAAATATATAAGTAAATATGATTATAAATAAAAATACTACCTGGTTATAATCAAAATAAGTAGTTACCTGAAGCAAGCTTTCTCTTATTTGAAAGTCTGTTTTTATAAAAATGGCATCATCTATATGTAGAAAAAAATAACTTATATTCTTCCACTATGATTTTTCAACATTAATTTCACTCAAAATATATAGATTAAAAAAAATAGTAAAAAATCATAAAAATTTTGATGGAAAAATCTAGTTAATATGATGCACTTATGTCACTTCAAATACATTAAAACAGTGGAGAATAACCTTATTGGTGTAAGAACATGGGCTATTTCAATGCCAAAAATAGTCGATGCCCCTTAAATAACAATAGTTATAAATCAGTCAAAATCCACTTCTAAATCAACATTAATGGGGAAATAGTGTTCAAGACTTTAAATAAACAATATGAAAACTATATAATAATATAGTAAATTTGAAACTATGAAAAAGAAAAATATATTGAGCCATGAAGGGTATGATCTTACTAGCTTGTAACATGGATTTAAGATATAGATTGGATGATTGACACCATTTAATACTCAATATTTCATCTATATATGGGAATAAAAAAAATTATTCTTCGATCCCTATGCATAAAAAATATCAAAAAATTAAAAATATATTATTAAAACCAAAAAATAAATTTAAAGATGTAAGTAAAAAAAGAACATGGGTTATTTATCAACATTAATTTCACTCAAAATCTATAGATTAAAAATATTAGTAATAGGTCATTAAAATTTTGAGGGAAAAATTCTAGTTAGTATGATGCACTTATGTCACTTAAAATACTTCAAAATAGTGGAGAATAACCTTGAAAGTGTAAGAACATGGGCTATTTCAATACCAAAATTTGTCAATGCCCCTTAAATCACAAAAGTTATAAATTAGTCAAAATCCACTTCTAAAACAAAATTAATAGGGAAACAATATTCTATACTTTAAAGAAACAATATTACAACCACATAATAATATAAGAAATTTGAAACTTTGAAAAAAATACAAGTTGAGCCATGAAGGCTCTGATATTACTTCCCTGTAATATGGATGCAGGCTGTAGATTGGATGGTTGACACCATTTGATACACAAAATTCCACCTATATATATAGATAAAATATTTCATTCTTAGATCCCTATGCATAAAAAATATAAAGAAATTAAAGAAAATAGGATTAAAAAAATAAATTTAAAGATGAGAGGAAAAAAAGAACATGGGTTATTTCAATGTAAAAAACACTCGATGCTCCTAAAATCACAACAACACTGAGAAATCAGTGAAAATACACATTGAATAGAACATTTAGGGTAAATAGTGTTCAACACTCTAAATAAATAATATGAAAATCATATGATGACAAATCTAAAATGGTAGTATCAAACTAAAAATAATAAAATAAACAACCCTCTTAATATTTAAATAGAAAAAATATTTGTAAAAAATAAGAGTAAAAAAATAATATTAATCGAACAATTTTTATCAAATAAATCCAATACTTTAATAAGGATTGAAATTATAGTGTTAATAAATTGAAATAATCAAAACTCAATAATTTATTGTTGTTAAGAGAAACCAATTGTCTAATAAAATCTCAAAACCCTAGTTATCTCATTATCTGTATAACTATCATAGAAAAAATAGAGAAAACGTCATCAAGAAATGCATTAAAGAAAATCAATATCAAGTAATGAATCTAGAAAAGTCAATTTTAGTCAACATTAAAAGTTACAGATGAAATCAAATGCAACAAAAAAATGAAATAAAATAAATACATGTATAATACCTAGAAATACATAGAGCATGATGCTAGATACCCAACACCTAATGTCAAAGGTGTCTAGGATCATATTTGATCAAGCGGAGGAAGATAGTCGGCCACGTTGATACTGCCACTTGCGGATAAACTCAAGTCCATGCTTACTAGAGAAGACAACTAAGGACGAGTCACGTAAGGGTGGATTATTAGATACGGGGCTCACACAAGGTTACTTAAATTAATACGAAGCTAGAATGACATAATCAAAAGGAAGTAGAGAGTCAAGGAAGGGTTTTATATTTGAGTGGGATGAGTACAATGGAAGATAGAGGAATCGAGGGAGAATAGGAGAAGCAAGGGAGAACAGAGGTTTCACATGGGGGAAAGATTGCGGGAGCTAGAAAACTGGACTAGAGGCAAGGGAGAGGAAGAGAGAATCGGCTATGAGTAGGGTTTTAGGGAAGTAGATAATGGGATGGGAATGTGGTTTCATGGGAGTAGAAAAATGGGAGAGAGATGGTTAGTGGGGAGAATGAAACGTGTATGGGGAGCCACATAAATTAGTATGAGTAATATATATATATATATATATATATATATATATATATCGATATAAAATTATGTGTGTGTGTGTTTATATATATTTATGTAACATAAATGTGTGTTTATATATATTTATGTAAATTTTGTTATATTTATATTTATTTATAGATATTTATGTTCACCTATTATTTTTTATTTATTTTTTATTTTTTCATTTTTTTCATTTATTATTTATTATTTATTTACTTATTAGTAATTATTTTATTAGTTATTTACTATATATTGATTTATTATTTATCAATTTTTATTTATTTATTGTTAAATTATTTTTTAATATTACTATTTATTATATATTATTACATAATATTTATTATTTATTATTACTTATTTATTATTTATTATTATTATTATTATAAAGGCGATACCAAGCCTCTTTATTGAATATAAAAACAAAAGAATGTAGAGGAAAGGAATGAGGTCAGACAAGACAATATGCCCTCATTAAAAGTAAAAAATGTCACAATAGCAACATCAATCAAAGTTAAGAGGATTATAATCATTATAATCCAGATCAGATTCATATTCTGAAGGACTAAAATAATTACATTAATCCTTTCTCCCATGTGATATATATCTAGTTTTCATGGTGGGATTCAGATGTGAATAGTATTTCCTTGGCCTTGTCTTCTTTAAGGGTTTCAATGAAAATCCTTCATTGTATTCCACCTTACCTTTTTTAATATCATCCCAATATTATCATTTCTTTGTATATCCTTTATTATCCATGATTTTCCAATTTCCCCCAATGTTATTTAACCTCTATTGTTTGCTAAGTTCCCCCATGATTTGAGTACCAGCATTATTTGAGTCACAAATGTCTGTGTCATTAGTTTGTGTTAGTGATGCCAACTCTCTTAGAGCTCTATGAGGGTTCATGTCCTGAATAGAGTCATCCTCCCCTCCATGGTGAGGGTCCAACTCTGGAAAAAAAATACACCTTATGCTATTCATGTCTGAAATACTTATAGAGAACTATTTCGAGCCCTGCCTATTCAGAGGGTCTACCACCAAATACTTGCATCCATTCAGCCATATAGTGTGGCCCATATTATTGACCTTGGACATTTCCACTCGGTTGGATGGCATGTTTCTGAATTGTATGACTAGATTCAGCCACATCATTTTCCTTTAAACCCCCCCATAGACTTCAATAACACCAGCATCCAAGATTTTTATAGTATTCCTTTCATAAAGAGATGTGGGGGATCCTTCCCTACACTATGTTTTAAAAGCTTTATACATGTTTTCTGGTTATGTCCCTTAGCAGAACAAACTAAACAAATGTCATTCCAAAGACAATTTTCCAAATTATGTCCAATAGACTAAAAATCTATACAAAATGGGGAAAATTTCTCATATTTAATTTGTAAATTAATATCATATTTCAATATAGAAAGAAAAACCTAGTAAAATAAAGTAGTATTGAGATCGATTTTAACTAAAACCCTATCATAATAATCGGACCTATCCATTTCTGTGGTTCTATCCATTTTGATGGGGATGCCCACACCCAATTCAATATCGAACAAGATGTGAGGATGCAATAAAATCTAGTTCAGGCCCAAAATTATAATCCATATCTGAACTCTGACATTCTTGATTTAGAAAGGATTGAAACAAAAGTCCCACTCCAGAATGATGATCATGCCCGGTTTCAGAGAGATGGAGTCAAACCCCCATGCACTGCGCTTGAGCTCCTTGGTCAAGAAGATAATGTGAAAAGAGACCTTCCCAGTTGGAATACACCTGAACTCTGAGAAACCCCAGACCATATTTAATCTTACACTAAGATCACCTGCCTTCAATGGCTTATCCCCAACTAGCATAATCGTTCGAGAAATAAATGAAAATAGACATAGCTAATTATTTATTAGTTATTTATTAGTTATTTATTATTTATTTGGCCTGAATGGCCCGAAGGCCTTCATTTTTATTGATTTTTGATAACCCCCCTTTCAAGGGATGAGGGGGAACCCTTACAAGGACCATAGGCTTGAAGATTACATGGCCCATAGGCTTAGTAGATTACATGACCCGAAGGTCTTAGGGAGTTCAACCAGACTATCTACAAGAAAGTGCACCTCCCCAGCATCTGCATCCTGATAGTAGCTCTCTACATTTGCATGACCGTTTGGCTAGGCTTCCCGTGCAAGCACAGGCTGGTAACGATGGCATAGCCATACACTATCATTCTGACAATCCATTTGGCTCTACTCTGGTGAGTGCACCTGCTCTGAATCCTCTTCTGGGGCTTCTCCTTTTTTGTAGTGTGTTTGGGGCCTGCATTCATGTGGCCCGAAGGCCTTGGGTGGCCCGAAATCCTTGCAAGACCTGAGGACCAAACCGGTGGCCCGAATGCCCAAATGGATGAATAGTTCTGACTGCTGCAGTACCGAACAGTTCCTACTACAGTACTGCTATAGTGCCTACTACATTACTGCTACAGTACTGCTACAGTGCCCGGAAATATGCATCCACCCGGATTTAATCTCGGGTCTCTTGGATGCACCTAGTGATTCCTCACCAACTGGGTTGAGGGTCATGTGCTTATTTATTTATTATATATTATTTATTATAATTTAATATTATTTATTATTACTACTCAATTGTTTTTATTATTTATTGAGTATTTATTATTTATTTAATATTTAATTATTTTTCATTTATTATGTATTTATTATTTTTTAAATATTTATTTATTTATTATTTATTTATTATTTATTTATTATTTATTTATTATTTCTTAATTATTTATTTATTATTTATTGGTTGTTTATTATTTAGTATTTATTATTTATTATTATTTATTATTTATTATTTATTATTATTATTTATTTATTTATTTTTATTATTTATTGATGGGTATTTCGATCCAGTGATGGTTTTCATTGGACCTTCAAAGAAAGCCCACACTGGATACGGCTCGGGCGATGCACATTTGCATTATGATGCCGAGAGAGGTTTGATAAGGGTTGGTCCTATTTCTATCTCTAAGAATCCTATTGATCAGAGGACATATGAGGATCTGAAAAACATTCATGCAAGGTGTCTTACTGAGAATAAAAGATTATTTTCTAGTCCTCATGATGATTCAATGCTAGCGTGCAATTGAATCTCAAGGAATAGTTCCCTAGCCTTCATTGAAGCAAACCTAAAGTTATTTGAAGACCAAATTAAGGAATTTAAACATTCCATTATTGCACAGATTACCCCTTTCATGACGAATAACTCTTGGAAACTTGAATATTTAAGGAAGCTTCTTTTTTATGTTTGGGGATTCGACGGTTGGCACATTATGTCTATCAGTATGGATTTTTTCCACATCACTTTTCCTTTGCAAGACCTTAAGTTAAGGGCCATGAGTTTTGATTTTGTGAATCTCAAATCATGGGTTCTAAGATTTAAATATTGGGACCCCTAGTATGATCTTTCTCAGGCTAAGAACACTATTTCTCAATCCTGGATTCAAATAAAAGGGTTGAATTGGTTCTTTTAGCATCTGGATATCCTATGGGATATTTCCTTAGCTATGGGAACTCCTATTAATATTGATAAAGGAACTTAGTTGGCTAGATACAGACACTATGCTAGAATTATGGTTGAATTTGATCTCAATTCAACTCTGGTTGAAATAATATTTTTGGTTTCTATAGAGTTTAAGTTTGAGTTAGACATTGAGTATAAAAATTTTACAGAATTTATCTTTAATTTCATGTCAATAGGGAATATTAGAGGAAATTTTCATAGAGTTTTGAGGTGTTTCAATTACAGGAAATATGGTCATCGGGTAGAAGATTTTAAATTTAAGATTCCCGCTTCTGATCGAAATAAAATTACAATGAATGATGGACTAGTGGGAAAGAAGGATGGATTGGGGAGATGGTGTGTAGCAATGGTGCACCTGATTTTGGAACTCATACTCGTAAGTTATCATTTTCTAATGTGGTTTTTGTCCCTTCTAATTATGGATATAGGAAACATGTAAATACTTCCTATTTGAATAATTTTGTTGCCAGTGATAGGTTGACCATGATAGATAGGGGATGGTCCAGATGTGAAAAACATTCAGAACATTGTTGATATGGGAAATCTGGATATGGATATGACTAAAAATTCTATTTTTATATTTTCAAAATGTCTACTTTATGGTTGAGAGGTAACCAAAGCAATACATGGGATACAAAATCAAAGCATGGGAAGGATCTGTTTCCCATCACTTTTTCTCAGGATGATTGTGAAGATGGGTTGGTTTAGACAAACCCTCTAGGTGAGATGTCTTTGAAGGTTTCCCCCCTTTAGGTGTAGAATCCTGTATATCCACATAGGATGAGCAATGTGGGAATTGAAAATGTGGCTTGGACATATCCATCTCACTTTTTTTATTAAATTAAAAATTATTATGAAATTTTTGGTAAGGCCTCTGATATGGAATGTGATAATACAAGGGTTAAAAATTCCAATATTCAAACTCCTACATGGGTCCATGAATGTGAAAGGCCTCCCTAGGGTATCAAGAAAGACATTAAAGATTGGTTTGTCTCACAGGCTGAAATTATCTTTTCCATAATGGAACCAGATGTTTTTGGTTACATAGACTACATAATTTTCCATAAACTATTGTCAGTCAACATTGAAGATGGCTTCCAAGCCAACTTTGAGATGGACTTTTGTGACTTATCCCGGAAATACAAGATTTTCATCATACTAGAGGATTCATCTAACTCATCATTGGATGAGGAGTATGTGCCTCCACAAAGTACCAAGACATGGAAAAGAGGGTGACATCCAAAATACATAAGTTCATTATCCTAGAAGCTTTGGATCTAGAGGAAATTGTAGGAATTGGCATCTAATGTTTGTTCTGTTGTTGACAAGGGCATGTTATGTTATGTTTGATCACATTACTTCCTTGTTTGTTGTCTCATTTTTTATATACTTTAGGGTCATAGGTTTGTGTCTCTAAGTCTGTGGTCGATCCGTCTTGATAATATATAATTATTATTTATTAAGTATTTATTTTTTTTTATTTTTTTTATTATTTATTTATTTATTATTTATTTAGTATTTATTTATTTATTATTATTATTTATTATTTACTATTTATTATTTAGTATTTATTATTCATTATTCATTATTCATTTGTTATTTATTTATTATTTATTATTTATTTATTACTTATTTATTATTTATTATTATTGATTATTTATTGATTATTTATTTATATATTTTTATTTTTTATTATTTGTTTATTATTTATTTATTATTTATTTATTATTTATTTATTATTTATTTATTATTTATTTATTATTTATTTATTTATTATTTATTTATTATTTATCTGTTATATATTATTTATTAATTTATTATGTATTTATTACTTATTTATTATATACTCATTATTCATTATTCTTTAATATCATTATATTTTATCTGTATACATATAAGTATATTACATATTGTTTACTCATCACATGAAGAGTTTGTTGGAGTGGTAAAGTCTTTACAGAATAGCAAAGAGGCAAGGGGTTCAAATCCCTCCCAACGCATATATATATATATCTGTGTGTGTGTGTGTGTGCCAGATTTATGCATGACATGAATGACATATCCATGAATGGTAGGATAAATAATTAATAAGTAATAATAAATTATTTATGTAAATAAAAAAATTGAAAAAAAAACAAAAAATAATAATAATAATAATAATAAACTGCTAATAAACAAAACACCACTAAATAAAAAACTATCGTAAAAACCTATCGTGAAATGATCCCCAACACGCAAATACATGGCACTTTTAAAAATCATTGTAAATCATTTAGCAGTGGTTCCACATTTATGCATGGCATGGATAACATATGCATACATGGTAGGATAAATAAGTAATAAGTAATAATAAATTAATTAATTATGATAATAAATTAATTAATTACATAAATAAAAAATTAAAAAAATAAAAAAATAAAAACAAATAAACAGACACTAAATGAAAGGCCACTAAATAAAAACCATTGCAAAAAAACACCGTGAAATGATTCTGGACACGCAAATGCACAGCACTTTTAAAATATCATGCATCATTTAGCGATGGTTTAAACCGTCATTAAATGCCAAAAAGATCATCAAGAAACACCATTTTCCTTATAGTTTTAATAGAAAAAAAGTATTTTAAAAATTGAATTCATATAAGAATAACTACATGAATTATAAACATATACAGAAATGATGAAAATTTTAAAAAAAATACATTTAAATAGCTTAATTATGTAAATTTCAAATATTTTAAAAATATTACAACATAATAAATAAAATTGAATAAATATTGATCATATAAACCAAAAACATATTAAAAACAATAATTATTAAAATATAAATATCACTACCACGAAAATAGAATTACACAACACCACACTTTAATAGCGCTAAAAAACATTGATAAAGGGGGTAACTTTATCAGCATTGTTAAAGGGACCCCCTTTATCAACATTTTTTATTAGCGATGATAAAGGGTAAATTTCACAAAAAAGTATAAATCATTAAAAAATATATATTAACATAAAAATGTACTTATATTGATATATATATAATATTTTATTAAATATGATTTATATAATGCTAAATACGCATTTACACTTAATATATAAAATATTTCGTGAAAAATGGATTACAAAATAATTAAAAAATAAAACTAATTAATAATTTTATAATTATTATCGAGTAATAGTCATTTAATAACAATTTGAAGAATTAAAAACCAAAAAAATAATAGGCACTCTAAAATATGTTGAAAATGTGACTTGAACTTAAAACAACCATAATTTTTGATCTGGGTGTCTATTTGGGCTCTACTACATATCAAATCGAAGTCTACGACGAGATATATGCACTAATTATAGGTAGGAAAACCCTCTCATATTTTTTCAGGCCAAAAAATTCCTAGAAGTACTCCAAAACTGAGTTTTTAGTTGGGGTATCTTAATGTTTTAATATTTAATGTACATTTAGCCACATTTAAGGGGGAATTTTTTTCCCATTTTTAGTGGGGACTGAATTTACTCCCAATTATGACATTCATATTCATATTATGGTTTTGAAATTTTATCTTTTTTCATAATGTAGTTGTATTTATAATCTAATATATAAAAATATATACATATTTTTTATATATTCACATATAAAAATTGTATTTTATAAATATATATGTAAACATATTTACATGTAAAGTATATTTCTAAATATATAAACCTTACCTAAATAAAAAATAATATCCATTTTATTTAAAATAAAAATGTATGAATATTTATATACATATAAAATTAATGTATATATAATATTTATATATATATAAATATATTTGTGTGTGTATTGACAAATAGATATATATTTATCTATAACATACATGTAGTTATACATAAAAATTCTCTCCCACTCTAAGAGCATCCTTTCCTAGGTCATCCTATGGTTTGGTGGTTCTTCGGTGATCTTGTAGCATTGAGGACTCGCCAACAACCCTGTTTCTCATATCAATATATGTGACTATCCTCATAGATCCTCCCTAGTTGCTCCTCCCCAATGACATAGCCTGTTTCCTTGGGCTGCTCCTCCATTTCGGTGCAGCTATGATCATCCTCAAGAGTGCATTCGTGATTTGTGGCTTGAAATTTCCAATCGTAGCCTCTCCTAGACTGTGGCCTCTCTTCGACGGCGTGTTCATGATCTATGGCTTACGATTTCTAATCTTGACTTGAGGTTTTCGATCGGATTGAGGTTTCCTATCATAAAATTTTGTTTTCTGGTGATCCACTATCATCTACGATCATGGATTCTAGTCGTGGCCTCTCCTCGATTGGATCCTCTTTACTGACACTATTATTCTCATAGAGGTCATCTATAGATCAATGAGGTCTTTAGTGGATCCACCACTGTAGATCCCCCTCCTTCTGAATCTCATGGTTCATCTGAGAATAATCTATTAGCCCTTACCAGTTTTTCTATGACTGATCCGTAGAGGATTGAGCATCCTATGACTGATTCTTCATCTGAGGTTCGTTGAGGACTGACCCCCCTGTGCTTGTGGAGATCTCTAAAGAGATCTTGGATCGCAAAGGTATTTTCTCGTGGAGGTCTTTGCAAGCTAAGGTATTTTCTCATGGAGGTCTTTTCTCACAAATTTCTTATCTCGTTGAGGTCTAGGCTCACAGAGGTCTCGGGTCATGGAGGTCATGGATTGCGTGCAACTTTGCTTGCGAAGGTATTTTCATGTGGAGGTCTTTTCTCCCAGAGGGCTTTTCTCATGGAGGACTTTTCTCATGGAGATATTTTTTCCTGGACATCTTGTCTCATGCAGTTCTTTGCTCATGGAGGTTATCTAAGGACCCACGAGAAAATATAGAATGAATTTGTATCTCAATGGAAAAACCTTTCTCTTCTGGAAAAGGAAAAATCCATTGTCATAGAAACAAGGAATGAAGAATCTTTTCTGGTTTGCTGTATGAATTTTCCTACAATAGGAAAATTTATCTCAAATTTTCCTGTTAATTTTCCTACCCAAAAGAACACATTGCAATCAATATGGAATTTGGATGATGGAGTCTCCATATGTGAGATCAGATCTAGAAATATCGTTTTCGAGTTCTTCAATAAAAAATAAAAACATAAGGTTCTTCTCAAAAGGAATTGGTGCTTCGACAACCTAATGATCTTAATGGAGGATCTGGAAAATAAAGAGGATGCACTAAAAGTGACCCTTTCTAAATCAGCCTTCTAGGTTTGGATTTTGGGAATCCCCTACTCGACTAGATATTAGGGCATCATAAGAGAAATCGGATCACGTATCGATGACATCGTGAAATGGGATCGATCAAACCCTATTCTATGGGGGCCTTTCACGTGGATAAGGGTATCAATTGATGTTGTTTTCCCTCTCTTAAGGGGTAAATTTATATCAATGAAAAATTCAAAAACTTATATTTGGTTTTATTATGAAAATATTTCGGTCTTCTGTTTCTTTTGTGGACGCATCGAACACATGGAGAAGAAGTAAACCTCAAATGCATTTGATGAGGAAGGTTATTTTGTCATGCACTATAGGCCATGGCTCCATGGTAAAAATTTGGGGAAAATGTTTGTTCCAAAATCCAAAAAACATAAGGATAGAGAGAAAATTTCCAAGGCCCTAATTAAGAACACCTCCAAAAATCATGAAAGGACCATTTTACTGGGGTTTCTGAGATTTCCTACAGACTACGATGATACAGTTCACCCAAAGGAAGCGGGAAACCCATCCCCTCAATCTGACCCTCGGGCCTTTAGGAGCACCATTGTCACCTTGAATAAAGACCTTATGGAAATGAAAACCTTGCCTATATATCTACCTCGATGGCTAGAGGATACTCTTAAAATGTCGTCCATCCCAAAACACATCTGCACAGACCCTCTAGACCTATTTTCTCTCCCATGATTTGAAACTCCGAACCTAGTTCCTCCCCCAGGCATCAAACTTATACAACTCACCTCCCAAGTTGCATATGGCATGCAAGGGTTGACATCTACTGATGAAAAAAACATAGTACATGGAAAAGGATAAGTATAGGGGACTCAGTATTTGACCCCCTCCTATAAAACACTGTGGATACAATCCAAGTAAAGAATCACCCCTAGGAAGCGAGAATCTTCCAAAAAGAAAAAAGCCTATAGATAATAAATTGTTTGTTGAAATTTTAGAGGTGGAATATAGTCTTACCCATACCCACTTAGCTTAATGAAAATCACATACTGGAACTATCATGGTCTTAGAAATCCATGCAAAGTTCATATTCTTCAGTGTAGGAGTGCTCTAAGTCACCCTAGTGTGGTTTTTTTGTCTGAAGCCATACTAAAAAATAAGGACATGCATGGAATTGCCTCCAAAGTGGGTCTGAAGGGATGCTTCCCTGTCCGTCTCTATGGCCATTTCAGCGGCCTCCGCCTCCTGTGGAAGGATAAAGTGGACATCAGAATTATGATTTTCTCACCAAAACATATTGTCACCTCTATCTATCATCCTGACATGCATGTTTGGTCCTTTGTTGGTTTTTATGGCTATCCCTCACTAAATGATAAATAGAAGTCATGTGACCTCATTAAAACAATTAGTAAAATAATCTTAGTACCTCTTCTCATGGGAGGATATTTTAATGAGATCATATTTCAGAGTGAAAAGAGAGGGGGTGCTAGCAAGCCCTCAACCCATATGAGAGAATTCATGTAGGAGTCTCAATACACAAGTCTTACGGACTTGGGTCATACGGGTAATCCCTTTACATGGTACTATGGCCACTCGGAGAATTCTCGCATCAAGGAGAGACTTGACAGATTCTTGGCATCATCCAACTAGGTCTCCATCTTCAATCTCTTTCAAGTCTCCCACCTCACCCCATCCATGTTGGACCACTATCTAATTCGCATTCACCTTAACATTGTCCACACAAAGTTGAGGCATGAGAGACCTTTTATTTTTGAAAGTTACTAGATGGGGTAATGGGGTTGTGAAGAAGTGATTAAAGTAGGATAAAAAATGAGTGGACCCCACTTTCATGCTAAAATTCACCAACTCGCATTTAACCTCGAAAAATGGAGTGGTAGGTAGTTCCACTAACCACATCCGCAATGTGATTCCATTAAAAAAAGAATCTCCAAGATCCAATTTTCCCACCTTCATCCCCAATCCTTTCCAAAATTGCAGCACTTAAGACTGAACTCAATGAAACCCTCATAACAAAAGAAAGCTACTGGTTTATGCGTGCTCACGACATTCATATCAAAGAAGGGGAGTTAAATACACATTACTTCCACTAGAAAGATTCTAAAAGGTGACTCAAAAACCTCATTTCATATTTTTAGGCTCCAGACATAGTGGAAGCATATGATGGGTGGTTCCCAACTTTGATTTTTTCCATGTTCAATGAACAATCTAGGATCTACTTGATGATAAATTTCATGTTCCTTGGAATTGAATCAAAGATGACAGAAAACATCAATCATTCCAAAACCATAAAGAGACTATCATCACATATTATTTATAATTAATTTAATTTAATAAGAATTAACTTGATGGAATTATTTCATCATTGATAGATCTAGAAATAGATCTATGATTCACCCTCATTGCATTATAGGAATAAAGTGCATGTTCCCTCTAGCAGTGATCCACACGTGTCCCACAAATCTCTAAATGTCACTGAAGGAATCTTTTTGTGCTATCATGGAAGATCCTTGCACTTGCATCGCCTTCCTTTGATCACTATGATAATTTCTTCCAAAGTGTTCTCCTTGATTTGGTCGAGGAAGATTTCTCTCCATTTTTTGGAGCGATCTTGGGGAAGAGAGATCTCAAGGGTTTGATAAAATTCTCCAATTCCATTATGAACAACCCAAACAAATGAATTATTTTAATGGAAAAAATAACATAACTAGGTATATATATCGCTAGGGTTAAAATAAAATAATTTCATAAGTGCCCTTAATTATTTATTTAATCCTAGAGAAAACCCCATGTCAAATAATAATATTAATATAATTATTTCTCGACATTCTCTTAACTTGTGAATTAAAATTAAATATTATTTAATCAAATAATATTCAATATTTATTATTTTCTCACTGAACCTAAAATCCAAATCCGGTATTCCTCTATAATATTTATCGGTCCTTGAATAATGACTATATATTTATTAAATAAATATCACTACATTATTTTCTAATAAATAAATATTATATTCACTAAATATCATATAAATATTTATTAAATATTTCACTCATATTACATTCTCTTGAATAATTGGTGACAGAATAAATTTGATCAAGAAAACATGAATAACTATTAAACCACATGGGGGAATAATATTTATTCAACTTGTTAAATGATAAATAATATATTATTCAATTGTAATTCTGGATACACTTAGTGTGTGAATCTCTCAACGTCTTTCTTAGTGGTATTAGGAAAAGCAACCTAAATTCTAAGGTTAGTGTCTAGAAACATGACAAGGAACCCATAGAGAAATAAGTTAATGTTGTAATGACATAATACCTCATACGAATGCTTATTGTGTAATGTAATCCCTTTATCAAGATATCTCAAGTCAAGTATGTTTCATGTTGATGTCATCAACCTATGTGCTTGATGTTTCTTTCTTTAACTTTTCGGAAATATAACTTGCCTATAGAATACCATGGGCATCGATTTATTAAGGATATTTCATTTCTATAAAAGGGCCTAAGATATCAACTTCCATTAAGGAACAGAAGAGACAAATCCTTTCTCACATTATTTATTAATTCAATATTATTCATGACACACCCAACGTATCATACTTCACCGTGAACATATTTCATCACGGTTTTTGTCAATACATCAAAGTACACGACTCATAATACTCATTAATAATAATATTAATGTCTAAGGACCAATACACACATCCTCATATATGAACATCTAATGACACATATAAATGTGGATTTCATACTAGCGGGTCCCATTATCATAATATTCTACTGCATATTACCAAGGCCATACACCATGAGAAGGTACCTTAACATCCTATGAGTCTCAAACCCTAATACCATGTATCATTTATTCCCATCAAATGATATCATTCGGATATAGAACATATATTTAAAAATAGTTTCATAACACTTTCGGGTTCTCATCATAGTGGGGAACTGTTATAACCTTTTAGTGAGATAGGTACTCTATAGACATTATCACATACTATGTTATATAAAAGAACAACCATGATTGGATAAGAAGTTTATTAATATTCAAAACTATGAATACATGTTATCATAAAGTACACCAAAGTTGGTTCTAGGGAACCAACTCCAATAGACTCCCACTTGCACTAGAGTCAACTACTAGAAACCTTCATTCCGCTAACTCCCACATGATACTCATGTTTCTACTGAGATTGGCCTTTAGTTAAGGGGTTTGTCACATTATCTTCCATGGGTACTCTGCTCACTAAAACTTCACCCCTTTGATAAAAATACCTTAACATGTGATACTTCCAAGGTATGTGCTTTGTCTATTGGTGTGACCTTGGATCTTTTTCAAGATCCACCACTGCAGTATTATCACAATACAATGTGATAGGGTCTTTACAATCAGGTACCACATCATTATCCTAGATAAAGTTGCAAATCCAAAAAGATTCTTTGGTTGCATCATAAGACACTATATACTGGGCCTCCATTGTAAGATCAGCAACAAATAGTTTTTTTGAACCCTTATAGATCACATCTCCTATGTTGATATAGAAAACATATCCTAACTACAACTTCATATCATTCTTATATATCTAAAAACTAGAATCAGTATAACCCCTAATGACTGGTTCCTCATCTCCTCCATACACTAGGAATATATCCTTAGTTCTTCTCAGATACTTAAGGATAACCTCAACAGAAATACAATGTTGTTCTATTGGATCTGCTTGATATCTTCCTACCATGATCAATGCATAGGAAACATCAATTCTAGTACATAGCATGGAATACATGATTGATCATGTATCTGAATCATATGGTATCTTACTCATTCTATCTTTCACATGTTGTGTCTGAGGATACATTTTCCTAGAATTATGTAAACCATGTGACACTAGAACTAATCCCCTCTTGTATTGCTCCATACTAAATCTCTTTAGTATCTAGTCAATACATATACTTTGAATCAGTCCAAGAAGCCTCTTGGATCTATCACAAATGATCTTGATCCCTAGAATGTAGGCTAGTTGACCTAAGTCCTTCATTGAGAAACACTTGTTTAACCAGTCATTAATAGATTGTAAGATTGGTATGTTATTTTCGATAAGTAATATGTCATCAACATATACTACTAGGATAACGAATGCATTCCCACTAAACCTCATATAAATATACAACTCACGTTAGTTCTTAATGAAACTAAATTCTTTTATGGATTAATCGAATCGAATTTTCCATGACCTAGATTCTTGCTTCAATCTATGAATGGATCTTTGCAACTTGAAAATTATTTTGGCATCACCTAGAGTCACAAACCCTTCTATTTTTTTCATATACATATATTCCTGATGGTTTCCATTATGTAATGTAGTTTTGACATCTATCTGTCAAATCTCATAGTAATGGTAAGCTGTTATAACAAGTAGAATTCTGATGGATTTAAACATGTAAAATGGTGAAAAAAATTATTATATTCAATTACTTGATGTTATTTAAACCCTTTATCCACTAGCCTTAATTTATAGTTTTTTACTTTACCTTCTATGTCGATTTTTCTCTTGAATACCAATTTTCATCCAATAGGCTTTACATCAACAGGCGCATTTACTAGAACCCAAACTTAGTTCTAATACATGGAATCCATTTCAGAATTAATAGCTTCTTGAAATATTGTAGTTTCTGAGCTATTAACTACCTCCTTGTATGAGAAAGATTCATCATTGTCAGCTAATTATGAGTCACTGTCCTTGGTGACTATAAAACTATATCTCTCTAGTTCTCTTACCTCTCTTACACTTCTAGGCAGTACTTGGGTTTCAGGAAATGCTTCTTCCATGGGGACCTATATAATCTGTTCTTGTACCAACTCTTTTATATCTTGAGCATCAACTTCATCAAATTCAATCTCACTCCCACTATCCATTTTTAGGATGTTTTCCCTCTCAAGAAAGATTTCTTGTCTGGTGATAGTCACTTTATTTTATGAGGGGTTGTATAGTTAGTATCCCTTTATTTCCTTGGAATATCCTATAAAGATACACTTTGTGCCCTAGGGTGCTAGTTTGTTTCCTAATTAGGCCTTAAAAATTTCTTACAACCCCATACACATGTATGTGAAAAAATAGGTTTCTTTCCACTCCATAACTCTAAGGGAATTCCATTTTCCTCTTTAGTTGGTACTCAATTAAATGTGTATTTCGTATTTTGTAATGCATATCCTCAAAAGGATAATGGGTGATCTGCATGAATCATCATCAACCTTACCATTTCTAAAAAGTTACAGTTCCTTCATTCACTAAAACCATTCCATTATGGTGTGTAAGGTAGAGTGAGATAGAATCTCAAACTCCCATAAAAATTCAATGAAATCTTGGTTAAGATATTCACCACCTCGATCCTATCGAATCTTATTTATCTTATTTCTAAGTTGATTCTCAACTTCATTCTTGAATTCCTTGAATTTATCAAAGTACTCATACTTTTACCTCATCAAGTAGATATATCCATATCTACTCAAGTCATCAGTAAAAGTTATGATATAAGAATATCCACCTATAGATACTACTAGAAATGGTCCACAGACATCAGTGTGTACTAATACTAGAATCTATATGGACCTTTCACCCTATACACTAAATGATATTTTATTCATTTTTCCTTGAAAACAAGAATGACATCTTTCAAGTAGTTTTAGCTCAGAAGAGTCTAAATAACCATCTTGATAGAGCTTTGTCAAATGCTTCTCATTTACATGACCAATATGGTGATGTCATAGTTGGGTGTTATATGAGTCGTGTGAATATGATTCATTATCAATTTCCACCACTTGGTTTTCATAATTTAATATATAAATACCATTATTTAAATGTTTCATACCATAACATATATTGTTCTTATAAAAGAAACAAATTTTATTTCCAAATTTGAAAACAACCCCATGTGTATCTAGGCATGATACAAAAATTGTGTTCTTGGTAACCATAGGTACATAATAATAATCTTTTAAAACCAAAATAATTCTTTTTGGCAATGAAATGTGTTAGTAACCAATGGCTAGGGAAGCCATCCTCACTCTATTGGCAGCTCTCAAATCCACCTCTCCTCTAGCAATATTTTGAAATCTACTTGGTTCTTTCATTTGGATATAGATGTGAGCACCACAAGTTTTATATAATACCCAATGTGTAGATATTGAAATATTATAATCAATAATGAATTCACCTTTAGCATCCCTTTTCTTGTAGGTTCAGTTCCTCTTCCAGTGGTCTCCCTTACCACATGCAAAACAAACTACCTCCTTTTCCTTATCATGCCACTAGATCGTCCTCTTCTTGTAAGTACCGTGCTCGGGAACTTTAGAGTATTTATATATCTTGGGACCCTTTTTGTTGTCCTTAATTTTCTTATTCACCATAAATATCATAGGTTTATCATTCCCCATGTCCTTATCCACTTGGAAAATCAAAGCAATAAGTTTTGAGAGACTCTTATCATTATTAACCATATTGAAATTAATAATAAAAATGGTGAAGGTAATGGGTGGTAATGAAAGTAAGAGATCTGTACGCAAATCGTCTAAGAATTTAATCCCTAAGATGTCTTAGTGTTCAATGTATCCAATGATCTTGAATACATAAGGCCCAGCTGGCATAGACTCTCCAAGATTAGTTATAAAAAAAGCATTGGAGATCTCATACTGCTCTTGTCTTTCCTTCTCTTGATAGAGATCCCAAAGGTGAGACATCATTCTATATGCATCCATATCCTCATGTTTCTTCAAAATCTCGTTGGACATGGATGATAGCATGAATAACTAAACTTCTTTAGTATCATTAAGATGTTTCTCATATAGAGATTGATCTTTATCACTTACCTCATTACTAGGCACAAATGGAAAAGGATCTTCCAGCACATACAATTTTCTTTCATGGAGAAGTATAATGTGTAACCGCCTTTTCCACTCTTAGAAATTTATGCCATTGAGAAGATTATCCTACTCAATTATGGATCACAGAGATATTTTTGAAGTCATTTTAATATTATTTCTACTAATAAGATGATCATAATTTTAGTACTTCATCTGATAAAATTTAGACAAAGAAATAAATATTATATTTATTAGTCTCCCACTATTTTATCGAAACCTAATAACCCTCACCATTTGCTTCTTAATATACAGTTTCTTGAAAATTCTAGTAGCAATGATCCATATTCCCCTTATCATTGACCCAACTTTGGTTGGTCAAGAAATTTTAATGGTTTTAGGTAGGTATTCTAAATACCAACTACATTAACACGTGGTTTCTCAGTCTGTTGAGTGGACTCCCCGATCCTAAAATCATTAATTTATATTTCCCCAACCCTTTCCTCTCAGTTACACCAAGTCCTACTTTTTCAGTCAACCCTTGATGTGAACTAAGTTAAGTCAACCCAAAACTTCAAGTTAGAATTTCCCGATAATTGAAAGCTCCCCAAATTTGGTTGGTCAGGCACTTTGAACTATGTTTTGATTTTAATTGAAGTAGTGGAAGGCTATACTGAATTAATATATATAATTGAGGGATTTTATCCCTTATTTGAAAATTTATAATTATTATCTTTATTATGTGATTGTTAATATTAAGTGGATTTACTTAAGTGATTAACCATGTATTAGATAATATTTACGGATAAGATAATTTATTTTAGTCCTATATTTCATGCTCGTTAATTTTATTAATTTATGTGATCATGAAAAAACATCCATAATGAAATAACCATGCAACTGACAAAAATAAAATAATAAAGATGTATGATCATAAGATTTTACTAGTGGTTATTTTATCTAGCGGTTAATAAACTAACCATTTAACTAGGGGAAAAACACCTTGAACCATTTAAGGTTTGTGTTAGAGATTTCCACCTATACACCAATGTATCTCTCTTGGATTGGTTTCACCTTGGCTTCAAACTCAAATTGTCTCCACTAACTTGGGAGCTTCATCTATTACATATGATTTTACTCACACATAGGTGAGGGGAAAGGGGTTTACATAAAATAAAACATGGGAATGCAGGCCCTGTATAATAAAAGGAGATAAGCCACACAAGCCAACAATTTAATTTAAAAATAAGTTAAATGATACCAATCTCATAAAAAGGTCTAGTCTATTCTCATGATTGTCCATATGCATACAACGAATTTTGCATTTAATAAAACTATCATTCAATTCTTAATCGTTATTATTTATGATAAATCATGCTCAAATAAATTAATTATTATCTTTAATTAATCAATTATTTTATCTTAACTCTCATATGAATTTCCTTGATATTCTCATCTATCATAATTTTAAACTAATTAAATAAATTTATTTAAAATTAACTATGTATGTAAATGTACCTCGGAGGCAACACAGTGAATACCCATCTAATTCTACCCAACATGTATTATAATCCTATATTTTTTACTCTTACAATATATGAAATACATGACTTATCACGTACTTTCATGATGTGTACTATCAACTTAATGAGTTACATGATTTTTCAGTCATGTGTTATGCTTCAACACATGTAGAGTGACAACTGTATTACAATTTATATATGATATGCAAATCTGAACATTACGTAGATATTAGTTAAACATTTATATATAAATATTAAAACCCAAAACATGGCGTTTCCTATCAACTTAATGACCACATGAAATATCATGTCTCAAGGTTTCTATAATATAATAAATAAATTTTAATTATGTGTAATTTCATATAAGTACATGATGTGTACAGTCGAGCTACATGGTGTGTATATCTCTCATTATTTATCATAGGTACATGTCTAGGGAAACGGTGTGTAAATTGTACCTCATAATTACATGGTCACGAGTCAGGTAGGTCATTTATTAAAATACACATACAATCTTTGACTCAAAGGGATTATATGCAGTGTATATGGGCTACACGGTGTGTACTCTGGTTGATTGTGCGCCACCCTAGATGGTCAACACATTGTGTAAGTAATAAATGCATTGTGTGTCATCAATGCACACATTTTGAATTAATTTCTGAATTAATTCCTGATGCATTGACATAAGTACACAACATTTAATTCTGATTAAACAGTGTGTACTCATGTGTTATCCAACCAGAATCCTTGGCACCTCTGGATGAGTTCCTCGATCTTATTTTAATCATACAATTAATTATTTCAATTCGATATATGATAAATAGAGTAAGGATCATATCTCACGATTCATATTAAAATAATGATTAAACTTGTATTGAAAAACTTAACTAAAATGCGTAAATAACCAACAATCTTTAAATAATTATAAATAATTATGTGACAGCTCTAATGCCACTTATAGCCTCCGGGCATAGTGAAAACGTGTGATGGGAAGTGCCCAACTTCTCTTTTTTTCATGTTAAATGATCAATTAAATATATACATGTAACACCCTAATCTTCCACGGTACGTTTCCCTTTGAATAATGCAGTAGCTTGCAGTGTACGCAACTTGGAGTTTTAAACCACCACGACCAATCGAACTAGCCGTTATGAATCGTAATACCCACTTTTTGAAATTTTATAAATTTTATTTTTCAATATAGACTTAATTTTTGAATTCGGGATATCAAAATTAGCTTAGAGTGAATTATTGGTATTTTTCTGAAAACTTTGAATTTTTGATGAATAGTGAAAAACATTACGTTATTGTTTAAAATCGACTTTTTATTTAAGTAATTAGTTATTTTATTTTATTTTATTTTGGGTCAAAATATTTACATAATACCTATATATATATATATATTCAATTTAATTAAATGGAGTCATTTTATAATAAGTTTAGATATATAAAATTTTACTGAACTTTTTACCGTATTTTACCCATCTTTTAGGTTCATTTACAAATTTGAATAAAACTTAATTTTACCGCTTCTGTGAGTTGAATTTCAATAATCTGAGAGACACGGTTGACATAAGTAAGTAAAATTTGGTTCAATAAGATGAAAATAATTTTTGGTGAATAGTAACTTTTGACTTTTATTTACCACGGTTAAAAGCAAAATAGGGTAATTAAGGGTAAAAATGATATCATAATTACCCTAACAGATATCCTAATTCTATTGGATAAGAGTAATTATACCAAAAACAACCTTAGGAATAAAATATGATCCTTTTGGTCCACTTGTATTAGATTTGGAAATTTATTATTATTTTATTTAAAGAAGCGTTAAAAGAGTTAAATTCAAAGTTTAATAACTAAACCATTTTTAATATAGGGTTACACACAATATAAATTCAACTATAAATATTCATTACAAAGCTAAAAAAATTTCCTAAATAAAGGTATTTTATTTATAATTTTTATACATTAAATAATTCAATTTATTTATGACACAATGATGATGTCGTAATTACATTATTAATGAAATATTAAAATAATTGATATTATAAATATCCAAATAAATGTAAATTGAGGTTTATGATAAATTCCAACAATTTTATAGGTTTATATGACATGTTAGGGTTTATTAAATAAATTTTATTTTAATTGATAAAGTTTTTATGGCTTTCAAAAAAATCAAATACTAAATAGTGTCAAAATTGACATAATTGAGTTTTTAAAACAAATACTATAGTACTAATTGATATAATATTAATAAAAATATAAGGTTCGGCCAAAGGACTTATATAATGTTATATATATGAATAATTAACCACTTGGGGTTCTCTTGGCATTTTATAGTAAGTTTATTAACCATATAATTTAAAAGTACAGAGGGACATGGTAAAAGTCAAACTATTTAACTAAGAGTTAAATTTAAAAGATAAGGTTAATATGGTGAACTAAACCTATCTAAAACCTTTTGGTTGAGATGTTTTAGACCCATCCCCACATTAGACTCTAAATAAATCATTTTGGATCCATTATAAACCAATAATTATTTTATTATAAAATAATATTTCAAGCTTTTCCTAAAGTGACCCTCACCTCTCTTTTAAAACGGTACTTCCCCTTCTCTTAATTTCACACCTCCAAATCCATTTGGATCGGACAACCCCTACCCAAATACCTTCCCACCTTCCCTAATTTAAACCTATAGTCCTTAATTTTATCAAAAATCCAACCTAAAGAACCCTTTTGATCAACTCAAAATGAAACACTCGAAGATGGGGTAATAATTTCACCACCCTCTTTCAAGTTTTTTCTTCTTCCACTTACTCTTTATTTGTTGTTTCCATACCAAAATAATAACTCAAGTACCTTCTACATACTATGATGTTATTATAAATATTTTACAACCATATTATTTATTCTATCCATCTAATAAATGACAAAGTCACCATACGCATGTACGTACGGCTTACCGTCTCCACGTCGTGGTGTAGTTTGTTATTCAAACACTTCATTATTCGGATGGGTATAATAATGAGTATAACTAATTTAAATAATAAATATAACATGTTAATGATTATATATATATTATATACCATCCAATTACATATGATTTCATCATCAATATAATTATATTGTCTCTCGTGCGTACGTACAGATTACCGTCTCCACGAACGCGATTAGATTCATTCCCCATCGTAATCATTCAAGAATAATTTCCATTTTATGATTAAAAATAATGTTTATAAACATAATATCATTATGTATATGAATCAAATACATCCTATCCATAACAAATATGGCTTGTGTAACCAAGCATATAAAGAAAAGCAAATCAGTTAACACCTGAAACGATGATACTACTGAAATATTATTAAAAAAGAAATATTAGAGGATCATATATGATATCATATTTATGTATATAGTTATTTTATAATTTAATAAAAATGTTTTAACTATTATAAAGGATTTTAACATACCATCTACTAAATAAAATTACAAGGTAAGGGTTAATTCTACAATCTCTTTACTTATTCGAGGTTGTTAACACGTAAGTATCTACTGGGATATCATTATCATCCATATCCATATTTTATTAAACATGTAATTCAAAACATTTTTACTATTTAATAGACTATGGTTTAAAGTAATTTATACCCTTATTTTATCATATATTATTTTAAAGAAATCTTTCTGTCGTTTTCCAAATAAGGTACTTTATGACCTTTTTGACAAAATTAAGGTAAGAATGTCTTTTTTTTAACTTATATGGTGGTTGAGGCTATTTTCCACCATTATAACATCGTCTAAGCTTCCCATACAATATTATAATAATATTTTAAAAATAAATTTTTTCTTTTATAATTACATGACTTTTAAATGATTTCAAAATAGAAAGAGATATTTCTCTAAAAAAGTTTTGATTTCATCTATGTCAACATCCTTTGATGGATTTTAAGCTTGTTTGAAGTTGATTTATTATGATACAAATCTTCCATATTGTATTGAAGGTTTTGTGATTTGTTTGACTATGGATGTGTTATTTTTACACCATTCATGGTTTATGGATAAAGTATTGACATTTTGTATGCTAGTTTTAATATGAATGTTTATGTTATGTTTAAACCTTTTCATATGAGGAATGCATTGGACACAGTAAGTGACAGGTGGAGCCCGCTATAGCTCATCGATGCATTGGTAGGTCTCATGAGAAAAACTGGTGCCTTTTCATAAGGCCTTGAGAAAATCTTATTTGTATTCATGGCACAATGCCTTGACTATGTGGTTATGAAGTTTGGCATTATGCATCCATCAATATGAAATTGGCAGTTGATATTACATGTAATTATTTGACTAGTAGAATATCCATGTGAATAAGTAAATGAAGTTATTTGATTTATCTTTGCCATATTATGATGAATTTTAAGATTAAAAGGCTTGTGTTTTAGTCTTATACATTTTCTTAAATGTTTGTGCTTATTTATGAAAGTTTCGGTTATATTGTTATCCTTACTGAGAATCTGAGATCACCCCTTTCTATGTTTTATTTTTCCCAGGATGCAAAGAAGTATATTATGACTGGCCAATAAGGATACTATAAGGGATATGAATTTGGTCAATGGAGACAATGTTGTTGTTGTTTTTTATTTTATAATGTAATGTGAAACTTATAAATGTATCTAGTACTTCCAAGGTTACAAAACTGATCGGTATTTCGAGATATGATCCCTTGTGATCATGCCAATGTTATGTAATAATGCACCGACTCTAGGTAACTGGGGTTGGGGCGTTACAGTTGGTATCAGAAGAATTTTATTACAAACTTTGGAAACTATATTTAGATAAACTCTGATTAGAGCACATTACCCTAATATAGACTTTGAGGATTATTATAGAAGAACTTCCTAGAATTTTGGTAATATAGAGATTTTGTGTATTTTCCAAGAAAGAAATCTATGTATAGATACGAGTAGGTAGAGGCGGCTCTAGCATAGATGTACCTAGGAGTGAAAACTCTGACAAGGAGTTTCGGGCTTGACCTAGGGTATCCTGGTACACGACAATTGGTCATGATGCACTCTTGGTTATGACACTCCTAGAGGATATGCTTAGGATAATTCAAATTTTCTTTACAAAACATTATGAAGTATTTATGAGTATATACCTCTTCAAATAAAACATTTTTTATGATTATGGATTATATCCATAAACTGTTCAATTTATGTTAAGTGTTTTATAAGTTTGAAATTATGTATTGTGATTCATAAACTAATCAACTGTATTCCATTGTCTATAAATGGCATCCAGTGGAAAGGATGGAAATTGTATCAATGCATGTAATCCATGTAGGGACTTCCCTCCTACTTAAGATAATTATAGTGGAGCTGGTGATGCAACTGGTGTTGATCAGCTTATCACCATACAGGGACAACTCACTCTGGTTATGAATAATAACCTTACCCATATGAAGCACCCAGATCCACAATGTGGAAGATCAATGTTAGACCAATTTATGAGGAAACAACCACCAACATTCAATGGGACTACAAATCCTTTTTTAGCTGAGCAATGGATAAGTTCCTTAGAGAAAATATTTCAAGCTTTGGAGAGTAGTGAAAGGGAAAAAGTTGTCATGGCAGTTTATTGCCTCACGGGAGATGCTGATCAATGGTGGTAATTAATTAAAAACACAAAGGAGGATGAGAAGTATCAACAATGGAATAGAGGGAGTTTAAAGAGATTTTATTAGAAAAATAATTTTCTCATTACCATCGAGTGGATATGGAAAGGCAATTTCTGATTCTGAGGTGAAAGGAGGATGATAATGTCACAAAGTATGAGGCTAACTTTACAAGGTTAGCAAGGCATGCAGAAGATTATATACGTAACTCAAGGAGTAAGATTGATCGATTATTTGATGGGTTAAAACCATTTCTAAATCGAGCATTAGTCTCAAAATACTTCTCATCATATGAAGATATTGTCTCATGCGCTATCAAGACAGAAAAGGAATTCTATAAGTCTTACAACTTTAAAGAAAAGTAAGAGAAGAAGAGATCTGTTAAACACTCTGGAAATAGAAATAAGGGGAAGAAGGGAAAATTTGAATATCCATCCTACGGTAAATGTGGTAAGAAACACCCTGGTACTTAACTGATGGGAATGGGACTCTGTTACAAGTGTGGTGAAAAAAGGCCACCAAGATCGTGATTGCAAGGGAAAGAAAGAGGTTGTCAATGTTGAATGCTACAATTGTAGAGAAAAGGGGAATTATGAAAATGAATTTCCTAAGTGTAACGACCCAAAGTTTCATTAATGGAAATCCCTCTTGATATAGTTAAATGTATCTTTATGTAAAACGTTTATATAAAATTTCAAATTCTTTTGTTTTATGTTAAGAATTGTGACCATTACTTTTATAGTCGTTGAATAGTGATCACATGATTAGTATAAATATAGGACTTTAACAAATCCAATTTACTCAGACAAAAGAAGCGATGGCCTCATCTAGTAGAATTTCTCCATACGAAGCCCATTTGTTGGAGCTCGGAAAAGAGGTGGAATCCTTGGGCTTCTCTCTTGACCAAGACCAAGCTGAGCTTCATCATGTCAAGCTCGAATGGGACCTTCTATAGGAAAAGTGGAAGTTGATAGAGATTACCACTCAAGCAATGTTATCCGAGCCACCCCAGGAGTCTGTCACCATCACACACCTTACCCTTAGGTCTTATGCGGCTGTTTTAAGGGGTTATGTAACAAATCGATAGTACTATGTTCATGTACATTGTTTTTTGTATATAATAATGTATATACGTTCTTGTCATCATTGATACATTGTAAATAGTCTTTAAAGTACAAATAGTGTTTTTAGTTATTATTTAATTAAGAATTCTATTTTATAAAATTAAGGGATTTTTGAATTAAATAATATTTTAATAAAATATTATTATTAAATTAATTTTTATTAAATATAAATGATCTTATAATTTTATGAATGCAATTATAATTTTTATTAAGATTTGAAAGTCATATTTGTCAAAACACGTGAATTTTTGATAAATGTCGGTTTTTATTTTAAAAGTGAAAATTAACATATTTAGAAAATTATTTAGATAAAATAAATGTTATTTCTATAATCAGAATGTCGAAATTATCCAACGGTGAATTTTTCATAATTTTCTCAGACAGTCAAATTTTTGGGTAAAAATTAAATATCGTTTAAATATATAATGTGTTTTATGACATCATAATGACCCAATAGTGATGTAATAAAATACTATAAGATTTATTTTCAGAAAATATATGTTTTACCATTAAAATAAATTTGATTTTGGGTTTTTTTGACCTGCTTTTAAAATCATTAATGGACCCCTCAAGACTTATTAAACATATTGTCTTTTTAAATTATTTTCCATGGGAGTGTGAATCACCTCCACATAAGCAACCCTATTATTTTAAGAAGTTAGGACTTTGGCATTATAAAATATTTTTTTTCTATTCCCTTTCCCAAAAACCATGGGCAAAAACCATGGGATGGTTTGTGGTTTGGATTAATTTAATATAAGGGGTCCCAAACCTAAATAATAAAGAATTCTTTCACCATTCCTATATAAACCCACCCAAGATCCCACTTCCTCCTCACTAAAAGAATTTTGATTTCTTCCAACCTCTTCCCTACTCTCTCTATAATCCTCCCAAGGTGCCCCAAGCTTCCAATAATCCTCTCACAAGCCTCTCTCTATCCTTTGGAAGCACACTTCCAAGTAAGGGTTTTTCTTCCTTTCTCATTTTTGTCCAATTTTCTCTAAGTTGTTTTGCCCTTTTAATTTCAATTATGAATGTTTGGGTATGGTTTCACACCTCCCTCATACTTCCCTCTTTATGTTTGAATTATGGGAGACCCTTTCTCTCTCATTAAATTCCTCTCATGTACACCCATTACTATGTCAAAATTCCAAAAGGAACTTCTCTCTCCTCATTTACATTCAAGCAATACTTTTGTATCATGAATCTAAATTCCATTACAATTGTTGGTACATGTATCTATATTAACTCCTTACTTTCCATTACATGTAAATATGATTAGGAACCCCTTTCTCTCTCATCAACCATTTTTATGAACTCTTATGTCACGCCGTTACGCTGCCGAAATCGCACCGATTTTCTAAGCCAATGCCATTGTGTAGTGAATACCATGCCCATTTCTCCATCAAGGGTATTCACCTTTATGAACATTTACTTATTGATTATAAAGTTTCATGTATGAATTCCACGTTCCTTTATCATGGAATAAATTATTATGTTTTATGAATCCATGTTTTATGATCCATGTGGCACACTTATGCATGAAATGAAATGTTTAAGAAGGGTGTGCCCTTATAGCGCTCCAATGCATTGGGTAAAGTATAGTATCATTATATGTCATGTTCAATGAGTGTTTACTCATTATAATTCAAGTTCAATGAGGTTTTACTTGTGCTTCATGTGCAATGAGTATTTACTCATGCTCCATGTGCAATGGGCCTTGGATCATGCTAATTCCATGTTAAGTGTTGTTTCCACATTTCCATGTTATGATTATCATGATTTATCATGCCTTTATGTTCATGTTTCTCTTGTGCTCTATTGATATTCCTAATTTATAACATGTATTGTACTCCTCATGTTATTTCATGTGTATTCCCTTATTGGGCTTTATAGCTCACCCTTTTCTTATGCATGTCCTTAGGTTATCCCATGCAATGATAAGTACGAGGGAATGTAGTGGTCATGTAAAGTAAGTTTTCAATAAAGATGTTGTATTTCATGTTTCAAGTTTTTATGTAATGATCATAATCCCCAAATACACTAAACCTCTCGATCTTCTTTGTTTTATCAAGTGAATTTTTATGTAATAAATCATGTTTAAGTTTTTATTAAAAAGCAGGGTTATCATGGTTGGTATCAGAGGGAGGTTTAGTTATTTTGTGGATTAGGATTAGAAAACCCTAGTAAAGCCTTAGAGACAAGACTAAGTATAATAAAAACATCCCTAAGTTTTGGTAAGTACTGATTAAGTGTTTTGTCAAGAAAATACATCTCTTTATAGATACGAGCAGGTAGAGGAGGCTTTGGCACAGATGTATCCTAGGGGTAAAACCCAAAAACACTGCTTTGAGCTAGACTCGAATGGGAACTGGTGCATGACAACGGGCCTTGCTGCACTCTTGTTTACGACACTCCTGGGGGATATGTTTTGATAAATTCACAAGCTTAGTATGAACCCTTATTAAGGGAATTAAAAAAAATGCCCCTAAGAATATATGTTAGAAAGTAGATCATGAAAATCCTAGATTGAAGCCTATAGACTCATGAGTTAAGGAAATAAAATTTTATTTATAATTCATAAAATTTTGTCTTTGGATTACCCTTTATGTGTTACCCCTAACTTTCCTTTTATTCCAGCCAATGGCCGGTAATAGGAGGACTCGGGCTAACAAATGTTGTGAAGATCAGTGTGATGATTGTACTAATGAGATGCCCAATCCAATGGGAGTGGGAATCATGAACTTTGTCACACTTCTCTCTCAGATAACTCAAGCTTTGAATAGAAACACGGGTAAAGAGTAACGTCCAAACCCCCCTAATAAAGAACAAGTCGCTATCGAGATCTTCATGAGACAAAGGCCTCCTACTTTTAGTGGATCATCCAATCCCACGATCGCTGAACAATGGATCAACTCCATTGAAAAGATATTCTCCATCCTTCAATGTTCTGAACTAGAGAAGGTTCTCCTGGCGGCTTATCGTATGGAGGGTGAAGCTGATCAATGGTGGACGTTGATCAAAAATACGAAGCCTGAGGAGGAGATCGAGGCGTTGGAATGGAAGGATTTCTGGAAGATGTTCTTCGATAAATATTTTCTGCACACCCTCCAGCTTAAGATGGAAAGGGAATTCCTTTACCTCAAGAAAAGAGATGAAGAATAGGTTGGAGCATATGAGGAAAACTTCACAAGGCTTGCACAATATGCTTTTGGCTTTGTCGTTACCCTAGAATACAAAGTTGACCGCTTATTTGGTGGGATGAAGCCTAGCCTGCAGAAAACATTGGCAATCCGTGACTTCGACAGCTATGAGGAAATTGTCCGATGTGCCCTCAAGGTTGAAATGGAGATCGGAGAATCACAGGGGTATCATAGGGGATAAGAATCTTAAGGTGGACTTCAATGATTGAGGTCTGATGGATAAATCCAACAGTACTAAGAAGATCCAGCACCCCACTTTCCAAAAGTGCGGAAAGAAGCACTCTGGAAATTGCCTTAAGGGGACGAGGAAATGCTTCAGGTGTGGAAGAGAAGGGCACCTAGCTATTAACTGTCAGTAAGAAAGACTCGCAGCTGCGACAGAGGAGAGGAATGCTCCGTTCGAACCTCAATGTGTTGTTCAATGCTACAAATGTAAAGAACCGGGGAATTTTTAAAATTAGTGCCCTAATCGAAGGGTTTTTGGAGGCAACCAACAACCTCAAAGGCAGCAAGGAAGAGCTTTTTCCATCACTTATGCCGAAGTGAACCCCGACAAAGAAGGGGTGACAGGTACGCTAGTTATTCATTCAATAATAGCGAACGTACTTTTTGATTCAAGTTCTACGCATTCTTTTATATCTCAAAAGTTTAGTAAAACAATCCCAACAACACCACAAATCATGGAAGTTAAGATGTCGGTGAGTACAGAAAATGGGTCAATCATTGCATCCCATGAATATAAGTCCTCCCCTATTATTATCTGTGGATTGAATTTCCTGGAGAACCTCATCATACTCCCTCTGGTGTAATTTGATGCAATTCTTGGCATGGATTGGATTTCCTTATATAGAGCCAACATAAATTGTCAGGAAAGGGAAATCACACTCCATATGGAGAATAGACCCCCAATTCTTTACAAGTGTAAGGAGGAAGATGAATCTCCTTTAGCTCCATCATCTCAAGAATGGATATTATTGCCCTATGAGCATGCGTATCTGGCTCAGATGATTGAGTCCAAGGAAGAAACCATCCTTGAAGAAATGCCTATTGTGAAGGAATTCGCTGAAGTGTTTCCCAAGGAACTGTCCGGTCTTCCTCCGAGAAGAGATGTTGAATTCTCAGTTGAACTTATACTCAGGGAATTACCAATATCCAAGACTCCATATAGAATGTCTATTATAGAGCTTGAAGAGCTGAACAAACAACTACAGAAGAATCTGGATAAAGGGTTTATACGACCAAGTGCTTCACCATGGGGTGCACGAGTCCTCTTCGTCAAGAAGAAGGATGGGTCAATGTGGCTTTGTATCTATTATCGTGAACTTAACAAAATCACGATAAAGAACAAGTATCCTATCCCACGAATTGATGACTTGTTCGATTAGCTGTGTGGAGCACAATACTTCTCCAAGGTGGACTTGCGGTCAGGATATTATCAAGTAAGGGTGAAGAATGAATATATCCCCAAGACGGCTTTTCGCACAAGATACAGGCACTATGAATTCATAGTAATGCCTTTTGGACTCACTAATGATCCAGAAATATTCATGGACTTAATGAATAGAGTCTTTAGAGATTACCTCGACAAATTTTTGGTAGTCTTTATAGATGATATTCTAATATACTCCAAAACCAAGGAGGATCATGCGGAGCATTTAAGAACTGTACTAGAGACTTTGTGCAAGGAGAATCTCTATGAAAAGTACAGTAAGTGTGAGTTCTGGTTGAAGGAGGTCTCATTCTTGGGCCATATCATCACAAGAAATGGGATATCTATGGATCCCTCCAATACAGATGCAATTGAGGGATGGTCGAGGCCAACATCGGTAACAGATATCCGCAGCTTATTGGGGTTAGATGGATATTATCAACGATTTGTGAGGAATTTCTCACTATTTTACAACCCTCTTACCAATCTAACTCTAAAGGGAGTAAAGTTTTCTTGGAGTGATGAATGCGAAGAGAGCTTCAAGGAGTTGAAAAGGAGGCTTATCACTGCACCTGTGCTCACTTTACCCACAAGTGGGGAACTTTTTGCGGTATTCAGTGATGCTTCAAAGAAGGTATTAGGCTATGTGCTAATGCAGAATGATAAAGTGATATCCTATGCCTCAAGGCAGTTGAAAATCCATGAGTGAAACTATCCAACGCATGATCTGGGGTTAGCGGCGGTGATCATTGCCTTGAAAATATGGCGGCATTATCTCTATGGGGAGAAATGTGAGATATATACTGACCACAAGAGTCTTAAATATATATTCACATAGAAAGAGCTTGATATGCACTAGAGAATTTGGATAGAGCTCATCAAGGATTATGACTATTCAATACATTACCACCCTGGGAAAGCGAACAAGGTGGCAGATGTCCTAAGTAGAAAGGACCCAACGATTCTATCAATGATGAGAATTGATAAGGATCCAATCTTCTTAAACTTGATGAAGATGGATATGGGAATCATAAATAAGGGAACATCATCAATCCTTTCACAAATGATTGTTCAACCGTCTCTTTTGGAAAGGTTAAAGGATGCTCAAAAGGATGATGTGGGAATTCAGGAAAAAGTGGAGGCTATCGAAAAAGGGAAATCCTTGGAGTTTAATGTTAATGAAGAAGGAATTGTAAGGTTTGGGAAAAGACTATGTGTTCCATCAAGTCTGGAGCTGAAGAAGAAACTTTTGGATGACGTACATAGTTCAAATTTCTCTATTCACCCAGAGAGCACAAAGATGTATCGAGATCTCCGAGAAAACCTTTGGTGGGATAATATGAAGAAGGAGATTGCTGAATATACATCAAAGTGCCTGGTGTGTCAGCAAGTGAAGGCAGAGAGGTATAAATCTAAGGGGATGATGCAACCATTGCCCATACCAGAATGGAAATGGGAGAACATCACCATAGACTTTGTCACCGGACTTCCAAGGACATCCAAAGGCAACAATGCAATCTGGTTTGTTGTGGATCATCTTACAAATACTGCACACTTCATTGCTGTTTGGGAGGATTTATCATTGGATCAACTGGCATGGATATATATCAGGGAAGTGGTAAGGTTTCATAGAGTACTACTATCTATTTTTTCTGACCGAGATCCAAGATTCACCTCTAAGTTTTGGAAGAGTCTTCAACATGCTCTGAATACTGAACTGAACTTCAGTACGGCTTATCATCCTCAAACTGATGTCCAATCCGAGCAGACTATCCAAACACTTGAGGAAATGTTGAGAGAATGCTCAATGGACTTTAAAGGAGGATGGGATTAACATCTTCCACTGGTTGAATTCTCCTACAATAATAGTTTCCACTCAAGCATCCAAATGGCACCATATGAAGCCCTGTATGGGAAAAGGTGCAGAACACCAGCATGTTGGGATGAGGTCGGTGAACGTAAGCTTCTTGGACCAGAAATGGTCGAAGAAATGGTGGAGAAGGTGAAAACCATTCAGCAGCATATCAAGGCAGCCCAGAGTCGACAGAAGAGTTATGCAGATAACCGTCGACGAGACCTTGAGTTTAAAGTTGGAGACATGGTTTTTCTACGCATATCTCCATGGAAGAAGGTCATGAGGTTTGGAAAGAAATGGAAGTTAAGTCCAAGGTACATCGGCCCCTTCGAGATTCTTGATCGTGTTGGGGTTGTGGCCTATCGACTAGCACTTCCACCTATAATATCCAAATTACATGATTTCTTTCATGTATCCCTCTTAAGGAAGTACATACTGGACCCTTCACACTTACTTTCTTCTGAGGTGGTACAATTAGAAGGTGATATTTCTTATGAAGAGAAACCAGTGAAGATCTTAGATCGTAGAGAAAAAGTTCTACGAAATAAGACAATGCCCCTCGTCAAGGTGTTGTTGAGAAACCACAAGTTTGAATAAGTGACTTGGGAATCAGAGGAAATGATGAAGTTGAGTTACCCACATCTGTTTTAGTGTGGGAAAAGGAAAATTTCAAGGACAAAATTTCTTAAGGGGGAATATTGTAATGACCTAAATTTTCATTAATGGAAATCCCTCTTGATCTAGTTAAATGTCTCTTTATGTAAAAAATTTATATAAAATGTAAACTTCTTTGGTTTTATGTTAATAATTGTGACCGTTACTTTTATAGTCGTTGAACAGTGATCACATGATTAGTATAAATATATGGCTTTAAAAAATCCAATTTACTCAGACAAAAGAAGCGATGGCCTCATCCAGTAGAATTTATCGATACGAAGCCCATTTGTCAGAGCTCAGAAAAGAGGTGGCATCCTTAGGCTTCGCTCTTGACCAAACCCAAGCTGAGCTTCATCATGTCAAGCTCGAACCGGACTGTCTATAGGAAAAGTGGAAGTTGATAGAGATTACCACTCGAGCAATGTTATCTGAGCCACCCCAAGAGTCTGTCACCATCGCACACCTTACCCTTAGGTCTTATGCAGCTGTTTTAAGGGGCTATGTAACAAATCTATAGTACTATGTTCATGTGCATTATTTTTTGTATATAATAATGTATATACGTTCTTGTCATCATTGGTACATTGTAAATAGTCTTTAAAGTACAAATATTGTTTTTAGTTATTATTTAATTAAGAATTCTATTTTATTAAATTAATGGATTTTTTAATTAAATAATATTTTAACAAAATATTATTATTAAATTAATTTTTATTAAATATAAATGATCTTACAATTTTATGAATGCAATTATAATTTTTATTAAGATTTGAAATCCATTTTTGTCAAAACCCGTGAATTTTCGATAAATGTTGGTTTTTATTTTAAAAGTGAAAATTAACATATTTAGAAAATTATTTATATAAAATAAATGTTATTTATGGAATCAGGATGTCGAAATTATCCAACGGTGAATTTTTCATAATTTTCTGAGACAGTCAAATTTTTGGGTAAAAATTAAATACCGTTTAAATATATAATGTGTTTTATGACATCATAATGACCCATTATTGATGTAATAAAATACTATAAGCTTTATGTTCGGCCAATATATATTTTACCATTAAAATAATGTGATTTTGGGTTTTTTTGACCTACTTTTCAAAGCATTAATGGACCCCTCAAGACTTATTAAACATATTGTCTTTTTAAATTATTTTCCATGGGAGTGTGACTCACCTCCACATAAGTAACCCTATTATTTTAAGAAGTTTGGACTTTGGCCTTATAAAATATTGTTTTCCTCTTCCCTTTTCCAAAAAACATGGGCAAAAACCATGGGATGGTTTGTGGTTTGGATTAATTTGATATAAGGGGTCCCAAACTTAAATAATAAAGAATTCCCTCACCTTTCCTATATAAACCCACCCAAGCTCCCACTTCCTCCTCACTCAAAGCCTTTGGAGTTCGTCCAACCTCTACCCTACTCTCTCTAGAATCCTCTCAAGGTTCCCCAAGCTCCAAATAAGCCTCTCACAAGCCTCTCTCTAGCATTTGGAAGCACGCTTCCAAGTAAGGGTTTTTCTTCCTTTCTCATTTTTGTCCAATTTTCTTTAAGTTGTTTTGCCCTTTTAATTTAAATTAGGAATATTGGGGTATGGTTTTTCACCTCCCTCATACTTCCCTATTTATGTTTGAATGATGGTAGACCCTTTCTCTCTCATTAAATTCCTCCCATGTACACCTGTTACTATGCCGAAATTCCGAAAGGAACTTCTCTCTCCTCATTTACATTCAAGCAATACTTTTGTATCATGAATCTAAATTCCATTAAAATTGTTGTGACATGTATATATATGAAATCCTTACTATCCATTACATGTAAATATGATGAGGAACCCATTTCTCTCTCATCAACCATTTTTATGAACTCTTATGCCACGCCGTTACGCTACCAAAATCACACCGATTTTCTAAGTCAATGCCATTGTGTAGTGAATACCATGCCCATTTCTCCATCAAGGGTATTCACATTTATGAACATTTACTTATTTATTATAAATTTTCATGTATTAATTCCACATTCCTTTATCATGGAATAAATTATTGTGTTTTATGAATCCATGTTTTATGATCCATGTGGCACACTTATGCATGAAATGAAATGTTTAAAAAGGGTGCGCCCTTATAGCACTCCAATGCATTACATAAAGTATAGTATCATGATACTTCATGTGAAATGAGTTTTTACTCATTCTAATTAAATTGAAATTAGGGTTTACTCGTGCTTTATGTTCAATCAGGATTTACTAATGCTCCATGTGCAGTGGGCCTTGGATCATGCTAATTCCATGTTAAGTGTTGTTGCCACATTTCCATGTTATGATTATCATGCTTTATCATGCATTTATGTTTATGTTTATCTTGTGCTCTATTGATATTCCTAATTTCTAACATGTATTGTACTCCTCATGTTATTCCATGTGTATTCTCTTACTGGGTTTTATAGCTCACCCTTTTCTTATGCATGTCCTCATGTTATCCCATGCAATGCTAAGTACGAGGGAATGTGGTGGTCATGTAAAGGAAGTTTTCAATAAAGATGTTGTATTTCATGTTTCAAGTTTTTATGTAATGATCATAATCCTCAAAGACACTAAACCTCTTTATCTTCTTTGTTTTATCAAGTGAAGTTTTATGTAATAAATCATGTTTAAGTTTGTATTAAAAAGCAGGGTTGTCATACTAAGCGCCAAGGAAACTTACCTCAGAAAAGGCCAAGGGAGCAAGGACAAGCTTATTTGATCACTAATGCTAAGGTTGAAGCTCCAAAATATGTGTTGGTAGGTAATTTAATGGTTTCCTCAAGTTTATCCAATGCTTTATTTGGTTCTGGATCATCGGATTGTTTCATATCTTCCCAGTTTGCTAAGAAAATTAGATATTTTCAATTTGACTTAATAAGGGAGTTTCAAGTCAAAACTCCTAAGGGAAGTATCATCGCAACAAAGTTTTGTGAATCAATTCCCATTAGGGCATATAAATGTTCTTTATCTGCTGATCTCATCATCATACCCATGATTGAATTTGATATAATCCTCAGAATGGATTGGATTTTGGACCATGATGTGCAAATTTATTGTAAGAAGAATGAGGTTACAATTTTTGATGATGATAAGAAGTACCTTATCTTTAGAGCAGAAACGTCACCACCTGATTCTTATCTAGATCCACCCCCAGTAGCTCTACTAAATTCAATTATTGGGGAGGAAGATAATTAAATAATTATGGGTGAGGAAAATAATGTTCGAATAGAGGACGTACCTATTGTGCAAGAATATGTTGATGTGTTTCCAGATGATTTACCTGGACATCCTCCAGAATGAGAAATTGAGTTTTCCATTGATTTAATTCTAGGTTCAAGGACCATATCAAAGACCCCTTATAGAATGGCCATTGTGGAATTAGTATAACTAAATAAACAACAAGAGGAATTGATTAATAAGGGATTTATTCTCCCTATTGGTTCTCCATGGGGTGCCCCTGTCCTTTTTGTTAGGAAGAAAGATGGATCTATGAGGTTGTGCATTGATTACAGAGAGATCAATGCTATAAAAATAAAGAACAAGTATCCCCTACCTCGTATTGATGATTTATTTGACCAAATTCATAGTGATAAATATTTTTCAAATATTGACCTTCGATATGGATATCATCAGTTGTGTGTGAAGAAGGAAGATATTCCGAAAATGGCATTTCAAACTAGGTACAGGCATTAAGAATTTACAGTAATGCCTTTTGGATTGATTAATGCACCCTATATCTTCATGGATCTAATGAATATAGTTTTCAAGGAATATCATGATGACTTTGTAGTGGTATTTATTAATGATATCTTGGTATACTCAAAAATCTATGAAGATCATGAAAATAACTTGCGCACTATTTTGAAAACCCTCAGAAGAAATGAATTGTATGGGAAGTTTAGCAAGTATGAATTCTAGATTTAAGAGATTTCATTTCTTGGACATATTGTCTCTAAGGATAGAATCTCTGTTGATCCTTCAAAGACCATGGAAATCCAAGAATTGCTAGCACCGACTAGTATAATTGAGGTACACGGTTTTATTAGTTTAGCAGGTTATTATTGACATTTCATCCATAATTTTTCTCGGTTGGCTAACCCATTAACCAAGCTCACACATAAAGGGGTTAAATTTGTTTGGAAAAAAGAGTGTGAAGAATTTTTTGAAGAACTGAAGATAAGATTAGTCAATGCTCCTATCTTGACTCAATCATCAGGGAACAATGGGTTTTTTATTTATAGTGATGCATTAAATAAAGTACTTGGTTGTGTCATTATTCAAAATGATAGAGTTATTTCCTATGCATCACGACAACTAAAAATTCATGAGAAAAACTATCCCAATCATGATCTTGAGTTAGAAGTTGTAATATTTTCTATGAAGATATGGAGATACTATATCTATGGTGAAAATGTGAGATTTATACTGATCACAAGAGTTTGAAGTATATTTTCTCACAAAAAGAACTCAACATGAGGAAAAGAATATGGCTTGAACTGCTCAAGGATTATGACTGCACAATACACTACCACACGGGGAAGGCAATAAGGTGGAAGATGCTTTGAGCAGAAAGGATCAGGGAGTTTTGAACAAGATGAGAGTTAAAAGGGATCCTATTTTCATGGATCTAGTAAAGATGGTTATGGGAATAACTATCGAAGGTGAAACATCAATACTTTTTCTAATGGTTTCCAAAACATCTTTACTAGAAAGGATAAAACGTTCTCAGACTAATGATGAGGAGTTTTAAAAGAAGATTAAATCTATGAATGATGGGAGATTGAGTGACTTCGTATATGAAGATGGAATTTTGAAATTTGGGAAGAGAATTTGTGTTACCAATATACCTAATCTAAAAATGGAATTGTTGGATGATGCTCATATCTCTAATTTCTCTATACACCCTAGGAGCACCAAGATGTATAGATATTTGAAGGAACATTTTTGGTTGGATAACATGAAGAGAGAGATTGCTGATTATGTGTCAAGATGTATGGTTTGTCAATAAGTGAAAGCTGAAAGACAACATCCTAGAATATTCATGCAACCTCTTCCCATACCTGAGTGGAAATGGGATGATATTATGATGGACTTTGTCATGGGACTACCAAAGACTCCTAGAAGGAATGATGCAATATGGGTCATTCTTGATCATCTTACCAAGTCAGTACATTTTATTGATATAAGAGAAGATTTAACACTTGAACGTCTGGAAAGACTATATATTAATTAAGTTTTACGACTTCATGGTGTACCTTTATCGATTGTTTCTGATCACGATCCATGTTTTACATCAAAATTCTGGAAAAGTCTTCAGAAGGCCTTGGATACTGAACTTCATTTGAGCACTGCCTACCACCCTGAAACTGATGTACAATCAGAACGGACTATTCAAACCTTAGAAGACATTTTTATATCTTGTTCACTTGACTTTAAAGGTATGTAGGATCAATATTTACCTCTAGTAGAGTTTTTCTATAACAATATCTTCCATTAAAGTATTCAGATGGCACCATATGAAGCGTTATATGGAAAGAGGTGTCGCACACCAACTTGTTGGGATGATGTTGGTGAAAGAAAACTCATAGGCCTATAACTTGTTGAGGAAACAATGGAAAAGGTGAAGATTATCCAAACCCACATCAAATCATCCCAAAGTAGGCAAAAGAGCTATGCCAATAACCGAAGGAAGGATTTTTAATTTCAAGTAGGAGACCATGTTTTCTTGAAGGCACCTATATGGAAGGGTGTTATACATTTCAGTAAGAAGGGTAAACTGAGTCTCAGGTACATCGGACCATTATAAATTCTAAAATGAATTGGATTTTTATCTTATCGTTTGGAGATACCTCCAAGTCTCTCCAAAGTTCATGATGTGTTCCAAGTATCACTATTGTGAAAATAAATGCCTGACCCAACGCATGTACTCACCTATGAAGAATTAGAACTGGAACTCAATCTATCTTATTGTAAAGAGCCTATCATAATTCTTGATAATAGAGAACAAGTGTTGGGAAACTCGATGACTCGTCTGGTGAAAGTTCTATGGAGAAATCATAAGATGGAAGAGAAAACATGGGAACCCAAGGAACTTATGATAAAGAACCACCCAAATATTTCTATGCAGATATATTCTAGAAATTTAGAGGATGAAATTATTTTAAGGAGGGGAGAATTTAACACCACAAGCTTCCACGGTACGTTTCCCTTTGAATAATACAGTAGCTTGTGTTGTACACAGCTTAGAGTTTTAACACACCACGACCAATCGAACTAGACATTATGAATAGTAATACCCACTTTTTAAAATTTTATAAATTTTTTTTTCAATATGGACTTAATTTTTGAATTAAGAATATCAAAACTAGCTTAGAGTGAATTTTTGGTATTTTTCTAAAAACTTTCAATTTTTTATGAATAGTGAAAAACACTGCGTTATTGTTTAAAACCAATTTTTTATTTAAGTAATTAGTTATTTTATTTTAATTTATTTTAGGTAAAATAGATACATAATACCTATATATATTCAATTTAATTCATTAGATTCATTTTATAATAAGTTTAGATATATAAAATTTTATTGAACTTTTTACCGTCTTTTACCCACCTTATAAGAGCATTTACAAATTGTATAAAACATAATTTTACCGCTTCTACAAGTTGAATTTCAAAAATCTGAGAGATACGGTTGAAATCAGTAAGAAAAATGTGGTTAAATAAGATGAAAATAATTTTTGGTGAATAGTAACTTTTGACTTTTATTTACCACAGTTAAAAGTAAATAGGGTAATTAAGGGTAAAAATGATATTATAATTACCCTAACACATGTCCTAATTCTATTGGATAAGTGTAATTCGACCAAAAAACAACCTTAGGAATAAAATATGATTCTTTTGTTCCACTTGGATTAAATTAGGACATTTATTATTATTTTATTTAAAGAAGATTTAAAAGAGTTAAATTCAAAGTTTAATAACTAAACCATTTTTAATATAGGGTTACATACAATATAAATTAGAGTATAAATATTCATTATAAAGCTAAAAATATTTCATACATAATAGTATTTTATTTATAATTTTTAGAAATTAAATAATTTAATTTATTTATGATACAATGATGATGCAATAATTACCTTATTAATGAAATATTAAAATAATTGATATTATAAATATCCAAATAAATGTAAATTGAGACTTCTGATGAATTCCATTAATTTTATAGGTTAATATGACATGTTAAAGTTGATTAAATAAATTTTATTTGAAGTGAAAAAAGTTTTTATGGATTTCAAAAAAATCAAATACTAAATAGTGTCAAACTTGACATAATTGAGTTTGTAAAACAATTACTATATTATTAATTGATATAATATTTCTAAAAATCTAAGTTTCAGCCAAAAGACTTATATAAGGTTATATATATTGTTGGACTCCTCATGTATTAATCATGTTTTAATGATCACAAATCTCGTTATTGTTAACAAATCTTCTTATTATTTACAAATCCCTTTACTAGTTACAAATCTTGTTACTAATCACAAATCCCACTTATCTTATCAATCCTATGTATTTATGTTTCAAGTTATCTCTTATACTTTATACTGGTTAAGTTCCAATCATCTTATGTATATTAATTTCTAAGTTTGAATACAGATATTTTTCTAAGTATAAAGACACCGTGAAGCTTGACACAGTAAGAGAGACTGTGTGCAAGACACAGTCACAGTGAAGCAGACACCGTGAAGTCTAAGTCTCAGACACCATGACCAATGAGACACCATGACACCGTAAGTCAGACACTCTGATTGCCTAAGTGCTAAGACATGGTCATCAAGGCACTGTGAATCCAGACACTATGAGCAAGGCACCGGAAGCCAGAAACTGTGAGTCAGGCACAGTGACTCAGACACAGTGAAGGACACACCATGAGACAGAGACACCGTGAAGGTCATACTGTGAAGGTCATATTGTGAAGGTCATACCATGAAGGTCATACCGTGAAGGTAATACCATGAAGGACACACTATGAGCCACACACTGTGAAGGTCATACCGTGAAGGACACACCGTGAAGGAGACACCATTTGCATAACTATTGTGACACTGTTTCTTAACATTTTGTCAATATTATTTAAATATTGCTAACAGTCATATTTTATGTGTTTAATGCAATTAATTATATTTAATTATAGTTGTTGGCATGTCAGGAAACCGTACCTCATACCTATGAAAAGGTAATCATTCCTATTGCTAAATCTTGAGGAATATAAGGAGGATTGAGCTGCAATACAGGATATACACATAGATACACATACTAGAACATACGCGAAGCTACAGACAATACACACAAGCTCTGTACTGAAGAGAAGAACAATCCTGAGCATGAAGAAGAGATTGCATGATCTTTCAAGAACTCACATGCATGCAATCTGACACTATTGGAGGAACTGAAATCAAGATAACATTCTCACTCATGAAGAACACAAGCTGAACCACAACACTCTGTTTTTCCACACAAAACCAGATAAGGACTTAGAAGCATTTCTACTGAATCCAAGGAGTCCAGAGCTACACTGCCAATCACTAGAGCTTTCTAAACTTTCATATACTCTCTCTAAGTGATTCATTATTTACTTCTTCAAGAATTGTGTGTACTCTGTATATCTTACACACACACTGACACCTGTGCTGAACTGGAGGATATCACAATCCTCACACTAAAACTCCTTACTCTTGTTTACCCATGACAACTATGGAAGAGTTCCTTGTGTATCCTGGTCTTTATTTTTTTTCCCCATGAAGAACTTTGGTAGAGGTCCCTGCGTGGCCTGGACAGTCTTGTACTGTTGTTAACCCCGATCCATGGTGTGGATCACTTTTATATAAATTTGAGAGGACTAAGTCTCGGCATGAGACTGAACCTCTTGGTTATATCTGCTATGAATTTTAGTTTAAGTAAATTATACAATATCTAATTTATATCCCGCTGCTGTTACTTTGAAATACACAACTATTTTAGATTTACTTTAATAGTTAATCTAGCAAGTGTTTGTATGTTTTGTAAAGTATTAGATTAGTTTCAAAAGCTAATTTAATCTTCTGATTAAATTAACTGAGACCTAATCAATCTTTTGAGAACCTAATTGAACCTTTACTTTAATACAAATTCACTACATATTATCTTGTTATTCAATTTGGGGGATTTTAATAGAAATTTTTTTAATAGAAATTTTTAATTGGAACTCAATTCACCCCCCTATTGAGTTTCCACTCCGACCAACATTTGGTATCAGAGGTTTGTTTTTGTTAAAGGATTTTAGAGATACTCTATTTTTCAACTGTGATTGCAGTTGTATCTTTAAAGATCGTAAATTTTTGTTAGTTCTAAATTTTATCTCTTTAAATATCTTTTCTAAAATCTAACTATGGACAATAGACTAGAGGGTGATGCTACCAACAGGCCACCTTTCTTCAATGGTACCAAATATGCCCAGTGGAAACTTAAGATGAAAATACATTTTGAAAGTATGGGTTTTGATATCTGGACTGCTATAGAGTCTCAATATAAAATTCCAGAAACTGAAATAACGACTTGGGATGAACTTACTAAGACAGCTTACAATAATAATTGTAAAGCTATGAATGCTTTGTATTGTGCATTAGGAGATGAGTAATTTAACAGAATATCTACTTGAAAAACTACCTATGAAATACGGGATACTTTGGGTGTTTCTCATGAAGGAACAACTAATGTTAAGGAAATGAGATTAAACACTTATACTATTAAATATGATAATTTTAAAATGAATACTGATGAACCTATTTCTGATATGTATCTCAGGTTCAATGAGATTTTAAACACTATAAACTCCCTTGGAAAAGTTGTTCCAGCAAAGGAACAAATCATGAGGATACTGAGATGTTTGTCAGACCAATGGAGAGGCACTTCTATTTCAATTAGAGAATCATGTGACATTGTTGCTCTGCCTATCAAAGAACTTATTGGTAAGCTTATGATGTATGAGGAAGAAATCAAGGTGAATAAGGAGGAATATGATGAACCAAAAAGGAATTCAATGGCATTTAAGTCTACTACTCCAAAGAGTAAGGACAAGGAGAAAGTTAAAATACCTACTGATAGCTCAACAAGTAAAAGTTCAGATTCTGACTCTGATGCTGAAATGGCTCAGATAGCCAGAAGGTTTAAGAAATTCTATAGGAAGAAGAAATTCTTCAAAAAATCAAATTAAAAAGGAAAATATGACAACAAAGGTCATTGGAAAAGGGACTAGAAGAAAGCTGATAAGAGTGATGAGGTTGTTTGCTATGAATGCAAAAGGAAAGGACACATAAAATCTGACTGTCTGAAACTGAAGTTCAAGAAGAAACATGACTACAAGGACAGTAAGTACAAGAAAGCTATTAAAGATACTTGGAGTGCTTCAGAAGACATCACAAGTGAGTCTCAAGCTTCTGAATCTGAAAATAATCGTCCCAACATGTGTTTCATGACCAATACTTTTGAGGTACCTATTTCCCCTATGCTAAATGATTATTATTCTGGAACTGATTCTGATTCTAAATCTGAAAATATGACTAGTGAGGAACTATTTAAATACTGAAATATGCTTGAGGAAACATGTAATGAACTTAAGGACAAATATAAGTCATTAAAAAAATAGCATGCTCTCACCTCGAATGTCAAATATTCTCTAGAAGTAGAAAAAGAAAAGAATGCTCAACTGTTAAAGGAAAATACTGAACTGAAAATGTCTAATGAGAAACTTAGAAAAGACTTAGAAAAGTTCACAAATGGAAAAGACACTATAACTAAAATTATAGGAAATAAAGTGGCACCAAAGTACACTACTGGAATAGGTTACCAACCTGGAAAAATACAATTCACTAAAACTAGATTTATTCCTAAATCTGGACAGAATACTGCTAGTTCAAGTTCTGGAAATTCATTTGCTTCAACTAGTTATTCACATAGTTATAGATCAAATAGAGTTTATCTTTCAAAATATTTTGATTCTATAAAATATATGAGACCCATAAGACAAATTTGGGTACCAAAATCATTTATTGATAACCTTTTTGGACCCAAGAAGACCTGGGTACCAAATTCATTTCCCATCTAAATCGGTTTTGTAGGAAACCTGCTTGAAGAGCTCCCATAAGAAGATATGGTACTTGGACAATGGATTTTCAAGGAATATGTCTGAGGATTATTCGTGCTTCAAGAGCTTAATCAAGATTGATGGAGGCTATGTCACCTTTGGTGATAATTCTAAAGGAAATATCATTGGTCTAGGCCAAATTGGTAACACTAATTCAGTTTTAATTTCTAAAGTTTTGTTTGTTGATGGACTTAAATATAATCTGTTAAGTATATCTCAATTATGTGATGATGGTTTTAATGTTAAGTTTGAAAATTATTATTTTAATGTTTTTAATTCTAAAAATGTTTTAGTATTTTCTGCTTTGATAAATGAAAATTTTTATGCATTTGATTTAAATTCTTTAGACAAACAAAATGTTACTTGTTTAAATACTTTTCATAAAGAATCTTGGCTTTGGCATAGAAGATTAGGACACTGCAATATTCATTCACTTAGAAAAATGACTAGGAAGAACTTAGTTAGAGACTTACCCAAACTTGAGTTTCCAAATGAAAAAGTTTGTAATCCATTTCAAAAGGGAAAGCAACACAAAATCTCTTTCAAACCAAAGAAAGAAGTGTCAAATTCTCAACCTCTCGAGTTGGTTCACATGGACTTGTTTGGACCTTCTAGAGTTTCTAGTTTAAATGGGAAGTACTATGTCTATGTCTTAGTAGATGAATTTTCTAGATATACTTGGGTATATTTCTTAGCTCACAAAAGTTAATCTTGTTCTCACTTTGTTAAATACTCAAAGTTTTTAGAGAACATTAGTGGACTTAAGATTAAGACCCTGAGAAGTGATCATAGTCGTGAGTTTGAAAATCATGAGTTTTAATATTATTGCTCACACAATGGCTATAGTCATAACTTTTCTGCACCTAGGACACCTCATCAGAATGGTGTAGTAGAAAGAAGAAATAGAACCCTTCAATAAATTTCTAGAACTATGCTTAACGAGTATAACCTACCTATATACTTTTGGGCTGAAGATGTAAATACAGGTTGTTATATCATCAATAGAGTCTTAATTAAACATGTTCTTAAGAAGACCCCTTATGAACTATGGAATAATAGAAAACCTAAAGTTAGTTACTTTATATTCTTTGGTTGAAAAGTCTTTATTCTTAAAACCAAGGATAATCTAGACAAATTTTCTTCTAAGAGTGATGAAGGAATATTTTTAGGATATTCAATTTCTAGCAAAGCCTATAGAGTTTTCAATAAGAGAACCAAATGTGTGGAAGAATTTGTTCACATCAAATTTGATGAAACTGATCCACATGAACCTAAATAATCTCTTGAAAATCTTGAAGAAGATTTATCTATTCTGAACCATAATGATAAAATCAATGAACATGTTGTAAAGACATCCAGTTCTGGAAATATTTCAGAATCTACTCCTAATGAACCCGAACCTAGAGAAGAATCTGAAATTTCTAGTCCTACCTTTACTAGATCAACTAGGATTCTAAATAATCATCCTTTAGATGCTGTTGTTGGAAACTTGGATAGAGGTACACAGACTAGATCTTCTCTTAGAAATCAGGTTGAACATCAAACCTTCTTGTCACAGCTTGAACCTAAAAACATTGATGATACTATTAATGATGAATTTTGGGTAATTTCTATGCAATAAGAACTCAATCAGTTTGAAATAAATAAAGTTTGGAAACTTTTTGAAAGACCTAAGGACACTTTCACCATAGGAACAAAATGGGTGTTTAGGAATAAAGTAGATGAATCTGGAAACATAGTTAGAAACAAGGCTAGATTAGTTGCACAAGGCTATAGTCAAGAATAAGGAATTGACTATGAGGAGAATTTTTCTCTAGTAGCTAGATTAGAAGCCATTAGGATCTTACTTGCCTATGATACACATCTAAATTTCAAACTATATCAAATGGATGTTAAAAGTGCATTCTTAAATGGGTTTATAGCTGAGGATGTTTTTGTTGAACAACCACCTGGATTTACAAACCCTCATTTTCCAAATCATATTTTCAAATTATCAAAAGATTTATATGGTTTAAAAAAAGCTCCAAGAGCTTGGTATGATAGATTGAGTACTTTTCTAATTTCTAAAGGTTTTACAAAAGGTATAGTTGATCCTACCCTTTTTATAAAATTTATTTCAAATAATGTTTTAGTTGTTCAAATTTATGTAGATTATATTATTTTTTGATCTTCAAAAACTTCATTGTGTACTGATTTTTCTAAAATGATGCAAAACAAATTTGAAATGAGTTTAATGGGTGGACTAAAATTCTTTCTTGGATTTCAAATCTTTCAAAATAATGATGGAATTATTTTAACTCAAAGTAAATATACTAGAGATCTTTTAAAACGTTTTTGAATGGATATCACAAAAATTAGTGACACTCCCATGAGTACCACCTGTAAGTTGGATCTTGATGAAGATGGTAAATCTGTTGATCAAACCACTTATAGAGGAATGATTGGAAGTCTACTCTACTTGAATACTAGTCATCCTGATATTATGTTTAGTGTGTGTATGTGTGCTCATTTTCAATAAAATCCTAAAGAATCACATTTAAATGTTGTAAAAAGAATTTTCAAATATCTCAAGCATACACCCAATTTAGTATTGTTCTACCCTAATGGATAATCATTTGAATTAGTTAGTTATTCTGGTGCTGATTTTGTTGGCTGTATGTTAGATAGAAAAAGAACCTCTGGAACATGTCACTTTTTAGGAAAGTCACTAGTATCATGGTGTAGTAAGAAACAAAATTATGTTGCATTATCTACTACAGAAGCTGAATACATAGCTGCTGGCAGTTGTTGTGCACAAATTTTGTGGATGAAACACACTTTACTAGACTATGGATATCAATTCAGATATGTACCAATAAATTGTGACAACACAAGTTCTATTAATGTTTCAAAGAATTCTGTTTCACATTCTAGGACAAAGAATATTGATGTAAGACATCACTTTTTGAGGGATCATTATCAAAAAGGTGATATCACTTTAGAATTCATTGGTACTAAATATCAACTTGATGATATATTCACTAAACCATTAAATTCTAAGAGATTAGACTACATCATACATGATATTGGTATGATTAATCATAAATAGATATCTTACCGGTCTTACTGTTTAATATTTTGCTATATTTTACTTTACGGTTTCATGCTCATTGTTTCTCAGTTACTGTTTCATGCTTACGGTCTCACAGTTAACACCTTCTGTTCACAGTCTGTCACTTAACTATCTCACTGTGATGGAACAGTTCACTCACTATCTCACCGTGACTGCACAGAATAGTCACTGTCTCACCATGATGACGACCAACTGTCTCATCGTGATGACTGCTTTTCATCGCACCGTAACGCCTACTCACGATCTCACCGTGAAGATTATTTATGCATTTATTTTAATCTGTATCGCGGTATTTTTTATTTCACCGCTATTTACTTTCCCGCATTTTTGTTTTTATGGCGTTTGACATTCCCAAATGATAAAACAAAAGGGTTTTCACTCGATTCCTCACCCGAGCTCTCTCCTGCTCACTCTCTCAAACCCTCTTTACCTTGAAAACCTTCTCTCCTTCTCTCTCGCCCGAACCTTCAGTGGATGCCCAGGATAAAGTGTTTGTCTTCATCTACTCCAGATAAGCTTAGCTCTAAGAAGAAGAAGATTTCACCGAGGATAGCAACCGAAGGACCTCTAAATCTGAACCTTGTAAGTTGTACTGTAGTTCCTGAAAAATAGATCTACCCTGAGTGGTTGTTGATTAGAAAGTCATTAGTCTTAAAAGTCTTAAGAGAACAAGGATGGCTTGAATGGTTCTCTTGAAGGGACAAACCTATTTACCAGAGGTTGGTGTCTCATTTTTACCAATATGTAAAGTTTTCCTTTGATGCTGGAGAAAGTTTTATGGTGACAAGTTGGATCAATGGTCAAAAATGTTTATTCACTTCGAGGATATGGGATGCATGCCTAAGGATTCCTCATGAAGGGATTTTTGATTACTACCAGAGAGACCCTCCTCCTACAACTGACATCTTTGACTTGGAAAATGCACAAGAAATCCTAACTGGAAATGGCACCAAACGAAGGGCCGTAGCAGCTGAGCTAGATGGAGAGTCAAGACTGCTGTTCAAATTTGTTCAGAATTTGATTAGCCCAAGGAAGGGTTATTGTGTTGTGATGAATTATCAGGATGTGTTCCTGATTCATCTAATGAATAATGGCCATAAGATAAATCTTTACAAATATGTCATTAACTATATGTGTGAACTGATTAAGGTCACTTCCAAATCCACATCTTTGTTTTACTCAAGGATGATCTCAACCATGCTAGTTGCCAAAGGAGTGGTTGGACCGAATGAGGAAGTAATTATGGATTTTTATTTTTGTTTGTCAAAACCTACCATAAAAAGGATGAAAATCAATTGGAACACTTGGAAGAAGCAATGGGTGGAGGATAATGATCATCTATATAAGATGTATAATCCTGTTGAGTATCCAACAAGGCCAAAGAATATTACTGATCCTGGTTTGGAACCAGATTAACTGGTTGAATACATAGATGCTGAAGAATAAGAGGAAGAGGTAGCTGAAGTGCCTCAAAAGGAAGCAGCTCCTATTGAGAAACAAAGGACTGTTGTCCCTGCTGATGTTCCTGAAGTACCTCTTAGAGAAGAGGCTGAAATACTTCTTAGAGAAAAATTTGTTGTTGAAAAGGAAAGGGATGTTGACCCTTCTGTTGTTATTAGAGAAGAAGAACCTCCTGCTCCAATATTTGATGCTAACCTAGAAATTTAGTCTGAGGCTGCAAGAGATTTGATTATCCCTGAGCCTGTGATAGAAAACCCCCCTGCTGAAAAGGAAGCAAGTCTGGAAGCACAACCTGTGGAACAGTCAGTTCCTGAGTACATACCCTCTGCTGAGGAGAGGATGGAAATTGTCTTTCAGTTGGAAAGGCAAGAAATGGCTGAGGAGAATAGAGTTGATCCTGTGGATCTTGATCATGATGCTGAGCCTATAGTTTCTGAATTGGAAGCACATGGTGAGGGGGAGAACCTCAATACCTTGAGATAGATGAAGCTGGATCTGCTGAAACCTCTCAACCAACTATCACATATTCTGTGTACACTCGGTATGAGTTCCCAAGATTCTATGATGTGAGTGAATCACAGCAAGTGACTACAACTGGAATTGACCTGTCTTCTTTGTTTCATTTGAAGTCAGTCACTCTCCCTGAACTTGAACCTACATCTGAACCTGCACCAGAACCTGTACCACTTCCTACACCTTTTCCTGACCAGCAATCCTTTATAACTAAGTATGACTTGAAAGTCTTTGTACAGACTATCTTAGCTGGAGTGGAGAAGCTCTTGACCTCTCAACCTCGTCCTGTGACTCAACTAAGTCAGGAAGATGCCTCTCTGCTTGTGGAAAATATTATTCTGCACATTCAACCCAGGATGATCCGTGAAATACAAGAATTCAGAGTTGAAAATAATTTTCTTAGTGTTGATGTTGCAAATTTGAAAGGTATGGTTGAAAACCTCCAGCAGGAATTGTCTTCAATATCAGAGCATGCGCCTGTTTCTGCTCCTACACCTGTTGCTACTTCTCATGAACCTTCTGTTTCCAACATCTCTAGAGAAATTGTATCTCAGATTCATCCCTATCTATTATCGTTTGATGAGAAGATTGGAGAAAGACACAAAAAGATGCTGCAACTCATGATAGATCTTGTAGAGAATCTGAATAAGATTACATATGAATACACTGGATTTCTTCAAAAGGTTTTGAACCAGCTAAAATCTCTAACCGTAGCTGTCAAGGCTTCTTCTCCCTCTGGTCAAACCTCTGCTCCTTCTTTAGATGATTCTTTGCTTAGATCCATAATCAAGGAAGAAATTTAGAATGTTTTCAGTGGCTTGGATCTATCTCCTTTGTCCAAAGTAGTTAAGAACAGTGATAGAGCACCTGACCTGATTCGAATTCATGCTAAGATTGCCAGTGATGCTCAACAGGAGATCACTAAGAAGATAGATTTCTATCTCACCCAGATTTTCTCCAAATCTGATATGACAAATCACTTTAAGTATCTTATGGAGAATTTGAAGATACCTCATATAACTCAGGCTTTTAAAGCTCAAGTTTAGAATCTTAATGAGTTCACCATATTGTTGGAAAAATTCATGGAGAATAAGGAAGATTTTGAAAAGGCTATGCAATATGGTGGAGAAATCATTACTAATTTCATAAATCTTATGAATCCATATCTTCATGTGCAGAGTACAGCTATAGTTGCACCAGCTGCTACCCCTCTTCGACTAGGTCTACCTACCCTAGGTTCAACTGCTATTTCAGTCATCCAAGCCCTTTCTCATATCAGACCAATCATTCTTGACCAACCACAGACTAGATCTTCTACTTATCCTTCTTTAACTCCATCTATTTTTGAAGGTCTCCCTTTACCATCTTTATCTACCACCTCTATGCCTTCCTCTACATCAGCACAAGCTCCTGCTGCTGATAAAGGCAATGAAAAGGCCGATCCCTGAAGAAGTCCAGTGACTACTTTCTTTTTGATGGGGATGTCTTTGATTTTTGTATTTCTACTGTATGATGTATTCTGAACGTTTTTAATGAAATCTGCATTGTTTCACTCTCTTATTTTCACTTTTTGATAATCCCAAAAGGGGGAGAATAAATAGGAGAAGTTAAACGGGGAAGAAAATGTTATATGTTATTCTATATATGTGTTATTCTATATGCTATTTTCTCTAAAGTTCAATTCCATTTTTTTACTTTATCTGTACATGATTTGTGATCATCAAAAAGGGGGATATTGTTGTACTTCTCATGTATTAATCATGTTTTAATGATCACAAATCTTGTTACTATTAACAAATCTTATTATTATTTAAAAATCCCTTTACTAGCTACAAATCTTGTTACTAATCACAAATCTCACTTATCTTATCAATCCTATGTATTTATGTTTCAAGTTATCTCTTATACATTATACTGGTTAAGTTCCAATCATCTTATGTATATTACTATCTAAGTTTGAATACAGATATTTGTCTACGTATAAAGACACCGTGAAGATTGACACAGTAAGACAGACTGTGTGCAAGACACAGTCACAATGAAGCAGACACCGTGAAGTCTAAGTCTCAGACACCGTGACCAATGAGACATCGTGACTCCATAAGTCAGACACTCTGATTTCCTAAGTGCTAAGACACGGTCATCAAGGCACTGTGAATCTAGACACTATGATCAAGGCACCAGAAGCCAGAAACCATGAGTCAGACACTGTGACTCAGACACAGTGAAGGACACACCATGACACAGAGACACTGTGAAGGTCATACCATGAAGGTCATACCATGAAGGTCATACCGTGAAGGTCATACCGTGAAGGTCATACCGTGAAGTTCATACCTTGAAGGTTATACCGTGAAGGACACACAGTGAGCCACATACCGTGAAGGTCATACCGTGAAGGACACACCGTGAAAGAGACATCGTTTGCATAACTACTGTGACACCATTTCTTAACCTTTTTTCAATATGTTTTAAATATTTCTAACGGTCATATTTAATGTGTTTAATGAAATTAATGATATTTAATGATAGTTCTTGGCATGTCAGGAAACCGTACCTCGTACCTATGAAAAGGTAATCATTCCTATTGTCAGAGCTTGAGGAATATAAGGAGGATTGAGCTGCAATAGAGGATATACACACAGAAACACATACTAGAACATACGCGAAGCTACAGACAATACACGTGAGCTATGTACTGAACATAAGAACAATCCTGATCATGAAGAAGAGATTGTAAGATCTTTCAAGAACTCACATGCATGCAATCCGACACTAATTGAGGAACTGAAATCAAGAGAACATTCTCACTCATGAAGAACACAAGCTGAACCATGACACTCTGTTTTTTCACACAAAACCAGAGAAGGACTCAGAAGCATTTCTGATGAATCCAAGGAGTCCAGAGCTGCACTACCAATCACTAGAGCTTTCTAAACTTTCATATACTCTCTCTAAGTGATTCATTATTTACTTCTTTGAGCAGTGTGTGTACTCTGTATATCTTATACACACACTAACTCATGTGATGAACTGGAAGATATCACAATCCTCACACTAAAACTCCTTACTCTTATTTACTCATGACAACTATGGAAGACGTCCTTGTGTAGCCTAGTATTTATTTTTGTTTCCCACGAAGAACTGTGGTAGAGGTCCCTGCGTGGCCTGGACAGTCTTGTACTGTTCTTAACCCTGATCCAGGGTGTGGATCACTTTTATATAAATTTGAGAGGACTAAGTCTCGTCTTGAGACTAAACCTCTTGGTTATATCTACTATGCATTTTAGTTTAAGTAAAGTATACAATATCTAATTTATATTCCGCTGTTGTTACTTTGAAATATACAACTATTTTAAAGTTACATTGATAGTTAATCTAGCAAGTGTTTGTATATTTTGTAAAGTATTAGATTAGTTTCAAAAGCTAATTTAATATTATTATTAAATTAACTGAGACCTAATCAATCTTTTGAGAACCTAATTGAACCTTTACTTTAATACAAATTCACTATAGATTATCTTGTTATTCAATTTGGGTGATTTTAATAGAAATATTTTTAACAGAAATTTTTAATTGGAACTCAATTCACCCCCCTCTTGAGTTTCCACTCCGACCAACATATATCAATAATTAACCACTTTGGGTTCTCTTGGTAGTTTATAGTAAGTTTATTAACCATATAATATAAAAATACAAAGATACATGGTAAATGTCAAACTATTTAACTAAGAGTTAAATCTAAAAATAAGGTTAATATGGTGACCTAAACCTATATAAAACCTATTGGTTGATATTTTTTAGATCCATAACCACATTATCCTATAAATAAATCATTTTGGATCCATTAGAAACTGAAAATTATTTTATTATAAAATAATATTTCAAGATTTTCCTAAAGTGACCCTCACCTCTCTTATAAAAGGGTACTTCCCCTTATCTTAATTGCACACCTCCAAAGCCATTTGGATTAGCCAATACCTACCCAAATACCTTTCCAAATTCCCTCACTTAAACCTATAGTCATTAATTTGATCGAAAATCCAACCTAAAGAGCCATTTTGATCAACTCAAAAGGAAACACCTGAAGAAGAGGTAATAATTTCACCACCCTCTTTCAAGTTCTTTTCTTCTTCCACTTCCTCTTTTTTGTTGTTTCCATACCAAAATATTAACTCCAGTACCTTATACATACTATAATGTTATTATAAATATGGTACAACCATATTCGTTATTCTATCCATCATATAAATGACAAAGTCACCATACGTGTGTATGTACGGCTTACTGTCTCCATGTTGAGGTGTAGTTTGTTATTCAAACACTTCATTAGTTGGATGGGTATAATAATGAGTATAACTAATTTAAATAATAAATATAACATGTTAAGTATTCTTTATATATGATATACCATCCAATTACATATGATTTCACCATCAATATAATGATATTGTCGCTCATGCGTACGTACGGATTGTCGTCTCCACGAACATGACGAGATTCATTCCCCATCGTAATCATTCAAGAATAATTTTCATTTTATGATTAAAAATAAAATTTATGAACATAATATCATTCTGTATATGAATCAAATACATCCTATCCACAACAAACATGTGCTACGTAACCAATTATATAAAGGAAAACGAATCAGTTAACACCCAAAATGATGATACTACTGAAATATTATTAACAAAACAATATTAGAGGATCATATATGATATCAAATTTATGTATATAGTTCTTGTATAATTTAATAACAATGTTTTAACTATTATACAGGAGGTTAACATACCATCGAATAAGGAAAAGTACAAGGTAAGGGTTAATTCTACAATTTGTTTACTTATCCGAGGTTGTTAATACGTAAGTATCTACTGGGACCTCTTTATCATCCACATCCGTGTTTTCTTAAAAATGTAATTAAAAAAAATTACTATTTATTATACTATGAGTTAAATTCATTTATACCCTTATTTGACCACATATGTTTTGAAATGAATCTTTCCGTCATTTTCCAAACAAGGTACTTTATGACCTTTTCGACAAAATTAAGGTAAGAATATCTTTTTTTAACTTATATGAAGGGTGCGGCTATTTTTCGTTATTATAACATCGTCGAAGCTTCCCATACAAGCTTATAATAATATTTTCAAAATAAATTTTTTCTTTTATAATTATATTACTTTTAATTGATTTTAAAATAGAAAGAGATATTTCTCTAAAAAAGTTTTGATTTCATCTATGTCAACATCCTTTGATGGATTTTAAGCTTGTTTGAAGTTGATTTATTATGATACAAATATTCCATATTGTATTGAAGGTTTTCTAATATTTTTGACTGTGGATGTATTATTTTTACACCATTCATGGTTTATGGATAAATTATTAACATTTCGTATACTAGTTTTAATACGGATGTTTATGTTATGTTTAAACCTTTTCATATAAGGAATGCATTGGACTTAGTAAGTGATGGGTGAAGCCTGCTATAGCTCCTCGGTGAATCGGTAGGTCTCATGATACAAACTAGTGTCTTGGCACAAGGCCTTGACAAAATATTATTTGTAGTCTTGGCATAAGGTCTTGACTATGTGGTTATAAAGTCTGGCATTATGTATTCCATCATTATGAAATTGGCTATTGATATTACATGTGATTATTCGACTTGTATAATATTCATGTGAATAAGTAAATAGAATTATTTGATTTATCTTTTCCATATTATGATGAAGATTAAGTTTAAAAGGTTTGTGTTTTAGTCTTATACATTGCCTTAAATGTTTATGCTTATTTATGAAAGTTTCTGCTATATTGTTATCCTTACTGAGCATCTGAGCTCACCCCTTTCAATGTTTTATTTTTTCTAGGATGCGAAGAATTGTATTATGAATGACTCGCAGGGATAGTGTAGGGGATATGAATATGGTCAATGGAGACAATGTTGTTGTTATTTTTCATTTTATAATGTAATGTAAAACTTATGAATGTATCTAGTACTTTCAAGGCTACTAAACTGATCGGTCTTTTTGGATTTGATCCCTTGTGATCATGCCAATATTATATAATAATGCAATGACTATGGGTAACTGGAGTAGGGGAATTATAATACATGATGATAAACTCCATGTTCATCAGAATTGAATCAAAGAAAACAGAAAAAATGAATCACAACAAAACCAGAAAGAGAGGATCATCACATATTATTTATAATTAATTTAATTAAATAAGAATTACCTTGAAGAAATTATTTCTTCATTGATGGATATGGAAACAGATCTACGATGCACCATCTTTGCGTTGTAGTAATCAAGTACATATTCCCTCTAGAATTGATCCACATTTGTTCCACAAAACTCCAAACATCACCGAAGGAATCTTCAAGTGCTAGCACGGAAGATCCTTGCGCTTGCGTCGTCTTCATTTGATCGCTACAAGAATTGCTTCCAAATCATTCTCCTTGATCTGGTGGAGGATGATTTCTCTCTATTCTTGGGAGAAATCTTAGAGAAGATATATTTTTAGGGCTTGAGAGAATTCTCCAATCTTGTTGTGCACAACCCAAAAAAATAAATTATTTTAATGAGAAAATAACATAAATGGGTTTATATATCGCTATGGTTAAAATAAAATTATTGTACAAGTGACCTTAATTATTAATTTAATTCTAGTTAAAACCGCATGTTAAATAATATTATTATTATTATTATTTCTTGACATGTGATTAACTTGCAAATTAAAATTAAATATTATGTAATCAAATAATATTTATTATTTATTATTTTCTCACCAGACCTAAAATCCTGGTCTGTTATTCCTCCATAATATTTATCGGCCCCTAAATAATGGATATTTATTTATTAAATAAATATCACTGCATTATTCTCCAATAAATAAATAGATATTATATTCACTAAATAGAAAATAAATATTTATTAAATATTCTGCTCACGTTATATTCTCTTGAATAACTGGTGATGTAATAAATGTGATCAAGAAAACATAAATAATTATTAAACCATATGTGGTAATGATATTTATTCATATTTTTAAATAATAAATAATAATATATTATTTAACTGAGATTCTGGATATACTTAGTGTGTGACCCTCTAGGCCTCTTTCTCAATGGCATTAGGCGAAGCAGCCTAAAGTCCAAGGTTGATGTCTAGAAACATTCCAAGGCACTCATAGAGAAAGAGTTTAATGGTGCAATGATATAATTTCTCATATGGGCACTTACTGTGTAATGTAATCCCTTTATCACGGCATCTCAAATCAAGTAGGTTGTATGCCGGTGTCGTCAACCTATGTGCTTGATGTCTCTTTCTTTGACTTTCTAGGAATAGAACTTGCCTATAGAACACCAAGGCCATGGGTTTATTTAGGCTATATCATTTCCATCAAAGGGCTTGAGATATCAAATTTCGTTAAGGAACAGAATGGACAAATCCTTTCTCATATTATTCATTAATGCAATACTATTTGTGATGCACCCAATGTATCCTACTTCACCGCGAACTTATGTCATCACATTTTTTGTCAATACATCAAAGTACAAGACTCTTAATACACATTAATAATAATATTAAAGTCTAAGGACCAATATACACAGCCGTAGATAAGAACATCCAATGACACATATTGTAACGACCCGAATCTGGAGCCACTCAACTGGTGCCCTGTACCCGGTTCGCCACATAACCTCAAGCACATTTCCCCAAATGCCAGAGGTTTACGACTAGCAGTGAGGGCCTTGGTGGGTCATTGGGGAAAATATACCCTCATTTGGTAAAGTATACAAGGTATAGGAAATAACAGTCAATAGTGGAAGCAGTAAACAACATACAATAACTAAACTAAATAGCAGAAACAATGCATAATATAATAATGATGATAATGATGCAGCAGGTAAAAGTATCTAAGGAAAGTAGCAAACACAAAAATGTGTTGAAATACAACTGAGATCAAAGTACTAAAAGTAAACAGCAACTCTAGAAGCATCACAATCCTAGGCTCGGTCCTATGCTCTCCAGCTCCAACTAGAAATCATGTACCTGAAGTAGAAGGTCCACAATCCCTATCCACACCTGCAACCATATAACCTATTTGGGCTGAAAATAAGGACCTAAATAGGGTGTGAGACTAATCCCAGTAGGCAACCACCACAAGATATGTGCCCTACTATCAGTAAGCAATATAGAAAAAGTAAATGAAATAAATGTAGAAAAGAAACAGAAGTACACTAAAGTAAAAAATCCTAAAAATATCCATTCACATTTATTTAGTAATTTAATTTAGTCATTTAATTATCACCCAAGGAGTCTAGAAACAGATCTATATTCCCAAATCACAGTACGTAATACAACAGGTATCTCAGCAGACTACCTAAACTACAAGCAGTACAAATCACAAGCTTGTTCTTTGGTTTGGTGGACTCGTCAAAACCAACCAAACAATATTCACACTGACTCTCTGGGTGGCTCATACTTGCAGACCCCTATAGTCAAGTAATCATATAAAGGCACAGACACTCTAGGAAGCACTCACCATCAATTCCCCTGTGGTCTTGCATCGATAGGTATAGACTCTCTGAGGAAGCACTTACATCTAATTCCCCCTATAGTCTCGATACGTAACCAAAGACACTATGAGGAAGCACAAAGTCCAATTCCTATAGGTCCTTCAAATGATACTAATTTATAACAGACTCTCTAGGGAATCCCTTATTCCCCAATTCCCTCTTTAGTCTACCGCACCAGGTTCACACAGCCCTGAGCAGTCTAGTCGTGCATAATTGACTGTCATCATCCCTTAGTAAGTTCAACAACTACTTGGATAATAGCTAAAATTCATCAAAAGCATATAAAAAGTAGGCAAATACATGCAATCAATTATATCTCGGTAGGCAATCAATGCAACAAGGTCTGCCTCACAGGCAACCTAAGCCAAACAGTGATAAACAGCCAAAATAAGGGAAACACCCATGGTGTGATCCTCAACATGCTAACAAGCAAACATTATTCATCTAATAGCCACAAGTATACAAGAAATCTAAGGAAGATAATAATACATGATCAAAACTCTAAACCGAGATACCCAAAACATGGGAATCCGGAACTTTTGCACAAAAACCCAAAGACATTCAACGTATGGCAACAAACCACCTACCTCAATCCTAGGAGATCGATATACATGAACCAAGAGGCTTGATTCTCCTTAGAACGTCTTAGATTTACGAAAATGCACAAAATGTTCAACCCATGATATCTTGAGAAAGAGGGGAAATCATGGAATGAAACTCAAGAAGCAGGAAGAGTTCACTGCTGCGGTTCCAATGCAATCAACGGCGGTCGATTCGGAAAACAGACGGAGTCTCAAGGGCTTGGAGGATGTTTGCGGTCATACGGGACGCTCTCCATATAAGAACTTGGAGAAGAAGATGATTTTGTCGATTAGGTGCGACCCCGGTCCGTTTAATGAAAAAAAAGTACATGGCGTGTAATTTTAGAGTACACGGCGTGTACTAGGATTTTTTGTACACCACATTAAGCGGTCTCCACATCACCCCTACACATCATGTGTATAGCCCAGACATGGCCAGCACATGGCCTTGTGTGGCATCAAAGTACACGGTGTGTGCTTATAAAGTACATGGCGTGTACTTTGAAAATTTCCAGATTTTCCTCTTTCTCATAAAACGACCAAAAAAAGAAAAACATACCTGAAAAGAAGGTCTAGGTTCTTACAAACTTCCCCCCTTAAATAAATTTGTCCTCAAATTTCCCTATAAAGGTGGCGATGAAGAAACCTCAAACAACTTTGGCCACTGTGATTGCATATCAGTCTCCCTCTCCCAAGTCTCGTCCTGTACTCGCCCGTGCTGTCATAGTACCCGTACCAGAGGAACAGACCGGCCACGGAGAACCTTCGTACTACGATCGACAATCCTAATAGGATACTTCTCGAAAGATGCATCCTGATCTATCTCAACCTCCTCAGGTTGAAAAACATGAGACGGGTCTGAGAAGTAGCGTCGAAGCTGAGAAACATGGAAGACGTTGTGCACATACTGGTACCTCTAAGGTAACTGCAACCTATAAGCAACCAACCTGACTCCCTCCAGAACCTCAAACAGACCGACCTATCTCAGTGAAAGCTTGTCCTGTCTCCTGATCCACTTATGTCCCAACCTCGGGGTAACACATAGGAAAACCTAATCTCCGACCTTGAACTGCAAAGGTCATCTCAGCTGATCAGCATAAGATTTCTATCGAGACTGTGCAGTAGCCATCCTTTTTCAAATCAAATCCACTTGTTTTGTGGTCTCCTGAACAAGACGAGGTCCCAGCATAGTTGTCTCTCCTGCCTCCAGCCAACACAAGGGTGATCGGAATGGCCTATCATACAAAGCCTTGTAAGTTGTCATCTGAATAGTTGCTTGAAAACTATTATTGTAGGAAAACTCCACTAGAAGTATATGTTTCTCCCAAGAACCTCCAAAATCAAGGACGCATGCTCGCAACATGTCCTCTAGCACCTGAATCGTGTGCTCTGACTGGCCATCTGTCTAGGGATGGTAAGTTATACTCATAAGTACCTGTGTACCCAAATCCCTCTGTAACCCTTACCAGAAATGCGATGTAAAGTGGGAATCCCTATCTGAAATGATAGTACTCGGAAACCCATGCAAGCATACAACCTCACGGATGTACAACTGTCCAAGCTCATCAACACCGAAGGTATCCTTAATCGGCAAGAAGTGAGCAACCTTCGTGAGCCTGTCAATGACAACCCATACCGCGTCATTCCCTCGAGGCGATCTCAGAAACCCTGTCACAAAGTCTATCGCGACATCATTCCACTTCCACTCGGGAATGAGTAGCTACTGTAAAAGCCATGCAGGTCACTGGTGCTCTGCCTTCACCTGCTGACAAGTGGAACATCGTATGACAAAACCAGCAACATCTCTCTTCATACTTGGCCACCAATACTGGCGGTGTAGATCATGATACATCTTGGTGATTCCAGGATGAACTACCCAAAATGAGGAATGAAAGTCTTTCATCAACTCCTCGTGTATATCTACTGGCACCCATATGCATCCCTGGAAACGTAAGATCTCATCCTCACCTACGGTCCATCCGGGAAGAGGGTCTTATCCTAACACGCTTTCCCATAGGACTAGGCCTTCAAAATCTGATAGTTGCCTCATTAGAACTCGGTCAAGGAGGATAGAGGTAACAACTACAGAAGAAAGAAAAGTCTGACCTTATCTTTCGTGCACCTCCAAATGCATTTCGGAGAACAGATCCTTAAGCTGCCACTCGCTACTGGCCTCCTGAACTGCATGTATCTGTGTCCTCCTGCTCAGTGCATCTGCCACAGCGTTGCCTTTACCAGGCGTATAAGCAAGCTCGAAATTGAAAGAAGGTAGGTACTCAACCCACCTCTGCTGTCTCAGATTCAAGTCACGCTGCGTGAAGATATACTTGAGGCTCTTGTGGTCAGTATATACCACAAAATGATCTCCCAGAAGATAATGTCTCCAACAACGCAAAGCATGAACAACTGCAGCTAACTCCAGGTTGTGTGTAGGATAGTTCCTCTCATGTGGCCTCAACTGCTGAGATCCATATGCAACAACATGATTCTCCTGCATAAGCACTGCTCCAAGCCTGATGCCAGATGCATCACAGAAAACTGTATAACTCTTGCCCGGCTCCGGAAAAAATAGAATCGGTGCTGAAGTTAGTCTCCCCTTTAGCTCCTGAAAGGTTGAATCGCATGCTTCTGACCAAAAATACTTCACCCCCTTCTTAGTCAAGCCCTTAAACGGTGCTTCTAAGTGTGAGAAGTCCTGTATAAAGCACCTATAGTAACCAGCCTGCCCTAAGAAACTTCGTACCTCGAAGACATTCTTCGGCTGCTCCCAGGTAACTACTGCTCTCACCTTCTCTGGGTTTACTGATACTCTTGTCTCTGAGATGACATGACCCAAGAAGTGAGTCTCTTCCATCCAAAATTGGCACTTTGAGAGCTTATCATATAATGGATTCTCTCTCAGTGTACTCAAAACGGTCTCAAGATGGTTAGAATGGTCATGTCGAGTGTGAGAGTACACCAAGATATCGTCCACGAAAACCACCGTGAAAGAATCCAAGTAAGGATGGAAAACTCTGTTGATCAGTTCCATGAAAACTGCTAGCACGTTCATGAGACCGAACGGCATAACCAAATACTCATACAGACCATACCTGCTCTGGAAGGCTGTAAGAGGTATATCAAATGGTCTGACACGCAACTGATGGTAGTCGGATCTCAAGTCGATCTTCAAGAACACTCTGGATTCTCGAAGTTGATCAAAGAGATCATCTATCCATGGCAATGGATATCGGTTCTTGACCATCAACTGGTTCAGCTTCTGATAATCCACACAAAGACTAAGGGTGTCATCTACCTTCTTCGCAAACAGGACAGGTGAACCCCAAGGAGAAGAACTGGGTCGGATGAAACCCCTTGCCTGCAACTCCTCCAACTGCTTCTTGAGCTCCTAAAACTCAGGTGTAGCCATCCTATAAGGAGTAATGGACATTGGTGCCACTCCTGGCACAAAATCGATAAAAAATTCTACCTCACGCTCTGGAGGAAAACCTGGAAAGTCTTCTGGAAAGAAATCTAGAAAGAGATTAACCAATGGAGGAAAATACCTTTGAGAAGTCCCCTGGTCATCCAGATATAAGCTGGAAATCTGGGCTGTAACACCTCCCAACCCATGATGCTCTGGTCTAGCTCTGCTCGCCTGGACATTCCATTCGCCCTTGTGAAGAAAATATCCGCCCTCCGGTGATGTGAAACTCACCCTACGGTGATAGCAATCGACAAAGGCCTAGAAGGGAACTAACCAGTCCATTTCGAGAATGAAATCATAGCATGTCATCTCCAAAACATAGATACACCACGAAAAATGACACCCACCAACCTCAAGGGGGCAATCTAAGCACTGATGCATGCTAGCATTTCTAGTTCCCAAGGGAGTGTCTAGTGTCATCATATCCTCAGAAGTATAAATAGTAAGTCTAAGTCTTTCCACATTGTGAATAGAAATAAATCTATGAGAATCTCATGTATCAAAAAGTGCAGAGGATAAAAATGAGGCTACTAAAATTGTACCTCGAACTATAGAAGGTCCAGGATCCTGCTCCTGAAGGATCTGCTCTACCGCAAAAGTCTGGCCTGCACCGCAGCCCTATGTAGCAGCCTGGGATCCTTGAGCTGACCCTCCCTAAGCCTGAACACTGCGTCCACGGCCTCTACCCTGTCCTGAACGACCTGAAGAAATCCAGCCCCCAGTCTGCTGCGGAACTGGTAATCCTGCTCCTATGCACGGAGTTGAAACTGATCCTCCTTCACTAGCCGCTGGAAGAAGAACCTTGCAGAAACGATGTAGATGACCCATCTTTCCACATGATCAGCACTCCAATGGGTCTCTCGGGCACTAAGGTTTCTTATTCCCATTTTTCCCACATTTATAGCACACCACTTTGTTTCTAGAAGGAAGATATTTTCTACCAGAAGGAATACCTCGCTTCCTCGAGTCACCTCATATAGACTCTCGGTGGCGCTTCCTGCTATCTACCTGAAATGAATCAACCCTGGAAGCTGAACCACCCTGGTCCACAGCTCCAATCTCCCTCAGGTTTCTCTCCATGATAAGCACCTAGTTGACTATCAGAGTAATATAATTCAATTGGAATACATTCACCTTCGATCTGATGTCCGGTCTGAGGCCTTCCTCAAACTTCCTCGCTTAAAACAACTCGTCATTCCCCAGAACGGGAGTGAAATTCCATAACTCTATGAAGCGAGAGGAATACTCCATAACTGTGAGGGTACCCTGCTGCAGGTTTATGAACTCTCTTGGTCTGTCATCCCTCAACGTCGCCAGGTAGAAGTAGTCATAGAACGTATGCTGAAACTCGTCCCAAACCATAGCCTGTTGGCGCCCTGCCTGTGAAACCACATCCCACCATCTCTTGGAGGAGTCTCGTAGCATATAAGTCGCGATCTTCACTCTCCTCTCCGGAGGCGTCTTCAGATGCTCAAATATGGATAGCATGGATTCTAGCCATGACTACGCAGCCTGTGGTCCTCCATCCCCTGTGAACGTGGGAGGATGTTGCTGCTGAAAAATCTGTGTCAGCTCTACCATAGATGGGGCAGGATGCTGAGCTCCCTGGAAAGTCTGCATGAATCTCATGAAACCTTCTCTGAACTGAGCGTCGGCACCAGTGTCTGGAATTACTACAGGTGCCATATCTGGAATGATATGCGGAACTACTGGTAGTCCCTGATCTGCCGTATCAGGTGTACGGTCACTGCTTGGTTCCTGACATGCAACGGGAGGAAGTCTTGGTTCCTTGAGTCTACAAGGTCACAAGCACACTTTTATTAAAGATGAACACAGTTGAAACTTAAGAGAGTAAAACAGAACAGGAGAGTAAAACTCTAAAATTTGGGAAAAACATGACTACACAGCGTGTAGTACCACTACATGGCGTGTTTCCTGAAATTTTACCCTGGCGTACATGGCTGTGTAAACCACCAGACTACACGGCGTGTTCTCAAACTACACAGCTTGTACTGACCCTTTTTCTTCCTACCCGATTACTCCCACACGGCTAGGAATGCGGACTATCCCAGTAGGAAACTACACGGCATGTTTGTCCACTACACGGCGTGTCCTTAAGATCTTTCCCCTATCCGTGTCATCAGTCACACGGACTGGTACACGGACCACTACTACACGGCGTGTCAACATGGTACACGACGTGTTTCCCTACAGCTTTCCCAACCCAGTTATTCAGCTACACGGCTATGTCACACGGCTCCTCTAAGAAAAAACTACATGGCGTGTTCAAGGACAACATGGAGTGTACTAGACATGCCTTACCTAGCCCGTTTTGTTAGCGACGCGGCTTGACACATGGCCGACCCTACACGACATGTTCCAGACGGACACGACGTGTACTTGAAGGAAATCTCCGGCCCGTGTTGTTCGTGACACGACCAGATACCCAAGTCATACTACATGGCGTGTAAACAAGTACACAGCGTATTCTTATAATAACTTTCATAACCTCGTGTCCCTACCCACACAGTCAGTGACCCGACTAAAAACTACACGGCGTGTATTCATGAAGTACACGCCGTGTATTCTGCGTTTTTCTAGACAGTAGCCTTAGAATTGCACCGGAGCCCAGAAAACACAGAAAGACAAGCGTTAAGGTTCAAAATTCCGATCCTTGGGGGCCTATACTCCCCGCGAATCAAATCTTGGAATCATAACAATGCATATAACAAGTAAACAGTATAACAAACTCACGATCCACTAAATTCTGATCCTCGAGGGCCCATAACACCTCTAAGACCAAATTTTGGTGTCTATTATAAAGAATCTCTAAACAAATGATACCCTATCAACATAGCAGGTATTCTATCACAGCAGCTATCACAACAGCATGCATCGACTATCAAAAATTCTATCACAATAGCATGCAATTTCTAATGCAATCTAGATGGCATGGAAAAATGCATGACATGTGATTTCCTAACAAGTGCCTATATGATGAATTAGATGGCATACCCTCATCTCATCGGGTTGCAACAAAATAGAACCACAATCATATAAACAGTGACAGCACAAAATAAGTGCACCACCCAATGGTGAAATCAATTAAACTGTAACATTTCCAAAACTCAAAAATTGCCATATTCGAGGTAACCTGGCTTTTTCCCTGTACACAGGTTCTAGAACTCCTAGGCACAACTATTTACCAATTACCTATTCTTTCCTATCCCTGTATAATGTCTCCAAACAGTAATTCAATAGACACTACTGGAAATAATATATTTACCAACGGTTGAGAAATGTTGGGAAAGGTTGGAAAACCGTTGGTATAACATATACCAACGGTTCTGCCAACCGTAGGTAAGTAAGCCGTTGGGAAAAACATTTCCCAACGGTTTACAGCAAACCGTTGGCATAGGGTGGAGATAGGTTACTCTATCCCAACGGTTCTTCAAAACCGTTGGGAAAAAGGTTTGCCAACAGTTTAAAACCGTTGGCACAGGGGCTTAAAATTATCATGTTTTTCCCAACGGTTTGGTAAACCGTTGGCAAAAACCCCACATCTACTCTTTCCCAACGGTTCTAAACCGTTGGGAAAAGTGTTTTACCAACGGTTTGATGAACCGTTGGTAAAACTAATCTACAATTTCTATGCCAACGGTTTTGAACCATTGGCATAGCCTCTGCTGGGCAACTCACCCAGCAACTCCCAACCAGGTCTCCAATTTGACCAACACCACATCTGGTTTTGTGGGTTCCCTCTCATTTTTCAATCCAATTATTGTACCTGCAATAAACTAACACATACATATATAATTATTTTACCTGCAGTAACCAACTAACACTTACATATAGAGAACAAATTCATACACGTTTAACATATAATGGTAGAACTGTACACATCCATAATTAAATTAGAATTGACAACGTAATTATAAACATACATAATTAATTTAGATTTAAATTTAAAATGTAGATGACAATTATATGTGGAATCTGGAAGTCAATTCATAATTTGATCTGTTTTTTGTATACCATATATTTTTACCTAAAGTAATGTCCGTTTTAAACATAATACATACACCTGGAGTGCTACCGTCCACAACGTGCCTCAGATTGAGGTGGGGTTGACTCATACACGTCACATATGACCCATGGATCGTTGTGCTAATGTATCGACACAATCCGAATGCGTTTGGTCGGTTTTCCGTATGTCAGTTGATGTTTTTCAATTAAAATGACGTACTTTTGAAACAAAAGGCAGACACTTTGAGTGGTTACAGCCACACCGCGCCTCAGATTGAGGCGGTGTTGACTTGTACACGTCACATATCACCTATGGATCGTTCTCCTAAAGTTTCAATGGAAACCGAATGCGTTTGGTCGGTTTTCCGTATGTACTTAAATTGTTGTCCATTTTAAGCAAAAGAGACACAGTTGGAGCGGTGTCGGCCACACCACTCCTCAGATTGAGGCGGGATTGACTCGTACACGTCACATACGACCCGTGGATCCTTTTCCTAAAGTATGGACACAATCCGAATGCATTTGCTCCGTTTTCCGTATGTCACTTGATGCTTTTCACTTAAAATGATGTCCCTTTGAAACAAAAGACAGACACTTTGAGTGGTGTCGGCCACACCGCGTCTCCAATTGAGGCGGGGTTGATTCGTACACGTCACATATGACCCATGGATCGTTCTCCTAAAGTTTCAACGGAAACCGAATCCGTTTCGTCGGTTTTCCGTATGTACTTAAAATGGTGTCCGTTTTAAACAAAAGAGAGCCACTTAGACTGATCTCGGCCACACCATGACTTGGATTCATCCCGGGTCAGCTCGTACATGTCACATATGACCCATGGATCGTTGGGATAAATTATCAACAAATTCGGAATGCATTTGGTCAGTTTTCCGTATGCCAGTTGTTCTTTTCACTTATAATCCTGTCCATTTTAAACAAAAGAGACACAGTTAGAACGGTGTCGGCCACACCGCTCCTCGGATTGAGGCGGGATTGACTCGTACACGTCATATACGACCCATGGATCCTTGTGATAAAGTATCGACACAGTCCGAATGCCTTTGGTCTGTTTTTCGTATGTCACTTGATGCTTTTCACTTAAAATGACGTCTTTTTGAAACAAAAGACCGACACTTTGAGTGGTGTTGGCCACACCGCGTCTCCGATTGTGGCGGGGTTGATTCGTACACGTCACATATGACCCATGGATCGTTCTCCTAAAGTTTCAACGGAAACCGAATCTGTTTGGTCGTTTTTCCATATGTACTTAAAATGGTGTCCATTTTAAACAAAAGAGAGCCATTTAGACTTATCCCGGCCACACCGCGACTCGGATTCATCCCGGGTTGGCTCGTACACGTCACATATGACCCATGGATTGTTGAGATAAATTATCAACAGATTCAGAATGTGTTTGGTCGGTTTTCCGTATTTCAGTTGATGCTTTTCACTTAAAATGACGTCCTTTTGACTTTAAACCACCGTGCAACATTCTAATTATTATTCGTGACATGTACGCGCAGACGACACGTCAATCGGATGTGCGGTTTGCGCGGTACGGCTCAATATTCGTGTTTTAAGTGATGCGCGCGCTTCGTAAACGCGCGTGAGGGGGGTCCAAACGGGACGAACGATGTCGGAATGGCCTGAAATCAGACGAAAAATACGGGGGAGTGATTTCTGAAGTGGTCGAGTAGACGACACGTCAATCGGACGTGCCCTGTGCCCGCGGTGACCGAGAACGCAGTTCGGGTGTCATAAATGGCCATAACGGGCGTCCAACGGTCAAATTCATAGCGGACTACCTCGGATTGAGCTGAAACCACCGTGGAACATTCTAATTATTATTTGTGACGTGTACGCGCAGACGGCACGTCAATCGGACGTGCGGTTTGCGCGGTACGGCTCAATATTCGTGTTTTAAGTGATGTGCGCGCTTCGTAAACGCGCGTGAGGGGGGTCCAAACGGGCCGAACGATGTCGGAATGGCCTGAAATCAGACGACAAATACGGGTGAGTGATTTCTGAAATGGTCAAGCAGACGGCACGTCAATCGGACGTGTCGTGTGCCCGCGGTGACAGACAACGCAGTTCTGGTGTCATAAACGGCCAGAACGGGCGTCCAACGGTAAAATTCATAGCGGACGACCTCGTATTGAGCTGAAACCACCGTGGAACATTCTAATTATTATTCGTGACGTGTACGCGCAGACGGCACGTTAATCGAACGTGCGGTATGCGCGGTACGGCTCAATATTCGTGTTTTAAGTGATGTGCGCGCTTCGTAAACGCGCGTGAGGGGGGTCCAAACGGGCCGAACGATGTCGGAATGGCCTGAAATCAGACGAAAAATATGGGTGACTGATTTCTGAAGTGGTCGAGTAGACGGCACGTCAATCGGACGTGCCGTGTGCCCGCGGTGACCGACAACGCAGTTCGGGTGTCATAAACGGCCAGAACGGGCGTCCAACGGTCAAATTCATAGCGGACGACCTCGGATTGAGCTGAAACCACCGTGCAACATTCTAATTATTATTCGTGACGTGTACGCGCAGACAGAACGTCAATCGGACGTGCGGTTTGCGCGGTACAGCTCAATATTCGTGTTTTAAGTGATGCGCGCGCTTCGTAAACGCGCGTGAGGGGGGTCCAAACGGGCCGAACGATGTCGGAATGGCCTGAAATCAGACGACAAATACGGGTGAATGATTTCGGAAGTGGTCGAGTAGACGGAACGTCAATCGGACGTGCCGTGTGCCCGCGGTGACCGACAACGCAGTTCTGGTGTCATAAACGGCCAGAACGGGCGTCCAACGGTCAAATTCATGGCGGACGGCCACGTATTGAGCTGAAACCACCGTGGAACATTCTAATTATTATTCGTGACGTGTATGCGCAGACGGCACGTCAATCGGACGTGTGGTTTGCGCGGTACGGCTCAATATTCGTGTTTTAAGTGATGCGCGCGCTTCGTAAACACGCGTGAGGGGGGTCCAAACGGGCCGAACGATGTCGGAATGGCCTGAAATCAGACGAAAAATACGGTTGACTGATTTCTGAAGTGTTCGAGCAGACGGCACATCAATCGGACGTGTCGTGTGCCCGCGGTGACCGACAACGCAGTTCTGGTGTCATAAACGGCCAGAACGGGCGTTCAACGGTCAAATTCATAGCGAACGGCCTCGGATTGAGCTGAAACCACCGTGGAACATTCTAATTATTATTCGTGACGTGTAGGCACAGACGGCACGTCAATCGGACATGCGGTTTGCGCGGTATGGCTCAATATTCGTGTTTTAAGTGATGCGCGCGCTTCGTAAACGCGCGTGAGGGGGATCCAAACCGGCCGAACGATGTCGGAATGGCCTGAAATCAGACGACAAATACGGGTGAATGATTTCGGAAGTGGTCGAGCAGACGGCACGTCAATCGGACGTGCCGTGTGCCCGCGGTGACCGACAACGCAGTTCTGGTGTCATAAACGGCCAGAACGGGCGTCCAACGGTCAAATTCATGGCGGACGGCCACGGATTGAGCTGAAACCACCGTGGAACATTCTAATTATTATTCGTGACATGTACGCGTAGACGGAACGTCAATCGGACGTGCGGTTTGCGCGGTACGGCTCAATATTCGTGTTTTAAGTGATGCGCGCGCTTCCTAAACGCGCGTGAGGGGGGTCCAAACGGGCCGAACGATGTCGGAATGGCCTGAAATCAGACGACAAATACGGGTGACTGATTTCTGAAGTGTTCGAGCAGACGACACGTCAATCGGACGTGCCGTGTGCCCGCGGTGACCGACAACGCAGTTCTGTTGTCATAAACGGCCAGAACGGGCGTCCAACGGTCAAATTTATAGCAGACGGCCTCGGATTGAGCTGAAACCACCGTGGGACATTCTAATTATTATTCGTGATGTGTAGGCACAGACGGCACGTCAATCGGACGTGCGGTTTGCACGGTACGGCTCAATATTCGTGTTTTAAGTGATGCGCGCGCTTCGTAAACGCGCGTGAGGGGGGTCCAAACTGGCCGAACGATGTCGGAATGGCCTGAAATCAGACGACAAATATGGGTGAATGATTTCGGAAGTGGTCGAGCAGACGGCACGTCAATCGGACGTGCTGTGTGCCCGCGGTGACCGACAACGCAGTTCTGGTGTCATAAACGGCCAGAACGGGCGTCCAACGGTCAAATTCATGGCGGACGGCCACAGATTGAGATGAAACCACCGTGGAACATTCTAATTATTATTCGTGACGTGTACGCGCAGACGGCACGTCAATCGGACGTGCGGTTTGCACGGTACGGCTCAATATTCGTGTTTTAAGTGATGCGCGCGCTTCGTAAACGCGCGTGAGGGGGGTCCAAACGGGCCGAACGATGTCGGAATGGCCTGAAATCAGAAGAAAAATACGGGTGACTGATTTCTGAAGTGTTCGAGCAGACGGCACGTCAATCGGACGTGCCGTGTGCCCGTGGTGACCGACAACGCAGTTCTGGTGTCATAAACGGCCAGAACGGGCGTCCAACGGTCAAATTCATGGCGGACGGCCACGGATTGAGATGAAACCACCGTGGAACATTCTAATTATTATTCTTGACGTGTAGGCATAGACGGCACGTCAATCGGACGTGCGGTTTGCGCGGTACGGCTCAATATTCGTGTTTTAAGTGATGCACGCGCTTCGTAAACGCGCGTGAGGGGGGTCCAAACGGGCCAAACGATGTCGGAATGGCCTGAAATCAGACGAAAAATATGTGTGAGTGATTTCTGAAGTGTTCGAGCAGACGGCACGTCAATCGGACGTGCCGTGTGCCCGCGGTGACCGACAACGCAGTTCCGGTGTCATAAACGGCCAGAACGGGCGTCCAACGGTCAAATTCATAGAGGACGGCCTCGGATTGAGCTGGAACCACCGTGGAACATTCTAATTATTATTCGTGACGTGTAGGCACAGACGGAACGTCAATCGGACGTGCGGTTTGCGCGGTACGGCTCAATATTCGTGTTTTAAGTGATGCGCGCGCTTCGTAAACGCGCGTGAGGGGGGTCCAAACGGGTCGAACGATGTCGGAATGGCCTGAAATCAGACGACAAATACGGGTGAGTTATTTATGAAGTGGTCGAGCAGACGGTACGTCAATCGGACGTGTCGTGTGCCCGCGGTGACCGACAACGCAGTTCTTGTGTCATAAACGGCCAGAACGGGCGTCCAACGGTCAAATTCATAGCGGACGGCCTCGGATTGAGCTGAAACCACCGTGCAACATTCTAATTATTATTCGTGACATGTAGGCACAGACGTCACATCAATCGGACGTGCGTTTTGCGCAGTACGGCTCAATATTCGGGTTTTAAGTGATGCGCGCGCTTCGTAAACGCGCGTGAGGGGGGTCCAAACGGGCCGAACGATGTCGGAATGGCCTGAAATCAGACGACAAATACGGGTGAGTGATTTCTGAAGTGGTCGAGCAGACAGCACGTCAATCGGACGTGCCCTGTGCCCGCGGTGACCGAGAACGCAGTTCGGGTGTCATAAACGGCCAGAACGGGCGTCCAACGGTCAAATTCATAGCGGACGGCCTCGGATTGAGCTGAAACCACCGTGGAACATTCTAATTATTATTCGTGACGTGTAGGCACAGACGGTCAAATTCATAGCGGACGGCCTCGTAAACGCGCGTGAGGGGGGTCCAAACCGGCCAAACGATGTCAGAATGGCCTGAAATCAGACGACAAATACGGGTGAATGATTTCTGAAGTGGTCGAGCAGACGGCACGTCAATCGGACGTGCCGTGTACCCGCGGTGACCGACAACGTAGTTCTGGTGTCATAAACGGCCAGAACGGGCGTCCAACGGGAAAATTCATGGCGGACGGCCACGTATTGAGCTGAAACCACCGTGGAACATTCTAATTATTATTCGTGACGTGTACGCACAGACGGCATGTCAATCGGACGTGCCGTGTGCCCGCGGTGACCGAAAACGCAGTTCAGGGGTTGTTCAGGGGTTGTTCAGGGGTTGTTCAAGGTTTGTTCAGGGGGTTGTCCGGGGTCCAAGGGGGAGGGTGGAGGGGTTGTCCGGGGGCTGTCCGGGGGGCTATCTGGGGTCCAGGGTGGGGGGTTGGGGGCTGTACGGGGGGCTGTCCAGGGGGCTGTCCGCGGGGCTGTCTGGGGGGTGTTTGCGGGGTGTTCGGGGTCCAAGGGGGAGGGGGGGTTGTCTAGGGTCCAAGAATGAGGGGGGTTGTCCAGGGAGTTCTCAAACACACAACCACTAAAAGACAACAACATCCATAAAAACTGGCAATATATAAAAATAACTCAACTCCAATACTATACTACGAGTCTAGAAAAAACCAACAACTAGAATAGATTAAACATCAAATCTCAGTAATATAAGTCAAAAATGTAACGGATCAATATGTCACACATCAGCATCACCATCATCATCATCATCATTATCATCACCCTCGTCATCGTCCTCCTCATCGTCCTCACCCTCCACAGCGCCTTCCTCCTCGCCTTCGCCCTCCTCCTCGCCCTCCTCATCTCCCTCCTCTTCCGCATCAGACTCCTCGCCATCATCATCTTCAAGCTGGACATCGGCCTGACCACCACTGGAACTGACACCTGGTGCACCATATATAGAATGTATCGACGACATGTATTCATCAATCGCTGGGCTGGCCTCTGCTGTAAGTGTTGGACGTAGAACTTCAATAAATTTCATAAATGAACTGTTTGCCCTAGCAGACTGTTCTGGCGTCTCTATGGCCCTTTTCTCAGCCAGTTCTGCCTGTACCCTAACTTGCTGCAGCTCGGTGGCACTACAACTCGTACCTGAGGCAGGCCAATACCTCGTTGGGGCTATCCTAGGTCGGCAGCGTACTCTGCCAGAATGATCATCTCCCAACACCTGATGTAAGTGATCAGATGGCCCAAAATTGTCTGCTTCTTGGGCATCGAGGGCCTCTAAAGCATCCTGTTACAAATATAAATATATTATTAAGTTACGAAATAGATATTAAAATATAAAATCAACAGATTAAAACTTACAATCTGCTGCTGAGTCGCTTCGTTGACAGCACTTCCATCCTTTTTTCGTCTACTCGAGCAAAACAGTTTTGCTCGAGGCACACGTCCTTCAATATTTTGTATTTGCCTCTACAATGACATTGAAAACAAAAGTTATATAAAAACTTTAGCAAATGATTAAATAATTGAGGAAACAAAAGAAAATGTATGTCGTAAAGAAAACTTATAAACAATTGTCATACCTGCTGCCTCTCATGATCCGGCATCGTCGTGCGTCCTAGTGTATGCAGGTATTTTTTTGCATCAATGTTTTTTTTATTTTTTCCAGATGATTCCTAAATAAAATTCGATAATGCAAAGGATAATATTAATGCAAAACTTGAAAGTTATTATTTAAATACCTCAAATGTAATTCATACCTTAAACTGGGTACTCGTCCAATGAGTAATCATCTGACGATACTGCTCTATAGGACAATCATCCACGATTGGTACCGCCTCTAACTCAGTGCCAACTCTAGCACGCCATCCAATATACAGCTCATGATTGTAGGCTCTCCAAAGCTCGCCTAAATCCTTTAGACGTTCCAGTCATGCACCCTCACCATCAGGAAAATTAAATCGAAGCTGAAATCAAAATATTAATTCATATAAATACAAAAAAAAAAAATCATGGCATTAAATACAACAGATTTTTTTACCCATATCTCTGCCCAAGCTCTATCTTTGACCTCATGTGGCAAATGTCTCCATGACAGCGGGCTGACGGGAATGATGTCGGAGTATTTGGCAAGCGTCGCCAGAAAACTCCAACATTGCTGCCCTGTTTTCTCAACCATCTGATTGTCTTCATTATATTCCACCATAACCTGTGTGCGACGGTTCCACACCGAACGCATGCGTGTACGCCCCCGCCCCCGCCTCCTGTCAGTAGATGTATCTGTCATGAAAGAAAAACAAATATTTTATCAAAACATGTTATAATGAAAATAAATATTGCTATAAAAATTTGTTAGGGTTTTATAAATATACCTGCGCTAGTCTGATCAATGAGTGGCGTCGGATCCACAGAACCTGATGGAACACCCTCTAGTGGAACAGGAGTCGAAGACGATGGAATATAAAAGCTCGGAGAGACAGAAGTAGAAGGAAAAGAATATGGAACAACTGTATGACCTGATGCTGACTGGGGAGTGGGAATCATCATGGGATGTGAAAATGATGGGGCACAAGATGCAGAAGGTAGCGAAAACATGGGAGGCCTAAATACCCCGTGTGTCCCTAACGACACACCGGGATCAGAATGTGGGAAGGCTGAAATGTCAGTGGGAGGGGCAGGGTCTAGTCGGGCACGCGCAGCTCTACGTCCACCTCTGGTACGAACCCTCCTCGTACCACCGGCCTGAGTACTAGGAGCAGTACTAGGCTCCTCGTCGAATAACTGTCGACGTAATGGTGGATCCTACAAAAAAGTTTACAAAAAAAATTAATCACATGACATTATATATTCTGTAAATATATATATATATATATATATATATATATATATATATATATATATATATTTGAAATAAAGTACTCACTGTAGGCACTAATGGTGGAATGCCCATCTCCTCCATCCGACGATTGTTCTCCGCCATTTTTTTACTTCGTCTTTCTTCAATTGGCAGCATTTCCTGTAAAAAGAATTCATATAAGTCATTTTGTCATAAACAATTCAATAGGATTGAACTTTAATAGAAAATACATTTAAGTAAATGACAAAGGAAGAAAATAATCATGGTATCAACTACACATGTGAAAAAAACATACTAATGTGTTATTGAAAAAATGTAAAACCAACAAGAACTTAATGTGTTATCACATCAGAGCATGCCTCATCCCATAACCATATTAGTAGGGTATCCTCATATGCGATTTACCTTTTTGAATTAATATGCACTTCCTCACCAGGTACCTGAGTATATTTCATAGATATAATCATCTCACATCCTGTAAGGCTTCATTATGTATGATCATCCCACACCCCCTGGACAGCCCCCTGAACAGCCCCGCCCACCCCCGTGGACAGCCTTTCCCACCCTCGTGGATAGCCCCGCCCATCCCCATGGACAACCCACCCCCGTGGACACCCCCTACCCCCTAGACAGCCCAACCACCCCCGTGGACAGCCCACCCACCCCCCTCGACACCCCTTCTCCCTATGGACAGCCCCCCACCCCCTTGGATAGCCCGCCTACCCCCCTGGACACCCCTACCCCCTGTGGCCAGCCCACCCACCCCCCCTGGACAGCCCGCCCACCCCTCCTTGACAGCCCGACCACCCCCGTGGACAGCCCGTCCACCCTTGTGGATAGCCCGCCCACCCCCGTACCCCCCTAGACACCCCGTACCCCCCCCCCCGGGATAGCCCCACCCACCCTCCCAAACAACCCACACCCCCCTCCCCTGCAACCCCACCACCACCACCTAGACATACCAACCCCCCTGGACACCCCACACACCCATCCCCCACCAGGACACCCCACTCAGACCCCCAGGACATCCCACACCCCCTGGACAGCCTCGCCCACCCCCGTGGATAGCCTTTCCCACCCCCGTGGACAGCCCCGCCCACCCCCGTGGACCACCCACCCACCCCCGTGGACGCCCCCTACCCCCTAGACAGCCCAACCACCCCCGTGGAAAGCCCACCCACCCCCCTCGACACCCCTTCTCCCTATGGACAGCCCCCCACCCCCTTGGATAGCCCGCCCACCCTCTGGACACCCCTACCCCCTGTTTCCAGCCCACCCACCCCCCCTGGACATCCCGCCCATGCCTCCTTGACAGCCCGACCACCCCCGTGGACAGCCCGTCCACCCTTGTGGACAGCCCGCCCACCACCGTACCCCCCTGGATAGCCCCGCCCACCCTCCCAAACAGCCCACACCCCCCTCCCCTGCAACCCCACCACCACCACCTAGACATACCACCCCCGTGGACACCCCACACACCCCTCCCCCACCATGACACCCCACCCAGACTCCCAGGATAGCCCACACCCCCTAGACAGCACCTCCCACCCCGTGGACAACCTTTCCCACCCCCGTGGACACCCCCGCCCACCCCCGTGGACACCCACCCACCCCCGTGGACAGCCCCTACCCCCACAATCGATTATCCAAAACATATCAAATTGGTTTGAACACAATCCATAATTCCCACAATCCATTATCCAAACATAGAAAAAATCTCACATGATGCTCGACCATTGGAAAATAATTAAAAATCACCAACACCTCCTTCCAAACATAGAATACAAAAAACATTAACAGAATACAAAAACATTAAAAAATCTCACAATCCATTATCAAATTGATTTCATGAGTAATATCAAATTGGTCTGATTTACATGTTTTGAACACTCTCCTTCCAAACATAGAATACAAAAACATTAAAAATCACCAACACCTGGATAATCAATTAAACTACCAACACCTGGAAAAAATCTATTCATTAAAAAAACTACAACAATATGGTTGAGATCAAATTTCACCTATTCGTATGGGGTGTACCTGTTGGGATGGGGGTACTGGTGTTCGGATTCGCGAGACCAGTGGAGTGAGATGGGGTTCGCGAGAGCAGCGGAGTGAATAGATTAGGGCTCTGTCCGAATGGGGAGAGGATATAGCGGCCTACAATTTGGGGGAAACCTTTGCCAACGGTTTATAAAAACCGTTGGCAAAGGCAACATTTCCCAACGGTTTACTGGAACCGTTGGGAATGTGTGAGTTTTAGCAGCCTTTTCCCAACGGTTCCAGTGAACCGTTGGGGAAAGGTCTTCTGAAATTCTCTTTGCCAACGGTTTTCTTAAACCGTTGGCAAAGACTCACTATCCCAACGGTTTAAGTAAACCGTTGGTATACTGCCGTTGGGAAAAAGCTAAATTCCAGTAGTGAGAAAAGAAAAGAACCTCCCTCTGATACAACTTTGTAACGAACCTAATCCGGATCCACTCAACCGGTGCCCCGTACCCGGTTTTCCACATGACATCAAGCGCATTTCCCCAAATGCCAGAGGCTTCCAACTAGCAGTGAGGGCCTTGGTGAGTCATTGGGGAAAATATGCCCTCATTTGGTAAAGTATACAAGGGAGAGGAAATAACAGTCAATAGCAGAAGCAGTAAACAGTATACAATAACTGAACTAAACGGCGGAAACAATGCATAATATAATGATGATGATAATGATGCAGTAGGTACAAGTATATAAGGAAAGTAGAAAACACAACAACGTGCTAAAATACAACTGTGATTAAAGTACTAAAAGTAATCAGAAACTCCAGCAGTATCGCAAGCCTAGGCTCAGTCCTATGCTCTCCAGCTCCAACCAGCAATCATGTACCTGAAGTAGAAGGGCCACAATCCCTATCCACACCTGCAACCATATAACCTGTTTGGGCTGAAAAGCAGGACCCAAACAGGGTGTGAGACTAATCCTAATAGGCAACCACCATAAGATTTGTGCCCTACTGTTAGTGAGCAATATAGAAAGAGTAAATGAAATAAATGCAGCAAATAAACAGGAGTACACTAAAGTAAACAATCCTACAAATCTACATTCACATTTATTTAGTAATTTAATTCAGTCATTTAATTATCACCCAAGGAGTCTAGCAATAGCTCTATATTTCCAAAGCATAGCAAGTAACACAACAGGTATCTCAGCAGACTACCTAAACTACAAGCAGTACAAATCACAAGCTTGTTCTTTTGCTTGGTGGACTCATCACAACCAACCAAAAAAATTTCACATTGACTCTCTGGGTGGCTCATACTGGCAGACCCTTATAGTCAAGTAATCATACAAAGGCACAGACACTATGGGAATCACTCTCCGTCAATTCCCCTGTGGTCTTGTAACGATAGGTACAGACTCTCTGAGGAAGCACTTCGTCTAATTCCCCCTATAGTCTCGATATGTAACTAAGTACACTCTGAGGAAGCACAAAGTCCAATTACTATAGGCCCTGCAAACCATACTAATTTATAACAGACTCTCTAGGGAATCCCTTATTCGTCAATTCCCTCTTTAGTCTACCACACCAGGTTCACACATCCCTGAGCAGTCTAGTCGTGCGTAATCGACTGTCAGCAACCCTTAGTAAGTTTAAAAACTACTTGGATAATAGCTACAATGCATCAAAAGCATATAAATAGTAGGCAAATACATGCAATCAATTATATCTCAGCAGGCAATCAATGCAACAAGGTCTGCCTCACAGGCAACCTAAGACAAACGGTGATAAACAGCCAAAACAAGGGAAACACCCATGGGGTGATCCTCAACATGCTAACAAGCAAACATTATTCATCTAATAGCCACAAGTATACAAGCAATATAAGGCAGAAAATAATACAGGATCAAAACTCTTACCCGAGATACCTGAAACATGGGAATCCGACACTTTTGCACAAAAATTCAAAGACATTCAACGTAAGGCAACAAACCACCTACCTCGATCTTAGGAGATCGATATACTTGAACCACAAGGATTGATTCTCCTTATAACTTCATAGATCTCAAAAACGCACAAAATGTTCAACCCATGATATCTTGAGAAAGAGGGGAAATCATGGAATGAAACTCAAGAAGAAGGAAGAGATCACCGTTGCGGTTCCAACGCAATTGACGACGGTTGATTCGGCAAACAGACGGAGGCTCGAGGGCTCAGAGGATGTTCGCAGCCGTACGGAATGCTCTTGGTCGAAGAACCTGGAGAAGAAGACGATTATGTCGATTAGGCGTGACCCTGATCCGTTTAATGAAAAAAAAAGTACACGGTGTGTACTAGGATTTTCTGTACACCGCATTAAGCGGCCTCTACATCGCCCCTACACACCGTGTGTGTAGCCCGGACACGGCCAGCACACGGCCTTGCACGGCATCAAAGTACACAGCATGTACTTATAAAGTACATGGCATGTACTTTGAAAATTTCCAGATTTTCCTCTTTTCCTCAAAAACAACCAAAAAAAGAAAAACATACTTGAAAAGAAGGTCCAGGTTCTTACACATATAAATGTGGATTTCCTATTGATGGGTCTCATTCTCATAATATCCTACTAGATATTACCAAGGGCGTACACCATGATTAGGTGACTCAAAGTCTTATGAGTATCCATCTCTGATACCCTATATCATTTATGTCCCTCAAATGATATCATCCGGCTATAGAACATATATTTAAGAATATTTTCATAGCACTTTCAGGTTCTCATCATTGTGGGTAACTGCTGTGATCTTTTAGTGTGATAGCTACACTATAGACATTATCACATACTATGTTATGCAGAAGAATAATCATGATGTGATAATAAGTTTACTAATATTCAAAACTACGAATACAAGTTATCATAAAGTACACCTAAGTTGGTTCTAGGGAACCAACTCCAACAATGTCTTACCTCACCTAACGGAAGAGCTGTCTTGAAAGAGGAGGAGATGCATGGCCATGTCCTTCATTTTTTTCAGGATCTTTACACGGAGAGTGAGCCCTCCATCCCCACTAAGGATGCCTCCTATATTTTTTGTGTTGTTACTGAGGCTATGAACGAAAATATCACCTATGATATTAATGATGAGGAAATCCTTTTCACCCTCAAACAAATCCACTCCACCAAATCTCTAAGCCCATACAGATTCCATGCCCTCTACTTTAAAAACTTCTGGCACATTGTGGGGCCTGATGTGTTGAGCCTGATAAGGGACCTCTTGCATGGGAAGGCTGACTTCACCTTCATCAATAAAACCCTCATCACTCTCATTCCTAAAACCCATAAACCCTCTCTAATTTCTAAGTTTCGACCCATTAGCCTATGAAATTTCACCTATAAAATGTTCTACAAGCTTCTGGTTAACCGTCTCCACACCTTTTTACCTTCCATTGTCTCAGAAAACCAAAGTGCCTTTATCCCCAGTAGGCTTATCTCAGACAGTGTGATTATTTCCCAAGAAACTTTTCACTATACGAAGACCCGCAATGTGGGCAAACGAGGAATCATGTCCTTGAATATGGACATGCCTAAATCTTTTGACATAGTGAAATGGTCATTCATCTTGTTCATTCTGAAAAAATGGGCTTCTTCTCAAGATGAGTTAACATCATTATGAAATTTGTTACCTCCTCGTTCAAGATCTACATTAAAAGATGACTTTTACAGAGCATCTCACCCTTTAGGGGACTTCACCAGGGGGCCTTTCCCCTTCCCTCTTCATTTTAAATGGATGGCATTTTCTCCGATCTTGTTTCAGCATCAGTTAAGGATAATTTAGTTCATGGAGAGAAGGCCTATCACCGGGGGCCTCCCATTTCCCATCTCTTCTTTGCTGATGATTATTTCTTTTATCCAGGTCCACAATAGAATAATGCAATCATATTTTACTTCTTGTCCGCCTCTATGAGAACGCTTCAGGGAAAGCTGTCAATCTCTCTCAATCATAAATTTTCATCAGTGCAGGCGTGCCCCTGAATAGGAAGGTTGGGCTCCAAACGGCATCTGGCTTCCAAATTTTTTATAAAAACCACAAGTACCTTAGGCTTCCTACGGTCTTTGATCGCTTCAAAAAAGAAGTTTTCTCTAGAATCTTGGAGAGGGTGGATAAAAAATTCATGGTTGGAGTTACAAAATAGTCTCCAAATCAGCTAAAGAAATTTTCATTAAATCTGTCTCTCAATCTATCCCCACCTATTTTATGACACTCTTCAAGCTCCCCAGTTTCATCATCGATCAGCTCCACTCACGCTTCGCCGATTTTTTGTGGGGTATCAATGAAGGAAAACACAAGTCTCACTAGATTTCTTGGGATAAACTCTACAAACCTAAGCCTCATAGGGGAATGGGGTTCCGGGACCTCTGCCTCTTCAACGATGCACTTCTTGCCAAACAAGGATGGTGGTTCATTCAACAACACCATTCTCTCTGTACGAAGGTTATCAAGGATAAATACTTCCCATATACTGATTTTTGAAGTACCCCATTAGGCCCCCACCCCAGTTTCCTCTGGTGTAGCCCGTGGGGATTGTGTGTGACCCTCATGAGGGGACTTTACTAGAGAATTGGAAATGGGTCCTCTGTTTATATTTGGATGGACTCATGGATGGTTGGTCCCTTTTTAATGAGGAAGGAAATGGATGGTGCCCTGAGAAAATCTCCTCTTGGGTCAACGAGAGGGATATGAATATTATTCTTAGTATCCCGATCACTAGAGATTTGGGTCCTGATCGTTTATGCTAGAGCGGGGAAAACTCGGGTACTTACACTGTTAAATCTGGGTATGCTCTTTCCACAACCGCTTTGACTCTGGATGTGGAGGCTCTTTGGAAATCTATCTGGTTCCTACAAATTCCCTCTAAAACTCACTATTTTTTGTGGCAAGTTTGCACCAGGATGCTTCCTTCTCTGGGGTTCATTGTCTCTCTCCATGCTTCAGACAACCCAACATGTCCTATCTGCGTGTCCATGCCTGAATCTCTCAGGCACGCCATTGCCCACTACCTCGGAGCAAGGAACGTAGAGCGCACCTTCAACCCTCATGCTAACAACCTCCTGGACGTAGCTCCCGATCTCTCGGCTCTTCTCACAAAATGGTCTTCACACCTCATCATCAAGGACCTGTCTTCCCATTATAGAGGGATATAGATCATTTGGATAAGGAGAAATGACATTCTCTTTAACCAGGTCTCTAAGCCATGCACCTTTTGGATCGAGAACGCATCTCACTAATTATTAGCATAAAACCACAATGACCATATGTTTGACAACCCTCTGATCAAGGATGATCCTTATACCTGGAACCCCCCATTGGTGGAAGCTTGAAAATTAACGTTAACGCGTCACTTTCGGACAAAGGCATCACATGTTTTAGTACCATCACCCAGTACTCTCATGGGCTGATCGCTGCGGCTTTTCATTCTTCTTTATTAGCATCACTCTTACCCGTAGTTGCGGAATCTCAAACAATTGTTCTTTCCATGGAATTCGCTTTGGAGCAAGGGTGGGAGTCCATCACTTTGGAATCAATTGTCGCACTATCATATGTGCTATCTCTGCTCCGGAGGCTGACCTCCACCCTTTTGGCCTTCTGGTCTCGAAGATCCAGTCACTTCAGCTCCGCTTTTTGACTTGCTCCTTCTCCTTTACCAAACGGGAGGGTAATATGGCGGCTTATCATTTAGCTACTCGAGGCCTCTCGAATGATCCACATGTCTGGTTGGATTTGTTCCCCAGTTGGTTGTCTTCTCTTGTTTTACCTAATCTTCGATCTCTTAATATATGAGTTATTCCTTTATCCTTAATATATATATATATATATATATATAATCTAACATATGTAAATAAATATTAATATATAATACATGTAAATAAATATAAATATGTATAATTATATTTATAGATTCACACATATATAAATATATATGTATGTATGTATTTATAAACACACACATACACACAAAAAAAAATATTTTATATATGTATTTAAATATGTGTGTGTGTGTGTGTGGATAAAAAATGTAACAAAATATATATATATATAAATATATAGATATATCATAAAATAAAGAAAAAAACAATATAGATGAGTGGAAAATGTGTGAGTATAAGGAGGAGGTCTCAAGTTCGAAACCTAACAAAGGCAATGGCGCGTGGGGCGGGTGAAATGGGTCTAGTGCTATTAATGATTGGGGGGCTTTGAGTGCTTTTTTTAGTGATGATAAAAGAGACATTTATTAGTGTTTTTTTTAGCATTGATAAAAGAGACCTCCTTTTAATAGTGTTGCATACGGAAACACTTTTTAGAACTATTAATGCCCTTTTGTGTGCTATTAAAAGGGTGATATGTAGTAGTGTATGGATAAAAAATGAATAAATTCGAAAAATAATATATCAAGAATGAAAAAAATATACATCAAAGGTGAAATAAGTACATGTCATATATACAGATGTACATATGTTATAAATATAAGTACATCCCACGTACATGTGCCCATATATACGTACACATACATAAACATACATCCACATCCATCCATCTGTACATGTACAACATCTATATATACACACACACAAACACATGCACAACATAATGCAAACACATATTGTAACATCCCAGGTAAATAAGGAATAAATAATTTTCATATTTATGAATATTTACGAATTAAATATTAATTTTACTTTAAAGGGGTTGCTATGTTCGATAGTGTACCCAATACGCAACAAAGAGTTTCATTGAAATCTTACGTTGCACTCTAATAATAAAATAATATTATTTCAAATGGTAGTTAACATGTAGTCGTTGTAATGGCGGGAATGGATAGAAATAACTAAAATATGATTATATATGTTTTTAAATGTTTTTACATTTATCCAATAAAGGATAGAGGATTAAAATACGGAAAGAATTCAATTTTAGGTATTTATACCCTAATTTTCATGAAAGGTCCACTTATCGCCTTTTGATGGCGAACTGTCATTAAATATAGTTTTGATCACTCTTATACATTCTTTTGGACCAAATAAAACTCTTATTTAGAATCGGGACATTAAATTTTACTTTGTGTAAATTTTTGGTATTTTTTGGATAAAGTTCATTTTTTAATGAATTGTGTAAAATGTTGTATTTTAATTCAAAACCTCTTTTTAATATAATTTATTTATATGATTATATTATCTTTTGAATTGGTTTTAAAGTTAAATTAGAAAATATTTTTACCATTAAATCCAATAGTGGTCGTTGGAATCAATTTCACTTTGAAATCGGACTTAAACTAGTGTCAATCTTTTGATACCTATTGTTTCATAAAAACACGCTATTTGCTCTGACAGCGGGAATTAATTATTAAATTAATTAATGTGACTTATATGTTTTGAATTTTGTAAAATAGACTTCATTTTTGAATTCGTAATATCAAATATAGCTTAGGGTGAAGTTTTGGTAATTTTCTGAAAAACTTCAATTTTTGATGAATAGTGAAACCACTAAGTGGTACTTATAAAGACTGATTTTCCGTTTAAATGAAATTTTTCCATCATTGTGTTTTGAATTTCAAAAATCCGACATACATGGTTGTAATTAAGAAGTAAAATGTGGTTCAATGGGATTATAATAATTTTTTGGTGAATAGTAACTTATTAAGTTCTTAATCGCGATTAGAGGTAATTAGTGTAATTTAAGGTAAAAATGATATCATAAGAATGTGAAAACACCATGAAACTTGTCCTACACCTATTGGGTGAGTCATGGCCGACCAAGACAAGCCATGGGTCAACTTGGGGACCCCATGGAGACACTTTGGTTGGGAAATGACATAAATAACTTTTTATTTAATGTTAAAATTAAATTGACACAAACATGAGTTGTTTTACTAAAACAATTTTTATGTAGGGTTAAACAGGTCCAAATTTTGATTATAAATATTCATTGTAAAGATAAAAAGATTTACTACATCATAGTATTTTTTTTATAATTTTTAGACATTAAATAAATTAAATTATTTATGACATAATAATGATGCAGCGATGACATCATTATTTGACGATTTAAATAAAATGGAAAGATAATGTAAAATCTATGAACTACACATGGCCAAAACCAGTTGGATGAGTGGATTTCGAACCCTTATCACCTTATCCACGAATTATATCAATTTGGGACCTTTTAAAACCGAAACACATTTTCAAATAAAGTAATATTTCTTTACTTTCCAAAAGTGCCCCTCCTCTCCTCTTATAAAAGGCCCCCACCTCTACCTCATTTCACACACTCCTCAAGCCTTTGGCTCGGCAAACCCCTGCCCATTTACTCTCTCCACATCCCTCTCCTCATCCTAGAGGATTCCCTTTGGGCAGAATCCTTTCAAAGGAATCCTTTAGGCTCAAATCAAAAGTAGTTACACTTTTAAAGGTAATTCATTCTCTCTTGTTCATTTGTTTTATTTTGCTTCTCCAACCCTCTAAACTCTTTCTATTTACTTCTTTTGTAACAACACCAGTATCTTAAATATACTAGGATGTTGTTGTAAGATTTATTTGAGCTACACTCTCACACAACTACATCAAATGGTTAAAGAACATACGGTTTCTGTGGATGGCGAAATTTTGCCTCCCGAAACGATGATTGTTCAATACTCATTTAACACCTTCAAAGGTGGCCATTATGATGTCACTATTTTTATATATGATATATAATATGTTTATGTTTTCCTTAAGCTTCTGTTTTTTTCATTTTGGGCATACCTTTATGGTTTCCATTGTGGGTAAACACGATATCTTCATTTAAGGAAGTGCGGACTACCGCCCCCTCAAAGTGATGTGATTCGTTAATGCCATATGTGGGACGTGTAAAGGATGGATTTAAAGTTATTATATATGATGTTATAATGGAATTATAATATACCTCTATATCATTATTATTTCTTTCCATTAAAGTATGAGATAGAAATGAAAGTAGCGTTCATGCGTACGTACGGCTTACCGTCTCCATGAACAGTGCATTTCATTTCTTATCCCCAAATGAAATGTACTATTAAAAGTACATGTATATAATGGATATATATAATTAATGATATATCTAAATGATGAATATAATTATGGAATTAAAATATACATACCTCTCATATAGTTTTAATTCCATTAATACGACATAGAAATGAAAGTAGCGTTCATGTGTACGTACGGCTTACCGTCTCCATGAACGGTGCATTTCATTTCTTTCCTCTAAATGATTATGTGATTTTATAAATACTTGTATATGCTGGATATATATGATATATATGATATCCAAATCAGGAATGTCATTTTTGGATATAAAGAACCTTTGACCACACGAACAACATGTAATTGTATGAAGTCCACTTTCGACTTAAGAACCAAATATCGACAAAACAATCATTATTAACTTAATGATTACATAATGTTTATAACATGGAAATAAGTGATATAAAAGGAATAATAAGCTTGAAAAAGGTTTTTAATCAAGTATAAATTAACTCAAGTTTATTATTCAGGACGTTAAAGAACGATCGAGTCAAGTCGGACCCGAGGTAAGGGACTTCGTCTCAATCTCCTTTCATTGAGGCATATTTCGTTTTATACACAACTTTCTTTTATATGGTGTATAAATTCCTTTGAATTTTACTTTTATACAAAAGGAATCTTTTTCTACGAAGCGTTTTACTAAACGACAAAAAGGAATGTTTTTTTTAACGTACGCGGTGACAATGACTTTTTCCGCCGCCGCGATTATTATTTGGTCTTTGGCTTCCTCAACAAGCCGTAATGTTTTTAAAATAAAATAAATACCATATACTCTTTTATGTATTTTGGTATTGAAAATGGTTTTGATAAAGGATTCTATTATGTCAATATATTTATCATATATTGTGATTGAAATGTGGAAATGTTATCTTTCCTTTATATTGGTTTTATGTTTTATGATTTTATATTGGTACTTAGACATTTTAACGGGTGGTTACGTTATAAACCATATGAAGGGTGGTGCCGTGAATACCAGGACGGGTGGTTGCGTTATAACCTCCAATGCATTGGATATGGAAGTCGACCGTATGGCTATTCCATTAAGTATGTATGGAAATTGGCCGTATGGCTATTCCATTAAGTGATATGTGTGGAAGTCGACCGTATGGTTATTCCACTTAAGTATGTTTATGTCCCAAGTTACCTTTATATATGTTACGTGTTCTTTTTATGGGTTTTATGGTAATCCTTTGGTTACAAAAAGGTAAGTAATGATACTTTATTCAGTGAAGAGTTTTTTTACTACTTCATGAAGGTGTAGGTATTACTTTGATAGAGTATATATGTTTTACTTGATGTTTGAAAAACTAACAATTTTTATTCTTTCTGTATCCCTTACTGAGCTTTTTATGCTCACCCCAAGTTTTTTTTTGAAATGTTTTTCACAGGACTTAATGTGGAATAAGGTCAAGGATGGGATCAAGGGAATGTCATGCTATATAAAACATGGAACTAGACATGTTTCTTTCATGAGTTTTTATTATTATGGAAACTTAGTATAAGTGACTACTTTGTAATCTTTTGAGATGTAACAGTTATGTTCTAATTCTCTAAAACTCTAAACCTTAAAAGATCCTCAACGTGAATTATTCATTTAATTCAATATTAAGTAAGGTTTAAGGCTGGGGCCTTATAGTTGGTATCAAAGGTCGGTTTAGACAACTTTAGGGATTAGGAGTTCTTGTGAGAAACATGATTAGTCCCTATATCTATTATTTCAGTTGAATCCTTGTTTTATAACATTTTTTCAGGTCAAGTAAAGTCGGTTACGAATGGAAGGAGAAGGATCTCAAACGACATTACTATCTCTTCCTGATGACATGCTTGCAATAATTATTGCAAAGTCATCTTCGGATGACTGTGAAACTTTTTCTAGCATACAACTCACTTACAAGCAGTTGTTTGAGATATCAAACACCTCCTCTATACCTCGTTATCATCGTGGATCATGGGTTGTTTTTAGACAAATATTATTTTCACAATATTCTCATATTTTCAAGAAAGGTAAATATTATCAAGGTATTTTCAAATATTTTACCTTATCACAAGAATTTGAAGCATATTATGATTTTAAAAAGGGTGCTGAGGAAGGAGACCCTTGTGCAACCTATTTATATTTGCTTTTACAATATAGTCTCACATCACATACTTATGGTATTTTAAAAGGACCAATAATAGAAAGTTTCAACTCAATTTCGGTCTGACTATTTTATAGAAATCTTGTTTTATCAGATGTTTTGGAATTATATGTCATACATGATTATTTTCCAAAACTGTTTTTCTGTGAACACCCATATGACCCATGTTGTACGAGGTGTATTTGGATGGAGGAAGCAAATGATTTTGAAGGATCTCTAAATCATTGTTGTAATGCATGGGACTTCTACCTACGTGAACAAGATGACGATGAAACCGAGTGGACGCCATGATCAAGGTATGCTATTATGAGTTTGTGTAAGAAACCTAGAAAGAGTTGAAAGTCAACATGACAAGTAAGTATGTTTCCTTAAGATCAAAAATAAATTCCTCAATGAAAAGTAACCTAAAAGAAAAATGTTGTCTATTAACTTTTCCTACTGGGGAATCAAATACCGTTTAACCCATCACAAGTTTGTGATTTTCATGTGGTTAACTTTCTCCTAAACATGTTTTCTATCACTCTCCCTCGGAACATAACCCTTGGTTTTACCCTCCATGTCCATGTTTTCTTACATGGAATCCTAGTATGGGTTAACTCGGGTGACCTCTACACTCCCCTTTCTTTCTTTTAAAGTGATAGTTTAATTTACTCCATTTCCGATGTGGGGCTTTCAATGAAGTTTCCAAGCCCAATTTTAAAATTGCGAGGACGCAATTCCCAAAAGGGGGGAAGGATGTAACATCCCAGGTAAATAAGGAATAAATAATTTTCATATTTATGAATATTTACGAATTAAATATTAATTTTACTTTAAAGGGGTTGCTATGTTCGATAGTGTACCCAATACGCAACAAAGAGTTTCATTGAAATCTTACGTTGCACTCTAATAATAAAATAATATTATTTCAAATGGTAGTTAACATGTAGCCGTTGTAATGGCGGGAATGGATAGAAATAACTAAAATATGATTATATATGTTTTTAAATGTTTTTACATTTATCCAACAAAGGATAGAGGATTAAAATACGGAAATAATTCAATTTTAGGTTTTTATACCCTAATTTTCACGAAAGGTCCACTTATCGCCTTTTGATGGCGAACTGTCATTAAATGTAGTTTTGATCACTCTTATACATTCTTTTGGACCAAATAAAACTCTTCTTTAGAATCGGGACATTAAATTTTACTTTGTGTAAATTTTTGGTATTTTTTGGATAAAGTTCATTTTTTAATGAATAGTGTAAAATGTTGTATTTTAATTCAAAACCTCTTTTTAATATAATTTATTTATATGATTAGATTATCTTTTGAATTGGTTTTAAAGTTAAATTAGAAAATATTTTTACCATTAAATCCAATAGTGGTCGTTGGAATCAATTTCACTTTGAAATCGGACTTAAACTAGTGTCAATCTTTTGATACTTATTGTTTCATAAAAACACGCTATTTGCTCTGACAGCGGGAATTAATTATTAAATTAATTAATGTGACTTATATGTTTTGAATTTTGTAAAATAGACTTCATTTTTGAATTCGTAATATCAAATATAGCTTAGGGTGAAGTTTTGGTAATTTTCTGAAAAACTTCAATTTTTGATGAATAGTGAAACCACTAAGTGGTACTTATAAAGACTGATTTTCCGTTTAAATGAAATTTTGCCATCATTGTGTTTTGAATTTCAAAAATCCGACATACATGGTTGTAATTAAGAAGTAAAATGTGGTTCAATGGGATTATAATAATTCTTTGGTAAATAGTAACTTATTAAGTTCTTAATCGCGCTTAGAGGTAATTAGTGTAATTTAAGGTAAAAATGATATTATAAGAATGTGAAAACACCATGACACTTGTCCTACACCTATTGGGTGAGTCATGGCCGACCAAGACAAGCCATGGGCCAACTTGGGGACCCCATGGAGACACTTTGGTTGGGAAATGACATAAATAACTTTTTATTTAATGTTAAAATTAAATTGACACAAACATGAGTTGTTTTACTAAAACAATTTTTATGTAGGGTTACACAGGTCCAAATTTTGATTATAAATAGTCATTGGAAAGATAAAAAGATTTCCTACATCATAGTATTTTTTTTATAATTTTTATACATTAAATAAATTAAATTATTTATGACATAATAATGATGCAGCGATGACATCATTATTTGACGATTTAAATAAAATGGAAAGATAATGTAAAATCTATGAACTAAACATGGCCAAAACCAATTGGATGAGTGGATTTCGAACCCTTATCACCTTATCCACGAATTATATCAATGTGGGACCTTTTAAAACCGAAACACATTTTCAAATAAAGTAATATTTCTTTACTTTCCAAAAGTGCCCCTCCTCTCCTCTTATAAAAGGCCCCCACCTCTACCTCATTTCACACACTCCTCAAGCCTTTGGCTCGGCAAACCCCTGACCATTTACTCTCTCCACATCCCTCTCCTAATCCTAGAGAATTCCCTTTGGGAATAATCCTTTCAAAGGAAGCCTTTAGGCTCAAATCAAAAGTAGTTACACTTTTAAAGGTAATTCATTCTCTCTTGTTCATTTGTTTTATTTTGCTTCTCCAACCCTCTAAACTCTTTCTATTTACTTATTTTGTAACAACACCAGTATCTTCAATATACTAGAATGTTGTTATAAGATTTATTTGAGCTACACTCTCACACAACTACATCGAATGGTTAAAGAACATACGGTTTCCGTGGATGGCGAAATTCTGCCTCCCAAAACGATGATTGTTCAATACTCATTTAACACCTTCAAAGGTGGCCATTATGATGTCACTATTTTTATATATGATATATAATATGTTTATGTTTTCCTTAAGCTTCTGTTTTTTTCATTTTGGGCATACCTTTATGGTTTCCATTGTGGGTAAACACGATATCTTCATTTAAGGAAGTGCGGACTACCGCCCCCTCAAAGTGATGTGATTCGTTAATGCCATATGTGGGACGTGTAAAGGATGGATTTAAAGTTATTATATATGATGTTATACTGGAATTATAATATACCTCTATATCATTATTATTTCTTTCCATTAAAGTATGAGATAGAAATGAAAGTAGCGTTCATGCGTACGTACGGCTTACCGTCTCCATGAACGGTGCATTTCATTTCTTATCCCCAAATGAAATGTACTATTAAAAGTACATGTATATAATGGATATATATAATTAATGATATATCTAAATGATGAATATAATTCTGGAATTAAAATATACATACCTCTCATATAGTTTTAATTCCATTAATACGACATAGAAATGAAAGTAGCGTTCATGCGTACGTACGGCTTACCGTCTCCATGAACGGTGCATTTCATTTCTTTCCTCTAAATGATTATGTGATTTTATAAATACATGTATATGCTGGATATATATGATATATATGATATCCAAATCAGGAATGTCATTTTTGGATATAAAGAACCTTTGACCATACGAACAACATGTAATTGTATGAAGTCCACTTTCGACTTAAGAACCAAATATCGACAAAACAATCATTATTAACTTAATGATTACATAATGTTTATAACATGGAAATAAGTGATATAAAAGGAATAATAAGCTTGAAAAATGTTTTTAATCAAGTAGAAATTAACTCAAGTGTATTATTTAGGACGTTAAAGAACGATCGAGTCAAGTCGGACCCGAGGTAAGGGATTTCGTCTCAATCTCCTTTCATTGAGGCATATTTCGTTTTATACACAACTTTCTTTTATACGGTGTATAAATTCCTTTGACTTTTACTTTTATACAAAAGGAATCTTTTTCTACGAAACGTTTTACTAAACGACAAAAAGGAATGTTTTTTTTAACGTACGCGGTGACAATGACTTTTTCCGCCGCCGCGAGTATTATTTGGTCTTTGGCTTCCTCAACAAGCCGTAATGTTTTTAAAATAAAATAAATACCATATACTCTTTTATGTATTTTGGTATTGAAAATGGTTTTGATAAAGGATTCTATTATGTCAATATAATTATCATATATTGTGATTGAAATGTGGAAATGTTATTTTTCCTTTATATTGGTTTTATGTTTTATGATTTTATATTGGTACTTGGACACTTTAACAGGTGGTTACGTTATAAACCATATGATGGGTGGTGCCGTGAATACCAGGACGGGTGGTTATGTTATAACCTCCAATGCATTGGGTATGGAAGTCGGCCGTATGGCTATTCCATTAAGTATGTATGGAAATTGGCCGTATGACTATTCCATTAAGTGATATGTGTGGAAGTCGACCGTATGGTTATTCCACTTAAGTATGTTTATGTCCCAAGTTACCTTTATATATGTTACGTGTTCTTTTTATGGGTTTTATGGTAATCCTTTGGTTACAAAAAGGTAAGTAATGATACTTTATTCAGTGAAGAGTTTTTTTTACTACTTCATGAAGGTGTAGGTATTACTTTGATAGAGTATATATGTTTTACTTGATGTTTGAAAAACTAACAATTTTCATTCTTTCTGTATCCCTTACTGAGCTTTTTATGCTCACCCCAAGTTTTTTTTGAAATGTTTTTCACAGGACTTAATGTGGAATAAGGTCAAGGATGGGATCAAGGGAATGTCATGCTATATAAAACATGGAACTAGACATGTTTCTTTCAAGAGTTTTTATTATTATGGAAACTTAGTATAAGTGACTACTTTGTAATCTTTTGAGATGTAACAGTTATGTTCTAATTCTCTAAAACTCTAAACCTGAAAAGATCATCAACGTGAATTATTCATTTAATTCAATATTAAGTAAGGTTTAAGGCTGGGGCCTTATACATGTATGCACAGACATTGGTGTGTGTGTGCGCGTGTAAGTTCAAATATCACATATTAACAATATATCATTTATATTTATATAGTTGTTTTAATTATTAATATATATATCATATTTATATTAATTATGTACATGCATTTTGTAATTAATGTATATATAAATAAACATTAATTTTTGAATAAAAATATGATAATTTCATATATATTAATAAATATTTTTTATTAAATGTTTTTATTAGTGCTAAGAAAAGTATTGATAAATATGCACATTTATCAGCGTTAAAAAATTCACCGATAAAAGGTATACGTTTATCAGCGTTTTTTAGTGCCGATGAAAGTTACCCTTTTATCAACACTTTATGTTTAGCTTTGATAAAAAAACAATGCTGAATAAAACACGATCTGTGGTAATGCATGGGGGTCACTGGCAGAGAGGGATGGGGTGAGGAAGATCGAGGAATAGGAGGATTGTGGTTGGGGTCATGGTGGGGGGGTCATCATTGTTGGACTCTAGAGGGGAAGGATACGGAGGAAAGGGCAGGCATGGGGGTCACACGTAGGGGATAGGGCGAGGGAGAGCGACAGGGGTCGGGGTCGGGGTTAATTAAGGTTTTGTTTCAGAATTTTAGCAGTGTTTTTAGACAAACTGATGCTACATTTTAACATATTATTTTTTAAAAATATAGCGACGGTTATAATAAACCGCTACTATATTTTAAAAAATATATATGTTAAAATTTAACATTGGCTTTAATAACCGCCGCTAATACGTATTTTTCTTGTGGCGACTGTGTGAGTTTGATTAATTTGTAGAAGTATATCTAAAAGTTTGATATTGTAGTAATGTTTGCAATGGGATTGCGGTTGTTGGTTGTTGTTTGGTGCTACTGATTTTATGTTTCCAGGTCATGAGTTATTGTATTTTAAAGTATTTTAAAAGAAATTATTTAGGTTTCAATGTCAGTTTTTATAATAAAAAAAGACGGTGAAAGTACTTTCAGCATTGGTTTTTTAAAATCGGCTGCATTCATATTGATTTTTAACCGATGTGAAAATTTAAAAATAACCAATAAGTGATAACTTTCCAGTAGTGCATTTTGTAAATAAAAAACATCATATATATATGACATTTATTTTTGAAAACATCATATATTATGCTCTATATATGATGATTTTCATAAATAACCCTCATATATTATCACAAAACAAGATTTGCAGAATAGCTTATATGATGGTTAAATTAATTACCGACTTATATAATATTCCATATATACCGCATTATAACGTATACTCTAATTAATATAATTCTATTTAGGGGAAGTCCCATGAGTGCTTTGACGTGGAGTTTGGCCACGTCATCGCGTGGTTGGAGCACGCACGGGGCGCATCGCATGCAGCACCCATGAGTGCCATTATTCCCCACTTTTCCTGGTTTGAACAAAGGCTTTTGTTGCCTTCTGATTTTTCTATTCATCGTCAACTTTATTTAATTTAATCTATACAAATTTATACCTTTTGTTGCATTAGAATAAATAATATATAATTTCCAACCTACAATCCAACGTCTTCAAATAGTAAGGAACGATGGCTATAGGCACCGATTTTAAAAACTTATATATATATATATCCAAAATGTCATATGGGTGACCCATTGTATCCAAACTTAATATGTATCCAAACTTATATGTATATCCAAACTTAATATGTATTTTTACAGTAAATCAAAGATATCATTGTATTGCACTACTACTAAAAATATGTTACTGGTTGTTGGGTTTAATTTAAGACATTAAATAGTATTGGGTGACAAGGACCGCAGTGATGCATTTTAAGGTTGGTCATGCAACCATGACAGTAGAAGTGTCTTTTAATGTCGCCCAATTATGACCGAAGAGGTGCCTTTTTTAGGTCATGTGCCCAGGATCAATGAAGTGCCTTTTAAGATCACGCATTGAGGACCAATAGAGTGACTTTTAAGGTCATGCATCTGAGACCAACATGTCATGTAGTTTAAGGTCTTAAGACTACGATCGATTCCAAGAAATTCAAAGTCGTGCAAAATGAACCATAAACGCATGACTTATATTTTTTGGTTTGGACCTTTTGAATATTTTTTGAGATAAATTTCTTTGTTTTTCATTGGAGTTTGCGCGATATTACGAATGTCGTATTACCCTGAAACCAATATATTAAAAGTATTAAATAAGTTAAACCACGCATGAGAATATTTTAAAAAATATTGGTTTTCTTCTTGAACAGAATTTCGGATGAGGAAACTAAGACCGCCCCGAGTTTTACACTAAGAGTGACTTAATATTCGTTCACATCGGACCCCACATCGTGGCGATGTTGTGGGCAGATATTAAATAATTGGCTTAAATAATTAATTAAATGATTAATTATTATTAGACCTAGCCCACAGTCTATTTAATCTCCTTTATAACCATTCTCCAAAGTTATCTTCATAACCTTGAGAGATTGAGAGGGGGAGAGCCGCCATCGGAAGAATCTACGATGGGCAATCGAGGGGAATTCATGAATGAACGATCAAATTCAACATAACTCATCAATAACATCGACGTAGAACCATTCTTCATTAGCGATCATTCCAACGACGAGGTAAGACTGTTATTTGTGAACTCTTTCCCCATTATTTGAGATTTCAAGCATGAATTATTTATTTGCCTTGATATTCTGCTTATATCTTGTCAATGCATGACCTTGCCGATTCAATCTTTTCTTTACCCTAGATTTAATTCACTACGTTGGAGTTTTTTTGATTTGTTATTTATTTCCACAATTGCAACTAATGGTTGAGTTTTCAACGACCATCAATGAACTCACCTTGTTGACTGTGTCTTTCTCCCCTCATTCTTTGCGTGTTCATCATTGGTTTGTGGTTGACTGACGATTCGACTACCTGTCTGGTTCAAGACGCAATCGAACCCAAATTTGCATTGTTTCGTTCAATCGATGAAATAAATGGTGATTTGTGGGAGTGATGAGGATCGGTGATGGTTTTCTTATGGCGGATTGAGGATTGAACCCACAAACAACGATTGATGGCGTGATGGGCTTCACGTGGGTCGACGAGAATCCTAATTTTCAGCCACCGAAGGTTATAAACTGACAACCAAAGGAGTTTCCTTCAATTTTGGGACAATGGACAAATCCTTCAGTGAGATTAGTGGTGAGGTCAGCAGAGGACATAGGTTCAGGAAGAAGATGAACTTTTTGTGAAATTACCGACTACACGCCATGTGTTCCGGAAAAACACATGTCATGTAGTCCACTTTCTATTGCGGCTAGGGTTTTGGGCTGAGTTAAATGCCACACAGTCTTGTGCCCGACCCACATGCTGTGCGGCCCTACTTGGCCAACCAAGTCATGTACATGGAGTATACAACCGGGACCTCGGGTGGTCCCACATGCTGCGTGCTCTGGGCGACACATCATTTATATGGCTTTTCACATGCCATGTTGGGCAGTGGGACACAGTCAGGGCTCAACTTGGGAGTACACCCCGTGTACCCCAAGGGACATGTCCTGCACCCCACTTAGAATGTTCCACCTCTCGTATATCCTTCTCCAAGACCTGAAATTGGACATGCGAGTAGTCCCTCCCAAGTAGAATTCCACATAAGACGCGGTGGTGGACCTTGTTTCAACATCAGAGATATGATAAGAGGTGGTGCAATCACATCACTCCTTCCAGCATTGTTGGATGATGTTGAGACTCAAGTGTTGTATCCGGAGCGACATCGGGGTTGGAAACTCCCCCGACGACATGTTTATGTCAAGGTGTGGTCCCCCACTTCCTTGGTATAGGTGGGATTGGTAGCTCCCCCACCCTATACTCACCTCAGGGCGTGGGTCATTTATCTACGAAGTAGATACCCCATATCTTTGATCCTAGGCGAGGTGTGGGTCCTCTACCCTTTTGGGGTCATCACCCCTCAGTCATGTCATGCCATCGATGAGGTGCGGGTCTCCCATAGCAGTTTTGGTGAGGATTAAATTGGGCTACTAGCATCGAGACAACACTGGATCTTAGAGTTATGGACATACTCATAATCCTTAGCTGGATGTACGGATTGATAGTTTTTTTTGTCTCTCTTCATTTAGGTTACTTCTTGAAACATATATGTTGTTAGGTTTCTTCTCCCCTCTTTATCTTGTGGGTTGAGATGACTGTTTATTTTTATTGCTTCCCTATTTGGTTTTGGGGCGTCCTACTAGGTATGTATATACTCACCCCTACATGGATTTTTCCAGCATGTGTCATGTCTTATGTAAACGACATATAGTTAGATGATGACCTTGACAGGTTAGGTGTTGGTGGAGTTTAGTAGTACTCAGCGGAGATGATCGTATGTGGTGGTTGATGATGGTGTTTAGGAGTATGGTTCTACCTTCTCATCAATTTTTAGGCCGAGACTCACTTTATTTTATGGTTGGGAATTTATTTTTCCCTTTTATACTTTGGTCACTTTTACATTACTGCACTTTGGTTATTTGTAGAAGTTATTATATGTATTTATTTCTTCCTAGGTTAGTACAGTCATATCTATCATGCATGGTCATGACATACTCAGAGGTGTGCACACATATAGGTTTATTAGGTCAAGACCTCTCATTTGTGTGATATGCCTACTCAACACTAGTCGTTAACCACTGACCTATTGGAGACCGGCTTGGGGTGTCACTCTCAGCTTACCACCAGTCCAGGTGAGGCCTCAGTGTGTTGTGTCACAACATAGTGGTATCAGAGTGGGTCTATCCTTGATACAATGTTTTGAGTTCAACTTTTAGGTTAGAGAACATAGTAATGGCACAATGTCTGGCATATCCATACATCGTGACTTTGATAACCTGCTTGTTGACTCGACATACTAAGACACCAATTGTAGGGAAACTCATGGTATATGGAACATATAAGATTGGGTCTTTGACTTATATGTCCTTCTTGATCCAGCTCTCCAGATATGCTCATCTAACCATGGTATGTCTTGTTAACTTTTAAGATTCCTACACAACAAACCAGTTAGGATTATAAGAAAAGGTCATGACGACGATTAGTTGAGTGGTGAGACTTCAATGCAGGGGATTGTTCATGATGTGTTCCCTCTAGGAGAGCATAAAGTAGTGCTTCCACCCATAGAGTAGTGTGTGGACTCACCCCCATCAGTTCAAGTTAATGTTTGTCTTCATGTCGAGCAACTGATTATTCCAACAGGCCAGGAAAATAATGCATGTAGGGTGAGTGAATTTTTTGGGTTTTATTGGTAGAGAACTCTCAGGTTTCACGATGATCCAGATCCTTAGATAGTGCAGGATTGGATTGAGTTGGTGGGCTGAGTTTTTTAGCACATTCTAACCCAAAACGACCAGATGAGTCTTCTCTACAGAACAATAGGGCATTGGTGGAGTATGGTTACCCATACCTATGATGAGACAACACTCTCATGGGTAGAGTTTCAACACCTGTTCCATGATAAGTTCTACCCATCAACCTTGCACTCTTTATAGATTCAGGAGCTTTTGGTGTTTTAGTAGGGTGATATGACTGTTTCAGAATATGCATTGAGGTTCACCGACCTCACACAATACTCTCTTGATATAGTGTAAGATGGATACTTCCAGGCATGGAAGTTTTAGAAGGGACTCCATAGGGACATCCAAGCTAGCTTGGCCTATCTATACATTCCCACCCATGTCTAATTTCTATAGAGGACCTTAGTGATAGAGATATTCCTATTAGAGGTGCGCCATGAGGCTAGAGCTAGTAGTGACCACTATAGAGAAAATTCATATACCACAACTGGTAGACACTGAATTTCATGTTCTTGGAATAGGAGGTCTTCATCCAAGCATTTCCAGTCTCAAGGATCTTCAACATAAAGATCTCATCAGGGGTCTATTCAGTCGAATGAAGAACAATGTTATTATTGAGATTGGAGTGGGGAAAGGATTGTGACTATCTGACACAGTGTATTATTGATGGTGCAAAAAATGGATATACCTATATGAAAGAGGTAACATCATGATCATGGATCCCTCAGGGGTGGTCAGGGTGGATCCCAGGGAGGCGGTACGAACAAAGGGTCTAGTAGAGCCCCAGGAGGAGGAGCTACAGGTGGAGTACGACATTATGAATTACTTCCACTACCATTCATAGGTGGTCCACACTAGGATCAGATGGCTATTGGTAGAGGGCATGGACAACTAAAAGCGATGAAGGGATATGACCAGGTTGCACATGAAATGATTTGAGGTACGACCTACATCTTCTCTACTTTAGAACCAGTACATTTAGACAAAGCCATGAGTCATTATTTCATTTACTTTTCCCTTGTTTGAGGGATTTATATTTCTATGGATCGTTTAGACCATCAATTTTGGCTTGATATTCCTATAAGGAATGATTCCACTATTTCTCACATCCACCGACAGTGAGATCTGTTGTTCAGTGGAGAGAGCTTCATGTGGAACCTATCAGTAGTTTTGATGAAGCCATATGACACCATTCAGGGTATGTACTAGATATCCCGAGTACATTCCTAGACATACTATCATATTAGAAGGGTTATATTCCTATGAGAATATGGAATGCGATTCTCCTTTAATGGAGATAAGAAATTACTGCCAGAATGAGTGGTGCTCGTGACAAGGAAGCAACAACCTATCCCCCATCAGTTGGCGAGTTTGGCCCTGGGTGCATTGGGCTCTTCAGAAACTTGGCTTATAGAAGTAGTGGATGAATATATGGAGAAAAAAATGGCACCCTTCTCTCCCGGATCTCCTATCACTATCGTATCCACCAAGGGTTTCCTCCTAAAACCCTTCTCTTTGGGATCAACAACACTCTGATTCTTCCTTTCCACCCCCTTTTTCATCTCCTCCAGCCTTCTATTACTCTTTCAGCATGGATTTCCATGATTTATTTCCCCTTGAATTTCTTTTATGGATTATCTGCACCTATTTTTCTTCCTCTTCGGTCCTACTCCTTTCTTTTTCTCAAATGAAGGAACTTTGGGTTTTCTTCTGTGTTGTTGACTTCTTCTTTTAGGAGGTCTTGGGGTCCTTATAGGTCATCTGCTGATAAAGATGATGGAATATCTTCAAAATCTATGGACTCACATTCCACTATGACTCTCTAGGTCGGATAATGAGTGGTGGTTCAAAGAGGTTTTGAGTGTTGTGGCTTGATGGTCGATGGGTCTCAAGGCACTACCTGGGTCGTCTTGCTCTAGTTTTGAAGGGTCCCGGTTTTCTGCATCATCATTGTTGCCGTTGTCGGGAGCTCTCGAGCACTCAAAACACTACTATGACCTTATGTTCCACTACTCCCCTCATGGTCGGATCTAGAGTAGTGGTATCAATTGGGTTTTGGGTGGTGTGGTTCGGTGGTCGATAGTGTTCCTGGTGCACAACCTTCGATGAGGGTTATGGTTTTTTGGATTTTTTCCTCAAGTCTTCAGTGAAGGTTTATTTTTTATTCTTTGAAGTTGACCCATTTGAATCTTGTTCTATTGTGTTCCAATATATGGTTTTTGTTTTGGTTTTATTCATGATTAGTTATGGTGGCGGCCATCGGTGTCTCTCTCGATGGTTCCATATAGTTTTCTTCTGCTTTTCTATGAAGTGATCTCATTCTGTTTTGGGGGTCTGGTTGTTTCTAGTTCAAAGGGGGTTGTTGATAATGTTTTGATGTTCTATGGTGGATTCAAGGGTCTTCGAAGATCTCTGGTGTTTCAGTTTCTGGTGGTGTATGTCGGTGAAGGGACAACGATGATGTTGACAACTATTTTTTGGTGTCGTTTGTTGCGGTTTGTGGTGGTGGATGATGGTGTCGATATGATAGAGATGCGATGTGATGACGGCGGCGATGTTCATACAAGATGTGTGCAGTGATTCTCGGGTGGATCGGGGGATTCACGAGATTTTCGGTGATGATGGTCTCTTTTGAATTTTGAAACAGGCTGTGGGATGACGATTTGGGCGTGGTGATGATGGCTCTGGTTGAATATTTTGAAATTTGAATTCTGTCATGTGAAATGTGTTTTTATGAGGGTGTGAATTGATGCTGTAATGAATATTTTTTGGAGTTTAAAACTTATCCTCAAAGTTATTTTTCAATAATATATAAAAAAGGACTAGGTGGGATAAATACATGGATTTATTCCCTAAAGATGTTTTGGGAATACCTCCATGATGAGAGATTAGATTCTGTATTGAATTACACCCTGTGACTGATCTGATATCTTTAGAGAAAACATTAGATGGCCCTTGTTGAGATTTAAAAGCTAAGACTTCAGTTGGAGGACCTATCATACCCAGTGCGTCCCCCTAGAAAGTTTCAGTGCTGTTCGCTAAGAAGGTGGATGAGAAACTAGGACTATTCATTGATTATCATCACCTGAACCAAGTGAAGATCAAGAAAAAGTACCCTTCTCCAAGGATCGATGAACTATTCAACCAGTAGATAGGTGCAAGATAGTTCTCAAAGATTGATCTTAGATCCAGCTACCTCTAGTTGCAGGTTCATGATGAGGACATTATGAAAATGAAATTCTGATGTCACTAAAGGCATTATGAGTTCCCAGTGATTCCCTTTTGTGCGATGGATTCCCTCTCCATCTTCATGAGACTTATAAAACATATATTTCAGCCTTTCTTGGATCAGTTTTTGGTTTTATTTATTGATGGAATCCACATTTATTCTACACCTGAGGAGGAGTAACCAAAGCATTTGAGGATATTCCAGGACTTACTTTGAGAGAACCCATTATATGGTAAGCTCTCTAAGTGTTAGTTATGTATTAGAGAGGTTCACTTTCAGGGTTATTTCATATCTGTACATAGTGTAGATGTGAAATTAATGAAGATAATGGCAGTGATAGATTGGGAATCACCCAAGATAATATATGAAGTGAAGAGTTTTCTTGGTTTTACTAGGTATTATCAAAGTTTTATGGTATATTTTTATAGGATTTCATCCCCTTTGACAACTATGAAATAAAAGGGAATCCATTTTCTTAGACTGATTAGTGTTAAAAATATTTCAAGGAGTTGAGGAAAAGGTTGACCAATGCATCTATTTTGAGGCTTCTAGAAGAGCATGTTGAGTATGTGACACTACGAAATGCCTATGGATCTAGGATCAAGTGCGTGTTGATGAAAAGGCAGAGAATAATTAATTATGAGTTTAGGTAGGTGAGACCCCATGATCAGAACTACATGACCCATGACTTGGAGTTTGAATTAGTGGTCTTAGCCTTGAAGATGTGGTGACACTATCTTTTGGGTGAGTAGTTAGTAATTTACTCAGACCACCAGAGTCTCAAGTACATATTTTACCAAAGAGACCTCAACCCGGTACAAAGAAATTGGATGAATTTTCTACAAGACTACAACTCAGATATAGTCTATACCTTAGGGAAGGGTAATTTGATAACATATGTCCTTAATATAAATTCCCCTTCTCACTTATTGGAAGAAGCATCAGAGTAGTTAGCCTCATTACAGCTAACCCCGGTGGAGGAGAGAGTGTAAGCTTATTATATTTTGGAGATAAGATGAAAAGATTTAGGGGTGTAATTCTTTTATTTTTTAAACAATATTATGAAATAAAATAGATTATCATGAAATAATTTGATTTAAGAATAAAATAATCAAAATAAGGTGAGTATATTTGAAATTAAAACATTAAGTATAATAGTAAATAAATTGTGAAAATTAAAAAGGCACACTTTGATAAAAGAGTTCAGTAATAGATCACGATTGATCCCCTACATCTCCTTCCCTAAAAAACCATGAACACTCACTTTAATGGAAGTTCTCACCTAAAGAATAAGATAAAGAAGATAGAGGTTTTTTACACCCCTTTACAAAGCACTCAAATCTCTCTAGATGATTTAAAAGAATCTGAAAGATGAAGAGAGAAAGAGAGATAAGGTAGAAGAAGATCCTTTAAGAATTAAAAAAAGGGATAAAATGGCTCAAATATAAAACTAAATAGAAAAATAATTGAACCCATTGAATCCTGGTTTACTTTTTAGAATTAGAATTTTATTTAGAGATCTCTTGAAAAAGCATGTCATGGATCAATCAAGAATAGTTCAGTTTTAAGAGTTTTTGTAGATGTTCATGGATGATATTTAAGCCTCCTAGAGGGTCTATTCATTTATTTCATAGGTTCTAGTGGTGTCCTGGGTTGAGCTATGGATTTTACAAGGCGATTCAAGGCATTTAAGACTATTATTTAATGCTTTTTGACTATTTTGGATCGAATCCATCAGCTAGCCACCCGATGCCACTGATTATATGATGAAATTCCTATATATTTCTAGAATTATTTATCTCCCACTAGGTATTCAATGAGCTCCATCGACTTTTTGATGGGATTCTTGAAAGAATGGTGGTTCTATCCATCACCCCCATCTGGCAGGTGGCTCTGTATCGAGTAGCTGGTGAAACCAAGTAGTGAGGGATTAGGAAAGAGTAGTGTTTGATCCTATTGAAACCCTAGCTTGGTCTAATGATTTCCTTTTATTATATTAAAATTCTACAACTAAAATTCCTAAAAAAGTTATAAATGCTTTTAGTTATTGTGATCATAAAAAAACATTAAAGGCTCAGCAGTCTTACCCTTTTTTATGATCACAAACACTCATTTAAGATTAGAATAAAAGAATAAAGGATAAGAAGGAGGTGAATAAGAAAGATTAAATAATAATAGGTAAAGGATAAAATATTTAGAAATATTATTTTCGTGAAAGAACATGTCACCAACTTGAAACAAAATCTTTCTTATCCTTTGAAATCATTCCATTATAAAGGGATATCTTCATCATTTTTCAAACCATTCCCCAGATACATTATAATTTTCTCTCCCTAAAGCACCTTTTTCCTAATAAAACCTTTCTCCCCCTTCGTGATTTTTAAAAATAATTATAAACCAAAAGGGTTAGATAGATAAGAGATAAAACATATTATAATCAAAGTGATCATAAAAAAATTATTTTTAAAAATTAAACATGATGTTTTGAAAAAAATAAAATAAAATATTTTCAAGAATAATTAAGATTTAAAAATAGAAAACGTCGACAAGAAGAGATAATACAAAATAATTACAAGCATTCCATTCTTAACACCCTATTAATAAAATTAAAATGTTTTAAAGAAAGGGGTATTGTAAAGATATTGACTAATTAAAGATCCGTGCTAATATATTCTAACATGATATTTACTTTTTGAAAGTTATCTCTCAAAAAGTGAAACCGAACATCAATGTGATTAGTGTGTGCATGCTAAATAAGATTTCTATAGATGATGATGGAACCAGAACAATAACATTTAATTGGAACATTAAGAAATGTTTGCTCAAAATCTAAGGGATTTTGTTTCAACCACATAATTTGGTTGAAAAAACTCCCCAAAACTATATATTTTTCTTTGGATGTAGAAATAGAAACCAAAATTTGTTTTTTACTACTCCAAGATATTATGGAATGTCCAAGAAGGTGACAAGTCCCACTTGTACTTTTCCTATCTAGTTGACACCCGCAAAATTCAATGTCTAAAAAAATGAAATATTAAACAAGGTTCCTTTAAGATAAAATAAACCATGATTTTTAAAACCTTTTAAAAATAAAAAAATCTTTTTAAGAGATTTTAAATGTGATTATTTAGTATTGGCTTAAAAATGAGCATAAATAAAAACATTAAACATAATGTTTGGTTGGTTTTTAATGAGGTAAAAAATACTCCCAAATATACTTCTATAAAGCTTGTTGTCAACCAGTTTAACCTCTTTTTCCAACATTAGCTTATAATATATACTCATGGGTGTATTAATCTACTTATATTGATCTATGAATTTTTTTATATGTTCATTCATGTATTTTCTTTGACTTAAAAATGCACCATCCTTATTTTGAGAGATTTGAAAAACAAGAATTTTTTTTAACTCACCCATAAAACTCATTTCAAATTATTTTCTCATAATATTTTAAAATAAATTATAACAAGATTCATTTATTGATCAAAAAATTACGTCATTGATATATATTTGAATTATTAAAAGATAATTTGATACATTTTTTATAAATAATTTTGAATTTTATTTTCCCATTTTAAAATTATTCAACAAAATAATAATAGTTAACCTTTTAAACCAAGCATGAGGGGATTATTTTAAACCATATATATCTTTAATTAACTTGAAAATGTAATTTGGAATTTTGGATTTTCAAAACTGGTTGGTTTTTCCACAAAAAACATTTTCATAAATAAAACCATTTAGAAATTCACTTTTAACAACCATTTGATTTTTTTTTAAAATTTAGATAGGTAACAAATGATAATAAAATTCTTATGGATTCTATCCAAGAAATGGGGGTGAATGTTTCACCATAATAAATGTCTTCTTCTTGATTATAACCTTTGGATATGAGTCTAGTTTTTTATGTGTTATGTTACCTTACTCATATAATTTATTTCTAAAAACCCATTTTGAACCAATAATGGGATGATAATTAGATATTTCAACAAGAGTTCAAACATTATTCCATTGGAATTGGTTTATTTAATCTTTCGTATAAAAACCCAATTTTTATCGTTAATAACATCATCACATTTTTCAATTTCTAGAAAATAAATAAAAGAACAATTATCAATTTCATTTAAGAAAAAACTTTTAGTATGTATACAATCATGCAAGTCTCTGATAATATTTTCCAAGGGATGGTATTTGGATTATTTTAAATTTTTAAGTAAAATACTAAAAGGATATTGAACTTCGATAGGATTTTTGGGAGAAGGTACATCATTCAAAGTTAAAGTTTCATGGTTATCCATATTTTTGAATTTGAATAAAGGTTTAGGAATATTTTCATCAAATTTGATATGAATGAATTATTCATTGGTTTTGGTTATTTTATTGTAAACTTAGTAGGATTTAATTGAATTTTGAATGAGGAAACTGAGACCGCTATTGGATCCAGAATGCGGGTTTTACACTAAGAGTGACTTAAGATTTGTTCGCATCGGACCCCACATCATGGAGATTTTGTGGGAATATATTAAAGAATTGGGATAAATAATTAATTAAATGATTAATTATTATTATATCTAGACCATAGTCTATTTAATTTCATTTATAACCATTCTCCAAAGTTATCTACATAACCTTTAGATATTGAGAGAGAGGGAGAACCGCCATTGGAAGAATGTACAATGGGTAATCAAGGAGAATTCAAGAATCAACAATCGGATTCAGCATAACTCATCATCAACATCGATGCGAAACCATTCTTTGTTAGCGATCAATCCAAAGATTAGGTAAGACTTTTTTTGTGAACTCTTTACCATTATTTGAGATTTATATCATGGATTATTTATTTTCCTTGATACTCTACTTATATATTCTTAAAGCGTGACCTTGTCGATTCAATATTTTCTTTGACCCTAGATTTATTCCACTACATTGAAGTTTTTTAATTTGATATTTGTTTCTACAATTGCGAACTATGGTCAAGTTTTCAATGACTATCAATGAACTTACCTTGTTGACCATGACTTTATCCCCTCGTTCTTTGTGTGTTCATCATTGGTTTGTGGTTGACTGGAGATTTTACTACCAGTCTGGTTCAAGATGCAATCGAACCTAGATTTTCATTGTTTTGTTCAATAGATGAAATAGATGGTGATTTGCGGGAGTGATGAGGATCATTGATGGTTTTTGTATGGCAGATTGAGGATCGAACCCATAGAAGATTATAGATAGCATGATGTGCTTCATGTGGGTTTATGGGAATCCCAAATTTCAGCCAATGAAGGATAGAAAATGACAATCAAAAGAGTTTCCTTAAATTTCAAGACCATGAAAAAAAATCCTTTAGTGATATTAGTGGTGAGATCGATGGAGTGGATGGCGTGGAATTGCTTCAGGATGAAGATGATGTTTTTGTGAAATTACCGACTACACGCCATCTGTGTTGGAAAAACACATGTCATGTAGTACACTTTCGATAACAGCTAGGGTTTTGAGCTGAGTTAAATGTCACAATGTCTCATGCTCGACCCACACACTGTGTGGCCCTACTCATCCAATCGAGTCATGTACATGGAGTATACACTAGGGACCCCAGGTGGTCCCACACACTGTGTGATCCGGGTGACACATCATGTATATGGTTTTTCACATGCCATGTTGGGTAGTGGGACATAGACAGGGCTTGACTTGGGAGTACACTTCGTGTACCCCAAGAGACATATCCTGAACTCCACTTAGAATGTTCCACCTATCATATATCCTTCTCTGGGACTTGAAATTGGATGTACTAGTAGTCCTTCCTGAGTATAATTCCACAGAGGATGTGATGGTGGCCTTTGTTTCAACATCAGCGATACATCATGAGGCGGTCCGATTAGACCATTCCTTCCAACATGGTTGGATGATGTTGAGACTCAAGTGTGATATCCAGAGTGACATCGGGGTTAGAAAATCCCCTGACGACACATTTTTGTCAATGTGTAGTCCGCCACTTCCTTGGTATAGGTAGGATTGGCATCTCCCCCCACCTTGTACTCACCTCAGGGCGTGGGTCATTTATCTATAGAGTAAAACCCCTCATCTTTGATCCTAGGTGAGGTGTGGGTCCTCTAACCTCTTAGGGCCATCACCCCTCAGTCGTGATGTTCCATCAATGAGGTGTGGGTATCCCATAGCTGATTTGGTGAGGATTACATTGGGATACTAGCATCGGGAAAACACTAGATGTTTGAGTTGTGGACACACTCATAATCCTTAGCTAGATGTGAGTATTGATAGATTTTTGTCTCTCTTCGTTCATGTTACTTCTTGAAGCATATATGTTGTTAGGTTTCTTCTCCCCTATTTATCTTGTGGGTTGAGATGACTATTTATTTTTATTTATTCCCTCTTTGGTTTTAGGGTGTCCTACTGGGTATGTATATACACACCCCTGCATGGGTTTTTCCCGCACATGTTGTGTCTTATGCAGATGATAGAAAATTAGACAATGACCTTGGCAGGCTAGGTGTTGGTGGAGCTTAGTAGTACTCAAAGATAGTGATCATAGGTGGTGGTTGATAATGGTGTTCGGGATCTTGGTTCTAACTCCTCATCAATTTTTAGGTTGAGACTCCCTTATTTTCTAGTTGGTAATTTATTTTTCCCTTTCATACTTTGGTTACTTTTATATTACTACACTTTAGTTATTCATAGAAGTTATTATATGCATTTGTTTCCTCCTAGGTTAGTACAGTCTTATCTATCCTACATGGCTGGGACATACATGTAGGTGTGCACGTGTAGAGGTTTATGAGGCCAAGACCTCCCATTTGTGTGATATACCTACTCGTCACTAGTCATTAACCACTAGCCTATTGGAGACAAACTTGGGGTGTCACTCTCGGCTTACCACCAGTTCAGGTGGGGCCTTGTGTGTCGTATCACAAAAGAGTAGTATCAGAGTGGGTCCATCCTTGATACAATGTTTTAACTTCATCTTTTAGGATAGATAGCCTATTAATGGTACAATGACTGACATATCCATACATTATGACTGATAACCTGCTTGTTGACTCGGCATACTAAGACACTAGTTGTAGGGAAACTCACGTTATATGAAACATATAGGATTGGGTCTTTTAATTTTATGTCCTTATTGAGTCATCTCTCTAGATATTCTCATCTAACCCTGGTATGTCTTGTTAACTTTCAAGATGCATTCAAAACAATAACCTATTAGGATTCCAAGATAAGGTCATGATGACAATCAATTGAGTGGCGAGGCTTTAACGCAGGGGCTTGTTCATGAGGTGTTCCCTATATGAGATCATAAAGTAGTGCTTCCACCCATGGAGAGGTGCATGGACCCATCCCTAGCAGTTCAAGCTAATGTTTTTCTTCATATTGAGTAGCCAATTATTCCAGTAGGTGAGGAAAACAATGCACACAGGGTGAATGCACTATGCGGGTTTTAGTGGCAGAGATCTCTTAGGCATCCCGATGATCTAGACCCTCAGGAAGTGGAGGAATGACTTGAGTCGGTGGGATGAGTTTTCAGCTCATTCGAACCCTAAATGATCAGATGAGTCTTCTCCACAGAACAAGATGGCACCGGTGCAGTATGGTTACCCATAACCATGGTAAGACAACACTCTCATGGGTGGAGTTTCAAAAACCATTATGTGATGAGTACTATCCATCAAACTTGGTATATTTATAGATTCTAGATATTTTGGATTTTTAGTAGGGTGATATGACTTTTGTGGAGTATGCGTTGAGGTTCACTGAACTCAAACACTACTCTCTTGATATAGTGTGAGATGGATACTTCTAGGCATGGAAGTTTGAGAAGGGCCTCTATAGGGACATCCAATCTATCATGGTCTATCTATACATTCCCACCTATGTTGAAGTTCTTGAGAGGACCATGGTGATAAAGAGATTCCTGGTAGAGGAGTGATGGGAAGATAGATCTAGTAGTGGACACCATAGAGTAGAGTCATCTATTGTAGTTGGTAGACATTGAATTTCATGTTCTTAGAATAGGAGGTCATCATCCAATCATGCTCAGTCTCAAGGATATGAAATGTAGAGATCCCATTGAGGGTCTATTCACCTAAATGAAGAATGATGTTATGCTTGAGATGGGGGGGGGGGTGGAGGCTCATGAATATCCAACACAGTGTATTTAAGGTGGTGAAAAAACAATGGATAAAACTCTGTGACATAGCTAACATCGTGATCATGGATCCCCTAGTGGTGGTCAGGGTATAATTCAGAGAGGCAGCGCTGATAGAGGGGACAGTGGAGCCTCATGATTAGGAGATCCAGGTGGAACATGACACTATGAATTACTTACACTACCACCTCTAGGTGGTATACACTTGGATCTGAGGACTGTTGGTTGAGGGCATGGCTAGCTACAAGCGATGGAGGGACATGACTAGGTTGCACATGAGATGATTTGAGGTACAACCTATATCTTATCTAGTTTATAACCAGTACATATAGACACATACACGAGTCATTATATCATTTCCTTATCCCTTATTTGAGAGATTGATATTCCCATGGATCCTTTAGAACATCAGTTGTGGCTTGAGATTTCTATGAGGAATGATTCCACTATTTCTCACATCTGCTGAAAGTGTGATCTATTTCTCAATAGAAAGAGCTTCATGTGGAACCTCTTAGTAGTTTCAATGAATCCATATGATATCATTATGGGTATATACTAGCTATCCCTAGTACATTCCTAGATAGACTATCATATCAAGAGGTTTAGGTGCCTACAAGAAGATAAAATGAGATTTTCCTTCAATGATGAGAAGAACTTACTACCAAAACGAGCGGTGCTCAAGATAAGGAATCTAAAACCTATCTCCTATAAGTTGGCTAGTTTGGACCTAGGTGTAGTGGTCTCTTCAAAAACCTTTCTTCTAGAATCATTGGATGAATACATGGATATATTCACTAAATATTTTTTGGGACTACATTCATGCCAAGATATCAACTTTTATATTTAATTAAACCTCGTGAATGATCTAACATCTTCTGAGAAAATATTAGATGGCCCCTACTGAGCTTTAGGAGCTAAGGCTGTAGTTAGAGTACCCATCAGACCCAGTGTGTCCCCCTAGAAAGTTGCAGTGTTGTTTTTTAAGAAGGTGGATTGGAAATTGATACTATTCATTACTTATCATCGCCTAAACCAAGTGATGATCAAGAAAAAGTACCCATATCCAAGGATCAATGACCTCTTCAACCAGGTAAGAGGTTCAATATAGTTCTCGAAGATTTATCTCAGATCCATCTACCTCTTGTTATGGGTTCACAAGGAGGAAAATATGAAAATGACATTCTGATATCATTATAGTCATTATGAGCTCCTAGTGATACCCTTTGGTGTGATGAATACCCCCACTATCTTAATGATACCTATGAATCATATATTTCAGCCTTTCTTGGATCAGTTTTTGGTTGTCTTTATTGATGAAATACACATTTATTCTATACCTAAGGAAGAGTACCCAAAGTATTTGAGGATGGTCCTAGACTTACTTTGATAGAACCCATTATATGGTAAGATTTTGAAGTGTTATTTATGGATTAGATAGGTTCACTTTCTGAGTTATTTCATATCTTAACATAGTGTAGATGTGGACCCAATAGATAGTGGTTGTGATAGATTGGGAATCACCCAGGATAATATATGAAGTGTAGAGTTTTATTGGTTTTCTTGGGTATTATCAGAGTTTTATAGTATATTTTTCTAGGATTTAATCCCCTTTGACATCCTTGACATAAAAGGTAACATGTTTTCTTAGACTAATCAGTGTTATAAATCTTTCAAGGAGTTGAGGAAAATATCAACCAATGATTCTATTTTGAGGATGATAGAAGAGTATGTTGAGTATGTGATGCTATGAAATGGCTATGGCACTAGGCTCTAGTGTGTGTTGATGCAGAGGCAAACAATGATTAATTACGAGTTTAGGTAGGTGAGACCCCATGATCAGAACTACCCAAACCATGGCCTAGAGTTGGCAGCAGTGGTCTTCACCTTAAATATGTGGAGACATTATATTATAGGTGAGTGATTAATAATTTACTCCGAACACTAGAGTCTCAGGTACTTATTTTCTCAAAGAGACCTCAACCTGAGACAAATACATTGGATTAAGTTTTTATAATACTAAAACTTTGACTTAGTCTATACTATAGGGAAGGGTAATGTGATGGCATATGTCCTTAGCAGGAAGTATTGTTCTCACTTAGTAGAAGAAGCTTCGAAGTAGTTGGCCACGTTATAGCTAACCCATCAGAGGAGAGAGTGGAAGCTTATTATAGGTTGGAGATAAGATGAAAAAAGGTGGGGGTGAATTTCCTTAATTTTTTTAAGATGATACTATAAAATAAAATAGATGATCATGAAAGAATTTGATTTAAGAATAAAATAATCAAAATAATGTGAGAATAGTTGAAGTTAAAACATTAAGTATAATGGGAAATAAATTGTGGAAATTAAAAAGGAACACTTTGATAAAGGATTTTGGTAATAGATCAAGATTGATCTGCTACATCTCCTTCCCTCAAGAAGTCTTGAGAGGGTTATATTGCTCCCTTGGTTTTAATGTAAACTAAGAACCAAATAAGAATAAAGGAAAGCCTTGGTTTTAATATAAAAAAAAGAACCAAAAAATAACTTTGGTTTTAATATAAACCAATAACCATGAACCATGAACACTCACTTTAATGACAGTGCACACCTAAAGAAGAAGATAAATAATATAGAGGTTTTTTACAACCCCTTTACAAAGCACTCAAATCTCTATAGAAGATTTAGAAAAATATGAAAGATGAATAGAGAAAGAGAGATAAGGTAGAAGATGATAATTTAAGAATTAAAACAAGTATTAAAATAGATTAAAGATAAAACTCAATATAAATATAATTGAATCCATTGAATCCCGATTTCATTTTGAGAATTGGAAGATGATTTGGAGATCTATTGTAAAAGCATGTCATGGATCAATCAAGAATTTTTCAATGGAAAGAGTTGTTATAGATGTTCATGGATGAGATCCAGGCCTCCTCGAGGGTTTATTTATTGCCTTCATAAGTGCTGGTGGTGTCTTGGGTTAATCTATTGATTTGATGAGCTGAGTCAAGGAATTTAAGACTATTATTTAATACTTTTTGACTATTTTGGATCAAAGACATTAGATAGCCTCTCAATGCCAATGATTAAGCGATGAAAATCTTGTATATTTATAGAATTCTATAAATACCACTAGGTATTCAATGAGATCCACTAACTAGATGGTGGGATTCTTGACAGAATAGTTCTTTTATCCTTCACCCCTATCTAATAGGTGGCTCTGTACCGGGTAACTGGTGTAGCCAGGTAGTGAGGGCTTAAGAAAGAGTAATATTTTCTCCTATTGAAAAATTAGTTTGGTTTGATGATTTCCTTTTATTATATTCAAATTATATAACTTAAATACACTATTTTTTTTAGAAATTCTTTTAGTTATTGTGATCATAAAAAACATTAGAGGTTCAATAGTCTCCCTCTTTTTTATGATCACAAAAACTCATTTATGATTAAAATAAAAGAATAAAGGATAAGAAGTAGGTGAATAAGAAAGAGTAAACAATAATAGGTAAATTATAAACTATTTAGAAATACCATTTTTGTGAAAGCACATGTCACCCCTTGAAACAAGATATTTTTGATCTTTTGAAAACATTCCATTCTAAATGGGAGATCTTCATCCTTTTTTCAAACAAATCTCCATATGCATTATACTTTTCTCCCCCTAAAAAAACTTTTCCACCAATAAAACCATTCTCCACCCTTTGTTATTATCCAAAATAATTATAAACCAAAATGGTTATATAGATAAGAGATAAACCATATGATAACCAAAGTGATCATAAAAACATGATTTTAAAAAATTGAACATGATGTTTTTAAAAAAAGAAAATAAAATATTTTCAATAATAATTAAGATTTTAAAAGATAAAAAATAGACAAGAAGATATAAAAAAATTAAAATCATGCCATTCCTATATCCCCATTAATAAAATTAAAATGTTCTAAAGCAAGGGGTTTTGTGATGATATCAAATAATTGAATATCCATGCTAATATATTCTAAAATGATATATCCTTTTTGAAATTGGTCTCTCAAAAAGTGATACCGACCATCTATGTGATTAGTGTGTGCATGATGAACAAGATTTATAGAGATGATGATGGCACTAGAATTGTCACATTTAATTGAAACATGAATAAATGTTAGCCCAAAATCTAAAAAGTTTGTTTCGTTCATATAATTTGGGTGAAACAACTCCCCACAACTATATGTATATTCTACTTTGGATATAGAAAGAGAAAACAAATATTGTTTTTACTACTCCAAGATATTATGGAATTTCTAAGAAGGTGACAAGTCCCACTTATAATTTTCCTATCTAGTTGATATCTGAAAAATTCAATGTCTGAAAAACATGAAATATTAAAATAGGTTCTTTTAAGATAAAATAAACCATTATTTTTAGAACCTTTTAAAAATAATAAAAATTCTTTTAAGAGATTTTAAATTCTTTTCTTTAGAATTTTCCTGAAAATGAGCATAAATATAAGCATTAAACATAATGTATGGTTGGGTCATAATGGGGTAAAAAAGAGCCCCAACCATACTTCTATAAAGCTTGTTGTCAGCTGGTTTACCATATTTATCCAACATTATCTTACAATAAATACTCATGGGTGTATTAATCACCTTAGATTGATCTATACCAAAATGATTTATAAGTTCATTAGTGTATTTTCTTTTACTTAAAAAAGTACCAACCTAATTTTGAGAGATTTGAAAACTAATAATTTTTTTAACTCACCCATAAAACTCATTTCAAATTATTTTCTCATTATATTTTAAAATTATTTATAATGATATTAATTTATTGATTAAAAAATTATGTCATCAACATAGATTTGAATGATTAAAAGATCATTTGATACATTTTTTAGAAATAATTTTGAATATTATTTTCCCAATTTAAAATCATTCAATAAAAGAAAATTATTTAAACTTTCATACTAATACCTAAGGGATTGTTTCAAACCATACAAATCTTTTATTAACTTGAAAATGAAATTTTGAAATTTTGGATTCTTAAAACTGGGTGGTTGTTCCACAAAAAAAAATTTCAAAAATAAAATCATTTATAAAATCACTTTTAACATCCATTTGATTTTTTTATAATTTATATAGGTGGAGAATGCTAATAAAATTCTTATGGATTCTAGCCAAGCAATGGGGATGAATGTTTCACCATAATCAATGTCTTACTCTTGATTATAACCTTTGGATATGAGTCCAGTTTTTTTATGTATTATGTTACCTTGATCATCTAATTTATTTCTAAAAACCCATTTTGTTCCAATAATGAGATTATTATTAGGTATTTCAATAATATTCCAAACATTATTCCATTGGAATTGTTTTAATTCTTCTTGCATATAAAAAAACCAATTTCATCATTAATAGCATCATCAAGTTTTTTAGTTTCTATAAAATAAATAAAAGAATGATTATCAATTTTATTTAATATAAAACTTATAGTATTTGTAAAATATTTAAAGTATCTGATAATATTTTCCAAGGGATGGTCTTTGGATTATTTTAAATTTTTAAGAAAAGTATTAAAAGGAGATTCAACATTGATAAGATTTTTGGGAGAAGGTGGATCATTCAAAGTTAAAGGTTCATGGTTATCCATATCTTTGAATTTAAATAAAGGTTTAGGAATATTTTCATCAAATTTAATATGAATGTATTATTCAATGGTTTTGGATCTTTTATTGATGATTTATCAGGATTTATTTGTTTTTGAGTACCCAAGAAAGATTCCCTCATCATATTTTGGATAAAATTTCCCTAGTATGTATTTAGTGTAAAGAATATAAAATTTACATCCAAACACTTTGAAAAATAAAATTTTTGGAAATTTATTTTTCCAAATCTCATAAGGGGTATTTTTGCAAATGAGACTTATGAGAATAAAATTTATGATAAAATAATAGGTATTGAACACCTCAACCTAAAATTATCGAGGATTTTTGAAGTCATTTAAGAGGGATATTGATATTTCTTGAGGTGTTCTATTATATATTTCAATAACACTATTTTTTTATTTGTTCTAGGAGTATAAAAAGTATAATTATAACCTTGTGAAGCACAAAGTTCATCAAAAATCTTTTTTATTAAACTCTCCCCCATAATCACTTCAAATTAAAATATTTTTTTTATCTTTTCATTTTTGATCTTCTTGGTAAATATTATGAAAACTTTACAAGCTTCATTTTTATGTTCTAAGAAAAAGACTCCAGTGAATCTTTTATAATCATCAATAATCACAAAATAGTATGATTTAACTCTAATAATTTCAACTTGAGTTGGTCCAAAAAGATCAATGTGAACAATATAAAGGTATTTAGAGCTCAATACTTCTTTTTTAGGTTTAAAATACGTTTTTTCTTACCTAGTTTCTAGGGATCATAAACAACAATATCTTTGAAATCCATTTTTTTATAAATCTATTACTAGATGATGTTTGTTGGTATTAAAAAGTGTGTGTGTGTGCTATAATGACCAAGGTATCTATGCTAAAGAAAATACCCACTATCTCAAATGATCAAACATTTTTTGAGAATAAATATATTTTAAATTGAGAATATAAAAATTTTGAAAATGAAAAGAGGTAAACACAAGTTTTCTTTTGATATTAAAAACTTTTTAAAAATAATTTTCGAATAAGATTTTAAAACCATCATAAAAAAATGGATAATGCTTAGAAACATTTATTTTAAACTTTAAATGAATAAAACATATTTTATAAGAATATAATTGAGAAAATAAATTGTACTTATAGTGATGATTTTACTTCTTAAATTATAATTTAAAGTTTTATATTCTACATCAAGTTTCTCTTTTTGATTAGATTTATAGGGGTTACTACACATGTGTTGAGATCATACACTATCTATAAACCAAATTTCTTTTAGGTATTTAATCCTTAGAGAAATTTTCTTAAAAAATTATGAAATTAATTTTTTGGTACTTAGATTTTGGGTCCAAATAAGTTAGCTAAGAGGGATTTTGGTACCCAAATTTGTTTCATTTTTTGAGATAAGATATGGGTTGGAAGATAAATAATTTTTAGTCTAACATATAAATTATTTTTTTTTGTTCGGTTGTGTAAATATTGGCAGGAAGCTCCTATGTTGAGGCTACTCTTGGTGGGTATTCATCCTTAACCTACTAGAAATGATTGCTTGGGATGATGGGTGAAATAGTACCCTCATCCCAAATGTCCCAATATGAACACTGATGGTTCATGAATTATGGGTTACATTAAGGTATGTGGTGTGATTCGGAATTCAGAGTAAGTTTTGTTTGCCTTCGCTGCCTCCTATGGTATTGGACACTCTTTGCAGGCTGAAGATCTGGCCATGCTCTCTGGTCTCACTCTCTCCAGGCAGCACAACATCACCCTTGGTGCTATGAAGATCGACTCTTTCATCTTATATAATTCACTGAGTGTTAAGGACTCCATTCCTTGGTCAATTTCCTATATCATCTACAAGTGTCATAGCCTCTTGGGTATTCATACAGACATTCTTCATATTTGGCGTGAGGGTAACAAGGTAGCTGATTATTTGGCCTCCCTATTAACCCATGGTATGAACCTTATTTTTTATCTAGACATTATTTCTTCGAATCCTTAGGGGGAGGATCTTTTTATAGGGGATTCTCTCAGGTTAAATTATTTTTGGCCCCTGTGATTGTTTTTCTTTCTTGTTATTTGGTGCCTGTATCTATAATTTTCAAAAAATTATAAATAAATTATGTTGATGATTATTATTATAAAAATAAAATATAAATTTATTATATTCACATCATTTTAACCCCAATGTTTTATTTAAATTTTGTTCAACTTGGGTGAATTTCATGAGAGATTTTATGAGATTATCGATATTTGATCGTAACTCATGAACATTTGGTTGGTCACTCAATTTTTTTCAATTATTCATATTTTTGATTGTGATTCAATAATTTTATCTAAGAACATTATTATACTTATTTTAATCTCTTTTTACATTGAAAAATAATAGGAAGAAGAGTAATAAAAGTAATAATAGAAAGTAGAGGAATATGAGGAAGAGTAGTTTGATTTTACTTCATAACTAACTTTTAATTTTTCCTTGAGATGCTTGGAACTTTCATTGCTTGATTTTATTGAAGAGAGAAAATCACCACTTGCACTCCAAGTTAAAAACAAAAAGTATTTCTTTATTTTATTCATATTCTTCTTGTTCTTATTTTTTATTAAGGGGAATTCTAGAATTATATGTCCCTCTATTTTTCATTCAAAGCATTTCACTTCTTGTTCACTTTAATCATCCTCCTTCTTAGCATGTTGGTAGGATTTTTCCTTTTGAACAATTTATTCATATTCTTGGATAGATGAACAATTTCATCATCATTGTAAGAGTATATATTAATTATTTTGAAAGTATTTGTCTCTTTATCCTGGACTTATTAGGATTCCTTATTAGATTGTTACTTTATTGTGATCTCATAGGCCTCGAGAGATTTGATTAGCTTCTTGACCAATATGTTCTTGATGTCTTTCACTTCTTGGATTTCCATCACTTTAGGTGCCTAATTTCTTGGTAAAACGCAAAGGGTTTTATGTACTAAAGTTTCTATAGCAAAAGTATCACCAAGATACATTTTTTCTATTGCATATGTTAGTAAATAATGTAAACATATCAGTAATATATTCTCTAGGATGCATACTAAAACATTTAAAATATTTCATATACACATATAGTATATCATATTTAAATTTATTTATTTCTTCATGAGTAAATCCTAAGATTTTCTAGATTTTTTTGAGACATTTTTGAAGTAGAAATATGATAAAATTTATTTTGGTCTAATACATAACACAAGATATTCATAACTTTACCATATAATTCAAAAGCAACAATATCATCCGGCATCCATTTTTATTCTCTTTTGATAATAGGAATATAACCAAGCATGAAAAGTTTCCATACTGGATAACCAATATATCTAATAAAGGTTGACATATGTTTCTTCTAATAACTAAAATTTAAACCCTCAAAGTAGGGTATATGACCCAAAGATTTCCCTTTATGTGAACGATGAGTATTTGAAAAAGATGCCATCTTTTAAAAAAGATATAAATTTGAAATTGTTTAAGATATTTAAAACTAAGATCAATTTTTGAAAACTTGTATATTTTGAGAAAAACAAAAAGTTATCCTTTGATATAAAATACAGGTCACATAAAATATGGAAAGAGGGTGGGTGAATTGATTTTATTTTTTTAAATGATGGTATAAATTAAACAATATTATCATGAAAAAATATAATTTAACAATAAAACAATCAAAATAAAGTGATTATAAAGAGAAATAAAACATTAAGTATAGTATAAAATAAATTATGGAAATTAAAAATGAACACTTTTATAAAGGAGTTTGAAAATATATCAAGAATGAGCCCCTATTCCTCCTCCCCCCAAGAAGGCTTAATAGGGTTATATTTCTCCCTTGGTTTTAACAAAAACCAAGAATCAACGAATAAGAATGGAAACCCTTGGTTTTAATGGAAACCGATAATAAAAAAAATAATACCCTTGATTTTAATGAAAACCAAGAACCAAGAACCATAACTTTAATGATGGCGATCACCTAAAGAAGAAGATAAAGAATAAAGTGGTTTGTTTTTACAAACCCTTTATAAATCATGAAATACTCTCTAGAATATTTAAAAGAATATGAAATATTAAGAGAGAGATAAATAGAAAAGTTATAATAGGAGCCTTTAATAATTACAATAAGGGAGAAAATTACTTAAAGAGAAAAGGAAAGATAAATATAATTGAATTCATTGAAGTCCAATTTTCTTTTATGAATTGGAATTTGCTTTGGAGATCTATTAGAAAAGAACATCACGGATCAATCAAGTATTTTTTAGTGGAAAGAGTTGTTGTAGATGTCCATGGATGATATATAAGAATCCTTGGGGGTTCATATATAGCCTTCATAAGCACAAGAGGTTTTTTTGTTTGAGAAAATGACTTGATGAGCCTAGTTAAGGCATTTAAGAGCATCATTTAATGCTTGTTGAATTTTTTGGATTAAATCCACTCACTAACTACCCGATGTCGCCGGCTACCCGATGAAAATACCATAGCTTTCCAAAATTCTACATATCCCACCAAATAGCTGGTGAGCTCCATGAGATGGATAATGGGCTTCTTGGAAGAACCAAGGTTTTTTCCTTCACCATCAGCTCTTTGATGCCTTTGTATTGAGTATCTGGTGAAACCAAGCAATGATGACTTTAAAAAGATTCCTATTTTATGCTCTCAATTATTTCATTTGGTACAATGATATCCTTTGATAATATTCAAATTATATAACTAAAATATTCTAAAAAATGTTAGAAAAACTTTTAGTGATTATGATCATAAAAAACATTAGAGGTTCAACACTTATCTCCAGTCGATGGTAGAGACTCCACCATTTCTCCAGTGTGTGAGAGAGGATCATTTAGAATATATAGATTGTTAGGTTCTATGTGACATAGATATCCTCAAAAGATTCATTGAAAATATTTTATAATGGTGGGGAGAACACCATACTATTTTAAATACTGACAGTGGTTTCAGTCTCATTGAGTGAGGATGTGATGAGAGAGTTTCATACCTATCCATTGATGGTACATCCTAGAGTGATAAAATTTATCAGGACCTTTAGTAGTAGTTTTTTGTGGGAATTTACAAGGTAGAGTATTTCTATTTTTGTTTTTTGATGCCTCACCATTCAATAGGTGAAGGCAGAGAATCAGGTTATAGTAGGTTTGACCCAACCTCTTGAGATCCCATAGTGGGAGTGGGATAAAATATCAATAGATTTTGTGATGGGGCTGCTATGGAAAATGATAGGACAAAAAACTATATATGTGATAGTGGATTGGTTTACCAAGTTAGATCACTTCCTTACCATCTGGGAGCAGAGTTCATTAGGGAGTTTGGGGCTCTTGTACATGAAGGCGATCATTTGACTTTATGGGGTACCCTTGATGATAATCTCCGATCTTGATGCTTAGTCTAAGTAACAATTTTTGAGGGGGTTTAAAGAGGCTTTCAAGACCCAATTATGGATGAGAATGATGTTCCACCCTAATACATATGGCTAGAATGAATGAACCATCCAGTTTTTAGAGGACATGTTGAGATCCTGTGTGTTATAATTCATTTGGAGTTGAGAGTATCACTTACTATTAGTATAGTTTTCATATAATAATATCCACCAATACACTATTAGTATGAAACTATTTAAGTCTCTTAATAAGATAACATATAGGTCATCATTATGTTGGATGAAAATAGGCGAGTCATCACTGATGGAATTGAAGATGGTGTAGGAAATGACATAGATGGTTTAGGTGATCCATGAGTGGATGAGAACCACTCATAGTCAATAGAAATCTTATTTAGAATGATATAATAGGCCCATCGAGTTCAAGTAGGGAGACCATGTGTTCTTGAGAGTTTCCACATGATGAGGTTTTTTCGGGATAAAAAGATATCTCCAAGGTTTATTTGGTCATTCTAGATATAGTTTAGGGTTGGATAGGTTTCATATTGCTTGGATTTATCCCCACAATTAGACCGATCACATGACATATTCCACATGTTGTAGATGATGAGATACATGCATGACCTATTGAATGTTATTGAATGGGGTGAGTTGGATATCAATAATAGATCCAAATTTTCAAAGTACCTGATGGAAATTGAGGACCAGTAAGAGAAGATTCTTCATGGTAGAACCAAATCACTGGTGTGTGTTCTTCAGAATCTTGGGAACCTCAAGGACATATCATAATATCATGAGATCCAGATGCCGACTCAGTACCCTCACATTATTGAGCATGTTTTTCATTTTAGGGTAAAAATATTTAAAGGTGGTTAGAATGAAATGAATCCAATTTTCATGTTTGGACCCTTTGGTGGATATTTCTATACATGTTTCTAGGGTTTTATTTAGAGTTGACATGGTATTACGGGTGTTTCTAGTCCCCATAACCAATATATTAAAAGTATTAAATATGTTAAACCATGTGTGCACATATTTTCATAAATAATGGTTTTCCTATTGAAAATAATATCATATAGGGAAACCAAGAACATAATTGGATTTAGAATGGAGAGTTTACCCAAGGCATGACTTAAGCCTCATTCAAATCAGAACTTGGGTCAAGGCACTCTCATGGAAGGATATAAAAGAATTATGTCAAATAATTAATTAAATGATTAATTATTATTTGATCTAGACAACAATATATTTAATTTACTTTATATCCATTCTCTAATGTTAGTTGGATAACCCTAAGATATTTAGAGAGAATAAGATCCATCGTTGGATTAATCTATAACAGGAAATTGATTAGAATTTATGGATCATCGATCATATTCAATGGAACTTGTCATAAAAATTGATACGAAACCATTATTTATTAGTGATCAATCCAAAAAAATATAGGGAATTTTTATTTTCATATTATTTCCTCATTACTTGAGATTTTAATAATGGATTATTCATATACCTTGGAGTTATACTTCTACCTTATTAAAGAACGACCCTTTCGATTTAATTTTTTCATTGAGCCTAGATTTAATCTATTTCATTAGAGTTTCTCGATTTGATATTTGATTTATTTATTGAAATTAATGACAAAGTTCATAATATCCATAGATGAACTTACCTTTCTAATTGTGTCTTTCTTCCCTCATTGTTCACGTGTTCATCATGGGACAACAATAGGCCACTGATTTGACTACCAGTTTGGTTTGAGATGCAATCAAACCCAGATTTGTGTTCTTTATTAATTCAATGATAGAGATGATTATTTTAGAGAGTTTTGAGGATAGTTTATGTCTTGAAGATGTAATATTTAGGATCAAACCCTTAAATTACGATGAATGATGTGACAAGCTTCATGCGGGTTGACATGAATCTCAATTTCCAGTGATTAGAGGTAAGAAACCAATAACCAAAGAAGTTTACTTCAATTTTGGGACCATGGATAAATCCTTTGGTGGTGAGATAGGTGGATCATATGGTGTGGTAAATATTTGGGAAGGAGATTAATTTTCTATGAAATTCCTAAATACACACTGTGTGTTTTGGAAGAACATATGTCATGTAGTCCGATTTCTATGATAACTAGGTTTTTGGGATGAGTAAAATATCAAATGAACATGTGGCTGGCCCACATGCCATGTGACCCTACATAGAAATTTGATCTATGTATAGGGATAACACACATATACCTCTAGGGGGTACCACATGTCACGTGGATCGGGAAACACATAGTGTATATGGATTTTCACATGCCATATCAGACAACTAGACACAACCATGACCCGACTTGGGATTACACTCCATGTAACCGAAGAGAAACATCATGTAATCCTATTATAATGTTATAACTCTCATAAATACTTATTCAAGACTTGAAATATGACCCTTTAGCAGTCCTTAATGAGTAGAATTTAGGTAAGATGGGATAATGGACTTTGTTTCAACATCAAAGATACTACGCAAGGTGATGTGATCGTATCACTCCTTCCATCACGGTTGGATGATGTTGAGATTCAAGTGTAATATCTAGAGTGATATCATGGTTTAAAACCTCCTTTATGACACATTTATATCAGGTCATGGTCCCCCACTTCCTTGGTACATGTAGGATTGGAACCCCCCATACTCACCCTGGGAAATGGGTCTTATATATATATAGTAGACCCCCCCTCATCTTCAAGATAAATAGAGGCATGGGTCCTCCACCCTATTGGGGTTAGTACCCCCTTGACTATGACATTCCATTATAGAGTAATGGGTCCCATATATGTGATCTAGTGAGGATTTCATTGGGATACTATCATCGAGATAACACTATCTCTTCGAGCTGTGAAAAAATCATCATTGTTAGCTAGCTGTAAAGATCAAATGCTTCCTATCCCTATTTATTTAGTTACTTCATAGAGAATATCTATTGTTGGGTTTATTCTCCAATATTTTTATATCAATTTGAGTTGAAATTTTATTTATATTGATTCTTTCTTTGGATTTAGGTAATCCTATTGGGTATGTATATACTCACCCTTTCATAGGCTTTGACCGCATGTACCATGTATTATAAAAACTAGAAGTAGTTATACAATGACCTTAGAAGACTCAGTGTTTTATGGATATTAGTAGTAATTAATGATGGTGATCATATGAAGTGTTTGGTATCGGTGTTTTGGAGTATAGTTTTACTACCTTATCAGTTTTTAGATCGGGACTCCCTTTATTTTTAGATTGGTCATGTATTTTTTTCCCTTTTACTTTGGTTACTTTTACATTTACACAGTCTAGTTATTCCAATATATTATTACATGAATTTGTTTCCATTTTTTAGTATAGTTTTATCTATCCCACATTCTTATGATATACATGTAGGTGTTCATGTATACATGTTTATTATGCTAAGGCCTCCCATTTGTGTGATATGACTAATCAACACTAATTTTTAGCCCATGAATTATTGAAAATGGGATTGAGGTGTCACTATAAGATTACCACTAATTCAGTTTGGTATCTAGTGTGTTGGGTCATGATAATTAGGCATTGGTGACTAGAAATGGTTTGTCATGAGACTTACACATGATCGACCATTTCTGGTTTGACCCGATAAATGGATCAGGTGAAGGTAGGTTAAGGATTACACCAAGTTGGAGACCAATTTATATCCATGGTTCATTGATTGTACTAGGATACTAAATAAATATTCCAACCATGTGACCAATTGATATGGTGTCGGTTTAAAATAGGCAAGTAGGGTGAGCCATATGGGTTAAGCCAGAAAGAATCTACTAGTTTCCTAAGGACATGGATCCACATTGTCAATGGAATACATGATTTATGCCACTTCAAGGATCCCATCAATTAGGTAGGAAAACAAGGGGTGATATCTAATATAATGAGTTCCTTTATTTATAAAAGGAATATATGATCGAGGAAACCACAATAGTGTAGAAAATGGATTTCCCATGTATACCAGGAGGCTATAGAGGAGGCCTGAGTGGAACATACTTGTCAAGGATTTGAATTGGGAATAATGGTGTTCACATGGTCTTTTGGAAATTTAGAGCTAAGGGATCATATTTATCCAAGGTCGGAGACTAAGAAAATTGGGGTTCCCAATTTGGCAGATTGGGTGGATGAGACTCCTATTTATGTCCCCAAATGCTGGGTGTGAATATTTTTTTGAAGTGATTAGGAAGTCATGAGTAGTAACTATTATAAATGTACAAAATGGGGTATCATATTTTATAATATCCTTGGGTTGTATATAGTGATTTGGGAATTTAGATGCTTATATTGTGGCATACAATTGGTTTCCATCATATTTTATAATAGAAAATCCTTATGTGATATCTTGTGCATGTATTCTTCCACGTCTTCTTGATCATTTTCCTTCAGTTATGAATCATTAAGATGATTAATTTATGGTTATACATGAATCTTATAAATATTGAAGAATTCAATGATGATATAAATCCAACAAGATGCGTGTCATTACAATTCATGTCAGTTTTCATAAGATGTAAAATGATTCTTGATCGTATCATGATTCACTATTTTATTCCACTACAAAACAACTATTTTAAACTAGTTTTATATTAACAATTCCAAAGATAATAATCAGTCGAAAATTTAATTTTCATAAATTAATTAATATTAAATAACATCAAAAATAAAAATATCACTTGTTTTAATGTTTTAATGGTGGTTGGGGGTGATTTGGATAGCCCATAATGAAATTCTAGAAAAATGGGCCAAACTAAATTAGAGTAAAAGCACACATGTAGACTAAAACCCTCATTACACATAATATGTCAAACCAACTGGGCTAAAATTTGGTAGACACCTCCTTGACCATGTGGTATAAATTTTTTTAGAATAAACTTAAGAATAATTTATCCATTTTATGGAAAAAATGTTTCATCATTGGAAGGAATCTTTATTGTCCACAATAATGAAACTACAGGAAAAATGGTTAATTGTGATGAGTTATTTGTGAAGGAAAAGGAACCCATCACAAATATTCATGCGTAATAAGTTATTTGTGATGGATGCATTTTTTCATCATAGATAAATATTATTTTTGATGGTAAATACATCCTCGTCATAAATATATTTGGCATTCATGCACACCATGTCATCCTGCCAATAACTTTTGTGACTAATAATGAATTTCGTTGAAAAAAGTGATTGAAAAACAACTTTTAGCTATGGATAATTAAATCCATTAATTTTTTTTTGATAGTTACCTTTAGATATGGAATGAAATCTATCACTATTAACCCAACACTAAAAACAAATTATTATAACCACACTCACCCCCTTTCTTCTTCTCTCCTCTTCCTCCTCCATCTCCCCATTGCCGTTGCGCAAACTACCATTCACCTCTCCAAAAATATTCCACCTCGAATTCATTTATTTCATATTTGGGTTTCAATACCCCAACTATAGACTCCTCTTCTATCTGTTTTCTTTCTTGTGGTGATTTACCATTAAATCTTGATGAAATTCATTTGGTCAAACCCTAAGTCCTAAAATTTACCTGATTTTTATGATTTATTTGATATTTTGGGTAATTGTAATTTTATTATTCTCTATTTGGGTGCCCATAGGCTCCAAAATATTTAATTTCAATTGATTTGAGGTATTTTTCTCATTATTTAACATTTATATTTAATGTCAGGCCCCAACCCTAGACTGCCCCATAGCCAGTACATTTCCAATAAAACATGGTGTGTAATTTTTTTTATAAAAAGAAATGCTGATAAATTACACATCATATTCCACTAAAGAGGATATTTTCAATTTATATTCTCGAAAACTAGATACAAATATTAAAATCCTTCAAAACAAAACTATATAGAAGAGACTCCACAAAGCTACCACCAAATAGTGTAACTCAAATCTACTAAACCTGTAAAATTTAAATGGAAATGTAGGGTGATCATAAGAATTCCTAGTAAGGGGGTTTTAAAATAAAACAATATTTTAATAAAAAACTTTTAAAAACTTCCCTTTAAAAATATTCATAAAACACTTTCTTAAAGAAAGATATAATACATAAAGCATAACATAATAGTTTTTCCAAGAATTACCAGTGAACATTTTAAGGAATATTAACAGGGTTACAATAAAACATGTTCTAATCATAACCATTCTCATACAGAATATATGGAGCGCAAAATATAAATCAAGAGTTATTCTAACAATACTAAGTGTGACATGCCAAATTGCAAGTATAGAATTTAAAAATGAAATTAATACATAATCAGAGTTGCACATAAAATGATAACATTAATTTCTTTCTTTAATAACTATAATCATACATTAACAGGTAAATTTTTGGAATTTTTATTAAAGTATAGAAGATTAGTTCTGAATAAAACATCATGCCATGTTCATTTAATTCTTCTGATACTCCCATGTACAAGATCTTAACCAAGTATATTATACTAGTTGAATATTCACTTGGTTAATTGAATACTATTAACATAATGAGGGAAGGGAATATGCCAGAAATTCTGAAAAACTTCATCAAGGGCTCGACCAAGACTTCTAAAAATGATTAAGGCCATGGCCAAAACCATATATAAAATATTGGGAAAGGACTCGTCCAATTCTATGTCTATTTGTATCATAATACCTACCGATGCACCGAGGGGCTATATCAGGCCCCACCTGACACTTTCTAAGTCCAATGAATTCCTCACATGTATAAATGTCTTTAAATCAAAAGTGTCCCATACCACTTTGATTTATTAAATTCCGTCTCTTATTCAAAGTGTCCCATACCACTTTGAATAATTAAATTCTTATTTCATAAATCATCATAAGTGATAAATAAATAAAAGATTGTTTGATTTATCACATAAAATAATAACATTAAAAACCTTTGTTCCATGGTAATAAACATTAAAAGAATAAGAGTACATATTTATAACTTCATGATAGACATTACATGCTCAAATCATGGAAATGATAAATGAACTTGAATAAGAAAGAGCATGCATAATGACTATTCATCAGGGACTGAATACATAATTAGTTTAAATGTAAACAATTTATTTCATGTGAGGTATTGAATACATAATTTCCTGAACACACTTTACTCTGCGTGTTTGTGAATAAACATTACATAAGGGTACTACCAACTATTTAACCCAAAATTATAAATAAAAAAATATGAAAAAAGAGAGTATAGGTCAACTTATACCTAAGCACAAAAACAATCCCACAACTTTCAAACATAGATAAAACCATTTAAAACTTATGAAAATAAGTGTGTCATACATATGTGTATATTCATACACATAGATTTTACACAATTAGAATAATCTTTAAATAAAATATGTTGGTAGGAAAATACCCACTTTCTCAACATAAAGATAATTCTTCTTTAAAATAGGTTGAATAATATGTTTATGAAAAACTCATTTTTGTCACTATAAATATATATAGGTGTGGAAAACCCCTAAATTATTACACATAAATACTTTATAAATACTATACACATTAAAATCATCTAAATAATATTTGAAAAATCCAAAACTATCTAGGATTGAATATTGTGTAATCCGTTTATAGACAAAAAGTGTATATAAAGGATTGTATTTTTAAATTGTTTCATGTAATCCTTTCATACTTAAAAAACATTTATAATTCATTCTTATCAATCCTAGGAAAACCTAAATTAGATTTAGGATCAATGTATATATATATATATATACATATAACCATATATATATAATGTATATAAGGGTTTTGTACTAGAATTCTAATGACACTTACATGATTTATATATATTAGGAAAATTATTTAAAAAAAGGTTCATTAATTGAAAACTGTGATATAAAACATAAAGTGTTTTTTTAATAATCAAATACATTTATATGTTTATGTATACATCTATACATATAGATTTATCAAACACAAAATATCACAAGCCCTTGCATGGTTTACAAAGAATTAAGAACATTATTTATAACTAAAATTCACCATTCTAAAATCATATAAGAAACCAGTAGATTTTATGATCAACAATATATATATATATATACACATATATAAACCGTAATAAATCAAGACAAAAATTGACCTTCACCTGGTTCGAAGAAGAATAAGAAGAAGGACGGAGGCTGATGGAGGCGCTAGAAGGAGAAAACCCGTAGGGTTATCGATGAGAAATGGTTATATATAAACTATATATAATATTTTTTTTAAGGAAACTTTCAAAGGTATCCAAGGCAGTTCGGTTTATAATAATACCAAGTGTGTCGGTCTTGTGAAAAAATAGACAGAGAAAGGCCACCGGGTGTCACGAGAGTGAAAAAAAATGAAGAAAGTGGGAGGCTGAACACGACTGGAATAACGTGAGGAAGAAGACGATGCAGAGGGGTGTGGAAATGAACAGATGGTTGGGATTAACCACAAATTGATCCAGTGTCTGAGGTGCATCTGCGAATTTTTAAAAGGATGAATGGTTGAGATCAGATCAGATTTTGATCGGACGACCTTGAGTAACGTGGTGATTTAAAATGGAATAAATGACTGCGATTAGATCCTGATTGGATCAAACAGTTGATAAAAATATGGAGGGAAATACACAATGGTAAAGGTTCGATGGCCAAAATGATCAGATGGTCCAGGTTCCACGTGACGAGATCAGATGGTCCAGATTTGATTCATGATGAAAATATGCATCCCACATCGAAACAGAAGGGATTCCCAGGCTAGCTTTATAACCTAGAAGCTCCTGGAATAAGCTCAGAAATCCCCTCCCCCTTCCTAGTACCACCCCATACTGGGTATCTACAGGCACGCTTCTGTATCCACCCATGCCGCCGTGCCACCTCGCATGGTGGCGTGCTCTGGAAAACCCTTGCACATGCCCATGTGCACTTAAGGCCAGAATATGCATGTCTGAACGCACGACTTAGCACGTACCATGCGTGCACAGCCCTATCCCGTTGGCCTAGGGGATCTGAGTGAGATTCACACCAAGGCCTTGAGTGGCTTGGCCTTCTAGGTCTCCCTCGGTTAGGTGGGGGAGTCACCTAACTTTTTCATATTAAAAATTAATTTTTTTTAAACATAATAATAGGTTTATATACATAATGGTGCCTTAAAAAAAGGAATACAAATTCTATACTATGGTTAAAAAAATCCTAAAAACCAACATTTTCATTAGTTTATAAACATTTGAGTTTCAAAACATCAATGTTAAAAATCTAAAATCAACATTTAATATGTCATAAAAGAAATCCCATACTAGTATTTTATTTAAAATCCAAATCATATTTTTAATTAAAACCTTGTTTTTATTTATTGAAGGATGAAAAAATTTATAGGTAGATTTTTTTAAAACATTTTAAATACTTAAATACTTAATTCACTAAGTATAGATAAAATACTAAATACAAATATAGTCATCAATTTCATTTTTCCAAAGTATGATTTCAAACTCAAAAACATTTTTCTTTGAACCAAAACCAAGGAGTATCAAGTGTGTGCTTCTCTTGGTATTTTATTTAAAACTCAAGGGTTATTATTTCAAATCCATTTTAAACGTTAAAACATTATCCTTTCAAAATATAAATAAGAGTTAGTTAGAAACATGTTTAAAGATATAACTTTGATGCATACTTAAAACATTTGGAAATCTCAATATACTTAAATACATAAAATAAATAACCAGAATAACCAATGGCTATAAGGTCTCATAGACGCATAAGATTCAATGGTCACCTAAAAGAGGCAATGGTCAAATTAGATTTAAGGCCTTATAAAAACACGATTAGGGTGTTCCAACTTCAAGAAAACTTGGAAAAGATGATGCTCATCATTTCCTTGAATCTTAGCACAGTTGCTGTGGTTCTGGATATAATGATTTTCATCGTGATAGATCTAAAGGACCCCTACTAGTTTCTTGGGCGTTTTTTTGTATTTGGTGGTCTCCCTATGATTTTTATAGGTCCCTTATTAGGTATCCTATGATAGTAGGACTCTTTTGGATTTGTTTTAATGTAATTGTTTTAGTGTTTAATTAAATAAAACATGCCTTGTTTTTATTTTGGAAACATTGTTCGGATAGTATGAAAATTAAATGAAGTAAAACCATATAATATTATTATTATACATGAAAAAGGTTTGGGGTGTCACATTATCCCCCCTTAAAATAATCACATCCTCTCAATTATAAAACACTCATACAATTCCACAGGAAAAACCAGACACACATCACTCCCAACGTCACTTCACAAAGTTTAACATTGTGGATGATACTCTATCATCCTCAGGTGGATCCCCAGATTAGTTTTTAGTTCATAGAATTATTTGGTCCATACACACTTTGAACAGTTAGGATTACCCCTATTCATAAAGCATTCAGGTTTCCAGAGGGAGGCTTGTGCGGTGTGGAGATCAGAGATTTGAGAGTGGACTAGTTCCATATAAATCCCTCGAACTACATCATGCTTGAAAACTTTGAAGTTGTAGAACATCACATACATAGTAAAACTTAGGACTTGGAACAGATAGACCACTCAAAGGTCACCCTCCAATGCTACTTCTCGAAACTTTCCCAAAGCTTGGTAGTTCTCATATAAGGTGAAACATAGGAAGATACCTTCATGGTACTTCCCTATCTGCCTATACTCTGCAAATTTTGTTGTTTCCATGCAGTGATAAACATAACAATATCCCTAATAAGTCCGGAGGAAATTTGGGCTAAGTGACACTTTATAGAGGTGTTTTCAAGACAGGTGTAGGTTTGAAAAAGGGTCGTAGTCTTCTGAACATGACTTGATGGTTATGAACTCTTGAAATTCGTTAGGGAGTGATAAGAGATTTGTTGGTAATCCCATGTCTTCCATCTGAAAATTTCAAGGGACAATTTTTACTTAGTAAGGTATAACCATGTTACAACAGAGACGTTATTTTTTAAAAGCATGTTAAAATACCAAATCATAAAATAGAATATTATACATTGAAAACAAATTTCATGAAACTCAAGGTGTTACATATTCATTCATTCCCTCTCACAATATCATTGGAACAAAATTCCTGACATCCACTATGAAGTCCCTTCGTAGGTTCCACTAACGTCGACGATTTCCCCAGTTCCCAGTTAAGAGGATCCCTAAAGTAGTTCCAAACTCTTCAATCTCTTTGGTCCAGATGCAGAACGAGCAACTTGGATCAATGGGGTATGGATATATAAAGTTCCAAGAGAGAAAATCATGAAGTGTATGGATCTGGGAGACATCAGCCTGAACTTGATGTCTATAATGTAAATGGGTAGAATCATTCTCAAGGACTTAAAAGTACATAACTTGACTAGAAATTCCATAGGTCAAGATTTGAAAAAGGTATGCTGCTCGGAGGTCACCACCTATGTAGCCTCTTTGAATTCCTCTAGGGATGAAGCATTTCCAACTAGGGCAAAGCATTTAAATAAACCCTCAAAATACTTTCCTTTACGTGCGTAGAATGGAAATTGTGCATTCATCATAAGGAATTAGTCAAGCCTGACCCTCGGTAGAGTTGAAGTTAACAAGGAGAATTGGATACACGGTAGAGGTGTTTACATGAAAAACAAAGGTTTTTAAATTCTCATAGCCTTCTAAACATGATTTTCCTACGATAGTCTCTAAAATTTCTGTTGGAAGGGATAAAAGGCTCGTTTCATCTTCCATCTGGAAATTTAAATAAGGATTCTATTTATTAAGAAAAAATCATGTTTTTTTTAATGTTGTTCTAATTTTCTAGGGTTGTCTAAATTGATCCTCTGATACCAACTGTCACGCCCCAGCCCAGAATGCCTCAGAGCTGGTGCGTTTCCAATAAAACATGGCGTGTAATTTTTTTATAAAAAGAAATGCTGATAAATTACACATCATGTTCCACTAAATAGGATTTTTTGGTTTGTATTCTAGAAAACTAGATACAAATATTAAAATCCTTAAAAAAAACTGTATAGAAGAGACTCCACAAAGCTTCTCCCAAACAGTGTAACTTAAATCTACTAAACCTGTAAAATTTAAATTGAAAAGTAGGGTGAACATAAGAATGCCCAGTAAGGGGGTTTTAAAATAAAATAATATTTCAATTAAAACCTTTTAAAAAATTCCCTTAAAAAATATTCATAAAACATTTTCTTAAAGAAATATGCAATACATAAATCATAACATAATAGTTTTCCCAAGAATTACTAGTAAACATCTTAAAGAATATTAACAAGGATACAATAAAACATGTTCCAAACATAAGTGTGCTCATACAGAATATATGGTGTGCATCATATAAATCAAGAGTTATTCTAACTATACTAAGTGTGACATGAAAAAGTGCAAGTACAAAATTTACAAATGAAAGTAATACATAATCACAGTTGCACATAAAATGATAACATTAATTTCTCTCCTTACTAACTATAATAATACATTAGCAGATAAATTTCTAGAATTTGTATTAAAGTTTAGAAGGTGATCACGGAATAAAAAATCATGCCATGTGCATTTACTTCTGATACTCCGAAGTACAGGATCTTAACAAAGTATATTCTACTAGTGGAATATTCACTTGCTTAATTAAATACTATTGATGTAATGAGGGAAGTGCATATGCCAGAAATTATGAAACACTTCGTCAAGGCCTCATACAAGAATTTTAAAAATGATTAAGGCCTTGGTCAAAACCATATATCAAATATTGGGAAAGGCCTCGGCCAATTCCACATCTATTTGTCTCATGAGACTCACCGATGCACTGAGGGGCTATAACGAGACCCAACCGACACTTTCTATGTCCAACATATTCCTTATATTTATAAATGTATTTAAATCAAAAGTGTCCCATACCAATTTGATTTATTAAATTCTGTCTCTTATTCAAAGTGTCCCATACCACTTTGAATAATTAAATTCTTATTTCATAAATCATCATAAGTGATAAATAAATAATAGATTGTTTGATTTATCACATAAAATAATAACTTAAAACCCTTTTTTTGTGGTAGTAAACATTAAAATCATAAGAGTACATGTTTATGAATTCATGATAGACATTACATGCTCAAATAATGGAAATGATAAATGAACTTGAATAAGAAAGAGGATACATAATGACTATTCATCACAGATTGAATACATAATTAGTTTAAATGTAAACAAATTATTTCATGTGAGGTATTGAATACATAATTGCCTAAACACACTTTACTATACATGTTTGTGAATAAACATTACACAAGGGTACTACCAACTATTTAACCCAAAATTATAAATTGAAAAATATGAAAAAAGAGAGTATAAGTCAACTTATACCTAAGCACGAAAACAATCACACAACTTTCAAACATAGCTAAAACCATCAAAAAATTATGAAAATAAGTGTGTCATACATATGTGTATATTCGTACACACATATTTTAAAAAATTATAATAATCTTTAAATAAAATATGTGGGTAGCAAAACACCCACTTTCTCAACATAAAGATAATTCTTCTTTAAAATAGGTTGAGTAATATGTTTATGAGAAACTCATTTTTATCACTATATATATATAGGTGTGGAAAACCACTAAATTATTACATATAAATACTCCATAAATACTATACTCATTAAAATCATCTAAATAATTTTTGAAAAATCCAAAACTATCTAGGATTTAATGTTGTGTAATCCGTTTATACACAAAAAATGTATATAAAGGATTGCATTTTTAAATTGTTTCTTGTAAGCCTTTAATACTTCAATTTTTTTTATTCATTCTTATCAATCCTTGGAAAACATAAATTAGATTTAGTATCAAAGTATATATATTTATATACACATATAACCATATATACATAATGTATATAAGGGTTTTTCACCAGAATTCTAATGACACTTACATGATTTATATATATTAAAAACATTATTTAAACAAAGGTTCATTAATTGAAAATCTTGATATAAAACATAAAGGGTTTGTTTAATTAACAAATACATATATATGTTTATGTATACATTTATACATATCAAAAAAAAACATCACAAGCCCTTCCATGGTTTACAAATAATTATGAACATCATTTAGAACAAAAATTCACCATTCTAAAATCATAGAAGAAACCGGTATATTTTATGATCAACCGTATATATATATATACATCTATGTATATATATATATATACAAACTGTAACAAAGCAAGACAAAACTTGACCCTCACCTGGTTCGAAGAAGAACAAGAAGAAGGACTGAGGCTAATGGAGGCGTTGTAAGGAGAAAAACCATAGGGTTATTGGCGCAAAATGGTTATATATAAACTGTATATAGTATATTTTTTTAAGGAACCTTGTAGAGGGATCTGAGGTAGTTTAGTTTAAAATAAGACCAAGTGTGTCGGTCTTATGGAAAACAAGACATAGATGGGCCATCTGGTGTCACAAGAGTGAAAAAAATGAAGAAAGTGGGAGGTTGAACATGACTAGAATGACACAAGGAAGAAGACGGCGTGGAGGGGTGTGGAAATGGATGGATGGTTAGAATTAACCGAAAATTGATCCAGCGGCTGAGGTGCGTCCGTGGGTTTTTAAAAGGATGAACGGTTGAGACCAGATTAGATTTTGATCGGACGTCCTCAAGTGACGTGGTGATTTAAAATGGAAAGAATAGGCGTGATTAGATCCTAAATGGATCTAACAGTTGATAAAAATGTGGACGTAAAGCCGAAGTGGTAGAGGTTCGAAGGCCGAACCGACCAGAAGGTCCAGGTTCCGTGCGGCGAGATTGGATGGTCCAGATTTGATTCCCACTGAAAATATTCATCCCACATCAAAACAGAAGGGATTCCTGAGCCAACTTTATAACCCCATATCTCCTGGTATAAGATCATAAATCCCCTCCCCCTCCTTGGTACGAACCTGTACCGAGTGTCTGTGGGCGTGCTTTTGCACCCACCCCTACTGCCGTGCCACCCCACATGATGGCGTGCTCTAGAAAACCCTTGCACATGGCCATGCATGCTTAGGGCATGAATATGCATGCCTGCGCGTGTGAATTATCATGAACCATGCATGCACACTCCTAGGCCATTGGAATAGGCGATCTAAGTGAGATGCCCACCAAGACCTTGAGTGGCTTGGCCTTCTATGTCACCCTCGGTTAGGTGGGGGACTCACCTAACTTTTTCAAAGTAAAAATTCATTTTTTTATTAAATAAAAGAACATGTTTATATACATAAAGGTGCCTTAAAAATAGGGAATAAAAATTCTCTACTATGGTTAAAAAAAATCATAAAAACCAACATTTTCATTAGTTTATAAACATTTAAGTTTCAAAACATAAAATTTAAAAATCTAAAATCAAAGTTTAATATGTCATAAAGGAAATCCATTACTAGTATTATATTTAAAATCCAAAACAAATTTTTAATTAAAACCTTGTTTTTATTCACCCAAGGATGAAAATATTTATAGGTATATTTTTTTAAAATATTTGTAATACTTAAATACTAATTCACTAAGTATAGATAAAATATGAAATACAACAATAGTCCTGAATTTCATTTTCCCAAAGTATGATTTCAAACTCAATTTTTTTTTTCATTGTACCAAAACCAAGGAGTATCAAGTGTGTGGTTCTCTTGGTATTTTTTTTAAAATTAAAGGGTTATGATTTCAAATCCATTTTAAACTCTAAAACATTATCCTTTAAAAATATAAAGAAGTGTTAGTTACAAACATGTTTAAAGATATAACTTTGATGCATACTTACAACATTTGGAAATCTCAATATACTTAAATACTTAAAATAAAATAACCAGAATACCCAATGGCTATAAGGTATCATAGCTGCATAAGATTAAACGGTCACCTAAAAGAGGAAACGGTCGAATTAGATTTAAGTCCTTATAAAAACATGATTAGGGTGTTCCAACTTCAAGACAACTTGGTGAAGATGGTGCTCATTATTCCTCAGATACTTAGCACAGTTTCTATGGTTCTATCTATAATGATCTTCATCGTGATGGATCTGAAGGACCCCCACTATTTTCTTAGGTTTTTTTGTTGTATTTGGTGGTCTCCATATGATTTTGACAGGTCTCTTAGTAGGTATCCTAGGGTAGTAGGACTCTTTTGGATTTGTTGTAATGTAATTGTTTTAGTGTTTAATTAAATAAAACATGCCTTGTTTTTATTTTGAATTTTTTTTGGATAATATGAAAATTAAACGAAGTAAAACCATACAATATTATTATTACACAAGAAAAAGGTTTGGGGTGTCACATTTAATATATTTTTTTGTTTGGTATTTAGGGTTAATGAAAGTTTATTATTTTATGTTATTTTTTGAAATATGATTATTATGGAAATTATTTAGGGATATCAGATATTAACAAAGTTTATATAAGTTTATTTATTTGGTCTATTATATTTCATAGTTATGGTGATATGTTTTTTAATAAATTATGATAATTCTTGGATTGTGGCGTGATGTTAAACCATATTTGATTGTTATATTATGATAGGTTTTCATTTATTTAAAACATGTGAATATTATTTTGTGGACATTTAGATATATATATATATATATTAACTTGTGAATATACATATATATACGTTTTAAAAAAATTCATTAGATTTTTGATATATGTATGAATGTATGTATGTATTTATGTATAAATTTGATATGTATATTTGTTTAAAAAACGTGTAAAAATATATTTGATGTATATATATGTGATTAAAAAATCATGTAATATATATATACATATACATATACATATACATATATATATACATACATAGACACACACACACACATATACATATACATACACATACACACACATATATATAACGTATAAAATAAATAATAAATGCTTGTTTTATAAAAATGATGAGAAAATCAATTTAAAGAAAATTTTTGAACAAAATGTTTTTTTATTTTTATAAAAAACTTTATAAAAATAATTTTAATGAAAAACAATATATAATAAAAAATATAGCTATAATGATTACTGGTTAATAAATGACATATTTTTCTATGAAAATAATTTATGGAGGTTCATAAATTTTTAAGCATTTTTTGTTAATGTATAATATTTGTTGGGATTCATTAAAATGAACAAAAATAATAGTAATTATAAATAAGTTTTTATTTTTTTATTTATAATTAATAAATAGTTAGTATTAGATAGTAAATATATATAATAATCAATAAAAAGTTTGTAATTACTTGTAAAAAAATATAAAAAATACCAATAAATTTTAAAAATTCACAATAATTAGTATAAATGTAGTAATAATTTAAAAAAGAATTAATTATTATTTATTTTTTAATAATTAATAAATAATTATTGAATATTAGTAATAAATAGTAAATATTACTAAATTATGATCATTTGTAAAAAAATATATATAATATTAATAAAATGTTAAAAAGGTTACCCTTGCGTGTGATATTACCAAACACCCAATGCACACAAAAGTTGTATCATGACAAGGGTAAACCTTGTATCCTAAACCTAATGGAGGTCTCATATTTCTCATATGATATACCATTCAGGAGATATTTCAATTTTTTTTTATAAAAAATTACAATAAAGTTATTAAATGAATTACACTCGCATGTGTTGTTACCAAACACCAAACACATACAAATGTTATGTCATTCCTAAGGTAAAACCCATATCCTAAATGTAATGATGGCCTTATATTTGTCATACGATACATCATTCAAGAGATATTTAAAGTTTTTATAAAAAATTATAATAAAAAAATTAAATGAATTTTTCTCACATACGCTGTTACCAAACACCCGAAGCGCACAAAAGTTATGTCATGCCTAGGGTAAATCATGAATCCCACACCTAACGATGGTCTTAGATTTGTTATATGATACACTGTTTGGGAGATATTTTATTTTTTTAAAAAATTATAATAAAATTATTAAATGAATTACACTAACGTGTGTTGTTACTAAACACATGAAACATATAAATGTTCTATCACGCTTAGGGTAAAACCCATATCCAGGACTTAACAGTGCCTTCAGATTTGTTATATGATACACTGTTTGAGAGAAATTTAATGTTTTTTGTAAAAAATTATAATAAAAATATTAAATGAATTTCCCTTACATGTGTTGTTACTAAACCCTTGATGCACACAAAAGTTATGTCACTCCTAGGGTATACCCCACATCCCAGACCTAACGGTGGTCTCATATTTCTCACACAACACCCTATTCAAGATATATTTCAATTTGTTTTTATAAAAAATTATAAATAAAAATATTAAATGAATTTTCCTCACATGTGATGTTACCAAACCCATGAAGTGCACAAAAGTTTTGTTGCACCTAGGGTAAAATCCGCATCTCGAACCTAACAGTGGTCTTGGATTTATCATACTATATATTTTTTAAGAGATATTTCATTTTTTGTAAATTTTTTTAATAAAAATATTAAATTAATTACCCTCAAGTGCATTGTTACTAAACACCCGATGCACACAAAAGTTATGTCACTCCTTGGGTGAACCCAACATCCCTTACTTAATGGTGGTATCAGATTTCTCAAACGATAAACTATTATGGAGATATTTTATTTTTTTTATAAAAAATTATAATAAATTTTTTAAATTAATTACCCTAATGTATATTGTTTCCAAACACCCAGCACACATAAATGTTATGTTACACCTATTGTCAACCCCACATACAAGACTTAACAGTGGTCTCATATTTTCTATATAAGACACCATTCAGGATATATTACATTATTTTATAAAATTAGTGCTTATGTAATATAGTATATTTAATATTTTTATTCAATATTTTCTAAACCTCTATGATCCTTGGAATCCCATGCTAACTCAGCAACTCACTCCAAAAATATTTCATAAAATATTCTAAGGTGTTAAAATATAATAATAAATTTTAATTAGTCAAAATTATTAATAATTATTCTTATATCTTTTGTTTCTTATATAACTATGGACTTAGGAAGTAGACAAAAATTCCTATTACACAATCGTGATTGGATAAATCATCATAAACATCTCAATAAATCTGGTATAAATCATGTCTACATTGAGGGTGTTGAAACATTTATATAATTTTCATCATCAAATTCAGATTTTTTTTGAAGGAAAAATTTAATTTTATTCTAAAAATGTTATCTTAGGAGATTCAAAGCATTTGAAAATGTTGGACTTCATATACTATGTTTTAGTTTTCTGAAAGATTATATTTTTTGGTATCAAAATGGTGAATCTAATTTAGGAGACAATACAATTTGTTTTTGGTTTTGGGTTCATCATTTCAGAGTTTAGTACACGAGGATACTAACTAATCTATTCAGGAAAGAAAAAATCAGAATGATATTCTAAATCATGAATTCTAACATTCTTAATTTTATAATTTTTTGAAATCTACTGAGGAGGCCTTATATCCGAGATGCTAGATAAGAAAACTTGAAGTTGTTAACAAATTTATGGATATTAAATTAGATTTTGGAATGTCAAATATTTTCTTTAATAAAATATTTTTTTTGGGTTAAATCATTGTTTCCAAATGGAAATAAATTACCAGCATGTTTCTATGAAAGTAATAGGTCGGTCTATAATTTGGGTCTTAGTTATAAGAAGATCCATGCATGTTCAAATGACTGCATATTATATTATGGTTATTACTAACCATTTTTCAATTTTTTAACATGTGGAGAATCAAGGTATAAAGAGTTACAAAAGGAAATTCTATATTTCCTATGAAATAGTTGAGTTATTTTCCAATTAAAAATCGTTTACATTGTTTATTTATGTCTTGCAACATGACTACATTGATGACCTGACATAAATCAAATATTTCTATTAGTAAAAGATTAAATCATCCATGTGATAGTGATTCATGGAAACACATTGATAATATTCATACTTATTTTTCTTTGAAACCTTGTAACATACGGTTGGGTCTTTCTAATGATGGTTTTTTTCATTTGGTGCTTACCACAATCAATATTCTTGTTAGCTTATTTTCATTACTCCATAAAACTTACCTCCTTAGATGTTTATTAAGGAAATATATATAAATATTTGGAGTTATTAATTCTAGATAATTTGAAGAATAATATCAATTTTTATTTTAAGACTCTAATTGATGAGTTAATCTAATTATGGAACAATGGTTTAAACACATTTGATATAATTAAAGATCAGAATTTTACACTGAAGGTTGTATTAATGTGGTTGATCAGTGACTTTATGGAATATGATATGTTATTTGGATACAATACACATGGTATAAAATCATTTCCATACTACATGGATGAGAACAAAGCATTTATTCTTGGTAATGGGAGGAAGACTAGTTATTTTATCTGTTATGAGAGATTTCTTCCTGCGGATCACTCTTTTCAAAGGAACATTTTTTTTACAAAAGGTATAATTGAAAGAGATAAATATCTGGGAGTGGTCTTAGGTATTCAGGTAAAAAACATTGTTTCTAAATTACTTATTATTAATTTTGGACTATCTATACTAAACAAGAATTAAATGGTTTTGGGAGTTATCATAATTGGATAAAGTGGAGTATTTTTTGGGACCTTCCATATTAGTCTGATTTGTTGGTTTTTCACATGTTAGATGTAATGAATACTGAGAAGAATTTTTTTATAACATATTTTATACCATTTTGGACACACCTAGTATGACCAAGGATAATGTAAAGGTATAGTTAGATCTTTACAAAATTTTCAGACATCCTAAAATTGAATTATTTTAAGATGAATGATCACAAAATTTAATGAAGGAAAAAGTAGATTACACACTTTCTAAAGAAATTTGTATATTATTATGTCATTGGAATCAAGATTAAAGTTTACTATATGGTTATGATTCTAATTTTTCTCATTTCATAAAAAATGGAAATATTATTGGGTTAAAAATTAATGACTTTCATGTCATAATGGAAAGATTACTACCTATTGGTCTTATATGGCTGTTGAATTATTAAATCTAGGATATTTGACTGAAATATCATGTTTCTTATAATATATTTATGTGGAAACATCATATTATTATGCATTTATTATGATAAAAAATAATTCTATTTTTATTTTATGTAAATTAGAGAAAATATTCCCGCCAGGATTCTTTGATTCAATAGAACATTTAATATTACATTTATCATATGAAGCTAAATGTGGAGGGCTGGTACAATTACAATTGATGTACCCATTTGAGATAAGTATGAAAAAATAAGGAAAAAAGTATATAACAAAGAATCATTTGAAGGGTCAATTACAGAAACAAACTTGTAGGAGGAAATTTAAAATTTATGCTCTTATTATTTTCAATCAGAATATCCTTCAAAACATAATCATATGAGACATAATGAGATAAATTTTGATGATTTCATAGACCATCAGTGGTTAGTTTTTAATCATCTTGAGCTTGGTTTTGCTGGTTATCTTGAACGATGGATTTTAGATGAATAACTTCACAGATCTCATACACATGTTCAGCTGAATTATGAATAAATGACATGATTTGTGAAATAAGTACTACATTTTTTCATTTTTTTGAATTTTTATAATAGATACATTAATTTAAATTATTTTTTATAGAATATATGGTGATCATATAAAAAAACAATTTATAAAAATTACCTCTACCACACTGGAATAATGTTGTCAATATAATTTTTCATATAGGTTTTAATTATTGGTAAGTTAAGTTGATTTTTATGGAACATTAAATCAATTTTGTAATTATATCTATTATTAATAATTTTTATTGTTTGTAGGAAACAAAAAATAAAAGTAAAATTGATATTCAATTATGTTTTCTAGAAAACCCTCTATTAAAATTGGTAAAATCTTATAATGGGTATATGGTTAATAGATTTCAATTACATACACATATATATAGAGAATCATTGAAATCAATGAATTGAAGTGTTTTTTGAAAGGATATCATCATAAATTAAGTTAAGTTTACTTTTATGCTATACTGGATGAAATAGTTGAGTTATGTTTTCTAAGACCAAATTATGTAACAATATTTAAATGTCATTGGTTTGATACTAATCAAGGGTTACGAGTTCATCTATGACACGGAGTAATTGAAAGTAAATATAAAAGTCTTCTTACATCAGATGAACCATTTATGTTGGAATTTAAATCACATAAAGTTTATTATGAAAATTACTGTGATGTTTCTAGAGATTTGAATGACTGGTGGAGTTTAATAAAAATAAAATATCATGAAAATAAAAATGGTTATGTGGAACTAAAATATATTTAAAATTTTCAAGAAATGTCCACAAATATATCACTTACCCAACAAGATATAAATATTGATGATGTAACCCCCAATTAAGGGCCAATGATATTGATAATGTTGATGAATTAATAAGGTATGATGACAGTAAAATTTGTTTTGAATTTGATGATGATGAATATGAGGAGGAATACATTATCCTCAATGAAATGAAGAAGAAGATGAAGATTGATGTATTATATTAAGGTATTTATTAGTTTTTTATATTTGAAATTTGTATTAAAAATTATTTACTGGTAATATTTTTTGTTTCAAATGACTGGATCTGATGATCTATTTTGTTCCTTCATTGATTCTAGTAATTATTAGTTTTTTATATTTGATATATGTGTTAACAATTATTAACATGTAAGAATATTATATTCAACATGATATTTATTAGTTTTTTAAATTTAATATCTATATTAACAAATATTTATAGGTTAAATTATAATGTTATAGTATTTATTTATAGGTAATAATTTTACATGTAAATAATTATTAATACATAAATTAATTATAAAAAAATAATACATAAATGTTTTTGTCAGTTTTTACACACTCTCAGAAAGTGATCCGTGGATAAAGATTCTATTACTGTTTTAAAAAAGTCTTGCATCTCTCATTGACTCAACTATATCTCAACTTAGGTATGAGATGGATTGTGCTCCTACTGTCTAAGAGAGACTTTTAGGAGGAGGTAATCATCTGGACACCATAAATAGGGGTGGTAAGAGGTCACACATAGGGTCAGGAGTCGTACATTTGGTATACATCGAAGACATATGGTAAGTAATATTATTTATTAATGTATATATAATTTAAATATAAAATTATTATTATATTATATTGGAAGTTATTGACCTATCTATTATGGATTGTGAAGTTTGTAAGAAGATGTACACTGATCCCCGAACATGGAAGATTTTCGGTGATAGATAACGCTGGATTGTGGTTGGTATTTTTTTTTAAATTTCACTAATATCAAATTTATTATTATTATAATTTCTAATTATAATTGAAGGAAACATATGAGATTGTGGTTTCCCATTCATGAGATATTCAAGCTAAGAGTGAAGCAGATGAAACTTCTGAGTTAGGATTTGATAAGGATGCTTGGATATGGGAATCTATGCATGGTGTTGAGAAAGGATGGGTGATCAGTATTGGTTCATGAGTGAAACCTACCAGTATTATGGTACTTCTGCGATGTCATTGGCTAGATCAAAGGTAGCTCTTGTAGAGTCATCATAATCCGCTGTATAGTGTGAGGAGATATTAAGAGCTCATGATGAGATAATACAATGAATGCAGAGCGAGAGGGAGGAAGAGTGTGAGCAGTAGCATTAGAGAGATGAGAAGATGTTGGTGTATATGCGATAGCTTGAGCATGGGGTTAGTATAAAGTTTCCTCCCCCTATTCCCTTGAGTGATCCTCCTACACCTAATACCAGTTGATGCTTAATGGGTTTTTATGAGTGTTTTGTATTTTGGGGTGATAAAAATATTATGTGGGAAATAATGTATTGATGTTATCTTTGGATTTATTATTTTTTATTATTTTTAATTATTTTTAAACTTTGTTTTTTAAATTATTATTATTTTTTATTTTTTTTAAAAATATTAGTAATTGTGATTGATATATATATCCATTGCAAATGGGTTTGTAAAAAATTGATTGTATTAATTACACTAGATAAATTGACCATCATAAATAAAATTATTTGCGACCAATCCTTGCAATTGTTTATTTAAAAAATTTATGGGTATTATTTGTGATAGATGAACTGAATGTTGCAAATAATTATTATTTTCAGTGGTCCATCACAAAAAAAACATAATTGTGATATCATTTTCTATGATGGAGCCCCATCATAAATGAATTTTTGTAATGGGAATCCGTTAAAAATGATCCATCACAATAATGTAAAACTATAGTAGTGTGATTATAATTCTATAATTTGATTATATCTTAAGTCATGAACCTCCAATTGCCACCAAATTTGGTATGTAAAAATTAAATAGTTATTTGTTTTGTGAAAAATTATATAATATCACATCCTCACTGAAATCCATGTTCCATGTTTTATTTTGAAAATGGGGTGCCCAAACCACCTTCCACTTTACTTATAAATCATCACATTAGGCACCTCATTTGCAAGTTTGTCCAGGAGGAAATGTTTTAATTTTTTTGAGATATAATGGGTTCTTATCATCACCTTAGAGGTTTTAGAGATCCCTGTCATCATAGGTATATCTGAAATGAAGAAGGAAATTTACTCGAGTCTATTACTCATCTCGATGGTGAGCTAAATGGTGGATGATCATTATGAGGGAGCTACACACTTAGAGAGTGAGTTCATGAACAATATTTTCTACCAATTTTGTGTATTTTATGGTTTTTAATATTTATTTTAGATGTGTTTTGGTTTTTTTCAATGTTATGATTCATTTTAATGAAATAATTTTTATCTCACTACTGATTGGTTTTTTATTTTAACATAAATATTGGTAAAACTCTGAATATATGATTTTCATGTCAAAGTTTAATTCTAAATATATCATTTTAGAGGCTTATAGGGAAAATAATTTCTTGGTTAACCCTCAACCAAAAAATTATACCAAAACCTAATAATCATATACAAACAAGGAATTTTCAAAGAGGTGTTGTGAATTATTAATGATCACCTTATCATATTTCTCTCAAACTGAAATTTATTTGAGAAATCACCTTTCTTTATTCAAGCTACATTATTTTTGTTTTTAAAAAATCAAAAACCAACCATATTTTTTATTTTTTTTAGAAATTATTGAAAATTACACTCTAAAACCTCCAAAGATTCTTGAGATATGACCAAGGGTATTCCATATAATATAAATCATCATTAAAAACACAATTAAATTGATCTGTCATGAAAAAAGAGTCAAATTTTGGTTTTATTTCTAAGTAGTTCTATAAGTTTAGATTTATGTTTTTTATAAGAAATGTGAACATTCTATAAATATTTGTTTTTTATTTCTATCTCTTAAACTTTGGTACATAAATTTGTGTTATAGCCTCTTTTTTCTTGTAGGTTTTGTGAAAGTTGAGTTATTACAAAAGTGAACTACATTATTTCAAACCCAAACTAGATAGGATCCTATTTTATCGACATCAAGACACACCAAACATCTCTTTAACGGAGAACACAAAAAAACACTGAGACACTTATAAACCCTTCTTTTTTATAGAACTAAAGTTGAAACTAAAATTAAATTGTATAAAATGGTAGAAAATAAATTAATATTAAAGGAACTAACTTCTCCTGATGATAATATTCTAATTTTCATATATCCAAATATAGGTGAAGCACTAAATTTTTAATTAAAATCTATCATAATTCATTTAATTCTTAAATTTAATGGAATTTCTGGAGAATACCTACACAAACACTTAAAGGAATTACATAATTTATGAACAAAACTAAAACCTATAATAATGGATGAAGAACTTATAAAAATTAGTAATTTTCTATTATATTTAGAATACATTAAAAAGGATTAATTACACAATGTGAACACCCAAATTAGAGGCATGGTATCCATGAAATTACTTTTTATTGAAAAAACATTTCCCTTCCTCTTGAACTGAAACAATAATAAAATAAATCTATAGAATAAGACAATTTAATATTGAAACACTTAAAAAATACTTTGAAAGTTTTAAAAGTATTTCTAGAATTTCTATACACCACTAAATAACTGATAGTGTTTTAATAAAATATTTTTATGAAGGTTTAATTCCAATTGATAATAATATGATTGATGATATTTCATGTTGTTTACAAGTGGATAAGAATCTAGTCACTACAATTATCCTCATAAAAACTTGGCACAATTCACTCATCAGTTTAGTATGTGTTCCATTGTACTCATTATTGGAGTCCACGAGGTAAAAAGTTTCAAATTTGAGGAGAAGATAAACACAAATTTTAAAAATTTAAGTGACCTGATAAATCAAATTACACTTTCCCATGATAAATATCAACCCCTCCTCTAATTAATTGTAGTATCCATGACACCAACACCCATTATTCTGATCAATTTTCTCAATTGAGAGACCCTTTTGAGAGTTGTGAGAAAATATTCCAATTCCATCCATGAAACCAACCCATTAGGAAAAATCTTACTATCCATCCAACTCCAAATGGAAAGATAACTGATATTATAGGTAATATTAGTATTACAACCAACCTAAATAGTCATAGAATAACTTGGGGTATGGTATTCATCCTCCAACACCACCTAAAAATCCTTAATAAAAAAACACCTTTCCAAAAAACCCTAACAAAACTTAATCCTAGACTAGAAGACCTAATGAAATAAATTTCCACAAATAATCTCTAATTACAAAAAAAACCAATATACCAAATAATACATAAAATCAATTAGGAAATATATCAAACTTAGTTGGGGGAAATAAAAAGTAAAGGGTTGGGTAAACTATCTTCTCAACCTCTAGTTAACCCAAGAGGCATAGGAAATAGAAGTTCCATCATCCATTATAGTGGTATACAACTTAAAATCCAAATGAACCTTCTATTAGAGTTATCAAATATCGAGGGAAAACCATTCTAACCATCCCTAAATATCCAAATAAGGAAAGTACTCAACCTAATAGAAGTTCCATTAAAGGAGAGATATTATAAATTGCTGAACCAACTAACCCAACCATTCATATTCTATCCCCTAAAGAGAAAATCAACCAAGGAAACCAAAAGAAATTGAACTTGATAGGTAAATCTTGGAAACATTAAAAAAAGTGATGGATAGCATTACTTTGATTTATGTTGTGAATAAAATTCATAAATATAGAAATTTCATGAAGGAGATGTGTATAAAGTAATGGTGACTGCAAGGAGATGAAAAGTTGAACTTAGGAAAGAATGTATCGACAATGATCCAATGATCACTTTAAACTAAAATGTATATATCCTAGAATATATTTGACACCATTCACAATAGATGAATATTTTTTTGATTACATGCTTGATTTGGGTGCCTCTATAAATTTGAAGCTCCACTCCATTTTCTCTTTATTACAGGTTGGGGAGATAAATCCTATAGGAATATTTTTTTCAACTAGAAAAGCACAGTACTATACACCTTACTGATGTGATAGAGGATGTTCTTGTGAGGGTTAAAAACTTATTTTTTCATGTTCACTTTTATGTGCTTAAAATTGAATTTGTTAGGATGAATAGACATGCCCCAATTATTTTTTTATTACCTTTCTTAAAAAATTTCAAAATAATAATTAATGTATATGATGGTATATTATCTATGGATTTTGGTTGATACATTATCCTCTTTAACATCCTTGATTCTATAAACCAATCTTTAGATGATCATTCCTCTCCTTTAGTTAATTTTATTGATGTACTCTCTATCCCCATAGAAAATTATCTTCTTTCACTTGACCCCCTTTATAAGTTTTCACCATTTATATACATTCAATGTAATGATTCATATGTGTAATATTGTAATGGTCTTTAAAAATTACATACGAGTTTATTAATTTATGATTCCTTGTGCACTGATGCCATAATGACCATCGATGATTTTTCTTACCTTATAAAAGCTCAATTTTCATCTGAGGATGTTTTTATCAAGTAGTTATATGAAATCATAGAACTATCTATTTATTTACCCCACCCAAAAATCCTAAATCCCCCAAAATTGGAACATAAAACATTTCCTCAAAATTTGAAATATTATTGTCTTGATAATTGAAACTAGTTTCATGTCATCATTTATAGTCTACTCCCTCCAGAGTATGAATTGAGATTTCATGAATTTTTATGGGAGTATAAAAATAATTGGGATGGAAACCTACTCACATTCCTGGTATTATTATCTCAATTTTCACGCATCATATATTATTAAACAACTAGGAAAAATTGGTGAGGTAAGAACAATACATATTGAACCTAAACCTCCACGATGTTTTTAAAAATATGGTAATCAAATTGTTGGAAAATAGAATCATTTATCATATACCTAGAAGAAAATGGATAATTATAGTGTAGGTATTTCCTAATAAAAATGGTCTAATTGTAATAAAAAAGAAAATAATGAATTGGTACCAACCCTTGTATAGAACAACTAGCATGTATGTATAAACTACCACTGACTAAATCCACACACTAGGAATAAAAATTTCACATTTTCATTCATTAAATATGTGATATAAATGTTAGTATTGAAGTTCCATTACTATTTCCCAAATGGATATTTTGGATATCTTCATTTCCATATTTTCTATGAGGATCAGGAAAAAAAAGATAAAGAATTTTTGTTTGATAAAAACTACGAGGATGCTTTTAATAAATTGAAATAAAGTTCCATGTCACCCCTAGTAATCCAACCACCTTAGTAAGATTTATTATCTGAGATTATGTGTGACCCTTCCAACTATATATTTGGGGTATTTTTATGAAAACATGTAAATTGAGCTTTGGATGTCATTGCATATGCATCAATCACACTAAACCATGCATTGAAAAACTACACCACAGTTGAAATTTTTTATCACCATTGCATTTTCCTTAAATAAATTCAAGTCATATATTTTAGGATATAAAGTGATTTTGTATTCTGACTATATAGGTAGGATACTTCCATCCTTAAACATTGACTTATCCCCTTACACTTTTATTAATGACATGTTTCCTAATGATATTTTGTATCGAGTGAAATATGTTATTCCCTAATATGATGAAATTGTAAATTATTTGGTAGTATCTTTCATTTTTTCCAATTTCAATAAAAACCATGATGATAATATTAAACATGAGTCACATTGGTACATTTGGGATAACCCTTACCATTGACACACATCTAGTGATCAAGTACTAAGGTTTTGTGTTCGCGATAGAGAAATTTAGTTTGCCCTCAAGTTTTTTTTACACTTTTTCATGTAAAGGAAACTTCAATCTCTTGGGATGAACCTTAAAATTGGTACATATGTAGTGATCAAGTACTAAGGTTTTGTGTTCCAGATAGCCATTTTTTGTTTTCCCCTCAAGTTTTGTTACAACTTTTCATAGGGATGCCACTTTGATCCCCAATAGACTACTTGTAAGGTACTTGACTCTAGGATATTTTGGATAACATTATTTTAGGATGCCCATGATTTTGGTAGGACCTTTACTCATTGTAAAAGGATAGATATTTACTCCAAAATAAGTGAAATTATACAATAACCCATTATTTTATTTGACATTCATTATGTATAGGGACTTGAATTTATAGATCCATTTTCTAATTCTTTTGGAAACTTATAAATTCTTATTTTATTTTATTATATGTTTAAATGGGTATAATAATGTGAAATAAAGACTAATAACTCAAAGGTAGTTGTGGAATTATTTAGAAACAAAATGTTATGTATGTTTATATTTCCTAGTTTTCTTATCAGTAACTAGGGTTATCATTTATAAAACCACACAATGAAATCACTTTTACATCAATATGGGGATGGGAATCAAGTTATTACTTCTTATTACCCCCAAAATAATGCAAAATATGGGGTGTCTAATATATAGGTAAAAAAATTATTGAAAAAATGGTCCAACCTAATATAAAATATTAGAGTCATTGACTCAATGATGCATTGTATGATTACCGTACTAATTTTAAAACTCCCATTGGAATGTCACCTTATCATATTTTATTCAAAAATAGTTTTCACCTCCCATTTGAGATAGATATTTAGACCTTTTGAGTTATAAAATAATTCAATTATAATCTCTCTAGTATAGGTTATAAAAGGAAATTATAGATTCACAAGTTGGAGGAAATATGAATAAATTCATATGAGGAATAAAAAATCTATAAGGAAAGAACTGGGGCTACCCATGAATTATTCATACTTTATATATAGTTTTACATCAGGTAAAATGTATTACTTTATAATGGAAGGATGAAGATTTACCTAGTTAAGTTTCTTTCCCATTGTTTTGGACTATACACCATCACTAGTGTTTATCCTTTTGGGGTTGTCTAGGTTGAAAATAAAGAAACCAAACTGTTATTCACCATCAATGGGAAGCAGCTAAAGAACTTCCACGATAACCTTATGGAGTCCCATTTTGGAGGAAATCCACCTTGAAGAATCTATCTATTAGTGAAAACCTCTAGGATATATAATTCCTTCACACCTTCTCTTTAATTACCATGAGGGAACTACAAATTATAAGTGTTGGGGAGGGAGTGGATAATTTCTTGAGTTAGTTAGAAATTATATCACATTTCTTCTTTTTATCGCTTTTTACTTGACACATGGTGTTTTTTAGTTTGTTTATATTCATATCTATTTTTTCACTACTATACTAGAATAATCATATTTAATTCTTATCTCATCATGGAATTTATTGAAAATGAATTCCAAATTTCCAAATTTTATGTAATTTTAACATTTAATAAAAATTTATTTCACCAATGTCATGTGAGTTTGAGCAAGAATTTAAAATTAGTGTTTTATTTTAGTATTTATTTGTTAATGACATGATTAGTTATATCTCTATAAAATAATTGATATCTTAATAACCTATGTCTGAGTTTTTTGTGGGGAAATTGTGTTATTTAATTTATCCACACATTATTGCACTAAACCTTGAAGTATGAATATTTTATACCTAATTTAAGGAATATATTAGTTAGGTTAATGTTATTAAGCTTTCAAAAATAAAGTTTCCATACTTTCTTTTATTATCTGATTAGTTTTATTACTATACCCGATTTAACTATAGTTGATACCAAATGTTATAGTTGATTTTTTTTGAAAAATATATCAAAAAATAAAATAAAATAAAAAATAATAAAAAAAAAACACATAGAAAGAAGATAAAAAGGTTTTAATTCCATGAATTATTAAGTTATTGAGTTTTGAAATTTTATTGAAAAGGGTATAGGTCAACTTCTATGGAAATAACCACTTAAGATATTTTTTTAAAACAACATTTATTTACTAAATAAAAAGAGGAAATATAAGCATAGAATTGCTATCACACAAACATTGGGATATAGTGGAATTGTTTAATCATGTATTTATTTTATAATATTAGTATCTTATATCTTCTTGATTTTTTCTTTGATACAATTTATGAGAAACTACTTTCCATTATTACTGAGATTGACTACTTGGTGTAGTTATTTCTTTTCTCAAATTACTACCATAAATTTATTTTTTTGAATGTTAAATATTCATGAACTAAGAAATATCTTCATGTGTCATTTCCTAAAATTTTAATTTTCCTATGAGTTTAAATGTCTTGGTGTGGGGGTGTGATTTTATTGTAATTTGATTATTTTATTCCATCCTTATACCATTATTTTAAACTTCTTTTATATTATAAATTATAAATATAAAAATCAATTGAAATTATAATTTGATTAAATTAAATAATGTTAAATAATATTTAAAATGTAATTTTCACTTGTTTTAATATTTTCATGGAAAGTAGAGGTGATTTGGAGATCCCATGAATAAATTTGAGCAAAATAGGCCAAACTGCATGAGAGTACAAGAACTCATGTGAAATAAAACCCACATTTAACATAATTTTCCAAATTAATTGGTCCTAAATTTAGTTTAAAACTCTATGATCTTGTGATATAAAAATATTTAGGGGATAATTTATCCCAATTAATCCATTTGATGGCCCAAAATGTTGCATCATTGGAAGGAATCATTATTGTTCACAGCTATGAGGTCACTTATGTAGTTTAGCTATATATTGAGTTTTATTCCTCCAATTTCTGCTAAATTTGGTGTGGAGATAGTGAATAGGTGGTAAAAAACATTATTGTTTTGTAAAAATCAAGATAATACTATCTACTCTAACAAATCTAGGTTCCAAGTGGTATTAAAGAAAGGGTTCCCAAAACCCCTGACACCTTACCTATAAATTGGAAACTTGGTCACCTCATTTGAATGTTAGACTAGGGGGAAAAGTTCTATAATTTTGTAGAGTTAAAGATTTCCTTTAATCACTATGGAGGTTCTAGATATCCCTATCCACATAGTTATAGCTAAAATTTATAATGATATCCACATGATCCTCATCCTCCTCTCGATAGCTAGCTAAATAGTGGAAAATCATTGCGAGGGAGATAAATACTTATAGAGAGAGAGTTATGACATATAATTTTCTTCTGATTTTGTGTTTTTTTGATTTTAAATAGTTATTTTATATTTATCTTGAATTTTTTTTATTGTTTTGATATATTTGAATGAAACACTATTTATTTCATTGCTAATCGATTTGAAATTTTATGTGTGTGACTTGTGCTGTTCTGAGTGGAAAAAAAAAGAATCATTTACATTCCAAAAAATTTAATATTACAGTGTTCTTTGAAAATAATTTAATATTAATATAGGATATAAATTTAATATATGATTTTTATTTTAAGGTTTATTTCTATGTGCATCATTTTAAAGGCTTCAAGGTTAATTGAGATCTTGGTACACCCTCAACCAAATAATTATACCAAAACATAATAATCTTATAAGAACAAGTGATGAATCTATAATTTTAACATATTTCATTATGTATTTAATTTTTTAAAATCCCACCATAGTATTATTTTATGGGAAATTGTCACATTTTTTAGGTTTTAGAATAATTTTGAGCTTAATTGAAAAAATGGATTAATTTTTGGGATTTAATAGTTTTATTTGTATTATGTATTTCAACTATACAATTTTATAAAATGAAAAAAATTGTGAAATTCATTTTTTAGGTTTCCATACATCATTTTACTCATTTCATCCTTCTGGAGTCAAATCTCAATCCTTCATTTGTGGGCCCAAAATCAGCTCACAAACTGGGTCTCGAAAACTGTGCATATAATATCTATAATGTTTTAATACTGAGCTTATATATCAAAGTGGACCGGCCCATTGGATATGAAATTCGTTATGGAACTTTAAAAGTAATAAATGAACATATTTTATGAAGTAGGACACACTTGAATATGTTGTTTTCAAGGTAATTATGGCATGAGAAGTTGGAGTTTGGGAGTACAAAGAGTCTATCTAACAGAATTAAATATTTGGAATAAAATAGCCATAACTATTTCATCCTATGACCAATCAAGCTGAAATTTTGTGGTGACGCGAGGGAGGAATAATGGTAAAACATAAAATAAGGTACTATTTACCAATTGTGGCATTTATTGGGTCTAAAATTCATGAAATTCCTAGGGACAGAATTAGAGCGAGGTTTCATTACCCATTTCCCTATAAATACGTGTCTCCTTTCCCTTTTACAAGTATATCCATTTTCATGGGTAAATGTGGAGTTTTGTTTCTATACTTGTTATTTATATTTATAATATATATTAATGTATATTTCTTATTCTTATATGCATTTATAATTTTATTCAATCTCTTTTATTTTTTATTTTTCTCCCACCATGCTTCTTTCTAACTCAATGTTTATAGAGAGCTAACCCTCACTATTGTTTGAGGGGGGAAGTGGTGGTATTTGAGTTTTTTGTGCTTTATTGATTTATAATGTTTTATTATAAGGATTAATTAGTGGTTAAATGATTGTGGTGATCATTCTCCCCACTTTCTATACTATTTTATTATTCCTCCTCATTTAATAATTTTCCTTCTCATCGATATCTAATTCATTCAAACGGTGGAGATTGGATCAGGTATTTATGTGGAAGATATTACTCCTACATATAGAGGTCTTGGTGTAGGGTAATACCATTCAAAATAAAGGGTGTGGAGTGACATGTCATGATCTCCACATTGAATAACTCATTTGTGGATATTTTGAATAACAATGATAATTCCACAATGAAACCCCGAGAACAATGGTTTTATTCTATGAACTTCTTTGTGTTTTTTCTTCCTTTTATTTATGTTTTTTATTTTCATATATTTATATTATATTTTTATTTTATACATCTTTTCAATACCCCACATCTATATTAGTTTAATATTTTTATATTAGTTATTTTATAATAGTGATAATAGAAAGATAGTGCGTGTGAGAGACCTCCTTGTGATAGTCCCTAAGGTGTGCCACTATTGTGAAGTCTTAGGTTAATAAGTATTTAATTGAATAGCGCTTCAATACAAACTGATCTCATCAAAATGGAACTTTACTTAAGTCATAGAAACCAAATAACGATCACATTTTCATATTTATATCCAAAACCAATTTATTTTTCCAAATAATTTTCTTTATTCAAGCTACATCCTTTCTATTTTTAAAAAATCAACAAACTCCCCCACTCTTTAGTTTTTTTAAAAAACTTTTTGAAGATTAAAACTCTAAAACCTTCAATATCCCTTGAGATATAACCTAGGCTCTTCTTCATGCAATAAATCATCTTTAAAAATATAATTAATTTTACATTCCATTACAAATAATTCAACACTCAACTCTATTTATTTAAGGAAAAGAACATATATAATAGATAATATCCCCTTTTTGGATGATGCGTGACACTAATATGACATAACTAAATCCCTATTCCTCTATTATTTCCATTTTTATTTATAAATAAATTTATAGAACTCTTTTATTACTTGGGGGACCTCTTGTTATGAATGAGGATCCTTGGATGATGCAATGCTCATGGAGGATAAAACCTTTTAGATATTATTTAGTGACCCTAATAAAGAATAATAAATCATTATTGAGAGATATAGATCTTATTATGATCAAGGTAAACTTTTAATTTATGTTATTCATTTAACATGTTTTTTATTTTGATAATATATTGATTATTTTAATGGTTTTATTCTACTTAAAATATTCGATGATCCTAAAAACACTATTGAAATATAAATATATACAAAAGGTTTGGAAAATCCATTGGTATAGGTCTCATATACCAATGGTTTTAATTGACCATTCATATAGGTAATTATTCATTATCCTATACCAATGGTTTTAATTAAATTTTGGTAAAGTCTTCCCCTAAACTAATGGTTTATTATAATAATTTGTGTAGTATCACACATATAACGACTTTAAAGAGCCTCCTTTTCTTAAGATAAATCACTTCCTTTATGGCCAAATCCCCCTTCTCTCTGATTACTTTTATTTCCTTCTTTGATTATACTTTTATTCATCATTTTTAATAAATTTTAAGTGAAATATCAATTTATATTGCTTTACTTCATGTTTTCTCTTATTTTACCCTCTTTATTATTCATTTTTATTCCCTATATTTAAAATTACCTAACCCAATAATATAATTTACATGTTTATATATAATTTTGTAAAATAACATATAAAATCCATAGATGGAAAGTGTGAGTATCAATGTATTTCCCTTACTCGATTGATATATGTTTGAAAATAGTTAATTTATAATCATATTTTCAGAAATTCTAGCTTAGTAGAATTAAAAATTATCCCTAAAAAATATGTCCAAGTAATTTTTCCAATAATGATCATTTGAGATTAAAAAATCATCACTTCCCTATGGTCAATTTATATGGACATTCATATGTTTTTCTTCCAATTGGAATGGTATAAGGGTTACTATAATATCATAAAATCTAAATTAGTTGTCATATTCCAAAATTTCACTTGCGTAAGATGTATCCTTATTATTCTTATTATATTTCAATATAAATTCATCTAATTGTTATTTCAATTGATAAATATAGAAATGAAATTAATGTTAGATTTTTTTCTAAGATAGGTGGTAGAACTTTATATTTTCTATATAGAATATTATTTTGAAATAATCACTGATTAAAGAATTGTATTTTATAAATGAAACTAACTATGATATAACCTTGATGCATGAACAACTTTATGTTGGAATAATTATCCTTATATTTAATTTAAATTAAAAAACCCCTCTTCAAGTGGTTTCAAATAAAGGCACCATAATAGTGACTAGGAATGATAAAAATGTATTTATTCCTAATAGAGACATCATGTGATGTTTGATATGTGTTTATTATAAAAGTGTAAGTGGTAGAATTAGAATCTATTACCTTACCTTTCCATAAATAGATAATGTGATTTAAAGGTAAATAAATAGTGAGTATTATTTCTTTTATATATTGATACTCAAGATATAATCTGATAGTTGTTTCACCTAAAGATCAAGATAAGAGTATATACACATGTATTTACTTTTATAATATAGTTTTATATACCAGTAAGATGAATTTATGAATAGAATTTAAAATAATAGTCTGTAATATCTAATGAAAACTTGAATCTTTACCTAAGTTATGTTATTTACTATTTTAAAATTTTGAGATGGTGTGTTAAATAGCTAATTTTCATGTTATTATTAAATTTTGGGGTAGTTTAATATTTATGGGACTCATTAGTTTGTTGTAATGAATGTTAATATGTAAAAATGTTTTACTATCCAACCTAAATTGTTTTAGAATCACTTTATCCTTTGGATTTGTTATACTTAAATTAGTTACTAAAATATAATGGGATCGAGCTTCATATATTTAGAGACTAACTAACCGAGAATTATTTGGTTGAACTATTGTACATATTCCATCCACTTTAAATTTTTATTTCCTTACACAATGTGGGGAATAAGACATATTTTGGAGTTGATTAGATATTTTTTAATTAGGTGGATTACATGAGAAGGCCAGCGATATTTTTTTTTGTGATAGATTGTGTTCATCAATAATAGTGGAAGTAAATGTGACACTGACTTTACAAGCATACCTTTTGATCTTTAATTTTATTTTTTTTAAAATATCACCCAATGAATCATGGCTTGTATTTTTGTTTATATTACACTATATTTTAGGTATATAATATTCCATAAATAAAAAATTATAAGTTATGTTTTTTCTATCCGATAATTTTTTGGATTTATATGAAAATGATAATTATTAAACTAGATTTTACATGATTGTATAAATAATTTTTTTACCTGGATATATCATGTGGTTTAGGAAGTAAGGATTTTGTATTATTTTATTCATATATTATGATATAGATAAGTTATATAGTATGATATAGAACTATGTCTTGAAATATTAGAATCAAATAAACATTTTGTGACATGGAATATAATGATGTTATATTATAAAACATCAAAAATTCATATAATATTATATAAGGGAAAAATATTTTTTTGATACATTTTCACTCTCAAAAATGGTCATTTAAAATTCTATACAGTAATGAAGTAACATATTAACACCACTTTCAAAGTTTCATTATTTAAATGACATATTCATAGTTTATTCACAACTAAAATAACACACATGAACACACATATGTAAATTTGAAGTTTTTTTTGATATTTTATTAATTGTAATAATCTTAATTATAAAAATAACAACATTTATCTTGTATTAAGTCTATAATTTTTTTGGTTTTTTATAATTATTTATTTATAGATTATTTTTTTCCTAATATGTATTCAAAAGATTCCTCATTATCATGAATTTTATATTTATAGTCTATTATGTTGATATTAATAGAATATTTTTTTTATAAATGAATTGATTGAAGTTATATGTATGATACTAATCTAATATCAACCGATTTTTAAAGGAATTTATATTGTTTTTTAGATTTTTCATTTTAAAATGCTCTAAATAGAGGTCTTATACACTACCATGGTTAAAATTGTGTTAGAAGACCTTGGTTAAATCATGAAGAAGTTAACTACCATATAAAAAAGTTATTTTTCAAAAAAAATATTATGCCTGGTATCATAATAGAGATAAAAGACAATCTTGAACTGTTCATGATAAAAATCAAAGGAGTGGAATTGGGAATTTGATATTTTATTGGTTTCCATTTATTCATCAATATGAAAAACAAAGCTTGCCAATATAAGAATATAATGACACAGGAACACATGATTAAACTAATGAAAATGATAATGATGAGTTGGTAAAGAAATCGATAGATGATACCAAGAATCCTATACATTAATAATGTGGTAAAAAAAACAAATCTTTAATTTTTAATGTGATTGTATAATGTGAAAACCATGTATGGAATTTCTAATACTATCATTGATTATATTCAAATATTTTTAAATGAAATGATCCATGATGATAAAAATATTATCTCAAATCATTATATGGCATCAGTACTATAAAAAAAATTTTAACAGTACTAATAATAATATTTATTAGTGCTTAAAAAGCACTAACTACCAAAGTGAGGTTAAACGACTACCTTTATTAGCACTAAAAAAAATCACTGGTAAAGGGGGCCTTTATCGATTCTTTTCTTTAGTGTTGATAAATATATTCTCTATCAGCTTTTTTTCTAGTACTATTATAGGGTGACTTTATTAGGGATTTTTTTCTAGCGTTGATAAAATTTTTTAAAAAATAATTTTTTATACCCTTATTAGTGATCGAGACCCTCTTTCTCAACACTCCGACTGACTTCCCTACACCCACCCCCTTCCTCAATGCTCATGACCAACTTTCCTTAGTGCTAGACAACTGATCACCCACCTGCATGTTCCTAGATTTGATCTCACAACCTCCATGTTCCAAGAGAACCTCTTTACTACTGTTCTATACTATTTTATTGTTTATTATGATATTTATATATATTTATATATATTTAAAAAAATATTTAATATATATTTATATATTTATAATTATTTTTAAATACATTTATAAAATATGTTTTTGTGTGAGTGTGCATGTGTGTATTATGGAGACCCTATCCTTTTGCACATATCATTACATGATTTTAAGCATAATTAAACATCAAATTACAAGCCAAGGATTATAAATTCTAGTGTCTTGGATGACTAGGTACATAAAACTGAAAGTATGGGACTAAATAAATCATTTATTTATTTTAACATCTGTTATGAGCTCCTAAAATCCTTTGAGCCCTTACATCTTCATAGGATAACCTAGGGATAACACGAACAAAGGGATGGGCTAAAAAGGCCCAGTAAGAGAATAAACATTAAAATAAATCTTAACACATGGGTTAGAAGGCATTACATAATGATAAAAAAAGGAATAAAACACGATTAAACATAATGAATCATAATATGGGATCATATAATCATGGATTCATAGTAATGTGGAAGCAACATAAAACATGAATTTAGTATGAGTCGAAGCTTGTTGCACATAGAGGAGCATGAGTCACAACTCATTTCACATAGACGAGCATGAGTCAAGGATACCACTAAGACCGTTGCACATAAAATCTCATGAGACTAAAATTTAACCAATTAATTGGAGTTATATCTAGGATAACCCATCATAACTTGTTCATGAATATGTTTTCTATATAAATAATCATATATAAGTAATCAAACACAAACATAAGGTTTACCCATGGAAAGAATTGTGTATCATAATCATGTCAAAAGCATAATAAATGGGTGTATGATAAAAGTTTCCATGAAAGAAAGGAATTAAATAATACATGGACATAAATAAAGGAATATAGTCATATATCATGACGAGTTATGTCAAACTGAAGTAAAAATAGTGTTTAAGAAACTTTAGAGATAAAACATTTTAGTACGGTTTGAGGGAAAACTTTGAAGATTATTTAAAATAGAAAAGTCATAATTATTTGTATGAAACCATAATTTAACCAAGATATTTCTTAATGATAAAAAGAGTGATTTTATAATAATAATTTTTGATTAAAATAGATTATTGAGCACACTTGAAAATGGGTAAGAATTCTGGAAGTTCCCTTAAATCTGGCTTGCTTATCTGGAAGAATTGAGTAGGGAACCTTTTAAAAACATGTATATCCTAGAAAAAAATGATGAATGGATCTTGATACACAATTTTGGAAAATATAAACAGAATTTATAATATTTACATAAAAATAAAATATAATTTAATTTGGGTAATAAGAGAGAATGAATAACCCGAAGGAATAGTGGAGGTTCGGGTAGAATCCCTTACCTTATGTTCGAAATTATTCTGCACTTGATCTTAATATCCTAAATAATCAAATTAGATTCATTAATTAATAATTAAAAAACCATTTATACATGTATTTGATTTTTTAAAATTTTATTAATTTCATTTATGTCCTTTTTGCTTGGTTATGAAATTCAATTTCATCATTTGGGAGCATTGATTTCCTTTGTTTTCATTATCGGTTTACTTGTATATGAGTACAAAAAATTATAAAGAATGAGGATAGTTGTCAAGAAATTAACTTATAGGTTATTAATGGACTTATAGAATATTTAAATACCATTTTTTTTATAAGTGAGGATGATTCATTAGATAAATCATTAATGATAGACACTTGGATTATTTTGAGTGGTTTTGCTCACAGTGAACTTATTTTGTTTTATTATTTTACATCCTGTGTGTATAATGATTACAGAATATTAAATAAGATATAATACATATATTATGATCTGTTTCAACCATAAAAATGGTTTCATGACCATCCTTGATGATGGAAATAAAAATTGAAAATCCATCGTCCTTGAATGCAATAAATTAACACATCTCGAATGATGTTTCATTTTTAGTATAAAAGGAAGGGAAAAGAGAGATGATGATTAATTTTTAAATTATAATGAGAAAATTTAATTATATGCAAGGTTATGAAGTTATCACACCATTTGGATGAGGGTAGGTGAGGAGAGAAAAGAAAAGAAAGGAACTTGAGAAGAAATTGAAAGAAAACAGAAGAGGGTTTTACCTCTAGATTCCTTCTTCTCGAGAGCCTCCTTAGGGGAATGGTTTTGGAATTTTGTTAAGAAAAAAAGATTCTAGAAATGAGGGATAGGATTGGGAGGATATTTGAGTATAATATAGATAAGGATAAAGACATGAGATGTGTGAGGTGAAGAGGTGGTATTTATAGTGGATGGGTTGTTTTCTCATTATTTTATTCAATGTTTTATTATTTTTCTCAATACAAGAAATAGTGCAGATTATTAAGACTAAATATAGTAATTTTTGAATATTAATTCTAAAAAATGGTCACTTACATCATCCATGACCCAATCATGACTAAACAATTCATTTATTTACATATACTGTAAATTACTGTATTTCCCTATTTACTAAAAATTCAAGTATTTTAGAAAAATACCAAAAATTCACCCTAACCATTTTTTGATTTTTAGAATTAAAAAATGAACTCAATTTTTAAAAAATAATTTTATAAATAAAATAAATTTAATTTTTAATTAAAATAATAATTTACTTGAAAAATACAAATTTTAAAATTAAAAATAATTTTCTAACACTTTGAAAAATCAATTAAGGTCTTATAAAATTATATTATAATCTTAAGACATAAAAATATTAATTTATGAATACATTTTATGAATATAAATTTTCTTTTAAAATTTTAAATTATTCATAAAATTACAATTAAATATTTATGACTTACAAAAATACCGACACTTAATTAATAATTTTTAAAATATTTACTTACTTATACTATGATATAACTATAACATATTGTCACTTATAAGATGGAAATTTTTTATTTATGATTTCATTTGCGAGGTTACTATTACATTAATCAGTTTATTATTCATAAGAGTTACATTACTATTCCAAACGCCAAATTACTATTTCATTGGTATTTGTTCTTTAACTTATAGAAATACCATTTATTTCACCAATTTATAATTTATAATGTTTTTTATCACGTTCTTAATGTGATTTTATGTGATTTTACTATATGACATAATTATAAGAATGGAATTCCCTTGATAAAACATTGGGTCATTATATTCTTCCCCCCTTATGAAATTTCACCCTCAAAATTCCATTTTACATTCTAAGATGAAAACAAGTGTGGGTAATTCTACTTTGTTTCTTCCTTTAGTTCCAATGTTTCCTCTTCATACTTATGGTTCCACCATAGTACTTTGACTAGGTGAGTAGTCTTTTTGCGTAGAACTTTATCTATATGATCCAAGATCTTCACTAGATTCTCCTCGTAACATAGATCATTCTCCAACTATACCTCTTCTAAAGTCAGTACATGTGAAAAATCTGGTATGTACTTCCTTAAGAGGGATACATGGAATACATCCTGTACTTTAGACATAGTAGGTATAAGTGATAGTCAATTGCCCATAGCTCTGAAATGATCAAGAATCTCGAAGGGGATGATGTACATGGGACTTATCTTTTATTTCCTCCCAAATATCATAAACTTCTTTCATAGAGATATGCAGAGGAATACCATGTATCCAAATTTGAACTCAAGGTTCTATCGAACATTGTCTACATAACTGTTTTGTTAACTTTGAACTACCTTGATATGCTACTGAATGGTTTTCACCTTCTACACCATTTCATAGACCATTTTAGGTCCTAGTAGATTACACTCACTAACTTTATCCCAACATGTTGGTGTTCTACACCTTTTCCCATAAAGGGGTTCATATAGATCCATTCAGATGATCGAGTGGAAACTATTATGGTAAGAGAACTCCACCAGAGGTAGATGTTGGTCCCATCATCCTTTGAAGTCTATATGACATGCTCTCAACATGTCTTCTAGTTTCTGAATAGTTCACTTAGATTGGAAATCAGTTTGAGGATGATAGGGTGTACTGAAGTTCAACTCAATGCTTAGAGAATATTAGATACTTTTCCAGAACTTCAAGGTGAATTTCAGATCTCGATCAGATACAATTGTTAGTGGAACTCCATGAAACCTTACCACTTCTTTGATGTATATTCGTGAAAATTGATCGAAAGAAAAGTCCTCTCAAATTGTGATAAAGTGAGATATCTTTATAAGAGAATCCATAATAACCCATGTAGCATTATTTCCTTTGGATGCCTTTGGATGTCCAGTGAAAAATTACATGGTGATGTTTTCCCATTTCCTTATTGGTATGGGTAAATTTTGCATCACCCCTTTATAATTTTGTCTTTAAGCCTTCACTTGTTGACATACCAGAAACCTTGATGTATATATAGAGATCTCCTTTTTTATATTATCCCACCAAAAGTTCTCCCGGAGATCTCGATACATCTTTATGCTCCCTGAGTGAATAGAGAAGGTTGAGTTTTGTGCACCATTAAGAATCTCTTTCTTTATATCTGGATTGGATGGTAAACATAATCGTGAACCAAATCTTATGACTCCATCCCCATTGATCTTGAAATTGGAGGATTTCCCATTCTTGATAGATTCCACATTTTTCTGAATTTCCACATCATTTCTTTGAGAATCCTTTATTTTCTCCACAAAGGTATAGTTAAGAAATAATTTGATAATGTATTGATTATGTTCCTCCCTTAATGATTTCCATGTCCATACTTTTAAGGTCTAAGAAGATACAATCCTTCTCAATTGTAATCATTGACAAAGATGAAATATCCTTTCTACTTAGAGCATCCGCCACCTTATTTGCCTTACCATAATGATAGTGGAATGAGAAATCATAATCCTTTATGACCTCCAACCATCTTAACTGGTTCATATTAAGCTTCTTTTGTGTGAATATATATTTGAGGCTCTTGTGATCAGTATATATATCACACTTCTCCCCATAGAGATAATTCCACTATATTTTCAATGCAAATATCATAGCTGCCAACTCCTGATCATGTGTGGGATAGTTTTTCTCATGAATTTTTAACTACCTTGAGTTGAAGGCTATTACTTTATCATTTTTTATTAGCACATATCCTTATCCTTTCTTTGAATCATCTCTGTACACCACAAAGAGTTCTCCACTTTTTGGGAGTGTGAGTACTGGTGCAGTGATAAACCTCTTCTTGAGATCCTTAAATCTTTCCACACATTATTGAGTATAGAAAAACATCACTCCCTTCCATGTAATCTTGGTTGTTGGGTATGAAAATCATGATAAGTTCTTCAAAAATTATCAGTAATACTTAGCTAGACCAAGGAATCTATGGATCTTTGTTATAGATGTTGGTCTGGGCCACTCTTCAATTGCCTTTATCTTGGAAGTGTCCATAGATTTCCCTTTACTGGTGATAAAATGCCACAAGAATGATACTTCCTCCATAAAAAACTCAAATTTTATTGTACTTTTCAAAATGTTTATCCCTTCTCAAAGTCTTCAACAAAATATTTAAATGATCCTCATGTTCCTCCTTGTTCTTAGAGTATATAAGAATATCACTAGTAAAGACAACCACAAATTTGTCACGGTAATCTCTAAAGACTCTGTTCATTAATTCCATGAAAATTTCTAGAGAATTAGTGAGTACAAAGGGAATAAATATGAACTCATAGTGTCCATACCTCATTTTAAATAAAGTCTTGGTAATATATTCCTTCCTCACCTTTAATTGGTGATATCATAATCGAAGGTCCACCTTAGAGAAATAACTGGCCCCACATAGTTGATCAAACAAGTAATCTATCCATGGTAGGGGATACCTGTTATTTATCAAGATTTTATTGAAGTCATGATAATCAATGTATAGGTGCATTTATCCATACTTCTTCTTAATGAAGAGAACTACTTTACCCTATGGTGAATCACTGGGGCGTAAAAAACCCTTCTCCATATTCTCCTGTAACTGCTTCTTCAACTCTTCCAGCTCTATGGTGACCATTCTATAAGGTGTATTTGATATAGGTAGAGATCTAGGAATAAGATCAATTGAGAACTCAACCTCTCGATCAGGAGGAATACTATGAAACTCTTCAGGGATCACATTAGTGTAATCCCTCACAATGGTCATGTCTTCAAGCATGATTATATAATTTGTCTCAATCACTTGTGCTAGATATGATTTATAATAAGTAAGTATTATCCACACTTGATACAATTATTCTAAAGAAGATTCATCCTCCTCCATACCCTTGTATAGAATTTAATGATGCTTCGGGATGTGAAGAGTGATCTACCTTTCCAAATATTCGATGTAGGCTTTATATAGAGATAGCCAATCCATGCCCAAAATAGCATCAAACTCCACCAAAGGGAGTATGAAAAGATTTTATGGGAGGTTTGATCCACAAAATTTAACTAGGGAGGAGTTATATCATTTGTAAGAAATAATTTCCCTATTTTCTATTCTCATAGATAACTCAACATCCAAATTTGGAGGCGGTGATTGAATAGTTATACTAAACATGCAAGATATGAAAGAATTCATAGAACTATAATCAAATACTATATTTTCTATTACTGAATTAATAACCAGCATACCTATCAATAAATTGTTTTCTGGCTCAACCTCAATAGTAGTGATAACATATTCCCTTACTTTTTGCCTTGGAGGTTGTGGTTGGTTTCCTCCGACAACCCTAGGCTCAGGGAATTGGTTTGAAAAATTCCCATGTTCCTTATAGTTAAAACACAACACTATAGGATGAGTGTTAACTTGAACCTTCATTTGTTCTTCCACATTAGTGTAATTATTCATATCTCTTTGGTAGTTCTTTGCATGATTCCCCATTCTTCCACATTTAAATCATTTCCTTGTTCCCTTCAAGAAGTTCCCAAGATTCTTCTTCCCACAATTTTGATACGTAGGATATTCGGGCTTCTTTACATTATAGGATTTATTTACTAATCCACCCATATTAGTATCCATTTTCTACTTATTTTCACCAGGCATAGGATACCACTGAGAGTCTTTTATTTTCATTTCAAACTTGAGGGTACAATTGAAAATCTCTTTATTACTGTCAAAGTCTCGAATCACCAAAAATTTTCTTAGAATTGGATTTAGTCCACTAAAGAAGCGACCCAACTTGCTTTAAGTATCCATGATAAAGTTAGAGGTGTATATTGAAAGCCTTGTAAATTTTTATTTATATTCCCCAATAGACTCATCTTTCTTCTTCTTAAGTCCAAGAATATATCTTTTTATTTTGAGATGGAGGGTTCAAGGAAAATATTTATAGAAAAACATTTTCTTTTATTCCTCCCAATCCATGGAATCAATTTACTCATTGGAATTTTTATTTTTGATTAGTGTCCCCCAATGATCAGATTCCCTATTAAAATGATATACCTCCATCAAAAATTTCTCTTCTTATAATGATTAGAGGATAAAGAATATCTTTTTAGTGGTGTTAATCCATTGTTACATGAGGAGGGGATTAGAAGATCCACTAAACATGGTAGGACTTTTCCACATAAAGGATTCAATGACAACTTTCTCTTTACTTGGAGAAGGAGGGCATTCTATGAGATTCATGTTATTATTTATAACTTGAGTTTTCTGATCAAGTACTATCATAAAGTTTTGAGCACCTATTCCTATCACATTTGGAATTTCATTAGGACAATCATCACATTACCTATCACATTGATTGTTGGCACATGTTCATCTATTTCCCACCATTAGCTAAGAAAAAGAAAGTGAAATTATGGTGATTTAATTATTATCATAATAAAATGAAACTTTTGAATATAAAGGGATAAACTTGTAAAGGAAAAGTATATCCTAACTTCTGATTCCCTAGGTTTCAGTCTAGGTTATCCATGATCTGTTTCCTAACATATATTATTATGGAAATTTTCTTTGTTCCCTTAATAATGGTTTGTAAGGAGCTTATTAATTTACCAAATCATATCCCATAAGAGTGTCAAAATAGGTGCGAAGTAAGGATCGGGTTACCCCAAGTTAGGCCTATAACACCTTTTCCGAGTTTTCACTCCTATGTACATCTGTTCCAGAAGCACATCTACTTGTAGTATATAGTTTGGGATGTATTTTCTTGATAAACCGCTTACTCTATACTTACCAAAATTTAGGGATGTTTTCTTATAATTAGTCTTATCCCTAGGGTTATTACTAAAGTTCTCTATTACCAGTTTGAAAAAATAACAAAACTTTTTCTCTGATACCAACTCTGGAGACCCTAACCTTTTACACATATCATTACATGATTTTAATCATAATTAAACATCAAATTGCAATCCAAAGATCGTAAAGTCTAGTTTCTTGGAAGATTAGGTAAATAAAACCGAAAACATGAGACTAAGTAAAATATTTCTTTATTTTAACATCCATTATGGGATCCTAACATCCTTTGAGCTCTTAAATCTAATTAGGATAACTTGGGGATAACATGAACAAAAGGATGAGCTAAAAAGGCCCAGCAAGGGAATATGCATTTAAATAAAGATTAGCACATGGGTTTGAAGGCCTAACACAATGATATAAAAAAGTATAGAACATGATTAAAAATAAGGAATCATAACATGGGATCATATAATAATGGATTCATAGTAATGTGAAAACATCATAAAACATGACTTTAGCATGATTTGAGGCTCTTTGTACATAGAGGATCACGATTCACAACTCATTGCACATAGAGGAGCATGGGTCAAGGCTACCACCAAGACCATTTCACATAATGCCTTGTGATACAAAACTTTACCCAATGCATTGGCACAATATATGGGTGTACCCATCACAACATGTTCATGAATATTTTTTCCACATAAATAATCATACATAAGTAATCAAACATGAATATAAGCGTTGTCCATGGAAAGAATTGGGTATCATAATCATGTCAAATGAATAATAAATGGGTGTATCATAAAATTATCCATGAAATAAAGAGATTAAATCATAAATGAACATACATAAAGGAATATAGGAATATATCATGATATGTGATGTTAAACTGAAGTGAAAATAAACTTTAGAGATAAAACATTTTATTATGGTTTAAGGGAAAACTTTCAAGATTCCTTAAAATGGAAAAGGCATAATTGTTTGTATAAAACCAGAATTTAACCAAGATAGATTTTAATGATAAAATGAGTGATTTTAAAAAAATAAAGGTGGATTAAAATAGATTATGGAGCACACTTGGAAATGGGTAATAATTATGGAAGTTCCCTTAAATCGAGCTTGCTTATCGGGAATAATTGAGTAGGGAACCTTTTAAAAACTTGTATATCCCTGAAAAAAAGAATGAATGGATCTTGATACATGATTTTTGAATATATACACATAATTTATAATATTTTCATAAAAATAAAAGAGTATTTCATTTGGGTAACAAGAGAGAATGAATAACCTGATAGAATAATAGACGTTCGGGTTGAATCCCTTACCTTATGTCTAAAACGATTCTGCACTCGATCTTAATGTTATGAATAGTAAAATTTGATTAATTAATTAATAATTAAATAAATATTTATGCATGTATTTGATTTGGTACAATTTTATTAAGTTCATTTATGTCCCTTTTGGTGGGTTATGAAATTCAATTTCATCGTTTGGGAGCATTGATTTCCTTGGTTTTCATTATTGGTTTACTTGTATATGAGTTTGGAAAATTATAAATAATGAGGATAGTTATACAAAACTGAACATATAAGTTATTAATAGACTTATAGACTATTAAAATACCATTTTTTCCAGAAGTTAGTATTTTTCATTAGATAAATAATTAATGATAAATGCTTGGATTATTTTGAGCGTTTTTTTCTCACAATGAGCTTGTTTTGTTTTATTATTTTACATAATGTGTGTATAATGATTAAATAATATTAAATAATATATAATAAATATATTATGATATATTTAAAGCATAAAAATAGTTTCATGACCATCCTTAAATATGGTAATATAAATTGAAATCCTGTCGTCCTTGAATGCGATAAATTATCACATCTCTGATGGTGTTTCATTTTTAGTATTAAAGTAGGGGAAAAGAGAGATGATGATGAATTATTACATTAGCATAAAAAAATTCTAGTAAATGTAATTTAATGGAGTTATCACACCATTTTTATGAGGTGAGGTGAGGAGAGAAAATAAAATAAAGAAAATTGAAAAGAAATTGAAAGAAAATGGAAGAGGGTTTTACCTCTTGATTCCTTCTTCTTGAGATCCTCCTTAGGGGGATGGTTTTGGTCTTTTTTTGACCAAAATTTCCTGGATGTGGGGGAGGGAATTGGGAGAATATTTGAGTAGAATATATACAAGGATAAAGGCTTTAGATGTGTGATTATAATAGGTGGGGAGGGGTGGTATTTATAGTGGTGGAGGGGGGGTGTTTTCTCATTATTTTATCCATTATTTTTTTTCTCAGGACAAGAAATTATGCTGACTCTTGAGACTAAATAAAGTAATTTGTGCATATAAATTAGAAAAAATGGTCTCTTACCTCATCCATGACTTAATAATGACTCAAAAATCCATTTATTTACATATATTGTAAATTACCGTATTTTACTATTCAAAAAATTCATGTATTTTAGAAAAATTCTAAAAAATCACCATAACCATTTTTTGAAATGTAGAATTCAAAAATGAGATCCAATTTTTTAAAATAATTTTCTAAATAAGAGAAATTTAATTTTTATTTAAAACCATAATTTACATGAAAAATACAAATTCTAAAATTAAAACTGCTTTCTAATACTTTGAAAAATTAATTAAGGTCTTATAAAATTATCTTATAATCTCAAGATATCAAAATATTAATTTATGAATAAATTTTATGAAAATATTTTTTTTATGAATTATTAAATTAGTCATAAAATTCTAATTAAATATTTATGACTTAAAAAAATACCAAAACTTAATTAATAATTTTTAAAATATTTACTTACTTATACTATGATATAATTATGTTATATTGTCACTTATAAGAGGGATAAATTTTATTTATAATTTCATTGGTGAGGTTACTTTTACATTGGGTGGTTTACCATCCATAAGGGTCACATTACTATTCCAAATCTCAATTTACTATTTCATTGGTATATGTTCCTTAACTACTAAAAATACCTTTTATTTCATACATTCATAACTTATAATGTTTTTATTGTGTTCTTAATGTTATTTTATGTGATTATACTATATGAAATAATTATAAGAAGATAATTCCATTGATAATACATTGGGTCGTTAAATGTATGATATATATATATATAATTAAATTTATTTGAAGATATTATATATTAATATTCAGTTACATATATTAGAATATAAATATAAATATATATCTATTTATCAATACAAACACACACACACACATAAAAATTATATATATATTCATATAGTTCTACTTTAAATCCATTTATATACTATATTTAATGATAATGATATATTTATATAAAAATACATTTATATATGATGTATACCCACTATATAAACACACACACACATATTTTCACACAAAAATATGCATTAATATTTCTCTTTTTGACACAAAAAAATTTATATATATATATGCATTTATCTACATATATTAGAGTATACACACATATATATATTTGTTTATTAGCACACACATGTTTATATATTAACATTTTCTAATTATAGGTATATATATAATTTTTAATGCATTTTTATAAGGTAAATAAAATGGATAATTATTTATTTTAAATGTAACGAATAGTAATTATCTATTTCCATATGTTTTATATATTTAAAAATACATTTTTATGTAAATATGTATTTATAAAATTGATTTATTATAAGTAAATATAAGTAAATATGAATATATTTATTTATAAATAAAAACACATTATGAAAAATGATAAAATTTGAAAACCATTAAATCTTTATGAATGTATTCCCTATGAATAAATTCAGCCCCAATTGAAAATTTACAAGAATCCTCTCTTAAATGAAGATTAAATATTATCAAATATTAAAAAATTAGTGCATCCCAACTAAAAACTCAGTTTTGGAGGTATTTTGATCAATTATTACCTCTAGAAAATAGTTACTAAGATCAGCCACTTGTTAAAATGGTGTAGATCTCTTCAAAAGATTCTATTTGATATGTGGTAGTGCCTAAACAGGCACCCAGATCAAAAGTTATGGTCGTTTGAAGTTGAAGTCATGTTTTCTACTTATACTAGACCATTCCTTTCATTAATTCATTTAATTTTTATGTCATCCAATTTTTATTAAATTAATATTACTATATAATAATTAGAAAATTATTAACTAATAATATTATGTAATTATTTTATCATCCATTTTCACTAAATATCTTATATATTAAGTGTAACTTTGTATTTAGTCTTAACTAAATCATATATAGAAAAATATATTAAATTTCTATCAATATAAATATATTTATATATCAATATATTAATTTTAATGAAATATATTTTATTTTATGAAATATACCCTTTATCAGTGCTAGAAAAAAATCACTGATAAAGGGAGGCCTTTAACAATGCTAGTAAAAATTTGATTATAAAGACCCCCTTCATCAAAGTTTTTTACTAGAATTGATAAATGGACCCCTTTATGAGTGCTTTTTTATTAGCACTGATAAATGAACCCATTTATCAGTGCTTCTTTATTAGTGTTGATAAAGGCCCCTCTTTATCAACACTTTTTTTAGAGTTGATAAAGACCCCCTTTATGAGGGCTTTTAGCTTGCATTGATAAATCCTAATTTTGGGTAAATCCATATTTTTAGTAGTATATAGAAGTTAATTGACCATCATGGTTTTTTTACTAATAAAATTCTCATTTTCCTGAAATATTATATCTTATTATGGGAGGAATCCATGAGACTAAATGATTATAAAAAATGTGGAAAATTTGAATGGAAGTATAATATAGATGGAACACCATCTCTAGTGCCCCCAAAAGTAATATGTAATTTTCCATTAATTCCTAGGATTAAAAATATTTTCATGATTAATGAAATCTCAAAAATATTATAATGGAATAATGTTTAGATAATTAAGGATAATGATATGTTGTTTTTTCTTATAGATGGATTAACATAGTAGAAATTTAATGTACAATATATTTTTTTTGTTGAGGATTGTAATTTCAAGTTAGGTCTATCATGTGATAGTTTTAATATGTTTGGTGATATGCTTACTTCAGACAACACATGGACAATTTTCATTCACATTTATAACCTTACTCTATGGATGTATATGAAAAACCATTCACATTATTTAGTATAATCATATCAGTACCCTCTAATTTTGGAATTGATATATATATATAATTGTAAAATTCAATAAAAGAGTTAAAAACATTAGAATTTGGGTGCATGTACATACAATTCTTATTCAAAAGATATATTTTAGATGTATGATGCTATTATATAGATGAGAAATTAGTTTTAGTACTTATAAAATTATGTATGGATTGAGAATGATGGAAAATCTATCCTATCATATTTTTATGAAGAATAAATGATCTATAAGACTTACATATCATCATTGTTTAAATTTTTTGGTATATAAATGATTATTTCTAATGGATTATTCTTATAATAATAATCATTGAAGGTTTGATAATACTATTAATATTAATAAACCACCTTATAATATGTTTTCAACTGATGTGCTTAATGAATTTCAAGATGTATATTTTTATTTGGGAAAGGATAGATGAAATCTATAAGGAGGAAGAATGCTTCCATTAAATCCAATTATAATTGAAAGAAGAAAATTACCTTATTTTATTTTCCTAATTGGTCAACCAATTTGTTATGTCATTATTTAAACCTAATTCACATTGAGAAAAATATATGTAAATCTTTTCCTTTAATTACTTTTAAATGTTAATGGGATGACCAAATATGATTTTTTATCTCAACACGAATTGATGGATTGGGGTATCAGATCAAAACTTCATCCTTTTTTTATTGGTAAAAATAAATGGAAAGTTCCCTATACTTCTAATGTGATGATGTTTTTAGAGAAAAATAAATTTCTAGAAGTATTAGAGACTATCAAGGTTCTTGATGGGTATTAAAGTAATATATAAAAATGGTCACCATAAGAGATTTGAAACTAAAATCTATAAAAAATTATGATTATCACATCCTTCTTCATGAATTGATACCAATAAAAATATTTCATTTATTGTCTAATAATTTAATGGTTATTATTATTATATTTTCCCATTTATATAGAGATATTTGTGTTAATTTTTTAAAATTATTTCTTCAAAATAATAAAGGAAGTGGAACAATTAATTTTTGTATGAGTTTTCAAAAATATTTTCCCCATATTTTTTCACTTTCATGCTGCGTCTTACATCCATTGTCCAATTGAAATACCTCTTGGGTGACCCATAAATTTTTTGTAGTATGTATCCAATATAAATAAATATATATACAATTAATTATTATGTTTGTAATATGAATCATCCCAAGGGTTCCATTATGAAAGGTTACTTACCTCAAGAATGTATGGATTTCCATTCTATGTATATGGATGATGTGATAATGATATGTAACCAGCCAATGAGAAATAAAGATGAATATTATGAAAATATTGAACCTAGTTTTCCATAAATTCCCCCTAATAGGATAAATTACTTGATCATATACAATGGCTACATTGAGCCATGGAGGGTAGGATATGGAACATCACATAGTCTTATTTAACTATGATTTGTCCAATGACTACACCAATTAAGTAATTTGAACATGTAAATATTATATCATAATATGTAGTTTTACATTTATCTTAATCTTTTATAATATTTTTATTAATGGAAAATAAATAATTTATAAGTATAATTCATTGTTCGTTATCATTGAGAAGGATAAAGACTTTTCATATCAAAGAGTTTTCTACTTGGTTGAAATTAAATGTATACATATTACTTTAATAAAAATAAATAAATAAATATTCTTTTAATTTTAATATTCATATATATTTCAAGTATTGAGTTTACCTATTGACTTTGTCTCTTAATAAATAAGAGCATTGAATTTTGGTCTCAATTCTATGGTTTGTGAATGAAAATTACTGCTGATTAGTGGGTACATATTTTTTATAACTGATTGAGTAGAAAATATGATAAAACAACATGATATAAGTATAATAACTAAAATGATAGAATATTATGACAATGAATCAAACGGTAGGCCTAAATAAAAAATTAGTTCTTATTATGGAGTTATTGAGGAAATACTAACATTAGATCATTACCTCCATGGATGCATCACTATGATGAAATAAAGTGATTTGATTAAATAAAATGATATGGAACATTTATTATGAAAGAGACATGACATAAATCCATATTTATATATGATATATTTATGGGATGTATTTTATATTTCATGAAAATTACGATTTTCATGCATTGGGTATATTATTTCACATGTGATTGGCACCCAAACCATTTCACTCATGTAATATATTGTTATATAAAATCATTTTATATTTATATTAAATGCATAGGGAGTAAATGAATATGATCCATAAACCAACCATGAAATTTATACACATGTTTTAATGCATCAGTAAATGTAGACATCACTTTTTGAGAGTCCTTGAGAGTTATATTAATCATTTCCATGCAATGGTAGTGGGTTGTGTGTGTATATTTAGACATTGAATCCTAGGAACTTGAAGAACTCTTTCATCTTCCTCCATTTTATACAGTGGTACTAGCATACCATGGAGAAAAAGGTGAATCCCATCTAAACATCTAAGGATTTAGTTCTACCCATAGACACACCACAAGGGTGGGATACGTTTCCCTCCCAATGATATTTATCACACCCATGCAATGGAGTTTATGGATGTTGCAGATGATCTTTAGTGTAAAATATGCTTATTTACGATTATTATTTATTCTAGTATTTTGTATGTAGTTTCATATTTTCTTTCATGGTAGATCCTCAAATAATGGTTTAAATCTCTTTCACTTGATCTGATAATTTTTATTAGACTCTAAAAAAACCATTCAGTGGTATTAGAGAGAACCGTGTTTAGGTTTATGAAATCATGCATGAAATGAAGTAAAAATAAAAAAATAGAGAAAAATTTCATTTTTAAGAAATTTGGTTTTATAAATGGGTTTCACTTATGTATCTAGGTTACATAAAGGTAATAAAGACCTTATCCTTACGTAGTTGAGGTGCATAAGGGTAATCAAGGGATTACCCTTATGTAGAGTGGTCTGTGTAAGGCTCATATAATCTTACCCTTATTTAGATTAGTATACATAAGGGTAATCACAATTTACCTTTAAGTAAGGGCTGCATAAAGGTAATAGTGTTTTTAAAAGGGTTATATAAAGGTAACCAACTACATCTTACCCTTATTCAATGATGTTTTGTAACGACTCGAATCTGGAGCCACTCCACTGGTGCCTCGTACCCGGTTCGCCACATGACCACAAGCGCGTTTACCTGAATGCCAGAGGCTGCCGACTAGCAGCGAGGGCCTTGGTGAGTCTGTGGGGAAACTATGCCCTCATTTGGTAAGGTATACAGCGGAAAAACAACAGTCAACAGCAGAAGCAGTAACAACATGCATAACAACAGAAACCAAACAACGGAAGTAATGAATATTTATATAGCAATGATGATGATGATACAGAAGGTACAAGTATCTATGGAAAGCAGCAAACACAACAACGTGCTAGAATACAACTGAAAACAAGTGCAAAAGAAAAACAAAATAAACTCCTCAGCATAGCGAGCCCCGGCTCGGTCCCATGCTCTCCAGCTCCAGCGCAATCAAGATCCTGAAGTAGAAGGGTGCTTGCCCTTATCTATACCTACAGCAACATAGTCTGCTTGGGCCCAAAATCATGGCCCAAACAGGGTGTGAGATACAATCCCAATAGGAAATCACCCAAAGATTTGTGCATAATAGTCAATGAATACAAGGAAAGCAATAAAACAAGAAGCAGTAAATAGGAAAGAACAAGCAACTACAATCCATAGTTCTAATAAATAAAGTACACAAGTAAGCAGCCAACAACAAGGAGAAAACAGGTAACCCTCTGGGTAGATCTCACCACCTAACCCCTATGGTTCAACCTATAAGTACCAGCAACCCTCTAGGAGGCACACACAGTCTCACCCCTCTAGTTCAGCTCTGAAAATAATAGACTCTCTGGGGAAGAACTCACCGTCAATTCCCCCTATAGTCTCATATCGTGCTAAAGGCTCTCTAGGGAAGCACTCAATGTCTATTCCCCCTGTGGCCTACGTCGAGGAACTACAGAATCTCTGAGTAATCACTCAACGTCAATTCCCCCTGTGGTCTCGTATTGTAATTAAAAGACACTCTGGAGAAGCCCTTCCGTCAATTCTCCCATTGGTCTACTACTCTAGGTTCTCACAGTCCTAAGTGAAACTAAACATGATCAGCGCGTGTGTACATCATCCAAGTAACCTCAAGAACTACTTGGCTATCAACTAAGGCTCAATAGCGAAACAAGGAAACATTCCACAATACTACAACTAGGCATGACAAATGGAAAAATTCCAACAGGCAGAACAATCATAGCAAACATACAAGGTACAGTAAAGCTACCATAATCACAGGCAAAACATCTACTCTAGCAATCAATCAAAGAAGGCAATACAACAAGGGAAAAACAGGAACACATAATACCCTGTTCAAGGGTATTGGTGGAATTTACACAAAATAATCATCAACTTCCTACAGAAAGGCACAAAGCACCTACCTCGATCCTAGGAGATTGATATACGTGAATCACGACGACAGATTCCCCTTGGAATGACGTAGATCTGAGAAAATTCACAAAATGATCAACCTACAATAACTTGGAAACTAGGAGGAATCAGGAAACAAGACTCAAGTAGAAGGGAGAGCTCACCGCTGCGATTCCCACGCAATCGACCGTGCTCGAATCAGAGAACAGATGAAGAGGCAGAAGCCCTTCAAATATCCAGCCGTACGGTCGCTTCTGGGCAGACGAAATCTGGAGAAGAAGATAAAATTGGGGGTTAGGCATGACCCCGGTCCGTTTAGTGAAAAAAAGTACATGGTGTGTACTTTTAGAGTACACGGTGTGTACTGGGTCCTTTCCGTACTCCGCAAAAATCAGCCTCCACGTCACCCCTACACACCGTGTGTGTGGCCCGAGCATGGCCAACACACAGCTTCGAGCCAGATCAGAGTACATGACGTGTAATCAAAAAGTACACGGCGTATACTTTGAAAATTTCCAAAAAATTCATTTTTCTTAAAAACTCCAGAAAAAAGGAAAAACATACCTGAAAAAAGATCCGGGTTCTTACAAACTTCCCCCCTTAAAGAAATTCGTCCCCGAATTTCCCTAATGGGGCGTAGAAGAAGAATCCCCAAATAGTTCCGGACACTGCGATCATACATCAGCCTACCTCTCCCAGGTCTCGTCCTGTACTCGCTCGTGCTGCCATAGCACTCATTCCAGAGGAACAGACTGCCCACGGAGAACCTTTGTACTGCAATCGACAATCCGGATAAGATGCTCCTTGAATGATGCATCTTCTTCAAGCTCGAATTCCTCAGGATGAAAGATGTGAGACAGTTCTGAAAAGTAACGTCGGAGCTAAGAGATGTGGAAGACGTCGTGCATGGCCCGATGCCTTTGATGTAGCTGCAACCGATAGGCGATCGGTCCCACTCTCTCCATGACCTCAAATGGTCCGACATACCACGGTGAAAGCTTACCCTATCTTCGAATCCTCTTATGTCCCAACCTTGGTGCGATGCGTTGGAAAACCTGATCCCCAACCTCAAACTCCAGAGGTCATCTCTGCTGATCAACATAAGACTTCTATCGAGACTGTGCCATAGCCATCCTCTTCTAAACAACGCTATCTATTCTGAGGTCTCCTGAATGAGATGAGGTCCCAACAAAGATGCCTCTCCTGCCTCCAGCCAGCATAAGGGTGATCGACATGGCCTACCATACAAAGCCTCGTATGGTGCTATCTGAGTGTTCGCCTGAAAACTATTGCTGTAGGCGAACTCCACCATAGGGATATGCTTCTCTCAAGAACCTCCAAAGTCTAGGATGCAAGCTCAAAGCATATCCTCAAGCACCTGGATCGTGCACTCGGACTGGACATCAGTCTGGGGATGGTATGCTGTACTCAAAAGTACCTGTGTACCCAAGTCCTTCTGATTTCCCTACCAGAACCGAGAGTTAAAGTGCGCATCCCTGTCTGAAACAATGGAGTGTGGAACTCGACATAGAAAAATGATCTCTCTGATGTAAAGTCGTCCCAGATCATCAACACTGAAGGTTTTATTAATCGGCAAGAATTGCGCAACCTTCATAAGCCTATCGATGACAACCCAAACAACATCGTTCCCTCGAGGTGACCTCGGCAACCCAGTCAAGAAGTCCATCGTGACATCGTTCCACTTTCACTCCGGAATGGGTAAATTCTGTAAAAGGCCTGCAGGTTGTTGATGCTTTGCCTTCACTTGCTGACAAGTAGAACATCTCATGATTAAACCAACAACATCCTTCGTCATACCTGGCCACCAGTAATAGCGATGAAGATCCCGATACAACTTGGTGACGCCAGGATGAACTGCCCAAACTGAGGAATGAAAATCCCGCATCAGCTCCTTGCATATGTCTGCTGGAACCCATACATGTCCCTGGAACCACAAGATCTCATCCTCACCCACTGCCCATCCAGGAAGAGGGTCCTCTCCTGGCACACTCTCCCACAGGACTAAGCCTTCAGAGATTGATAGCTGCCTCATCCGTACCCGATCAAGAAGTGTAGAGGTAATAACTATAGAAGATAGGAAGGTCTGTCCCTGTCTGTCGTACACCTCTAGATGCAACTCAGAGAACAGATCCATCAGCTGCCACTCATTGCTGGCCTCCTAAACTGCCTGAATCTGAGTTCTCCTACTCAACGCATCTTCTACTGCATTGCCTTTCCCCGGCGTATAGGCAAGATCTAAATAACAAGACTGAAGGTAATCGACCCACCTGCGCTGTCTCAGGCTCAGATCCTACTGAGTGAAAATATACTTGAGACTCTTGTGGTCAGTGAAGACCACAAAGTGCTCTCCCAGCAGATAGTGTCTCCAACAGCATAAGGCATGAACAACACCTGCCAACTCCAGATCATGCGTAGGGTAGTTCCTCTCATGTGGCCTCAACTGCCGAGACCCATACTCAACGACTCCATCCCCCTGCATAAGCAAAACTCCCGGCCTGATACCTGAAGCATCACAGTAAATTGTGTAGTTCTTTCCTGGCTCCGGCAAGACTAGTATCAGTGCTGACGTCAACCTCCCTTTTAGCTTCTGAAAGGCTGACTCATAGGAATATGACCATAATAACTTTTCCCCCTTCTTGGTCAGACCTGTCAAAGGTGCTACTAAACGAGAAAAGTCCTGAATGAAGTGTCTGTAGTATCCAACAAGCCCTAGGAAACTCCATACCTCAAATATGTTCTTCGGCTGCTCCCAGGAAACTAAAGCTCTCACTTTCTCTGGGTCCACTGATACTCCTGCCTCTAAGATGATGTGACCCAAGAAGTGAATCTGATCCATCCAGAAGTGGAGCTTCGAGAGTTTAGCATAAAGCCGATGCTCTCTCAGTGTACTCAGAGCGATCTCAAGATGTGTGGCATGGTTGTGTCGAGTGTGAGAGTACACCAAGATATCATCCACAAAGACCATGACAAAGGAGTCCAAGTAAGGATGGAAAACTTGGTTCATCAGTGCCATGAAAACTGCAGGCGCATTCGTGAGACCGAACAACATGACTGTATGCTCATATAGACCATACCTGCTCCTAAAGGTTGTCAGAGGTATATCTGATGGTCTAACGCGCAACTGATGATAACCGGACCTCAAGTAGATCTTTGAGAACACCCGGGCTCCTCGAAGCTGATCGAAAAGTTCATCAATTCTCGACAAAGGAAATAGGTTCTTTACCATCAAATGGTTCATCATCCGATAATCCACACAAAGCCGAAGGGTACCATCTTCTTTATTTGCAAACAGGACAGGCGAACCCCAAGGAGAAGTACTGGGTCGGATGAAACCCTTAGCCTATAGCTCCTCCAACTGCTTCTTGATCTCCTGCAACTCAAGTGTAGCCATCCTATAGGGAGGAATGGACACCATTGCCGCTCCTAGCACGAGCTCAATAGAGAAGTCTACCTCATGCTCCGGAAGAAAACCTGAAAAGTCCTCTAGAAAGACATCCCTGAAATGATCCACCACTGGAGGAAAGTCCAACTGTGGAGTCCCCTGATCATCCAGATAAAGACTAGCAATCTGGGCTGTCACCCCTCCTAGCCCAAGATGCTCGAGTCCTGACGACTCGCCCGAACGTCCCATTCGCCTCTATGTAGAAAAGATTCTCCCTATGGTGAGATGAAACTCACTCTACGATAATAGCAGTCGATGACTGCCTGGAAGGGAATCAACTAGTCCATGTGAAGGATGACATAATAGCTTGTCATCTCTAGGACATAGAGATCCCATAAGAAGCAATACCCTGCAACCTTGAGAGGGAACTCTCTACACTGGCGTACACTAGATGTCCTTGTCCCCTAAGGTGTGTCTAGTGTCAAAGAGTCGGCAAAAGAAAAGATGCAGAGTCTAAGGATCTCCAAAATAGAAATCGAGATAAAGCTATGCGTAGAACCAGTATTGAAAAGGGATGAAGATAAAACTGAGGCTACTAAAATCGTACCTCAAACAGTAGAAGGTCCGGGATCCTACTCCTGATAAGTCTGCTCCACGGCGAAAGACTGGCCTGAACCGCGGCCCTACGCCCTTGGCTGAACACTCTTGGATAAACCTCCTTGATGGTGTTGAGGAACTGGTGGCTGAACACCAAGCCTCGACCTCTACCTCAGCCCGAACGACCAGAAGAACTCCAGTTCCCTAACTGGTGAGAAACTGGTGGTGCTGCTCCTAAACGAGGAGTCATGGAAGAACCCCTATCACCAGTTGCTGGTGAGAAAACCTGGTAGAAACACTGAAGGTGACCCATCTTGCCGCAAGATCGACACACCACGGGGTCCCTTTGGCACTACGGCCTCGTGTGCCCTGACCGACCACACTGGTAGCATTCCACCTGGCTACCTGACGATGCATCTCGCTTCCTTGGATCACCACGTGTAGGCTCTCTATGGCGCTTCTTGATGTCATCTGGAGGCAAACTAGATCTGGAAGCAGAACCACCCTGGCTCGCAGCTCCAGAGTCTCTCAGATTGCGCTCCACAATCAGTGTCTAGTTGACAATGGAAGTAATGGAAGTCAGCCAGAAGATATTCACCTGTGAGAAGATATCCCTCCTGAGACCATCCTCAAACTTCATTGCTAAGAACACCCCACTCCCATCCCAGAGGGGCATGAAGCGCTGCAGCTCGGTGAAATGAGTGGAATAATCCATGACAGAAAGAGTAACCTGATCTAAGCACATGAACTCTCGTGCTCGGTCGGCCCTTAGGGTCTCCGGGTAGAAGTAGTCATAGAACACGCACTAGAACTCCTCCCAATCCATAGCCTGCTGCTGACCTGCCTGTGAGATCACGTCCCACCACCTCTTGGTGGAGTCTCGGAGCATGTAGGTGGCGAGCTTGGCCCGGATCTCTGGAGGCATCTCTAGATGCTCGAAGATAGTCATCATGGCTTCCAACCATGACTCTGCAGCCTGGGGTCCTCCTTTCCCTAGAATGTGGGAGGATGCTGCTGCTGAAAAACCCGCATCAAATCTTCCATAGTCGTGGTAGGAGGCGGTGCTCCCTGGAAGGCCTACATCATCCTCATGAAACCTTCCATGAACTGCGCATCAAAACCTACAACTTGTATAACAGCCGATGCCAAGGCTGGCCCGACTGGAGGATCGACAGGAAGTCCCTGATCATCCCTATCTGGCATCGGATCACTGCCTGACGATAGACGTACGACCGGAGGACATCTTGGAGGCATAACTCTAAAAGATCAAAATCACACCTTAGATTAGAAAAACAAGGATAGATAACACAAGAGTACAAAACAGAAACAAGGGAAGAAAAACACACAAGTTTACAAAACTTGACTACACAACGTGTATAAAACTACATGACGTGTCTTCTTAACCCACTGACATGGGCGTGTACTCCTGCCCTACAAGTCATGTACACTTCAACTACACGACTTGTTGAACCCACACACGACGTGTACTTGAAAACTGTTCCCCTGCCCGAGTCTCCTTACATGGCTAACCCACACGGTCCGACTTAACCTGAGACTACACAACGTGTTCTTAACACACACGGCGTGTACTAGACAAGGATTTTGCGGCCCGTGTTTGTGAAACACATGACCATATACACGGCTGAACCTTACACGGCGTGATCCGAACAAACACGGCGTGCATAGGCAAGGTGGCCCCATCCCGTGTTGTTCGTGACACGGCCGGGTACCTGGACAAGACTACACGGCGTGTTCCGAACAAACATGGCGTGTGGAAAAGAAGGTAACGCCGGCCCGTGTTGTTCGTGACATGGTCGAGTACTTGGACAGGACTACATGGCATGTTCCCTAAGGACACGACGTGTTCTACCCGAGCTTCCCCGGCCCGTGTTGTTAGTGACCCGGCCGGGTACACGGCTCTGAAGTTACACGGTGTGTACCAATCGTACACGGCGTGTTCCCGAAGTTACTCCCACGACACCATTTTCTGCTCACACGGTCAGTGACACGGCCTGAAAACTACACGACATGTATCCAAAAAGTACACGCCATTTATTTTGGGTTTTTCTAGGCAGTAGCTTAGAAACTGCTCAGACTCCCAGAACCACTAAAAACAAGGGAAAGAGGTGAAAAATTTCGATTCGTGAGGGACCATACTCCCCGCGAATCAAATCTAGGCATCTCCTATAGTCACATACAAGGGAAAACAATATCTCACTAACATAGCAGCAGGGATTCTATCAAGCATCTATCACAACAACATGCATAGTCTACACAAAGCCTGTCACAACAACATGCAATCGCTAATGCACCCAAGATGGCATGACAAGAATTCATGGCATGTGATTTATAAAAGTGCCTATATGATGCATGAGATGGAATACCCTCATCTCATCGGGTTGTGACAGAAATAGAACCGAAATATCAAAACAATAACCGCACAAGTCATGCGAATCACTCTAGGTGAAAACATATCAACCATAAAAACTCAAAACCAGCAAACTCCAATTAACGAGGTAGTATGGCCTTTCCTTGTACATGGGTTAGCTACTCCTGAGCACAGCTTAATACCAAGTACTGAATATGTCCTATCCCTGGATAAAGTCTCCGAACAATAAATCAAGATAAAAGAACTCCTCTGATACCACTTTGTAATGACCCAAATCTGGAGCCCCTCCACTGGTGCCCCGTACCCGATTCACCTCATGACCTCAAGCGTGTTTCCCCAAACGCCAGAGGCTACTGACTAGCAGTGAGGGACTTGGTGAGTCGGTGGAGAAATTATGCCCTCATTTGGTAAGGTATACAATGGAAAAACAACAGTCAACAGTGGAAGCAGTAACAACATGCATAACAACAGAAACCAAACAGCAGAAGCAATGAATATATATATAGAAATGATGACAATGATACAGCAAGTACAAGTATCTATGGAAAGCAGAAAACACAATAACGTGCTGGAATACAACTGAAAACAAGTGAAAAAGAAAAACAAAATAAACTCCCTAGCATCGCAAGCCCCAACTCGGTCCCATGCTCTCCAGCTCCAGCGTAATCAAGATCCTGAAGTAGAAGGGTGCTTGCCCTTATCTATACCTGTAGCAACATAGTCTGCTTGGGCCCAAAATCATGGCCCAAACAGGGTGTGAGATACAATCCCAGTAGTCAATCACCCAAAGATTTGTGCCTAACAGTCAATGAATACAAGGCAAGAAATAAAACAAGAAGCAGTAAATAGGAAAGCACAAGCAGCTACAATCCATAGTTCTAACAAATAAAGTACACAAGTAAGAAGCCAAAAACAAGGAGAAAATAGGTAACCCTCTGGGCAGCTCTCACCGCCTAACCCCTATTGTTCAATCTATAAGTACCAGCAACCCTCTAGGAGGCACACACAGTCTCACCCCTCTGGTTCAGCTCTAAAAATAATAGACTCTCTAGGGAATCACTCACTGTCAATTCCTCCTATAGTCTCGTATCGTGCTAAAGGCTCTCTGGGGAAGCACACAACATCTATTCCCCCGGTGGCCTGCGCTGAGGAACTACAGACTCCCTGAGGAAGCACTCAACATCAATTCCCCCTGTGGTCTCATATCGTAATTAAAAGACACTCTAGAGAAGCCCTTACGTCAATTCTCCCCTTGGTCTACTACTCTAGGTTCTCACAGTCTTGAGTGAAACTAAACATGCTCAGCACACGTGTACATCGTCCAAGTAACCTCAAAAACTACTTGGATATCAACTAAGGCTCAGTAGCGAAACAAGGCAACAATCCACAATCCTACAACTAGGCATGGAAACTGGAAAAACACCAACAGGCAGAACAAGCATAGAAAGCATCCAAGGTATAGTAAAGCTACTATAATCACAGGAAAAACATCTACTCTAGAAATCAAGAAAAGCAGACAATACAACAAGGGCAAAATAGGAACACAAAATACCCCGTTCAAGGGTATTGGTGGAATTTGCACAAAATATTCATCAAATTCATATAGAAAGGCACAAACCACCTACCTCGATCCTAGGAGATCGATATAAGTGAATCACGACGAAAGATTCCCCTTGGAACGACGTAGATATGAGAAAATTCACAAAATGCTCAACCTATGATAACATGGAAACTAGGAGGAATCAAGAAAGAAGACTCAAGCAGAAGGGAGAGCTCACCGCTGCGATTCTAATGCAATAGACCGCACTCGAATCAGAGAATGGATGAAGAGGCGGAAGCCCATCGAAGATCTGGTCGTATGATCGCTCTCGGGTGGACGGAATCTGGAGAAGAATATGAAATTGGGGGTTAGGCAAGACCCCAGTACGTTTAGTGAAAAAAAAGAAAGTACACGACGTGTACTTTTAGAGTACACGGTATATACTGGGTCCTTTCCGTACTCCACCAAAATTAGCCTCCACGTCACCCCTACACACCGTGTGTGTGACCCGGGCATGACCAGCACACGGCTTCGAGCCAAATCAGAGTACACGGCGTGTACTCAGAAAGTACACGGCGTGTACTTTGAAAATTTCCAAAAAATTCATTTTTCTTAAAAACTCCAGAAAAAAGGAAAAACATACCTGAACGAAGCTTAGGGTTCTTACATGTTTGTTTAAAGGTCATAACCATATACAGATGGCATGCATAAGGGTAACCTCTTTGTTACATTTATGAAAGTGGTTTGTATAAAGGTAATACCCTTATGAATTGATACAAGAAGGTTACGTAAAGGTAAAATAAGACCTACCCTTACATTATTTGTTCCTGTAAAGGTAATAGTTTTAGTACCTTTATATAGAATGATCTATTTAATGGTAATATTTATATTAACTTTGCACAATGCATAATATTTATGTTGTTTAAAGGTATATAGTGACTTAAATTTATGCAAGGGATTCTCGAAGGTCTGTATAAGGGTAGAGGTTGTATACCCTTACACAGAATAGGGAGTCGGTATAAGGGTAAACAAAAAATATTTTAAAAAATTGTTTTTAAATTATTGAATGGTTTTAATGGTTTATTAAATGTTTATAAATCATTATAAAATATATTTTAGAAATATTTAGTTTATAATGAATGCATCAATAGATTAATTAATTATAAATGATTTTTAATTAAATTAAATAATTATTTACGAAACATTTATATTCCAAAATATTAAATGTTAATATTTTAAATACCTTTTAACCAAATTATATGTCATAACTTATGATATATAAATAAAAGTTTTTATTTATAAATCATAATTGATAATTTATAAAGGTATACAAATTATGGAAAAAGGCCAAAATATAAAAATTTGTATATTTAAATTATGAATTATTCACAGTTAATTATTTTGAATTATTCCAAATAAAATAGGGATTTATTTGGATATTATTTAACCCACATCAGGAGTGTTTTGAAGATTAATATGATCAAGCTTTAAATAATGATTAAGTATGTGATATTTAGATTTTATAACATGTTTACATAATGGAAGTTTGATTATAAATGTTTTATAATTCAAATAATATCATTAAAATTCTATATAATGATAAATATGAAAGTGTTTATATTGAAATGAATATAATGTTTTTATATTAAAAATTATAGAATGTTTATAATGTTAAAGTTGAAAATTATAAAAGGGTTTATAATTAGCTTTTATTTATGAATTGTTTATAAATACTTACCTCATGTTTAATTATTTGAATTTCCATTTATTTTAAGGTTATTACCTTCTATATTCATGTTTAGTAAGTTTTTTAAGAAATGTGAATACTATATATGATTTAGTTTATTTATTAAAATAATTCCAGGATATATCCCTATGTTACATGCTAGGATTGAATATATAATGAATTTAGTTTTTCATCTACCATGAGGTTGGATATATATCACTTCGGGCTTACCCATTTAGAGATTTTCAATATCATATAAACCTATGCCTTTATATGAAGTATTAATATAAATTATATATATGATGCATTTGTATATATATGAATATGTTTAATTTCTATTTTTGGTCAAGTAACACAAACTTATGGGATGTGTAAAGAGTTGTACATCAATATAGTTTAAACATATTGATTAGGTGGAGGGAATATGATTCCAAAATAATGGACTAGAGTCATGCATAAATAAAAGGACATAACATGAGATATGATGGTGAGATTAAAATCCCTTTCAAATACTAAGTGTTGGATTACATCCAAAGAAGAACTTGTTAGGACCTCGATCATCCAACTGGGTAGGTTATACTAAACAAAGGTGCCCCTATATTATATAGTGTAAGGAAATAAAGTAATAAGTGACACTATATTATCCTGTTGGATAGGTCATTCTAAAACTAAGTTCCCTTGGATTTTCCCTTATTATGTTGTTTTGGTGTTTTCTTTAAGTTACACTAGCCGATAGACCCTAATAGGATTAGATTACTAGAGGAATAAAGTTGAGTTTATCTATATGATGGATTGGACAAAGAGATATCTTGTCGACTATCCAAGTTCCATATGTGATATTATTGGGTTAATTACCTATCTAAATATATAAGCAATAGGATAAATGATAGTAACCCAGATATTAGTGAAATATGGATCTTGGTCCACTAATGGATATGATGGTTGTTTAAGGGGGTTCATCACTTTAGTGGGTTCCTATTTAAAAAAAAAGAACTCATTAAATGGCTAATAATATATGATACACATCTAATAAAATATTATATTATAATGTCATCATCATCATTATCATACTAAACTTAATGCATGCAACTACTTAGACTAGTAACCTATTAAAAGTTCATAAGGAATATTTTTTATCAAAGAAAAACTCTTAAGGAAAATTCTTTGTGTCATAATAGTAATAATTCAATATGATTGGATTATCCAATATATACCTAAAGGAGTTTGTGAAAAACCATGGAATTTCTATATTAGGTATGAATGTTAAAGAAATTAATTCTTCAATTTTGAAAGGTATGTGATATTGAATGTATATTTAACAAATTGTTGTAAATATAAAGTTTTTCAAAATAAAAGGAATAATTGATTAATCTTATGGTTTATATTCATGATATGTAGTAAATAGTTACTACATTGAGGATTTAAATGTAAAGGCTTTTATCAATATTAAATGAATCTGAATAAAATATGTGTATCTTCATCAAATTTCCCATATGTGATAAGAGAATTTTTTCATTTATAAAGAGTTATTATGAAAAAACATTAGATTTTTAATTTCATACAAGTAATTTTTGATTCATAAATTTCTATAATAGGTTTAGATAAGAATATATGGATAAAATAGTTTTATCCAGGATAAAAGTGTTTTTACGAATATTTGTTAAAATATGTGGGAACCTGTTCCCACCACCCATTGGTGATATATTTAATATAATCTTATTTTCAAAAAGGAAGGGTTCAAAACACATATAATACCATATATAATATTGAAAAAATAGTTTATTAGTTTAATATTCCTACCAAAAAATGAAATAAATTTTATTTCCTAAAACAAAAGGGTTTGTGTATCTTATTAAAATTATCTAAAAAGAATATAATATTTAATATTCTAGTGGTATTTTGTTTGGATATAGAGAAGTTCAAATTTAAAGAATAAATAATTACACCAATATAAGATAAAAAGTTAATTAAAATTAATATAAAAAAAGTGTTTAGGGAACAATGTTAAAGATAAATGTAAATAGTTACATTAGTTAATGTAACAAATTGTTAAAAATTTATCCTAAAAGACGTTAGGATGTATTGGTAAAGAAAAATGTAAGAGTTACACTTAGTTTCCATATTAAAGCAATTGTAAATTTATCATAAAAGAGATTAGGAGGACAGGTGAAAAATAATTTAAGTATTTAAATAATTTCAAAGAAATTTTTTGTTGGAATATGGTTCAAAAGATGATGATAATGAACTTACAAAGAGTACTAAGTAGACAACATAATTTTATGCCATAAATTTTTTTGTTGTGATGTTAAGAAGCTTGAATATGTCCAACAAGTTGAACAATTAGGAATTTGATTCCTAAATCTCACCATTATTCAAACTTGAATTATTTATATATGTTTCTAATTAAATATTTAATAGGAGTGTTTTATTATATGGTCACATAGAGATGTTTTAGTGATTAAATATGATTTATTGTATTAACAAGATCCAGAATGTATAACGGACATAAGGTTGACCTGGAGGTTTATCATATATGATGTGTAGAACTGGTTCTTATGTTGGGTTTAATAAATATTATTATAGAGTTTAAGAATATTAAAATGTATCATATTAAAGGAAACCTCCATTTTATCATTCTTTCACATTGGCTATATAAATTTATTTATAGATCTACATTTCATAAAGTGAGATGATAATTGAACTCTAAAAGTATGACTTTGAGTTTATCCCTAACCAATGTTTTTCTTGGAGTATTATATGTTATGAATAAATGTTAAGGTTAACATGAGTAATATTTTTTTATTTAGATACAAAATATGCTCAAGAGGCAAAATATAAAGAATAATATTATTTGTGCATGATGGATGACCCACTAAGTATACCACATGGAGTGTTATATAGATTTATTTGGTATAATAGGGGTGAATGGATCATATTTTAGTCCCCACTACTTGATGTTGGTGAGATACCTAGGATGAGAAACTTTATAATTTTATACCCAACTTACACATGTCTTCATATTGACTTAGTTAATATGGGGGTGGTTGGGTATGTTGCTAATTATGTCATCGATTGAAACTTAACCATGATGGGATTTTTCATCTCATATAACTAATATGAAATAAAATACCTTGATTTAGATAAAATATGGGAGTATAAATCCACACCTAGATATTATGTATATTTATCTGGATAAGGGAAATTTGATGTGATTATCCATAAAGATGAATGACATGTGATGTATTCATCATTCAAACCTATCTATACTTTGAAAATAGAGAACATATGAGTTGGAAATATGGGTTTTACATGATTCTTGTGCTATGGTCAATCAATGTCTGGGAAAAAGGGGAAATATGAATATGAATATATGTATATGATGTATAATGGTGGACATAGGTATAGATATATGTGTGTTTGATAGAGATCATGCCATATCCCATTATAACTTGAGTACCATTGAAAATTTTCTAGAGGTCTCTCTTTGATTACATATATGGATCTAGAGATTCATATTTTTTTCAATAATATAAAGTCCCATGGTCTCAAAAATTATGTTCAAATGAATGGGGCTTGAGTTTCACTAATATATTTACTCGAAAAGTGTTTTAGAGTTTATCCAAAAGTGTTTTGGCTGGGTGTTCACAAGGTATTACATATGATGTGATACAAGGAAATGCTAACGATAACTTTCCAAAATTATTTTAGAAGATATCCAAATGTAGTTTTGGATTTTATTTCACAAGTTATTGTATACCATACACTATAAGGTGAAATGGCACAAAGTCTATTAGGCTTTAGTTCAAGTGGGATATTTAAAGAGAAATGACCTAAAACCATATTTATATATGATATATTTATGAGTTATATTTTTTTGGATTGCATAAAAATTATGATTTGAATGCAATGGGTATATTATTTTTTGTGTGTTGGACACCCTAACCATTTCACCCACATAAGATATCATTAAAAAAAATCATTTCATATTTATATGAAAAATACATAGAATAAATGTATACGATGCATTAACAGACCATGGAATTTATACATTAATTTTAACACATGATTTAATGAGAAAATAACATTTAGATCATCCTTTGGTGTTATATAAATCACTTCTATGTGATGGAAATGGGTTGTGTGTGGATATTCGACTAGTGACTCCTAGAAACCCAATGCTCTCTTTCATCTTCCTCCTTTTCATATAGAGGTACTAGAATACCATGGGGAAAAGGTGAATCCCATATGAACATCATATGATTTAGTTCATCCCATGGATACACTATGGGGGTGGGATGATCTTGGGAATCATTGATCTTTATCAAACCCATGTGATGGAGTTTGTGGATGTTGTAGATTCTCTTCTGTGTATGGTATTCTTATTTATATTTGTTCTTTATTTCTGTAATTTATATGAATTTTTCATATTTTTTTTGCATGGGAGATCCTAAAAAAGGGTTTAAATCAACTCTTATTAATCTAATAATTTTTATTAGAATCTAATGAAATCCTTTATATTAATGAATTTAGATTTAGAGTTATTTACACGGATCATTTCCTGGATATCGATGATCCATATATTTTAGCATCAATGGTGAAAGAAATTTTTTATTTGAAAGATCATCTGAGATATGAAATCAGTATTATTAATGAAGTAATCACAAAATATATTTTTGATGATGATTAGGATGAAATTGATAGAATCACATCCATAATTGATCATGATCAATTTATTGTGTATAATGATTCATATAGTCTAATTTTCAAAGTTTATTTCAAACCTAATGTAGTGGTAGGGGATATATAGAAGTAGAAATATGTTTTCTCAGTTTATTTAGTTTATCTCAACTTTGGTATTTCATGTTTGTACTATTCGAATTTATTTATTTTGGTTTTATTTTGTATCCAACTTGACCTTGATGTGTATTTTATATATGATTTGGTTTCACTTAATTAAATTTAATCTTTTTAAGTACCATATTGAAAGGATAAACTATGTTTGAAATTTATTTAATCTATTAATTATTTTATAAATAATGGTTGTGAACCTGTTCTAAAATATGATATTCCAAACTGAGACTGATTTGAATATTATTTATGGTATAATTTATAAAAATCAACTATAATAATGGATTTTGGGTCAATTTTTATCCATTCTAGCTGGATTTGGAGATAAAAAAATTTATTTAAACTATAAAATAAGTTTAAATATAAACCATAAAATCATTTTACATGTAAATAAATAAAATTTAGATATAAATTGTAAAATAAGATCACATGAAACCAAATTACGTTACACAAAAATGAACCAAAATTCCTAACAAAAAATGGAAAAAAGGCATAACTGGACTATCAAATTGAATCAAATGACCTAACCCAAAATGAACTAAATGACCTAACCCAAAAATGAACCAAATGACCTAATAAATAAATGACTAAATAACCAAACCCAAAATGAACCAAATGACCAAATACCCTAATCCAAATTAAATCAACCTAACCCAAAACTAATTTGGCCGAATTAAACATAGAAGAATAAAACCATATATTACTCATGTTTAGAATTTTAATTAGTATGTGTTGATTATATATTACAAATATTTTATGTTGTGATTTCCTTGAAATTAAATTTGACATGATTAAGTTATGCCACTACCTATCACCTATGTGGGTTGGTAATTAGAATTAATTAATTAATTCATGTAACCATTTATGTTTTCATTTGATTAACCATCAGTAGTTGATTTATAATTTAACTTATATTTATTTTCAAATATAGTAAATTAAAAATATTAAAGATATATAAAGGAATAAAATATTTGAAAATGATAACTACATGAGAGAGATGAGAATTCTTCTTCTAGCGCCCATTCTGAGTATACTATTTCAAATATACATATCAATTATAAAACATATAATGTCCCATTATTAATCATTTTTAATTTTTAATCAGTATCCAACATCTAGGAGACAACTATTCTCTGTCTATATTGGTAACAAAGGTGACCTCCCTAATTGTTTGAGGGGGGATAATAGTAGATCTACTTAGAATAGTCATCTTATCTGATCACACCTAGACTGTTCACCATATATAACACTTAAACTACACAAGTTACTAATACTATAATATCTAGGGATCCATCAGATCCCACTGACCATCTAGTCTTAGGTATATGTATACAAATATAATAAATTTTGTGACTGTTATATATTTTCATTGTAACGTGTATTAATTTTATATTTGTTTTTTATTCTTACACAGCTAGATCTACTAATATTAGGGAGCATGGGAATACTTTCATGCATTAAATATGGAATCTACAAACACATGTTATGGTCAAATATAATGAATATAATCAAATGATAAGTAAAATGGGGAGAGAATGTAGGCATTTTCCTGTGATGATCTCCAAATACTATGGAATCATTCTCATGAAGCTAATATCTCAAAGAAACATTTAAAATGAAATAAAGGATAATTCATGGGCTCATATATGGGTAAAAAAATTTATGAGATTAAATCTTATATTAATATTGTATTTATATGAATTGATATTTTGGTAGAATCTTTGTAATAATTTTTTTATGGTGAAGCCATGAGGGCTGCAAAATCAATGGAATTAGTTGAGATATAGAGATCATATAAGAATTAGTTATATAATGGATTATATGGTAGAGTTATAATAAATTTTTAGGTTATATCAACCATCAATGAGTGTCTAGTAACATTGTATTAGGAAATAATGTTTTATTCATAGAGAGATGAATTAAAATTATTATTAAAATTTAATGTTTTTTTGATTGAAAATTATTATGATATTTATTAATACTTAATTTCATAATATTGACTTTTCTTTTTTAGGAATAATCATAAATAAATAATAAAAAAATGTCTCTATGAAGTATATCCGCACTTTTGGGTGAATTTCTACGATGGATCATGATAAAAAACATATATTTTTCTTTTAAAACTATGTTTTATTAGGTACCAATACAAATGAACCAAACCAAATAAAACCTAGCACACTTAGAATGACCTGACATGAATCAATAAAATTTAAATTTAATTGAAGTATACTAAAAAGAAATAAACCAAAAAAAAAACTAGTATGAATCGTATAAAGTAAGAATCAACCCTTACCAAATCAAACTGATATAACACATCAAAAATCAAACTAAATTGACATAGTGAGATCCAAATAGATATATAATGACCATAAAATACTTGAAATGGATCAAATAAAAATTAAATAAATCAAAATTAGATGAATTAACCTAACTTAAATAGAATAAAAATGAACCCAAAAAACTATGCCTCGTGTAATAAAATAGAAATGAATAGAAATGAATTAAATGAATATAAGATAACATGAATGTAATAAAACTGAATATAACCAAATAAAGTCAAAATAAATTTACAATGTTTAATGTTTATATGTAAACTAATTTTTTTTACATTTTTTAAACTTCTTATAAACACTTTTTTAAATGTTTGTAGCATAAATAGTTTAAAAATTGTTTCCTAATATCTTAAAAACTATTTAAAATAAGTTTAAATTTTTTATATGATGTTTTTAAACTTTTTAACATTTTAAACCACTTTTAATTAATTTTTAAAATTAAAACAGTTTGTATAGTATTTACAATTTACATATAAAATTTAAACAATTTATTGTTTAATGAAAATTTATACTATAAAAAGTTTATAGTTCGCATGAATTTGATTGACGGGAAACCTGGAAATTATTCCAGTGGCCTACTAAAGGAGGAAATAAATATTGGTAAAGGATACCATGATTTTAACATTGATGAAACTCCATATACACATTATGAGAGAATGACCTTTTTTTTATCTCAAGTTGTTCTTAGATAATTTAATGATTCTTTAAAAGGTGAATTATAGATCAAGTCCATTAATTATGAGTTAGGTTTAATTAATAAAAACAATTCTTGATAGATTATGACGAGACAACATGAAAAAGATGTTATTGAAATAAAATTTCTATTCATGATTAGTTCTATGAATGACTAAATTTGGTTAAAATCATTTCTCAAAATATATTCCAAGGTTAATTCCAAAATAGGGGAGTATTATGAAAGAAAAATTTACACCTCCCTAAATACATGAAATAATTCACTTACTATTAGTAGTATAAATCCAATAAAGGTTCAAAATATAAACTATAAAATGTATTAATGAATTAAATATTAACATATTAATGTAGTTCACATATTAATATGTAAAATATATTGACATGTAAATAGTTAAATAATATAAACAGTTCAATAGAATCCTCAAATGTTTCACTTTATATAGTATAAATAATATGACTTAATATTATCATATAAATAAGAAAATATTTTCACATAATATTAACATATAAACATTTAGAAATGTAAACTATATTAACATGTTAACATATAAATTGTTTATATATGAACATGTAAACTCTAAACTATAGTGACATGTACATAGTTTCGATCATAACCCAAGATAAAAAAATCTTTATTTTATATCATCTACATAATTTAAACATTAAATCTCATAGAATAAAATCAAAATCTTATAAAGGGAAGGTTTAATGTATTTGAGGACTGGCTACATATGAAATTTATATTACAATACTTTTAAAAGTTTTTCCATAATTGAGTTACACTTGACTCATTATAGACTTATCATAAGTTATACTTGTCACGACCTGTTCCTAAGGGCCCGTATTGTGACTACCCCAAGCCCGCCTTCCATAGGCTAGGGGCTGACGACTAGCACCAAAGATGTAAATCCCTAAAATGGGAAGACATTGCCTTTATAAACTGAAACACACACAACATAGTACACAACTGGAAGTAAAAATGTATACAAAAGAGAGTGATGAAAGTAAATGGGTCCAGAAATTCAAGCCCAACAGTAAAGTAAAAGGAAATGAAAAAGTAAAAGTACAACTGAAAGAATAGGTAAAGCAGCTACTGGGTCATCCTCTGGGGTTCCTACCTAAAGGGTAGGTACAGATGGCCTCCTCAGCACTCCACATCTGACCGTCCACTCCGAGTACTGTCACGCCAAGTGGTACACCTATGGGTACCATCCAGTCTTGCTACTCTCTGCCTCAGTCAGTGTTGTCCGTCGTCTGCATCCAACACAACGAGGTGGGGGCATAGCCCGTGCAGGGGTGAGTATAACGATACTCAGTAAGGACCCCGAGACCCTCAAGGTCTCACAAAATCCAACAAGGATAATCCACAAAGGAAGAAATCAACGGATAACCATTACTTAGGTGTATGCACATACATATAACTAAGTTATCTAGTAACCCATCTCAATCATGAGGTAAAAAAAAAGTCACTGACTCAGCTCAAACCGGGATTTTATTCTAGGGGGTAGTATCAAGTAACAACCCCAGTCACACTGTCGAAACCTCATCTGTTGGTGTAATACTCTTATATATAATACTGTGGGCCTTCCACATCACACATAGGTGCTTCCCACTATCCAGGACTGCTATGGTACTCCTCCTATCGAGTATCGTGGGTCTGCTGCGTCATACATAGGCACTCCCCACTGTGGGTCTACCACGTCACACAGAGTCTCTCCCCCTCATAGCCTGCTGAGGTACTCCTCCTATCGAGTACCCTGGGTCTACCGCGTCACACATAGGTGCTTCCCATTATGGGTCTGCCGCATCACATAGAGGCACTTACCACTGGGCTAGTCGAAACACTCTAAGTTGAAATGTTAGCAGTCGTCAGGTCTCAGCCCACTACTAGGTCTTCGTACTCTGCTCACTCATCTCCGGGAGGATCCGCTCCACGAGCTACTAGTTGATACTCCAAATTTTACAAATTCCCAAGTAGAAGTATCTCAGAGGTCTGCCTCATCATAGGGGTGTCAAATCAATAAACGACGCGTCAATCGGACACCTGGTCTGTGAGTTATTGGAATTTCTATTCCAGGGGCCATGTTGGATTTTAGTTTCAAACCAACCCGACCGTACCCCAACTATGTCCAAACCTCAAGTGGGGAATTCCAAAATAACTATCTCTCTCTATGCTTTCCGGCGCCATAGACGATTCGTCGATAAGACACCTGTATCCCAAGATATGGGAGAAAAGGTGATTTTGTGTCAAATGGGTCCGGATTGGGGTCCGAACCGGCCCGCGGGTTCGACCCGGTCCGCGGGTTCGTCCTAGCCTGAGAGTCTGACCCGACCTGAGGGTCTGACCTGGCCCGTGGGGGCGGCCCAACCCGAGGTGGCCCAGCCCGGTGGCGGTCCGGCCCGCGACGGGCGGCCCGACCCATGCTCGGTCTGGCCCGACGGCTTAGCGGCCTAGCAACCCAACGGGGGGTCTGCCTCAGCCGCATCCAGGGGGGAAAAATGCGTGCCCCCTAGTTCCCGAATGACTTTTCCGTTTAGGTGTGAGCCGAAACCGGTGCCAGGTGGCGCCGATCCAAAACATGCGGGACCCACTGGGTCCCGCTCATCCCGGATGGCCGAGCGGCCAACCGCTCCTCCGCTCCCGCAACCCACCCTGGCCACGACTTCCTTGCTCCACGCGACACGACGGTGCCACGCTGCTCCGTCCGAATGCCGCGAATCGCCTGGCCATGACTCTTCCCCCCGCACGGCGTGACAACGACATGTCGCTCCAGCGGCCCAGTAGGCCGCCTTGCTCCGCCGTGGCCCACGCTGGCCGTAGCCCGGTTCTCCATGCGACGCGATGGCACCGCGCCCCTCCGGCGACCCGGAGGCCTTTGTGCCACCAGCTTCCTTTACGGCCGGCCCGTCGCCGACCGCCGTTGCTCTGCTGCGGTCTCTCTTCCGATAGCGCCGTTGCGCCGCCATCGTCGTCAATAAGTGAAGAAAAACGGAGGGCGATCAGACCGTGTCTGTTCAGCCCGCACCCTTCGTGTTTGGGTGGTAGCAATCAGCCTCAAAGAGCACAACAAACAACGAATAACAGAGTGTAAACTCATACATAAAACAACACATACCTCAGGTTCATTGATCGTTGAAGGTGGAAGATGAGTTTGGAGAAGACGAAGTCAAAGACGACATCGTCGGCATTCCTCATGGGCGATAGTTTTCTTCCTCGATCGAAGGTTCCTCATTGATGGAAGAGGCGTTCTTCATTGGGGGGATAATTCTCCAAGTTCTTTTAAAGCTCCACCAAATGAATAGATGCCAACCCAAAATGAAATAATAGATTTGTCTATTATTTAATTGTTGGCGTGAATTCAAAAGATTTCAAATTTAATGAATTAATTTTCTATTAATTAATTCAAGTGGAGTGGCACTTTAAAGAGGGGAGTTCAAGAGTTTTTCCCCCACTTATGGGGAGTTCAAGGAGTTACGAAGCTTGGGTGGTCCCCACCTTAATTATCCTCCCAAGAGAGGTAATGCTTGGGTGGGCCCCACAACCATAACCTCCCATGGGAGGTTAGGGTGTGGTGTCCCCCACCTCCAACCTCCCCTTGTAGATTTTATCCTCTAAAATAAAAATAAGCTACACTTATTTTTATTTAACTTTATTCTTAAAAACTCCAAAAACTAACTTCCACTCTCAACCAACTGTCGTCGAGGTGAAAGTATTCTTAAGAGAATACCGGTTCTGCAAGTTCAACGGTGCCCTTAGATTTCAATTCCGAGCACTTGTTCAAAAGTTATAAAATCCCACTCCCACGTTTACTGAACGTACCCGAACAAAACTTCAGAAATTGATTCCGGGCACACCGGGCCTCAGAATCAAGCATCTTAAATTTTGTCGGACACATAAAATTCCCATGAATTTAAAAAAATATTTCCATGGAATTTCTGGGTCTTTAAATTCTCACCACCTTAGGGCTTTATGTCCCCATAAGCTATAACTCGAACTAAGGGAACAAATTGGGGTACTGAGCATGCATCTGAGCCTCCCTCTCCCATGTGCTCTCCTGGAGGTTCCCGTGATGCCAACAAACGTGCACCAGAGGTATCGACTATCCATGAAGTACCCTATTCTATCGATCTTCTATCTCCACTGGAACCTCTGTGAAAGTCGCCCCATCATCGATGTCCAGCTCTCCATGGTCGATGATGTGGGATAGTTCGTGCACGTATCTCCTCGGCTGAGATACGTGGAAGACGTTGTGCACCCGATGCAACTGAGGTGGTAGAGTTAAGTGGTAAGCCACCTCACCTACTTTGCTAAGGACCTGGAAAGGTTCGATGAATCACGGAGACAACTTGCCGCCTTAGCCAAATCTCCATAGACCTCATCGAGGTGAGACTCGTAGGAAGACGTGGCTGCCATCCCTGAACTCTTGAGGTCTCCACCTCCTGTCAGCAAACGAATTCTACCTGCTCTGTGCAGTCTTCATCTGCTCCTGGATGATCTTCACCTTCTCCGTTATAGAACATACCATTTCTAGTCCCACTAGTGTTGACTCCCCTAGGTCTATCCAGCACAGTGGCGATCTGCAAGGTCGACCATACAAGGCCTCAAAAGGTTCCATCCCTATGGTGGAGTGATAACTGTTGTTGTAGGTAAACTCCACCAAAGGTAAGTGATCCTCCCAACTACGACCAAATTCGAGGACACATTCACGGAGCATTTCCTCGAGGGTCTGAATGGTCCGCTCAGTCGGACCATCAGTATGAGGATGGAAGGTGGTGCTCAAGCGAATCTGTGTCCCAAAAGTCTCCTGAAACCCCTTCCATAGCTGGGAAGTAAACCGTGCATCACAGTCGGAGACAATAGAAGAAGGTACTCCATGTAAATACACAATCTCCTGCACATAAAGGCGTCCCAATCTCTCTACTGAGCCCTGCTCTCTGATCTGTAGAAAGTGGGCCAATTTGGTGAGTCGATCGATGATCACCCAAATCGAGTCGTGACCCCTTGATGTATGTGGAAGACCCATCACAAAGTCCATGGATATCACATACCACTTCCACTATGGGACCTCTAAAGGCTAAACGAAGACTACTAGTACCTGGTGCTCTGCCTTCACTTGCTGAAAAGTACGGCACCATGTGACAAACTTCGCTACTACCTTCTTCATACCTGTCCACCAGTGCTGTCGTCTGAGGTCCTGATACATCTTCCCCACACCTGGATGTACCGCTAGAGGGGAAGTGTGGAACTCCCTCGACACTTCCTCCTAAAGTGCTACTGGTACCAAGGTACATCCTCTGAATAGGATGACGTGCTCCCCACATTCAGAAAATCCATCAGGTGCCTGCCCTGTGGATATCTGAGCACGTCGTGTCTCGCAGTCAGCGTCCCCACACTGCGCCTCCATAACTCACTGAAGAAGTGGAGGAGTGACTGTAAGAGAATATAGATAGGCTAATCTATCCCTATCCACAAAGGATATCTGTAAGGAAGCTAGCTGCTTTCTCACCTCCCCTAGCAGCTGACTACCTGATATCCTACTGAGAGCATCTGCAACAACGTTCCCCTTCCCCGGAGTATAGACTATCTCGAAGTAATAGTCCCGGAGGAACTCAATCCATCATCGCTGTCTCAGGTTCAGGTCCTTCTGAGAGAAGATATACCTGAGACTCTTGTGATGAGAGTACACGGTAAAACTTTCTCCCATCAGATAGTGCCGCCACATCTTAAAGGCGAAGACCACTGCTTCTAACTCCAGGTTATGGGTAACGTAGTTCTTCTCGTGCTGTCTCAGCTATCAAGAACCATACGTGATCACAGGTTGCTCCTGCATCAGGACACACCCGAGTTTGGTCCCTAATGCATCGCAGTAGACTATGTATCCTACGCCTTCCTCTGGAAGTCTCAAGATATGGGCACTAGTCAGCCTCTACCTTAGCTCCTGAAAGCTCTACTGGCATCTCTACGACCTCACAAAGGGTTTCCCCTTCTTCATCAAGGATGATAGTGGTTCTGAAACTTTTGAGAAGTCTGGAATGAATCTTCGGTAGTATCCAACCAAGGCCAAGAAACTCTGTACCTTCTTCACACTTCAGGGTGGCTCCCAAGCAAGTACCACCTCAATCTTTTCTAGATCTACTGCAAATCCAGTCTCTGAGATTACATGTTCCAAGAAGTGAACCTATTGAATCCAAAACTAACACTTTGAGAGATTAACATAAAGTTGGTGCTCTCAGAGTGTGTACAGTACTACTTGCAGATGGTAGGCATGATCCTCCTCAGTAGTCGGGTAGATCAGTATGTTGTCGATGAAGACTATGACAAAGTGATCGAGGTATGGCTGGAAGGTCCTGTTCATGAGACACATGAACACTACTGGAGCGTTGGTTATGCCAAAGGGAATAACCAAGAACTCATAGTGGCTGTATCGATACCTGAAGGTCTTCTTATGAACATCCTCATCTTGAACTTTGAGCTGATGATAGCCTGATCTGAGGTCTATCTTTGAGAACCACCGTGCTCCCTTCAGCTGATCAAAGAGGTCATCAATACTTGGGAGTGGGTACTTGTTCTTTACGGTCACTTGGTTCAGGTGATGGTAGTCAACACAGAGCCTCTAGCTCCCATCCGACTTCTTAGCGAACAGAATAGGGGCTGCCCTAGGGGAAACACTGGGCTGGATGAATCCCTTTCCCTGCAAGTCCTCCAGCTATACTCGCAGTTCACGAAGCTCAGCGGGAGCCATCTGAAATGCTCGAGTAGATATCGATGCCATCCTAGGTTACATGTCAATGTATAAGTCCACCTCTCTATGAGGAGGTAGTCCTGGAACATCTTCAGGGAAAACATACGTGTACTGGTCCACCACTATAGGATAATTCAGACTCTCCACATCAACTGCTCTGAGGGTAAGGCAAGCCAACTGGTGAGTGATTGGCTGCACCCTCCTCCGAGTAAGTCCATCATGTGATTCAAAGGTTACCTTCTCACCGGTGAAGGTGAACCTGGTCCTATCCGTGCGGACACACCGCACTTTACACCTAATATAGTCAATCTGAGTATGGAATGTAGATAACCATTCCATACCCAAGATGGCGTCGTAAGGCCTCGACACAACTTCGATGAGATATCAGCCGAATCTCTCGCCTCTTAGAGTTATCTCACACTACTGGAACTAGTGCGTAATCATCGAGTCTACTCCCGTAGGAGTCTCTAGCCGTAAGGATCGAGCCAATGGCTCCGTCAGAATCTTCAAGCTCCGAACGAGGGAAGTGAATATGAAAGAAAGACTGGAACCTATTTCTATAAGAACTACAACTATGGTGGAGTAGACAAATATCATACCTAGAATAATCTCCAAAGCTCCATGGTCATATGCCTAAGATACCTGAAGCTGAGCTCTCTCATGTCCACCTGCTTCCTGCGCTCGAGGTGGACCTCATGGTGGTGGTGGTGGCAACACCTCGAAACGTCATCCATTGCCAGTTGCTCGAACAGCTCCTCTACCACGTCCGCCTGCACCCTATAGACTACCTTGATTGAATCTTTGCCTATAACTAAGAGGTCCCTCAACTGTCTTCAGATTATATGAACGGCCAGTCAGATAGTCGCGAGCCATGTGACCCTGCCCGCCGCATGAGTAACACTATCTGGTCCTGTCATATATGTCACTACCCCGGGTGCCCCAAACAACTGATCCTGAGTCATGCGGTCGTCCACCCATGGGTTTGGTCCTCTTGGACCTCTACGTCATTTGTCTACTACCAACTGTGGAAGACTCCGTTGAATGTCGACTAGTAGTGGGTCTCGATTCCAGAGACTGCTCAGTAAGGAAACTCTCTACTAGGAGGGTTCTCTCTAACACCCCTTCCTGCATCGAGATGCTGAGGGAGATCATCGATGCCCTGATCTCTCGCATGATCCCCTGCTCGAAGGTCTGAGCCCTGAATAATGGGTCCCGTACCATATATATGGAGTAGCGCGAGAGGTCGGTGAACCTCGCTGAGTACTGTGCTACTGTCATGCTGCCCTGTTGCAGATGAAGTAGCTCCAGCATTCACACCGCTTGAAGGGTGGTTGGGACAAACTCTGCCCGAAACAGGCTCTCAAAGTCTGTCCATAGTAGTGTCGCCTCGTCGTGCACCTGGAGCATTAGGCTCCACCATCCGCCTGTTGCTTCCTGAAGGATACTCACAATAAGGATCACCATGAGGTTGGTCGATGTCCCTAACAGAATGAAGACTCTCACCACAGCCTCCAACCAATCCTCAGCAGCCTGTGGGTCCATCTCTTCCCAGAACCTGGGTGGCCTCTGGCACTAGAACTCATGCAACGTGCTCAAGAAGCGTGCATCATATACTGCTGGGGCTGGTGGAATCAGTGTCTCAATGGGAAGTGGTACCACTGGTGCCTCTGCTGGTAAAAAGCCCTACACCGAGGCCTCGTCGCTCGATTGGCTGTCAGAGCATACGAATCTCGGGGCTCTGTGGGGAGGCATCTTGAAAGAAATAAATGCGACACGGTTAAAATATTATACCTAGTGAGATGACCTGGTTGAGCTGACTTAAGAGAAATTCTAAAGAAATGTACACAATCAGTGTTTTCATGCACTGAGTCGGAAATCAGAAGTCAGGGTCCTGGTGTATGGATACGTCATCTGCTCTCACCAATACTGGACTCCCTGTACTGAAAACCACAATTAGTACCCTTAACACTATTGCATCACAGAAAAGAAAGATCATAGTTCTAAGTTATGCAGTAGAACAGACTCCTCTGATACCAATTTGTCACGACATGTCCCCCAGGGCCCGTATCGTGACTACCCCAAGCCCGCTTTCCATAGGCCAGGGGCTGGCGACTAGCACCAAAGGTGTAAATCCCTAAACTGGGAAGACATTTCCATTATAAACTAAAAATCACACAATAGAGTATGCAACTGGAAGTAAAACACTATGTAAAACCGTATACAAAAGAGAGTGCTGAAAGTAAAGGGGTCCAGAAATACAAGCCCAAAAATAAAATACAAGGAAACAGAAAAGTACAAGTACAACTGAAAGAAGAAGTAAAGAAGCTACTAGGTCGTCCTCTGGGGTTCCTACCTGAAGGGTAGGTACAGATGACCTCCTCCGGACTCCACGTCTGACCATCCACTCCGAGTACTATCACGCCGAGTGGTCCACCTCTGGGTACTGTCCAGTCCTGCTACTCTCTGCCTTAGTCAGCGCTGTCCGTCATCTGCATCCAACACAACGAGGTGCAGGCATAGCCCATGCAGGGGTGAGTATAACGATACTCAGTAAGGACCCCGAGACCCTCATGGTCTGACAAAATACAATAAGGATAATCCAAAAAGGAAGAAATAAATGGATAACCATTTCTTAGGTGTATTCCCATTCATAAACCTAAGTTATCTAGTAACCCATCTCAATCATGAGGTAAACACAAAAGGCACTGACTCAGCTCAAACCAGGATTTTATTCTAGGGGGTAGTATCAAGTAACAACCCCAATAACACTGTTGAAACCTCTTCTGCTGGTGTACTCCTCCTCTATAGAGTACTATGGGCCTGCCACATCACATAGAGGTGATTCCCACTATCCTGGACTGCTGTGGTACTCCTCCTGTCGAGTACCATGGGTTTGCTGCGTCACACCGAGGCACTCCCCACTGTGGGTCTGCCGCGTCACACAGAGGCGCTCCCCCTCATAGCCTGCTGAGGTACTCCTCCTGTCGATTACCGTGGGTCTTCCACGTCACACAGAGGCGCTCCCCACTGTGGGTTTGCCACGTCACACAGAGTCACTTACCACTGGGCTAGTCAAAACACTCCAAGTTGAAAGGTCAGCAGTCGTCAGGTCTCAACCAGCTACTAGGTCTCCATACTCCGCTCGCTTTTCACCAGGAGGATCCGCTCCACGAGCTACATGTTGATACTCCAAATGTCACGAAGTCCCAAGTAGAAGTATCTCAAAGGTCTGTCTCGTCATAGGGGTCTCAACGCAACAGATGACGGGTCAATTGGACACCCGGTCTGTGAGTTATTGACATTTCCGTTCGAGGGGCCCGGTTTAATTTTAGGTTCAAACCAACCCTATCATACCCCAAATGTGTCCAAACCTAAACTGGGGTATTTCAAAAGAATATTCTTGCTCTAAGATTTCTATCGCCACCGACGGTTCGTCGATCGGACACCCGTAGTCCAAGATATGGGTGAAAAGGTGATTTCGTGTCAAACGAGTCCGGACTGGGGTCCGACCCGGTCCGTTGGTCCATCCCGGCCTGAGGTTCCAACCCGACCCAAGGGTCCGACCCAGCCCTTTGGGACGGCCCGCCCCGAGGCGGCCCGGCCCGGCCTGGTGGTGGCCCGACCCACGCTGGGCGGCCCGACCCGTGCTGGGTCTGGCCAGGCGGCCCAATGGGGAGTCCACCTTAGTCGCGTCCAGGGGGGAAAATAGCACGCCCCTGGTTCCCAAATGGATTTTCCATTCAGGTGTGAGCCGAAACCGGCGCCAAGTGGCGCCGTTCAAGAACACGTGGGACCTGTTGGGTTCCGCTCCACCCGGCTGGCCGAGCGGCCAGCCACTCCGGCTTCTCCGCCGCGGCCCACCTTGACCGCAACTCCCTTGCTCTATGCGGCGTGATGGCGCCGCGCTGCTCCGTTTGACCGCCGCGGCCCTCCTGGCTGCAGCCCTTCCACCGGGGCAGCGTGACGGTGCCGCGACCCTCTTTCGGCCCGACATGCCACCTTGCTCCGCCATAGCCCGCGCTGGCCGCGGCCCGGTTCTCCGCGCGACGCGATGGCGTCGTGCCCCTCCGGCGACCCGGCTGCCTTTGCGTCGCCGGTTTCCTTCACGGCTGTCCCGTCGCCGACCACCGTTTCTCTACTGCAGTCTCTCTTCCGGTGGCGCCGTTGCGCCTCCACCGTCGTCAACATGTGAAGAGAAATGGAGGGTGGTTGGACCGTGTTTGTTCAGCCTGCACCCTCCGTGTTAGGGTGGTAACAATCGGCCTAAAAGAGCACAACAAACAATGAAGAACGAAGTATAAAGACATATATAAAACAACCCCTACCTTGGGTTCATTGATCGTTGATGGTGGAAGAAGAGTTCGGAGAAGACAGAGTCGAAGACGACGTCGTCAGGGTTCCTCGTGGGCGACGATTTTGTTCCTCGATCGAAGGTTCCTTGTTGGCAGAAGAGGTGTTCTTCATTGGGAGGATAATTCTCCATGTTCTTCCAAAGCTTCACCAAATGAATAGATGCCAACCCAATATGAAATAATAGATTTGTCTATTATTTAATTATTGGCACGAATTCAAAAGATTTCAAATTTAATTAATTAATGTTCCATTAATTAATTCAACTGGAGTGGCACTTTAAAGATGGAAGTTCAAGAGTTTTTCCCCACTTATGGGGAGTTCAAGGAGTTAAGAAGCTCGAGTGGTCCCCACCTTAATTATCCTCCCAAGGGAGGTTATTATCAGGTGGGCCCCACCACCATAACCTCCCATGAGAGGTTAGGGTGTGGTGGCCCTCACCTCCAACCTCCCCTTGGATATTTTAACCACCAAAATAAAAATAAGCTACACTTATTTTTATTTAAATTTATTCTTAAAAACTCCAAAAACTAACTTCCATTCTCGACCAACTTCCGTCGAGGTGAAAGTTTTCTTAAGCAAATATCGGCGCTGCGAGTTCAACAGTGCCCTCAAATTTCAATTCCGAGCACTGGTTCAAAAGTTATAAAACCCCGCTTGCACGTTTACTGAACGTACCCGAACAAAACTTCAGAAATTGATTCCGAGCACACCAGGCCTTAGAATCAAGTGCCATAAATTTTCAAGGACTCGTAAAATTCCCATGAATTTAAGAAAAAAAAATTTTCCAAGGAATTTACGGGTCTTTACAATACTCGTATCCATAACATGGGAAAAAATTGAAACATAATAAAGGGGTGAAACCAGATGTTCAATAACGGTAAACATAAGTGATAATAATTTAATATCACTAATGAACATAAGATGAGAATATGGGTAAAATAAAGATATATAAGAAACTTATACCCAATAAAACACAAATTACACATCATGGAATAATTATTGGCATAAAATAATACATAAATAAAGAGTGTGGAAACATGAGTTAATAAACATGATCCATGAGATCATAACATAAGAATAAGAATATGCATAAAATTACGACACCTTTAAAGTATTGCACAAACATTAGTATAGGGAAACATTAATTTCATGATTCACACAAAATTTCACCCATTCTTTTGAGACAACTTATTTTCACCCACTTGTACATAATGTTTTCGAGTCACACACTTTCAACCATGCTTGCAAACAATTTGATTATTCTTGCATATACATATCACATTAGATTTAAAATTTTGACCAATAAATTATATTCAGATATAGGATCCCACCCGTCATCATCTATACTTATGAATTCCACTTAAAAACCATCCAGTTATCACATCCTAATGAACCCATAGAAATAAAATGGGTTTCATAAAAACTAAAAATAAAAATCATTCAATTTTTAAATGATAAAGAATCCATGGATATAAAATGGGTTTAATATCCTTTTAAATTGGAATCACATAAAGAAATATTTCATAACCACAACAAGATAAACCCATGGAAAATAACTGGGTATCCAAATATATTAAATAAATTTATTGGAAAATAACATTCAATCAAGATAATAAAGCATATTTTATTTACATCCAATAGATAAAGGGTATATGGTTATGTCAATAATTTACCCAATCAATCTATGTATGAAATATAGTTGAACAACCCTCAATTATAAGAAGGAAATGTAGAGTGTTCACATAGTAAAAACATTAGAAGACAACTCATATTCATACACAATGGATGATTAGTAAACAAAAAGAAATTTATGGATCATTCCTAAAAAAAATTACATAAGAAATCCTGAGAAAGAAGGTGGAAGATATTTTTTGAAGAATGTACTTGATCAAGTATAATATATTTCAAACAATAATGACCTATATAGAAAATACTATTTAGGAGTTTTAGAATAAATCACTCTAGAAATAAGAAAGATGCATGATATTTTGATTTTTTTTAAAGAAATATTTTATAAAACCAGGTGAAAAATAATTTCTTTTATAAATAATTAAAACATAGAGATAAATATTCATATAAAATGATTAAGTTAGTAGAAGGATTCATTCACATATAAAACATTAAAAAGATATGATTCTCACACTTTTAAGAAAACCAACCATGGAAAATGTTAGAAATTTTTTTAAAACTTTTTAAAGAAGTTAGAGTAGTAGAAAATAAAATTAATAAATTATTGAGTCATAGATAAGGAAATTTTCAAAAGCATCCAATGATAATTGACATGGAAAATGGATTTTTCTGACTAAGAAGAAAAGATGAGGTCAGTTTCACTTATAAAAAACCCTTTAGGTAAAATATGAGTCAAGGGAAAATGGAAATTTAAGTGGAAATATAAAACCCCATGAATATATAAAAAAATATATGAGAGGATTTATAAATAATAAAAATTCCCAAGATTGATTATCTTTCAATTTTTTTTTGAAAATATGACTGGAAACGAAACCCTTACTATTTGAGTAACATTTTATTAAAAACCCCTTTCATCTTTGGTATCTTTTGAATAAAAATAAATTTAAAAGAGAACATGATATGTATCTTTAAACCCCCTAAATTAAATGAATATGTTAAAATAAATTCATTATGTAATAGACACAACATTCCAAATAAAACATAGTGTATAATAGGAAATATGTATAATGAAGTGAAATTTTGAGATAAGAAACCCTTAACTTTTTTATCGACTTCCATGGAAGTTATTTAACCTCATGTATATAAAAAATAACTATAATAATAACTTATTTAATAACCATATTCACACACACACATATACTTTCATAAATTTAATTTATAATTATTTTCTATATGTATATTAGTTTTTTCTTATCTATTTTCAATATCAGGTGTGAGTAATTTTGATCATTTTGAACTAGTTTCATAATCATAGTGTTTTTATTAATTATTATCACAAATGTACTAGAATTGATTCTTTTTAATTATTTACAATGTTATAATTTAATTCAATTTTATTTTTTTGTTATTATCCTTAAATATGAAATCTTCGATGTGTATGTTTTAGTGGTTTTTAACGAAGCTATGTTGGTATCTTAATTAATGAGTCTAATATCAAATTTAACAGTCAATAAATAGAATAAAATCATCATTTAATTATTTATATAATATATTATAAGTAATTAATTTTTCATCTTCATCCATGGAATTATTTTATACCATTGTTTAAATAGGTGGTTATACTGACCCAAATATGAAAATACCATAATTCATAGATGATTATAAAGTGATTTAGTTATAATATAATTATACCAGAAAAATAATGAAATTATTTAGTGTTTATTAGTGTGATATATTATAATTTTAAATAATTATAAGCAGAAGATAACTTATATTAAGTTATTATATAAAATGAAGAAATCATTTTATTTTATTAGTATGCTCTTTTGGATTGTTACATTTACAATGGTTGTTTATTACTCATATTGTTAAAATTATGTGCAATTGAACTTACCATAGCCTTGATAATATCATAAAAATTATATTTATCCCTTAAACCCAATATTATTAACATCAATTAATGTTAGTAATAAAATATGGAATACATTATATGATGGGGGTAGTAGTCTGCACATACACATGGATGATGGTTTCATTTCCAATAGAACATGATAAATGAGTAATATGGTTTATTATTTTATAACCTAAAATTAGTTAAAAATATCATAATTATATATTAAACGTCATACTATGACCATACTTTTAGGGTGGTGAATAAAAATTAAACACGTTGTATCATAGAGGCGATAGTCCACACATACACACGATTGACCTTTTCACTTTTATTAAATGAAATAGGGGAAGGGTAAATAATATATATCCTATAAACATAATTTTTTTAGTATATAGGTAATAATTATTTTATCATTTAATAATGGGAAATATAATTTTAAAGTGAAAAAATAGAGAAGTAAAAATATAAGAGAATGATAAGTAATTACTTTCATATTCTAACCTTTCTCTTGAAGTACTTCTTTGAAATGGATAAATTTGGATAATATATTGTGACTAAAAACATAAGGGAGTAAAATAGGATTATAGGTAATTTTAATAGGGAATATTATCAATATGAAACAAAATTATTAGAGAGGTCTTAAAGGGGTGGTGAGAAGCCCCTTTTATAAGTGATGATAACGACATTTTTTTAAATATAACCACTTTATATAAATAGAGCACATGTTTCATGAGTCAAGTGGCTCCAAAAAAAGACTATAATGGAGTGGATTATTAGATAAGGTTTATCATATCTAAAAAAATCAATTTGAAACTTGTTTTTAACATGTTTAAATCTCTTTACCCCAAGATATATTACTTTTATGATTTTAGATTTTAGAATGAGAACTAATTTTTATCCAAGTAATTAATCCTTTATGCATAAAAATAAAGTGGTATTTATTAAACAGTATAGAAATTATAATTAAAAATTAAAAACTAATTTTATTAGATTCAATTTTTTAAATCGATAAAAATTAATTTGAAAATAAAAAAGTTATAGTGTAATAAAAACAATTTTAAAGAAAAAGTAACTTAAATTCTAAAATATCAAATATAGGTTTATAAAACAAAAAAAATATTTTTAAATTTATAATTTCACTTATAAAATAAACATTTTGTCTATAAAAGTGTTTTATAAATCTATAAGTCATAATTATGTACAAATAATGTCATAATATTCATGGTATTTGTAAAAACATTATTTTACACTATTCACCTAAAATTCAAATGTTTTAGAAATATGTCAAAATTTAACCCTAAGTTAATTTTGAATTTAAAAATTCAAAAATGATGTTAATTTTATCTAATTAAAATTATAAAAATTATATATTTATCTTTATATTGAAAATAAAAAATATAAAGATAAATTGCTTTTATTGAAAAATGGTATTATTTAACATTATTTGTTCTTAATATTATTTCATATAAATTTATATTTTAAGTTATTTTAATTTAATAATTGTTTAAAAGTGTCCAATTTAATTTATTATGATAAAAAATATAATATATGGTAAAACATTTCTTTGAAAAAATATTACTTTTATACTAAATTCACTTCAACAAATACTATTAAATTTTAATATTTATATTATAAAGTTTAATTTTTCTAGTCCATTGATATTGAAATGTTTATTTTAATTTTATATAAAATTATATCACATTTTAATAATAATATTATTAATACTTATACATGATTCATATATATATATATATAATAATTTAGTGTCATATTTTTATTTAATTTTGAGTTATAATATTTTAAATTTAATACTATACAATAAACTTCAGTTTACCTATTATATGTATATACAATGACCATTTTATCAATGAACATATTTAAAATAACTGTATTTATAACAACGAAATTTCATTCCTATATTTATAGGCTTACTAAATTATTCATTCTTTCCACTCCTACTTCACAAGGCATAGTTTTTATTTCATTTTATGGTTTTTATATAATTATTTCATATTTCATGGTGATATTCCTTATTATAGATTTTTTTTTGTCTATTAGTAACCCTCATGGTTGAAGATGATCTATGGGATTTCTTATTCATTAAGATTTTATTATTTTATATCTATTTTCCCCTATTGATTTATGTACTTTTAATGGATGCATTCATCTATGGTGAGTTATAATATGAAGGGTGAAATACTTAGGCTTATGTGATTTTTTTTGTAGTGTTAAAATTATAAATGAATAAAATGTTTTTAGTTTAATTCATATATTATATGAATTATTTTATAATAAATTTCAAATCCATTTTGAAATACAATTTAGAAATATAAACATATAGTTTATAAAAATAATACACTTCCTAAAAAAACTTAGGGCATTATATTCTCTTCCCTTAAATAAATTATTTCCTTGTAATTTTAATTATAAAATACCAATGAAAATAACTAATGGAATCTAAATTATAGACATAAATTAGGTTATAATATCTAGAGATTTATTATCCTTACAAACTTGGGAAAAATATCTTTTTACTGAGAATTAGATTATCCCCAATATTGAGTTTTTCCCAACTATTTGAGCCAAAAGTCTATCATTATTTAGTATCAAGGTCCACATTATATAATTTTCTTCTAAAGGGTGTTTATAATAATTCTTTAATTGATAGATAATATTAAGTTGATAATAAATTTAACTTCTTTATTCCAAAAAATATTTTTTCCCTTAAGGTAGAGTACTAATCCATTTCCAAAAAACACATTTAATTTATATAAAGAGAGAATAATATAATTTTCACAAATTAATTTCCTATAAAAATAAACTTGATATAAAATAATCATTTCAGTATAATTTTTTATTAATAATTAAATATCTATTCATGTCACAAACCAGCCTAGGTACCTTGGTAACCTGATAACCGAGCCAATCCTGGCATAGCCCAAAGGGAATTCCCAATCCCCATGGGTCTCTGAATAGCACCTGTCACCATACAACATGCAAGTGGGAACAAATTTTCCACAAAACATAGAAGAAGAAAGACAATAAAGTCAATATGCATACAAAAGAATCTCTACTAGGATTAATGTACCAGAAGTCTATAAGGAATTAAATCTCGGAGTAATATAACCCAAGTACCCAAATTGAGAGAAAACACCCAAGTCCCTAAGGACCCAACTCATCACTTCCAAGGTTCAACAACTGGATCCACCTCCAAGAGATCCTTTCCCCTTGCTCGAACCTAGAATGAGATAATCTAAAAACACCTGAAGGCACATGTATGGAATGATCTAAAAATCCTAGTAGGGTATCACCAAGGATTCCATAAAAGTTTCTAATAAAAGATTAACTAAATGAATTCTTTCAATTTTAAAAGTAAATAGGTTTGTAATTTTAAATCATATTTAAAGAAAACCATTCTATACAGTTAAAATGATGGGACGTACTTGAAGGAAAGGCTTTACAATTGATGAAATATTTCAAAAACAATGGATTAGATAAAACATTTATATAAAATAGTTTATATAAATTGAAATGGAACATAAATCATTTTTACAACATTAGCATACATTTATATCTAAAATATAAATAACAATAAAACAACATAGTCATCTGCCAAATAGGTATGATAGTATTTCCAAATATAGGACTCCACACTCTCTAAGTGATATAAAAAATATTTTCATACACACATCCTCTTGAAACTAAATAGAGGTGACTTTTCACCCTTCTATTGGGTATGTGACCCACTATATGAATTTTTTAGAATGTTGTAATAGCGTATAGTGTGTACAAATAACTCACCAACTACTTAATGCTTGCATATGCTCTTACACAATCAATCATGGTCAATTTGTTTTAATAATACTTAAAAGAAAATTAAACCCCATTCTCCCATTTCATTATTCCAATTTTCTCTTTAAAACTAAAACAGTTTTTAATAAAAAACATGCCTCTTTCGTAAGATAAAACCACTGGGTTTCTATCAAAACATTTTAATCTATTTTTATAAGTTATAAATCCATTGAAAACCAATTACATAAATTTAAAAATTCATTTTCACAATTAAATGAAACAATTTAATTGAAAACCTTTCCATAAAATCTATAATTTAAATTCAACAATTTAAATAAACCAATTTCCATAAACACACCCCAATTCAATGGAATTGGTGGTTTTCTTGATTTCCATGCCAAAACCATTTCAAATCCCCTAATTTACTATAATTAGGTTTTATCAAGTCAATGTAAAGAAACTTTGAGTAATTGAATTTAAATAAACAATTTAAATAAATTAAGAAATACTAAGTTAATCAATTTTGGCAAATCAGGATGGAACCACCTACCTTTTTCCCAAAAAACAACACCCCTAAAAATGAATGAAGGTGTATAAGACCTCGATTCACAACCTAGAGGTTATATATAACACAATGGGATATAAATACATCAATTTTAGGATGATCTATTGAAATACCTAAGGAGGAGAAAAATAGAAAGATGTAGAATGAGAGAGAACACTTACCTAGGAATCACACCACAAGTGCCACGATGATAAAACACCAAAATAATAGATACAAAAAGGTTTGAGTGATTCGAGATCATATAGGAAAACATCTATATTGAGGGATAGGAAATTAGAGAGAATCCAAAAAGAATAAACCATCCACACTTCCTGTTTAAAAACCTCATTCGGGGCATTAGACGTCGTGAAATCACATTACATGATGTGAAACATTTAATTCTAATAATCACTGAAAAATGCATCAACTCGACTTATTTTATAATAATCTGAATTAAAAACTAATATTTAATTCCTTTATGATGTGTAATGACTCATCATGATGTATACCTATCACAGCATGAATCCTTTCACGGCTTGTACACATAACCATTACATGACGTGTAACCCTATTAAAAGATGTGTAACAATCCTTTAGCTTGTGGAAAAAGGCCGGTTAAAGCTAAGAGTCCAAAACATATCTGACTTCACCATTATAGGTATCCTCACAACTCATTCTCAACCCTACCTAGTCAATGAAAAATAAAAACCATGACAAGGTTAAAGGAATACCTATCAGATCGGTAATGGGATGTTACAACCTCCCTACCATAAAAACTTTCTTTCCCTAGAAAACCTATGAAGAATCTTCCATGATAAAAAGATAAGTCCACTTATCTCTCATAATTTACTTTTATTACCAAATATCATGACTATTAGGACCATTATTCCATATAACACATACCAATGGTATCATCCTCCCCCAAAGTACCTTAGTCTCAGAATCAACTATCCTGATTGGCCGCTCAGTCAAAGATAAATCATGTTCAATTTCAAGATCACTCAAGCTCAAAACATGATATGAATCAAAGAGATAATTTCTAAGCTACGATACATGGAATATGTTATTTATAAATATCAATTGCAGTGGAAGTTCTAAACAGTATACAAATTTCTCCACCTATTAAACAAACTCGATAGGTCCTATAAAATGAGGAGTAAGCTTTTGTTTCCTCCCAAGTTGTCGATAACCCTAACAGGGTGAAATTTTCAATAACACCATGCCACCAACTGAAAAATCCAATGGTTTATAGTGATGTTCAGTATAAGTCTCTTACCAGCTCTGTGCCTTCAACATTATCTTATGAATTAACTAAATCTTTACTGTCATCTCTTGTACCAAACTTGGTCTAACCAATGAACTTTCCCAAATCTCTGACCAACAAAACAAATATTTATAAAGCTGACCATACAAGACCTCAAAAGGTTCCATTTTGATCATACACTCGTAAATATTGTTATAAGAAAAATCAACTATCCCCAAATGATCATCCCAATCCTCATCAAAGTAGAGAACATAGACATGAAGCATATCCTCAAGGATCTGTATAACTGTCTCTGTCTGTCCATCTGACTGAGGATGGTAGATCATGCTCAAATGGAACTGAGATCCTAGTGCCTCCTAAAGGACTATCCAAAATCAATATGTGAACAGAGTATCCCTATTAGAGAATATAATAGATGGAACTCTTTGAAAATGAAAAATATCTCTCACGTAGAGAATTACCAACTCCTCAACATTGGTTGTATCTCAAATGGGTTTAAAGTGAGCCAACTTGGTCATCCTTTGAATCACAACCCATATCCCATTATTATTTCTATATTTAAGAGGAAACCCAACCAAAAAGTCCATAGAAATTTAATCCCACTTCCAAGTAGGTACCAGAATTGGTTAAAGTATACCCAAAGGGTTTTGATGCTTCACCTTCACTTACTGGAATGTATAGCAATGCAAGACAAAATCAGAAATTCCTCATCTCATACCTAGCTACCATAAATGACACCACATATCATAAAACATATTAGTGGTTCCTGGGTGCATAGTCTACTAGGAATTATGAAAATCACCCATCATAGCCTTACTTGACACTAAAGGCACAACAGCGTGATTCTGATAACATAGAATACCCTTTTTGGATAATGACCACTAGGAAACTGCCTCCACACTATAACGAGAGTCTCTAATGCAACATAATTAATCATCAAGATCTTTTTCATGAAGAATCATCTTGAGAAGAGTGGGTTTCAACTAAACACTGGCTAAAAAAACTCCAACCCCTTTCTACTGAACTCTAATACGCAACTGTGAAAAAAGATCCATCAAATTATACTCTTCCAAAGATTCTTTCACTCCTTAGGTTGGAAGTTTCCTAATTAATTCATCTATAATAACATTCCCTTTCCCTGAGGTATAGGTGATGTAAAATTCAAAATATTGTAGGTACTCCACCCAACGCATCAGAAGGAGATTCAAATATTTTTGGGAGAATATATAAATCAAGCTGTAGTGGTTTAAATACAAAGTAAAACATTATACAAATAGTAGTGCTACCTACTCTTAAGCCCATGCATTAGATCCTCAAGTTCAAGTTCATTGGTAGGATAATTCTTCTTGTGTGGCCTAAGCTAATGAGATCCATAAGAAACCAAATGACTGCCCTACATAAGAACGCAACCCAAGCCTAAACTCGATGCATCACAAAAGACCACATAGCCTTGACCGACCTCTAGAAGAGTCAACACTGGAATAATAGTCAAAATAAATTTAATCTCAACAAAAGAACTATGGAATTTATCATTCCAAGAAAACTTCACCCCCTTCTGAGTCAGAGAAGTCATCAGAGAAGCCAACTTCAAGAAGTCCTTCATGAACCAATATCCGGATAATCCCAAGAAGCTTCAAATCTCAAGGACATTTCATTGTTGTTCCCAAGTCATAATAGCCTTTATATTTTCAGGATAAACTGGTATACCTTGTTCAGACACCATATGTCCCAATAATTTCACTTTCTGAATCCAAAAATCACACTTTGAAAGCATGGAATAAAGTTAGTGATTTCTCAGCAGACTCAGAACTGTTCTTAGATGATGCACATGATCCTCCTCTGACATGATGTATATAATAATGTTATCCACAAAGACTACCACAAAGGTATCCATATACTTGTGTAAAATCTTTCTCATCAAATCCATGAAAACCGTAGGAGAATTTGTGAGGCCAAATGGAATAACAAGGTACTTATAATGTTCATACCTACTCCAAAAAGGAGTTTTATAAATGTTAGATTCTTTTAACCTCAATTGATGGTAAGAAGATCGATGGTCGATCTTTGAAACCCACTTCTCCCCTTTCAACTAATCAAACATATCATCAATCCATGGAAAAATACTTTTTCTTTATCATAATTCGATTGATCATTCTGTAATCAACAAATAAGAGAGGAGAACCATTATATTTATTAGAGAAGAGAACCAGCACCACCCAAGGTGACACACTAGGGTGTATAAAGCCTTTCTTAATAAGATCATCCAACTAGGACATCAGCGCTTTCATTTCAGATGGTTCCATGTGGTAAGAAGGGTTTGAAACTGGTTGGGTACCAGACACTAAGTCAATGGAAAACTCAACTTCCCTTACTGGTGTAAAACTAGAGAAATCATAAGGAAACAGGTCAGGAAACTCGATGAAAACTGGGGGGAGATCAATGCTCAAAGATTCCCTCTCCAGATAAAAATAAAACACTTATATTACTTTCCCCAACTCCAGATAAAAAGGTCTGTCTTTTCTCGACCTTTGGCACCCTTCTCATTGAAATAAAAGAGGTACAACACTAGGTGTAGTAATGTATACTCGTCGAAGGTAACAATCAATTCATGCTTTATTGACAATGATCCAATCCATCCTGAATATGAGATCAAGATATTTCATGTCGAGGACCAAAAAACTCCAAGCTATCTCAACATCAGATAGAGAGAAGACACAAGAAGGACTATGTATACCCTACTCTCTCTTTGTTCCAAGGGTTGTAGTAATATCCATTGCATATGATAAAATCTCCATAGGAAGATTTAGCATATTAACAATACGAGTTGAAATGAATGAGTGAGATACAACAATATCAAATAGAGCAGTCACTAATGGAGAAGCTATAATAATGGTAACTATCACAGTTTTTGGACCCAAGTCTATTTCCTCTGAAGAATATTCCTTGGTGTGAAGTTGCTTTGTTTTGAATGCCTGTGGATGAAACCCTTTTAAACATGAATCATCTTATTGACCCATTGTTTTAGGAGGATCTTATGATCTTGTTCCACTATTCGGAGTAGAAAAGTTATGGCATAATCTTTGTATGTGTCCTGAATGTCAGTAGGAGCTACAATTCTTGGGTGACTCTATGAAAACCCTCTTATAATGTCCTATCTTGACACATTGATAGAAAATCTAAGGACTTCCTCCTGGTTCTGTAGGAGGTCTGGAATGAATATACTGCCAAGGACTACCATGAGAATCATCATGATTACACTTTCTATTGAAGGGATGACACTTACATTGGGCAAAGAAGGAAATATTAATAACCCTGAACTTTCATCCAGGTCCATCTCAACCATCATCACCCTATCCATTACATTAACATAAGTGGACATCTTTAGAAAGAAAACCTGAGAACGAATATATAATATAGGTCCCAAATAAAACTATCAAGCCTTCATCTTCTCATTAGATACAAATTTAGGTGCAAACTACAACATTTCAACAAAGCGATTTGAAAATTCAGTCAGAGTTCTGTCAGCTGGAACAAGCTTGAAAAACTCTACATACTTGAAAAAAACCATCAAATCTAGATAGAAATGGTCATTGAAAAGAACCTTGAAGTATTTCCATGCTAAGACCTAATGTTTTTTCACTGTCACCATCATGTCCCATTATCTCCTACATAGTACTTCGATCATGAAGGTAAAAAAATTAAATTTGATCTCATCAAGTATCTCCAAGAACTCAATTAGAAATTCTATCTTTCCCAACCATTCCTCATCATGTTGTGGATCAATGAAGCCTTTGAAAACCAGTTCCTTACAGAGAAGGAACTCATGAGAATTATTTCTAAGAAAATCACCTTGAGGTTCCATAGATTGAGGATGAATGAGGATTAGTGTTGGTGCATGTCCCAAAGCTTGGACAGTACACATGATCACCTCAACTGGATTCAGATCTACAACCGGATTTACTTACCGAGGTTCAACACCAACCTCTTCCTGTACTCGATTATAATGTCTTCTTGGAGGAATTATTCTACACAACATTAATAGAAAACAAGGAAGACATTATATTAAAACTCAAACTAAACAACAAGGGAAAAAATTACCAATAGATAGAACAAAGTGATTTAGATTCCACTCTATCCAAATCAGAACAGGGAAAAGACTAGAATTAATCCACAAGAAATATTTCCCTCACCACCCCTGGAGACTTAAAGTTCATTGTGGTGAGTTCTATCTAGGAACTCAATCAAAACTACCTCCTAAGTCTCAAAAAGATTTCAAAAATGCATACTGTTTTTAAGAAAAAAGATCAAAATCCTCCTCTGATACCACTTTATCACAAACCAGCCTAGGTACCCTGGTAAATCGATAAACAAGCAGGAATTAAAATATCCTGAAGGTCTTTCCTAATCCCCATGGGTTGGTGACTAGCACTTATCACCATACAACATACAAGTGGGAATGGATTTTCCACAAAACAAAGCATAAGTGAGATGAGAAAGTCAACATGCATACAAAAGAAACTCCACTGTGAGTAATGTAACAGAATTCAACAAGGCATTCAATCTGAAAGTACTACAACCCAAGTACCAAAATAGAGGAAAAAAACCCCTAAGTACCCAAGGAAACAAATCACTAAATCTAAGGTTCAACAATTGGATCCACCTCTCAGAGATCCTTTCCCATTGCTTTAACCTGGAATAAGATAATCTACAAACACCGAAAGGAAAAAGTAGGGTGTGAGCTAAAAATTGCAGTAGGGTCTTACCAAGGATTCCATAATAATTTCCAATAAAATATTAACCAAAGGAATGATTTAAATTTTTGAAGTAAACATGTTTTTCATTTTAAAACTTATTTAAACAAATCATGCTATACATTTCAAATGATGGAAAGTAATTTAAGAAAAGTATATAAAAATTATGGAATATTTCTTAAACAATGTCTTATATAAAATATTTATATAAAATAGTTTATAAAAATTGATAAGGCACGTACAATATTTTTACAACATTGGTATACATTAATATCTCAAATATAAATAACAAGAGAGAAAAATGGTCATCTTCCAAATAGGTATGATAGTATTTCTAACTATAGGAATCCTCACTCTCTAAGTGATCTAAACAATACGTATATACACATGTACTACTGACACTGGTCATAGGTGACTCATCAACCTCACATCAGGGATGTAACCAGTTACATGTATATTTTAGAACGTTGTAATAACATAGAGTGTATCCAAATAAATCATCAACTACATAAGGCTTAGAAGCACTATTACACAATAAATGGTGGAAAATTTATTTTAAGAGTGCTTAAAATACAATTAAATAATATTCTCCTATTTCAAAATGAAAAATTTCCTTTTAAAACGAAAACAAATTTTAATAAAAAACACTCCTATTTCACAAGATAAAACCACTGGGTTTCTATCAAAACATTTTAAGACATTTTCACAAGTTTGAAATCCATTAAAAACCAATTCCATTAATTTCAAAATTAATTTTCACAATTAAATTCAACAATTTAATTTAAAACATTTCCATCAAATCTATAATTTAAATTCAATAATTTAAATCGACCAATTTCCATAAACACATCCCAATTCAATGGAATTAGGGGTTTTCCCAATTTCCGTGCCAAAACCATTTCAAATATCCTAATTCAATGGAATTAGGTTTTATTGAGTTAATTGAAAACAAGTTTGAGAAATTGAATTTAAAGTAATAGTTTAAATAAATCAAGAAATACTAGGTTAGTCAATTTGGAAAATCAGGATGAAACCACCTAATTTTTCCCCAAAAAAACAACACTCGCAATGACACCCATCAACGAAAACTAAGGTGTATAAAACCTCAAAGAACAACCTTGAGGTGATATCCAATAGAACAGGAAATAGATTTATCAATTTCAGGATGAACTATTGAAATCCCTAAGGAGGAGAAAAAGATAAAGATGGAGAATAAGAGAGAACACTTACCTGGGAATCACACCACAACCACCACAATGATCAAATGCCAAATGAATGGATCTATAAGGGTTGGAGAGATTCTAGATCACCTGGAGAAGGCTCTAGGTCAAGAGAGAGAAAATTAGAGAGCATCCAAAAATAATAAACTAACTGCACTTCCTGTTTAAATACTATAGTCGGGGTATTACACATTGTGTAATCCCATTACACAATGTGAAACATTTAATTCCCATAACAATAAAAAAATGCGCCACCTCGACTTAATTTCTGATACTATGAATTAAAAAATGATATATAATTCCTAAAAAAAATGTAATGACTTATCACTACATGTACCCATCATAGCGTGAATCCTTTCATGACTTGAACGCATAACGATTACACAATGTGTAACCCTATTACACGACGTGTAACTCTCCTTCATCCTGTATAAAAAGGTCAGTTAAAGATGATAGTCCAAAAAATCTATAAATTCACAATTATAGGTAACCTCCCAAATCATATTCAACCCTACCCATTCAACAGAAAGGAAAAACCATGACAAGGTTAAACGAATACCTATCAGATTGGTAATGGGGCATTACAAGTCATCAAGGTTATGATTTAATGTTCTTATAAAACATTCTAGGTATGAAGGAGTAGGTTGAAAAAGACACAAATACAATACTCACAATTATTTAGTGGATAACCAGTGATCTTCACTCCACATAATTTTTAGAAATTACTTTAGTAGTTGTGGTTTCATAGGCTTTCACTTTTTCCCTTAGTCTTAGGAATTTATGATGCATATCATCCCTGTTATCCCATGGGTTAAGGCATTGATTTTCATAATTCCCAAGTTCCCTACATTTAATATATTAAATTATTTGAGGTACCTTTGGATGAACTATATTTCCTTTTACTGTTTCCACTGATCTCTTCATTGTTTCTTGATAATTATTTTCTAAATGCCCATATTTTGGACACATAAAAAATCTCTCAATTAATTTTAGACATTTTCTTGGTGTTTCTTCCCACATTTTTGACATGTAGAAAATTGATCATTCCTTACTTTATTATCTTTTTCACTTGAACATCCATGAGACTCCATACTTCTATTATTTGGTTTGTTTGGGATTTCAATTGTATTTATACCCTTAATCAAAATTTGTGATAACTGGTTTTGAATAATCATGATATTTCTCACTTAATACCTTATCCTGTTAGGTTTCTCAATAAGGAAATATCCTGAATATCCATGGAACCCATAATTAACTTGATTCCTTTGACATTCAACCATTACTAACACCAAAATAGTTAACATGAGTCCTGAACATAATAAGAGAATTATCATAAATAATCACTGGAAAATTTAACCTTAATATGTATCACTTTATAATACTATCATGTTAGCATATAATTATTCTAGTTAAACTTATATTAGACCTTGTTAATCCTATATCACTCTCAGTTTAACCTATATCATTCTTTGTTCAACCTAGGTTACTTTTATTTGGGTTCTCTTATACTTATTAACCTAATCCTTAAAATAAAGGGCCCAAATTACCATAAAATTTCCGAAAATATTATATACCCAAAAATCATTTAAATCTATTATATCAAAATACAACTTACCCCTTATACAAAAAATATCATATCAATTAATATGTACCTTGATTTATGAATATCTATGTTTAAATATGATTCACCCATGGTTACTTTTCTATCAGTTTTTATAACTTAAATATATTCAAATACCTTATAATATTTCATAAAGTGAATGTCAATTAAACAAATAATATCCCCCCAGAGTGTCAAATCATGTGTGCAATTAAGTGTTTTTTCTTTAATTAAGTGATGATTGAGTTAATACCTAAAATACCCCTTTCAACATTATCACCCCTAGGTACATCTATGACAGAGCATGTTTCCACTTGTAGTATCTAGATAGGGATGTAGTTGATAGGAAAACCACAAAATCTCTACTTTAATAAAACTTTTAAATGTTATCCTATACTTAGAATTATCCCTTAGAATTATCCCTAGGATATTCACTAAAGTTATCTAATATTAATCCCCAAAATAAGTAAAAAAATCCTAAAAACAACTAAACCCTTATTTGATAGCAACTATAACAACCCAATATAACCACGTATTTAATTTACTTTATTTAAATAATGTAAACATTATATCTCAAAAAATAATCTCACAAACCCAAGAATAGAAGGTTTAGTGTGCTTTAGGACTAGTTACATAAGCAATTTATTTTACAATAATTGTTAACATATCTTTATAGTTGATCCACAATAGAATCCCTCCATAATTCTCATAAGTTTTACTCATCTTCATATCCGATGGAAATTAAACATAAGAAAGGGGTGTGATCAGATTCCCAGTAAGGGTAATCATTAGTGATAACAATCAGATATCATTAGTGAGAGAATAAGTTTTGGGATAACATAATACATGAATCAAAATAGTGTGGAAACATGAGTTAATAAACATGGGTCCTGAGAGCATTACATAAGAATGAGAATAAGCATAAAACCATGACATCTTTAAAATAAAGAACAATCATTAATATAGAGAAACATTTCTTTCATCATGCACATAAACTTGCACCCATTCTTATGAGACAACTTAATTTTACCCACATATACATCACCTTCTTAAGTCATAAACTTGTACCCACACTTTTGAACTACTAGATTGTGTACGTACATACATATATCATGATATTTAAACTTTTAACCAATGCATTTGAGGTAGATATAATACCCTTTCAATCATCATCCATACTCATGATTGAAACATAAAAATCATTCACTTATCATATTTCATGACCCACTCTCTCTAAAGGTTCCCCTCCTGGGCTGGCAATGAAGAAAGAGAGATAATCACCATCGAGTCCCCCTAGTATGACTCATGTTGGAGACTGGAACCAGGGGTATATAGATCTCACAATATGGGAGGCATTACCACTTTTTTTCAAAACAAGACCATGAGATATGATGGATAATCCACAAATAGCTCCAAGATATATAGAAAAGAAATCCAAAAACCATTCCACATACATGTTTTAAAATAGAGCTATTACAAGTGCAAAAGTATCCAAGTAAATACTAAAAGTATAGCTAAGCAGCAACATAGAAACTATCCCATGATGGAACTAGTAAGGTATAGAATGGTCTAAGAAATCCTCCTAGAAACATGAAAATAGTTTTTTATATATAGCGTGAACATATAGTTATACTCAGTAGGAAAACCAAATTCTCTCATGCACATGTGAAAGAAGCATACTAATAACCCTGTGAGAAAACAACATAACCAAAAAATACCTAAAAATTATACTAACCATCCCAACATCACCAAGGCATGCTCACCAAATAATCCAAGTCAAGTAATTTAATATAATTTACATCGATGATAGGGTACCCTACACCACTTCCCAATGGTAAGCCACTCTTTCCTAATATAAAACATTCTCATGCTCCCAGTTCTTCCGAAAGAACCATGTCACAACCCACTTTCACACACATAGGACATAAACCACATCACATACCACCCATAAACACCTGGGACACAAACCACATCACATATCACCCATAGACACCTAGTCCACAAACCACATACCATCCCACCCACAGACACCTAGGCCACATACCACATCTCATCCTTCATGCAGACACTTAGGCTACAAAAAAAACCTCATTCTAAAGACACCTAGGAAATCACAACACATCTCATCCCAAAAACACATTGGAAAGCACAAATCACCCACACAAACTTGGGCCTCACAAACCATGACCTCATCTTGAAGACACTTAGGAAAGCACAAAACATCTCATCATGAAAACACATGGGAAAGAAAAACTCTTCCACACACACCTGGGATTCATAAACCACAACCTTCTTGAAGAATCTTAAGCTATCACCTCTTGCAAGAGGGAGAAAGGAAGAGCGGGTGACCATCCATCCATCCTCACATTGGGATGTTTGAGAAAGACACCCTCTCCCATGATGATGGGGGGTATTTGGAACATGATTATCAACTAGGGTGGGGTGCATATAGAAATCACAAGTAAAATAAAAGTATATACATATATGATACCAACCACTCAATCCCAACCTATGGGTTCCAAAATGGAGAATATCTCATAACTAAAACCTTTTCTACCACCTCTAAATTCACAACACCATACACTGATCCATAAAACCTGATTCACATTCCCAACCAATTTATTTAACCAAATTCATTCATTATTAAACAAGTCATTTATCCATTCCCCCACTACCTAGGAAAGTAATAAGCAAAACAAACAACGAGAAACAAGGTTCTCAGAAGGTGAAGTTCCATGATAAACCAATGGTACTTTACATTTTCTATATTTTTAACACCCATTCATGATATATCATATATATATCTATGGATACGGGGAGAAAATTTATGCATGTCACTCATGGAGGAACTCCAGGATAATTTACCATACCAAACACAACTGTCCTTATTCAAGCTCATCCTTCTCAATTCACATACCAAAAGAACTAACCCCCAACTCACAACCCCAATTGATAACACATTACCACACAACCTATTTCGCAACCCCACTGCATGACACTTATCATCCATTCCAAAATCAATAAATCTCTCAACCTAAGATTCCATTACACCACCCAAGCCATCCCACAACACACAACCATGCTCAAAACCATACTATAGTAGAAAACAGAGAAAAACCACACATCAAATCACCCCATGTACCAAGGAAAAACACAAATTTCTATATTTGACAAGGCATCCCTTATTTAATTCTACTTGTTTAATTTAGGGGTTATTAAATAACTGTATAATCCCATGGAATCCATTCATTATCCAGATATATATGATTAACTAATTTCTATTTTTGGGTGATTCTATAAAATCTTTATCAAGAAAACCCACAACACACATACCCAATGTAAGAAAATCCACCAACGACCCCAATTTTCAGCAGGTAATTTAGCCCTTATAATAAAAAAATAACAATCATAAAATAAAAACTACAAGGGAATGATAAAATACCTCTAACCCTTTCAATTTCATTTAACTGATTCTTATCTTTGATTTATATAGAACAACCAAAATCCATAGGTAAACAAAAGAAAACCCCTCTCTCATGATGGAAAATTAAGAGAAATAGAAGAAAAACTACCTCAAAAGGGTATCAATGATCCCCGCACATGAATGGATCACATAAAAGACCTCATATTACCTGTACCTCAAGATCTATATCCACCCAAGGATACTGTGCACCACCACATCAAAAAAAAAAAAAACTAAAGATAAACCCATTATAACCATAATAGAACATTTTCTATCACATGACAAGAAGAAACCTAAGGAGAAGAAGACAAAACTAGAATAAAACACAAGAACAGAGTAAGAAAGAACCTTGGATAGAAGATGTATCACAAAGAATTTAAGGAGGAAATATAGGGATCAATCTTTGATGAATAAATCCTTAAAACTCTAAAGAGGGGTCGCCGGGTCACCTGGGGTGGAGGAAGGGTAGCTGTAGCCATAGGGTTTGACAACCCAAGAAGCTAGAAAAACACTTAAAAGTTATAGTAGTGGGGAATTACATGATTTGTAATACCCTTTCACACCATGTAATTCCATATGGACAATTTCCACAAAAAAACCCCGCCACCTCTTGATTTTTTTCAGACCTCAAAACATTTCATGTCATGAAACCCTCTTTCACCATGTGTGAAATGTCTGCACACCATGAAACCTCCAAGACATTCCAAGAAACCAAACTTCATGTCATGTAATTAAGTTACATGATGTGTAATCCTCTTTATTCTAGCTTTTAGCAACTGAACTTCTTCAAACTCCTCCGATCCTCCTCTGAATGCCTCCAATAACCAAAATTGGAAAAGTGATGGACCGAGAGGACACAAACCTTTAGATAAGAGACCTCTCAAATGATTCCCACCCTCAAGAATAAAAAAAAACCCAAAAGAAAAGGGGTCCAGACAATGACCCCTTGAGATAACTCTTAAAGATCTTGTCATACCTCAAATGTTACTACAATCCAAACACGCCACACCAAACAACCACAAACACACTATGCCACCTCATCACTACTACCACACACAACTTCCTCTCAGACAACCACACTACCACATAGCCACTTCCCAACCAACTAAACACACTGTCACAAACTCAATAATTAGGGAATCCCATCTTCCATGTCAAGACACTATATGCTCTAGGAGGCATTGACTCTATCATATGGGTTTAATCCCATAAAAATTAATCTATCTCAAATGAGAATCATGTCCTCCCCTTTTCATACAATTGGAATTTATTTCATATAACATTGTGCACACATCAAAAACCAATGGAATAATAGATCATATTATAAAACAAGGTTTAAAAATTACATTTTAAACAAAATTGAGCAAGTAAAAACTCAAAAAAACTCTGGGTACTCGGCACAAATCTATATTACTCACCACTAAGTACTCTCTTCCTCACCACCATGACTCCACAACACATGAACCAATGGAATGGTCCACGCATGCAACACTTTCTCTCGATGATCTTGGATTTCTACTGGCCACTCCACAAATGTTGCATCGTCCTCGATATCCGACTCTCCCTAGTCAAGAACATGGGAGTCATCATGTAGATACTAATGAATCTGAGATATGTGTAATATATCATGGATTTTTTCCAACTATAGTGGCAATTCCAACTAGTATTCCACCTAAAAAACTCACCCCAACACCTCAAAAGTTCTAAAAAACCATGGATAAAGCTTACTCCCTCTACCAAACCTCCAATATCCACATTGAGGGGAAACCTTTAAGAACACATCTTAATCAACCTAGAACTCCAAGGGACTCCTCCTGCTATTAGCATACAACTTATTCCAGTCCTAAGCTACCTTCGTTTCTCATGAACAAGCTGAACCTTCTTTGCCATGCTCCGCACTACCTCAGGACCAAGAACAACTGTCTCCCCAACTTCTGTCCAGCACAATGGTGAACGAAACAATACTCCACAAAAAGATTCAAATGAATCCATGCCAATGGAAGAGTGATATATATTATTATAAGAAAACTATACCAAGGGAAGGTGTCATAACCTAGATCCACCAAATTCCAAGACACATGATCGAAACATATCCTCAAATGTCTGGATAGTCTACTCTCTCTACCCACCTATCTGGGTGTGGAAAGCAGTGCTGAGGTGTAACTAGGTGACAAAATCATGGTAAAATCCCCTATAGATTCCTAAGGTAAAGCATGTGTCCCGATCTAAGACAATGAATCTCAGAAATCCATGTAACTGCACCACCTCATTCACATATCTTTTTGCCAAGGAATCCACTACGCCTGACTCTTTAATCACTAAGAAGTGATCCGATTTAGTTAGCTGATACACTACTACCTATATAGAATCACAACCTCCCTAATCTTTGGATATCCATATGAAAAAATCCATTGATATGTTATCCCACTTTTAGTCAGGAATATCCAAGGGCTACAAAAAAAACCACTGTGAACATAGTTCTCAGCCTTTACCTATTGGCAGGCCAAGCACTTCACCACAAACTTTGTCACTACCCGCTTCAACCTGGGCCTCAAAAAATGCCTCTTCAAGACACATTAAATCTTAGAAAATTCTAGGTGTACTACTAAATGTGATCTATGAAACTCAGGAAGGACTCCCTTAGGAATCACCACCAGAACAAACAACTTCCCATGCAACAACATCTGATTATGACCATCCTTTGACCACCCCTATGGAGCATCACCATGGACAACATGATCTCTAAACACCTTTTCCTTTGAGTCTCCCCACTAAGACTCATCCATATATCTAATCAAGGAACATTTCACCTTCATCTAAAATAAACAACCTCTACCACCATCCACTCCTGCATCAAAGTGAAAAGCCGCTAACTCTTCAATCACTCTCCAAGAATCTTCTAATTCCCTTCTGTGACTTTCTTCTCAAATAATAGGCCACAAAATTACCTTTTCATGAGGTTTAGAAGATCTCCAAATAATATTCCTGAAGAAACTCCATCCACCTCTATTTTTGAATGTTTAGATCGTACTGGGAAAAGATATACCTAAAACTCTTATATTCGATGAAGACCAAAAAGTGATCCCCAATGAGGTAATTCTGCCACAACTTTAGCACAAAACCACCACTTCTAAGTCTAGATCATGGGTGGAATAGCTACGCTCTTGGGGATATAACTTCCTAGACCCATAATAGATCACTAATCTCTATTGTATCAAGAAACATCCCAACCCCATATGGGAAGCTTTATAGAACACATCAAACATCAACCCTTCCTCAGGAAACTAGACCACTGGAGAACTAACCAACTTCCCCTTCAGGTAGCCAAATGATGATTGATAATACTCACTCCACACAAATTATTAGTCTTTCTGGGTTAAAGATATAGATGGGGATATAAATTGATAGAAATTGAGTATAAACTTCTTATAATAGATTTCAGGACCAAGGAAACTGTGAACCTCTACCACGTTCTTGGGTACTTCCTGAGAAAAAACTTCTTTGACCATTGATGGTTCTACTAATACACCCTATTGGGACACCAAATTTCCAATGAAATACACCTCTCTTGTCCAAAACATACACTTGGACTACTTTCCATAGAGATGGTAGCATCAAAGAACCTAAAATACAGTTCTAGGATGCTCTGAATGCTCTTGATATGACTTCAAGTAGATTAAGATATCATCAATGAGCACAATGAAGAATTGATCTAGGAACTCAAGTAACATCAAGTTAATAAGTCCCATGAACACAACTAGTTAATTAATAACACCGAATGACATGACTACAAACTCAAAGTGCCCAAACCTGCACCTGAAGGAAGTCTTTGGGATATTGCTGTATTTCACCCTAAACTAGTGATATCCAGACCACAAATTGATCTTGGAAAAATAAATCACCCCTCTCAGCTGGTCAAAAATATATTCTATCCTCAGAAGAGGGTAACAGTTCTTGACCGTTACCTGATTTAACCTCAAGTAGTCTACAAATAGCCTCAGACTACCATCCAAATTCTTGGTGAACAACATCAGATCACCCCACTATGACACACTAAGATAGATAAAACCCTTCTTCATCAGACCATATATCTGAATCCTCAACTCATGTAGTTTAGAAGGTTTTATCCAATAAGGGGCTATCAAAATCAGAGAAGCACCGGGCTGCAAGTCTATCCCAAACTCAACATCACGCTGAGGGGGTAACATCACAACCTCTTCTGAGAAAATATATAGGAACTACCCAATGAAACTGGGAACCTATAACATATATGATTATATCAATTCCTCTGATAGCTCATCCAAAAAGGAAAGAAGAGGCTCCACATACTGATTACCCACTTGAAAAATCCTCTCTCTAATGAAAATCAAACCCTGTCCATCTACATCCAAAAACACAACTCTCATCCAGAAATAGTTGATAACGACATGCATGGAACACAAACAATTGATGTTGAGAATGAAATCATATGGTTTCATCAATAGAAATAAGAGATCCACATGAGACTCATGCGGTCCCATCACTAATCAACATCCCTGGCATACATCAAACAAACTGGTCTAGCCTCCGACTAGATTACTCAACACCAGGAGAATGATAAGACTCTCTATGTCTATTCCTAGAGAACATGTTAGAGAATGTGAAACAAAGGAGTGTGAATATCTTAAATTAAAAAAAGCACAAGAATGGTACTAAACAAACTGATTGTACCTATGGAGATCTCCAACTCTGATAGAACTGCCACCTATGCTACATGAAACTGACCACACATGACTCCTCTACCTCTCTACTAATGACCACCTCCACAACCATGCCCGAGTTGAAAACCCTAAACATGAGGAACATCCTAAGGTCGACCTATATCTTCTCTATATCCCATCAACGAAGCAAAATCTTGCTGTCCCTACTGCTAAAACTATCTCACTAGAAACTACTGCTGAGGCTGGTGCTAAAACTATCAACCTTCACTATACTGATCTCGAACAGCTATTAGACACTGGTTATGAAGATGGACTTGAACTCCATAAAAGAAACACCTCAACCACAAGCCCACATAAAGGGAAAAAGGACGGAAAGGTTGAAAAGGGAACTGTTGATATTGAATCCCTTCTGATTGAAACCTTGAGGGTCCTAACGCTTGAGACCTACCGCTGATAACCCTGCCTCTCAAAAAATTCCACTGGATCCCCTCTCATGGTTTAAATACTCATGAGTTCATCCTCTCAATCAACTCTAAATTTTTCTAAACCTCTAAGTACTTTTTCAATGTAAAAGGAGTTGCCACATAATGGATCGAAGGATGAAGCACCTCCTCAAGATGTCTCACATGAGATTCCTCATCCAGAAATAGATCTGGTAAAAAATGAAGGAGGTCCTTGAACTTGATCCCAAGATCCTACACTAACATACTCCCCTACTGAATGGAGAGTAACTCTTTCCTCTTCTTAGACTTAATTTTCGATGAAAGGAACTATAATCATAATTACTTTTCAAAGTCAAACCACAAAACATTTTATGCCTTCCTATCCCCCAGATAAAGCATCCACAACTAATGTGAAACTCCTCACAATTGGATAACAGCCAAAGTTACCCAGTACTCCATCGGGGCCCAGATCAAACTGAAGGTTATCTCAAGCTCCTCAAGGAAGGTTTCCATCTTAATGTCCAAAACACTACCCTCATACTTTACCAAATCCTGCCGTAGAAAATCATACAACGTCCTCTGCCAGTGGTCATCCTCCTCAACTGGATCAACCCTCTGTCGATCAATAGGATCATACTGTTGAGCCTCAACTTTTTGATCCACAAAAGGAAGACAATTAAGAGCCATATTTTGAAGGAAAGCAAGGATTTAGTAATCCTGAGTAGTATGGAATTTTTATTTAAGATTAAATTTAACTCATTTAACTCATTTTGTTTTTCATTCCAACATTACAAAAACAACCCAATTCAAACAAGAACACAATTAATTATGATGTATGTACCTTTCCTAGGGTCTTCACCATGCAAACGGTTGAACCTTACTTGGTCGTTTAGTAGGCTCAGTGTCCTTGCATTAGATCATGGGGTCCCCTAAAATCCTATTTCCTAGATAGTCTTCCCTAAACTATGTCACGCACCATGGTCACCTGACACTTTTTCCCTACCAACCCATGTAATCCTCACTGTTCCTAACACTAAATCCGTCCTATCTCCCAACCATTAGCAATGATACAATTCTATCATGACCCCCAAAATATTCTCTTCCTAGGATATAAATGACAAAAGGGAGATAATGACCCTTGAGTCTCACCCCCAGTAGGCCCTAGGTTGGAGAGTAACACCAAGGGTATACAGATCTCATTATATGGGAGGCATTAACCTTTTTTTCAAAAAAATATTGGGAGATATGATGGATCATCCACAAAACCACTCCAAGACATATATAAAAGATATCTAAAAACCATCCCACTTACATGTTTTAAAATATAACTGTTATAAGTACAAAAGTCTCCAAGTAAATACTTAAAGTAAAGCTAAGTAGGGATATAAAAACTATCCCAAGACCGAACTAGTAAGGTCCAACATGGTATGAGAAATACTCCTGGAAACATGAAAATAGTTTTATATATGTAGGGTGATCATACATGTATACTCAATAGAAAAACCACAGTCTCTTCTACACATGTGAAAGAAGCATACTAATGCCTATGAGAAAAAAAATCAAATAGTATCTACCAAGTATACTAACCATCCCAACCTTATCAAAGAATTCCCACAAAATAATGCAAGTCAAGTAATGTAATATAATTCACATCAATGATAGGGTACCCTACACCACTTCTCACTGGTTATCCACTCTTGTATAACAGAAAACATCCTCACACTCCCACCTCTTCTGAATGTACCACATCATAACCTGCCCGCACACACCTGGGACACAAAACACATCACATCCTTCCCATAGACACCTGGTCAAAAAACCACATCACATACCACTTGCAGAAACCTAGGCCACAAACCACATACCATCCTTCACGAATACACCGGGGCCACATACCACATCCCATCCTGCCCGCAGACACCTAGGCCACAAAGCACACCTCTTCCCAAAGACACTTGGGAAAGAATAACTCATCTCATACCAAAAACACATGGGAAAGAACAAATCACACGCACACACATGGGCCTCACAAACTACAACCTCATCTCAAAGATACATGGGAAAGAACAACACATCTTATCCCAAAAACACTTGGAAAATCACAACTCATATGCACACACCTAGGCCTCACAAACCACAACCTACCCAAATAATCTTGGGATATCCCCACATGGAAGAGGGATCATGGAAGATTGGGTGTCTAACCATCCATAATACCACTAGGATGTTTGATAAAGACACCCTCCCCCATGATGATGGGGGTGTTTGGCACATAGTTCTCAACCAGGGTGGGGTGCATATATACATCACAAGGGAAAAACAAGTATATACATATATGATACCAACCACTCAAGCCCAACCTATGGGTTCCCAAACATAGATAATCCCACAACTACCACCTTTTCTTCCACCTATAAATTCACAACACCATAAAATGAGCCACAAATCCCGATTTACATTCCAAACCAATTTATTTAACCATATTTATTCTTTATTAAACAAGTAATTTATCTGTTCCACCACCACCCGAGATACTACTAAGGACAATAAAAAAAAGGAAACAAGGTTATAAAAAGGTGAAGATCTGTGATAAACTAAATGGAATTCACATTTCCTCTACATTTAACACCCATTCATGATATATCATATATCAATCTATGGATATGGGGAGATACTTTATGCTTATTACTCATGGAGGAAATCCAAGAGAATTTACTATACCAAACACTACCATAATTATTCAAACTCATCATGATTAGGTCATGTACCGACAGAACAAACCCCCAAATCACAACCCCAACCGATAACACATTACTATACAACTGGGTTCACAGCCCCACTGCAACACTTATCATACATTTCACAATCATTCAATCTCTTAACCTGAGATTCCATTACACCACCCAAACCATACCACAACACTAAATCATGATCACAACACTGAAACAACACACACAAGAAAAAACCCACACATCACATCACCCCATGTACCAAGGAAAAACAAAAATTTCCATATTTTACAAGGAATCTATTATTTAATTCCACTTATTTAATTCAAGGGTTTTCAAAAAATAGTATGATCCTAGGGAATACATTTTTTATATGGATATACATGATTAACCAATTTCCATTTTTGGGTGATACAAAAAAAATATTGATCAAGAAAAAACCACAACACACATACCTAGTTCAAGAAAATCCACAAATGAAAACAATTTTTATTAGAGGGTTTAGCCTTTATAATCACAATATAACAATCATAATATCCAAATTGCAAGGGAATGAAAAACAAATCCCTCTACCCCTTTAATTTTTTTAACCTATTATTATATTTGATTTATCTAGAACAACCAAAATCTATAGGTAAAGAAAAGAGAACCCCTCCTGCATGATTCACAACTAAGATAAATATAGAAAAATTTACCTCAAAGGGTTTTGATAATCCTTGAACAAGAATGGATCATGAAACATAACTCCAATTATCTCTCCCACAATATCTATATCCACCCGAGGATTCCACAACACCACCACATTGATAACAACTGAAGAGAACCACATTAGAACTAGAGGAGAACATTCAACATCACATGGAAAGAATAAACGGGAGGGAAATGAGACAAAACTGGAATAAACCACAAGAATAGAGGAAGAACACACATTAGATCAAAGATAGATCTCTACAGATCGAAGGAGGGAAGCTATAAATTATTCCTTGATGATGGAATCCTCGAAACACTGAAGATGGGTCATCAGGTCACCTGGGGTCAAGGAAGGGTTGCTACAGCCATAGGGTTTGACAACCTAAGAGGCTATAAAAACACTTAAAAGTTACATCAGTGGGGTATTACATGAAGTGTAATACCCTTTCACACCATGTAATTCCCCACGATTGACTTCCACTGAAAAACCCATCACCTCTTGATTTTTTTTCATACCTTGAAACATTTCCCATCATAAAAACCTCTTTCACGGTGTGTTAAATGTCTACACATCGTGAAACCTCCAATACAAGAAATGAAACGAAACTTCACATTATGTAATTCAGTTACACGACTTACTTTCAGCTTTTAGAAACTGAACTTCTCAAAACTCCTCCAAGCCTCCTCTGAACGCCTCCAACAACTAAAACTAGTAAAGTAATAGACCAGGAGGGCACATACCATTACATCATACCGTAATGAACCCATGTAAATAAAATGGATTTCACAAAAGTTTCTAATGAAAATTATTCACTTTTTAAAGCATAAATAACCCTTGGAATAAAAATCAGTTTCATATAATTTTTAAATAGAATCACATAAAGAATTCATTCATAATCATAACAAGATAATTACATGGAAAATATATAGGTATCCAAATATATTTATCAACTTTTTAGGTAAATACCATTCAATCATGATAATAAATAATATGTTATTTAAACTATATAGATAAAGGTTTTATTGTCAATTCAATAAATTCCCCAATAAATAGAAGCATTGAATCTAGGTGAACACCCTTTAATTAGAGTAAGTATATTTAAAGATTTCATAGAGTAAAAAAAGTGTAAGATAGCTCATATTTATACATAGTGGATTCTTAGGCAAGAAAAAGGAAGTGATGGATCATTACTATAAAAAACAAGAACATTTCATAAGAAATACATAAAAATAATTTGGATGATATCATTTTAATAATGTTATTGATTAAGTAAAATATATGTCAAATAAAAATTACTTTTATTGAAATTTTTTTTAGGAGTTTTAGAAAAAATCACTTTTGAAATATGAGATATCAATGATATTTTGAATTTTTTTAAAGAAATATTTTATACAACTAGGAGAGAAATAATTTAATTTATAAATAATGAAAATTTATAGAGAATTTTTCATATAAAATTATAAAGGTGGTGAAAGGATGTGTTCACATAGAAATCATTAGAAATAGATTCTTTTCACACACTGATGAAAACAACCAATATAGAAAACAATAAAAATTTATTTAATACTTTTTAAAGAAGGCCAACCGGTATAAAATCACCTTAATAGATTATTAAGGTATATATATGGAAAATTTTCAAAATAATCCAATGAATATAGACAAGAAAAAATGGAAGTTCCCAAATGAGAATAAGAGGCGAGGTTAATTTCACTTACAAAAAACCATTCAGGTAAAATATTATTCAATTTGAAATGAAATTTTGAGGTACATGTTAAAACATACAAATATAAAAAGAAATTTATGATATGTTTTATAAATAATAGAAATTCTATATATGTATTACATTTCATAAATTTTTTTGATTTACAAATAAGATTAGAAATGGAACCCTTACGGTTTGATCTACATTTTAATCAAAACTCCTTTCAAATTTGGTATCTTTTGAATCCAAAGGAATTTAAAATAGAAAATGATATTGATATTAAAAACCAATTAATTAAATGAATATGATAAAATAAATTCATTAGGATATATATAAATCATTCCAAATAAAACATAGCATATTATAGGAAATATATCTCAAGGGGTAAAAATTTGATATAAGAAACCATTACATTTTTTATCGACTTCCACAGAAGTGATTTAACCTCATGTATAAAAAACAACTATCTTAATAACCTATTTAATAAACTTATTAATATATATATCTATAAACTTTTATAGAATTAATTTATAATTACTCTCTCTCTCTATATATATATTGGTTCTTATCTATTTTTAATATCGGGTGTGAGTAATCTTGATCATTTTAAACTAGTTTTTTAATCATAGTTTTGTTATTCATTATTGTCCCACATTTAATAATTAATGGATAATAAATGGTACTATAATTGATTATTTTGAAATATTTATAATTTAATAATTTCATTCTATTGGATTTTTCATTATGATTCTTAAAGATGAAATAGGCAGTGAGCTTTTTTAGTGATTTTTAATAAAGGGATGTTGGTATCTTAATTAATGAGTTCAATATAAACTTTACCACTAAATAACATGAATAAAATAATTATTTAATTTTTTGTAACATATATTTTTATTAATTAAGTTTTTATAGTCATCCATTATATTATTTTATAGCCTTGATCAAGTAAGTGGTTCGACCGACCCAAACACGAATATACTATAATGAATGGATTATTATGATGTTATTTTGTTATAATATCATTATAATAGAATCATAATGACCTTGTTTAGTGTGTATTATTGTGATATATCATAATTTGGGATAATTATAATAATAATATAACCAATATGAAGATATTAAATATTATAAAGAAATCCATTTTTTCTCATATTATTCTCTTTTGGACGATTGAATTTACAACGGTTGTTTATTTCACATATGGTTAAAAAGTTTTCCAATTAGACTTAATAAAACCTTAATAATTGAATAAAAATAATATTTATCCTTTAAAACCAACCTTAGAGCCATCTATTAATGGTAATAATAAAATATATAATATATCATTCCATGGGGGTTGTAGTCTGCATGTACACAAAAAAGATGATTTTGTTTCCCATATAATAGTAGAAAAGAGTAATATGGTTTATTATTTTAGTACCTAATTTTTTTTTATAAATATCATACTTATATATTGAATTAACTATCAAGATTATCCTTTTATGGTTTTTATAGAAAATGATACACATTGCGTTATAGATGTGGTAGTCTAGACATATGCATGATTGATGCTTTCTCTTTCTTAAGGGAATAAGGGAAAGGTAAATATTGTACAACCCATAAACATATATTTTTTAGTATATAGGTAATTCCAATGTTATCACATCATAATGGGTAATATTATTTTAAAGTAAAATATAGAGAAGAAAAAAATATTAGAGAGTGATAAGTACTTTGATATTTTGAACTTTCTCTAGACATACTTCTTGTAAATGGATGACTTTGTCCAATATCATGTGATAAAAAAAATTAAATGAGTAAAATAAAATTATAGAGGAATGATAGAGTGAATAATTTTAAGGTTAATATAAATTTTTAGATTTTTCTTAAATCATTTGTGAGAAGACCCTTTTATAAGTGGTCATAATGAAATTTTTGTAAATGCAACTTCTTTATATAAAGAGATAAATTGTATCACATGTCAAGTGACTTAAAAAATGGACAATAATGGAGTGGAATATGATATAAGATAAAAAATATCTCAACCAATCAATTGGGAACATGTTTTTAACTTGTTTAAATACCTTTACCCCTTGATTTATTACTTTTACTATCTTATATTTTACAATGGTAACTAATTTTTACCTAAGAAATTTATCCTTTATACCTAAATTTCTAATATAGGTTTGTAAACTAAAAAAAATTAAATAAATTTATATCTTCACATATAAAATATATATTTGGTCTATAAAAGGGTTTAATAAATCTTCAAGTTGTACTTTTTTTGAAAGGGCTAAGGGTTAAGACCCTCCAAGTCATACTTATATACTAATAACATCATAAAAGTCTTGGTATTTGTAGAAATTGCAATTTTCACTATTTACTTAAAAATCGAATGTTTTAGAAATATCTAAAAATTTCACCCTAATATAATTTTGAAATTATATATTTAAAACTGATGTTTATTTTATCAAATTTAAATTCTCAAAATTATATATTTATCTTTAGAATAAAAATAAAAAAATATAAGGATAAAATGCTTTTATTAAAAAATGACATTTTTAAACATTATAAGTTCTTAATATTATTTCATATCAATTTATAATTTAAATATTATTAATAAAATAACCTTTTAAAATTTTACAATTTATTTTATTCAGATAAAATAAAAAATACATAATAAAATAGTTATTTTTGAAATTTATTACTTTTATATTGAATATGCTTTAACGAATACCATTAAAATTAATTATTTATATTCTAAAATTTAATTTTAATAGTCTATTGATATTAAAATATTTATTTTAATTTAATATATTTATTATATCATATTTTAATAATAATAAAATGCTTATACATAATGCCTATATATATATATTTATTATAATTTAAGATCACATTTTTATTTCATTATGAGTTATATTATTTTAAATTTACTACTAAGGAATACATAACTTCAGTTTACATATTGGATGTATATCCAATAACCATATTCTCAATGACCATATTTCTAATGACAGTATTTATAAATTCCAGATTTTATTTCTATGTATTTAGACTTACTAAATTATTCATTCATTCCCTTATCACTTAAGAAGTCATAGTTATTTTTTCATATTATAGATTTTGTGTAATAGTTTCTCCTTTCATAATGATCTTCATTTTTTTAGGTTTTGTTTGGATATTGGTGATCCTAAAGGTTTAATATGTTTTGAGTGGTTTATTATTCATGAGGATTTTATTATTTTCTATCTATTATCCCTTATTGATTTATAAACATTTAATGGATGTATTCATCCATGCGGAGTAATAATCCTTGATGTTAAATACTTAGTTTTATGTTATTTTTTGTAATGTTCCACTTCTAAATGAATTAAGTATTATTAGTTTACTTCATATCATTTATGAATTACCTCTGAATAACTTTCAAATCCTTTCGAAAAACAGTTTATAATTATAAACATATATTTTATAAAAATAACATTCTTTCTAAAAAACCAGGATCATTATAGTTTCAATTAATATTAACATATAAAAATGTAAATTGTTACATTTAATATAAACATATCAACTTTTAAACTATAAATTATTACAAAACTAGTATAAATATAATGAAACTAAATATAAATAAACTTAACTATGCATACCAAACCAAATTAAAATGAAACATAATAAAAAAATTGAACTAAAAGGACACAAAATTTCTCTAACACACATGAATCAAATGGAACATAATAAAATTAAATTGAACCAATATAAATAAAATAAAAAATTAATTGAACTGAATTTTAGAAACATGTATGAAAAAAATACAAAAAATATTTTTTTATTGAATTTAACCACACCAAATGGAGGTAAATTGAATGAAACCGAAACATGTAAAATTTATCTAAGATAAACTAAATCAAAATTAATTAATATTTAAAAACATGACTTGAATTAAAAAATAAAAAATAACTATAAAATAAACCAAAAAAATATAAACCAATCAAACTTAAACTAATCTAAATTGACACAAACTAAAATAAACCATATATACCTAACTGGAAATTATTTTTTTATTATTTTAAACACTTTTAAAGAAAAATTGAGAAACTATGCATTCAAACACAAAAAGAAAAAACAAAAATATTGAAGGACAATTTAAGTCTACCATAATTAATCTCCCTAAACAATTTCTAGGCGATAGTGGTTACCTGAGTGTTTAGTTCATCCATTATGAGGTCTTAAAACTCAAAGGCCAGATTTTATGAGGACTAAATGTAATCCTAAAGGATAATAATTCCATTTTTGAACCCCCAAAAAATAATCAAGTCCTATTTGTCGATCTAGGTACATTTCTCCTCATCAAGTGTCACCCTTAGTAACCTCCCCATAATTGTTTTATTTTTATTTGTTAAATCCATAATTTTGTCTATACATTGTTAAATATTGGTTATATTTTGTTTGGGGAGTGGGAAGAATGATTGGAGAGTGATTTTGGTGTGGTGGAATATTCAAATGGTTCTTAAAAATTTTGGTATAGGAAGGATATACCAAAATGTTGTGTAACCATTGGTATTAACCAACGAAAATATACTTATTCTAATATATATGTATTTTTTTGTGTAGGGATATCCCAATACCAACATAACCAATGCTTGTGGAAACCATTGGTGTACCCAATAACAATAGCCCCCACCACCATACCAATTTTTTTAAACCATTGGTATAGGTATGTTTTACAATAGTGAATATCCATCATTCGTATCAAAGTCACAATAATATTTGAATTAACATATTTTTCTATTGATTTTATAAATAACATGCATATCGTAAGATGATTAAGTCTATATTATAGTGTATGATATGAATGTATGATTTTATTTTTCTTAGTTGTAGTGTAAAACTATTGTATATCATATGGTATGATATAATAAAAAACAATGATTTTATTATATAATGAAAGCTATGATATGTTATATCATAGGATATGAATAAAATAGGTATTTATTAAAAATAGAGAATATTTTTGTATCTATGATATAGAAGATATGAAAAAATATGATTATTAGACATAACTTATCATAAGTGTTGATATCGATCACAAATTATTTTTGGCTATATCATCAAATACAAATCAATACGTATGAGTTATGCATGAATAACTTGGCTATTAATTTCTAGTAATGGTTATTATTTCTTATAGTTTATAAATATTTTTTAAATACTAAGTGTTAGGAATTTTGAATAAGATATTTCCATTCCTAAAGAAAATATAAAGTGTTTATATTTATATATCATGTTTTTAAAATAAATAAAATGTTTATTTATTTATTTATTCCTTTTGAATATTTAAATTTATTTATTTTTATGAAATTTGGATATTATAGGCACTTAAATTTATATGATAAATTTATTCTTATAAATTTTTATTCCATGTATTACATGTTAAGTAGAACAACATAAAATTTTGTTTTCATCTAATTTGAACTCAGTTTAAAATTAAAGTAATTATATTGAAATTAATTATTGAATATAGTTTATACATACGAGGTATTATTTTTATAATGAATTAGATTATATCTTGAGTAAATTATTCCTGGGTATAATAACTTTTGGTCACACTTCCCACTAGCCTAGATTATTATTCATTTTTCTAGAAAGGTGGGGGTTGACAATCTGTTACTATAAGATTACTCATTTTGAGTTTATTAATTCAATATAATTATAGACCATAATATGAAAAGTTAATGTACCTTATTCATAAGATGAATTTGGATATGTTTAAATATATTTATATTCTATTTATTGGTGAGTGACATAAATTGTGGGTTGTGTAAAGAGTTATACATTAATATGGTGTAAACACATTAATTAGTTAGATGTAATAGGTATTATAAAACTAAAAGATTATAATTAGGCATACATGGAAGAATAAAAAAAAGATAATAAATATTTAATGAAATTAAATAGTTATGGATTTAATATACAAGTTATATATATTTAATTGGTGAGAGTTTAATTTAAAACCCCTTAAAAATTCTAAGTGTGAGATTCCTTCCAAAGAAAACACATTTCATAACCTCGATCATCCAACTGGGTAGATTTATGGAAAAGTGGGGTGCCTATAGATTATCTTATTTAAGTCATGGTGGTTGTGAGTAACTCCAAGAGTTAGGTAACCACATAAAGTTGTGATATTTGGGTGAAATTTATCTAGGAAGCCCTAAGATTCAAGAAAAAAAGTAAATAACATTGATTTTATTTCTATATAATAGATTCAGGAAAAGAGTTATCCACTCAACAATTTAAGAGTCATATGTGATATAATTGGAAAATTATCCTACCAAAATAACTAAATTAATTAATTATATCTTAGTGGATCCATTTATTAGTGAAATTTGGATTTTTATAATTAATTAAATATATATATATATAATGTATTGGGTAATCATTTTTAATGGGATCACATTCATTAAAAGTTCTTGATGAAATGATATAAAGAATGATACCCACCCATATATATGTTATTATTATAGATTATGGAATGTATAATTCATATCATTTTGTAATATCTTAAAAATATTATCTATAAAAAAATAATATATTGGAACTCAAGTTTGATAAGTATTCTTAAATATAATCATAATAAGAATTTGAATGAGAATGTTATAGAGATCAATTTCTTTAACTATCACTCATGGGTATTAGATACTGGGTGTGCATTACACAATTTTACTGATAAAATTAGTCTCATACATAATATAGAATTAAATTATTATGAATTGGATCTAAATGTTTTAAATATGTTAAGATTTTTTACATTAGAGGTCAAAACTTTTGATGTAACACCACAGGTTTTGGGAAGAATTTTCTTTCATTAAAATATATCTCTATACTTCTAAATTTTTTTTTTCTATTGATTGAAAATAATTAAAATTGATTAGAAAACAATTCATACAATGTATAAATAAAAATAAAAACTCTTTATTAATTTATAGTGAAAAATTACAACAAAAGTCAATGAAATTAAGTATTAAACACCATTGATTATTACATACCATGGCTGAGTACATATCTTAAATTAACAAAGATTAAAAGGGGATAATAATAAGAAAATAATAATATCTTTATAATTAATAAATCACCTAGATCAACATATGTCTTCAAAATCACCATTAGTTTAACTGAACATACAATGAAAAAAACATCATAAAAGTAGAAAGCATGTTCTAAAATCCCAAATTAGAATTAAGGGAATGAAAAGAAGGATTTGTAAAGTTAGAATGGAATTAATTTATAGGATGTAATTGGTGTAATATATCCATTATAAAAGGGTATATATTAAATGGGTATAATACTTGTAAAAATGTTATTAGTTTGGAATTATTGGTATATAGTTGACGAGTCATATTTTTATCTATTATTTGAACACCATTTTAAAACCTTTTGTGAATAAAATGAGTTATTTTTTATATGTTTTTTATTATTTTATATCCAGAATATAGGTGTGTATATAATTCATAGAGTGTTCCAGATTTTCAGATTTGAGTTAAATCATGACATAGCTCATGTTCTATGCCATAGTATATTGAATCTGGCTAATTTGTAGAAGAAACTATGCTATAGTTACGATGCTATACCATATAAATGTCAGGATATAGGTAATTTTTGATGATGAATAAATATACTATGGACATACCTAGATGTCTTTGATGATGCTATATGAGCCTATCTTATACCAAAGAACTATTTAAGAATTAGATAAATTTTTTTAAAAATCAAGACAACCCTTAAGGTTTGGCCCATATGAGATCAATATAAGCTGTATAATCACCACTACTGTCTATAAAAGGTAGTATAAATAGGGTAAAATAACCATGTGGGTTAGTGAAGGGGAATGGAAATGTGTGTGTGAGATTGAGGAGCACCCAACATAGGTTAGTACTGGGAAAAGAGTTTAGACTGGGCAGTATGGGGCTGCTAATCTGGCAGTCAGATATTGGCCCATGTATATTAAGAAGAGTATGATTAAAGCAATAATAGATGTGTTACAAAGATATAAGGTGATAAAATGGATCACCAAACACTATTTCATAGAATATTTGAGGTTTCCAATTTTTACCAAAGCCCATCTGGGGTAGGATCTTCACCACAACTAGCCTTCTTCTTCATGAAACTGTGCAAATAGTTTGATATTTCGCCAAAGCCTATTCTACTATGCTATAGAAAGTAATTTTATAAAGGAACTCATGAGATTTTTTTGGGGTACATATTCTTTCACAAAAAGGTAAAATATCAGGGCAGAATGGGATTGAGCCTTTTTCCTAGGGTTTTTTTCACTAGAAGTGAATAATGGTAAAAAGAGGGACATGTCATGCTATACAAGAGGATATTTAATGGTAATCATGAAGTTGCGTAAGGGTAATAACCACCTTGGAAAAGTTTTTGAGAAATTCCTACCCATAAAATATATCTACTTCTTGGAGGTTCAATATTTGGCAGTGGAACTGGTCCTAAGATACCTGAGTGCTATGCTATAGAATTTTGATACACCATAATCCGCACATAGGAGAGTTTGTAACTTGGGATATTATGATTGATATTTTAGAAGTAAAAGAGATATTATGTTTTTGGGTTCAGATTTTGAAATAATATATTTTTATCATGTGACATAACCCATGTTGTATAATCATATAAATTTTTATCATCCCATATAAGTTCAAAATTTTAATTGTACTAATTTGTAATGTCTTGTGTTGTATTGGAAGAGATGCTAGAATATTTAAATCTGAAATAATAGACATTTAAGGGGATTTTGATTTTGAAAAAACTAAAGGTAAGAAGGATGAATGATGACTAAGGAAACTTGGAGAGGGGATTATTTGGGGGTGTTCTGAACACCACTTGGAAATACATTGATGATCGATTCTTTTCCACATATTGTGATTGACCTTTGAAAGATAATGAAGTTTTCAATTTTATTTTATTTTCTTTATTTATCATTTATTTTTATAAACATGAATCATATATTCATTTAAACCATTATTTTATTTATGATTAAGGAACCATTATTCCTGATTGAGTAGTTGCTTAGGGGATAGTGGATTAGGATTAAGAGGGATAATAACTTGAGGGGAGTGATTAATTTGATTCATGAATTACTTAGAATGATAAAAATCATATTGATATTAATTTTTCCTTATTATTTAAACAACTAATGAGATTTATGGTGATTTGGGGAATGAATACCAATGTGTTAGAGGGGACTAGGAGAGTGAGATCCAACCTTACTACACCTTTTTCTTGTAAAATTAAAATTAATGCATTTATTCTTGTGAGATTTACTTAATGAAATAATCCACCATATTCATTTCAAATCGGAAGTCTCATAAAACCTAAAGTTAGATCTACCTATAAACCTTTTTTTATTATATTATTTTGTCAACCCAAGGTGTTTCCTTAGATTATTAATGATATTTTCCATAGATAAAACAATCATAAATGGTTAGCTAAGTTAGAAACCCCCTTTTCCTAGTGTTTCAACCTAGGGACTTCAATTACCTATACTACTCTAGTGGTATTAGTAGTTAAGGATCCATGCATCTTAATTATAAATTTTACTAATGCCTATAGAAATTGATTATTCCCAAAAGTGTGTCATTTTTTTGGTTTCATTTTCAGTGATGATGATGAAACTATCTTATAATACTATTATCGATTGTTTGTTTCATTATTTTCTTATCTATTTATGTTTTTTATTATTAATTTACATGAATAGGTGTTTGGTTTTTCATCCTATAGGTAATGGGTGTGTGAGTCACATTCCATGTACATGATCAAGGTTTATGGATTATAGGGAGCCTTTCAAATTAAATCCTAAGATTGTTTACCTCATAATTCATACCTTTATAGTAGAAATTAAGAATAATCAAGGGACATGAGTAGCCTAAAAAGTGTTTGGGAATATTATTGGTTCCAGATAGCTAGAACATCATGATATGTCCTTGATAGACTACATAAATCCATATATATATATATATATCTACATTTATTTTTGTGTGGCCTCCTGTATAAGACAAAAATGTTTGGCCCTAAAAATAATCCAAAATGTTGGGTAGTTTGGAGGCACACAACATGACGATCTTGAGAGTCATCTTTCCAAATTTATAGAGATCTGTGACATATTTAAAAAAAACAGACTCTTGAAAAAACATCCAAATAAGATCCTTTTCATTCTCACTAATGGGATGTGCTAAGGGGTGTATGAAGTCCTAAATGTTGGGATCATAGAATCATATAGGAAGGTGTGGCCAACAAATTTCTAGAGAAGTATTTCCCATCGATGAAAGATAAAAAATTGTAGAGTGGTATCCAAAATTTCTTACAAAAAATGGGGAGTGTACATATGAGGAATGGAATAATTTAAAGGAGATTCTATAATGGTTCCCTCATCACAAAGTTCCATTATGGATGAAAATACCAACTTTTTATTTTAGGTTTCAAAAAAATTCATGGGTTACTGTTGATTCAACAACAAGAAGAGGATTAATGAGAAGAAACCCACTAAAGCCCATACTATCCTATATTAATTAATAGTAAATATATCATAGGGGAAATATGAGAGATGCCCAATTAATAGAGGAGTTCATCAAGTTGATAATACCACCATGTGAGACACTCAAATTGAGTCGCTGTATAAGAAAATTGACTCATTATTTTCACTCAATAATCCCTGATCTTCCTTTGAGTCACATTAGGTGATTTCATGTGATATTTGTGGTTATATTCACCTATTTTAGGATTATCAATCTATATTAGAATACCCATCCATAGATGAAGCTAATCTCATCAATTTCAAATAAACTCAACCATACTACCAAAATCAGTATGGGTAGGGAGTGATACCGATTCAATAAAATTAAAGATGAAGAGATGGTTCATAACAAAATATAATGTGAAATTTAGGTAATATAGGTTTTACTAATAGGAAATAAATGATGATATCTTCCACCTATCAAGTTTAGAGTTATTTTCTTCCATTTTAGTAGAATTAGTTTTTATAGCTACCATAAGAAGAAGAACCCTCGTTTTAGGAGCTAGTTACAATATATATATATATATATATAAAGTTCAGTGACTTTATTAGGTTGAAATAAGAATTTTTAATCAGGAAAATTACTTGGAAAATCTCTAAGTATCACTCAAGAACATTGAAACACATATTTGGTAGTTTTACCAACCACATACCAATAGACCCCTAAGAGTTTTTCTAGGAAATACCAAAGTCCTCTGATAAGTGACCAAAGAAATTTACCTTGTATAGTGGATGAGCAATACGTTATACCACTAATATAAGATAGAAAGAACAAATAAAACAAGAAAACCTTGAGAAATAGGTGTATAGAATCTAACTAATGGAAGTTTAATATTGACTTTAGGAACTTGAAAAAGAGAATACAAAAAATAATCTAGTGGTATAACACTACATGTCACCCCTTCCTTTTCTAGAGAGGATGATTCATAGAAAATTGGAGGAGCAGTACAAGATTTTTTTGGAAAAAATCAATAAATTTCATATCAAAATTACATTCATAGATGGAATTTCTTCGATTCACACATAAAACAAATTCCTCAAGGATCATCTATCACATAATAATAAGACATAGGATTTGGGTGTGATTTATTTGAGTTAATACTGCTCATCTATATTACAATGGAAGCTTCCCTTTATGCCACATGACCCCAAAATTTTCTTAATTACCTACACTACAGGGTCATGCACAGTTAGAAAATATTTCTATGATTTAGGAGAAATGTTAAATCTTATTCCACCAAATGTGTTTAATAATATTAGATAGAGTGATAAAAAACTAACATGAGTAGCACTAAAATTGGTAGATAGGTTGGTGAAAAAATCCAACTGTTTTTAGAAGTTTTTTTTGGGTAAAGTATAGTAATATCATCATTCCTATTATTTTTTTATATTTTAGAGAAGAAGAAGGGGAAGTCCCAATATTCTTGGGATGAACTTTCCCAGCCACCAGAAATGCACTTATTGATGTAAATCCACATTGAATAAATTTATTAGTGGGTGGAGAGAATGTAAAATTCAATTTTGATAAATTAGTGAGTTATGATGATGAAATGAGGGATAAAATTTCTTATCCACATTAAAATATGATTATAGATTTCAGAAAGTTTAATTAGATGAGGAGTAAGTAAAAATTGAGGATGAAGAAGTTGAGTAAGAAGAAAATAATATAAAAGCACTGAAGGTTCAAAACGCTTTTTATGTTCATGATCCATCATATATAGAATCTTTTCCAAAGTTAATACCTTCTATTTTGAATACCCCAAATTTGGAACTCAAAAATCTACCCAACAATATTTAATACATTTTTTTGATGGATTGAGAAGAGATACAAGAGATTTTCAGTGTAACACCAATGGAAGAGTAAGATAAGTAGATCTCATCAGTTTTAAATTAAATAAATTAAAAATATTTTAATAGATCATTGTTGATATTAAATTAATTATACCTTATATTTTCACAAAAATTTATACTATAAGACGGAAAGAAACCTATGTGACAAACCTAATGATTAAAAACACCACCAATGAAGGAAGTGGATAATAAGGAAGTATGTAATATCTTAGATTACATATTATTTACCTAATTTTGTATATTGAATGAGTTATTACTTTATAGTTTGTTCTGAATAATTGAATCATGATGGTGCTCAAGAAATATGATGATCTTATCTTGACTCTTATAGTGATGGGATCGACAATGTGTTTAGATTTAAGAAAGTTGAATGAACTAATATAGAAAGATCATTTTTACCATTCCTTTTATTGATAAGATGTCAGAGTGGATAACCTTTCATGAGTAATATTTATTTTTAGATAGATATTATGGCTATAATTAGATCCCGATGGAATTATAAGATCATGAAAAGACTAAATTTACATGTTCATATAGAACCTTCACTTACTAATGCATGTCATTTGGTATGTGTAATGCACCAAAAAATTTCAATGATGTTTGAAAAAACTTTTCCATGCGATGGTGGTGGAATTCCTTGAAGTTTTAATTGATTATTTTTTTAGTTTATGGATGGTGTTTTGAAGTGTGATTAAAAAATATGGACACAGAGTTGGAATGTTGGGATCAGACATGCCTTGTGATCATCTAGGAAAAGTTCCATTTCATTATAAATAATGTCATTTTTATTGGACACTAGATCTCTAAATAAGGCTTTGATGTGGAATTTTTGTGGTTAAAGTGATCAAAGAGCTAAAAGATCTGAAAACATTACGAGATATCAGGAATTTCTTAGGCCATGTCAGGTTTTATAGCCGATTCGCTAATTTTTTTGTCATATATTTCTCACTTACTCCATGAATTTTTAATGAAGTATGAGAAATTCAATTTTTATGGAAAGTTCAAGGAATATTTATAGGAGATAAATACATGACTAATTACTTCCCCATTACGATTCCCCAAAATGGGGAGAACCGTTTGAGTCGAAATGTGACGTTAGTGACTTTAGGATGGGGGTATCCCTTAGAAAAAATAAAGAAAGTATATTTCCATAGATTTATTATTTTAACATGAAATTTATGGAATATTATCTCAATTACACCATAATATAAAATGAATTACTAGCTGTGGTGTTTGATTTTGAAAATTTTTGATCACACATGGTGCTCTCTAAGTTGGAAGAGTACACAAACTATGGCATGTTTAATTATTTTATAATTAAAAAGGATGCTAAAGATTGATTATTCCACTGGATTTTGTTATTGAATGAGTTCAATACGAAAATTATGGAAAAATGGGGAATTAAAAATTTTGTTGTTGACTATCTCTCAAGGATTGAGTTTCTTAGTTTATTCATAGGGTAGGAAGTTAAGTTTAGAAATGAATTTACAAATGAACGCTTCTTTTAAATGGATAACATTACTAGAAATTAGTTTATAGATATTTCTAATTACATATCCTATATATTTGTACACCTTAAATTATCATACTTAAAACAAAAGAATTTTCTCATTGATGTTCACCACTACTTCTGGGATGATCTACTTCTTTTCAAGTAGTGTGGGGATGGGCTGATGAAAAGGTGTGTTCCAGAAAGAAAAGTTGTAAGTATAGTGGTATTTTTTCACTTCCAATGGGGTCCACCATAGATCGGAATGAACGGTTTATAAGATCCTAAAAATTGAATTCATTTGGATGACTTTACACTATGATTCTAGAGATTTTATAACAGTTTGTGATTGTAGTTAATGAATAGGGAATATTGGAAAGTGATATGAAATTCCCCAAAACCCTATGATTTAATTTTATGTTTTTAAAGTTTGGGTAATAAAAATCATTTTACTATTTCTTAACTGATGGGGATAAACATATCTTTAGGATTGTGTCTATTACATTTCTAAATGGGTTAAGGTAGAGGCCACCTCTTCTAATATAACAACAGTGGTGATCAAATTTCTAAAAAAGAACACATTTTCTTAGTTCGAAGTCCCACGATTATTGATAAATGATAGATTCACCAAATTTGATAATTTTATTTTACTTTAAGTAATGAAGAAACGTATGGTATGATACAATACAAACACCTTGTATCATTAATACATAAGTGTTTAATAAGAAATTTCAATCTGGGGAATTAAATGTTTTTTGGAGAAAATTGTGATCTCAAATTGAATTTATTGGTCAAGAAAAATTAATGATTCTCTATGGGATTTCCAAATGATATATAAACCACCATTAAGAATGTATACATTCCAAATAGTGTATGGTAAACCATTCCACCAACCACTGGAACTTCCTCATCAATCCTTCTAGGATTTAAAGTATTTTAACAAAGATGAAAATGAAATAGGGAGGAAAATAATCTTGGAGCTAGATGAAATACACTAAGATTATTACACTAATTTAGAGATCTACAATGAGAATACAAGTAAGTGACATGATAAGATAACAGAGAATATGGATTTTTACCCATGTGACATGGTTTTATTATTTAATTTCTGTTTACATTTATTTACTAATAAGATGAGTTTGAGATGTTCCATACCATTTATTATCATCCACGTGTTCCCTCCTGAAAAAATGGAGATCCATAAGAATGAGGAACCAACATACATGGTCAATATAAATCATATCAAGTTATAAATTGATCACTCTCTAATAGAAGTAATTATATCCCTATATTTTAACAGATTCAAAGGAAAAAGGTATATTGAGATTTTGACTTTAAATAAATCACTAATTGGTGGGAAACACAGGTGTGTTTTCTTTTTAGTTTTTATTATTTTTTTGGTAATAATTTTACCTTATATTTGCAAGTCCTTAAAATATACCAAGAATCGAAAGTGTTTACCTAAGACCCCTTATGATACCCTATAAATTTTCCCATAAATAGGGAATCTAACAAAGAGATTTTGCAAATAAAGGTATTTTCTAATGAGAAGAGAAAAATTATAGATTTTGGTATTATCTAAAGACCACCGCATAAATAGGGATTTTTATAGAAATATGAATATGCAATGAAATATTACACATTATATATACCTATAAAGTCATGATAAAAAATGGTTATACTAGAAGCATAGACACCTATATGCCATAATGTCTAGGCCATGACACCAAGCCATAAGGAATGGAAATTTAGATCAAGTTGTTTCATTGAAATATCAGTCACCTCCATGCTATTTCAATGACATCATGAAATAGATATGATGATGGTTGAAATTAAAAATATTTGGGTGCTGATTATGCTGTAAGTGTAATGTTTATGCTAAAAAGGTACACAACCTATTTAATTCTATGTCGAAACCCTAAATCCACACCATATATGACCTCCCTCCTCTTTCTCTATGTTTGGACACTTAGATACTTTCGGGTGTATGGGGTGATCATCGTAATGATATATAATTGGAAAACATTTTCTATACCAACCTTTTTGATTCTTCTTTCCTTCACCTTTCACCATTTTATCTTCCTTTTACCCTATTTTACTCTCTAGTTGTCACACCCTTTGTTCCTCATACCATTACCTCAATTGAAATATCAAACATAAAACCCATAAAAAACACCATTTCTTTCTCCTTCTCTCCATATTCCAAATATATACCTCATCATAGAGAAAGAAGATAAAACTCATCCCCTAAATAATGAAAATTTTATTATGTTTAAGCCAACTAAATACTAGTCTATGGAAAGTAGGGTTGAACCACATATAAGGATAATGTTGTGTGAAAAAAAATGAAAAATAGAATTATGGAATGAAGTTAAGTGGAAAGTTACTTTTGAATAGTGAAGTGAAAACAATAGTCAAATTAAAAAAATAGTGATATTTATAGAAAAAGAGAAGAAATATAAACAATGAATGGATTTTGGGAAACTAGACTGGATATAATTGATATAAAACATCACTGATACTGCAAAAGGTTAAACCAAACAAGTTATAAAGTTGTGTGAAAGGAGGATTGAATCACCTAACTTTCAATAGATGAACAACCTCACTAGAGATCTCTTATAATAATTTCTCTTCCTAAAAAAATTCAAGATGATGAATATTATTCATATAGAAAAGTAGAACCATTTTTTTTTCCATTCAAGTACTGATATTACACCTATTAAGGAAAATAAGACCTATACACTTCAGCTATCAGTTTATAGAGTAGATGAAAAAGAAATATTTTGAATAATAGAAAATAATAACTCTGAAAAAAATAAAAATAAACCTTTATGAGTTAACTCAAATAAAGAACACACAAAATAAATTCAATCCATTATGAATAATTACCAAAATAATTCAATTAAAAATAGTTTTAACCTTAAAAATATTCAATGTAAATATCACAATACAATAAAAAATAAATAAGAGAAGATATGTAGAAGCTTCTATGAGGATATACCCTCCTTCCTCAAATTGAAACTCCACTGAACTCATTCTTTAAGATAAATTTTCGACACTTTTATATATCCTCTTAGTCACATTTTTCCCACAATATCTCTACCTAGATGTTTCTTACTCTTAAATGATATAGATACCTCTCACTGAATGTGTTCCTGAAATTCTCTTTAGTCACACACAAACTCCATCATCTAACTATTAACACTGACATCAACTTTTGTAATTTATTTAGAAACCTACATATGGAAGCCTTCACCATTCATCCTTCCCCTTAACATGACATGAGTTGAACTCCCTAATAAATTCCTATCCCCACTAGAAACTTGTTTCATCTTAAGAGAGATGAACCTAGATGAGTTCGTAGCTTGGTTCAGTCTTCATAAATTTTTAAAAATCTCTAGAAACTTCCCAGTCCCTAGATTATTCATGCTCAACTCCTCTTTTGGTTTCAATTTTTAATTTTATTGAAATTAGATCATAATAAGTCAATTCATAAATTAAATTAAATTTAATAATAAATTAATTTTCAAATCACACAATAAAAATTAAAATAAGTTTCAATAAATAGTATTAAAAATAGAAACATAGACCTTTAAATAATTTAAGCTAAAAACATCATTTTTAAAAAAGTATTCAAATAAAAAAAATTCATCATAATTTAAAAAATTTTAAATAATTTCTCATTTAAATCAAAACTTTTAATTAAAAAATACCCAAAATAGGCATATAAAAATTTAATCCAAATTAAGACATGTCATATCCCCCCACACTTAAGATGTTTCTTTTACACAATAAATCCATTAGTCAAATTCAGTGGTAGAAAATAAATCTAAAGATTAAAAAATGTGTCATAAAGAATTGGTTTTCTAAAGGATTTTCCCCATGTACACTCTCACGTAAAAAATGTCATTTAATTTATCAAAAAAAATAAAAGTTTGGAAAACTTTTGTTTTAGTTATAAAAAAATTAATTTAGATTTATTATTTTAAATATGTTTAAAAAAATTCACTTTTCATTTAACTAAAAAATAAAAAATTCTATTTTTTTCCAAGTGAACAGTCCCACATAATTTAACACATAATAAATTGACACAACCAGTGGAAGATAGAGTTTAATAAATTAAAATAATTAATAAAATAAATAAACTACCATATTTAGATTAAAAGTATTATGTGTTCTCAAGGATTTTGAGTTATTTCATATCACATTTAAATGAATAGATTATGAGATTAAAAACTACTTAAAAAATTTAAAAACAAATGAAGATTTTAAGTCCTAATGTTAAATTATATAAATATTAAAAACATTCAAAGGAAAAAATAAAAATCATATCCCAAATTAAGTATATAGTGTAATATAAATTAACCTCCTTAATGTGTAAACACATCCTCTAAACATTATAAAAAATGTCACTTATTGAAAATACCTAATAGATCCTTGAAAATAGGATTAAAAAAAAAGGAGTTTTAATGTATAAAAAAATAAAATATAGTTATGAAAATTATATTATCACTCCCTCACACTTAATGGTAAATTTTTTCCCTAATATTAAATCCTAAGGTGGCATAATATGAAAATCATTTGGTTCAAAGAGATTTAGAAATGACATAGTGAAAAATCATTCACAGGATCAAAAGAAAGATCAAAAACATTTTTTCATAAAAAAAAATCAATCATAAAGAATAGGAACATTCACAAGGTTCTTACTAGGCATTAGTTTGGAATTTTATTTAAGTAATATATCTTTAAAAAAATTTAATTCAATGCTTAGTTCATAATTGATTTTAAATAAGTTTAAAAAATAAGCATGTAGGAATAAGAATTCATCAACAAAAGATATCAGGATAGGAGTAGTGACTTATCGGGATTTAATAAAATTATATCATGAAACATAGCATTTTTAGAAGCAATTTTTAGTAGAAAACCTCATAGAAATAGTGTCATAATTTTTAAACAAGAAATAAAAAATTAAAGACATAAAAATTAAAATAATTAATCTTCTGTTATAGAATATTTGAGAAATTAAGTTCATACAAGACACTCCCTTTGTTTTGTGAAAGATCCCTAGTTTTTTGATTCAAGACCAAAAAAAATTTAAAAAAATTTAAAATTAGATTTAAAAAGGTTAAACTCAAATATAATATCAACTAAATTTTTATTTTTAAAGAAATTTGATCGAGATGATCTAGGGTTTTAGCTCTTTTTGACCATAAATAACCATTGAAATTTGATGTGTAATATTGGATATACAGATGATTTATCTAACTTCATGTAGTTATTTTATTGAATACAAGGTATATTGGCACTCTAATTATAGTAAATTGAGTGGTTGAATGATCAATTTATTTCCATAGATAATAGATTCCTTTTTACGATTTGTCTTTTTCTATTTCAATTGATTGAATAATTGTATAATAATTTGATCACATGTTTAGTTTCCTTTTCCTTTAGGTTAGTTAAGTGACCAAATATATGATTCATTTTCTTCTTGGAACTAGTCCATGATTTAATCTTAATAATAGATAAATATTTTGTTTTAGTGTAAATTTGAACTTACAATCGATCCAACCTTCATGATCAATCTATCCCTTAATGTGGTTGATCGATGACCTCATGGTGAGGTGAGTTAACACACATTGTATTCTCCCCTTTATTGTTGTGTTTGGTTGACTAACATCAAAGTATCTTCACCGTATGGTTAGTTTTCTTTACTCATACAATCTTTCTAGGATAGGCAAGGCAGGTTGTCTGTCTTTATGTAGTCAAATGAGGGATGATACACAACTAAATAAGAAACATTTATTTAAAAATAAAATGAATAGAAAAATTAAAAACCATGGGTTTCCTCCCATGAAGCACTAAGTTTTGAGTATTCTTATAGACTCACCCCTAGAAGCTCCATCAGTGTTCATTTTTGGGAATAATTTATTAATTATTGGACATTTGAAATTTATTATGGTTGTGTTAATATGATTTCTCAATATTTATAAAAAATAATCATATATTAAAGAACTCTTGAATTAATCCAAGGATATAGGGTTAATTTTTATGTCCACTACCATTTATATGCCTAGAATCTCACAAATATGAATAAGGAATCAATACAACAACCAAGAAAAATCACTAAATTGACTAGTAGAAAACATAAAGTCCCCCTCACATTTGAGACACCTAAATAATAAAAATTAAAATCATAAAAGGCTATATGAAAATTAAGAATCTCATAAGTCTCTAATATAAGGATGTTAAATTCAAATATCATGAAATACTTTTCATATTTCTTATTTCAAATTTATTTTTATTTTAATTGTATAATAATATTTTTAAATTTCATGAATTAAATGATTATGTTCTGATATAAAAACACTAGTGTGTATGAAGGTTTAATTTTAAGAAATTTCTAATTGAGAACAACATAATGAAATTCTAGTAGATTTTTAGATTTTAAAATTTTGAAAAAATATTTTGGTTTATTTTTTTGAATGTTTTTATTGATTTTTTCACACAATCATTCCACAATAATGATGATAAAAATTTGATAGAACTAGGTTTCTAACTAGCAAGAAATTTATTATTTATAATCCTAAAACTACTGTTACCATAGAAATTATGGTCAAAACATAGAGAAGGATGATATTTTTTGAAAAAAAAACAATAAAAATTTTGAAAAAAATAATTGTGGAATGAAATTTTGTGGAAATTAATGTTTGAAAAGTAATGTGAAAATAAGATTGAAGTGGAGAAAACATTGATATCAGTAGAAAAAGGGAGGAAGTATGAATAATGGAAGGATTTAGAAAATTTTGACTAGATAGAATTTATAGAAAATATCACTACTCTTGCAAAAGGTTAAACCATAGAAGTGATAAAGTTATGTGCAAGGAGGATTGAAAAATATAATTATAATTATGTGAAAAACCTCACCATAGATCTCTCATAATAACTTCTATTCCTAAAAAAACTAAATATAATGAATATTATTCATATAGAGGATAAAAACCAAAACCTTTTTTATATAATTAATTTATTTTTAGTTAAAAATGAAGAGATAACCTCTACTCTTCTACTTTCAGTTCATAGAGTTGGGTAAAAAAGAACTCCCATAAAGAAGAAAAAATTAGAACTCTTACAAAATGAACAAAATACCTCTACAATTTTACTCAAAATAAGAACATGATTTTTTTAATAAATATAGACTAATTACCTAATCTATTAAATTATACATATGAGTAATAATAAATAAATATTCAATGTAAACATCATGATAAAATATAAAGGAAATAAGAGAAGAGAATAAGAAACTTATCTGTGAGATCCCTTCCTTACTCCAGCTCAAACTCTGCTAAACTTCTTCTTCAAGATCAATCCAAGCCTCTGGTCCAACTCCTCTTAGTCATATGATTTTTACACTATCTCTTCCCAAATATTTACTACCATTTAATGATTTTGAGGAATCTTTCTAAATGTTTGTAGGTACCCCTCTTTAGTCACATGCCAACTATAATATCATAGCTAGCAACACTGACATAAACTTTTGTCATTTACTCAATAGAATCAAACTGGAAGCCTTCACTATTCATCATTCCTCTTCATTTTACACAATATAAACTCTATAAATAATTTCCCTCAAGTATGTGAAACTTTATTTAGATCAAGCATGATGAACCTAGATGAGTTCCCATATTGTTAAAATCTTCGCAGATTTCTGATAGTGTCAAGAAACTTACTTAACCCTGATCATTGATATTGAATCCCTCTTTGGTTTCAATTTGTAATTAGAATGATATTAATGAAAAATACATTAATTCATAACTGCAAATAAATATAATGATTATTTAATTTTTAAATTTCATAATGAAAATTAAAATATGTTCAAAAAAATATTATTCCAAATATAAACATAAAACATTATATAACTTAATAATAATATATCTTAATTTACAATAGGGTATTAAAATAATAAAAATATGATCATAGTTTAACAGATATTAAATAATTTCACATTTAAATCATCATTAAAAAAACTCAATAAATCACCAAAAATAGATGTGAAAAAACATAATCCAAATTAGGCCACATAATGAGCCAAGAGTTTGTACTCTCCTTATACTGTTTCCTCTCACCCTTCCATATCAGACCCTGAAACCACACACTTTTTTTATTCTATTTCATATTTGTCTTCTTCTATCTAAACTCATTAATAGGAATGATTCTTTATCCCAACAAACTTCTTCCTAAATAATGAATACATTTAACCCACCCCATTAACTGTAAACACTCTTATCCCAATACCCCTTTACCCTTTGTCTAAAAACCCAACTAAATTAATTAGGATATATATCAACATATCCTATCTTAGTCTTATCACCCTCAACCATAAAGATCCATGAATTTTATTTGATGAATATGAATATGGTATATGGATATAGAATCTTAAGAACAAACCCATTTGTATAAATAAGACATTAGTATTATTTGTGTTGAGGACTATTGGGATAGAGGAAACTATTTTTGTTGATTTGGTAGACATATACCAAGAAAATATTCTTATAGTGAGGGAGAAATAATACCTAAAATTATTATTGGAATTTCTGACTATATTGGAATTGGATGTGGATGATCTTTCCTTCAACTTTGGTTACAAGTAATGGAAGTTTTTTACTTTCATAATTATAAATTGTTCATGGAATTTATAGTAGTGAATTTTTTGAAAAGATTTATTTTGAATCCTTTTAGCATGATCTAAGAAGTAATCATGTACAAGATAAGTGTAAATGTTTGGACACTGACCCTAATAGAAGACATGATACAGGGAAGACTAAGAGTACAAAACTAAAATAATATCTCTTACACATCATTCACCAAGACTTTATACATGCATGACTTACTAAGGGGGAGTAACAAGGATTTATTATTCAGTTGTATGTCCTTATTCTATACTCTATTTATAGATCTTCCATGTTGAAAATCGACATAAATTTTCCTTGTATTTTGAGGGTCAGAGGATGAAGCACAAAGGGAATCTCATGGGGGGAACCTTTATTACTCACTTAGTGAAGCAACTTAAAGATTTTGATGTTGTTTTTCCCCTCATACCCCATGTGAAGATGAAATTTATTAATCTCCCACTTTCATAAAATATGGGCCTCATTTACAAATATGGAACTCAATATAAGTAGATAGTCGGGTACGTCATTGATTCCATTTTGGTTGAGGGGGAATACATATTCTATTATGTCACATTCTGGAAAATGGAACCCCCTTTTAGATTCATCCATGATTCGATATGGTATAAAACCTTGAATAATTTTAGGGGTGGTGGAATCAGGTTTTTGGAGAGGATTTTAATTTAATTTTCACTACATTTAGGATTATTTGGGAATTTATAGAGATTAATTATGATGAACCTATAGAGATACCAAGCTCATTCAGTGAGGTACTTCACCAAACTCCTAATCTAGTGCACCTATAAAATTTCACTCAACCCTCAAAATTGGATACCCAACATGGTCCCCACTAGAATCTGATAAGAAATTATAATAGTGACCATATTTTTGGGAGACATCTAAATGAGAAATAGATCTTACAACTAATGTGTCCACCCACCGATAGTCATAGATTGGTGCCTATAGAAAGGGTAAGGGGATTTATATGAGTAACCCTCTATTATTTCATTTTTTTGACACCAATACCCATTCTAAAACTTCTATTTAGATAAGGGAGTCCCTTCAGCCAGTGGATCTGGAGACCCAAATAGACATTTTGACTACCATGCCCAGTATTGATACACATCTAGGTGCTCCCATAGAGATTGTTACTACTGCTTCTCCTCCATTACCAGTACTTATAAATCCATCAGGGGAGGATGAATAGATACATGGGGAGATTACAAATCACATGAAGAAAACTTAGGATACCCCCTATTCTTTTTTATTGTGTATCACCTTTAGTTTATTTCCACCGTTTTGGTCCATGTAGTTTTGTATATGATTTATGTATTTTGATGGATGATTAATGCACTCTAAGTGGATATTTTTGGGTCTTTCTGATCTTCTATTGAAAGTTCATTATTCTATTATTTTTGGATTTAACAACTCTATGAGTACATATTTTTCTTTTTCCAGTAGCACTGATCACATTTTTCACCAGTTATGACGATCTCTTAGGTTACCACACTATAAAATCTACACAATTCATGGATAATATTTATGTTTAGTTATTTTTAAATATTTAACTTGATGGTTTTCACTATTTAATATGTTCCACCTCTCTCTTATTCTATCACACATTTGGTAGAATGCGTAATTCAAGTGTGGGTGAGGTCACCATTAGCCAATTTTGGATTTTTTTACCTGTATTGATCTTAGATACATTCTCAACTAGATAAAAAATTTTGTCTTAAAGAAGTGTTTAATAATATTAATCATAAATAATAGGTACAAGGATTTGAATTTTAAGAGTTTCATGATTATTTAAAATTTTAATATATTTTAACGTGATTGATGATTTAATTTTTGTCATTGATTTTAATTATTTGAAACTTGAATATAGGATATTGATTTTTAGTATGAATTATAGGAGTGATTATATGGTATCATATAACCCCAATTCCCAAGAGTATTATTGACATAATTTTTCCCATAATTTTTCACAAATTTTTCAATACACATGGGTAATGTAAACCTATTAGAGCTTTTATTGCATCTCATTAAAGTGATGAAAGTAAAAAAAGTCAATTTTTAAATAATTGAGGATTTTTTTATTTTAATATAGTAACTTTGATACCCACATTTATATTTTATCATTATTTTAGCCCATAGAATCTATGTATGACCTCATTAAAAAGATCCTCATTACAAGCCTATATTTTCTTTCCTACCATACTCATAGTATATTGTATGATATTCAATTTTTTATGTGTGGGGGTAGTTTTCCATTATAGGAGGTGATATGTTACTTTAAGGAGGAATATGAGGTCTTTTCTTGGGCATGGGAAATGTTCATGTATTTCATTCATTAGGTTCCATTCCTCACCCTCTCGAAAAAATGAAGAAAAAATGAGTTGTGTCTTGGGAGAGTTAAAAATCACTATTACTTGAATATGATATTTTTATAAAAATTATGATTAGTTTCATAAGGAGATTATTTGGGGTTGGGTGATAGATTTGAGATTTTTCTAAAAAAAAACTTATAAAAAAATTTAAAAATAATAAAAAGGAAAAAAATAGAAAAAATATGGTCCATCATTACTTGGGTTTCATAAATTCATGAGCCTTGATTTAGTTTGTCAGTAAGAGTGATAATATTTCTGAAAAGTGTATACATTGAACTTGATTGTTTCTTATCAAACATTGTACTTTAGATTTATTATTCTTTTTCTATATACATTTTATTTTTATCTTAATAAGTTTAATTAATTACTACTAAAGAATTATTTTAATGAAATTTATTTATAATGTAATAATTTAACAATAATGTAATGTTTTTTAAATGGAAATGAATAAGAATAAATTCATTTGATTATTAATAACATATTTTTTAAAAATTGTCTTTTATGTGTTATGTGCTCTTACGTTAAAATTAATTTTTATCACTTTTGTAAATTAAATCCAATAAAATGGATTCAATATATTGAATCAAAACATTCAATTGCTGTAATAATATTATTTACATTTTTTCACAAAAATAAGTTACCATGTTAAAAATTTAGCTACAACGATAAAGATAAAAGGGTTATTTTCAAAGAATTATTTTTTAAGTGTCATGTATTTTTATTTAAATAAATTAAACTTGACACTTTTAAATGATGAATAAAATTTAATGTTTTTATATATATAAATATATTAACACTTATTCAATTAATAATTTATAGGAAATAATAATAAGAACACTAAATGTTTTAAAAGTCATTTTTCTATGATAAAACAATTTTCCTATATATATTATGTTTTAATTTAAAAGTTAAATTTATCATATTTAAATATTTAATTAGATTAAATGGATTTAAAATTTGTAAAAAATTCATTGAAATTGGGTAATAGGGGCATCAATTTTTTATATAAAAAATAATAATTACCATGGTAAAAAAAAAGTTTAAAAAGGGGTAAAAAGAGGGAATTTAACATGGATTTATTTTTTTAATCAACTTGACAGTTATAAAATACAAAATTATTTTTTAGGTGTGTTCGTAAATCCTAAATATTTCACTAAACATTTCTTACATAACTCACCTAACTCCCATGTGATTACATATTTACCCCTCACCTAAATTAAGTTTCCAAATAAATATCCTTTATTTTCATCTATAAAATGAGATCACCAATACCCCTTCCAAAACAAATATTCATTTGAATCTCTATTTAGTACAATAATATATTTTTTTCTAATAGACCCCTTTCCCACTTTTTTAATCCCCTAGTCACAATAAGGAGGCCCAAACCCTTTTTTCCAAGGGAATTTATTGTGAGGAGTGATTTTGTCAAAGTAAGTAATAAGTTATTCTTAATTATTTTCATTTACTTTTTTATGTCAACTATTTATTAATACTATTCTACCCTATAATGATGGTATATAAACATAAATATGCCTCTAAAATATTATATTCATATTATAAAACTCTATTCTCTTACTCATTCATTAGTATACCATGTTCTTGTTTGGGTTAGTTCAACCACTTACTAGAATAATGAAATACTAACTTCACTATATCCAGTATGAATGAGTATAAAGAAAATAATACTAGTAATATATTATATTAATAAGGATTTTTTTTGTAATATTAATATTAATATTTAACTAATCATAAATATACCATATTTTATTCATTAAAATTATTGGAACAATCACGTTATATATTTCATCTTAGAGAACTATACCTGAAATACCCATGGAATGAACTAGGGTATTCATAAATCATTATGGTAAATATATTCCAATATATTCAAAAATATATGGGGTAATTAACTTGATATTAAATAATAATGATCAATATCTCCATTGTGAATCTCATATGAAACAACAAAAATTACTAACATTAGATGATGATAATTAACAAAAAATGACTAATATATGTGTAATAAATGGTTATAATTGAAGATAATAAAAGGAAATATATATGAATAAGTTTATAAAATAGTTTATTTATTTGGTTATTTTTATTATAAATGGGGTAATATTATTTTGGTAAAAGTTATGATTCAAGGTAAAGGTTTTCTCATCCTAAATTTATATCATTGAGATATATTATATATACACTAAATTATTTATTTATGTGGTGTATATACCACCACATGAATTTATTATATCATATTTTTCATTTAATTCGTAGTATTTAAAAATATATATCATGTTATTTATTTCATGGTATTTTTATTCAAAGGTTACTATACTAGTAAGCATTTTATCTTCCGATCTCATTTTCAAATCAAGTTTCTTTATAAATGAATTTACATCTGGTGAAATTGAGTGATATTTCACCCACATAACCCATCTATTTTTGATCCTATGTTTATTCATGTGATTTACATGTATTCTTAACATTGAACCTTTTTTGGTTCATAATTTAACCAAAGGGATGCTTGTAAGAAAAACTGACCTTATATTTTATTTTTATTGGGAATATTTCTTCTACATGTCCATATTCGTAAATAATTTTTTAATTTACTTTATTTAAAAAAAATTAATATTCTATTAATGTTTTTAGGATGGGGTTTTTCCCGAACTTTTACTATCTTTAAAAAAGTGTAAAAATAATCACCTTTTTAAGACTTTCTATACAAACACCTTTTCTAGATTTTATATTTTATTTAATAATGAAGCTTCCTATAAAATTTTTCATGGCTTTAAAAATAAATATATATTCCCATTTTTTTGTGAAAATTTCATTGAAAAACAAATTATCAAATGAAAATGATAATTCTTTTTTTTCAAATAAATTTTCTTATAATCTAATAAAAGGATTCGTCATCTACGTCGACATAGTTTAATTTTTATTATAATTCAATGGGTTATATTCTAAAGTATTATCATTTATATTTTTTCTTTGGATTTATTATGATTATGATTTGTTTCTTATTGTGGGTTAATTAGAATATGGCGAAGTTATAAATGTTTCAATGTTTTTATGAAAAATATTTGTGGTTTATAATTTTGTGACAGGTGGGTCCTCCATAACCCTTGAAGGCATTAGGTAATGTTTTATACCTCATGAAATAAAAAAGGTATAAAAGTGGTCAGACCATGCCCAAGGATGCACAATTATTCATTCCATGCCCAATATAAAACATGAGTGGTATTCACAAGCCTAATAAGGTGCACAAATTGCTAGCCCAAGTGTAGATGCCGAAAAGTGCTTAAGTGCTGGAGGAAGTTACAAAATGAAAAAGCGACATCATATTTGGACCCGGAGACCCGGTCCGGAGGGCCCAGAGTTGTTGCATGAAAAAAAGAGTGAAGTGCGTGAACAAATATGTCCTGCATGAAAAGTACTGGGATGCACGAAGAGTCCCAGTTCTAGTGCGAAATAATTTCACGCCCGCGCCCTTTGCGGTTGATATTTCACACCGTTGCCTCCGTCACACAATTATTTCATGCAACACTGAATTCCACACCACAAGATTCCAATAAATAGAAGGAGACCCCTTCCTTTTCGAGGCTGAAGAATTCAAACCGCCTCTCATGCACGTAATTGGCATTCTGCACGCGCGCAATATGGATTTCAGGTGAGTTTCTTTTTTGTGCCAAGTCGCCCTGGGATCCGCCTTCGCGTGAGATCCCCATGGCTTAGACTAAACTCCATCACCTTTGGGGTCCACCCCTTACATTCAATCCTACTTCCTTTGCAGGAAATCCCTTTCTTTGTGCTTAATCCCTTTGAGTCACGTGCAAAACCTCATCCCTCTTATTTTGTGCAAGCAGCACTGATTTCGCTCCAAACCGGGGCTTTTCACGCTGGCTCCCTTTATTTTGCTCAAGCCTCAAGAGTTGTGTGCAATCCCCCGGGGCCCTTCGCCTCGGTGCTCTTCGGACATCCCCTTGGGTGAACGCCAGATGCCCTTCTTCTGGGTGCCATTCGTAGGTGCCTTGTGCACCCCAGGCATTCGCATCATACATGGTTTTCCCGTACGACCTTTGAGTCTTGTACGAAGTAACTTCAAAGTCTCTTGGACAATCCTTCCCATTACATTGCTTCGCCTCATGCTTCTTCGCATAGACACACTAATGGCTATTGCTTCTTCGCATAGCCATGCTAACGTGGACCCATCGATGGTTCCCCCCATGACACACCCTCGCCATGGCCTTGTCGATGCCTTCCATTCCACAAGGGGAAGAGTGCACCTATTATGTAATTACTAAGGGTGTGGGGCCAACCCACCTCGTCCAAGCTGCAGGACGTTAAACTGCCAAGAAATTCGTCCTCAACACATGACATTAAACTGTGATCTAGCCCCGTGCCTCGCACGCAGGGTCCCCCACCTTGGAAATTCTCCACACCCACTCATCCCCATGGGGATGGGGTCATCTCTCAAAGGGGGTGATTTATTGGAGTGGCATTTGTCCGTGGGGAAGGGTAGCCACCTTGGTGTAAGCCCCTAGCCTTCCTTCTAGGAGGCATCACCCCTACTCCTCCACACTTCCTCGGTGCCAAGGCCAGCGGAAGGTGTGATAGGGAATGGGGCCCCTCCTCTCTTCCTGGGTGCCAAATCCATCTCCCACTGTGATTTTTCACCCTCGGGCCTCCATCCTGGAGTAAATCCCGACACCATGGGCCGCTCAACGTGTAATCCCCTTTTCACTTCCCATGGACGCACCCTTAGTGACATGATCTTCAGGTCTCTACTGCCTCTTGTTTCTCACACTGAGCATGACTCCCGTGAGATTAGAGTGAGCACTGACCATGACAAACCTTGGGCCGTCTCAGAGCGTAAGCCCCAACCAACCTAAACTACGGGGACTTTGATCCTTGTTAAGGCATGGTACGTAGGAAGCTTCCACGAGGTTCAAGCCCCAACACTTTGAGCCATCTCAGAGCATAACCCCCAACCAACCCGAACTACAGGGAATTTGATCCGTGATAAAGCATGGTACATAGGAAGCCTCCATGAGATTCAAGACCCACCACCTTGGGACGTCTCAGAGCGTAAGACCCAACCAACCCAATCTACAGGGACTTTGATCCATGCTAAGGCATGGTACGTAGGAAGCCTCCACGAAGTTCAAGCCCCACCACCTTGGGCCGTCTCAGAGCATAAGCCCCAACCAACTCGAACTACAAGGACTTTGATCCATGCTAAGGCATTGTACGTTGGAAGCCTCCATGAGGTTCAAGCCCCACCACCTTGGGCCATATCATAGCGTAATCCCCAACCAACCCGAACTACGGGGACTTTATTTCGTACTAAGGCATGGTACATAGGAATCCTCAACGAGGTTCAAGCCCCACCACTTTGGGCCGTCTCAGAGCGTAAACCCCAACCAAACCGAACTACAGGGACTTTGATCCCTGATAAGGCATGGTACGTAGGAAGCCTCCATGAAGTTCAAGCCCCACCACCTTGGACCGTCTTAGAGCGTAAGCCCCAACCAACCCAAACTACGGGGACTTTGATCCGTGTTAAGGCATGGTACGTAGAAAGCCTCCATGAGGTTCAAGCCCCACCACCTTGGGACATATCAGAGCGTAAGCCCCATCCAACCTGAACTATAGGGACTTTGATCCGTGTTAAGGCATGGTACATAGTAAGCCTCCACGAGGTTCAAGCCCACCACCCGGTCGTTCCGACCCCATTCACGTCGGTTCACCGATACCATGGGCCGCCTCACAGTGTAAGCCCCATACCTTTCCCGCATGATGTTATACTGTATTTACCACCTGAACTATTTGGTCTTTGATTCCCTGCCATGGAGATACGTAGGACGTCTCTTTGAGACCTAAGCCCAAAGCCACCATCCATCCTAATTCTTACTCGGGCCACCACATCCTGGTGGGATAATTCCATTTCATTCTTCATTACCCTCTATATCATTTGGGAAGCCACCCACGTGCTAGCCCCAAAATCAGTGTTCCCTCTAGGGGGTTCTTCAATCTGATCCACTCTAGCTAGTGTTCCGATCAGTCCGATCTATCTCCACTGGACGTTAAACTTGCAGCATACCCTATGTTAAACATGGGAAGCTGAGGAATACCCCAGATACATACCTATGGAATAAAACTCCCCAAATTCGATGTGGGATTCCTCGGGCTTCCGAGCCCTCAAGAATCTCTATAATAAGGGACAGAGGACAGACATTCCAATTCCCCAACATCATGACATGCCAATGATTCCCCAATGCAACTACTCTCTTAACCAAAGGTTGCTGCCCTGACCAGACCCCTTGGAAGGTCTTGACCAGAGAGACGTAATTAACTTATGTCCATGAAGATATGGCACTGGGAAGAGATTCACAAACTACGTCTTAAATCTATGAGGGAGATCCAGACTAGGTGATGAGTTCTGAGGAGGAATCCACAGATGGAAGAACTGAAATCCCATCATCCCATTTCAATCAAGGAGAAGACATCACTGAATAAGGAGAGGATGCCACCCGACTTTGGAAAGTGGGAATGTGGGGGTAAAAGCATCGCATCCTCTGCATTACAGATGTGCGCACACCCTGGACAAAGCATCAGAAACACCAAGCCTACTATATTATGAATAATTGGATGACCTAGTCCTTTATGGGATAATTTTTTTATGGTTATCCTGGATAAATTTTTTTAGTTACATGCATATATTCATGCAATATTCTTATATTATTAATTTTTCTTAGGTTATGATAACATATTATTGAATCTTAACCCATGTTTTGTATTATTCTGAAATCCTCATGACAGTATACATGATTTATGATACATGTTTAATTGGACACGGTTTACCCTATAAAATGTTCATTTAATTTTATTATGTTATCATACCCATATGTTTGCATTATGATCACTTATGATATTTGATTTATGACACTCATGTTTACCCTTACTATGCATCCGATCTCACTCATTTTTTATGTTTCCATTACCCATGTTATGAAGGAGAATATTAAGTATGATATATCTTAAAGGGTACCATATTTGAAAATTATTTTTAGGATATGTTGAAGAAGGTTTATAAAATAATCTGGTTATATATATAGTCTCTAGATACACAAAACTATCAGTTATAGTGTGTGACTTAATGCTATGATCAATGGCGTACCCAATACGCAACAACGAGTTTCTTGGGAATCTTACGTTGCACTCTAATCATAAAATAATATTATTTTAAATGGTAGTTAATGCCTAGCCGTTGTAATGGCGGGAATGAACAGAACTAACTACAAAATGATTATATATGTTTGTCAAATATTTTTACTCTTTACAATAAATGTTAGAGGATTAAAAATGGGAATGAATCCAATTTTAACCGTAGACATTCTAATATTCTTTAAAAGGTCGATTAATCGCCTTTTGAAGGCGAACCTCTTTTAAATCCACTTTTTGACAATTTTATGTGTTATATTTGACAAAATAAAATTCTTATTTAGAATTGGGACATCAAAATTTACTTTGTTTAAATTTTTGGTATCTTTATGATAAAGTTCCTTTTTAATGAATAGTGAAAAATGTTGTATTTTAATTCAAAACCTATTTTAATATAATTTATTTATATGATTAGATTATATTTTTAATTGGTTTTAAAGTTTAAATAGAATATATTTTTACCATTTAATCCAATGGTGGTAATTGTAATTAATATCACTTTAAGATTGGACATAAACGAGTGTCAATCTTTTGAAAGATATTGTTTCATAAAAACACGCTATTTGTTTTAACAATAGGATTTAATTATAAAATTAATTAATGAAACTTATATGTTATGAATTTGGTAAAATGGAAATCATTTTTGAATTCAGAATATCAAATAGAGCTTAGGGTGAATTTTTGGTATTTTTCTGAAAAACTTCAATTTTTGATGAATAGTGAAACCACAAAGTGGTGGTTACAAAATTTGATTTTTCGTTTAAATGGGACTTTACCACTTCTGTGATTTGAATTTCAAAAATCCAATTTAAATGATTTTAATTTTTAAGTAAAATGTTGTTCAATGGGATGAAAATAATTTTTGATGAAAAGTAACTTTTAAGTTTTATTAATCGCGATTAAAGGTAATTAGTGTGATTTAAGGTAAAAATGATATTATAATAAAATGAAAATATATTGACACTTGTCCTAACCCTATTGGATGAGTTATTTCCGACCAAGACAACACATGGGTCTATTTTTGGTACCCCATGGAGCCACTTGGGTTTGATAATGACATTTATGCCTTTTATTTAAAGTTAAAATAAAAATGTCACAAACATGATTTGTTTTACTAAAATTTTTTTTACATGGGGTTATACAAGTCATATTTTTGTATATAAATATTCATTAGAAAGATAAAAATATTTCCTACATCATGATATTTTTTTTATAATAATTTTTAGACATTATATATATTAAATTATTTATGACATCATGATGATGCAACAATTACCTCATTAATAAAGGATTTAAATAAAATGGAAAGATAATGTAAATTCTAAGACCTAAACATGTCCAAAACCTATTGTATGGGTGGGTTTAGAACCCTTATCACCTTATCCTTGAAACACATCAATGTGGGACTTTTAAAATCCGAAACTCATTTTAAAATAAAGTAACCTTTTATACCTTTCCAAGAGTGCCCCTCCTCTCCTCTTATAAAAGGCCCCCACCTCTACCACATTACCCACACCTCTCAAGCCTTTGGTTCGGCCAAGATCTGATCATTTTGTCTCTCAAAATCCCTCTCCTCATCCTAGAAGCCTTAACTTAGGCAGTAAGATCTTCAAGAAACCCTTTTGGTTCAAACCAAAGGGAGTTACCCGATTTTAAGGTAATGTCTTCACTTGAGTCCTTTTGTTTTATTTTGCTTCTCCAACCCCCTAAACTCTTTTTATTCATTTATTTTGTAACAACTACATTATCTTCAATATACTAGGATTTTTTTATAATAATTATTCGAGCTACACTTACACACACCTTCATCTAATGGTTAAAGAACATACTATTTCTGTGGATGGCGAATTTCTGCCTCATGAAACGATGATTGTTCAACACTCATATAACACCTTCAAAGGTGGCCATTAAGATGTCACTATGTTTATATATGATATATAATATTTTTATGTTTTACTTAAGCTTCTGTATTTTTCATTTGTGACATAACTTTATGGCTTCCATTATGGGTATACGCGATATCTTCATTTTGGGAAGTGCGGACTACCGCCCCCTCAAAGTGATTTGATTCGTTAATACCATATGTGGGACGTATAAAGGATGGATTTAAAGTTATTATATATGATTTTATACTGGAATTATAATATACCTTTATATCATTATTGTTTTATTTCCATTAAAGTATTAGATAGAAATGAAAGTAGCGTTCATGCGTACGTACGACTTACCGTCTCCATGAACGGTGCATTTCATTTCTTATCCTCAAATGTAATGTACTATTATAAGTACATATAATGGATATATATGATGTATGATAAATCTAAAGGATGAATATAATTCTGGAATTAAAAATATACACATCTCTCATTTAGTTTTAATTCCATTAATATGACATAGAAATGAAAGTAGCGTTCATGCGTACGTACGACTTACCGTCTCCATGAACGGTGCATTTAATTTCTTACCACTAAATGATTATGTAATATTATAAATACATGTATATTCTGGATATATATGATATATATGATATCCAAATCAGGAATTTCATTCTGGATATAAAGATCCTTTGACCACACGAACAACATGTAATTGTAAGAAGTCCACTTTTGACTTAAGAACCAAATATTGACAAAACAAACATTATTAACTTAAATGATTACATAATGTTTATAACATGTCAATAATTGATATAAAAGGAATAATGAACTTGAAAAATGTTCTTAAGCAAGTATAAATTAACTCAAGTTTATTATTCAGGACGTTAAAGAACGATCGAGTCAAGTCGGACCCGAGGTAAGGGATCCTACTCCTCTCTTTCTTTTTAAGTACGCTCTTTTATGTCATTCCTTTTAAAGATCATATTTCTTGTTATTGGGATGTTATTTTATATTAATCTTAATGTAATTTTTATTTTCATATTATGAGAGACCCTATTCTCTCTCATCAATCCATTTTGGAAGTTTTGAGTGGCACCGTTAGGCTGCCGAATTTTCGTAAGAGATCAAACCTCTCTCTTTCTTTTTAAGTACTCTCCTTTATGTCACTTCTTTTAAGCTCATCTTTGTTATGTTGGGGGATGTTATTTTATATTCCTATTTCTATAAACTTTATGTTAATATGATGAGATACCCTATTTTATCTCATCAATCCATTTTTGTATGTTTTATTTGGCGCCGTTAGGCTGCCGAGTTTTCGTAAGGGATTTTTCATCTCACTTTTATTCCCGTGGGATTTATGCTACATTTGCCACAATTTCCTTTGAGTGGTGTATGTACTGTCCATTATTTTACTAATTGTGTAATATAATTTCATTTATGAGTATTTAAATCAATGTTGTATTGTATTTCTTTCACGGGGTGTATGTTTCGAAAGTTACCCAAGTCGGTAAGGGAACCTTTCACCCTCCTATTTTTAAAAGAAGTCTTTTGTTATGTCTTTTAATTCAAATACTATTATGTTGGGATATGTTCTTCTATATCCTTATTGATTTAAAATTTATTTACATGTGATGAGATACCCTTTTTATCTCTCATCAACTCATTTTCTGAATTTTGTAGTGACGCCATTAGGCTGTCAAAGTTTTGCAAGGGAACTTCTTAACCCAAATTTGATTCTTTGGGATAAACTTAAACTCCTTGAATATGTCATTATATGAATATGTGTGAATAAACTCTAATTATTTTACCCTTAATATCCACTTATATTTGGTGTATTCATTTGTTACACATAATTATGTAATTGATTTATCCTTAAACCAAGGATACCGTCTTTGTAAGGGACTTCATCTCAATCTTCTTTCATTGAGGCATATTTCGTTTTATACACAACTTTCTTTTATACGGTGTATAAACCCCTTTGACTTTTACTTTTATACAAAAGGAATCTTTTTCTACAAAGCGTTTTACTAAATGACAAAAAGGAATGTTTCTTTTAACGTACGCGGTAACAACGACCTTTTCCGCCGCCGCGAGTATTATTTGATCTTTGGCTTCCTCCACAAGCCGTAATGTTTTTAAAATAAAATAAATACCATATACTCTTTTATGTATTTTGGTATTGAAAATGGTTTTGATAAATGATTCTATTATGTCAATATATTTAAATGATATATTGTGATTGAAATGTGGAAATGTTATCATTCCTTTATATTGGTTTTATGTGTTATAATTTTATAATGGTACTTGGACATATTACGGGTGGTTACGTGATAAACCATATGACGGGTGGTGCCATGAATACCAGGACGGGTGGTTACGTTATAACCTCCAATGCATTGGGTATGGAAGTCGGCCGTATGGCTATTCCATTAAGTATGTATGGAAGTTGGCCGTATGACTATTCCATTAAGTGATATGTGTGGAAGTCGACCGTATGGTTATTCCACTTAAGTATGTTTATGTCCCAAGTTAACTTTATACGTTATGTGTTCTTTATATGGGTTTTATGATAATCTTTTGATTACAAAAGGGTAAGTAATGATATTTTATTCAGTGAAGAGTTTTTACTACTTCATAAAGGTGAAGGTATTACTTTGATAAAGTATACATGGTTTACTTGTTGTTTTAAGAACTAACAGTTTTCATTCTTTGTGTATCCCTTAATGAGCTTTTTATGCTCAACCCAAGTTTTTTTGAAATGTTTTTTTCACAGGACTTAATGTGGAATTGGTTCAAGGATGGGATCAAGGGAATGTCAGGCTATCTAAAACATGGAACTAGACATGTTTCTTTTTAAGAGTTTTTATTTTATGGAAACTTAGTAGAAGTTTATACTTTATAATATTTTGAGATGTAATAGTTATGATCTAATTCTCTAAAACTCTAAACCTGAAAGGATCCTCAATGTGAATTATTCATTTAATTAAATATTAAGTAAGTTTTAAGGCTGGGGCCTTATAAATATGTATCATAAGTTATGAAATATTTGGATTTATTTTTAATATCATATGATTTATTAATTGGATTATTATTTATTTACACACACATTAACATTTTTAGTTCTAGTCAATGGATGGAACTAGGAGGAATTGAGTAAATAACGAGTGCAATGTAAAATTTAATTATTATCCCAATGAATAACCAAATGGGTATGGATATGGGAAAAAGCCTTCAAGGAAATTCTATACTGGGTTATGAACAATAACTGAAACCATTTTGAGCACTGAAACACACCAATTAATGAGTAACATGATATTAATTCATTCATGAATCAATGATCACTGACCTTTAGTAGTTCCTATGATCTACTAATTATTGAGAAATAGATCTACACAATGGAAAATGTATTTTCTATTCTCTAGTTCTCAAGACTTGAAAATGTTATATTGATTTTGTATCATTTGAATGTTGAATATGATCAATGGTGGACATTGATAAAGAACACAAGGCCAAAAGAAGAAGTTGACTCCATGAAATGGGAAAAGTTTAAGGTGTTATTTATTAAAAAATATTTTCATTGGACTCATATCACTAAAATATAGAGTTAATTTCATAAGATGAATAAAAAGGAGGATAAATAAATTGTTACCCATGAAGAAAACCTCAAAAGTATTTTAAGGTATGTTTATAGTTTAATCATTGACCTAGAATGTAAAATCAACTATTAATTTAGTTTTTTTAAAATATTATCTTAAAAGAAGTGGATATAAGATACTATGTTATCTATGAAGAAATTATTTTATGTACACTTAAGGCTGAAGTAGAAACAAAATATTCTCATTTTGGTGATGCATTTTGTTTTAAGTAAAGGAAAATGGAGTTTCATAGAAACTAGAATGATAACTCAAATGAAGGAAATAAAATTCAGTCACCCACATGATGAAAGTATGGGAGGAATTACTTATTAAATTGATTGAAAGGAACAATAAAATTCTTCAAGTGTTGAAGAAAATGTCATTGAGAACCTGAATGTTGAGGATACATAAAGATTCTATTTAATTAAATAGATTTAAGGAAAACATGACATAAATCATCACCCATACTCTAATACTTTAATTGTAAGGAGTATAGTAATTTCACAAAAAAGTGTACCAATACAAGGGTTAATGATGAAAATTAACATTAGAAACCTCATACTCCATTAGATGAATGGAAGGATTATGAAATATCTACTATTATAGTGGGTCATGAAAACAAAATAGTGTCAGGTACAGTCATCATCCACACAAGAAATTTAAATTTCTTATTCTTATCTAGTTCTATGCACTTATGTTTTTAAAGAAAGTTTTATATGGTCAAAAATGTTCCATCTCAACATATAGATATTTAATTATGAGTGAAAACTCATAGTGGTGTGATAATTTCATCCCAAATTTATAAATACTTTCCTATAAAATATTATGGGAATGTAATTTATGAAAGTATTATTATTATTATTTTAATAGAATTTTATTTGATTATGGGAATTGATTGGGTCTCTCTTTATAGTGGAAAAATTAATTGTTATAATAGGAAAATAACATTTTATATCCTAATTCAACCTATGATTTTCTATCGATGCCACTCTGAATATGTACACATTTTGGAAATTACTTCCATTATATGGGTCCTAATACCCAATTATGATGGATATTTTTTAGAAATGGTTGGGGAAAAGAAAAATTTCTTAGTATTATTTAAGATATTAAGGTTAACACCTCATTAAAAATTATATCTCGATTCTAGTTTAACTTATAGATACCCTCATCTATTTTCATCTGTAAGATATAATTAAAAATTGCGAGGATGTAAATTATTTAAGGGGGAGAATGTAACACCTTGAGTTTTAGGATGAATTTTCCTTCCTTAAACTATTTTTCTATAATTTGAAAATTGTTTTTTTATTCTTTGAAAATAAAATAATTTATTAACACTTTATTCATTCATTGTAGAACATATCCACAAAAGTACATGAGACTAAACATTACACACAATGTATTATCACATAAAATTGACCAGTATACCTCTAAAATTACATATATTAAATTGTAAAAAATAATAATATTATCTTTTCAACTAATAAATCCCCTATATCATCTTTACTCATGAAAATACCCATCAATATAACTAAATCTACAATAAAAAAAGACATAATGAAAGGAGAAATAATGTTGTAAAATCTAAACTTATAATTAATGGAATAAGAAGTATGATTTTCAAAGATATAATGGAATAAATTTATTAGATAAAATATGGGTAATATAACTATTATATAGACATTATAAAGGGGTATAGAGTCCTTGTGTATAATACTAATAAACATTTTACTGATTTGGAATTACCAGCATATAGTTAATATACATAATTTCTTTTATATTTTAAAAATATAAAATTTAATTATAAATAATTTAATTGAAATCAAATAATTTTGATAGAATTGAAGTATACTGATTCATTTGTAAAATTTTCTTTTATTTTAAAAGAAATTGTTTTAAAAAAATATGCATTTTTATTAAAAATTTTACTTTTAAATAAATATTTAAATAAACCAGATAGATAAAATGGTTAATTAGTAATGTAAATAAATGAAATATAATAAATATTTGATTAACTATGATGAATACTAATTTAATTATCAATAGTTAAACAAAAGTATTTTATTTAAAAAAATTGTTTATATTATATATTATATGTTTTTATTTAAATTATAAATTTGTCTCATTTGGAATGAAATGTGTTATATATAGATATACAAAAATTAATAATAAATCATAAATTAATTATCAATTGGTTATAAATGAATATAAAATCATTTAATGGTAAAAGTGATACTTTTAAAATAATTTTTTTCCTTTGTGTAGTGTATTTTTATTTTAATAAAATAAATTAATCACACTTAAAGAATTATTTTAATGGAATTAATTGATAATTTAATAAATTAACATTCACATACTTTTAATTAAATGAAAATTAATAAGAATAATTTTTTTATGATTAAAAATATAATTTTCTAATTTTTTTTATGTTTTGTGTCCCTATAATAAAATTATTTTTTATCACTTCTATAAATTGAATAAAATAAAATGGATTTCATCTTTTTAATCAAAATATTTAATTTTTTTAATTAGGTTAATTATTATTTTTGAATAAAAAATAATTCGATGAGTTAAAAGTTAGTTACCACGGTAAAGGTAAAAATTTATTTTTAATTAATTATTTTTAAGTGTTGTGTATTTTTATTTGAATAAATTAAATTGATATATTTTAAATGATGAATATAATTTAATTTACATATATATATACAAATATATTAACAATTATTTCATTATTAATTGATATGTAATAAGAATAAGAACACTTAACATTTTAAGTCATTTTTATATAAAAAATAGTTTTTCCATATGTATTATATTATATTTTCATTTAAATGATAAATTTATCATATTAAGAAATTAAATTAGATTAAATGGAGTAAAAATTTGTAATAATCAGATTGAAATTTATTGTTGGATTCAATCATAAATACATCACTACCATTTTCTCACATAACTCACATCTGATTTCATATTTACCCCTCACTTAACTTAAGTTTCCCTATAAATTTCCCTTATTTTCACCTAAAAAAGATCTCAACTATACCCCTTATATAACACTATATTACATAAATTACCTCTTTAACACCTGATATTATTTACTCTTCTAGTTCCCTACACCATTTTGTCAATCCCCTGCTCAAAATAATGAGGCCTAAGACCTTCATTTTTAGGGAAGTCATCGTGAGTAAGAGCGAGTTTATCGAAGTAGGTAGCGAGTTCTTATTCATTATTTTCATTTAGTTTATCATCTCAAATTTTTATAAATCACATTATAAACTATAATTATGTTATATAAGCTTCGTTTTTCCTCTATGAAATAATATTACTATTATAAAACTCTCCACTCTTACGCATTCATTTTTATATTAGGTTCTAGTTTGGGTATGTTCAACCAACTACTTGAATGAAGATATACCAGCTTCACCTTATATAACACGAATTTGTATCAAGAAATAAATAATAGTAATATATTATATTAATAAGTAATTTTTTTTATTTTCATTATATAATGATAATATTAATATTTAATAAATTATAAATATATCATATTGTGTTTGTTAACATAACTGGAACAAGCATGTTATAGATTTTATATTAAAGAATCGTACCCAAAAAACCCATGGAATGAAATTGGAACTTTATAAATAATTATGGAACATATATTATATTACCACTAATAATATTATAATGATGAACTTGATATCATAGAATGAGTATTGACATCACCATTGTGAAATTCACATGAAATAATCAAAATTAGTAACATCTGATGATGAAAATAAATAATAACTGACTGATATATTTGTAATGAATGATTTTAATAAAATAATATAACATGTAAAATATCGGAATAAGGTTATTTAATAATTTATTAATATTTTTTTTATTATATAGGGATTTAATGTGATTTATGGGAAGTTAGGAGTTAAGTAAAGGGGTTTCTCATTTTAATTTTCTCTCATTGAGATATGTTCTATATTCACCAATTTATTTCATTATATAGTGTTAATAATACCCCATGAATTTATTATAACATATTTTTTATGCAATTCATGGTATTTACAAAGCCATATCATGATTTTTCTTTAAATTTATTTTTATTCAAAGGTTACCAAAGTCCTAAGGGTTTTTTATTCCAATCTCATTTTCAAATTGAGATTGATTATGAATGAATTTCCATTTAGAAAATTTGTATGATATTTCTACCTTAAAACACAATTATTTTATTCTACTATAGTTTTTCATGGGTTTTTAATGTATTCATACAATTTCACCTTTCTATAGTTCATAATTTAACTGAAGCGACGATTCTAAGTAAAACCAACCTTATCTCTTATTTTCATTGGGAATCTTTATCCTCCATGTATGCATTATTTTTTTATATATATAATTACATGTGATTATATGATTTATTTAGTAAAATTTCAATGATATTTACTTTCTTTACAAAAATAATATTCTTTTAACATTTTTTTATTTTTTTTCTACTAACTTTATCTGTCTTTAAAAAGTGAAAATAATCTTCGTTTTAACTCATCATACTTATTTTTCATAATGAAGATTACTCTATAAATTTTCATGGTTTTCCAAAGTAATTTCTATTTTAATTATTTTTTGAATTATTTATTGAAAATAATATCTATCAAAATAAATTTATATTTCTTCTTCTTTTTAATATATTATGATGATCTTGTAGAAGTATTTTTAATCAATGTAAACATCATTTAATATTTATTATGCTTAAATAGAGGATATAATCCAATGGTAATATATGTATTATTTCTATGTATAGATTATGATTTTGTTTTTTAGAAATATTCATGAAACCCATTTCCTTCTAATGAGTTAATTAAGCCATGATGGAGTTATGAATGTTCCTAAGTTCTTGCGACACATATATATGGTTTGGGTGGATTGATCATAGAACTCCCATGAATTGGTAATATTTTTTACCTCATGAGATGAAAAGGTTACAATGATGGTTATTCCATTCCAAAGGGTACACAGGTGGTCAGTTCAAGCCCAAGGATATATGAGTTGTCATCCCAATCCTAGGGGTACATTGGTGGTAATTCCAAGATTAATAATGTACATAGTTGGTAATCCTAATCCCAATAAGGTACATGAATGTATATCCCAATCCTACTATATTAAGAATAGGTGGATGACCTAGTACTTTATGGGATAAATTTCTTTATGGTTTACCTTGATACATGTTATTAGTTATATGCTCACATTCATTACATATTCTTATGTTATGTATTGTGGTTAGATCATAATAACATATTATTGACTCATAAATCATGTTTTATATTATTTTCAATGCGTTATATTAATATCTATGATTTATTATCCTTTTTTAATTGGATATGGTTTCACTTAGGACATGTTCATGTACTTGGATTATTTTTTCATACCCATATGATTATCTTATAATCACTCATGATCTTCGATTGATGAAACTCATGTCTACCCTTACTGGTCTTCTGAGATCACCCATTTCTTATGTTCCCATTCCCTAAGTTATTAATAAGAATATTAATAATGACATGTCTATATGGGTACCATATGGGAAGATTATTTATAAGATATGTTGAATAAAGTTTCTAAAATAAGTTGGTTATGTATCTAGACTACAAAGATATAAAACCTATATGTTATGAGGTGTGACTTATTACGATATGTAATGAATATTCATATAAAATGATGAAATGTGCATGTATGTGATACCTATTTTGTATCATTTGGTATCAAAGATAGTGTATTTTTTATATTTCTAGAACCAGATTCAAGAGTTCTAGTTCAGGGAACTTTATTTAATATAATTATACCTAATATATTAGTAATAGAATTAGAGAACTGTTATTATGCCCATCCCATAAAACATAATTTTGTTTTTTGTATCATTTATATAAAAGAAAGTATTTTTATTCATTATTAAGAATAATAAATTTTCTATATAGATGAATTATTTTTTATGGAATTTGGAATATATTAAGTGATTAATATATTTTAGATATGGATAATCCTATCTATATAATTCAAAAAATGAAGTTAAAAGTTTATTTTAACCCCACCCACCTATAGAATTGTCTCCTCAGGCATATAATTGAGAAACACAACCAAAGAATCCAAATGTTTGGATTTCTATAATCAATCAGTTATGATTTTCTTAATACTTATTAATCGTGTTTATTAGGTAAAATCATCAAAGAATATTTTACTCGAAAAAGAGAAAGGAATAGTGGACTGTTGGATCTTATACATAGTGATGTATGTTTTCCGATGAGTAATCAAGAAAGTGGTGGGATCGGGTACTTCAAAACAGTTTGTATTGAATTTAGCTTGTGTGGTTATCTGTTTCTGATTAGAAACAATTATGAAACTTTTTAAAAGTTTAAAGAGTATTATAATGAAGTATAGAATAAACATAGAAAAGTGTTATGATTCTTTAATAAGATTGATGTGGAGAATACTTGAGATAGTATTTCACTAATCATTTGATAAATTAAGGATTTTTTCTACAAATCACTCCACTTGGAACATCATAGTGGAATGGTGTGTCTGAGAGGAGGAATCATACCCTATATTATATGGTTTGATCAATGATGAGTCAGTGTGACCTTCCTATTTCATTTTTGTGATATGCTCTAGAAACTCATACATTTCTACTTAAAATCATTACATCTAAAGTATTCATAAAGGCACCATATGAGATATAGGTTGGTAAACATCCAAAAAAAAGATTTTATGTGGATTTAGGGTTGTAATGTGTTGGAATCACCTATTTTGATAATCCCAAGTCATTATTTTGATAACCCCAAATCATTGTTTTGATAATCCCAAATCATTGTTTTGTTAATCCCAACTCTTGTTTTAATTTAAGTGAGAATCATGTCTTCATTCTATGCTAATTATGTTTCATTAATGTTTCCCATTCCTATAAAGTAATATTCATATACTCTCAATCTCACCACTTGATTTGTTAAGATTACAGTGTAGAATTTATCTATGTATAATGGTTACCGTTACAAGGTTACCGATACAGAGGTCACCAGTACAAGGTCACTATTACAAGGTTACCATTACAAGGTTACATCTACATGGTCACCAGTATAAGGTCATCGATATAGGGTTACCATTATGTGGTCACTAATACATGGTTACCGATATAAGGTCACCGCTACAAGGTCACCGTTACAAGGTCACTATTACATGGTCACCGGTGTAAGCATACTGTTAAAGGTTACAGTTGGATATTGCCAACGTGCACCTACTATTGAAGCCTACTGATATAAAGGCTACCGTTACTAGTCTACCGATGCCTATACTTCCATACTTTGTCAAATTCTCAATATTATTCTAATGGTCATATTTGATAAATTAAATAACTCTGACATTAATTAATGCTGATTGTAACTGTTTCAGGAGACAATACTGTGGATAGTACGAGTTACGAGAAAGCATGAACATGATATACTCATTCCCATTATTGGACCTCAAATATAAAAGGAAAATACCCTGAAAGAAAGACTAGTGCAACATATATGGCGTGACAAATACAAGTGACATATACATGCATGAAGAGAAGGGTGGAATACGAAGTGTGACAAAGCTTACTCATTAGATTAAAGAAGAACCATCCAGCACTAATACTCTAAACCCACAAGAATCAAAAAGATCATTCTGAGACAAAATCGCTTCTGCCTTCTCTACTTAATCAACTCTTGATAAACATCAGAAGAAAAACACTGAAAGCTAGAACCTAGAGTTACAACACTCTGGTTTGGAAACAACTTCCAGAGATTGACTTGAACTTCAACATTTCTCATTCCAAGGAGTCAAGAGCTGAACTGCAAACACATAGAGACTTTTAAAATCTTTTTCATCATAACTGATCTATTGTGTTTCTTTCTTTTACATCTATGAGAAATGTGTCAGTATATTGAACAAAATATCTCCTATGATTAAACTTGAGGATACTGAATATCCTCACATCAAACTTCACACATTTTTGCTTCCCATGTATAACTGTAGAAGAGATCGTGTGTGGTCTATATTGTTTATCTTTCCCATGAAGAACAGTGGTAGAGGGTGTGTTCCCAAGATAGTTTGTGAAAACTGTTATAAAGCCCGATATAGGTTGTGTATCAAGTTTTAATATAAACTGCTTGGTGGTAGGTGATCACCAAATGGAGAGGATTAGGTCTCGGCTTGAGACTGGACCTCTTGTTTACATTGTTGTGAAAATCCTCATATACTCTGTTTTATTTTATCCACTGCTTATATTTTCTAAAACATAAAACTGTTTTTTCTTACACTTTTATAGTTAGTTTTGGTTAGTGTGTATATTTTTTTAATTCAGAAAACTTGTTTCAAAAGTTGAATTAGTGTTCTACACTGATTCATCTGAGGATTAATCACCCTTTGAGAAACCTGTTGAAAAATTGAACATTTACATTTCTACTACCTTAATTGACTGTGATGTTTTGAATTGGGGGATTTTAATCATAGTTTTTAACAGTAATTTTAATTGGAACTCAATTCAACCCCCTCTCGAGTATCCACTCCGACCAAAATTTGGTATCAGAGGGTTAATTTTTTTTTCAAGTGTTCAAATTCTTTTCAACAGTGATTTTAGTTGTATCTTAAAGATCTTAAAATTTCTGTCATATCTAAATTTTTAGTTATTTAAATTCTAAGTAACTATGGAAAATAGAGTTGAGGGTGCTGCTACTAACAGGCCACCTTTCTTTAATGGTAATAACTATGCTCAGTGGAAATTAAAAATGAAATGTATCTAGAGAACATGAGACCTGAAATCTGGGACACAATTGAAGAACAAAATATATTGCCTGCTACTTCTAGGGACACATGGTCTCAATTGACTAAAGCTACATATAATAATAACTATAAAGAAATGAATTCCTTGTACTGTTCTCTAGATGATGAGGAATTCAGTAGAATATCTGCTTATAAAACTAGATATGAAATTTGGGATACTTTAGCTATTTCTCATGAGGGAACAACTAATGTTAAAGAAATTGGATTAAATACACACACTATTAAATATGATAACTTTAAAACAATGCCTGATGAACTCATTTATGACATGTATATCTGGTTCAATGAGATAGTGAATACTATGAGTCTGCTTAGGAAACCGGTGGACAACAAGGACTAGATTATGAGACTACTTTCATGCCTACCTGACAGATGGAGAGGGACTTTTATTTATATGTGACAATCTTGTGACATAGGAAAACTTCTAGTGAAGGAACTAATTGGAAAGACTATGATGTATGAAGAATAACTTAAGGTGAATCAAGAAGTAGATGATGAACTAAGGAAGAAATCTGTAGCATTCAAGACTATTACCTCAAAGAAAAAGGATAAAGAAAAAATTCATGTTCCTGTAGATACATCCACAAGTGAAGACTCAGATAGTGATGAGGAGATGGATCATCTTGCAAGAAGGTTCAAAAAGTTATACTGAAAGAATAAATTAATTAAAAAGTAAAACTAGAAGGGAAAGTATGATAGTAAAGGAAAATGGAAGAAATGTAGAAAATGGAATGACAATTTAAATGAAATAATCTGCTATGAGTGAAAACGAAAAGGTCATGTGAAGGTAGACTACCCAATGCTAAAATTTAAGAAGAAATATGAAGATAAGGGCAAAGGTTATAAAAAGGCTATGAAAGCTACTTTGAGTCCTTCAGAAGACATATCCAGTGGATCTAATGCTTCTGATAGCGAACAGAACAATCACACCAACTTATGTTTCATGACAGAAACATCTGAGGTAACACCTAATTCCCCTATGCCTAATGATTATTACTCTAGGAGTGAAGGTGAATCAAACAATGATGAAAATATGACTAAGTATGAACTATTTGAATACTATGGAATTCTTGAGGATTCCTTTAATAAACTCAAGGATAAATATAAATTATTGAAAAGACAATATGCTTTAAATGCTAATTACAAGTCTGATTTGGATATTGAAAAAGAAAAATGTGCTTAGCTGTTAAAAGAAAATACTGAACTCAAATAATCAAATGATCAATTAAAAAGGGATTTGGAAACATTTATTACTAGTAGAGATGCCTTGACTCAGTTTCTAGGAAAATATATTGCCCCAAAATATACAACTGGTCTAGGATATCAACCAGGATAGAGAAGGTTTATTAAAACCAAATTTGTTCCAAAATTTGGAAAATTAACTACTAGTTCCATTTCTAGACCATCTTTTGTAAAACAATTCTCTAAAGAACCAAAAAAAGTGTTTATGTCTCAAAATATATCTGCTTATTATAGAAAATATGTGAAGCAAATATGGGTTCCCAAAGTTTTACTTGATGACCTCTTTGGACCCAAGAAAATCTATGTACCAAAGTTACCCCACACTAATCTATTTTGTAGGAAAATGGACTAAAGAGTTCCTATAAAACTCTATGGTACTTGGACAGTGGATGTTCAATACATATGACAGCAAACTATTTATGTTTCAAAATTATCATTAAAGTTAATGGTGGATATGTCACATTCGGTGATAATGCTAAAGGGATAATCGTCAGCCTAGGCCATATTGGTAACCCTAATACTGTAGTAATTTCCAAAGTAATTTTTGTTGATGGGTTAAAATACAATCTGCGAAGTATTTCTCAGTTGTGTGATGATGGTTTTAATGTTAAAATTTAAAATTATGCATGCAAAGTTTTTAATTCTAAAAATGATTTAATATTTACTACTCTTAGAAATGAGAATGTATATGCTGTTGATATGGATTCTTTAGTTAAGAAAAATTTTTCTTGCTTAAATGCGTTTCATAAGGAATTCTGGTTGTGGCACAGAAGACTAGGACACTGTAATGTGCACTCACTTAGCAAACTGACTAGGAGAGGCTTAGTTAGAGACTTACCTAAATTGGAATTCCTTCTTAACAAAGTGTGTAATCCTTTTCAAAAGGGAAAACAACACAAAGTTTCTTTCAAACCAAATAAATAAGTTTCTACTTCTTAAACTCTTGAGTTGGTTCACATGGATTTGTTTGGACCATCAAGAGTTTCAAGTCTAAATGGGAAGAACTATGTTTATGTTCTTTTAGATGTTTTTTCTAGGTACACTTGGGTATACTTTCTGACTCACAAAAGTAAATCTTGTTCTAATTTATCAAATACTCCAAGTCTGTAGAAAATCTTAATGCACTTAGTATTAAGACCTCGAGAAGTGATCATGGCCGTGAGTTTGAAAATTAGGAGTTTGAAACTTATTGCTCACACAATGGATATAGTCACAATTTCTCTACTCCTAGAACACCTCAATAGAATGAAGTTGTGGAAAGAATAAATAGGAACCTTCAAGAAATTTCTAGGAAAATGCTTAGTGAGTATAACCTACCCATTTATTTCAAGGCTAAAGCTGTAAATATATCTTGTTACATTATCAATAGAGTCTTGATTAGACCAATTCTTAAGAACACCCCTTATGAACTTTGGAACAATAGGAAGCCTAAGGTTAACTGCTTCATAGTTTTTGGCTGTAAAGTCTTTATTCTAAACAATAAGGAAAATCTTGAAAAATTTTCTTCCAAAAGTGATTAAGGAATTTTCCTAGGTTACTCAATCTCTAGTAAAGACTATAGAATATTCAATAAGAAAACCAAATGTTTGTAAGAGTCAGTTCATGTCAAATTTGGTGAGACTAATCCACATGAACCCAAAACATATCTTGAATATCTTTAGGAAGATATGTCAATTCTGGACCTTAATGATAATGATAATGAATCCCCTATAAAAGTAACCAGTTTTGGGAATCTTCCAGTATCTGTACCTATTGAGTCTGAACCGAAAAATAATCACGATGACTTTATTTCAACTCTTTATAGAGGTATTTGAACTCTAAGGAATCATCCTTTAGATGCCGTAACAGGTGATCTAAATAGTGGAACACAAACTAGAGCTTCTCTTAGAAACCAAGTTGAACATAAAGCTTTTCTTTCACAGCTTGAACAAAAAAATATCAATGATGCAATCAGTGATGAATTTTGGGAGATAGCTATGCAAAAAAATTGAATGAGTTTGAAATAAACAATGTATGGGAACTAGTTTGAAGACCTAAGGACACTTTGACAATAAGCACTAAATGGGTTTTTAGTAAAAAATTTGATGAGTTTGGAAATATAGTTAGAAACAAAGATAGGTTAGTTGCACAAGGTTATAGTCAAGAAGAACGGATAGAATATGATGAAACCTTTTCACCTATAGCTAGGCTAGAATCCATTAGGATACAACTTTCTTATTCATCTCATCTGAATTTAAAACTTTATCAAATGGATGTCAAAAGTGAATTTATAAATGGATACATAATTGAAGATGTATTTGTTGAACAACCCCCGGTTTTAAAAATCCCCATTTTCCAAATCATGTTTTTAAACTTTCAAAAGCTTTATAAGATTTAAATTAAGCTCCAAGAGCTTGGTATGATATACTTAGTTCCTTTCTTATTTCAAAAGGTTTTACTAAAGGAATAGCAGATCCTACTTTGTTTATTAAAAGGATTTCCAAAGATGTTTTAATAGTAAAAATTTATGTAGATGATATTTTTTAGATCATCTAAAAATTCTTTGTTTAATGATTTTTCAAAAATAATGCAAAATGAGTTTGAAATGAGTTTAATGGGAGAACTTAAATTTTTCCTTGGATTTCAAATTTTTCAAAACAAATATGGTATTATTTTAAATCAAAATAAATATACTAAGGATATTTTAAAACGTTTTTATTTGGATAGTAGTAAAGGTAGTGATACACCTATGTGTACCAATTGCAAATTAAATGCTGATGAAACTAGTAAATCAGTGGATCAAACCAATTACTGAGGTATGATTGGGAGTCTGCTTTATCTTACTGCTAGTAGACCTAATATTATGTTCAGTGTATGCATGTGAGCTCGATTTCAAGAAAATCCCAAAGAGACTCATTTAAATGCTGTTAAAAGTATTTTTAAATATCTCAAGTATACTATAAATTTAGGACTATTTTATCCAAGAAGACAATCATTTGATCTGATAAGTTATTCTGATTCTGACTTTGTTGGTTGCAAGTTAGATAGAAAAAGCACCTATGGAACATGTCACCTTTTAGGAAAGTCGCTAGTATTATGGTGTAGTAAGAAACAAAATTCTGTTGCATTATCTATTGTAGATGCTGAATATATACCTACTGGTAGTAGTTGTGCTCAAATTCTGTGGATGAAAAACACTTTTCTAGACTATGGATATCAATTCAAACATGTCTCTATAAACTATAACAACACAAGTGATATTAACAATTCTAAAAATCTAGTATATCATGGTAGGACAAAGCATATTGATGTAAGACATCAATTCTGGAGAGATCATTATCAAAGATGTGATATCACTCTTGAATTCATTGGCACTGAACATCAATTGGCTGATATATTCTCAAAGCCTTTAAATCCAGAGAGGTTAAACTACATCCAACATGAATTAGGGAAGATTAATTTCAACTATTAGCACCTCAAAATTGCACCTTACTGTTAGAAACTCACCGTTAGACCTTACCGATAGAACCTCACTGTTATACCTTATCGATAGGACCTCAACGTTAGACCTTACTGATAGGAACTCACTGTTATACCTTACCGATAGGACCTCATTGTTAGACCTTACCGATAGGACCTCACCGTTAGAACTTACCGATAGGACCTCATCGTTACAACTTACCAATAGGACCTCATCCTTAGACCTTACTGATAGGACCTCACCTTTAGACCTCACCGATAGGACCTCACTGTTAGAGCTTACCGATACTTCCTTACCGATAGAAATTCGAAGTCTGGGACTTTGCATTTTGTGTGCTCTCAAATAGAATCTGAAACATTTTCTGCTATTACTTATATATTTTATCCATTTTACTTTTTTGATCCCAAAATGATAAAAAAAGAATACAGACCACATTTTGATCCACATAAAACCCTCTCTCGAACCTCTTTCTCTCAAATCTCGGAACCTAAACATTTATTGAAACCTCGAACTGCTCAAGATCGATGGCAAGAGTCAAAAGGACATTGGTTGCTGATGAAGGAGATGCACCTGATCCTAAGATACCTAGAGCCAAGAAAAGCGGTGAAATCCAGGTAGTGGAAAAGATACTTAACCCACATTTATCGAAGAGGGAAATAGTAGTTGATAAAGAGTTAGGTTCAGAGTGGCTACTGTCAATCCAGTCATTAGTACTGAAGGCACTTGAAGCTCAGGGATGGGTTGAATGTTTTGAAAAAAACAATGGACACTATTACCCAAAGTTGGTGAAGGAGTTATATGAGTATCCAAAGTTTGGACAGTCTGAGAGTGAGCACTAGATGACTTCCAGAGTAAATGGAGTAAATGCGAGTTTCTCCTCTACCGAGTGGGCTTATTTCTTAAGGGTTCCGCATAATGGGACTTTTGATTTTTACACAAAAGTGGTGCCTCCAACTAGTGAGTTCTTTTTTCTATGAAGAAGATTTAGCTGAATTTATAGGTAATGGAATTCTTAGGAAAGTAATTTCTGCTAAAATGGCAGGAGAAGATAAGATTCTTTTCAAATTTATTCAGCATGTGATATGTCCCAGGAGAGGGGACTTCACTGTTTTGAAGTATCAGGACATATTCATACTGTATTTTTTGAATCATGGATATAAGATCAACCTGTGTAGGTTGCTGATGGCTCAGTTGGAAGATATGACCAAGACTATTTCCAAATCCAATTCCCTATTCCATGCCAAGTGGATATCTTTTATGTTAAAAGTGAAAGGAGTTGCTGAAGATAAGGAAGCAACTATTGTTGTGCAAGACAACCATTGCATCACCAAAGTGATTTGAAAGCTGATGAAGATTAACTAGAATCCATGTATGAGGAGATGGGTGAATGATGAGGCTAAGGTGTATGAAGATTTTAATCCTTTGACTCATCCTACTAGGCCTAAGAATAAGAGAGACCCTGGTCTTAAGCCTGATTAAGTAGAGCCTTCTTATTTAGATGATGAAGAAGAATTTATTGTTATACAAGAAATAGAGGATTATCCCATAGATGATAGGAGTGATCCTAACCTTCCCTCACTTCCTCGTGATAATACTATATCCTTTGGTGATCCTAGCCCACCAAAGAGACTACCTTGAAGGGAGACTGTCCTAAGGGATTGTGATAAGGAAACCAGTGAAGAAGAAGGGGATGAAATTGTATTAAGAGAAGTTAGAGATACCTCAGATGAGGATGAGGATTCTGATTCAAGTCAAGATGACTATGAGATAGCTACTGCTACAAGTGAAGAGGAATGTATATGTCTCAGCCCTCTAATAGGACATACAGATAGATTATAAAGTGGAGATGAAGAAGCTACTAATTCAGTTGAGGCTGGACCTATTTTGGAAGTGGTTGAAGATTCTGAGAAGGAAGTAGAAGTGAACCTTCCTGATGTTTCAGTTGATCAAGGTGGTCTGAAGGAAATAAATATAGCTGATCAGGAGATTTCTCCCATTGAGGGGGAGGAACCTCTTTCTATAGGCTGAGTTGCTATTTTTCATGAGATTGAAGGCTGGTATGAGGACCCGGGATTTATAGTATTGGGTCTAGAATATGAAGACTCAGAAGACGAGAGGCCCAAAAGAAGACCTTCAGTGCCAAACCTCATTTTTTCCCTCTAGAAACCACTTTCCCTCAAGACTATTTGAAAAAGGAAGACCTTGATTCTTTGAAATCAGACCAGGACAGACACTTTGATGAGAAAGCCACTGAAATAGCAAGAACAATTATAGTCAATCAAGGACGCATGACATCTTCAGTGGAAAGGATAGTCTCTACCTCTCACTCAGCAGTGTTTCATGAGGTCAAGGAATGTCAGAATCTAGTAAAAGAGTTGGCATATTCTATGGATTCAATGAAACAGTCTATTTCCAAATTAGATGCTTACATGGATTCAAGGACCCAGGTGGACAAAGACCTTGCATATGTCAAAAGTGTGGTTCAAAAAATGGTTACAGTGTTTGAGGAGTTCAAGAAATCTATGGAAACACATGTGAAAGGGAAAGATGATGATGTCAAAAGACTAATTAGTGGCTTGAACAAATCTTTCAAGGAGACAATGGACTTCTCTCTGGCTCCTATAACTACATCTGATTCCTCTTCAGCTTCTCCTCCAGTTGACATTGAAGATTTTAGGACTATTTTTAGAGAAGTGGCAAAGTTCTCTGGTGGTAGTTCCTCAGATTCTCAGGTCATTTCCATTACCAGGGAAATTCATAAGCTTGTGGGGGACTATCTATGGGAAGATTATCAGGATCAAAAGGCCATCAAAGATCAAGTTGACTTTTATTACAAAAGGGTCTACACTAAGCATCGGATGGATGGCCACTTCAAGTTGCTATTGGAGAACCTTAGGATTCCACCTGTTACTCTTGCCTTTAAGGATTAGGTTAACAGGATCAGGGAATTGACACCTTTCTTAGAAATATTCATGGAAAACAAAGATGATTTCATTTCAGCTATGGAGAGAGGAGGAAACATCATTATGGACTTCCAAAATCTTCTATTACCCTTCCTTCATGTAGACTGCACTCTAATCATAGTTCCTCCTTCTTTGCCATCTTCTTTAGCTGCTTCAGGTTCCCCCAGTACTACTCCTTTGATGACTCCTACACAGGCCATCAGAAGTCTAACCCCAATGATTACTCAGAGATATACTCATTATAGGTCTGGTGATGCCTCGATGGATGCTCCTCCTACAATGCTAACTACCATCCCTCGGCCTATCCCTCCACCTTTAGAACCTGTATCCTCAGTTTCCAAGGACAAATCTCATATGGCCATGTCTGATGTGGATTGAGTGTGGAATATCTTAGTTGATAGGGATTGGTGTATCTCTTTTTGTATAATGTACTCCTGTTTTATTAATAAAGGTTATCTCTTTTCACTATTTTTGTTCTGTATGATTTTTGTTAATCATGAAGGGGGAGAAAATATTAAAGGGTAAAAGTCATTCACATGGGAGAAAATATTCAAAACATAAATCTACAGATTCAATGACATTAGCAGATGTGTTTAACCTTGATTCAAAACTCTTAAATCTAAAGCTTCAATGACATAATTTGTGATTATAAAAAAGGGGGAGATTTTTGGACTCACATGTTTTGATAATTCCAAATCATTATTTTGATAATCCCAAATCATTATTTTGATAGTACCAAATCATTGTTTTGATAATCCCAAATCTTGTTTTCATTTAAGTGAGAATCATGTCTTCATTCTATGCTAATTATGTTTGATTAATGTTTCCGATTCCTATAGAGTAATATTCATATACTCTCAATCTCACTACTTGATTGGTTAATCTTACAGTGCAGAATTTATCTATGTACAAAGGTTACCGTTACATGGTTACCGATAGAGAGGTCACTAGTACAACTTCTCTATTGTGTTTCTTTCTTTTACATCTGTGAGAAGTGTGTCAGTCTATTGAACACATAATCTTCTGTGCTTGAACTGAAGGATTCTGAATATCCTCACATCAAACTTCACCTATTTTTTCTCCACATATAAATGTGGAAGAGACCGTGTGTGGTCTATATTGTTTGTCTTTCCCATGAAAAACAGTGGTATAGGGTGTGTTCCCTGGACAGTTTGTGAAAACTTTTGTAAATCCCGACACAGGATGTGTATCAAGTTTTAATATAAACTTCTTGGTGTCCGGTGATCACTAAGTGGAGAGGATTAGGTCTCGTCTTGAGACTGAACCTCTTGTTTAAATTGTTGTGCAAATCCTCATATACTCTATTTTATTTTATCCGCTGCTTAAATTTTCTAAAACATAAAACTATTTTTTCTTACACTTTGATAGTTAGTTTTGGTTAGTGTGTGTATTTGTTTAATTCAGTAAACTTGTTTCAAAAGTTGAATTGGTGTTCTACACTGATTCATCTGAGGATTAATCACCCTTTTAGAAACCCGTTGAAAAATTGAACATTTACATTTCTACTACCATAATTGACTGGGCTATTTTGAATTGGGGGATTTTAATCATAGTTTTTAACAGAAATTTTAATTGGGACTCAATTCAACCCCCCTCTTGAGTATCCACTCTGACCAACATAATGCATATGTATAATGTATTTACTTTGAAAAAATAAACATTAAATTATAATAATGATTATTTTTTGGTAATCCCAAAGAAATTAATTGATATTTTTTATATAATCCTACAGAGAAAAAATTGTTTTTGGCTGAGATTTTGTTTTCCTTAAGAAGGATCACATGATTCTAGAATTCAATGGAAGGAAATTGGAACTTAGATAAATTCAAGTCCATCAAATCGGAAGTGTTTCTAAGATAGAAGTTTAGGAAGTTCTATAAAGGGTTGTGGAATACTGATTGACTCAAGTTACACAATAATTTCAAAGGTATCTTTGGATTTTTAAATATCATTAGAGATATGGATTTATTATAGAAAATGATGATGAATTAATGTTCATAGTTGATGACCTACTACCTATTTAGAGTCCATTGAGATTTCTAATTATGAGAGATTGATAAAAGACATTGAATATAAAAGGAACTTCATGTATACTTAAAAAATTTGTAACATGATGGATTCACATGAATATGTGATACCTATAAAAGGTATTTAGGTTTTTCTAAAGAAAATTAATATATATAGTAGTGTCTATCTATAAAGCATGCCAGGTGAAAAATTATTATAAAAAAATTCATGGAATAGACTTTGAAGAGGCCTTTTCACTACTATTGAGGAAAAATTACATTCAGAAATTTCTTACTATAAAAATCTATTTTAATTATAATATATATTATATAGATATAATTTTTTCCCATAAAAGTAATTTATTTAAGGATATGTTTACAATAAAACTCAAAGTTTTTGATGTCCCAAATGATCATGTTAAAGTTTTCAAGTTTCAACGGTATATTTTTGGATTGAAGTAAGATTCTTTGAGTTGGAATATCCAGTTTTATGATACAATAAAAAATTTTGGTTTCATCAATAATTTGTATGATTCTTTTTTATACAATTTGATTAGTAGGAGTGTGGTGGTATTTATGATATTTTATGTGGATGAAATACTTCTTAATAGAAATGATGTCCCAACTTTACACTATGTAAATATTTGGTTGGGTAAATTATTCTCAATATAAGACATAGGTTAATTACCCTACATAATGGGTATTAATATGTATATATATATATATAATAGGTTTCTTGGACTGAGTTAGAATACATATATTGGTAAAGTGATGAAGTGGTTTATTCTAGAGGGATCTATAAAGGTGTATTTACCACTGTTAGATGGAATGAATATATAGAATATTAAAGATCCTTATGAAGAGTTATAAAGGATGAATATAATTTCTTTTGGATCCCACAAAGTATATATCATGTATTTCATGTTCTGATCTTGACCCGGTATCATTTATTATTTGAGAATTACACGTAGATTCCAATCCGATCCTAGTGAGAGTCACTAGATTTCTATAAATAAGATCCTTAATTAGTTCAGAAGAAATAAGGTTATGTTCTTGGTATTTATAATAGATAAATAGAATAGAAAAAATTTTACAATGATTCTAGACTCAAATCCAATAAATATGACAAGATATCTCAATCTAGTTTCACGTTTTTCTTAAATAATGGAGCTATTAGTTGGAAGAGTTCAAAATAACCCACTATAGTATACTTGAAAATATAGTCAAAGTATAGTGTTTCATCGTATGATGTGAAGGAAGTTTTTTGGATCATGAATTTAATTTTTTAACTCTAGGATATTCACAGATTCCCTAGATCAATTGAGATTTGCTGTGGAAATAATAGAAATTTCTCAGTCTAAAGAAACCCGATCTAACCAAAGGACCAAACACATCCTTCATAACTAACATATAATTTGAGAGATTGTTGAGAGAGGTGATTTAAATATTTACTATCTAGATATATGGGAAAATATAGTAGAACCATTGATAAAACTATTACCATAATAAATGTTTGAGGGTCAAGTTAAATCTCTTAGCATAATATACAAGATATATTAAATGTAATGATTGTAAAGTGTATCAAGATTTTATAATAGAGATAATATACATGTATCATTCATTCATGTGTGTTGTAATTTATATTACGTGAACATGGTAATGATAATATCCACTCAAATTATGACTTTGATTTGTCCCAAATCGATGATCACTAGGGATTATTTTGCATTTTAATGATATGTAATGATTAACATAGGTAGTAAACTCATGAGATGATAAGTGGATACTTATTATTTTTAATGAATCACCAAAATATATAACATAAAATCTCATAAAATAATTAATATACTTTGGGGGTGTATGATTATTATGAATTCTTTTCACCTGAGGTTGGAAAAAACCTAGAATGATAACCTTCATACATTGATACATTTATTACATAAGACATATGGATTAGATAATCAGGTGTGGTTGGGTATGTTGTTGATCATGTTATTAGTTTGAGATCAACAAATATGTTATTTTTATACTCATAATAAATTAAAAGACATATCTACCTTGATTGAATTAAACTAAGTAAATTATTGGCCATGCTTAGTTGAGTAACATGTGATGTTCTTGGGTACTTGGATAAGGGACATGTGTTGTGACCATATATTAAATTAACGACGCATGATGTTTTCATTGAGACATTTAGTATTTTTTTAGAGAATCATGAATATATGTGTTGGCCTATACAAAACTAACATGTTCCATGTCTAGTGATCATTCAATTTCATAATAAAAGGTATTATATTGATATACATATGATGTATATAATATATATTATAGTGGACATGTTCATATAGAGATATGATTATTTTTTATCGATATCACACAAAACCATTTGAATCTTGAGTAACATTGATTATTTTTGGGAGGACACTATTTTTTTACATCAATTAAACTAGTATTTCATAATTAGTTTCAACACTATAAAGTCATGTAGGGTAAAATGGTTAGGCCTTAGGATAAGGATTAATTTTTTTGACAAATTGTTTGTTCCAAAATGAATATAGTTTGATAAAATGTATCCAAATAAGTTTCATTGTATTCATAAATTATTGTGATGTTCTATATAAATTCCTTTTGGGAATTTAATTCTAGTGAGAGAATATTGGAAATGAAAAAAATGGGGATATCATATTTTATGGTGTAATTTAGTTATATATTGTGATTTTTTCACGAAGTTTCTTAGATTGTATCATACGATTGGTTTATATCATAATGTATGATAAACATGTGATATATGATATCATGTTCATTCATTTCCCCAATTATTCATGATAATTTTCTTTCAATTAAGATGATTCATTTATAGATATACAATCATAATATAATCATTGAAATTTTCAATTATTATTAAACTAAAATGGGACATGAGTTATCATAATTCATGTAGGCTACCATGAGATGATAAATTAAACTCTACAATCTTGATTTAATGAAGAGAATATATATAAATTATTGTATCCCCATTTAGGTTGGTGTATGAAATTGATAATACATAGTTGATGCACTCTTTCTCACTGATCACTATTTGTCTTTTTGAAGAAGGTGCTAGTAATACTTTGGTGTTTGGGGTATTCTTGTTATGAATGAGGATCCTAGGCCTGTGTACTACGCTCGGAGGTGATTTTTTTGGATTTCACTTAGATATACCAATCAATAATAATCCATTATGTTAGATAGATATGGTGCTAAATATGATCAAGTTATGATTATACTTTAATCTCTTCATTAAACATGTTGATTCTATTGATGATAGGTAGAGTATTGTAGTGGGTTTATTTTACTACATAAATCATTTTATCATCCTCTAAAACCCATAAATAACCCTAGGAATGACAAAAAAAATTCTTTGGGTGAAATGATACCCTGATAACTACATTATTAGTGGATTGGTACACTATCATAACTCTGAGAGATTTTGGGAGAAGTGATGCCCTTGTTTTTATATCCAGATAGCTTATAGAAAGTGGTTCCCTAGTTGAACTCTTTGGGTATCATAAGATAATTTATGTTCAAGTTGTAACTTCTTGATACCTGAGTGAATTAATGTCTCAATTGACATCTCTTGGTAACCTGGGTGAATTAGTGCCAATGGGGTAACTTCTTGAAACCTTGGAAAGATGGGTTCCCTAGTTGGCCACTCAGGTATCCTGGGTAAATTGACACCCATGTGGGAACTTCTTAGTCCATTGGTTATATGGAACCTCAGTTGGCCTCCTTGGGTAGGCTAAGTGAATGGGCACCCAAGTGGAACCCCCAAAAGGTTATTTACCCTAGCCATGGCGAGGCATGGGCAAAGTGGTCTCTCACAAAATATTATGTTAAAACTTTTGAAGGACACAATTACCCTCGAACACCATTCCATTTCCCAAAGGTTTTGTATCCAAAATTCACCTAATATAAGTCATTAGATGTCTAAATTCATTGATTGTTTCTATATATTATATGGTTTTATGGGTTCTCTATTTTTATAAAAAATGAGAGGTTAGGGGTCTTTTTTATCCAAAAGTGGAAGGATACTTTCGTGAGAAGGTTTACTAATTACTGATAACTACCCCAGACACCCTGGTAATGTGATCTGATATTTTAGGGAATAGGGTAGAGGTTTACATTGATATGGGAAAAGTTTGAGGCACACAAAGGAAGGGAACAAGGCCATGGATGCTGTTTAAGAGGGAATGAGTCATAATGTCCAAATGAAGTGAAAAAGTTCACTCTCTAGTGATCCAAAGAAAAAAATTTGGGTGTGAGGGACACATACTTCTTATTTCCTTTATAAATCTTAAAAAATTATCTAATATTCATCATTGTTAAATTTTGAGAACAAAAAAATACACCCCTAAAAATTGGATCTAATTAAGAATCGAAGGATCAAATTCTAAGGAAAATGAGACTTTATTGAGAAGGTGGATTAAATAAGGGAACGTTCTTAGGTTGAAGGTGTTTCTTATGTAAATTGGTTGCAATTTTGATTGTATAAGTTGATTGTGACATTGATTGCACATGATATTATTGGATCTACAGCTATGTGGAACATGAAATAAGTGCAGTATATTTTTATCAATATAGGGGGACCACCTCAGTTAAGGTGAAACTTTATAACCTCGGTGAGTACTAAAACCAAAAAACTCAATATATATATATTTATATCTTCCCAATCAAGTAAAATTAGTCCATTCCTTACTCTCAGTAATTTTTGGAATTACTAATTAAATCTAGTTTTCGTATGCGACCTTTAGGAAGTAGTCTGGGAAAAATCATCTAGACATCCAATTCTAGGAACACTGATGTTGGTAACTAATATGATAAGAAATTATACTTGGGAAAATAAACCTAGAAGAATTATCATAGTGAAATTTTTATATTTTCTGCTGATATTCTGGGTGGGGGTACTTGATTAAACATAGTTAGGTGAATTGAACTAGGTGAAAAGTTTTACATTATAAAAATTTTTCCAATTAATTTTCATTATTTTACCTTATTATCAAGTCATATTTTTTACATCACATGTTTTATTCAAATTTTACCAACACTCTATCAAATTTATTTTATACTATTGAAGATTGGCATATCCTTTAAATATTTTCCCTGATGTGAAAAAAACAGTTCGCACTGAGTATTTTATCGATAGTGTTAAATTTAATTAGAAATAATATCTTGTATTGTTTCATTAATTAATATCATATCATCTTGGACTAACTCTTATCAATTACCCACAACTATATAGGGTTCCAATGTACAAATTTTGTCTCCTTACTGATTCACCAATCCCAGAATCAGACACTAATATTACTTTCATATGGATTTCAACATCATGAGCTATCACTAACATGAACATCTATGTTGAAAGAATAATATTTCATGGAAGTGGTGATGAGGAATCATAGATACTAGTGTACTCCCCAATAAAAATTAATAACATGATATAAAAACCTAATCATATAATCATATATTATCCAACTATCAAATAATCCTCTATATAGTGTTTATTTAATGGGTGAGTCTTAAATGAGATCATAACCCCTTGAGAAATTTATCTTAACATTTGCCTTGGTCATAATAAGTATATTATAATTACATTTATTTTTAAAAATATTCTACGGAGTGTCAAATTATTTGATTACATTTGTGCTTCACATTTCTTAGTTTACCATCTTCCTATCCTTATTCTCCAATTAAATATTCAATGTTTTTCAAAGACTAATACATTTCACCAAGTTCATGGGGAAGATGGCATAAGTCTCTAGGATATTTTAAAAATTGGGGAATCCCCATCCTCAGTGATATTTATGAATAGTTATTCTCTATCCAAAATTCCTAGGATAATTTTGATGAGACCCTCATTCTAAAAATACATCTATTAATGTTTGTTGAAAGTAAGTTGAAGAAATATATTCATCTATTTTTCAATATTCCTTTTATCACTTAGATTAGGATATATTTATGGTATCATGGGATAAAATCCAAGGAAAAGATACCAAGGACCTTCCCAAACTAGTATTCCATCAAGGCTCAAAGTGCATACTGGTCCATTTTAAATGATGTAAAATATACAAAATGGGGTTATCAGATAATATGTTAATTAAATATAGGTTTATGATTAGAAAAAATTATGGAAAATTTCCTTAGTGGGTGGTTGTTACAAGAATAGGATACTCATACTTGTTTAAGGGTTAACACTTTTATAATTTTTATTGTTCTAGAATAAGGGATACAAAAAGGTATTGTTAATCAAGTTCCGAGGAGAAATTATTAGGTGCTTGGTCAAATAAAGTTGGGTAAAAATTCTTATAGGATCTATAACACAATACTCTTGTGTGGTTGGATAGAAATTCATCTCAGTGACTATGTTTCTAGGAGAATTAGTTTATCTCCCCAGTTTACATTTAGGACCAAATTGTTGGAAATTGTAAGCTTGGGATTGATAAGAATAGATTTCAATCAAATATAAAATTTTATATAGAATAATTAAAAGTTTACATTTACTCGTTATTAAGCCTTACATGGAATGGTTATGGATAATACCTTTGGTATAATAGATGAATAGTCATGTAAAATCTCAATCTGGGTAGGAGGACTTGTAACTCAGGTTGATAGATTCTATATTTGTAAACCATATACACCATATCAATTTTGTCATAAATTATGATTTTTATCAAATGTAGTCACATCTACCAATTGTAGACTGTGTTATTAGAAACATTATATGGCCCTATGACAATTCTAATTCATGTTTTTTCTTGATTACTTCAATTATTTAATCAATCAACCACTACTCAATGATTTGATTGGTCTATCCTTAGAATATGATAAATCATGGATTAAATTATATCAAGTTGATACACTGAGTGTATTCATCCGATGGACACACATACCAACATTAAATGTAAATAAATAAGTATATGAGGAGTCAAAGTGAGGGGGTGATTTCACTAAGATGGATTCTACAACTAATAAGGGAGATGATCTCATTTATATGACTAACAAAAAGTCTAAAGATTCCATATCCAACACTAGAATAAATTATTTTATTTCCACATTAAGTTATGATATTCAAATTTTTTCATTCAATTATGGGGATGTAAGATATGAATATCCTTACCATGACTCCCACACACCACCACTAAGTTTTTTTTCCATCTAAGATGATCATGACCCCAATATCGATCAAATTTCATCAAATCATCCCCTGATCAATATAGAGGTTATGGATTCAGTTCAATTAATTGTTGATTGAAATCTAGAAGGAAATCATAAATGAGTACACTCATCCAAAAGTATATTCCTACACAAAGTAAAAATCATGTTTTGATGTTGAAGTCTTCACTATGAATTGATAAATACATGAAAGGTAAAGTAAAAAAATTTTATTCCTTAATCACTCAGACAACTATATCTAAAATAGAGAATAAATTAGACCACCTTAATAATATGTTTATGGGTTTATAGCTAGTGGTTTTTACTACCAAGGAATTTATTCTATCATCTAGAAAATTATAGCTATCCAAGAATGAATAAAAACTCAAGAAAGAGATCTTCAAGCATTCAAAACTATAAATCATCACATGAAATCATCATAAAAGATTATTCAAGATTTGAATAGATGAATAACTGATGAATTATGAATCTATGAAGATATAGATACTCAAAAAATGAAAATTGAGATGCACGAGTCTCATATAGTGGCTATGAAAGCATAATTATTTTAGGTAGTAAATAAAATTGTGACTATTAAAAGGAAAATTCAAGAACTACTTTTGCAATTACATCTGTTAGATAAGTTTTAGGATGCCAAGTAAGTAGATATCTAATAACAAATTGATTATTCCCATCAATTCTATGAAAAAATAAAACATTTATCCAAAAAATCTTGTCACATTTTTATTTACATGTTTAATTCATATTTTGTTGATCCATAATGAGAATGATATGCCCATTTGATGTACTCCCTTTTTTGTAATAATTGATAAGAAAAATTCTTCTAAAAAAATCCTAACTTTATTTTAAATAAATTGAGATCTTTTTAATTTTGAAAATTGTATTTTGATAAATTTTCAAAACTCATAAGGAAAAATTAATAATGTAATTAAAATAAACTGATCATTGAATGAGGATGGATTTCAATAAACTATTATTTGAAAATAATTTTGTCAATGATGAAAATATTTGACTGATTTTTTAACCTCTAGAGTTTGTACCCTTGAATGGGTATTGATGGATTAGATACACAATGTAAGTTTCATTACCATAAGACAAGGTTAACCTACTGGATAAAATATATAAAATGGTTTTGATCTCATCCTGGTATTATAATAATAGATAGTCAATAAAGATATATAATGCATCTACCATCATTGTAATCTAAGTCTAGTTCATTTGTACTTGATTGAATGAGTGACACAATAAAATAAACATTATGAAGGTGGTTTTATGGATGAGTTATTGATTAGGGAAGTTAAAATTCCATAAAATTATATCATTGTAAATTTTACTCAAATAATATAAACCAATAACAATTTGGATAGAAATATTATATAACTTTTTACTTAATATATAGACCCAATGCTCATAACCTTTTTTTAGAAGGGCTTGGAGTTGGTACCTATGGTATTTTTCTATTTTCCTTTTAAAAACTTTGTTTTTTTCTAGTTCAAAACATTATAGTATTATCAAGATAAAAATTTATTTTTCTTAGATATCCCTTTATGAGTTTTTAATTAGATAAGATTTGTAATATTTTTCTTTTTAAATTCTCTAAATTTTTCAAAAGTTGTGAATGGAAAATCCCTGTGAATAAAGACCCAAAATTTTCCAAGGATTTTTATTAAATGTTTTTAAACCGGTGTGTACCATGTCTATTTCCTTTGGAAGTTCAAGGATTTGAAAGATGGAACTAAAGGGGATAATTTTTTAAGGTCATATAACTTTGACCCAAAGATAATATATTTTATAATATAAATAATGAAGAAAAAACTTAGTATAAATAGGGAACCTAATGATATTATAGACATCTTAAAAGGATAGGTGAATATATTTTAAGGTAATAGTTATCATACCAATTTGGTGAAATGAAACAATCAAAATAGGTGGTTTTGGAATCAAAATCCTTTCAACACATTTGGATAAATAATGACTATGATTTAAATTCTAAATCGAGTGGCCTAAATCAGGGGATCATAAAATGAAAACCTAGGGGCTAGGAAAACAACTGATCATATTTGACTGATGGGTCCCATTGTAATGATATTGAAAGCATATGGTGTTAGAGGATCCTCTGACCAAGACAATGAAAATAATTTGGTTATTTATATATAGGATGCATATATTGAAAAAATATCACCAGGAAAAGAAAATGGAACTTTAGGATTAAATATAATTGTTACTAATAACCATGGTAAATATTTGGTGATTAAAACACTCAAGGTAAAAAGTCTAGTATATGGAAATAGGTAGTTAAAAAGTTAATTGGAGTACCATATCTCAAAAATGACCAAACTTGGGTCATCACAAAGAATTTAGAGGAATATAAGTGACTGAATATTTGTAGTTGGATCCAAGACATGTGGTCTAGATATCACTATGTATCCTAAAATAATAGTAATTAATACAGACATAGTTCTAGATTAAAATTTCATAGTCCCATCATATAGTCAAATGTAAAAAATACTCAGTGTGAATCAGGAGACCCTATGTTGGGAGGGGGTGGGATGGGGATGAAATTCTTGTATGGGCCAAGGAAAGGTGGCCTAGAAATTACTACATATCCCACAATAATATGAATAAAGTCATATGAACTTCATGGAATAGGTCTCTCTATGTTGATATGAATGATATATAGGGGGAAATAAAATGACTCTGTATTAGTGCCAAGATGTTGGGGGAGACACGACATGAATTGGTAAAGGTCTCAACATAAGGATGGAGTGTGAAATTATAAGGGTTGAAATTTATGGTTAGGCATAGGATTGGGGATCTATGTGACACTGCATATCCTATAATATCAAGTATCAAGGAATTTTTAGTTTTTAAATAAAGGTGTTATTGTATATCCTACTAGAGGGATATTGAAGGAATATCAGTATGGATGGGGAAAACAATTCACTAGGATTTATTACATGGATTTTACTCAAATATAATGAGATTAGTTCATATAAAACATACCTCTTCAGGAAGTTTAAAACTCAATGGGGTGGACCATATATTACGTAGTTTAGAGTCTTTCATCAATAACTTAAGGTTCATGTGGTTTAAGGTTTTTCGAATAAGACCAGGTTCTATGTATTTTAATAGAATGTGATAATAAATATTTTCGATGTGGTTTAAATTCATTAAATGAGGATTTTGTGAACCCAACATGGTTTTATATGATGTAATTTTTTAGAAAAATCACTTTGGTTATAGGCGTAAAACACTCTCTATTTACTGTGATCAAGGAGAATGATCTATTAGAGTATTCCATGTGTATATCATAAGACCCTTAAAATTTCCATTCCAACATTAGGTACATATTTCTAGGTATTATTATAATTATTAGGTAAAAAATAGTTATTATTGAATGAATGAGAGAAGGATAACCCTCTTATTGAATTCTCATGTAACCCAATTTTGACGAACTTCAAGGATATCCAGTGTGGATAACCTTTCCTCATCAAGTAATTCCAACTCATTAAGATGCATTAAGGTAACTTAATATTCATTAAAATTATTGAAAAAGCTATATGAAGTGAAGAAAACTAAAATTTAGTAGGAATGACTACTTCTATCCTATGAACTAGAAAATATAGGGTTTCTTTGGTTGATTTATAGGTAATGGTGTGATATTACAATAAAGAATAAAGAATATTGTCAAGAATTTTTTTCTTTGTCAATATTTTTCTAGGTTATGTTGGATAAATACTTGTTGAATTCCTCTATCTATATATTTAGAACTGCATGATAGTTAGAAAAATGATTGTATTGAATGTTGGACTCCAAATATATCTTATTCACATCAAAGACACAAAAATTGGAGTAATTATCCCTCACAATTATATAAGGTGCTTCAAATCATGTAATGACATTGGAATTCATACAAATGATCATTTATTTTTTTTTTAACTTCATTCAGGGGTATTAATTTTAATGATAACACTTTTTGGTAAGTTGTATTTTTTTTAAGTAATGTTAATATATTGATTAATTAGGTTGGAAGTGTGGTTATAACACCCAAGATTTTGATGAAGGATAAGTTCTCAAGTATGGTGTAACCTTGATTAGTGAATTAATGTTGAATGAAATATCCTATAATATTTGTGTTGAAGTTTATTTTCATTATTTAAATGACAATAGGTTAATGTTCTTTCAATTGAAGTTTTTGGAAGTATTATTCATATTTAAGGTAAACATATTTGAAGATTTGGAGTTACATAGAGAATTAATTATGATAAATTTTATTTGTATATGAAGAGGGAAGTTGATAATTCTTCCAAATTATATTGATATTGAAGAATGTTTTGATTAGTTTTACAAGTATTTGGATGAATATTTTAAGATTTTATGAGGAGTTATAAAATTATAGAGATAAAATTTGGAAAAATCCATAAGGTTTGTATGGGTGAATCATAATTTTAAAGACTTGAATATAGGTAACTTTAACTCTATATAAGGGTTACCATCTCTGATCAATTTCTATATAAAACTATGTTCTAGATATTTTTATATTTATATGTAAATGTAAAACCATTTTATGTAGTTATGTAAAGGTATAATTATTATAAAAGTAGCTATATATGGATGAGTCTTGAGAATCACTGCTTATTTAATGGTAAATTAGATAGAAAATGTTCTATATAAAGGTAAATCCATTTACATAAAGTTTAAATAGGAATTACATAGTGTATGTAAGGGTAGATTCATATTTTTTCCACCAATATAAAGGTTTTTTGGGGTGTATAATGTGCAAGTAAAGGATATATGGAAGCAATCTTCTATGTTTTGCAAAGGTACTACAACAATTTAATTTATTGTGAAAAGGAAACCTATACATCATCTAACCTACACAATCATACTTTTAGGAACATTTAAAGGTAATTCACTTTGTTATTTTAATCCTATCAAAGTGAATCTTCTGTGAATATGGGATATAAATGAATCTAAAAGATGGAAGAATAAATAATAGGGAGATTGAAGTAGGACCTCACAATAGATATGGAAGTGTTATAAGATTTTAAGAATGTTACTTCATATTGTATAAAAATAAGTGTTTTGGTTAATCAATTGACCATGATATTCACACAATAGGTAGACCAACCATATAGTATCGACCATACAGAAGGATGTTCACAAGATATAATGAATGATCACATGAATTTAAGTAGATCAAGTGACCAAAATACTTGTTATAGGATGAGTGGAAACATGTAATAAGGTCTATATAGTGGAAGAATAAGATATAATAAGTCTTTAAGCTAAGCGACAAAATAATGACATACAGTTTTCAATTAAAATTTTAAATTAGAGGTGTTCAATAAATAAAAATTAGGTAGTGAAGTATAAATGAATAAAATTTGAATTAGGATGATTTGATGTGTTGGTTAAACAAGATATTATGAAGCTTACATGAAGATGAATATACAAAGGATGAGATAAGATTAAGTCATTTCTAGGGGATATATATAGCAGTGAAAATAATATATCATGAAACTCTATGAAATCATGTTATAAGAAGTTATGATTTCTATAGTTTTTTCATAAAAAAAGAGGAATCCATTACATGCCTGCATATATGTATATGTGTGCTTCAAATACACATGATGAGGAAGTTGTGATAGAAAACACATTTTCATGCAGCTACTCGTGATTAATGAAAAAAAGAAATTTTTGGGATTATCCTATGCCACAAATGAAGTTTCCATGACTATAGTATGTGCGTTAATTTACACATGCAATTACATGTGTCCTTAATGCATTAACATTTTCATGAAGTAAAGAGGATTGTACGATATAAGAAATAATAAATTATGCATGAGGAAGTAATAATTATTCAGGATCCCTTTGTTATGTGGATTAATCTATGTTCATAGTTATGACATAAATACTAATGTGACCTGCATTTACACATTTTTCTAATTTTTTTATTGATGTTTTAATGATTGAAATTTGATGATAATGATAAATTATTTAATTCTAGTTGTTTTGATAATAAATTTATTTATTAATTGAATATTATTTAAAATGGTTTGTTTTTGGTGTTTAATTATTGAATTCTTCTTGATTTTATTTTTTTTATATATTTTTGAGAAAAATAGTTTCATGATTTTTCATTCAATTATATACTGAATTAATTATTTCATTGATTCTACTGTTTTATTATAAATCATTTTTATAGAATTAATTTTTTAATATCATTCATGGAATTAAAATTAAAATATTATTCATTGATTTTGAAATTTTTCATTTGATTATTTTTACTAAAAATAAAAAGTTTGTGTTCTAGCAGGGTGAGTGGAAAAAATATGCAAGGGGTTGTCCCAATCACTTAACTAACCATGAGAAACCTACCCCCTAAAGGGAGGCACGATTAGTATACTAATCACAAGGAAATATTCAAACTACCACAAACCTTCCAAGGGAATGCATACTCAAAAGTACACACTATAAAGAAATTGATTATGAGGAAATGAACTAATATTTCATGAGAAATTAAGCAGTTGGGCAAAAAAAAATGAAAAACTCTGCAAGTGAGTGCATGTTAAAATTAAACTTACCATATATTTCATCTATTCCTACCATGGGTAGAGATTCTACAAGTGTGAACTGACCATGAGTGAGGCTGGACAACCTACAATGCAGATAAAATCTAGTGACTGTGGATTTTCAAATCTACTAACCATGCCTCCTAGCAGTACTAAACATGTATCTTATTAGTATAATTACTATGATTCTCTGCTAAAAATATGTAAAATACCATAGAGGAACCACAAAACCATCGAGATTCCCCAATTAAAGACATCTCAATGGTCTCCAGGCCAAGGCTGATGAATACTCCCAAATTTGATCTCACCACTATTGATGTCGCATTGTGCCCAGATTTGAGAAAAAAGGAAGATGGTTGATGCTTGTAAAAACCAAATCCCCACATGAGGTCACCCATCTCCCACCATGAGCTTCATACCATCTAATACTTCCATCAATGAATCCATGAAAGAGATTGTTATTGTAGAATAACCATCAAATAATCCCATCCCCAAAGAAGGAGAACACTTCGCCCTGTCCATTGCTAGTCATTCCTACCAAATATTAAATAACGCTACTCCTGAAATATGATGGTTGAAGAAGCATAATCATGCCATATATATAGATGAACCTGAGCCTTACCTGAGTTGAGGAAGACACTTATTCAATGATTCCACCTTGAGAAAACCCGATGACCTCAAGCTCAAAGATTGAAGAATGATTCATTTTTGAATGAAGTTCACCAATAATCCACAACAAGGAAATTAAACCAGAGAAATAAAGGAAGATGAATCCATGCATGAATATGATGAGTGAAATTGCGTGATTTACTGATCCAAGTTCATAATAAAGGAGATGATCATAATCTAAGGAAAATATGATATAAATGAATTAGTATTAGGGAACATGAAGTTTGGCACCCAAGGATTAAACCCAAATGGATACCGATCATTCACCTAGACCGTGGTAAATTCCACCATTTTCTGGTGAACACGAAGATCATAGGAGAAACTGAAGTAAAAAATTGGGAGAAAAGACTTGAGTGTTGAAATTTTAATGCTCATGAAACCAACTTTCCAAGGTAGTCCATATTTTGAAATGATAATGATGATGAAGATGAGCTACATCTTACTGATTGAGTGACCCTGAAGAATATATATCTTAGTGGGTAAATTCAAGAAATGTATTTAAGTTATTTTTTGCATGTTTTATGGTTAATTTTGAATAAAATTATAGAATTTATAGTTCTCTAATAATGCAGAATATTAGTCGAAGATAAATTCACATCAACCATTCAATGAAAAGGTTTATTGAATCTCAACCAAATTTCCACTGGTGTTTGGTAGGTCCTAAACACTGAAGATGCGAGTGATGTGAGTGATCTAAAAAATGAATTTTGATCTTTTTCAATAATATCAAACATTATTTGAACCATTATTTTATTTTTGATCAAAAGTAAATTTTTTTTTGAGATCTATTACATAACAAATTTATTTCTTACATACTATGATATAAAGGTGAAAACCATGTTTTCCTTCCCATTTCATTGAAAAAGAATTGTTCAAGGCCAATGAAGTTTCCAAATAGTATAGGATCTACTGGAAAAATTTGTTGAAATAGGTTGATAATGGAAATTTTTTAGGCCTTGAGCACTATCAAAACAATGAAAAGTTTGAGTTTGGAAAATACAATACTAACTATAGCCTCAAGAAGAAAATTATTCTGTTCACATTACGTGATAATTTAATTTTTATGTGGTGGTAAAAATTATGAATTACAATTTCAATATAATATAGGAAATTTGAAGGGAATGTAATAAACTAGAAAATACAAGAATTAATATGAATATTTTAGAGAATACTAGAAAGTGTAAGGAATTTTCAACTGAAAGGGAGATTCCTTTGAGTTAGTGATGTTCATTTATAGTTGAAACTAGAAAGTTCACTAAAATATTAAGAATATTTCTAAAATAATATTTTGAGAATTTAGTGGTACTTATTATGGGAGGAGAAACACATGTGTGGAGTGAATTCATTTGGTATTTTGGCTTTAGTCACCATTGAGGATGATGTATAGTGGAAAAAATTCCACATGGTAGTGAGGGAGTTTCCCATGGAATAGTGACTTTGAGATTGTGGTGGGGATTGGCATGAAATTGGGTTATTTATAGAAGATAAATATTTTAGAAGTAGAGTGATAGTGAACCCTAGAGAAATAGAAATAGATATTGATGTTTTTATACCTTAATATTTTCTGAGAAGAGAAAGTTAGAGTCAAGCCGATTTTAGACTCGGAACTGGTGATCATTGTGAAGGATCTAGTTGGAGTTGGAGTAATATGATAGAGAAGACTCATTTATTCTCCTTATTTTTTTCCTTTTCTACATGAATTATATTATATTTTAATCCTTGAATATTTTTAATGAAATCATGGTAATCGGCTAAATATCACTTGGGGAAAAATGTTGTGCTAGTTAATAATTTTTACTCATTTCATGTATCAATATAATTGGACGCTAGTCTCAAATTATTTTTTGATTTTTTTTAAAAAATATCGAGTGTTAGAGAAAACTAATATTTACATACCTACATTTTTAATTGGTTTACTATCTGAGGATTTTATAAAAAAGTAGATCAATCTTGAGCGAGTAGCATAATAAGTTGAACTGAAAAAATGAACTTAGTAAGAACTAATTTTTCATTCAGTGATTGAGTGACATATGTAGTTGAAAATATGTGGGAATAATTTATTCACAAGTTGAACTTATTAATTTTTTTATCCTATTTTAATTATTTATAGTTAGTTAAATTAAAATACATGAATTAAGGAAAATATTTATAAAAAATATCCATCCAATTTCCCCTATTTTATCAAATGATTTTCTTTTGTAGTTTCATTTTGATACTACTCTTATTGGATTACCTAACCTTGAAAATTTCACTCACACAAATTCATCACTCTCTTCACTTTTTCATCATCAAAACCATTTTATTTAACCATTTTTTATTTCGTTTGGTTTGTTACTTTGGTTACACACAAGCACACATATGTGACTCCTTCGATATAGATTGACCCATGCTCATTACTAAACTAGTTTTAAGTTGGGTTATAAATAATTAATTTGACCCAATCCAAGTATAATGACATCTATGTAAAATTTTTATGTTGTTTCTAGGGAGGAAACATGTGACCAAGTAAAAAAAATAAAAAAATAAACACACATAAAACAAAATAAAAAAGTATTTTAAAAAAATGTCAGAGAACTCAAAAAAAATATGTTGAAGCTATTGTGTGTTTGAAAAATAAATATAAAACCTAGAAAATAGAGCCTATAAAACCAAATATTTATAGAAACTTTAGGGTTTAAAAAAAACCTAAATATAAAATGTTAGGTCATAGAGAGGTTGAAAACCGGACTAACCAACCTCCTGTAAATGTCAAACCACCTAGAAATGAGCTAATAAAAAGGAATAGTCTAAGGGAATTATTATTTATTACTATTTATAAAAATACATCATGAATTAGGATTTCAAAAGGTTTAGTAATTATGAGATAAAACAATGAATTTTTTCCCAGCTACTTTCCATTAATGGAATTCCTAATGAAGGCTCTTTTGTCTTCATTAGGGCCTTATACTATAGTGTTCAACAGTTTCCACTGAGAAGAATGAGTGAGGAATAACTAAAACTAATAGTATTCCAATTTTTCATGTATGTAAATTCCAAGACCTAGTTTCAATATTTGTAATAGTAAATTTTTGATAGTTGGGATCAAATTTACTATGATTTCAGCATGAAATATTACCCTAGGAGAATGACATATGAAATCAATCATAAAATCACTACATTTTTACCAGATAACGAATAAATATTCTACGATGCATGGTACATATTTAGGATATTATTTAGACAATATAAAACTCACCAAATCACCAATTAACTACCCAATTCCTTTTAAACACTTTCTATAATAGACTCACCCCGTACCACCAAACATTAGTAGACCAATTTTATGGTGGGGACTTATATGATAGAACTGTTGATGATCTAAAATTATTTTAATACATTGAAAAAAAAACTCACAAAATAAATACTCTAGAAGAATAACCATTTTAAGGAAAGAAAGAAATCCTGTTACATAATATTAATCATAATGTTTTGGATTTTTTTAATGTAAACCATCAAAACATACTCAGGGAACAATTATTTCATTGTGGCATGTTTAGAAATTCATAATCATGTTATCCTAATTTTGATATACTTTCGTAAGCTCATGGAAATTCCAATTTTAATGGGTATGCTCATAGGTTATATCCTTGGTATGATCCATTCTCAAATAAATATAACCAATAGTGTAGAAGCTATCCAAGTATTTGTTAGAGAGAGCATGGAATTCTTAGACCTTCCGCTCCTCTAGGGTTTTTAGCAACTACCTAAGTATAAATTCAAACCCTGACCAAAGTCTATCTCCTATTACATAAAAGAGTAAGTAAGTGTTATTTTCAAATATATGATAGGTAGGTTTGAGAAAAAAATTTAATATTTTTTTAAAATGTAAAAATGGATTATATGATGAAAAATTCAGAAATAAAAATTGGGTAGTTAGTTAGAGATATTGGTAGTGGAGATAAGGGTAAGCTCCCAAGAACCACTTAAGTCAACCCTAGATAAAATTAGATGTTTATGAAAACTATAAGATTTCTCCAAAACCACCATGAAGTTAGTAATTTATCCAAATCTACTCAAAAATAAAAACTACATGAATCTGGAAATTCAAATCTGGAAAAGGATGAATCTGGAATTTTGGAGCGCAGCACTGAAAACACATTGAATCCTAGTGTTCTAACTCAAAAAAACAAGAAAAATTCTTAAAACCCAAATAAAATAATGGGAATAAAATTTTTTAAGATAAAGTTGAAGGGATGCTTAAAATTGTGAGGAATGTTTATTTAATCATTCCTTTTCCATAGAGAATATAAAAATAAATTAGGATTCTGAGCTGTTAAATTTTATCAACGTTTTTAAAAATTGGACATTTAAATTAATTTATTTTTGGCCTTAATTAAAATAAAATCTTACCAAAAATCACTTAGTAAAACATATTCAAAAAATAAAAACTTTAAATAATTTTATACCTACAATATCACAGAGGAATGTAGTGTTATCTTCTAGAATAGAATACCTTAAAATATTTAATATCTAGGGAGAATTTTAATCCCTTACCCCTTTGGAGATAAAGGATTAAAGTTTAATTTTCTATGTGATCTTGGATAAAGAATCAATATGATTCCATTTTACTTGTTCAAAAATTATTATTATGAGTTACACAAGCCACCAATATTGTTTTAGAACTTGAAAATTGATCTGTTACTACCTAGTTGGTAGGGTGAATGACTAGTTAATGGGAGTAGTAAAGCTATTTTTTCCGATTTATTTTCTTATATTAGATATTGAATGTTATGAGGATATACATATAATTCTTGGTAGGACCTTTCTAGAAAATGGTGGTAGCTTTCATTGATGTGTGAAAGGGGAAATTAATTTTTAATCAAGGTAAACTGAATGAGGAATTTCATGTTTTCAAAAAAATTAAAGAGACTACTCAAGATCCAAATTTCCCAAAATATGAGCTTTTAGCAGATTATTATTTTTTAATTGGGGAGGAAGTGGTGTTTTTGAGGATGTTTAATGAAATTAATGGTGCACTGAAGATCCCTACTAAAAAATGTATATTAATTAGTTCTAGAAAAGGTATGGAGCCTTTAGTTGAGTTGGAGGGAAAATTCTTGGAAAACCTAGACGAGTTCACCTTAGAACATATTTATACCCAAATAAAATTATATGTATATGAGGAGATTTTTTTTGGGAATAATAATGATGAAGATGAATACTTATTCACTACATTATTTAAGAGGTAACATGAGGACCATGAACCTCTAATACCCAAGTGTCTTCCCTTCATCCAAGCACCATACAATCTATATCTCAAGCCCCAAAATTTACTAGTAAAAATCTCATAAAAATTATGGGGAGGTTAAGAGGATAACCAAATGGGTGTATTGAGGAAGTTAAAGTATGTCATTGGCTTGTTTATTACTGATGTTATAGGTATAAGTCCTTCATACTGAATGTATAAAATATCTATGGAACTTAAGTGTAAACCAAAAATGGAAATATAGAGAAGACTTAACCTAAACATGAATTAAATATTCTAAGAATAAGTTATTTGGTTTCTTGATGCTGGAATAATATTTCCCATTTTAGATAGTCCTTCAACAAGTACTGTCTAGGTAGTTCCAAATAAGCATAGAGTAACCATGATAATAAATGAGAGTAATGATAAAATTAAAACTATAACTATGAAAAATTGGGGTCCTACATAGATAGTAGGAAAATTAAAATTTTGTCTTGGAATGATCATTTACCAATTCAATTTTGGACCAAATTCTAGAGATTTTGGCTGGGAATCAGTTTTATGCTTTCTTGTTGGGTATTATGGTTAATATATATTTACATTTCTCTTAAGTATTAGGAGAAGACCACATTAACTTTTGCATTTGGGAAATTTAACTACCGGTGAATATTTTTTGGCTTGTTTGGTGATCCAAAAACTATTCATAGATTCATGATCAATACTTCATCAGATATGATTTAATGGATAATTGAAGTTCTCATGGATATTTTTCAGTTGTTGGAAGTGAATTTAAAATCTTCATTTAAAATCTAGAAATAGTTTTTAAAATATTCCAAAAGAAAAATATTATTTTAAAATTAGAAAAGTGTAAGTTCATGGAAAATAAAGGATTTTTTGGGTGAGAAGGTTTCTAATAAGAAGTTATAATTTTAAAATGGAAAAATTAAGGTGATCCAAAAGTTTCCACCACCTAATAATGTTAAGGGGATTAATAGTTTCTTGGGACATTTTAGTTATTAGCAGTGATTCATTATGGATTTTTCAAAGATCATAAGACCTTTATGATCTCTACATATTAAAGAAACAAATTTTGTGTTAGATGAGAAAAATCCTATATTACTTTTAACTTTCTTAATGATAAACTCACAACTTCACCAGTGATCACTACCCCGGAGTAAAAATTTTCTTTTGAGGTGATGTATGATGCTAATGATCTAACTGCAAGTTCTATTTTGGTGTAGAGGAGGGATAAGAGGCTGAATATAATTTATTATTCTAGAAAGATATTTTATGTTTCCCCAAATAATTATTTCACGACTAAAAACAAGTTGGATACTGTTATGTTTGCTACTGAAAAATTTTAGCAATAATTTATAAGGTGAATGATTATTATTTCTACAAATCATTCACACCTCATGTACCTTATTTCTAAGAAATAATCCAAACCAAGGATCATGTGGTGGGATATTTATTTAAAAGAGTTTAAAATTGAAATAAAGGATAAAAAATTGAGTGAGAATGTGTTTGTTGACTATTTTTATTGGATTCGAAACCCCTAAATTAAGGAACCAAGGGAGATAAACACATCATTATTAGATGATTTTTTTTGATTCTTCTGTAAATAAATATACTTTATATTTTGATTATGATAATCTTCTTTATCCATGTTTTATTCTTAAGTAACTTTTATAGAATAAAAGGATAATGTTTTTATCTGAGTTGAAATACTACTTTATAGGATGAAACACTTATTTCAAGGAGATATGATGACAATATTTTGAGGAGGTTTGTGCTTGAGGAGTAAATGTTACCCATATTTGAGAGATACCATTCATCACCTTGGGGTGGAAACCATATAAGAGAAAGATATGCCTAGAAAGTTTTACATGCTGGGTTCTACTGGCCAACATTATTCAAGGATTCTAAAATACTTGTGATTGGATATAACAAGTTTCAAAGGATTGGAAATATAGAAAAAATATATGATATAATAAAAAAATTAATTCTATAGGTTGAAGTTTATTATGTGTTTAGTTTGTATTTTATGGTACCTTTCCCATTGTCATATGGAAATGAATATTTTCTTGTGTAAGTAGAATATGTGTCCAAATGTGTTGAAGTAGTAGATATTCCCAAAAATCTTACTGCTAGTGTGGTTAAATTCATTAGTAAAAACATATTTTATAGGTTTGTACTTCTCATAGAATTCATTACATACAATGAAACTCATTTAATGAATTATAATTTAAATAATAAAATGGGGATGTATGGATGTTCTCATAGAACTGTTATAACCTACCACCCACAATATAGTGGGAAAGATGAAGGATTAAATAGAGAGCTTAAAAAGATTTTGTAAAAGATAGTTTCTAGAAAAATAAAGGATTGGTATGTAAAGTTGAATGAAGATATGTGGTATTATAAAACGACCTATAATAACCTCATAGGGATATCTTATTATAGATTTATCTTTAGAAATATTTTTCATTTATTTGTGGAACTACATGAAAATTATTTTTGGGTAGTGAAGGCTCTAAAATTTTCCTTCAAGTATGCTAGTGAGAGGATATTACTAGAGATGAGTGAGTTAGAGGAAATTAGGAGGGAATCCTATGAAAATTTTGAAATTTACAATGATAAAAAAATACTTTCATGACATAATCATCCAGATCAGGGATTTAAAGGTTGTTCAAAGGGTTTTTTATTCAATTTAAGGATAAAATGTTTCCCAAAAAAATTGAAAACCAACTGGTCAGGACCTTTCACCATTCTAAGAGTGTTTTTAATGGATCTGTGGATCTATTTAGAGAGGAGAATATGATATTTTCCATCAATTTCTACAGAATCAAATTTTTATTTTAAAGAAAGGAAAAGGTATTAGTTTCCATATCCTTTATCATGAGTTGAATTTATCTATTTCCAACCATAGTCTATATATTCAGTGTTTAATGGGAACTAACCCATGGTTATTATCTTGTTTTATTTTTATTTATCTTTTTTCAATAAATAAAACCCCTACTATTGATTCTCTAAAATGTAATCCCATGAAATATTACTCCAGGTGATCAGCCTAGTACTATACTATTGGGAATATTGATTGATTTTCAAGAAAAAATGGATCAAAATACTAGATCATCTAGATAAAACCTCATAAACTCAATATTTGGTTATAATTTTTCTTGAGCTTAATATCCTAGATTTTTATGTCCATATTTTCATACTTTTAGGAAATCAAAAGGACTAATTGGATGTATTCAATCAGGGCTACACAGGAGGAACTTTGGAGTGAAATTAAATGATGAAATATTCCATATTTAGGGAAATGTTGTTTTAATTTTTCAATTTCAAAAATATATTCATTTATTACTACAAGATAAAATAAAATAAATATGGGGAAAATTACCTCTAACCTTTTTAAAATTCTAAACGTATTTTCTTCACTGTTTTCTATCTTTATCTTTAGAAAATAAATTTGAGCTATATTTTGAGACTAGATTACACCCGTGTAATTCCTATGTTACTATAAAATATTTACTATCATGCTTATATTTAAACTAAATTGAAAATTGTTTTGTATGTTAATAATAATCAAAATCGTGGAGTTACTCAGGGGGGGTGTAAAAAATATTATTGTAGAACTTTCTGTTAACACCTTCAAAATTCTTTAAATTGCTCAATTTTAAATCTATTTCAAATTAAACTATCTATAACATTAGGATTCAACATTGGGGATAACTTTGGATTTTAAGTGTGGGAGAGAGGGGTGTTTTTTTGTGCTAAGCTACGCTTTAATGACTGGGTAAATAAAAATCCCCCTTAATTATTTTGAAAAAATTGTCATTTTTTTCAAAATATTTTAAACATAAAGGGTATTTGAGCTTTAATTTTTATGTAAATTGTTTCCTTCCTTGTGGATAACAACATGGTAGTTTCTGAGGTTTGCATTTATTATGAAATTATTGGGTGTGTATGATATATGAGTGATTATACATACTATTTTTATATATGTTCTATTTAGGATCTGAGAAAGGGAGCAATAAATAATATATCTTTGTAAAAATATGATTTTAACTTGAGAAAACTAGAAAATTGAACTCAAACATTGGGGAATCACATTTTTTAAAATAAATCACCTCATGGATTTAACTAAAATGATAGTCCTATAATTCATTTGAATCTATATTAAAATGGGAAATTTATATTCCATAGTGAATCTTATAGACTTTAGGCATTGGTTGTGTGAGTAATCCCTCCATACATATCAAATTAGTGACTTTTTATAGTTATTTGAACATTCATGGATTGAAAAAATTCAAAAAGAATAAATTAAGTTCCTAATACTATAAAACAAGTTAATTAAGGTGAGTGGAATATTAGACCCAAATAAAGAAGGGTAAAATTGACTTATTATAAAATTATCTGAGTTGTATAAATGAATTGAAAATAGATATTTGATTACTGGAACCTTGGAGAGAGTGTTAACTGAAGGTGCATTTTATTAGAGTTTTATTTCCACTTAAATATAACGTGTCATCATTCTTATAATTATAAATTAAATTATGACTGAAATATGGAAGTGAGTGTCTTCATACTGAAGGAATTCCATTTACAATAATGAATGAATACATTTTCCCTTGATTTATAGTGTGTATTTGAATTTAGATAGGAATTATTGTATCTTACCCCACCTAAAAATTTTATTCCTCTATAAATTAATGTCTTACCATGATTCATTTCTACCTGATTGTATTTTTTTGTCTAATTTACAATTAAAAAATCATGTAATTGTTTTAGGAAAAATAATCATTTTAGTGTGGGGGAGTTTTATAGGAATGTGTTGACACATTTTTACAAATATTTTTTGTGTGTTTTTATTTAGGTTTTAATGTTTGAAATATGATGATATTGAGAAATTATTGAATTTGGGGTGACTTATGATAAATTTGTTTATTCATTAAATATTAATGAAAATGGTTTTTTTAGTGTTTAATTTTATAACTTTTGTTGTATTTTTTTTTCTAAATATTCATGAGAATAATATTTTTTTGATTTTTCATTCAATTATTTATTGAATTAATTATTTTATTGATCCCACTCTTTTATTATTAAATATTGTTTAAGGAATTAATTATTTATTTTCATTCATGGAATTAAAATTCTAATCTCATTCACTTATTTCTGATTTTGACTATTTTTTCTAAAAAAATGAAGTTTGTGTTCTTGCGGGGCATATGAAAAAAATGTTCAAGGGGATGACATGGTCACTTAAAAATCAATGAGAAACCTACCACATGAAGGGAGGGGTGTTCAGTATAGTAACCACATGAAAATATAAAAACCACTGTGAACCAGTAAGTGACTACCTGGTCCACTAAACCTACCAAAAAGTAATTAACCTTGAGTGAATGAACCGAACATGCATTATAAATAAAGTTAATATTGTCAAAAAATTGAAAAACTTCACAGGTGACATCATGTTAAAATGAAATTTACCATGAATCTCATCTGTACCTACTGTGAGGATATTATGCAAGTGTAAACTGACTGTGAGTGAGGCTATCCAACCTACCGTGAAGATAAAATCAAGTGACAATGGATTTTCAATTCTACCAACCGTTCCTCTCAATAGTACTAACTTTTCCTCATAGTAGTTTAACTACTTTATTATTTTTTTGAAGATGTAAAACCCCACTGAAGAACCACCAAACCACTGAGCTTCCCTGATTGAACTGAAATAAATACTCATAGGGACAAGGTTAATGAAAACTCTTAAATCTAAAATCACCCCTATTGATGTATTTTATCCCCCTAATTAAAAAAATAAAGAAGTTGGTCAGCACGTATGATAACTGAATCCCCATGTGAGGCTAGTCATCTTCCATTGTGAGATGTATGCCATCCAAGCTTACCACTAATAAAACCACACCGTAGATGGTTATTTGCTGAGCTGCCATAAAAAAATATGACCATTAGATATGGATATTTTTATGCCCATGAAGATGCTATAATCTCATGCTGACTATTTAAGAAGTAAATTCCCAATATCCAAAGTTGAAGAAAAATAATAATGTCACTAATGAAGATGAACCTGAGCCCTACCTGAGTATAGAAAGACACCCAGTCAACATTTCCACCTTAAGAAAACCATATTTCACCAAGATCAAATATTAAAGCATGATTCCCTACCATATGATGCTTAATAAAGATCCACAACCAAAAAATTGAACTAGAGAAATCAAGGAAGAAAAATCCATGCATAAAGAAGATGAACAACATTACGTGATTGACCGAATTGAGTTCATCACAAATATATGACAAAAATATAGGGCTTAATGAATATTGATTGACTAGGATTTAGGGACCTAAAGTTAAAATCTCAAGGATAAAACATAATAAGATATTTCTTTTTCACATGAACCAAGGAAATATCCACCACTTATTTATAAACCTGAAGTTTACTTGAGATGTTGAAGTTGAAAATGGGAAGACCAAACTTGAATTTTGAAATTTCAGTGTTCATAAAATGCACTGAGCAGTGTAGTACACATTTTTAGATTCCAAATATGATAAAGAGGAGCCGTATCTTGCTGATTGAAGAACCCCAATGAACAAATATATCAATTGGTAAAGTCAATATTATAATTTATATCATTTTTTCATGTTTTCTGGATGAGTTTGAATATAGGTATAGAAGTTCGGGTACTTTGATAATGTGGAAGATTATTAAAAATCAATTTACATCAACTATTCAATGAAAATATTAATTAAAGCTCAAAAAAAATTCCATGGGAGCTTAGTAGGTCCTAAGAATTGAATATGCGAGTGATGAAAGTGAAATATAAGATGAATTTTGTGCCTTCTCCACAATATCAAAAATTATTTGAACCAGTATTTAATTTTTGATCACAAGTATAAAATTTTTATCAGGATTCATCAAATAAAAATGGATTTCTTAATGAATTTTATAGGAAGGAGACAACAAAGTTTTTCTTCCCAATTTTCTGATAAATAATTGATCAAGGGAAATGAAGTTTCTAAACTATCCATGATATAAAAGATGGAATTTTTTAATGAGGATGAGTATAGTACTTGTGTGGGCATTGATCACAATTAGAATACTAAATATTTTGATGCTAGAAAAGTAAAAAATAACCAAATCCTCAGGAAGAAGACTTATACTATGCCCATCAATTGCTTATTTAACATTAATGAGGTGTCCTAAAATTATAAATAACAATTAAAAAATGATATGATAAATTAGAAGTGAAAGAATGAGCTGGAAACTATAAATATTACTATGACTATTTGGGGGTTACTGGAAGGTTAAAATTGTTTTCAAATGATTGAAATATTCGTTCAAGTTCATGTTGTTCACATAGAGTCAAATCTTAGAGGATTGTTAGAATATTTAGAATATTAATTAATGATGGTTTTGAGAATTTGGTGATACATTTTGGGGGAGAAGACTGATATGTGAGGATCACATTTGGTTGGGATATTGGCTTCAGTCACTGATGTACATTGACAAACATGCCACATGGAATCCAGGGAGTTGTTTGTTGAATAGTGACAATGAGATTGAGGTGGGGATTGGCACACAACTAAATTAATAATAGAAGAATCAGAGTTTAGAAGAAGAGTGAATAGTTTCCCCAAGAGAAATTGATAAAGAGATTGAGGGAAACATACCATAGGATTTTCAGAGAATATAGATATAGAGTCGAGTTGATTTGAAATCGGGAACTAGAGATCACTGTGGAGGATTAAGCAGGAGTTGGAGATATGGTATAGAGAAGACTCATTTCTACTCCTATTTTTATTTTTCCATTTCTTCATGGATTATCTTGTATTTAAATCCTTGAATATGTTTAATGAAATTTTGATCTTCTTCTAAATATCACATGGGGGAATAGGTTATGCTGGTTAATCATTTTTACTTCATTCATTCTTCAATATAATAGGATTCTACTCTCAAATTCTTTATATAACACCAAATATTCCTAAATATCATGTATTAGTGAAAAATGATACTGATCAACCAAAATTTCAATTTTTTCCATATGAGGATTTTAGAGATAATCAGATCAATATTGAGAGACTAGTACAAAAAGTACAACTAAAAAACTGAACTTAGTGATAATTGATTTTTGATTTAGTGATCAAGGGAAACTTTCAATTGAAAAAACATAGAAATAATTAATTCATTATTTTACCTAAAAAAAATTAGGTTGTCCTATTTCAATCAGTTCAAGTTATTTTTATTCAAATTCATGAATTAAGGAAAATCATTATAAAAATTTACTAGCAGATTTTCTATATTATATCCACCGATTTTCCTTTATAGTTTCTGTTTTCTACTTATCCAATTGGATTTTCTAACCTTAACACTTGCACTTACACAAATTCATCAATCTCATCATTGATTCATCCCTAAAACAATTTTAATTACCCTATTCATATATTATTTTATTTTGTTCATTTTTTTACATTTGTTATACATAAACACACATTTGTGATTTATTCCATGGGGATCAAACCCTACTCATCGTTATACTAGTTTTAAGTAGGGTTATAAATAATTAATTGGACCCAAGATGAGTCTAATGACATCTGAATCACATGAATATTTATATGAAAATTTAATTGAATGCATATCTTTTTAGATAAAAGTTGTAAGGTTTAATGTATGATGAAGAGGAGACAGTGAGATTGTACCCAAGTGGTAGAGGCTCTTAATTGGAATTTGAAAGACCCAGGATAAAACATGAGTGGAGGTGAATTTCTGAATTGCTGTAGCAGTGCTATAACAATTGCTATAGTAGGTACTTTGAGGTATTGTAGCAACATGACTACTCATCTGTTTTGGGCCTTTGGGACGCCAGTTTGGTCTATGGGTCTTAGGTCCTTCGAGCCACCAAGGACCTTTGGGCCATAGGTCCTCTGGGCCATAAGTCCTTCGGGCCACCAAGGGCCTTCGGTCCACAGGGCCTTCAGGCCACCAAAAACCTTCAGATCATAGGGATTTCAGACCGAAAATGGAATTCTAGCCTGAAAGACCAAGAATCACACAGGATAAAGCCTAAAACATGATTCAGAGAAAGCACCAACCATTTGGGAAAATCCAACTAAATTGGAAGAATGATAGGGTATGAAAATAGCTAATAGTACAAGGCACTGTGAAGCTTTGGACATCGACAAGCTAGCTGAACAGCAATATGAGGTAGGGAGCTAGGTGCATTCAATGATACAAATGATGGTGAGGGAAGTTCTAGGGTAATTTTGTTGGGCCTTCAAGTCATGTATTGGGTACTATGCCTATGGGACTTTAGGTCATGTATTGGGGTCTTATCCCACTATACCTACGTGTCATGTAAGGGTTCCCTCTCAACCCAATTAAAAATGGTATTATCTAAAAATAAATAAAAAATCAATACCTTCTGGACATTTAGGTAATGTTGGATGAATAGGCCATGGTAATTTTTCATATAAATTTATATATAGTTATGGAAGTAGTTTCTTAATTGAGTTATTATGAAGACCATATTCGAGAATTTTGGTGATTTGAATTCAATGTGATTACTTAATTTCATAAATAATTGAATGAAGAAGAAATATAATATTAAACCAATACCAAAATTATTATTATAATAAATATGTTATTATATGTTGAATAATAATATTTTTTTGGAAACATTATTCAAAAAGAATATCTTTTGATTTCCAATAATGAAAGAAGAACCCTGAGAGTGGTATTATTCAAATGATTATGATGTGTTGAAGAAGGTGTAGAAAAGAGAAGATCCAGTAAAGTTAATCATGAATTGATGTAATAGAAGAAGAATTGAGGATCGAATAATAGGAAGATGAAGAATTAAGTAAGTTGGCTAAAGAGTTCATTATAGGAAAAAGAGATTTGTGCAGTTATATTTTCATAGAATAAGAAGAATAAAGTGGAAGAAGAAGCAGTAGAATATCATTTTTCTAATATTAAAAATAGTAGAAGTTATGTGAAGTTATGTGTATACAAAATGAAAATGTAAATTTCTACTGTTCAAGGTAAGAACAAAAATATATAATAAATATATAAAAAATAAAATATTCTAAATTGGTATTGGAATATCTTATTGTTTCCCTTAAAATTTATTATGATGTAATTAGATATACTTGAGTTTGTGATTCACCAAAAAAGTGTACAAGATGTACACCCTATATTATTATAAAACAATATTGTATTTATCATTGGGTTTTAATAGTGGGTTGTGTGACCTGGGGTTTTACCAGATCACAATATGAATTATCCTTTTCATATTGAGAGGTGAACCTTGTAAACTTTTATGCCTTTTTCATTTGTGTGTTTGGTTGTACTATAAGAAATAATGAAATCGAGAAGAGAGAAAAAAGAGACCCATTAACTTTAAATAGTTATTGAGGGTAAAATAAAAGTGGATAAAAATATTAAAGTTCAATTGTTTTAAAATTTTCCAACACCAATTCACCCCATCTCTGTGTTGTTCAGATCCAAACAGGTCATTTCAACTTCAACCCATTTTGATAATAATTCAATATCTATACGGATAAACTTGAATTTCATAATTGTTTTTGGTGGATATAGTCCCATTAAATATATCCCCCAAATGGAAAATATATAAGAGTATTTATTAGGGTGTAATAAACTCTAAGCATTGATGAATTAAGTTGTCATGTTTCAAACATGAATGAGACCTTTTGATTAATTCCTTTCAATAATAATTCATTGATAAATAGAAATATCAAAGTATCCTGATTTGATTAAATTATTTCCCCCATATTTTCTAAGCACTGGAAGTACTGATGTGGACTTCCTTTATAATTTGAGGGAATATTCTTAAATGAATTTGAGGAGGACCCCATAAAATACTTATTTATAGAGGATTTTCTTTGATTTTGGACAATCATAAAGAATGAAATAGGATTCCTATAGATGCATCTTCTACTTCTTAGCTTTATCCTTGGGAAGAGCCTTATTTTGAAGACACTTTCCTGTGGGAGACATAATTTTTACTATTATATTGGTTATTGGGTTTATATACTCACTTTTGACCAAGGTATCATAAAATTTATTAATATCACCCACAAATTTGTTGATGAATGAAGATACCACTATATAGTGTTAAATAAGGATCATTATCTCATCATGATCTACACATACTATAGAAGTATCATCCTTAGCTTATGAACCATCTCAATCATTTCGTGAGAATAAAATTTAGGAGAATAATGACTTTTGAGGGAACTATGACATCAAATCCCATTCATAATCAAGTACTGGTAGCAATTTCTACTTCTCGATGGAATAATATATCTTCATTTTTCTAATTATTACCTATAAATAACTTTTGATACTTAATATAGAAATAATTATAAATAAATCTAGTTCTTGGCTAATGATGAGAGATTGATATTATTACTTTTCGTTGGTACATAATTCTAACATGAGGAAATAATATGGTAGGACTACCTTTGTCTGGGAAACAAAAAATACCTAAACCAACATAGGAGTCTCTAATCCTCCTTCCTTTTCATAATAAAACATCGAGAAGAAAAATATAAAATAAATTTCCTATATTCTGGAAGATTCATAGATATATATACTTCTTTATTGGTGATATTTGTGTACAATAAAGATTCTTTTAGGTTTGGGTGCGTTTCCAATGAATTTTCTACATATTTCCCTTTAATTTCTTTATAGGAAACAAATTAGATGCCAAATTACTATAGTATAACAAACCATATGGATAAATTTCCTATCAACATAGGGGTACCAAGATATATTATAAATGAATTAAATAAGTGATCAAGTGGATCTCATGATGATACAAATAATGAAATTGTTTTTACATCATAAATATTAGTGTGATTTTGTTTTATTTAATATCAATATAGCTTCTAGAATTACTCTATTAAGATATTATAATTTTTTATTATGTTATTCTTCTAGGAAAAGAGTCCACCATGAGATAAATTCATGGTTTCTACATAGAGGATGAGATGATTTTCTTCCATGGGAGACATAAACAATGTAGGGTAAAGGAGATATTGATTGAGGTCATGAAAAAACCTTTGATAATATTCATACCAATAGTATTTTTCTTCTTTATTTATCAATTTTTTGAAGGGACATTATTTTATAGTAAGGTTAATGAAATAATTTCTGAAGTAAGTGAGGATCCCTTGGAATTTTCTCAACTACCAATGGTCTTTAAGAGGGTTTATATCGAGTATTTCCTTAGTTATCTTATGGTCAAAATTCTATAGTGTGATAACAGACCATGAAACTAATAAATTTGTATGACTTGACCTTTATTTCATAGTTTAGTAGGTTTATAGTTAAATTATGTTTCTACAATTTAAAGAAAAATACACCAGGGTCAGTAATGTGATCATGACACCAGTGGGATTTGACTACCAAATCAACCACATAGAATTCCACTATATTTTCCAAAAAGGACTTGAAAATATGGGGTATATACTGCTGGTATATATCCCCATCAATATTAAAATTGAAGGGTATCACCTGAATAAGTATGCCCCTTAAGGTGACCTAAAGGAATTTGTTTATTTATCCTTTAGATACCTTTATATTTAATTATATCTAGAGTATAAATCCCTAAATGAGATGGATTTAAACTTATAAATTGTATCAATAATTTTTTTTTGATAAAAATAGAAAAATAATTCTTTAAATACCAATGATTCAGATCTCATAATTCAATGAAAAACAAAATTTTACTATTATTTCATTTTTACTAGGATGATATTGGAAAGTCACTTGGGATATTTGACCTCCTATATGAATATCTCCTTTATTTTTATATCGAACTTGGTTTCCACCTTTATGGCATGATTCATATTCATTCTCCTCACTACTTGTTTCTGACCATGGTGGTTTTCTGGTACACCTAAGTGGTGAATTACCATATAGGTATATAAACTTTGAATTTACATGTAATTACATGTGAAGATATCCCAGTGTTCCTTCAGGAATTCAATGTATTTCTATTATTCCTCGAGAGTTAAGATCGTACTAATCAATGTGGTTCTTGTGCCCCACTTGTTGCCTAGAATGACTTGTCTGATTTCATAAATATTGGTTAAAACACATTACCTGAAGGTTAGTGGATATTTCTTGATATCTTCCTCATCCTAATTTTGGAAAATGATGAATATATTGACCCATGGAGATTTAGGACATGGTATTGAAGTTCCTTTTTCCCCATTATGGTCATGACCATATTAAGGGTGTGGGGGTTCATCAAGAATAGTCTATACAATATTAATAGTGGTGAAAACAACCAATCCATGTGTCCTTATTTGGTGTCTCATGTTCAACAGATCAAAGAAAGGTAAATGCATTGACCGAATTCTGTCAAGATCAATTTCAAGTAAAGAAACTTGAATGCAAAGTTTATTTTCATAGATTTTATAGAAATATTTTCTTGTATTGATAATTGTGTCTCAATAGATACATCTTCTTAAAAATAATAGTAAAGGAATGTAATTTAAGGATCCTATTAATTAGAAAACATCATATTGTGACTTACCATGTTTAAATTCATTTCTTTGATATGGTTGACTAGGAGTTCAAAACCCCTATCCAAACCATTCCATAGACTGATGGGAGTATCTTACAAGAAATTAGAAGAGGTGATTCTCATTATTTCATTCATCAATGGATACTTACCATCACTTTTATAGCACCCTATATCAATGTATTGAAATTTTTAGGATTCAAACTGGGATATGTCACCATAAAATACCCTTAAATTCTTATATGTATAAAATTTTAGACATTTATGCTAAGAAGAGGGAACTTTTGCATATATGTAAATCTATGTTCTTATCAATAATAAATTTTAGGTTATATTTTTGAGGATTACCATGATCCCATATTTAGTTACAAGGAATTTGAAATGGGTTCTTATTCTATTCTTTTTGAGTATATTTTTATATCAATTATCAAACCCCTAGATCATTATGTTTTAAGGGGTAAAATATACCTATTGATAACCTAAATGTAATAGTGTATGAACCAAATCTAGATTAATTACATAACCTATATCTATCATATATCAATTAATATCCATGTCATTATGCTTTCAAGAAATATATAAGTTATTGATGTTAAAAATTATGGAAACTTATCAATCCTGTTTGGTAAAGGATATGACTATATAGAATTTTATGAAACTTGTTTCCAAATGGTATAACTTAAAATCAACCACTTTGATCTTGAACTATTCAGGCATTGAGAGAAACTCATTAATAACTTTTTCTAGTTCTATGGATAGGTGAGGACAATCTAGAATTTAAATCCTAATAGGTTTAACAAGTATATGTATCAAAATGTTATATTTTTGGATTTAAAGAACTATTTTTTTATGATTCTATTTCTTGGATTAAAGCCAAGGTGTAGAAATAGACTATTATAATGAACCCATTACTTGGTTGAAATGAGAAAATTTATTTACTATATATTGGTGATATTGTATCAACTTTCATATATTTTGAGGTGAAAAAGTTAATTTTCTATAAACTATTTGATCTACTGTTATAAATGGGTCATAATGGAGCATATAGGTCTCAAAATTAGATTGAAATTATCATTAGGCTTACTGAATTGTATCTCTATAGATTTTAATCATATGTATGATTTTATTAGGAGTAATAATTGAATTTCAGATTCAACTTTGACCTATCCTTCCATGACCTATATGGACACTTCACTAACTATTGTTAGGGAACCTTTTATCATGGGTGTATTACTCATCAGTAAAGGGTATATAAAATTGAAAAAATTGATATAAAGACATTGTAGTACTTTATCATATGAGAACTGAATTTGGCAGGGTGGTTCCCATCCTTTTAGTGATGAGGGTAAGAAATCTAGAAGAGTCTAGACTAGATTAAGTGATTACAGGGATCCTATTCCTATGTCATATTTTTCAATTTTGGTTTTATCGAATTCTATAATTATATATGGATTAATATGTTATTCCATGTATTATAAAGGGAATTGGGGTTGTGTTTGACAGATTAATTCATTCCCTAATGACTTCATGTTTATGGTCGACCAATTTTCTTGTTATTTAATCATCAAAAGTTTTAAAATTTCCACATGGGACTAACTAAAGTTTTAATTTTTATTTAGATGGATCTATAAAGATACAATCCATATGAGCTAGTGTATTTCCTATCTTTACTCATCCAATATATATCAAATTTTTTAGAAATTAATTGAAGAAAAATTACTCTTATATTGTGTTCAAACATATGATGGTATGGGTTGTAATCGGGGTAATCATTTAACCAATCCCCATTGGGACTTTTGACATATAATAATGTGAGAGATTTATCCTCCATATCAACTATTAAATACGCTATGAAATATTCCTAGTAAAAGGATAAAATTTATTCTTCCTATTATTGAAAATTTTCAATTATTTTCCAAATTAATGTATTTTAAATTTTTATTAGTGTGTTTTCACTATTTTTGTTTCCCAAGAGGATTCATGATATTATACTTGGAAGGGTTTGAAGCTGGTTCTTGTAATACTTCTAGCATTAGAGTGATGATTATAGGGTCAACATTTCCATTTTTACCATAAATTGAAAATGTAGGCTAATATTTGGTTCTAGAGAATTGGATGGAATCTTCTAGACATTATGTTACTGTGACAAATTCTTGAAATTCACCAAGGTATTTTAATGGAAGAAGATATATTTAGAGATTATATTTAACCATATATATATGGATCACTAAAATGTTTTCTTACATGATACTCATTATTAGGGAAGAGTTTAAACCATTTCTTCTGGAAATGAAATCAACAACCCACTAATTTTTAAAATATATTTAAGTCAAGAGGCAAAGCATGTTCATATTACTCAATGTCAAACTGAACTGATGGATGAATTAACATCAAATATCTTATAAACTATAAAGGGATTTGATTTATATATAATTATACTTGAAAAATTTAGTCCCTTCCAAATTCTACATAATACATATAATATTCACTTATTTATACTGATCTAACATTCCAAATATAGGACTTCATCATGATGCAAAATGTGTAAATGCTATTTTTGGTCACCCATGACATTAAATCTTAGGAAAGTGTTATTTCCAAATATGGGGGTAGGAGTTAGATCCACAAAAATTGGGTATAATTATCTCTTTGGATACACTGGATAAACAATTACCTTCCATATCTTCAATTTAGATAGTAATGTAATCTAAAAACTCTTATATCACTACCTCTTTAGCTACTTATTCTATGGGAGAATTTAATGGGTTATAATATAGTTTTATTTCTTATACTTATAGTTAGTAGCTAGCCTCAGTTATCCTTGGATGGATTTCCTAAAAAAGTGGATATTATTTCCCTATTGAAGAAAATTACTAATATTAAAAAATTTCTAGGTTCAATTAGATAGTTTTTTAATATCAGGTTGGCGGGATGACTCAAATATATCTTTATTGGTTAAACAATAAATTCTTATTTAAATGAATCTTCTACATAATATATTTCAAATTTCACCTAGTAATTGAATTTTTTTTATGATTCCATTGAGTAGTTGGGGATTAAGCTATCTCATCTGATCCAAATATTTTTTATACTTGAAAATTCTTTCCTTAGAATAAAGATTCTCAATTTCATAGTGTGGTAGGAGCGTTATGGATATAACCCCACCTTTTCAATTTTAATATGTGTTAGCTCACCAAGTTGAAATTAATTGAATTTTTAGAGGATCTCCTAAATCACGAGTGTTCTTATCATATTGAGTGATAACTCTATCTTACAATACTTCCTTGGAAATTACATTTTGAGTGGATATCATATCATTTCCTTGTCCTTCTAGATCAGTTTAATACTCCAAATATTCTATGTGGTATGTTTCAATAATATTGACATCTGAAAATCATGTGGTATAAACTAAATCCTCATCCACATTAGAGTAATATAAAACATCACGAGTTCTATAATATTCTTGGTGGAATAAATCATAATCATACTCTACCTTTTCTTTATTAGTGAATCATTTTGATTTGTTGACTCTATGAGGTTCAACCACTCATTTCATTACTCTATTTATGATGAAGTAGTGTGTTATTTAAGGATTTTTATTATACGTAAATCTATCATAGATTCCACCAAACATGACCACAATAAAGGTATCAAAGCATAAAATTCTAGCAAATTAGACCATGGGGTGTCCTTTTGTGAGGTATCCCATAGCCTGGAAAAGACTGACCTTCTCAACGAAGGGGGTAAAAATTCCCTCAACCCTGCTGTATTCTGTTATCTCTAATTTTATATAGATATAAATTCAACCCTTTGTATGTTTAATATCTCTAAATGTGGTGGAGGTTGGGAAACTTCCCCTAAACTTGTGGAAGGTGGAATCCCTCGTGTTATCATCATAACTAATCTTGTTTATCTATTATAATTTTAGGATATTATTATATCATTGTATGGATATAGTGTATTTTTAGATTCTCTAGATGATAATTACATTCCATCATAAGTGGTTATACTCATAAAATTTATTTTTCTCAAACTTGATGTCAGCTTTATCTTTCTCCTAGATTGGTGAAAAATTTAATCAATAGATTGTTACTTTTGAATTCATTTTTATGCTCTATGGATGGTGGTATTTCGTTTGACTAAACAAATAGTGTTTTTAGATCTTGTTTTTGATACATAACCCAAGGCAATAACATTGTAAGATAACTTACCCAAAGAACCTCAGAAACCAGAGAGTGGATTGAGGTGTAGAGATCTATATTCACCCCACCTTATGATATAAGCATTATATAGAGAATCATAGATTGTTTGGTAGATAATATTTAATCCATTAAGGTTTTATTGTTATATATTCTCATACCACTTTCTTGATTTGTGATTCCAAGCCATATAAGTAGAATATATGTCAATATGGTGGCATTTCTCATATAATGTTCGGAGATAATTAACATATTTCTCAGAGGTAAGGTTCCTTTTTTTATGGTGATAAAATATATTTTATAAGATTTATTTTAAATGATTGATGAAATAATCTTCAAAGGACTTCATAATGTCCTTTTTTGGAGTGGTTATGGGACAAAGCATGACTAGTATTTTATATTCATCCACTTCTATTCACATGATACTGAAGTTTCTCTTATCTTTCATGGGTAGTTTTTTTGACCAAATTTGATCATAAAGGTCATTTACATACTGATTTATCAATAGGAACATGATTATTTGGAATATTTATGACGATGTCATGGGTTACCTGGTATAGGGGAGGAACCAATATAGATCATTTCCATTATTTTCTAATTAACTGTGATGAAACACCTCTGATTGGTGGTGGAGTTCTTGGTATAGCTTGATTTGGTTTTTCCCGTGCCTCTTGGTATGAGGTAAAAATTAAAATAACTATGAAACAAGAATGACCTTCATGTTAAGGTGATGTATCATCATGAGTAGGACCTTCTCAATGAGAACCATGTATAGGACCTACATGGTTGTCAATCCTATATTCTCCATCATGGGGAAGACATCCACTTTTTTAGTTTTCTTGATTAATACAATTATGAGCACTTTTGTTTCTTGTTAATTCTTGATCACCATGGGGGAATACACCCATTGATACTAGGATGTTTACTACCAGTATGGTAGGGGAAATTCCACATCATTATGATATTTTATCATAAAGAATACCTCTATTAAGTATAACCTAGGGAGGACCACTAGAGTTATTTTTTTGATCACCATAGGTAGGGATTCCATGTTTTTTGAATTATTTATAACCATTGCGGGGAGAGACTCCACTTTGGTTAGATATTTTTTCTAAGGGGAACCTCTGTGACATATGCACTAAAGAGGAACTATAGAGTTTTTTTCTTGATCTATACAGGGAGGGAATTAATGGTTTTCAGTTTGTTGATTACTATTGTAGGGAATAAATCCATTTCTATTAAAAATAATATATAGGGAGGACCACTATAATGTACATTGTGGAGAGTAACTCTAGAGTTGTTATCTTGATCACCATGGGGAAGAAATCTATGGTTTTGGATTTATTAATTGTATTTATATAGTGGACTTACACTTCAATAGTTTAATTTTTCATATGGAGTAATTTCATGATGATAACCCTAGGGTGGACGTCAAGATATATTAACTTGCTTGAAAAGGAGAGGGCCTCTATATTGACTGATCATTTCATTTTGAGGAAAAATTTGACAAATAAAATCATGGGGGGGACCTCCATGAATATTCTTCATATTTATTTGGGGATTACCTTTTCTATTAAGACTCTAGAGAGGACCAATAGAGATGTCTAATTATAATTAGACATAGGAAGGGATTCCATGGTTATTATTCTCTATCACTAATGAGGGTTCAACTAATGTAATAATTGAATATTACCTCAATGAGTCCTATGTATGTTTTTACATTATGATATTTATCCATGTTTGGGTAATATTTGGGATGTACCAATGATATTTTATTGTATTGGAATTAACATAGTGTAAATATACCCTTTTATGTAACTATTATTATACCCTAGAAAAATTATACAGTGTTTCCTAGTTTGGGAAGCTATGGTCTAAGATTTAGTATCAAATTCCAAATAGACTAGAATCATTAAGTGGTAGAAAACTTATTTACGAGGGGACCTCCCATGAATCTTCTTTTTCTTTTTGGATGGATATGACTAACAAGACAAGATCACGAGTGTCCTATTCTGAATAAGTAGGGACGAAACCTCAACAATAGCTTCATTAGTGGTTACTTGATGGATTGAGGTAGGGAAGTGATGGATCTAACAACATTTTACATGATCCTTCCAGGGTATCTCCTGAAAAACTATTTTTATGGTGAAGAAATCCCACTCCCGTACCAAAATATAGGAAAGGTAAGTGTTTTCACTTTCCGGGGATAGGAGACCTAAATGGAGTGACATAGATACATGGGTTTCTTTCCTTCCTCTACACTATTATTGAAAAAATTGACTATGAGAATTTAGCAACTTGAGGATTTCATGATCCATTTCTAGAGTGTGACTGGAGTTTTTTATTTTACTCTTGAAATTGATGATTTTCCATCTAGATTTGGAGATAGTGGGTGGGTGACAAGATACATCAGCGTTGAGTTTCTATGATAGTAATTACATCATGAGTTTATTTTTTTGGGTCCATTTATTGGTGATAAATAATCACCCAATTTAGTCCCACCATTCCCCCAACCTGGCTATGTAATTTAATGCTTTTTAGTGAAATGATTAAGTTGGATTCTTGGATTTGATAGAAAGAGTTAAAGGGAAAAATAAACTAGGAACCCATCAGTGAAACATTGTAAATGAGAGTGCATGACCAATCAATCTACCTAATGGTTAATGTTTTTAATGCTTGGTTCACCATTTTTGTTTATGGTTCATTCATATTCGATTTTATTTTTTTAGTGACCTACTTTTTAAAGGTGGGTATTCATTAGGATAAGATAATGCAACTTCAAATTTTATATTAAAATGGATAGTATGGGAGGTAAAATAATACTATGAATAATATTATTATCTATTCTAATTATTTATTATAGACTAAATATACATTTATGAATTTTTTCCAATTAGAAATACCAGTTACCCTTTTCATAAAAACGATTGATTGTTACCATACATTCCTGAGAAATATTTATGTATGGGGAGTCCTCCATTTTCCCCTTATTATTTGATTAATTAATCTACAATTTAAAATCCTATATATGGGAATTATATAATTTATCAACATCATAGGTGGCAGTTGGTTTTGTGGATTCAAGATTTCTCCCATGAGAAGGGTTACCACCATAACCCTATAAAGGGAGTTAAAACCCACATAGTTTGATGGAATCCAATAATTCACATCATACCTTTTAATATTTTGTTTCAATGATGGTGGTGGTGGATTTTAAGGTCAGTTATCCTTGAAAAAATAAGTTCCTTTTAAGGCAAGGTATTTAAGACTGAAGTGGTTCTATTTTTAGTTCATTGATTAAAGACTAATGAGTTTTTATTAAGGTCATGCATCTAAGACTGATGATATTAAATTTAAGTATGTTCTTCTATAAACAATATATATTTATTTTTATTTTATTATGACTAAGACAAATACCAATAACTTTAAATACATTCATAATGAACTATTATGAACTTGTACCTAAAAATGGTTTGGTGTGGGGATTAAGCATGAGAAATGCTTTTTATTGAGCCTTAAAATCATGAAATAGTTTCTTTAGTAAGAGTATCCTTTTTATCGATGGAATATATGATTTAATATACTCTTGGGATCATATCAGTTTTGTAATACAACTAGGGGAGATATCCAACAAAATTAGGGCCTTCGATTATCAAAGGAATTCAAGATCACGGTAACAACATGAACATAGAATACAACTTTCCATGTATCATGAGGCTATGTCAGAGCCCTAGGTTGAACAAACTTTTCAATTATCTAATTCAAGAATGTGTTTATGATCATATTTGTTTTGGGATTTTTGGTATAAGGGATTAAATTTTAATGAGGTAGGAGATATAGCTGATTGGGGAACCTATGTTGGTAGGATAAATGGATGTGGTTCCTAGGTTGGGCCCTAAAGTCTGGGTGCAACCATTCCTTAAAAAAATTTGGAATAAATGAGTTATAACCTTGGTTGTTTCCATGAGTAAAATGTTTAGGAAAAATGGTATGCTAAAAATTCCATTATAAGAATATTTATTTTATAATGGAACCTCTATAGAGTCTGGATAATGTGGCACCCTAGTTTGTCTCTATGGATAACCTTGGAAATGTGGTTCCCTTGTTAGCCTTTATGGAAATCATAGGTGAATTTGAAACCAAGTAACACTCTTGGAACCAAGTGGTGACCTAGTTATCCCTTCTAGGTATCTTGGACAAATTTTATACCAATTAGACACTTCTTTGAACCTAGATGAGGTTGTTCCATAGTTATCCTCTCTATGTAGAATAAGTGAATTGACACCATTATGGAACCCCTAGAGGGTCCTTCACCCTAGCCTTAGTGAGGCATTAGTGAAGTAGTCTCTTATAAAATCTTATATCAAAATGTTCATAGGAAACAAATACCATTGATAGCTATTCCTTTTTCCAAAGGTTTTCAATAAAAAATCACTTGAGGTAAGTCTTTGGAGGTCTAGGTTCATAGGCAGTTTCCGTATTTACTTAGTTTTTTTAGGTTAAATGTGTGTGATAAAAATGAATGGATGGTGTAGGGGGTTATTTTTATAAGAAATAGAAAGTATGGTTTCCTAGATAGGTATGGTAACTACTAACAACCTCCTCAAGAGCCCTGGTGAGATAAGTGAAGCATAAAAAGTGAAGAAATATGGGAACCACTGATTAGGGTGTGGGTTATGGTGACAAAAGGTAGGTCTTGAGGCTGTGAGTTCCATTAAGGAGGGTGTAGGTCACAGTGCCTGATGACAGGGTGTGAACACACATACAAGATATCCTTGGCATATAAGGTTGGTTTTTAGGTTCATGTTACTCTTCTTTCCTTTATAAATTTAGTAACTTTATCTAATATTAATATTTGACAATTTTAGAGCATCAATAAATATATTTATATCTGTATAAATAATTTTATTGAACCTAAATATTTTATAATATTAATATATAAATGTTCTTTTGACTAAGCATAAAATATATGATTTTTTGATCTAATTATATTTTATTTTCAATATTTAAGGTTATCTAGTTTATTTTCCTCAATAGGTTTCTATGTTTTATGTTTTATTCACTTTCTATAAATAATTGATAAAAATAATTTGAAATATTAAATTTTTTTATACATCAAAAGTAGAGTTTTAAACACAGAATATATTTTCTATGAAATCAACAAAAAAATTATGTTTTATACTTATATTTGATGTTTAATTAATAAAAAACTCAAGAATTTATTTTATCATATAAGTAGATGTTATGCTATGTATAAAAATATTATACTTTATAATTTTGTAACATGTTTGGACCAACAAAATAAATCACAATCTTTTTTTCCATAAAGAATTTTTTTTCATATTCATTTAATATTTAGTGTAGTAACATCATATTAATGTTTATTTGATAATTAATATTTCACTTATAGTATTTTTGTTTATAATATTTTAAATTTAAATGATAAACACATTACATATATTTTTTATTTCTAAACACAATTTTGTGTGTGGAGTTTTTCTCGTGATTTTTCTTCATTTTTATTATGTTATGTATTTTTTTTAAATTATTTTGTTTTATATCATATGGTTATTATTTGTTTTAATTTCAATCAATGTTTTAAATATATTCTGTGTTTTATAATCATACAAAGTTACATGGTCATATAGAACCTGTTTTAATCTTAGAAATAGAATATATTACATGATGAAAGTATTATGTTATATGTAATTTTTGGTTAACTTGATTATTATTTTATGTTTTTTTATATTTTACTATGACCATTTTAAATTAAATTATCATGGTCTATATTTTTTATATAAGTTATATTTTAATTATTTTTTGGTGCTATAAAAAATTAAACTATTCATAATATAACATATTGTGTTCATTCATGTATGATGTATTATGTTACTTTTGTTTAACATTTTGTGACCTTTTCTCTCTTTTCGTTTTTTTATATTTTACATTACAATATATTATTCATCATGTATATTATTATTTTTTATATTTGTATTTATAAGTTATACTTAGAACATTTTTTGAGGCATAATAAAGACTGGTCTTCAGTACAAAACATTCTTTGTAGTAGTTTTATGTATTTTTATGTGTTCTTATTATAATATTTTTGAATATGTATTTATTAAATCTACCCAATATAAATAAACATAACTATTCCATTATTTTAAAACAAAAATTATTCCATTTATAAATAGTCACACCAAACCAGTAAAATGAAGGTTTAGTGTCATAGAAGATTAGTTACATATAAAACTTATTTTATAAAACCTTTGAACATTTTTCCATAATCAAGCCATGCTATTATCCCTTCTATATTTCTTTTCGGTTATACACATCTTTGTAACCTAGGAATGAAAATATATTAAGGGAGTGAGATTGAATAATTATTAAGAGAAAAACTCATCAAATTTTCGTCAAGGGTTATATCATAAGAATATGGGAAAACATGATTAAGGATAAATGTTTTAATAAAAGAACATAGAACAAGAATAATTTTTCATTATCAATGATAAAAATACATGTAATTTCAAAAGATAAAACATATATCATGGAATAAAATTTTGGAAACATGCGATAATAAACATGATCCACAAATCATAATCATTTGAATAAAAATATGGAATTTCAAGGCATGAAGCATAAAAGTAAAACATGACACTAAAATAGGAAAGAAATCATAAAATAGTAGAGTATGAATCACTATCCATTTCACATAATATGGTGGAGAAATTATCACTACCCAATTCCCATAAGGGATATGCCATCACTACCTAATAACCATAAAGATAGTGGAGTAGGAATCACTACTTGATTCCCATAAACATAATGGATCTGTCATCACCACATGATTACCAGAACATATTGGAGAAGGTATCACTTCATGATTCCTATAGTGGATAGATCATAAAAAATTTATTTCTATAATTGTCTCATGAGATATAAATCTTTAACCAATACATTGGATGTAGATATAAGACCGAACCCATCCTTATATATACATATGTGCGCCACTTAAAAACAGTCATTAATCACATCATAAATAACCCATGGAAAAAATGGGTTTCATAACATTTCTCGATGATATCACCAAAATTTAAATCAAGAATATAAATAGTTTAGATCAACAACTCAATCACCCTAAAATAGTATTTCATATGAATATTTAGATAGTGATTCATCAAAAATAATTTCCATTATTATAAATCCTTTAGATATAACAAAGTAAATGGTGGTGAAATTATAAAAGAGTTTTTTTAAAAATGATTTTATCTTTGGTGTAAAATAATAAGTTATAGTGACATTGAAAATTCATTTATTTAAAATGTGAAGTGAAATATTTTGTAAAATATTCAATTTTTAAAAAAGAATCCAATAGTGGAGCCGTGAAAAATACATAATGTTTTCAATAAGGGGAAGTGAAAAAACAATAAAAAATTTATTTTTGAAAATAATATTGAATTAAAAATCCTTGAAAATGAAAAAAAGGTATAATAAAGGTGAATAAAAAACACATTTAAAACTTTTACTTTTAAAAAAATCTTTAATAATTGCGCTTTGAAAAGAAATTTAGGTTATCACATGACAAAAACCCTTAAATGAAATATATTTAAAGAGAGAAAATGATACGGATCATTAAAACCCATGAATTAAATGAATATTATAAATTGAATTCATTAGTATTTAGATATTATATTCTAAATAAATCATGTCGTATAATAGGAAATATGTCTCAAGGGGTGAACATTTGACAGAAGAAACCCTTACCTTGAATTTTTGATTAGTTGATTACATTCTAAATTTTTGTATAAAAATCATAAAAATATTAATCACCAATTTTATAACCTTATTCATGACTATAACCTTTTATAAAAATCATTTACAATTATTCTCTACAATAATATTAGTTAGTTATTTTCTATTTTCAATATCAGGTGAGAGTAATCTGGATCAGTTTGAACTAGTTCTGTAATATATTTTTATATACATTATTATCTCACATTTCATCATTAATAGATCATACAAGATGATATAATTTTTGTTTTATGATAGTTTAGAAACATAAAATTTCATTCTATGAGAGTTTTAGGTACATGTATTGTATATAGAATTATTAACAAATTTTTTTAGTGATTTTTAATAAATAAATGCTGGTGACTTAATTAATGAGTTAAATGTTTATGTTAACAATAAAAGAACAAAAAAAAAATTAAATTTTTACTAATATATAATATTTATTTTTATATTCTATTATTGATATAATTTTTTTTCTTTTTTCATATAGGTGGTTAAACTTACTCAATAATAATATGCTACAGTCTTTGTGCAAGTAAGAGAATAAAAGAGATTATTTTGTTATAATATCACTATCACAAAAATATAATGAAATTATTTATATATTATTATGTTTGTGGTTAATAATTTTAAATATTTATAATTATTTAAATGAAAAATAAGTTTTCAATTATAAATAAATAGGTTTTCTTCATGGTATGTTTTTTAGGTGGTTAGTTTTATAATCAACACTTATTGATAATATAACTTATAAAATAACTAATTTATATTTAAATAATATAAATCATGACATAAATAACAAATATATTTAGTAAATCCATTTATATGAATATCCTTAATGGTTGTTTTAAAAAATGAAACATTTCTTTCATGAAGGCTATAGGCTGAACACATATATTAATAACCTTTTCATTTTTTTCGATTGAATGAGAGGGAAGTAGATAATGGTTATACCATAAATATAATAAAATTTATGTACATTATTTATAATTATTTAATTAAATATTTATGGCTATAATGGTTTGGATGAGGTTGGATAAGAAGGATAAATAAAGGAAGTAAAAGGGTAAGTAATACTTACGTTGAGAATTTTGATCGTATCTTGATGTATCCTTTAGAAATGAAGGACTTGAGGAACTTTGTTGAGGATTTAGGCTTCCAAAAATTAGTGGGGGATAGATAATAATTAAATTTTATATAATTTCTTAGTAATTTCTAACTATGGGGGTAGCTTGATGTGTGTAGAAGTGATCTCATTTTGTAGGTGAAAAAGTGGAAAAAACCTTTAGAAAAGCATGTTAGGTAATGGGTAAGAATGGTATTTCATGATAGTTCAATGATTTAGGTGGATTTATTTTAGTGATATATGTAATCGTGAATTGAAAACCTAAAAAATTCCTTCCTTAAGATCTATTATTCAAATTGATTTAGTAAAAATCGAGCCACATTGACCTATTTTAACACTTATTAATCTTGATTAAACATTAAACATTATAATTATTTTATCACCAACAATATAACATGAACCTTATTAACAAAATAATAACAATTTAATATTAATGTGAAATTCAATTAATATAATATAATTTATATATATTAGAAAAGTAATTTTTAAATTAAAACATATAATATGTTGAATATCTGTTTTTGTAGAAAAATTCATTTTAATCATTAAGTGTTCATAATATTATTTAGTATTGATTATAAATTAAATTAGTGTTACTTTATTTTTATATATTTTCAAATATATCATTAGTGTATTAATTTAAAATATATCCATTTAATTTATGTATACAAAAAATTTAGATATTTATCATTATTTTAAAAAATAATCATTTTATCATGGTAACTAATATTTACGTAAATAACTTAATTTTACACCTAAAAAAAATAAATTTAACTTGTTATATAGTATGTTGATTTTTATATTATGTATTAAAATTATTTTATCAAATAAAATTTCTAATGTTTTTAATTGTTAATTTTAATGTTAACACATAGTACATATAGAAACCATTTTTATAAAAATTGTGCTTTTATGTTTAAAATATATATTGTATAAATTTATCAATGTCATTGAATTTAATCATCCAAATTGGTTTATTATAAAATAATAAATATATAATTTTCTTCCTAATCAATCCAAAACTTGATATTAACGTTAAAATTTTTAATGAAAAGAAAACAAAAAATATAGTTTTCAAATTAGAATAAAATGTTACTTATGATCTAAAATGTGGAATATAGGGTTTCTAAGTTAAAAATGATATTCTAAAGTACATTTTTTTACTAATAAAATAAATATTTAATCAATTAAAAGGTTTTATAAATTTCTAGGTCTTTCTAACAAGTTGATAGATTCATAAAATTTATAATTTTGTTAAATAATTTAATTTTTAATATTCAATTGAAGGTCAATTATTTCAGAAAATAAAAAAAATAATATTTGGATAATTTTAATATGAGAAATTCAATAAAATAAATTAATTTTATTAAATTAATATTCTAAAATTAATTAATTTATCTTTTAGATGAAAACACAATATATAGAGTCAATTTTTTTTTATTGAAAAATACCCTTTTAAAAATTCAAGTGTTCTTAATAATATTTTTTTATGAATTTATAATTGATCACAATATTTTTATTTAATAGAGATTTTGTTAATAATAAATTTTCTTAATAATATTCAAATAATATATCATGAATCATTTCAGTTTTGGGTTAAATATGAAGAAAACTATCAAACAAGGTATTAATTTATAAAAATATATTCCAAAATATTGGTGTGTCACAATCCCCCCATTAAATAAGTTGAATCATAAAAATTCTAATTATCAACCACCAATGGAAATTAATAAAGGTATCTAATAGATATAAATAACCAAAATAAAATTTATAAATATATATCCCCCTTATAAACTCTAAAACATATATTTCTTCCTAGAACCAGCATAACCCTAATATTGAGTTTTTTAACTATTAGTTCTAAGAGACTATTGTTATTTAGTATCAAGAACCAAATTATATAATTTTCTTCTAATGTGGAATTATTCCCATCCTTGTATTAATAAACTACCAAAGGTGTATAAAAAATGTGATTTCCTTATTTTTAATATTTTTTCTCTATGTATAAGGGATCAATCCATTTCCAAAATTGCATTAAATTAATTTAAAGCAAGGATAACTAGATTTTTTCAAGGAATATTCCCATAAAATTCATTTTTGGATATAATATAACAATATTTTTTTGATAATAAAATCACTAGGGTGGTGTTTACATGTTCTTAGATGACTTCCTAGATACCCTAGACTAGAATCCAATAATTCATCCATAAATATAGAGTAGAGGAAAAGTGTTACTTAACTATTACAATCTAATTCAGTAGTTGTGATTGTATAGTCTACTTTTGTTCCCCTTTTTAGGAGGTTTTTGATATCTATAATCCTTTTTAGACCTTAGATTGGAGTATTTTTATAATTAGCAAACTTGTTTTATTTAATGTATTAATGTGTGGATGGTGTATTAGTTGGGTCTATAATAACTTATATTGAATTAGTTTACCTCTTTAAATCTCTTTGAAAATAACGAGATTGATGGATAATATTTCCATACGTGAAACATTTTATTGTTCCTTTAATACATTCCCTTGGGTGTTTCATCCAACATTTTTCACATATAGGAAGTTAATCTTCTTTCCTTCATCATCTTCATCACCTAATATTTTTTCATACTTACCCGTCTCTTATTTGGAGTGTTTAGATGTTTGGAAAGACTCGACTTATAGTTCATAACACTATATATGTGGTTGATCATAAGAAAAATATTTTCAACTCCAACTTCCATCCCATTTTTTTCATTTTTACAATGACTACAATGTCAATCAAACACATTACTAACTTGGTTACTCCTATATCCAACCATTAATTAATACAAAAGGAGTTAAGTTTGAGTTATAAATAATTAACACCATAAGTGTAATGGCCTGGACCTCTCTGGTCCATTACTTTGTGAAAATGTAGTGTTGGAGGTGTTCTGGGAGGTCAAGATGACTTATCCCCAACACTTTGCCAATTTTCCAGTTATATGAACAATGTTTCCAGTTTTATGAATAGTAACAGATCGGTTTCACAGATCAGTTTCACAGATCGGTTTCACAGATTGGTTTCACAGATTGGTTTCATAGATCAGTTTCACAGATCGGTTTCACTGATTGGTTTCATTGATCGGTTTCACAGATCGGTTTCACAAATCGGTTTCACTGATCGGTTTCACTGATCAGTTTCACAGATCGGTTTCACAGATCGGTTTCATAGATCGGTTTCACAAATCGGTTTCACTGATATATTTCACAGATCGCTTTCACAGATCAGTTTCACAGATCGGTTTCACAGATCAGTTTCAGAGATCAGTTTCACCGATCGGTTCCACAGATCGGTTCCACAGATCGGTTTCACAGATCGGTAGGTGTACAGTAACGGTAGGGGAACAATGTTTCCAGATTCCTACAGTTTTCCCCTTTTGACATTTCCTTTGATGTAAAATACATTTAAATCCTTATTTTAAGGACTCTTAAGGATGATTCAAAGTCCATAAATCCTATATTAATTATTCATAAGGTCGCGATGTTTTTACTTGGTCAAACCGCATGGGTTAATGCGATCCGTTTTTAATGGAGAATTAACCAGATCTTAAACCGTCGCCTCATTAAATATTCAAAAAGGAACGAGATATCATTATCCCTTGTTCTTCCTCTTTGTTATCGATTATGAGACGCTATAACCTTTCAATCCTTCCCGTAGGAGCTGTACAATCAATCCTTACTCCTAGGATTGGTTTTGCTCTGTTTTGATGCAACCAAGCTGTATCGAACAATCTTCGATATAAGGTATGTTGTATCATCGTTCTTTTGGGGTTAATCTTATCCTATCCTCCTTTCCATATTATATCATGTAATCTTCAGGCTTCTAATGGGTTTTTTCTTGGGGTTTGGTTAGTGCAGACGTACTATGGAATCCCCGGGTGGATGCAATTGTCGCGAGAGGAGGATCGTGACCCGTTGTGTGGATAAAGAACGCCGAGAACTCTTCAAGGTATGGGATCCATTGCTTCTCTAATTGTTTATGTTAAATCGTAGAGTTAACATGATTTAGCCCTTTGGATCACAATGAAATTGACCTAATTAAATATTTGAACCAAATAAGGAAATTGTTATCGCTCACATGTTATTGCCTCGTTTTTTTCTAGATAGTGTGATATCTATGATTGCTTTGCTTAGCTATTGGTTCTTGATGAAAATTGATAAAGAACATAAATCCAAAATTAATTGATAATTAATTGGCTAAATATAAAGAGGCATGTAAATGAATCCAGTTGTTTCCGTTGTTGTAGTTGTTTTAATTTTATGTTAATCCAATTGGCATAGTAAGCATGTTAAATATTTTGTGATAGCTTAATGAATAGGTTTCCTGGAGTTGGAACCTATGAATTGAATCTGTTAATTGAAGAGGGATTAAAGAATTGGTTGGTTGATAAATGTTAACGCCTGGTAGGGTTCTTAGTTACCCTCTTGTTCATAAAGCCGAGTGACTTGTGCTTTAGAGCCATGAGTGCTCATTTTTTATGAAGGTTGGATGCCTTGTTAAATGGCCAAGATCCCATTTGATGTGATGTTTTTTTCCTGCTTCTTGTGCTGTGATGTGACCCTGGAGGGGTGTTATGATATGTGGAGGCAGGGAGGCCTTGTGGTTGTGGCAAAGGATGGCGCCTAGAGTGGCGAGATGCATCGGTTTATGCATGTGGGTGTTGGGGAGGACACCGACGATGATGGTATGGGATGGATGTGATGCCTGGATGTTGTTGGTTTTGTTTGAATGTTTATCTGCTTTACTTTTCCCCACTGATCAAGGCAGCTGGTCTTGATTACCCTTCTTTTGAGCGCAAGGTATGCCACATGCTTTCCGTGTCTAGATTCTCAAAGGAGAATGAGTCTACGCTCTTGCTATAGGCGGCAAAGACTCGACGGGTAGTATATCTACTCATCGTGTTGATCCCCCTTGTGTTTAGTAGCATAGGATGATTTTCTAGAATTTCTGGGAATATGGGAAAGTAATTCTGTAATGAAAGATTGATCAAATGATGATAATCCACGGGGATGGAGATGCTGGAATTTAAAGGTGATGTTGAATCTTAAATGGAGTAGTTGATTTTGAATGTGATGCCAATTTAGTTTAACGATGTTGTGTTCATGGTTAATTAATGTTTATAGAATTAATTAACGTATAGTGGAATTGATAAAAAGGTAATGAAGTAATCTAATAAATATCTTTAAATGGTTGTGTGCTTATAGGATACCTAGTCTTAGAAGTAGCAGCCCGGAGTCTGAGAGATGTTAGCTGCAGTTGTGTCTAAGACTAGGTAATGACCATAGTGTAGTTGTAAGAGATAATATATTCTTTACTTTTATGTTTCTATATGCTACTTCACCCAGTCAGTAAGGGAAACTGACACCCCAGGGATTCTAATACCTGGGAGGGTGTTTTCCCCAACATTCTGATGGGAGGTTGAATGGCTGACTACCCCCTTTAGCCCCACTATATTCTCTTGGTAGATACGAGTGCCTTTGGTACAACAGTTAGTTTTACCCATATTTGTGTGTAGAGGGATATAATAGCTTGTGGTTATTTCACACGCATATATTCTGGATATAGTATCCTATGGACTACTATAGGTGTAACGTGTATAGGCTATGATGGCTTGAGGATCCTTACTCGGCGTATGGGCTGTGATGGATTGAGGTATAATACCTGACATATGACACACGTTATGCGAGATGTGGTGGCTCCCGGAAACTACCTGGTTACTTTTGATTGTGAGGATGGTGTGGTGCTTAGCCCAGGTGTCTTAGGGAAAGATTTTGTGGTGCACATGGTGCAGATTGTGGAGCTTAGCCCAGGTGTATACGGGCAAGCCTTTGAAGAGAGATGCAGAGGACGTATGTCATTGGGGCAAAGCGGCAAACCAGTGGGGAAGTAGTAGCAGCATACCATTGATATTGTTTACTATATGCTATATTCTTTTATGCATTACTTGGTGAGAGTAGCCATGGTGAGGTTGGGAACTTAGTATACCTGTTTAGGTGACGAGTTAGATTCACTTGTTGTTCACTAGGCTCTAGTGTGCTTTTTTTACTTTTGAATGAGAGGCTTCGGAGAGGATCCTATTGAGTATACTGTTTTACTCACCCTATGTATATATAAACGGTTTTTTTTCAGGTCACTTGGAGTAGGTTGGAGATCAAGCTGATTACTACTAGCTTGTGGTTGGAGCTGTTCGGGATTGTGGTTGCTGCTTTTTTTCCTTTTTTTTGGGTACTTGTAGTTTTCCCCATTCAGTTTTAGTACTTTTTCATGTCATTTCGTATATGTACTTGGGTTTCTTTTTATATTTCAGTTTTGAGTTGGAGTTGGTTGGTTTCTATCTTATCTCTCTCTTCCGCATGTGTTCTCTTAGAGGGTAATGCCTCCCATTTGTGTGTTACTATACCCTCGGTGCTAGTCGCCAACCTGGGGCCTACTGAAGGCGGGAATTAGGGGGTCATTATCTTCCTTCTCACATTGCCGGCCTAGGAGGGGTACACTTTGTGGGGAGGGGGTCATGATAATAAGAGTATTATAATCATATGAAACATTGAACCTCAAAATATCCAACTGTTAGAAATTGTAACATTATCTCTCTGTTCAACCGAAATCAATCTTCGTTCAATCTAGGGTTCTTTAGGTTTTTTCTCTCTTAATCCTTAATTGAATTCCTTAACATAATAAATCATATATAATTTTTTGTTGAGATAATGTTATCAACCAAATCATATCCTTTGGGAGTTTCAATCTAAGTGTATAGTCTTAGGCCAATTCATCGTGCACTAGAGTTTAGATCAAGTAAATTCACTACCATAACATTTTAGGATGATTCCCCCTAGGTGAATCTATGTCACATTTTATCCAATTTCTAAAATCCATAAAGGTATGTAATTAATAGAAGAACAACATAACCTCTATACTACAAAAAAATTCAGGATGTTACCCCCTTCATAGACTTATCCTATTAACTTATCCCTAGTGTTGTCTCTGTAGTTGTCTAAAATAATCCCCTAAATAACTAAAATATTCTAATAAATAAATAAATCCTTCTTTTATACCAACTGAAGAAACCCAAGATAAATAAACATTCCTATTTAATTGTTTTATTTGAATATTCGTTCTATTTACAAATAGTCTCACCAAATTGAAGAATATAAGGTTTAGTGTCTTGTATGATTATATATATATGTAATAATTATTTTTCCAAACTAGTGAGAATTTCTGTAAAATTGATCCATACTATAAACACTTCTAAAATTATTCTAGGTTATACTCATCTTTATAATCGAGAGAATGGAAACATAGAAAGGGGTGAGATAAAATGTTTAGTAAGTGAAAAACTAATCAAATTTTCATCATTGGTTATATTGTAAGAATATGATAAAACATAAGATTAGAGAAATATCTTATTAGAATAATATGGAATAATAATATTTTGTCTATAAGACATGATAACAAGAAATGTAATCTCAAAAGATAAAAAATATCCCATGGAATAAATGTGTGGAAACATGAGATAATAAACACGAACTATCTATTATAGTCATAAGCAAAAAAATATGTAATATTATAGAAATTAAGAATAAAAGTAAACTATAACACTAACATAGGTGTTGAAATAATTAAATAATGGATCAGTAATCATTACCCATTTCCTATATTATTACATGAAAATATTCTAATCTCCAAAGATATCTAAACCATTCCTTTGATACCAAATATAAAAGCCCTAAACCCGTACTCCAACATCCAATTTTGAAATTGTTAACATTGCATTTCTGGATTTGATTCCAATAATTGTGACCCAAATTTTTCCGTCCAAACCTTACAACATCAAAATAAAAACTTGGATAAGTTACATTCTCGAGTACCTTTTAGGTTTAGAGGTTTATAGAGTTTATAAAATCTCCTACATAAATAATTACCATGAAATTAAATGAGAATTTAACACAGTTAAACACGTTTTTCTTTTTTAAAATTTAGTCATATCATCATACATATGAAATATATTCTATAAATAATTTGTTCAACATCTTTATTTATAACCTAGGGAAATAGAAACATAAGAATGGTGAGCTCAAATTATAATTAAGGGAAAATGTAAGCATTAACAAATGAATGTCATTAGTGATAATAATAAGAGTATAAGTGCAAGATTCTATAATCCGAGTTCATGAGTATGACATATTAATATTCATACCTATAAATACCTGGATCATCAAACATGGAATAAATAATTAACAATGTAAAGATTCATAAGAATCAATAATCAAGAGCCATGTGATATCAATATTGTTTGAATGAGACATCATAATCCCATAATAAGCATAGAAAAAACATATTGGTATCTTGGAAAATCATCTTAATGGAACACTTACAGAACCATTACAATTGGAATAACCATATGACCAACTTTTAATATAATTCTCCATATAACATCATCATTACCCAATGAATTGGAGTGCTATCTGGGTGCACCCATCCTATAAGAAATAACAGGCTCTCCCAGAACTATCTGGGTGCACCCATTATATATAATTTCCAAGAAAAACAACAAGAATAAAGTACATAGATATTTCATTTCACAATAAAACTCAAATAATCAATAATAATTCCTTTTATAACTTGATTAACCTATGGAACAGTAATGGTTTTTATGTCAATCTCATTGAAATGTGATTTACTTGTGGAAAAGAAATGGTATCCATAACAATATCTTTGAAATAATAATATTCCATCCACAGAAAGAATGAGGATGTTATAAAAACTAAATTTACCCAGTTAACAATAAGTAAAAACAAGGATTTCTAATATTTATAAATATAAATACCATTAAAATTTAATTAAAAATATTCTTGAGGAAAATATTGATTTCATTTTAAAAATATCTTTTTAAAACATAAACTATTTTGAGAATCATTTTATATTAAAATAAAAAATAATTTCCATAATATTTAGAAATTTTTTTATTTAAAAATAACCATATAAACATCAAAACGAAGATTAAAAGATATTATCGTCATGATAGTGGATAATTCTGTATATTCCATAAAGAACAATCATTTTTCATGGTAAAGAGATTAGAAAAGAGACTTGTTTAGTAAGATACAAGAATATCACTTTAAAAACATTTTTTAAAAAGAAAAAATGGGTAAAAAGTATTTAATAAATCATTTTTAAAAGTTTAAAAATATTTTTTTAGACTTTTTTAGAAAACATATTTTAGGAAGAAAACAAATTTCTGATCGAAGAGGGAAATAATGTCGGATTTTTTTAAAATATTTTCTTAATTAGTTCAAGTAAAAAAGATTGTTAGAATCAAAATATTAATTTAAAATATCATGAATAAATAGAGGATAATAAAATTCAAGTGAATTATTGATATTTGGATTATAATATTTCAATATTGGAAGCATAATCATAAACATTCCTTATAAATGATGATATTGTAACATAAGACTCTTACCACTTTGGTAACTTTGAATAATTATCCCCATGGAATATTATCATTAAATAAAATGTATATTATCATGTAAATAACTATATTCATGATATCACATGTTAAAGGTGAAGTATATAAACCTCATAAAAGAAGATATGTGTATAACATACATCTCAAAGAAGGCAAATTGAGACAAAACATCCCCCACCGATTTGGAAACATTGAAACCGTAAACCACATAAAATAATAATCCTAAAATGGATATATAAATTCACATAATTTTAAGTATAATAATAATAAAACACATTCATGGGTAGTATATACACCACAAATCAAAAATAAGTGTTGAATATGACATATATCTCAGCAAAATAAAAGTGAGATGAGAAGACCCTTACCTCGAGTTTTATTCATCACTCTTATTATTTATGTTATTTATAACAAAAATATATTAATTATTTAATTTCTTGAGAACATTTTTTAAATTTTATTATTACTTTTTTTTCAATTATTATCATGTTATATACAATTACTTAATCAATTAAGTTTACGTCATATGTTTTTCGATATTTTCCATATGTGTCAAAAATGAATTTGGTAGGTTGAATGTGATCAATGATGTAATTATATAAACATATAGAGAATAATAATCATTAAATAATTATCATATTTATCAATTATAATTTTAATACTAATAATTAATGTTTTCTTTGAGAAATTAAGTATGTTACAATCATGGAGATGGTAGGCAGTCCATACGCATAAGTAACATTTCATTTTCTTGATGATCATTATTGAAAGAAGTTAAGTAAAATTTGACTTTATAGATGATTATAAGATCAAAATACAATATTATTTAATTATATATATTTATTTATATCATTCTTGTGATGTGGTGATGAGAAAAGTAATCACATCACTTCAAGTAGGCGGTAGTCCACACATCCCTGAACGACATTATGAATTTTTATCGAGTGAAAAGGTAAGAATAAAGATATATTATATTTATAGAATTAAAAATATGTCATTAATATCATAGATATATCATTTAAATAACATATATTTTTTATATTCTCCCTTATTACCTTTCATGTAATATGTTAGTGAAAAACTGATCACATCTCTTCATGAGGTGGTTGTCGGCCGTACACACGAGTGACGTTATCGTATCCCATATTGAATAGAATGTAAAATGTTATTTATGATATAATGAATTAGAAGGTATAATTATGTTATAAATATCATATATATACTTTATATCCATCATTATACCCAATCATGAAAGGTGGTAATAGAAGAACGAATGACATTAGTTCATGAGGCGGTTGTCCACCGTACTCATGAATGAAGATTTCATAAACCATTTGAAGGAATTAAGAAAATATTTAGGTTATCAAATTAACATAAAAAAATATAATTACATTAAATATAATTATTTTATATATAATCATGATCTAATAATAATTGAAAGGGGTGGTGGAAGGAATAGAATGAAAACACTCGTTGGAGAACTTCACCTCTTCTTCAAGTAAATTCTTTTTGTTTGACCCAAAGGCCTTAATTGGTTGGATTTTTGACCAACAATAATTATTTTAGTATGATAGTATGGAATTTTAGAAGTGATTTTCTTAGGTATTGGCTGAACCAAATGTCTTGACAGGTGTGAAGAAGTGAGGGGAGTGAGTTACCTTTTATAATTGAAGAGGAGTGAAATTCCTGTAAATATCCAAAAGTATTCACTATTAAGAGGTCCCCCTTACCTAATGCGCCTCCAAAATAGATCAATAATTTTGGTTAGTTTTTATGTATTCTATAAAAACCGAAAAAAATACATTTTTAACATGTCATTACTTAGTCATTATGTTTAATCAATTTTACCATTTTCGTTTTTACCACCATAACTTGTATCTTTTTAATTACCTAGATAATGTATCCTATAATGATACAATTAAAATAATAATAATTAGATAATTTAGGAATTTTTATTATTATTATTAAATAAAATATATTAAATATAAATCCCATGTGTGTGTAAAATTAGTTTTAATAGCCAAACTTTATTTTAACCATAATCCTATTAATTAATTTTAACTGTTTTCAATAATCCTTATGGTAAAAAATAAATTTTAAATAATTATATAATATAAATTATGATTATTACAAATATTTAATCCATTTTTCCAAATTATACTCACATAAGTTGTATAATTTGTTGAAAATTAATCTTGTAGATGTAATGAGAAAGATAGTTTTTAATGTAAAAATGTTCAAAATTTTACAATGTTTTTATATTAAACTTTAACAAGAAAATTATTCCAATGAACTAAATTGGATTAATTTATAAATAATTTAACTAAATTTACTTTAAAACCATTTCATAATATAACTTAGAATTATAAATAATTTAAATGAAAATGTGAATTTTAATTAAAATTCACTATTTTTCAATTTTCATCAAAGTGAAACTTCTCAGAAAATTCCAAAAATTCACCCTAAGATAATTTTTTTATTATGATTTATAAAATTAAGTTTATTTTATCAAATTAATTTTCTAAAATTGGTAAAAAAATAATTAAAAATTATGTGTGCAAAGCGCGACTAAACCATCTTTTAGAAAAAATACATTTTTTCAAAAAACGTTTCTTTTTTATTTTAAATGATTATTATTTTATTTATAATATATATATATATATATATATATATAAGAAATTTGTTTAAACCATATATTTTCATAATTTAGTTTATTATATTCCTACCTTTAATTCCAATAACTATGAAATAACTATCATTCTAAATAATAATAGTATATTGTTATTCCAAAAAACCCGATCTTGCGTGTAATGGAAGATTTCAAAGAAACTCATTGTTTCATGTAATGAAAGATAAAGTTAGTTTTAAATTTAATTAAATATATTTAAGGGATTTAAATAAATATATCATTAAGTATCGTTATGTTATATTCCCTTCTATGCTTGGTTTGGTGTGTCAGATGTGCTGTTGAATAAAATATTATTATTTTAGAATTTTGGGGTGTTACATTTGCACTATTCATACCTACAAATTTAAAAAATAGGTTATAATGGTTGTGTATATAATTTTTCATTTAATATTTTTGTTTCATTTTCTTTATGTTATCTAATTTAATATATTAATCTCTAAAACCACATCCAAAGTTCAACTTAAAAGATTTCATAAATGGTTGAACTCATGTCCCTTCCCAAATATCAAGAATCATAAATTTATAAAGAATGTCACTGAATTTACAAAATAACCTTATCATTAGTCCCCCAAACAAAAAGTAGTATCTCTTAATCATAACATAATAAACATATGAATACCTTCACAATTTATTCTCCTAAAACATGATAATAACCTTAATTAACATATAAACATAATGAAAACATTAATGTTTTTTTATTATTTAAGTAAAATATAGATTATTGGATGTATTACTTAATTATAAAGATACTATAAAATCAATTAATTATTGTGTAAAACACCTGTAAATAGATCAATAATCCATCCCAAGGTATTTAATATTATCCAATTGAATTTATCCATATAAATTATCTATTTATCCCAACATTATATATCAATATATGGAACATATTATGTTCCCCAATCATGTGTTTTCCAAGAAGTTCATGTTACATTGAATAATTTTTCTTGTTCATCAGTACCATTCAACACATGTTCTCAAATTCTAAATGAAATGTTACAGTAATAAAATCCTTATATAATTCATAATCCTTATAGCCAAAATATCTTTGATAAAATACTCCAATTACATAATTCTTTAATACAAACACAAGAAGATTAATCATTCTTATTTTTCTGTAGTAATAACATAAGATTTACCATGATAAATTATCTTCTTTTGAGGTATATTCCTTTTATGCTTGAGACATTATTTAAATTAGTGTCCCATATCCTTAGAGTTGAGGAATTATATATTATAAACTTTTTCCCTACCCTTGAAACCATGATCATTGTGGCCTTTCTCTATACAATATTAGAAAACTAGTATTCCTTTTAAACAATAACTAGGGTGTTTCTTTCCACAATTATAACATGTGGTAAAATTATTGTTTCCTTTATTCTTTTTTATCTACCACCCTCTTCTTCTCTTACTTACCTTAAAATTCATTATACTTAGAGAATTCTTTCTATGTATTGTTAGTACATGATACTATTCCCTAATATGATAAATTTTTTTGGGAGACTAATTCCCTTGAAAATATTGGCATAATCTAATCAAAGAATTGATAATTATTACTATTTGGACTATATGTATTTATATAGATACCATCCCTTATTTTAGGGGCCATTTTTAAATAATGACATACACTAGATTAGATCAACTTATTTTGAAAAAAAATTTATAATCCAAAAAAAAGTTAAATACATAACATAAATTGAAAAATTTATGAATAACTAATCTTGTAATCATAAAAATGTTTTCTCAGGGGATATATCTATCTTTAACTCCTTCATAATAGTTTGTAAAGAAAATGTGAATCATCTAAATTTTTTTCACTAAGAGTGTCAAACTAGGTGCATAGCAAGGCCTGTTTTTTTGCACAAGTTGATGATTAGGTCCAGCCTAATGTTCACTTTTTGGAGTAATTACCTAAAAAACCTCTATTCCAGAACCACACCCAATTTTAGTATCTATATAGAGAGGTATTTCTAAAAAAAACCACAAAATATCTACCTTACCAAAACATTAATATGTTCTTATATACTTATCTTCAATGCCTGTCATAGGGTTATGTTCCCTAATATATGTTTTCCTTAATCTATTTCTAATGGTTTATACTAAAATTACTATAATATCCACTATAGATACCTGGACCCTAGAATCCCAAAGCCGATTCCATATTTTTTACATTGGAATATGATAATAGGTATCACATCCTAAAGGACTAAATAGTTTATTAGTGTATTTAAACTACATTTATACTTGAATCAAATTTACATTTGAAAACATAAAATATAAAAAAGTATTTTCTTGATAATTGTGTTACTACCCTTAGCATATCCCTTCTTATTAATTATAAAATACTTCCTAGTATCCTGGAAAAAATTAAATATAAATAAGGGGCGAGATCAGATGCTCAGTATGGGTAAGAGTACAATAGAAGCTATGAATAAATAAGGCATAATCAATATTTCAAGGTAAATAATGGAAATACATTCCATTTAGTTAATAAATTGAGAATAATATGTCAATAATAAATGATGATCAAATAATTCCATATAAATAATCACAGGATCATGAAACTGAACCATAGATATTTTTACTAATCGAATAATCACATGGAATATAAATTAATGAAGTCCAAATAATGGAATTAATAATTATAGACATCTAAAACATATCATCAAGGTCTCATACCTATATATCTAATATCTTTGAGGATTCACACAATAAAATTCAATACCATAGAGGCCTCATGCCTAGAAATATATATAAATGGTCCAAAACCATGTCTAGTTTTTTTGCGAGGTATACCATTGCATCGAGGGGATATAGAGGGCCCCATCCATCACTTAAAAATTTCAACGAATTCCTCATTCTAAAGGGGTGAAACATAATTCACATAAAAACTTGTATTAAAGAAAAAACAACATAAAAAATGTTAATAGTTAGCCCAATCAATAAACATAATCATAAACCATACTGAGAAAAATAGCGAATGTTAATAAAATTGTACATCCTCAATTAAAATAATCCTATATAATCCTATAAAAGAATAAAAATGATATCAATAAGACATATCCCAATTAGATCATAAGTACATTAAAGTTATTATGCCATTGATGAATATAAATATCATAAAAACACCATTAAAAACATTCTTGAGAAAAATACCCTTTTCCTTTTGAAAATATCCTTAAAAAAATAAGAATTTTCAGAATATTATGAAAAACATTTTCTTTAAAAAGAAACGTGTAAAATTTTAAAGTAATATTAAAAAAATGATGGTTATGATGGAAGTTAGTTCTATAATTATTATATTAGTTAAAAAGATTATTCCTTATGTATTATAAAAAGGTTAGAAAAGTTACATGTTTATAATATGACAAGAAGCTAAGGAATGAAGCTGCTTCTCTAATAGCCCCATTGAATAGGAGGGCGAAGGAATATTTACTCTTTTTTGGTCTTGTAAATGAATTTCTATTGAATTTATATTTATAGAAATGGGATTAAAGTTCTTAGTAATATGCGTTCGAGGAAGGTTATGTATGGTTCAGGAGCCGAGCCCTAACACATGGGCTTAGGTCAAAACTTATATAATAGACAGTCATCAACTGAAAGTGGAAAAAATGGTGAAGATTAATTTATAATTAGTTTTTAAATTTTTAAAAATGGGAATAAATTTATTTAATAAATCATTTATATAATTCTAAAATATTTTTGAAAATATTTTTAGAAAACATAGTTTTGGATGAAAATAGTTTTCTGACCGAAGTGAGAAATGATTTAAAATTTTATTAATAACATGTTCTTAATTATTTTAAGTACCAAAGACATAAAAAATGGTATTATTAAAATAAAATATCAAAAAATAACCATATATGAAGAAACTTCATCAGTTTCTTGAGGTATGGATCATAATATATCATTATTGGAAGCATAATCATGAGTAATCCTGATAAATGATGAGATTGTAACCTAAAACCCATACCAATTTTGTAAAATTGAATAATAAGAAACATGAATGAGATATCCTAAAATGGATATCGAAATAAACATAATTTTATGTTGAATAATCATAAAATAAATTCATTGGTAGTATATACACCACATAAAATAAATAGGTGGTGAATATGAGACATGTCTCAAAGAAGTAAAAAGTGAGATGAAATCCCTAACCTCATGATTCTTTTTTATTGAAAAATATTTAAACTACTGTATAGTGGTTTCAAACATTTTATTAAGATTAAAAATAACCATATTAGTACTTATAATTCCATATATGATAATTATATAACATCTTATTACCTGTTCATCAATAATCTTTCATAATTTTTAATATTTTGGGTGTTAATTTCCTTGTTTTCTTATGCATATTTTTTCATTAAAGATCCAATTATTTTATATATTACATAGTTTAATCATGTAAAAAATAAAAATAATGAAATAATTATAATAATTTTACATTTATTTTACTCTTAAAACCAATCATGAAATATTGTTATGAAAAATTAAGTACATTATGATCATGGTGATGGTAGACCGAACATACGCATGAGTAATGTTTATATTTTTCAATGATCATTATGGAAATAAGGTAAGTAATATGTTATATTTATATAATTATAATAATATAATATATACCATATTATTTCATTAAATATACTCATATATATCATTCATGTGGCGTGGTGGTGAAAATAAAGTCACATTGCTTTGTGAATGCAATAATCCACACGCACACGAATGATGTTATCATCTTTAAGTGAGTGGAAAGATAAGAAATAAAATGATATATTATATTTATTTAATGATAAATATTCCCATAATATCATTATTATTTCATTTTTATAAAATATAATCATTAAATGTTTCCTTATCACCTTCCACGTTAAGTGTTAGTGAGAGATGAATCACATCACTTCACAAGGCAATAGTCTGCATTACACCTGAGTGACATTATCGTATCTCCTATGGAATGGAGGGTAAAATATATAAAAAAATATATAATGATTATATAGGTATAAATATGTAATAAACATCATATATATATATATATATATCTTATATCCTTCATCATACCCAACTATTAAAGGTGGTAATGGAATAACGAATGACACCAGTTCGCGAGGCGGTGGTCCGCTGTAAATACAAATGATGATTTCGTAACCCATTTGATGGGAGTGGATATGGTTGTAGGTAATTAAATTATTTTTAAAAAATACTAGTATATTTATTATATTGATGTTATTATATAATCATGTTTTAATAATAATTTAATGCACTAGAGAATGAAATAAAATAAAGATGCCCATGGAAGAATATTACCTCTTATTTGGGTATCCTCATTTAGTTTTCACTAAATAATTCCTAGATTTTCTTTATTACCCAAAAAATTTTATAGACAAATATGAGGTAATTTGGGAAGTGATTTGGTTGGGTCTTGGTGAAACCAAATAGGTTTTAAGGTGTGAAGAAGAGAGGAGAGGGATGACCTTTATAAGTGAGGTGAGCTACACACTTGTAATTTTTTTGAAAATATTCAATCACACCCACATTTTTATCATTAAAAAATCCTCAAAAATAGGATATTATAGAACCCAGAAGATATAAGGTATAAATATGTCCATATAATTGATTATATAATGTTTTTAAGTCATTTTGACCCTTGTATTCTAACTTTAACCCATAGAAAATTAGTTTTTACCTTTACCGCTGTAAATAATTTTTACTATTCATTTTGGTAATAAATTAAGTTGATATTATTAAACAACATAAATTATTATAATAAAAATTCTTGAATCCATTTTTTCAAATTTAATTCACGTAAGTGTAAAATTTTAATTTAAAATTAGTCCCATAGACGTGACGAGAAAGCGAGGTTTTAAAGTGAAAATGTTGAAAAATTTACGTAATTTATATATCTAAATTCAATATGAAAAATATTACAATGCTTTAAATTGGATTAATTAATATAAAATTTAAATAATTATACTTTAAAAACAATTATGAATATAATTTATAATTATAAATTATTTAAATGAAAAGGAATATTTCAATATAAATTTAGTATTTTTCACTATTCATCAAAAAATGAAATAGCTCAGAAAAATCCCGAAAATTCACCCAAAAATAATTTCGATACTAAAATTTCAAAAATAATTTTTTTTCAATTTTTTTTAAAAAATTGTTGAAAATTATTTTTACATTATGTGTACAATGTGTGACTAAAGTGTCTTTTATAAATAATACAATTTTTCAGAAATCATTTTTTTTATTTTAAATGATTATAATTTTATTTATAATAAATATATAAACAATAAATGTGTTTATAATATATATTTTAATAATTTAGTTAATCCTATTAATATACACCATTCCAATGGCTAGTCGAATACTGTCATATTAAATAAAATTATTAATAATATATTATTTTTTGATATAACTCAGTGTTGTGTGTAACACATGCTATTGAAGAAATCAATGTTTCATGTATCATAATTTATTAAAGAAATTGAATTTACTCTAAAAGAAATAAATTGTCACGACCCGTCCTCGGGGCCCGTGTCGTGACTACCCCAAGCCTGCCTTCCATAGGCCAGGGGCTCGCGACTAGCACCAAGGCGTAAATCCCGGTAAAGGGAAGGCATTTCCTTTGAAAAGTAAACAAGAACCATAGAGTAAGCAAGCGGAAAAAAGTAAACACTAAGTTTCAACTAGTACAACAGTAAGTATGGAAAGTAAGTGGGCCAGAATACAAACCCAAACTGAAAGTAAAGTACAACTCGAAAGGGGAAAACAGCAACTGAAAAGTAAAGCCGCAACGTCGAACCGTCCACTGGAAGTCCCACCTAAAGGGTGGGTACAGAAAGCCTTCACTGCTCCTCGGGTAAAGTCGACCGCTCTGAGTACGTCCCGCCCATTGGTCCACCTCAAGGTACCGTCCTGCTCCACAAGCCTCTACCACAATCAGCGCTGTCCGTCGTCTGCAACCAACACAACATAGTGCGGGCATAACCCGTGCAGGGGTGAGTATAAGATACTCAGTAGGGACCCCGAGACCCCCGAAGGTCTCCCAGAATCCACAAAGGATAAACCACAAATGAAAGATACAATCACGAAGTAACATCCGACACGGCTTAGGTATATGCCCATACATATACCTAAGTCATCAATTTTCACTCGGCTCCAACATCTGAGCTCAAGTACAACCCAGTCCACACAGGAAAGAAAAACGTAAATCCACACAGGATAGCACAACACAATCCACAAAGGAAAGCAAATCGTAAACCCACACAGGATAGCACAACACAATCCACAAAGGAAGGTAGAACAAGATTCAGCTCACACAGGTATACTTCTTTGAATGACGATGGAGACGATCACTAATCCATCTAAGTCGTCGGACCCACAAAGGATCGATAGGTACTAACCCCCGAAATGACCCACAAAGGATCTGACCCACAAAGGATCGATAGGTAACTAACCCTCGCAAAGACCCACACAGGATCGGGCCCACACAGGACCTGTAGGCACTGGCCCACACAGGACCACTGAGCGCTGACCCACACAGGATCAGACCCACACAGGATCGGTAGCACTAACCCATAAAGGATCGCTGAGGGCTGTAGTCGTCACCGTCGAATCCACTGAGGATCTCTGTACAGTCGTCATCGTCACAGTAGCAGTCGCAACCAGCTCTAGGGTTCCCGCACAAAGCAAGCTCGTTTGGGAGGGTCCGCTCCATGAGCCGAGAGGCTGATACATCAACTGACACCTAGTCCAGAGTTGATGTATCCAAAAGTTCCGTGTCGCCAATAGGAACTCAACGTCACAGACGGCGCGTCAATCGAACGCCCGGTCTGAGAGTTATTGACTTTTTTGTCCGAGGGGCCCGGTTGGTTTTTAAGGCAAAACCAACCCGACCGTGCTCCACCTGTGTCCAAACCTCGGGCAGAGTAAGCCAAAGGATCCCTCTCACTTAGAGGAATTCAACAAAGTCTACGACACGTCAATCGGACGTCCGAAGCTCAAGATATGAGCGTTTCCGCTCCGAGGGCCCGGTTGGTTTCATGTACGAACCAACCCGGCTGAAACGAAGGTATTCCGAAACCTTGAGTGTGATATACCGAAACTACCGTCTCGATCCAAGGATCGCATCGCCGCTGACGGCATGTTTTTCGGAGGCCCGTAGCTCAAGTTATGAGCGATAGACCGAAAAGAGTCCGGAAAAGGGGGGTCTGGGCTTGGACCGACCCGGCCCAACCCCCCTGGGTGGGCCCGAACCGGGTCGACCCGACCCGTGTCTGGGTCCGACCCGGCCCGGCCTGGGTGCGACTCGGCCCGGCGGGTCGGCCTGGCTAGGCTCGGCCGAGTGGCCGAGCGGAGGAAGCCGCGGGGGGGGGGGGGGGGGGGGGGGGGGGGGGCGCTGCCCCCGTGGGATGAAGTGCCGCGGCCCCGCGTGGGGCCGCACTGGGTCAGAGGACGCGGCTTTTCCACATCCCGTGTGTTGCCAGACCCGTGCGGTCGCGGGTCTGGTCGGCCGCCGCCGCCTCCGGCCGCCGCCGCCGCCGTGCCGGCGACCTGCGCCGCCGGTGGATTCCGCGGGCCACCGGAGTTGCTCCGGTGGTCCGATTCCACTTCCGTTTGAGCCATGGCTCCTCCCGGGTCCCATTGTTCACTGCGAGGCCCTCAAATCGCCATTGCGGCCCCGTTTGTCATCGTCTGCCATTTCGCGCACCAAGAACAAAAAAGTACTGTGGGTTCGGACTTGTTCGTTAGTCCGCACCCACAGCGTTAGCGGTTTTAAAAGAAATATTACACAACAAAAGTTTAACAAACGTCGTGAGTATAAATCACAAAGATTTTTAAGAATCAAACCCCTACCTCGTCGAAGTCGTCGAACGTGCGTTCTTCGCGAAATTGATCACCGCGGGAGAAGAGGATCATCGCGTCGCGGAAGGACGTCGCGTCGTCGCGGTATACGGCGTTGCGTCGACGAACTCCGAGGATCAAGAACATAAAGATTTAATTATAAAAATTAAATCCATGTTGTTTTTATAAACCACAAAGAATTAAAAAGGTCCGCAATCTCTCACCTCAACGGATGATCGAAGATTTGTCACGGATGAAGGAACGTCGCAGAAGAACGTCGCGGGAGGAGAATCGTTGGCGTCGCGGAACACGGCGTCGCGTCGTTGATCTCCGAGGGTTCGGCGTTCTTCGTCACCTTTCGTTGAAGGTCGGCATTCTTCGCATTCTTCGCGTTCTTCGTGTTCTTCGTGAAGGAGGTTGAAGGACTTAAGGTTCTGTCAAATCCTCTCAACGAACAACACACAAGAAGAAGAATGTTGGTCTTATTTTATTACATTCCAACAAATGAAAAAAACTAAGTTAAGTAACGACCCATTAATTCATAGAATTAATTCAATGAATAAAACTTCCCAATTAAAAGAAGCGTTTAATTGTTTAAGAAAATGTCCCAGTTGACTTTTATTTAATAGGGGTTTTCACGGGTGCGTTACTTAGCGGAAAATAAACGGCGAGGCTCATGCGGGCCCCACCTCAAAAATATCCTAGCAAGAGGGTAGGATATTTTGAATTCCACCCTATCCACTTCAACTCAGCTTAAGTGGATTTAAGTGGATTTTAAGTGGCTTTAAGTGAAATAAAAATAAAGTTGTCGCACCACTTTTTTTTTATTTCTTAACTTAAGCCCAAAAAAAATAAAAACCACACCCAAGCAGACGCAACTCTGGAAGAGACATTTCTAAGCAATTACCGACACTGTGAATCCATCGGTGCCCTCCGAATTTGATTACGAGTACCGGTTCAAAAGTTAGAAAAACCCGATCGTTCGTTCACTGAACGTACCCGAGCCAAACTTTGGAAAATGATTCCGGGCACACCGAGCCTCGGAATCACGTGCCGTTAGAAACTGCGTTCTTGTAAAATTCCATAGAAAATTAAGAAAAAAAATTTCCTTGAAATTTACGGGTCTTTACATCACTCCCACCTCAGGGCTTTACATCCACGTAAAGATACATCATAAGCAAGGGAAACAAATGAGGGTACTGAGCACGCATCTGAGCCTCCCTCTCCCAAGTGCTCTCCTGGAGGTTCCCGTGCTGCCACCTGATGCGCACTAGAGGAATCGACCGTCCACGTAGGACCCGCTCCAATCGATCCTCGATCTCCACCGGGACCTCCGCAAAAGTTGCCCCATCATCAACGTCTAGCTCCCCATGGTCAATGAATTGCGTCGGGTCGTGCACGTATCTCCTCAGCTGAGATACGTGGAAGACATCGTGCACCTGGTGCAACTGAGGTGGTAGAGCCAGGCGATAAGCCACATTGCCAATCCTGTTGAGGACCTGGAATGGTCTGATGAAGCATGGAGACAACTTGCCGCCTCGGCCAAATCTCCGTAATCCACGTCGAGGTGAGACACGCAAGAAGACGTGGTCGCCATCCTCGAACTCTAGTGGCCTCCGCCTCCTGTCAGCATAAGACTTCTGCCGGCTCTGAGCTGTCCTCATCCGCTCCCAGATGACCTGGACCTTCTCTATCGTGGTCCGGACCATCTCTGGTCCCACAAGTGCTAACTCCCCAGGGTCTGTCCAGCACAAAAGAGATCTGCAAGGTCTGCCGTACAATGCCTCGTAAGGTTCCATCCCGATGGTGGAGTGGTAGCTATTGTTGTATGAAAACTCCACCAAGGGTAGGTGGTCCTCCCAACTGCGACCAAAGTCGAGGACACATGCGGGGAGCATGTCCTCGAGAGTCTGAATGGTCCTCTCTGTCTGACCATCTGTCTGAGGGTGAAAGGCGGTGCTCAGACGTAGCTGCGTCCTGAACGCCTCCTGCAACCCCTTCCAAATCCGGGAAGTAAAGCGAGCATCTCGATCAGAGACGATAGATGATGGAACACCGTGAAGCTGTACAATCTCCTGAAAGTAGAGACACCTGAAGCTATTCACTGAGCCCTGCTCTCTGATGGGTAAGAAGTGAGCCGACTTGGTGAGTCGTTCGACAATCAATCAGATGGAGTCGTGACCTGTGGAAGTGCGTGGAAGTCTAGTCACGAAGTCCATAGATATCCCGTCCCACTTCCACTCCGGGACCTCCAAGGGCTGTACCAAGCCTGCTAGTACCTGATGCTCTGCCTTCACCTGCTGACAGGTGAGGCATCGTGAAACGAACTTTGCCACAACCTTCTTCATGCCCGGCCACCAGTGCTGTCGTCTGAGGTCCTGGTACATCTTCGCCACTCCAGGATGTACCGCCAAAGGAGAAGTGTGAAACTCTCTCAGCACCTCCTCTCATAAAGCGACTGGTACCAAGGTACGTCCTCTGAAAATGATGTCGTGCTCTTCTCCAAAGGAGAAACCATCAGGTGCCTGTCCTGAGGATATCTGTGCATGCCACGTCTCACAGTCGGCGTCCCCACGCTGTGCCTCTCTGACCCGCTGCAGCAGTGGAGGAGTGACTATGAGAGACTGAAGGAAGGATGATCCATCTCTATCTACGAAGGATATCTGCAAAGCGGCTAGCTTCTCTGTCGCCTCCTCAAGTAGCTGAATTCCTACCATCCTGCTGAGAGAATCGGCTACCACATTCCCCTTCCCAGGAGTATAGAATATCTCAAAGTCATAGTCCTGGAGGAACTCGAGCCATCGCCACTGTCTCAGGTTCAGGTCCTTCTGCGAGAAAATGTACCTGAGACTTTGATGGTCAGAAAAGACTGTAAAGCGCTCACCCATCAGATAGTGTCTCCATGTCTTCAGAGCGAAGACCACTGCTGCTAACTCCAGGTCATGGGTGGTGTAGTTCTCCTCATGCGGCCTCAACTGCCGTGATCCATAGGCGATCACTGCCCGCTCCTGCATCAGGAAACATCCGAGTCCGGTCCCTGATGCATCGGAGTAGACTGCGTACCCTACTCCCTCCTCAGGCAACCTCAAGATAGGTGTGCTAGTTAATCTCTGTCTCTGCTCATGGAAGCTCTGCTGACATCTGTCTGACCACACAAAGGGTCTCCCCTTCTTCGTCAAAGCTGAGAGTGGTGCCGCAACTCTGGAGAAGTCTGGGACAAATCTCCGATAGTATCCAGCTAGTCCCAAGAAACTCCGCACCTCCGTCACGCTCTTGGGTGGCTCCCAAGATAGCACTGCCTCTATCTTCGCAGGATCCACTGCAACTCCCACCTTAGAGATGACGTGCCCCAAGAAGTGGACCTCACGTATCCAGAACTGACACTTCTAGAGCTTTCCATAAAGCTGGTGCTCTCTGAGTGTGTCTAGTACAACACGCAAGTGGTAGGCGTGCTCCTCCTCAGTCGTCGAGTAAATCAAAATGTCGTCAATGAATACTATGACAAATCGATCGAGGTATGGCTGAAAGATCCTGTTCATGATCCCCATGAACACTGCTGGAGCATTGGCTACGCCGAATGGCATAACCAAGAACTCATAGTGGCCATACCGATATCTGAAGGCCGTCTTCTGCACGTCCTCGTCCCGAACTCTGAGCTGATGATAGCCTGACCTGAGGTCTATCTTTGAGAACCACCATGATCCCTTGATCTGATCGAAGAGGTCATCAATCCTCAGTAGTGGATACTTATTCCTCACCGTCACCTAGTTCAGGCGACGATATTCAACACAAAGTCACAAGCTCCCATTCGCCTTCTTGGCGAACAATATCGGGGAATCCCAGGGTGAAACACTGGGTCGGATGAATCCCTTGACCTGGAAGTCCTCCAACTGTACCCATAGCTCTCAAAGCTCAGCGGGGGCCATCCGATATGCTGGAGTCGATATCGGGGCTATCCCGGGGTACAGGTCAATATAAAAGTCTAACTCTCTGTGAGGAGGTAGCCTTGGAACGTCGTCGGGAAAGAAGTCCGCATACTGATCCACCACTGCAGGAAAACTAGGACTCCGCAAGTCAACTACTCCTAGGATGAGGCTAGCCAACTGATGAGTGATGGGATGTCCTCTCCTCTACGGAAGTCCATCCTGTGCTGCAAAGTCTCCCTTCTCACTGGTGAAGGTGAACCTGCTCCCGTCGGTGCGTACACATCGCACCTTGCGCCTAATACAGTCAATCTGTGCATGGACTGTAGATAACCAATCCATGCCCAAGATGACGTCGTAAGGCCTCTACGCCGATACAAGAAAATCCTAGCCGAAGCTCTCACCTCCTAGAGTAAGCTCACACTGCCGGCACCAGTGCGTAATTGTTGTGTCTGCTCCCGTAGGAGTCTCTAGCCGTAAGGATCGAGCCAACGGCTCTGTCGGAATCTCCGAGCTCCGAACAAGGGTAGCGACTATGAAAGAGTGACTCGCTCCTGTGTCTATAAGAACTGTAGAAAGGGTGGAATAGACACAGATCGTACCTCGAATCATCTCGGGCGCGCCGTGGTCGTAGGTCTCCGCTGCCTGGAGCTGTGCCTGTCTCTGCCCGCCAGCTCCCTGTGGTCGGGGTGGACTTCTTGGTGGAGGTGGTGGTAGAGCCTCAAAACGTCGCCCACCACCTGCTGCTCGGCAAGCTCCTCTGCCTCGTCCGCCTCCTCCCTACAGACCGCCACGGTCGACCCTTTGCCTCTGCCTAGGTGGCCCCTCAACTATCTTCTGCTTCTCAGCACGGTGGGTCGGGCAGTCACAAGCCATGTGACCCTGTCCGCCACATGTGTAGCACTTCCTGCCTTTCGAAAGACTGGCTCCGCGCTGTGTGCCCCGCACTACTGAGCCAGTGTCCTGAGGCCGTCTATGTGAGGGTCTGGTCTGCCGGGACCCCTGAGTCATCCGTCGACTGCCTTCTGCGGAAGACTCAGCTACGTGCCTCCCCGCGGTAGGTCTCGCCGCTGGAGAAGTCTCAGCAAGAAAGCTCTCGATCAAAAGGGCTCGCTCCAGTACTCCTGCCTGAGTCGGAATGCTGAGGGAGATCAGCGATGCCTTGATCTCATATCTCAATCCCTGGTCAAAGGTCCGGGCCTGGAAGAATGAGTCCCATACTATGTCGGTCGAGTAGCGCGAGAGATCGGTGAATCTTGCCGAGTACTGGGCGACCGTCAAGCTTCCATGCCGTAGCTGAAGAAGCTCCTAGATGCGCACCGCACAGAGGGTGGCTAGGACGAACTCTAAGTGGAAGAGGCTCTCAAAGTCTGTCCAGATGAGAGATTCCTCATCGTGCACCTGGAGCATCAAGCTCCACCATCGTCCCGCTGCTGCGTGCAGTAGGCTCGCTGCGAGGATCACCATGAGGTCTGCTGGTGTCCTCACTAGCCTGAAAACTCGTACAACTGCCTCCAGCCAGTCCTCGGCTGCCTGGGGGTCCGTCTCCCCGCGGAACCTGGGCGGTTGCTAGCGCTGGAACTCATGAAGTGCACTAAGGCGACGTGCATCGTCAGCGGCTGGGGCTGGAAGCATCGGTGGCTCAGCGGGTAGTGGTACCGCCGGTGCCTCTACTGTCAAAGGGCCCTGCACCGAGGCCTCATCGCTCGGTGGGCTGTCGTCACATATAACTCTCGGAACCCTAGCTGGCTGCCGTCATGGGGCCATCTTGAAAGGAAACAGGTGCGCCACAGTTAGAACAGTATACCTGGTGAGCTGATACAAAGTAATCACAAATAAAACTTGAAACACACATGAAATCAATGTTTTCGTACATTAAGTCGGAAATCAGAAGTTAGGGTCCTGGTGTACGGATACGTCGGCCACCGCACCAACACTGGTCTCCTTGGACTGATAAACACACTCAATATGCTTAACACTATTCCTTCACATAGAAGAAAGATCAGAGTCTGTGGTAGAACCGAACTCCTATGATACCAATTTGTCACGACCCGTCCTCGGGGCCCGTGTCGTGACTACCCCAAGTCCGCCTTCCATAAGCCAGGGGCTGGTGACTAGCACCAAGACATAAATCCCGGTAAGGGGAAGGCATTGCCTTTGCAAAGTAAACAAGCACCACAGAGTAAGAAAGCGGAAAAAAGTAAACACTAAGTAAAAACTGGTACAACAGTAAGTGCGGAAAGTAAGTGGGCCAGAATACAAACCCAAACTGAAAGTAAAGTACAACTCGAAAGGGGAAAACGGCAATAGAAAAGTAAAGCCGCAATGTCGAACCGTCCACTGGAAGTCCCACCTGAAGGGTGGGCACAGAAAGCCTTCACTGCTCCTCGGGTCCAGTCGACCACTCCGAGTACGTCCCGCCCAGTGGTCCACCTCCAGGTACCGTCCTGCTCTGCAAGCCTCTACCACGACCAGCGCTGTCCTTCGTCTGCAACCAACACAACATAGTGCTTGCATAGCCCATGCAGGGGTGAGTATAAACTACTCAGTAGGGACCCCGAGACCCCCGAAGGTCTCCTAGAATCCACAAAGGATAAACCACAAATGAAAGATACAATCACGAAGTAAAATCCAACACGGCTTAGGTATATGCCCATACATATACCTAAGTCATCAATTCTCACTCGGCTCCAACATCCGAGCTCAAGTACAACCCAGTCCACACAAGAAAGCAAAACGTAAATCCACACAGGATAGCACAACACAATCCACAAAGGAAAGCAAATCGTAAACCCACACAGGATAGCACAACACAATCCACAAAGGAAGGAAGAACATGATTCAGCTCACACAGGTACACTTCTTCGAATGATGATGGAGACGATCACTGATCCATCTAAGTCGCCGGACCAACAAAGGATCGATAGGTACTAACCCCCGCAATGACCCACAAAGGATCTGACCCACAAATGATCGATAGGTAACTAACCCCTGCAAAGACCCACACAGGATCGGGCCCACACAGGACCTGTAGGCGCTGGCCCACACAGGACCGCTGAGCGCTGACCCACACAGGATCGGACCCACACAGGATCGGTAGCACTGACCCACAAAGGATCGCTGAGTGCTGTAGTCGTCGCCGTCGAATCCACTGAGGATCTCTGTACAGTCGTCATCGTCACAGTAGCAGTCACAACCAGCTCTAGGGTTCCCGCACACAACAAGCTCGTTCGGGAGGGTCCGCTCCACGAGCCGAGAGGCTGATACATCAACTGACACCTAGTCCATATTTGATGTATCCAGAAGTTCCGTATCACCAATAGGAACTCAACATCGCAGACGGCGCGTCAATCGGACGCCCGGTCTGAGAGCTATTGGCTTTTTTGTCCGAGGGGCCCGGTTGGTTTTTAAGGAAAAACCAACCCGACCATGCTCCACCTGTGTCCAAACCTCGGGCGGAGTATGCCAAAGGATCCCTCTCACTTAGAGGAATTCAACAAAGTTGACGGCACGCCAATCGGACGTCCGAAGCTCAAGATATGAGCGTTTCCGCTTCGAGGTCCCGGTTGGTTTCGTGTACGAACCAACCCGGCTGAACCCAACGTATTCCGAAACCTTGAGTGTGATATACCGAAACGACCTTCTTGATCCAAGGATCACATTTCCGCTGACGGGGTGTTGTTCGGAGGCCCGTAGCTCATGTTATGAGCGAAAGACCGAAAAGAGTCCGGAAATGGGGGGTCTGGGCCTGGACCGACCAGGCCCAACCCCCCCTAGGTCGGCCCGAACAGGGTCGACCCGACCCGAGTCTGGGGTTGACCCAGTTTGGCGCGACCCGGCCCGGCCAGGGCGGCCCGACCCGGCCTGGGCGCGACCCGGCCCGGCTCGGCTCGGCCGAGCGGCTGAGCGGAGGAAGCCGCAGGGGGGGGGGGGGGGCGCTGCCCCCGCGGGATGAAGTGCCGCGGCCCCACGTGGGGCCGCACTAGGTTAGCAGACGCGGCTTTGCCGCGTCCCGTGTGTCGCCAGACCCGCGCAGTCTTGGGTCTGGTCGGCCGCCGGCGCCGCCGCGCCGGCGACCCGCGCCGCCGGTGGATTCCGCGGGCCACCAGAGTTGCTCCGGTTGTCCGATTCCACTTTCGTCTACGTCGTGGCTCCTACCGGGTCCCATTCTTCACTGCCAGGCCTTGAAATCGCCATTGCGGACCCGTTTTTCATCATCAGCAGTTTCACGCACCATGAACAAAAAAGTGTGGTGGGTTCGGACTTGTTCATTAGTCCGCACCCACAACGTTAGCGGTTTTAAAAGAAATATTACACAACAAAAGTTTGAAAAACGTCACGGGTATAAATCACAAATATTTGTAAGAATCAAACCCCTACCTCGTCGAAGTTGTCGAAAGTGCATTCTTCGCGGAATTGATCACCGCGGGAGAAGAGGATCGTCGCGTCGCGGAAGGACGTCACGTCGTCGCGGTATACGGCGTTGCGTCGAAGAACTCCGAGGATCAAGAACATACAAATTTAATTATAACAATTAAATCCATGTTGTTGTTATAAACCAAAAAGAATTAAAAAGGTCCGCAATCTCTCTCCTCAACGGATGATCGAAGATTTGTCGCGGATGAAGGAACGTCGGAGAAGAACGTCGCGGGAGGAGAATCGTTGGCGTCGCGGAACACGACATCGTGTCGTCGATCTCTGAGGGTTCGGCGTTCTTCGTCGCCTTTCGTCGAAGGCCGGCATTCTTCGCGTTCTTCGCGTTCTTCATGTTCTTCGCGAAGGAGGTTGAAGGACTTAAGGTTCTGTCAAATCCTCTCAACGAACAACACACAAGAAGAAGAATGTTGGTCTTATTTTATTACATTCCAACAAACGAAAAAAAACTAAGTTAAGTAACAACCCATTAATTCATAGAATTAATTAAATGAATAAAACTACCCAATTAAAAGGAGCGTTTAATTGTTTAAGAAAACACCCCAGTTGACTTTTATTTAATAGGAGTTTTCGCGGGTGCGTTACTTAGCGGAAAAGAAATGATGGAGATTGTGTGGGCCCCACCTCAAAAATATCCTACCAAGATGGTAGGATATTTTGAATTCCACCCTATCCGCTTCAACTCAAATTAAGTGGCTTTAAGTGGCTTTATGTGAAATAAAAATAAAGTTGTCGCACCACTTTTTTTTATTTCTTAACTTAAGCCCAAAAAATAAAAACCACACCCAAGCAAACGCAACTCCGGAAGAGGCATTTCTAAGCAATTACCGACGCTGCGAATCCATCGGTGCCCTCAGAATTCTATTCCTAGCACCGGTTAAAAAGTTAGAAAAACTCGCTCGTTCGTTCACTGAACGTACCCGAGCCAAACTTCGGAAAATGATTCCGGGCACACCGGGCATCGGAATCACGTGCCGTCAGAAAATGTGTTCTTGTAAAATTCCAAAGAAAATTAAGAAAAAAAATTTCCTTTAAATTTATGGGTCTTTACATATATTGTAATGTATTGGGGTGTTATATTCTATTTCAAGTATGGTGTTTCATGTCACATCTTCTATTGAATAAAATGTTATTCTTTTAGAATTTATGAGTGTAATAAGGAAATTTTAGGGAAATTATGATTCATATACAAAATTGAAAAATGGAAGTTTATCACCATATAAATGTTAAAGTTAAAGGAAAATAGGTGTATATTTTTTGAATATGGATGATCAAAAACCTTGAAACGATATTCTAATGGGATATTATTGAGGTATAATACTATTTCTTAGATCAACCCATAATCAAAGAGAAGTAGTGTGTCATCTGGACAATTAGTGGGGAAATCACATATGTTGAACAGTTTATACTTGAATATAAATGTAACTTCACTGTTCGATGGTGGAAGGAAGTAAAATTAGTGTATGGATACATTTGAGTGATATTCTTTGGGTTTCCAAGGAATCAAATTTTTTTTAGTGCAATCAGATGATAAAAAATCAGTGATAAAGAAATATTATATAAATATTCTATCAATTTGTAGAATGGTTATTGGAACATGTTTATAATATTTTCCTATAAATAGTTGATATCAACAATTATATTTGTAAAATAATAATTTTAATCGAGTGGTTACAAATAATAACTTATAACTCATTTGTTCTTTTTCATCACACTTTTAGTGGTTTGAATTATTTATCCTCGGATGAAGGGGATTTCTTGGACCTTATTATATCACTTATTTTACAATTTAGGGTGTGTGTTTTCTTTCATTGTTCTTCTATCATTCTTCTATTAATTTTGAATACTTTTTTGATTCAACTTATTGTGTGAATTTTTTGTTAGATACATCGTTATCGAGTTCTTTCAAATACTCTATCATTGTTCAACACAATGAAGTCTATAGTGTGGGTTTATAACATGTGAATAACATACTTAATCCCATTAGAATATTTTCTCATTGATCTATAATTCACACACGTCCCTCCATGTAATGATATCTAGTTCCAAGTTAACCACACTCCAATCCAGAATGTGAGACTGGTCTAGTCAGTACTTCTCTAATTAAGAAAAATGAAATACATTATGAATTATTGTATAATATTTTTATAACTCTAAAAAATAAACCATTTCACCAATCCATTCAAAAATCTCAAATGGACCCATATATCATGGTGCCAATTTTCTTTTCTTACAACAGTAAAAATATCACAATCATGGTGACACTGATTAGAAGATTTGATATTAAATGTTAAACCTCAATGTTATTCATTACTTTTTTATATAAGAATTATATTAAATAAACACATACTCCATGTGCCAATAACTTATTTTAATTTGATCTACTTCCACTTTCCCCAAACATAGTCACAAAATAACTTCTCAAATATTTACACCCTACACATTGGTGATCAACAAGGATATCCATAGAATGACACAAATGGTTCTATATTGATCAAAGATTTTTAATTCTTATTATAGATAAATTCCACCAAAGATACATGACATTATAAAGATGTCATAAATTCATACATGCACATACAAAAAACATCCTCAAAACTCTATATAATTCATTTATTTTTTTCTATCCATCTAAGGATGTTAATCTATACTCATCTAAAATTAATTAGCCACATTAATCTGAATCCCCTTATTGAATCCAAATGTATAATGAGGATCTTTATATGTTACAATGGACTTAAAAGATACATAAATTATAATGACATACTTAATATATAATTTACCAATACCATCAACTAAATTCATTTTCCAAATATGTAACAAATGTGGTAACATTTTGAGATGATCGATGAACACCTAAAAATATCATGCTTATGGTGTTACTTTTTCAATAAAATTACAAGGTTCATATAAATATCCTCCCAATTCCATGTCAACATGGGTAATGGTTAATATAACTCAACGAATAGTTTATACCCTTCCTTCACTTTATGACCGATCATACTTTGAGAAGAATACTTAGATATCTTCTTATTTATACCAATTCACCAAAAAAACCACGAGATATCATGTCATATCATAGTGTTTCCATTATGTTCCCCCAAACTTTATTAATAAAAATTATCCATTTCATTTTCCTTAAATCGACACGAAATACCACTATTATCTTTAAATAATGTTTCAAATCAGATGTAAGGATCCAATCATAAGTGGTCCCCAAACCATTTAAGGTGATTCTAAATTATTTACACTTATAATTAATCAATTTTAATTATTTCACATTATTAAATAATATACATGTTACATTAAAAATATATTTATTGTAACACCCCAGGTAAATAAAGAATATGACATTTTTATATTTATCCCTATTTGTGAATAAAATCTCAATATTAGTTTAAAGGTAACTCTATGATCGATGGATTACCCAATACCCAACAACGAGTTCTTTTGAAATCATACGTTGCACTCTAATAATAAAATAATATTATTTTAAATGGTAGTTAACACATAGTCGTTGTATTGAGAGGAATGAATAGAAATTACTAAAATATGATAATATATGTTTGTTAAATGATTTTACTTTTATCCAATAAATTTTAGAGGCTTAAAATACAAATGAATCCAATCTTAAGCATTGAACACACTAGTATTTTTAAAAGATTGTTTTACTACCTTTTGATGGCAAACCATTTTTTTAAATCAAACTTTTGACAATTTTATAAGATCTATTTTTCAAAATAAACATATTATTTATGATTGGGACATTGAAATTTACCTTGGGTAAATTTTTTGTATTATTCTGACAATGTTCATTTTTCAATGAATAGTGAAAAATACTGCATTTTACATCAAAACTGATTTTTCATATAATTTAATTATATGGTTATATTATATTTTTAATTTGTTTTAAAGTTTAATTAGAATATATTTTTACCATGTAATTAAATTATGGTAATTGGGATTAATTTCACTTTGGAATTAGGCATAAACAAGTGCCAAACTTTTCATAAATATTGTTTCTAAAAAACCCGCTATTTGTTTTGACAACAGGAAGTTTTTTTAAATTAATTATTGAAATTTATGTGTTTGGAAATTTGTAAAATGGATTACATATTTGGAATCATAAGGTCCAAATTATGTAATTAAGACTCTTGTTTTTGGACATTATGAATAGTAACGACGGTAATTATCTTTAATTATCTTGATTAATGGGTAATCAGGTAGTTAAAGATAATAAAATAATATCATAATAATAAAAAATGACCACAAAATGTGTCCTAATGCTACTGGTTGTCTCATGGCCGACCATGGGATTCCTTGTGCCAAACTTGGGGGCCCTATGGAATCACTTTTGTGAGAAAGTGACTTTTTATCTTTTTATTTTTAAAGAATGTTAAATATAACAAAGAATGTATCACCTAAGTAAAATATTTTTACTTTTGTCTACATAAATGATATTTTGGACTATAAATATTCATTAGAAATCTAAAAAGATTTCCTACATCATGATATTTGTTTTATAATTTTTAGACATTAAATTTATTAAATTATTTATGACATCAGGATGATTCAGCAATTACCTCATTAATAAAGGATTTAAAAATAATTGAAAGATAATGTAAAATATAAGACCTACACATATCAAAAACCTATTGTATGGGTGGATTTAGAACCCTTATCACCTAATATTTGAAACACATCAATTTGGGACCATTAAAATCCGAAACTCATTTGAAAATAAAGTCACATTTTATACCTTTCCATGAGTGCCCCTCCTCTCCTCTTATAAAAGGCCCCCACCTATACCTCCTTACCCACACTTCCAAAGCCATTGGCTCGGCCAAACGCTGACCATTTTGTCTCTCCAAATCTCTCTATAACTCCTTGAAGCCTCACCTTGGGCATAAGTCTTCCCAAGGAATCCATTGAGCTCAAACCAAAGGGAGTTACCCGATTTTAAGGTAATGTCTTCACTTAAGTCCTTTTGTTTTATTTTGCTTATACAACCCCCTAAAATCTTTTTATTCATTTATTTTGTAACCAATACAGTATATTAAATATAATAGGATGTTTTTATAAGAATTATTCTAGCTACACTTACACACACCTTCATCTAATGGTTAAAGAACATACTGTTTCTGTGGTTGGCGATTTTCTGCCTCACGAAACGATGATTGTTCAATATTCTTTTAACACCTTTAAAGGTGGCCATTACGATGTCACTGTATTTTATATATGATATATATGGTATTTATGTTTACTATATGCTTCTGTATTTTATATTTAAAACATACCTTTATTATTTTCATGTTGTGTAAATGCGATAATTTCATACGAGGAAGTGTGGACTACCGCCCCCTCAAGTGATGTGACTCGTACATGAAATACATGGAATTTACACAGTATGAAATTAATGAACATATGTGACCTATATAACATATATATTATACTGTAATTATAATATATATATATATATATATATCATTTATTTTTAATTCCATTAATATGACAAAGGAAAAAATGAAAGTAGCGTTCATGCGTACGTACGGCCTACCGTCTCCATGAATGGTGCTTTTTGTTTTTTATCTCCAAATGATATGTAATAGTATAAAATGAATATTTACTGGATATATATGATATTTTAATCATTAATACTATTCTGGAAATTATTTACTTATAACTACATGGGCAATCTTTTTTCAAACAAGTTCATTTTTGACTCATGTACCAAACATCGACAAAAATGTCTGTTAGGAACTAACATTATTAAACAATTATTATAACATTATAATACGTGATATGAACTGAATAATAATCTCTAAAGGAGGTCCTTAGGCAATTATAAATTGACCAAATTTTATTGTTCAGGAATATAAAGAAACGAACAAGACAAGTCAGACTTGAGGTAAGGGATCCTACTCCTCTCTTTCTTTTTAAGTACACTCTTTTATGTCATTCCTTTTAAGATCATCTTTCTTATGATTGGGATGTTCTTTTATATTACTCCTACTGTACTTATTATGTTCATATGACGAGAGACCCTATTTCCTCTCATCAATCCATTTTGGAAGTTTTGAGTGGCGCCGTTAGGCTGCCAAATTTTCGTAAGAGATCTAACCTCTCTCTTTCTTTTTATGTACTCTCTTTTAGGTAATTTATTTTAAGCTCATATTTCTTATGTTTGGGGATGTTATTTTATATTCCTCATAATGTAATTTTTATGGTCATATTATGAGAGACCCTATTTGACCTCATAAATCCATTTTTGGAAGTTTTAAGTGGCCTCGTTAGGCTGCCGAGTTTTCGTAAGGGATTTTTCATCTCACTTTTATTCCCGTGAGATTTATGCTACATTTGCCACAATTTCCTTTGAGTGGTGTATGTACTACCAATTATTATACACTTTTTGTAGTATAATTTCATTTATGGGTATTCACATCTTCATTGTATGACCCTTCCTCCATGGGGTGTACGTTTCGAAAGTTACCCAACTCGGTAAGGGGACCTTTCACCCTCCTATTTTTAAAAGACTTCTTTTGTTATGTCTTTTAATTAACATACTATTATGTTGGGATATGTTATTTTATATCCTTATTGATGTAAATTTAATGTCCAAGTGATGAGATACCCTTTTTATCTCTCATCAACTCATTTTCTGAATTTTGAAGTGATGTCGTTAGGCTGTCGAATTTTACCAAGGGAACTTTTTAACCCAATTTAGATTTCTTTGGGTTCAACATGTAGTTATTGAATATGTCATCATTTGAATATGTGTTAATTAACTTTTATTGTTTTACAATTAATATCCACTTATATTGGGTGTATTTATATTTGTCACACATAATTTTGAGATTGATTTATCCTTAATTTAAGGATACCTTCTTTATAAGGGATTTCATCACATTTTACATTTCTATTGAGACTTAATTGTTGTTATGCACCAATTCACTCTTATATGGTGTATATACTATCCTTTGGAATATTATATCATGAATCCATTTATTCTCATGATATTATAAAGTTCGGACTAAATCTTATTCCTCAATTATTGTATTGAAGTGTCTATAATTTTGGTAAAAACCCTTTAACCAAAATACCGCTTTAAATGTTTTAATGATTTTTTCTTATTAATATACATGTTTTCAAAATGGTTTTAAGGATTTATTTATATGGATAATAATGGTTTAAATATTTTTAAATCTTCAAGGTGGTATGTGACACTTTGATTCAAAAATCTCTTTATTAAATGTTTTAAATGGTTTTGGAAATGGTTTCTTTTTGAATGGATTCATTATTTCAATATCCTAAAATATTATATTCTGATTGAATTGTGGAAATGTTATGTTTCTTTTATGCATGTTTTATGTGATACGTTTATGTTATGGTTCTTGGGAATTGTTATGAAAACGGGTGGTTCCATGATAAACTAAGGGCGGGTGAGCCCGATATAGCTCTCCAATGCATTGGGTAACACAAAGGAGTGAAACGTTAAGGTTTCTCCGAGGAGATTTAGAGAATATACTGTGGTGGGTATTCCAAACGTAACCAAGAGGGTTACTCCCTATGTAAGAATGTTATGAGTGCCTCAAGTTACCTTTTATGTCTTATGATTTTTATGATTTATTCATGATTTGATGAGGTATGTTAAAATGCCTATGCTTTATGGGTAAAGTATGATTTCATTATTATGTATATATGAACTCATGTTTCCTTTCAATATTTTTATAACCCTTACTGAGCTTTTTATGCTCATCCCAAGTTTTTTTGAAATGTTTTTCACAGGTCAAGGGAAAGGTACATGTTATGATGATAGTGTCAAGGAAGTGTTAAGAAAGAATCCATGCTTTATTTTTAAAAATGTTTCCGTTGATGGAAAAAAATGAATACTATCTTTTATGTAACCACTTCGTGTAAATGTGGAATGTAATGCATGTTTTATGATCTAATTCTCTAAAACTCTAAACCTGAAAAGATCCTCAATGTGTAATCTTGTATTAACTCAAGATTAAGTAAGGTTTAAGGGTGGGGCCTTATAGTTGGTATCAAAGGTCGGTTTAGATAACTTTAGAGGTTAGGGTATTCTTTAAGAAAAAGTGATATTACCATATTGGATAAGATTTTAGAAAGAGTCATAGTTTTTAGATAAAGTGAATGAGTAAGTATATCTTAGTGTTTATCTTCCTCATTAGTACATGATGGTTATGTTGATATACTCACACTGACCTTTTTGGTTTTAGTAAATGGCTGGATCTAGCAGGCACCAAAGTGACAATGGGTTTGAAGGAAACTGTGGTGGTTCTCTGATTAAGAGACTGGATGAAATGGGGGATTCAATGAGGAATCTCATGGTTGTTCTAAACCAACTATCAAGGAGTCATGATCAACCACTTCAACCTTGGTGAGTTCTCTAATGCATCATGTACGAGATGGCCAACTCGATGTGGAAGTTCAAGTAATAATTATTAAGGTAACCATTAGGGTCTATATGATCCTTACTTTTTAGGTAATTATGGGTTACTCTATGATATGATGGAAAATGAAAGGAATGAGATAAACTTGAGGTTAAAATATGTTATGATAATTTTTGAAGATTTTATCTCTTTTTGGGGAATGTTTTAATAATTATGTAGTTTTGGAAAAAGGACAACACACAGACCGTGTGAAAACCCATCGCGTCGGACAAAGATGTGGGAATCGCACCCACAACCAAAGTGCGACTGGTATTTAACACCTACCACTAGACTACGTAAAGTCCCTGGTTAGTTTGACTGATTCTTTTTAGTTAGATGATTTTATGAATTAAGAGTAAGCTGATTTTGGGTTATCTATGGAAATTTATTAACCTATCATGGAGGATATGTGATTAGGTTAATTAATTTTCAATACGAGACTTTAAGAGTAACAGATGTTATTTGGAGATAGGTGTTAATTTGTACCTTGGAAGACTATGCGACTAAATCCTTCAAATATTTGGGTTTCAATCTTAGTTTGGTTTACTTAGAAGAATTTTATGGAGAAATTGTTTATCGAATGGTCCTCGTTGAACTTTGGGTTTTGTTGGAAAAATTTTGAAGATTAAGCATAGATTTTCTTTTTTAAGGGTTATCCTTTTCTGGATTATCTGATCTTTTACTAACCTTTTTGGTTTTGTTTTGGTTAATTTCTAAAGACATGGGAAGTATATAGTTCTCTTTGGTGGATTAGGTGATTCTCTAGAAGTTGATTATAGTACTCTTAATGTGAACAAGTCTTCCTAGATACTCGTCTTTTAGAGAAAATATGAGTTTGTGTAAGGAATATAATAAAAGTTAAAAGTCAACATGATAAGTGATTATGTTTCCTTATGAATAAATTACTCAATAAAAAGTAACTTAAAACAAAAATGTTGTCTATTAACTTTTCTTACTGGGGAATCAAATACCGTTTAACCCATCACAAGTTTGTGACTTTCTTGTAGTTAACTTTCTCCTAAACATGTTTTCTATCACTCTCCATCAGAACATGACCCTATGTTTTCTCCTCCATGTCCATGTTTTCCTACATGGAATCCTAGTATGGGTTAACTCGGGTGACCTCTGTACTTATCTTCCTTTATTTTAAAGTGATTGTTTTACCGACTCTTGTTCCGATGTGAGACTTTCAAGGATGTTTCCTATTTCAATTTTAAAATTGCGAGGACGCAATCCCAAAAGGGGGGAAGGATGTAACACCCCAGGTAAATAAATAATATGACATTTTTATATTTATCCCTATTTGTGAATAAAATGTCAATATTAGTTTAAAGGGAACGCTATGCTCGATGGCTTACCCAATACCCAACAACGAGTTCCTTTGAAATCATACGTTGCACTCTAATAATAAAATAATATTATTTTAAATGGTAGTTAACACATAACCGTTGTATTGACAGGAATGAATAGAAATAACTAAAATATGATTATATATGTTTTTTAAATGTTTTTACTTTTATCCAATAAATTTTAGAGGCTTAAAATACAAATGAATCCAATCTTAAGCATTGAATAGAATAGTATTTTTAAAAGATTGTTTTACTACCTTTTGATGGCAAACCATTTTTTTTAAATCAAACTTTTGACAATTTTATAAGATCTATTTTTCAAAATAAACATATTATTTATTATTGGGACATTGAAATTTACCTTGGGTTAATTTTTGGTATTTTTCTGACAATGTTAATTTTTCAATGAATAGTGAAAAATACTTGATTTTACATCAAAACTGTTTTTTCATATAATTTAATTATATGGTTATATTATCTTTTTAATTTGTTTTAAAGTGTAATTAGAATATAGTTTTACCATTTAATTCAATTATTGTCATTGGGATTAATTTCACTTTGTAATTAGGCATAAACAAGTGCCAAACTTTTCATAAATATTGTTTCTAAAAAACCCGCTATTTGTTTTGACAACGAGAAGTTTTTTTAAATTAATTATTGCAATTTATGTGTTTGGAATTTGGTAAAATGGATTAAATATTTGTAATCATAAGGTCCAAATTATGTAATTAAGACTCTTTTGTTTTTGGACATTATGAGTAGTAATAGTGGTAATTATCTTTAATTATCTTGATTAATGAGTAAGCATGTAGTTAAAGATAATAAAATAATATCATAATAATAAAAAATGACCAAAACATGTGTCCTAAGGCTACTAGTTGTCTCATGGACGACCATGGGATGCCTTGTTCCAAACATGGGGGCCCCATGGAATCACTTTTGTGAGAAAGTGACTTTTTATCTTTTTATTTTTAAAGAATGTTAAATGTAACAAAGAATGTATCACCTAAGTAAATTTTTTTTAATTTTGTTTAAATAAAAGATATTTTGGACTATAAATATTCATTAGAAATCTAAAAATATTTCCTACATCATGATAGTTTTTTTATAATTTTTAGGCATTAAATTTATTAAAATATTTATGACATCATGATGATGCAGCGATTACCTCATTAATAAAAGATTTAAATAAAATGGAAAGATAATGTAAAATATAAGACCTAAACATGTCCAAAACCTATTGGATGGGTATATTTATAACCCTTATCACCTTATCCTCGAAACACATCAATGTGGGACCATTAAAATCCGAAACTCATTTGAAAATAAAGTTACATTTTATACCTTTCCAAGAGTGCCCCTCCTCTCCTCTTATAAAAGTCCCCCACCTCTACCTCCTTACCCACACTTCCAAAGCCTTTTTCTCAGCCAAACCCTGCCCATTTTGTCTCTACACATCCCTCTCTAACTCCTTGAAGCCTCACCTTGGGCAGAAGTCTTCCCAAGGAAGCCTTTGAACTCAAACCAAAGGGAGTTACCTGATTTTAAGGTAATGTCTTCACTTGAGTCCTTTTGTTTTATTTTGCTTCTCCAACCCCCTAAACTCTTTTTATTCATTTATTTTGTAAAAACTCAAGTATCTTAAATATAATAGTATGTTTTTATAAGAAGTATTCGAGCTACACTTACACACACCTTCGTCTAATGGTTAAAGAACATACTGTTTCTGTGGTTGACGATTTTCTGCCTCATGAAGCGATGGTTGTTTAATATTCTTTTAACACCTTTAAAGGTGGCCATTATGATATCACTGTATTTTATATATGATATATATGATATTTATGTTTACTATACGATTCTGTATTTTATATTTAAAACATACCTTTATTCTTTTCGTGTTGTGTAAATGCGATAATTTCATATGAGGAAGTGTGGACTACCGCCCCCTCAAGTGATGTGACTCGTACATGCAATACATGGAACGTATAAAGTATGAAATTAATGAAAATATGTGACCTATATAAAATATATATTATACTGTAATTATAATATATATATATATATATATCATTTATTTTTAATTCCATTAATATGACAAAGGAAAAAATGAAAGTAGCGTTCATGCGTACGTACGGCCTACCGTCTCCATGAACGGTGATTTTCATTTTTTATCTCCAAATGATATGGAATAGTATAAAATGAATATTTACTGGATATATATGATATTTTAATCATTAATACTATTCTGGAAATTATTTACTTATAACTACATGGACAATCTTTTTTCAAACAAGTTCATTTTTGACTCATGTACCAAACATCGAGAAAAACGTCTGATACGAACTAACATTATTAAACAATTATTATAACATTATAATATGTGATATTAACTGAATAATAATCTATAAAGGAGTTACTTAGGCAATTATAAATTGACCAAAGTTTATTATTCAGGAATATAAAGAAACGAACAAGACAAGTCACACTTGAGGTAAGGGATCCTACTCCTCTCTTTCTTTTTAAGTACACTCTTTTATGTCATTCCTTTTAAGATCATATTTCTTATGATTGGGATGTTATTTTATATTAATAATAATGTAATTATTATGTTCATATTATGAGAGACCCTATTTCCACTCATCAATCCATTTTGGAAGTTTTGAGTGGTGCCGTTAGGCTGCCGAATTTTCGTAAGAGATCTAACATCTCTCTTTCTTTTTAAGTACTCTCTTTTATGTCATTTATTTTAATCTCATATTTATTATGTTTGGGGATGTTATTTTGTATTCATAATACTTTAATTTTTATGTTAATATTATGAGATACCCTATTTGATCTCATAAATCCATTTTTTGAAGTTTTAAGTGGTGCCGTTAGGCTGCCGAGTTTTCGTAAGGGATTTTTCATCTCACTTTTATTCCCGTGAAATTTATGCTACATTTTCCAAAATTTCCTTTGAGTGGTGTATTTACTGCCCATTATTATACACGTTTTGTAGTATAATTTCATTTATGGGTATTCACATCTTCATTGTATGACCCTTCCTCCATGGGGTGTACGTTTCGAAAGTTACCCAACTCGGTAAGGGGACCTTTCACCCTCCTCTGTTTAAAAGACTTCTTTTGTTATGTCTTTTAATTCACATAATATTATGTTGGGATATGTTATTTTTTATCCTTATTGATGTAAATTTTATGTCCAAGTGATGAGATACCCTTTTTATCTATCATCAACTCATTTTCTGAATTTTGAAGTGATGTCGTTAGGCTGTCGAATTTTACCAAGGGAACTTTTTAACCCAATTTCGATTTCTTTGGGTTCAACATGTAGTTATTGAATATGTCATCCTTTGAATATGTGTGAATGACCTTTTATTGTTTTAAACTTAATATCCACTTATATTGGGTGTATTTATATTTGTCACACATAATTTTGAGATTGATTTATTTTTAATTTAAGGATACCTTCTTTTTAAGGGATTTCATCACATTTTACATTTCTATTGAGACTTAATTGTTGTTATGAACCAATTCACTCTTATATGGTGTATATACTGTCCTTTGGAATATTATATCATGAATCCATTTATTCTCATGATATTATAAAGTTATGACTAAATGTTATTCCTCAATTATTGTATTCAAGTGTCTATAATTTTGGTAAAGACCCTTTAACCAAAATATCGCTTTAAATATTTTAATGATTTGTTCTTAATAATATACATGTTTTCAAAATGGTTTTAAGGATTTATTTATATGGATATTAATGGTTTAAATTTTTTTAAAGCTTCAAGGTGGTATGGGACACTTTGATTCAAAAATCTCTTTATTAAATGTTTTAAATGGTTTTGGAAATGGTTTCTTTTTGAATGGATTCATTATTTCAATATCCTAAAATGTTATATTCTGATGGAAATATGGAAATGTTACGTTTCCTTTATGCATGTTTTATGTGATACGTTTATGTTATGGTTCTTGGGCATTGTTATGAAAATTGGTGGTTCTGTGATAAACTAAATGCGGGTGAGCCCGATATAGCTCTCCAATGCATTGGGTAACGTGAAGGAGTGAAACGTTAAGGTTTCTCTGAAGAGATTTAGGGAATATACTATGGTTGGTATTCCAAACATAACCAAGAGGGTTACTCCCTACGTAAGAATGTTATGAATGCCTCAAGTTACCTTTTATGTCTTATTATTTCTATGATTTATTCATGATTTGATGAGGTATGTTAAAGTACCTATGTTTTATGGGTAAAGTATGATTTCATTCTTATGTATATATGAACTCATGTTTCCTTTCCATATTTTTATAACCCTTACTGAGATTTTTATGCTCATCCCAAGTTTTTTTGAAATGTTTTTCACAGGTCAAGGGAAAGGTACATGTTATGATGATAGTGTCAAGGAAGTGTCAAGAAAGAATCCATGCTTTATTTTTAAATATGTTTCCGTTGATGGAAAAAAATTAATACTATCTTTTATATAACCACTTTGTGTAAATGTGGAATGTAATGAAAGTTTTATGATCTAATTCTCTAAAACTCTAAACCTGAAAAGATCCTCAATGTGTAATCTTGTATTAACTCAAGATTAAGTAAGGTTTAAGGCTGGGGCCTTATATTTATTTTCAATATTTACACTCTCCTATACATTCAAATGGAAATCGACTAATAAGGCCATTAACTTCCCACATTCTAATTATTCTTTCACCACTTGAATTAGATTATTCATACCCAAATTCTTATCTATGTAATTACCAATAAAAATATATATGGAAGTTTAATGTTGCATTATTTATGATACTATACTCACCTTTGTAACATCTAGTTAAAATCTCAGTTTGAGAATATGTACTTCAAAATTTTATGATTGTTATACATTATAAAACTCCCACCAAAGTGATAATGTAACCAAATCATCAAAATTTGAATCACCATGACTAACTATGAATCACATGTAAGATAATTATTATAATATTCTTTAAATTGACTTGATACATATAATATGAATTGATACCCATGTATAAGAACACATCCCAAACCAACTGCGGAATCATCATTATATAGTTCATCACTATCACTATGTTCAGGGAGAATAATAATTGGAACTAAGGTAAGTCTTTTATTCAACTCTTAAAATTCCTATTAAAACATCAAATTTCATTGAAACTTCATTCAATTCTAATTAAAATCCATCATAGGTGACTCTAAATTATAAAAATATTTATTAAACAACTAGTAATACCTATAATAATGATTCATATTTAAAAGGCTCTCTTTAGAAGCTCCAATGAGATCACCAATTTTACCTTTCCAAGATCAAAATATTTCACTTATTAGATCCAAAAGTGAGTTATATAAATTTTTTTATAGAACTTATTCTCATGTAATATTAAAAAAACAATTTTTAGATATCTCTCATTATCAAAATTTTATCATGCGTAAATCAAGATATCATCCACAAATACTACCACAAATAAATCCAAATACTTATATATAAATTTATATATAAAATAAATAAAGAATTAAATTATATTAGTTACACTAAAATTCATAACAAAAAAATATAATAAACTTATCAATTCTATAATTTTATCATTGGTATATAATATTGTCTTACACTTAATTGATCACATCCTAATTGAAGATCAATTTTTGAAATCCATCAATCCACCTTAACTAATTAAACCAATAATCAATGTGCGGTAAATGATACTTATTATTTATTATCAGATAATTAAATTTTTATTAGTTTATTCAATGTTGAAAGATATCATCAACCTTATTTGAAAATTACAATAGTGTCTCCCAAAGTAAAACTCTAGGATAAATAAATTCTTTGTTCTCCAATAATTTTAATTATGAGTTCACTTACTAAAAATATTCTATTCCTAGGTGGTAAAAAGTTTTATAAATTGTACTTATCCAATCTAAAATATAAATAGAGAATTTTATATCTCTATTTAGAAGAAATATTGATAAATATTTCAGAAGTAAATTAAAATTCCGATCAATTATTATGATTTTAGATTGGATACCCACCTCTATGAAATAAATGATAAAATCCACAAATTTATATGATATGTTTCCAAAAATATTTAAAAATTAGGGTCCCTATATTTGAATTAATATCCCATTCCCCATGGAATTTATGAACAATTTTGTCTAGTGCATTTAAAAGAGCACTATAACCAGAACATTATATTTTATATGTTTACTTAATAAACTAATACATTCTAATAATTATACCATATGTATTTATCTTGCGAACTAACATATAACATGATATTTAAACAAAATTGATCATTATTATACACGATGGATACTTAATCCCTTACCTAAAATTCTCTCCCAATGGTGCATAAATATTTATAAAATAACAATTCAATATACTCAAAACCCTAACTAACACACTACACACAAAAAGATAAATAAATATGATTACATAATATAAAACAAGGAAAATATAATTGTATATGTGATCAAAATAGAACTTGATGAAATGAAAGAACTACATATAAATAAAATCCTTAAAAACTTACTCATATATTAATATTTTTCCTATTCATTCTATAGTGGAGGAATCTCCTCATTTCAAAGTCTTACCCATTTACCCGAGTCCTTTGTCCAGTTTTGATTATCATATCATTTTATATTCTTGATCCATAATCATCATTAAATATGAAATTATAAATATCTTATGAACTCTATCTATATAATTTATCTAAATAAACCATCCTTACACACCAAAAGAAATGTTATGGTGCAGTCGTGCATCAAAATTCCACATTCCCAACATAAACACACTAGAATAACATTGATGGATTCTTTTCCCATGGGACACCGAAAGATGTACTCATTGTATTATTCTAGAATTATTATTTTTTACTTCTTCTTCTATCCATAAAAAATGTATATCCTATATATTTATGAGAGAGGAAATTACTCACCATTTGAGTTATCTCCTCTTTCCATACTATATATAAGTGAATTTTCCTCACTTTTTTTTCACTAATACATTTTTTTTCTCATTCATAATAAATAAATTAAAAAAAAATCATTGTCAAAATAATTTTCAAATACACTTTCCAAATAAATAGCCATTAAGTCATTGAAAATTATTTCTCAAGAAAAGAAATAATTATAAAAACATGCACATAATTTTGTGATATAGTCCTCAGAAATATCTAAAATTATGCATGAAATATTTCTTTCCTCAACCCATCATGGTGAAGATACTATCTTAGAATAAGAAACAATATCTTACATGATTTTTATTAAAATTTTACCCTCCTTAGAGTTCCCAACAACCCAAAATTTTCTATAATGTGATTAATTACCAATTTTTATAGGTATTTTTAATATCTTAGTAATATTATTCTCCACAAAACAATAATTTAACAACATTAACTCAAAAATTCTGTTATAACATTTTATAATTTATTTTTATAGATACCTGAATCTTGACACCTAAACTGGGTTCTCTATATAATCATGCATGCACCACGGTCTCCAAATGCTACTATCTAGTTAAGAAGGATAAAATAAAACTCTTGTGGAATGGTTTTTCCTTAAATGAATAATCTCAACCATGATTTATATTCAAAATTGTTACATTTCAATTTTTTATTAAGAAACAAAAATGCAGTGTGATATAAATCTAAATAAGGATAATAACTAAAAATGAATTAAATATTCATATAATGAAAAAATAAGTTGATAAAATACCTCTAGCCTCTAGAGATAATCAATATAAAATACTCACTATATTTCTATTATTGGATCTAAAACACTTTATTGATAAAGTGTGTAGTCTCGACCTTAACTAAATCATGACTAACATGATATACATTCAAACCAATGTTTATATGTAAGAAAAATTACTGTGTTTTTAGTTTACCCACTAACTCAAATATATTTCAATGTATAAGATAATTCAAAATACATTGTTAATTACATATTTTTTTTATTAAAAATAGTTTCAAAATAGTTAAAGAAAATAAATTTATTTAAAACATAGTTTTTAAAATCACGACAAATGAAAATCTATTTTTAAAATAATTTGTTCAAATTTAATTAAACCTGAAGTTTCCTTAAAAAAAACCATTTTTAAAAATATATATTTACAATTTTATCAAAACTATATGGTGTCCTCACTAAAATCATTTCCTTAAAAAACCACCTATTTATCACTCTAAAGATCCATTAGAAATACTCAATAATTTTACTTAAAATTGATATAAAATCATTAAGTTAATTCACAAGTGTAAAAGTATATATTAAGTAATCAAACTTGGAATCCTACTATCTAGTGATTAAAACCCAACTAAAATGAGTTATTACTCACATAGTAAACTATATGGAAAACATTATCACCCCTCCAAATAATTACCCTATTATCCATTTATATAAATGAACCCATGACATGGAAATAGAGTTAAAAAAATGACACCAATAACACCATCCATTTTACACACAATTACACACACTCCATAACTTTGTTGCTAAAATAAACCACTATAACTTAAATTAAAGGATTTCAAAAATAAATCTACACACCTATTAGAAAATAATCCACTAGTAATCACATTTTTTATTCAACATATTATTTAACTTTAAAAACCACCATATTTGTGTTTTTACCTTCAATTCCTATAATAATTTCAATATAAATGATTTCACAACTATTTATTTAATGATAAAACATTTAAATTTAAAATCATCAATTTATTAAAAAATCATAGTGGATTCAAAAAATTCATAACTTTATGGAAAATATTATCCTCCAAAAATATTTTTTTTCCAAAATGATAATTAATGTTTTATTATATATCATTAAAAAATAAATAAAACATTAATTTAATAGAAATTAATATTAGAAATAAGGATTTATTTAAACTATAAAAATAAATCCAATCCATCTACTAAGATATTTGAATTCAGAAAAATTCATAACTGTAAAATCCTTGGCCTTACCGTAGATTATATAATTAAATTAATATAACCAAAGATATATTTCCATTATTAAAGATATATTTACATAAATACCTAACCCTATCTATAGTAATTCCAGTGAGTCAGATAGGGGAGATATGAGATAGAATGTTGAGAGATTATATATTGGATTTATTACCTTAAATATTTTATACATTTTCCCCATATATCATAAAAATAAATTTAATATTGGTGGAGAATAAAAAACATTACCTTGTAAGATCTCTAAAATTGGTAAAACATGTTCAGATAAGCTTGAAGAATGCGTAAAGAGAAATAAACGTATCTTAAAACAAAATCCCGTAATGTTTTTTTATGAGAATAGTTTGATAACATGGTTAGGGAAACCATTCATCCATATACTATTTTATTATTATTAATGTTTTCCAAGAATATATGGTTAAAATTAACATTTACCTGACCACACATTGTCTACACCAACAAAACAACCTCTAATCATTGAATCACATGGTTTACCTAAATGTGTGTCTAATCATGCATTTGGTTCTACCTCAAAAACTAACAAACAAGATTTTCTAACAATATTAGTTAATCATTAACCCTAAATATGAATACATTATAGATTCTTTAAATAAATTATTTTAAAACCCAAATTCACCAAATCTCAATGAGAAACTTACATACCAGTTTTTGGATGTTACACATTCTATGTTTTGTTATAAATATTCTATTTTTTATTATAAATATTACTTATTTTGTGATATAAATGTTGTGAGTGTGTGTACTATGTTATTAATGTTCTATTATAATTTTTTTTGTGTGTATATATATAATTATATAAATTTTCATTGTTTTTTGTTTTATATGTTATATTATTAGTTTATTCTTTAATTTTCATAAATATTTGACATTAAGTGTGTATTTTTATTATAAAATTTGTAGTTATGATATACAATTTTTTTTACAAAGCATAACATACTAGACTAGAAAAATATATTCATATGATTTAAAATAATTTCAAAAAATAATATTTCATTATTTACTAGTACATCAATAAAAAATAGCGAAAAATATCATTTTTTATTAAATATAATAATAATAGCCACAAATCATATTATATATATATATTCAATTATTTTATTTTTTCTAGTATTTTATTAATTATGTTTCTTAATAATTATTTTTTATATTACATATATTCTATGTTTATGAATATAATTTATAATAATAATTTTTATTTGTCACATTTATTATATGGACTTGAAAATTTTATTTCTGGGTATATAACTTATGTTTTATGGATTCACCATAAAAATTATGTTTTTTGATTATATTTCACATTAAATTAATATATAACTCATATATTTATTTTATCCTAAGTAGATATTATCATCTTGGAAAAAATATTATACTCCATAATTTTACAACATGTTTTTAACTAAAATAACTCATAATCCTTTTATATATTGTTTATAAATAATGTTATTTTTGTAGATAAATTTCAATTTTAATGCCAAAACTAAAGGTTTTGGGTATAATGAATGTTCCTATTAGGTCTAGTAATTTTTTTTATCATAATTAATAAATAATCCAAGATGTAAATGATGAAAAATTTTCTGACTATGAGAATTTAATTGTAGATTAATTGACTATTACACAAGAACCAAGAAGAAATGATTATCAAATATAATTTATAATTATTTTATTTATATAAATAAATACATCATGTTGAATTTTATTATTCAATGATGAATCTATAGACCAACTTTTATTGTTATTTCATTATAATGATATGATTCAAGTGTAGAATCCCTATAGCGGTGATCCATACATGCACCATGGAACTCTGAACATCATTATATAAATTCTCAGGGTGCTAGAATAGAATATTATCACACTTGTGTCATTAATTAACGATCTCTATAATAATTACTCCAATTAGAAGGACCCTTATTTATCTTTATAATATTGAGAGGTTGGCATAAGAGAATTGATCATTGTTCTTGAGAGAGCTCTAGGAGAAAATATATCAAGATCTTGAGATCATTCTATGAAGATTTTTTTTTTCACAATGATGATTAAATTTCGAAATGAAATAATCAAGTTTAAAAAATGATATGGTTATAAAAATATTAATTTCTCATGATCCATTATTATTTTTCTTAATCCCTGGTGAACCTCATGTCTAATTAATAATAATACTATTAATTTCATGACATGTGTCAAACACATGGATAAAATAAAAATTATTCCCACGAATAAATATATTAATATATATTAAAATAATATTTAATATTAAATTTATCTCAAAACCATTAAATTCAATCCCCCAATCCTCTTCATTATTTATCAGGCCTTGAATAATGAATATTTACTTAATAAAAAATAACATTTCATTATTTTTCCATAAACAAAAATTATATTAACAAAACTAGTGAATAAATATTTATTAAATAATAATTTAAATAGATAAATAAATATTTGTTACCACACTAATGAACCAAGATAAATAAATATTATATATTCACATAATTAATAATTACCTTCTAAAATGAATATTTATTTAATATTTAAGCCCCATAATATTTTATCAAATAACTAGTAACTAAATATATACAATAAATTAGACATAAATAATAATTGAACCAAATATGGGAATAATAGACATTAAAAATGTTAAAATTAAAAATAGAATTTAACCGATGTTCCAAATAATCTTAGTTTGTGACCCTCTACCCCCTTTCTCTATAAAATTGGGTTCTTACACCTAAATTCCTTGGTAAAAATCTTCAAACATGTCAATTTACCCATAAAGAAATAAGTTAAATTTCATAACAATAATAACTATAGATGAATGTAAAATATGTAATATAATCTCTTTATCATGAAATTTATCTTCAAGTAGGTTACAAGATGGTGTCATCAGCTGATGTGATTGATGTCACTTTGTTTGACTTTCTAAAAATGAACATTCTAAGAGAACTCCGTGGAGTGGGAATTAATAAGATAGTTTCTTTTCCATCAAATGTCCCAATAAATCTAATTCCATTAAATAATTTAAGGGAAAAATGATTTCTCAAATTATTCACTAATCCAATATTACTCATGATGCACCAAACATATCTTACCTCACTACGAGCATATACCATCATTTTTTTCTACAATACATCAAAGTACATGATTCATAATATAAATTAATAATAATATTATAGTATAAGTATAATTAACCATGTTAATATATAAGAACATCCAATAACACATATAAATTTGAAATTCCTAGAGGAGGTCCATTTTCACATAATCCCATACTCCAATAATTATCAAGGGAGTACACCAAGATAAAGTGTTTCAAAGTCTTATGAGTATCCACCCTTGATATCATGTATCATATTCATCCTGTTAAAGATATAATCCATATATTAGATATATATTTAATAACACTATCATGAAACTTCTTGGTTCTCATCCTAGAGGTTCCCCTATATGGCATTTTTTGTGAGAAAAGTAACTAAGTAAATTATCACATATATTTCTTGTAGAATAATAATCATCATATGATAATAAATTAATTAATATTAAAGATTATTAATACTCTAATAATTGAATGTACATAGTATCTAGTTATAGATAATTAATTCCAATACACACCCACGTTCACTTGAAATAACTTCTAATAACTCAATTAGTTAGCCTAAAATAATAAACATACTTTTATTGAGATATGACAATAACTTTGGATCCCACTAAACTAACTATGGTTGATATTCTTACTATTACCTCATTTCTCTGAGAAAATATCTCATGATTTGATATTACAAAATATATTTCCCCAGTCATCCCTAAAATATTGGATAACAATCTACTTAAAACTCATCATGATATGATTGAATTTTATTATCTAGGTATGACTTCCCAAATCTAGAAAAAATTGTTTAAAATTTTCTTCTTAAGCTACATAAGAAGCCAAAACATAGTCAATATAATGTGGATATGGAAACTACGAGCTATAATATGCTTTACCCTTATATAATACATTAGCCTTAATATGATACTATATCAAACTAATCTAAATAAAATTGGTTTTATATCCCCTAAAAACCAATATTCCCATTTCTCTAATTATTAGGATCATATATAGGTTTTCTTTTCCAAGAACTATTAGAAATTTCGGACTACCAGCCTCTATAGTTATCCCCTTATTATTTGATATTTGAATTCAATGATTTATGCATAATAAAAATAAAATTGTTTTACATATCATGTCATGTGATATAGATTTCATTGTACTCTTAGATATATATAGTCAATACATTATAAGAATATAATGCGAAACTGGAAAAAATTATAGTGTTTTGTTGCATCTTGTATTTTTCAATACTATATCCGCTATGAATAATGACATGGATTAAGTAACAACTTGATCTATGCTAGTCGATATTGTTACCTATAACTTGATCTTCTACATAAGAAATATTTTTTGAAATTCTTTAATCTTATATAACCATGCGACTAATCACCTATTTTCCTAATTGTTAAAAATATTTTTCTTAAATTTTTTTTAGCACTCCCAATAACCTCTTGTAGATACCTAGTATTATTTTGTTTTTAACGAATATGATATGATCATTATACTTTTTATAAATCATAAATGGATCCTTAAAACTATCATTCAATATTAGTATTGTTTAATGGTTCTAAAAGTTCTAGTCATATCATATAGATATGTTTCAAAATTTTACCTCTATGAGAGGTAGCCTTGATACCCCATGCCTAATACAATGATCATAATACCTCTAATATGTAGAATTCAAATGGATCTACGCATGATGTATTTTTATAACTGGTCAAGCCTTATTGGTACATTACTTCTACTGTATATATATAGTTTCTGTTGAATACCCACCAATAAATTTACATCAACCACCAAATTATGAAATGATTTTTTACATGGAACCCATCATTGAATTCAAAGAACATTTCAATCATAAATGTTATAAATTACTACTCTATGTAGGATTTATTAGTCTTATCAAATAATATATCACCCATCATGGAGAATATAAATCTACTACCTTGTTTTTTAAATTTATTACATAATATATGCCTTTGAAATAACTATTCTCCCTAAAACCAAGCGAGTTCACTATTCTTAGTATAACTTGTGTATTTAGATCCAACATTGAATTGAATACTTGCCTGATCCCACCATCTCAAAATATATTTTAATACCATATATAATTGTAGTTGGTATGATAAATACCTTTTTATCTCAGGGGTGTTAATATCCATAGTATCTATATGATAAATAAATTAAATGAACTTTATCTTTCCTTTGACATACATTTGAATCTAATTTTAACTTAACAAATGATTAAAATTAGAACACCTAAGACTATGAAATTGATGGAATCCCATTATAACATAACTTAAATTATATCAATTAGTCAATTTAGTTGGTATATGGTTAGTTGTAACACTTATATTTTGTGAAACATGTCTATAATGGAATCATGGAAGATGTTAAATATTTATAAGACTCTTCATCGAAAACATTATAATATCACCATCCTTATGATGTGAATAAGGTAATGTGAGTTTAGGAAAAACTTCACTCTATAATTAATGATCAATGAATATTTGGTTATGATATTCTCTAATATACCAGCCTAGTGGATTCTATATCTTTTACCAAGTACCTTCTTTATTCTCATCAGTATTCTAAAAATTTCTTAAAGAAATTTAATGAACAATATGAATTTAGCTCTTGCTTCACGTTATAAATTTTCTTCCTATATAACTGAATAAATTCTAAAATCCATGTTTCATACCTTTATTTATATTTTTTTCGTTATCTAAAACTCAATAATTTATTATATCAATACTGCTTAATTTTTTAGCGAAAAATGGTCTAAATACTCTTTTTGGCATATCTTTAACAACAACTATTAGTTTTACTTGAAGAAGAATTATCTTGAAACAAATTTCTATGAATATTATAATTTATAATCATCATATACTCACCACATATTATATCAATTATTATACAATTGTTAAACTATTAATTATTTGTATAATACCATGAAAACATTAAATTCCAAAGAAATAATGTCTCATTGTGTCCAATCGAACTTTGATATAATTGTATAGGCAAAAATTAATAAAACAAGTTCAAAAAAAATCTATCCATAAGAAAAACAGAAGTTGTAAAATTATCATTACTAATATAATAATCACCATTTTTATCCTCTTGGAGAATAAAAATTTACTTTTTAAGTCATTTATTCGCACAACTAATATAAGAACCACCTATCCTTAGCTCCAATGGTAATACACCTTACTTCTTGTAATGTTTCATTCATGGTTTTGATATTTTGAATACATGATAGTATTTAATATGCAATAATTAAAATAGAAATATTACAATCCATGATGAATATATTTTAAGCACATATAAATTATTACCTATTTTTTAATTTATTTCAATTCTCTTTTAAATGACTATTTCTATCCATAAGAGAATAACATATCCACTATTTCATGGCACAACATCTAAGCCTTTTGTCTCATTGTAAGACATTATAGAGGCACCATTTACTATAAAATAGTTATGGGATTTTCAGACATTTACATTCAAGTTATTCACTATATGGGTTATGGAATTGTGTTCCCCATAACTCTTATTTACCCGATGAAGCCACATAAAAAAGATTCATGAGTTGTTTATCATATAACTCTAGATGAATAAGGATAACCATAAGGGAAAGGATGATAGTATGAGATTAATGGATAATTTTTTATCCACATGAAAGAACAAATTTTATTAGTGATCAATGTACTTTAGTATATTAAAGTGAATATTAATATATAAGTAAACAATTATGATTTATACTAGTATAATGAAATAAAATATCACATATTTAATGCCACTCTTGCCCTTTCTCAAGAGATAAGAGATAAGATATCCAGGTATATGAATTCATATCATTATGTTTCATTATCATTTAATCACACATATCTAATATCCTAACACAATATATAATTGAAGTATCCCCTTATTCCACTTTTAGGCATCGTTACCTCCTTCACTTTATTTGTTAGGGGGCTGACCAAGTTTATGAAATTCCATCACATCTTATAAACTTATATATTGTAGTTCAGTGTATAAAAAAAACAGTTCCACCATTTTAAATGAGTTATGGTGAGGAAATATACTTTCAATAAATGATAAAATTCTTATAATTATTTAACTTTAAATATTAAATTAGAAACATATTTTTGTTTTATCTTCATTAGAAATGGAATGTCATAATTAATTTTAATTATAAATTGACCACTATTATATAAACACTTGACTTACCTCATTATTAGTTTTATAATATCCTACTATGTGGTTATATTAGTGGTAAGGACCTATATTCCCCTTCTTATAACCCATACTTGGAACTAACAACTATTCAATGCTTTTTAGGTTAGCATAATTTATCTACTATATTAAATCATAGTCCCTTGATCAGTTGAGTGGATTCCAAAATATTAAAATCCTAGACTTGTATTTACTCAAAACTTTCCTACTAGTTATAGTAATTCCTATTTATGTAGTAAAACCTCGATGAAAATCAGGTTACGTCGACATAAAAATCTATCTTCAATTACCCAATAATTAAAATCACCTTCAATTGGTCCATTCAAGAACTTTGAACTATGGTTCTATCTTAACATATGTAACAAATAGATTAAAAAACATAATATTTTAATTGTATGGATTTTAATCTTTTGGTGTATATTTACCATATAATCTTATTACATAATTTTTAATATTTAGTGTATTTTACTTAAGTTATTAACTAGGTCTAGAAAAAACCTATAAAAAATATGATTTTATTTTAATTAAGTATTGCATAGTAAAGAAAAAAACTATAGAAAACCTAGATATAGTGTATTATTTATTAAATTGGCATAATATACAAGTGAAAACATCCTAAAAGACTGAATAACTTATTAGTCTTAAATAAATAAATACTTAAATGACTCCCATTTTTTACTTTGGAAAAAATGTAAAACACAGTGAATGTAAATATTCTGCATCCTTGAAATCATTCAAATATTCATTATTCATATCTTGTGGAAAAGAATAAAATTAATGGTATGCTTAGATTCTTAGTAAGGGTCACATAAAATGGAAGCTATCATGACTGAATAAAGAATAATCAATATAGAAAGTTAAATAATTGAAAACACATTCCGTTTAATCAATAACTTGATCATGAAATAAATCAATTGATAATATCAATACAATAATATAATGGATTAGAATAACTGAATTATGAATGAAGGAAATGCATGATATTGGATGTACTGATCTCTAATATCATGATATCTTTATCATTAAGGCCTTACAATAAGATAGTTTAAACTATGTATAGGTAGACACCAAAAACCCAATCAATTAGTTTTTCAAACTAGTTTTTCTCATGGGTCCTGTCAATGCATCAAATGCATATATAATTACGGGCCTAACAAATCACTATATTTTCTAAGAATTACTCATATATTAAATGATCAATTTAATTTAAAAACATTATTTCTTACCAATAAATATTTTTATTGAATAAATAATATGGAATTTAAATATTTACCCAACCAATCAAAAAACATTCAATGTAAAACACTATATATAGAAATGGTATATAGTTTAGACAATTATAATTTCCATGTTAAAAATAATATAGAAATTTAATAAAAATTTAATTTACTATGATCATATTAAAATTAATGTTTCAATATGATGTTAATCACAAAAAATTTATAAGGAGATAAAATATAACAATCAATTAATATGGAATATAGGATGTATAATAAAATAATGTCCATTGGAGAGATAAAGAAAATGGAAGAGAAATATTAAAATAATATTTTTCTTTATAAAACCATTTAAAACTTTTATAATAAGATAAAGTGTGTACAATAGTTATGGTGATGGGAAAATCCCTTAATACCATATATGTTAAAAAGAATCATTCTTTTTGACTTTTTGCAGTGAATGTTGAAAATGAACCTTTCAAAAAATATTATAAATATTCCTTTAAAAACTTTAAAAATTCAAGGATAACATAAAAATTTATTTAATAAATCATTGGTTAATAAAAAGTACTTTTGTAAAATAATTTTGAAAATGATTGACATTGAAGAAAAATATAGCTGTTCAAAAGACAAATAAGATCATATTTTCTTTTAAATCATTATTTTCTACATTAAAGTTATAAAGAGAGTAAATGTTATAAGAAAAAATTAAAAAATCCTCAAATATCCATATTATAAGAAAATATGTAGAGTTTATGAAGGAGATATTATAATATCCCTTTAATGAAAATTAGAGCAATCACAAATAAATGAGATTGTAACATAAATTCTTACCTTTTGGTAACCTTAAAATTATAAACCCTTGAAAAAATAAATTTAAATTGAAACATTAATAATCATTAATAAATATAAATTTATGTTAAATACATAAAAGGGTTAGTATATACACCATATAAAAATAAATGATGTGTAATACTATATATGTCTCAATGGTGTGAAAATTGAGATGAAATCCTTTTGGAAAGATATTATCATTGAATTGAGAATTAGTAAATATAGATATTATGTGTAAAAAATTTAAATCTAAAAAAATAAAATTGAAAATAAAATATAAATTAGACAAAGGTCATTTCACACATAATCTTGTCATAATATAGTGAACAGAGAAGTTATATAATCCAATGAAAGGAAATTGATTTACGAAACCCCTTACACCAAGTTCAACTTTCATCATAATTGATTTTAACCTCTTATATAATATATTTAGATTTAGTATACTTAAATAAAATAAATATATATATCTATAATGTCATACATTGTCCACTTATAATGTCTTATCACCCATTTGTTGGAAATCTTTTATTATTATCACTCCCTCGGGTGGTAACTACATTGTATTTCATGTATGTTTTGATTCAAAAGTTATGGTACTTGTATATTGATAATTATTATATCATATAAATAATTTTAATCATAATATAAACAAAATAAATATTCATTATATGCATATTTAAAATAATTCATGACAAAAGGATATGAAAAATGAATCACATCGCTTCATGGAGACAGTAGACTGTAAGTACGCATGATCGACATCATCATTTTATTAAAAAGAGGAAGGGTAATGAATAAGATGATATATTATATGTTTGTAATCATAGTTATTTCATACTTATTATATATATTCATTAGTTCAATCATTATGAAAACCCATGTGAGGTGTAATGTAAAAAAATAACATTAGTTCGCAAGGCGGTAGTCCACCGTACAGATGAGTGACGGTTTTGTTTTCCCATTTGATGGAGATGGAGATGAGTAATTTTTCCACTAACATATATGTATATGGTATATATTGGTGTTATTAAATTTTAATGGTTATTAAATAATTTAATGTGGTAAAATAAGAATAAAAACAAAACTACTTGATGAATATGATAACCTATTCCTCGAAAGAGCTCTGTTAGATCTCCTCCTAAGGGACCTTGGACCGGAACCTATATAAGGTTGATAGTGATTTTTATAAAAAAACTAGTAGGTTTTATTTTATCTATGTGGATCATCATAATGTATATAATAGAGGATATGTGGTTCCTTTTCATAGTGAATGAAAGGACACACATGGAATTAATAAAAATATTTAAATATAATAAATTTTGTTTCATGTGAAAGTGACACCATGTGACTAGAATTTCATATATAATATATGATATGGTTGAAATTACATAAATAAATAAAATTTGGGAAGTTTTAAGTTTTATTTTTGACCATATCATTTAGTTTAACCACTTAGATAAACAATTTTAACCTTAACCACAGTAACAATGTTTTCAATATTTAATGGTTATATTTTTACTTATAAGGTAAAAATTTTATCATAAAATTCATAGCGATTTAATTTTTGAATATATATTATCCACATTTTCCTCTTCAAATATATTTTTTATTTTTAAATAATTTAATAAAATATTATTTTCAAAAAATAATATCAATCTCATTTCAACACTATTTATTCAATTTGATTTCAAATACAAAAAGACAAAGATGGAATTCAAATATAATAATTTAAAACTTTTATAATTTTCTATATGTATATATAAATATTATTTAAAATAGTAATTCAACCAAATTTTATTACTTTTAATAATTTTAAAATCATTTATTTTATTTTTCTATTTATTGAAAAATAATCTCTTTACATTGCGTAAGCATTTAAGGTAATTATTTAGTCACTAAAAACTAAATTAAATTATTCATGTAAAAAATTAATTTATATATCAAATCAAGATTTATAACTAAACTTATCCTAGTTTTAAATTTATGTAAATCTTGTAGTGATATTAAATTCAAGAGAGTGAAATTTTGTATTTATTGTTTTCATATAATAATATAAAGGATATAATAAAAGAAAGATGGAATAAAGTTTCTAAATATTATAGAATTTAATGGATATTTTGAACTAAACTAATTTAATATGAAAAATTCTTGTCTCAATGAAATTTTAAAGCCTTAACCCAAACTTTTAACTCTATTTTACCCATTTTACCCATACTGTGGTGAAAACTATTTACCAAAATTAAAATTCATAAAAAAAATAAAAGGTATATATTTACAAATATTTATTCTAATAATCTCATATACATAATCCATTTTTCATGATTCAATTCACCTAAGGGTAATAATTTAATTTAAAATTAAACCCAAAAAATGAGATGAAAATCGGTTTTCCAGAAAATGGTTTTCTAAAGTATAAAAGGGGTTTATACCTAAATACAAAATAAAAATGATGCCAATGAAATTTAATAGATTATTTATAATGTAAATGAACAAATTTTTATTTTAAAACCATTTTAAAATAAAATTTATCTTTTTTAATAACAGAAGCAAAAAGTAGTTTTCAATAAAAATCCATATTTTTTACAATTCATCAAAAAATCTATATTTTTAGAAGATTATAAAAAATTATATCTAATATAATTTTTACATGTTTATTTAAAAATTTAATTTAATTTTTTAAAATAAAACATCTTTAAGTGTAATAAATTTATTATATTTTTCATACACAAAATGCAATAAAAATCAATTTGAAGAAAATTCATTTTTGAAACTTAAAATAGATTCACTATAAATTTTAGGGAATATTTATTAATAATTCATAAATTATATTTTTTAACAGGAACATTATACATATATTTTATAATATAGTTTCTCATATTGATACCCGTCAGTTCAATGGCAATGTTATCACATTTAAATAACAATATTTTTTATTATATATCTTAATTCACATAAAACATGGTATTGTGTGTTAAGAAAGGTATTGAACACTTCAAATTATTTAAATAGTAATATATATTTAATATTAGGATGTTACTTTCTAAATCCATTAAATAAATTTCACCCTCACAATTTTATCTTGATTATCAAAGTGTCAACCTTTGTTTAAAAATGACATTGTACTGAGGGATAATATAAATTATTTTGAAAAGGGAACATGGGAAATAAAAAGGTTTCCCAAAATATCACATTTTCTATACCTAGATAGGGATAACATTAGAGAGAAGTTATAATATAGATATAGAGGTTAAAAAACTTTTAAGGACTAATAGAGAGAAATAGAGAACATGGTCTTGAGAACATTTATGACCACAAAACCATAAATCATTGAGGGGGGAAAAGAACATCAATTCATCGAAAATGATAATAAATTGGTATTTTTTATTTATTTCAAAATCCTTTCCCTAAATTTGAGGGATTATGTTTCTGTCAATATAGAGAACATGTGAAAACATTCTTACTTGATTTCTTTCCATTTCATAAGCATAATTTCATGCTGTGATTTTTCTTCGATGAATTTCCACATCATCGCTTATTATAAGAAATGAATATTAGGGATGAATTTTTATTGAATGAATCACTAAAATTAACTTTTAATTTATCATATTATTCATAAAATAAGGACAAGTCATTCCTTATTTATCTAAATATTTATCTAAATTGAAACTGTTTTCATAAATTATCCAATATGTATAAATATAATACATTAATCTCTAAAACCACAATAAAAACCCGCAAATTTCAACTTAATCCATTCCATAAATAATTAACCTTAACATACATCCAAAATATTTTAAAATAAATCCAAAACTAAAAGATCTGAAATATTTGATCACATTTTTTTAAGATCAAAATAACTATTATCTATAAATAATATAAATCACTCATAATGTTGTATACCAATAATTATGTACCCTAATCATATACTTTGTAAAATATGCTAATTGTCTCCATATATATCATGAATCATAATAAATTTATAATAAAATCATTCATGATTCTATAAATTAACCAATTATTCATTCCTCAAATTATGTTTACCTTAATCATATAATATTCCCAATATAGTGTGCTTAACCTTAATCACATATTTAAAAAATCACTTTTCAATCCCTCGGTTATCTATATATTATATTCCCAAAATATACTATCTATTGTATCCTGAAAAAACATAATTAACTCAACATGAAGGATCATATTAACCTTAAATGTTATAAACAAAATTAAACTTATGTCCACAAAATACAAAAGAATTATTCCTCAAATAACATTTTCATGAAAATATATTCTAAACCAAATGGTTTCATTCTAATAAATATCACCCAGAATATCCTTAATCATGTTAAACTCCCATCTCATAAAACATAAAAAATGTTATCTATGCCATTAAACATATGATCAAACTTATACTTACCAACCCAAGACACTTTAGGTTCATCCCATATCACTGTGGAATATCATTGCTTTCTGTAGGTTATATTATCTCATTCATCATAATGGTAAATAAAGAAAATATATATTAACCAACCCACAACAGCTGGGATTGTCAAAAAAGGTGAGTAGTAAGAGAACACTCATCATGAATCATAATTATGGAATATATATATATATATATATATATATATATATATATTCAACAAAACTCATTTTGAGGTTATTACACCTAGATGCATCTGTACCAAATCCACATCCACTTGTAGTATTCATATAGGGATGTATTACTAGAAAAACCACATAATCCCAACCTTACCAAAATATTTATTATTTTATCCTACAATTGGATATATCCTCATAGTTTTTTCATAGGTTCAAGTTTCCTAATCTATTTTAATTAAATCTAATTTCTATGGTCTCCACTAAACTTCCTATGATAATATCTATAAATACCCCAACTCTAGTAACCCATAGAAGGTGTCTTATTTACTTCATTGGAATAAGATAAAAATGATAACATCCCAATGGAATAAATAGTTTAGAAAAATTTAAGAACTAGATACATACATGATTCAAATTGTTTTACTTTTGGAAGAAAATATAAAACATAGTGAAAGTAAAAATAATTCATCCTTGAACTCATTAAAAGATTTCTTCTTCATATCTAGGGAAAAAATAAAGGGTTAACTTGGATTCTCAATAAGGGTTACATAGAAAAGAATTTATCATTATTGAATAAGTCATAATCAACATGGAAAGGTAAATAACTAAAAACACATTCCATTTAATCAATAACTTGAGAATGAAATGCATCAATAGATAATATAAATTTTTTAATATTATGGACAGTAATAACTAAATTATCAATGAAGGAAATGAATAATATTGGATTTAATGATCTTAAACAACATGATATATTTATCTTCAAGGCCTTGTGTAAAGACTATTTAAACAATGGGTAGGTTTACACTAAAAAACCAATTAATAAGTTCACCCAGTTGGTTTGTATCAAGATTACTATCAATGCATCGATGGGATATATAATTCTGAGCCCCACCCATCACTACATGTCCCATGTACCCCTCAAATACTTAATTATGAATTTAATTCATAAAAAATATGCCCTATCAATAAATGTCATTATTGAATACAGAATATGAAATATCATAATTTCCCCATCCAATAAAACAACCTTCAAAGTAAAACACCGTATATAGAAATAGAATATGGTTGATTAAATAATCATATCCATGGTAAAAATAATATTAATATTTAATATGAATTTAATATCTAATCATCACAATATAGTGAATATTTTAAGAGGAGATTAATGACTACAAAACTAATAAGTGATAAAAGATGAAAAATTAATTCATCAAAAATATTGGTTTTGTAATAAAATAATTTCATTTGAAATGATAATGAAAATGAAAGAGAAATATAAAAAAAATATTTCATTTAAGGGTTTTATTTTTAAAATCATTAAAAAATTGTAAAATAAGATAAAGAGAATAAAATGGTTATGGTGGTAGGAGATAAAATGTACTAAAAATTTCGTATATTTTTTTTTAATTATATGGAATTATTTCAAGATAGTAAAATCTGACGGCGCACGATTCCGAGGCCCGGATTGCCCGGATTGATCTGTCAAAGTTTTGTTAAGCTTTAAGTAGATCACGTAAGTAGTTTTCCTGAAAAAGTGGAATAACTCTTAAATGGTTACTTAGATCATAAATCTAAGGGCACCATTGTGCTCTGGATGGCTGGTTTACCCTAGGTACGACATAAGTTTAGTCGGCGCGGGCCTCCTGTGAGAAAACCCAAAAATAGCATAACCGTAAATAAAATAATTAAATAAAGTTATTTTATTTTTAAAATGCTTATAACTCACAAATGGTTAGTTTAATTAATAATCCGAGACCACCTCTAAACTCGTGAGGGTATTATTTCTTTAGGAAGATACTAACATTGGCCGGCGCAAGCCACCAGTGAAAGTTAGTTTTTGGCTGTAAATAAAATAATTAAGTGACAATTATTTTATTGTAAAATTCATAACTTTTAAACAGTAACTTGGATTGGAAATCCAAGAGTACCGTTGGGTTCTTTGGGGTTTTGTTTCACTTAGATAGAGTCTAACCTCGACCGGCGCGAGTTGAGGGTGACTGTTATTAATTTTCTGAACTTTTTTTTGGGTATGTTCAGTAAAGTCACGAGTGAAATTTTATAACTATTGAACCGTTGCTCGAAATTTAAATCCGAGGACACCATTGAACTCACAACACCAATATTCACTTAAGGATACCTTCACCTAGACCGTAGTTGGTCGAGGGTGGAAGTTAGTTTTCTGAATTTTCGTGGGAGGTTATTTTTTAGAAACCCCATTTTGAATTTTAGTGGTGGGGACCACCTAAGCTTGAAACCTTCTTATTTAATATGAGATAGCCTTTGAAATTCTCCCAAATTAATGAGCCATCTTATTTTATTTAATGTTCCAGATTTAATTGAATTAATTAAAGTTGCCACCTCACTTCTTTGTTGGGAATAATTGGCAAAGGAGAGTTTGGGGGAAACTTTATAGAAATATTCTCCAACGAAGAACAACCCTTTAGATCAAGAATGTTGATGTTGGATCGTGGTTTGTAAGTGATTTGCGGGAGCAAATAATGCTGATGCCCACTTCATTGACTTCATCTCCTACCTCACGACACCTCCAACAAACGTCAAGTTAGGGGTTTTAATTTGTTGTTTGATGAAATCTATTTATTGATTCTTCATATTATTGATTCACAATGATGATGGCCAAACAAACATGACCATCATTCCACACATATACCTTTACCCATTTTCTTTCATTCTTCGATGACTTGCGGAAGAAAACGACGGCTGACACCCGACCGATCATGTGGAAGGAGGGCGACACATGTCCACGCCACCGGAGGAAGAGGTCACAACCTTTCGGCCGCGGTGGAGTAGGGAGGCAGACGAAATGCTGGCAGACCGTGTGGAAAAGCGGCGAAGCATGTCATTGATTCCGAAGCAGGAGGCCATGATCTCTTGGTGGCGGCGGAGGCCGAAGGGTGACTGACACCCGCTCAGCCACAAGTGGATAGTTGTGTCGTCATGCCGTTGGAAGGAGGACCCACTGGGAACCCGACCGGCCCTGACGCACCAAGCGGGATAACTGATTGGTGACACGTGCCAGCAGGCTGAATTGTCTGATGGACCGTTTGGTAATTCGGGGGGGGGGGGGGGGGCTCCCCCTAGGGAGGCTAGGGTGGGCCCCGCCACTACTGACCACACCTAGCCAGGCGGACCGCACCTAGCCGGGTGGGCCGGGCCCAGTAGGCTGGGCTGGGCCCACCTCGGCCCAGGCCAACCGGGCTAGACCCGGACCGAGTCGAGCACCCGAACCGAGTCGGGTTGGGCCAGGCCGGGTCGGACTAGAATCGGGCCCATCTAGACTCAGATACGCCTTTGTGGCCATATCTTAAGAACCAAATGTCCTTTTGATGAACCTTCTATTGCAACAGAATCCTTGGATCAATATGGACCTTTTTGGTATACTTCACTTAGGTTTTCGATTAATTTGGATTACTAGCGTGTTGGATCAAACTCGAATCCCACCGGGCCCTCAGAGCAGAAACACTAATAACTTACAGATCGGGCATCCGATTGATTCATCTTTAGTTGCGTTGGGTCCCTTATGACGTGACAGACCTTTGGGATAATTATTTGTGTATCTTAGTGAAAGTTGAGGTACAAATGATGACTTAAAGATGGGTTCTCCTAAACATGCTATTAGAGGGAATCCATTAGCTAGCAGTGAGGAGGAGGTTGGAGACAGATCATATGAAGGTTAGTACCGAGCGATCCTGTGTGGGTCAACACCAATATTGTGTGGGTCAGATCCTGTGTGGGTTATCACTCAACAATCCCATGTGGGTCATTGCATACTAATCATGTGTGGGTCATATCCTTTGTGGGTTAACGCTCAGCGATCCTGTGTGGGTCAGCACGTACTGATCCTGTGTGGGTCGGATTCTGTGTGGGTCATAACGGGGGTTAGTACCTATCGACTTCGGGTGGGTCATATCCTGTGTGGGTCATTGTGGGGTTTAGTACATATCGATATTGTGTGGTCCAGACTCTGTATAATTAGCAACAATACCTGTTGACAGAATAAGATGATCTAGATTCGTGACTAACCATCTGTACTTCTATACTTCACTAAAAACCTGGTTTGAGTTGAGACTCTGTTTGAACTAAGTCTTTTACCTATGTAGTACTTTTACCTTCATGGTACAATCTTTGTGGTGATACCTATGTGGTACTTTTTACCTTCATGGTACTATCTTCATGGTGATACCTATGTGGTACTTTTACCTTTGTGGTACTATCTTCGTGGTGATACCAGTATGGTACTTTTACCTTTGTGGTACTATCTTTGAGGTGTTACCTATGTGGTACTTCTACCTTCACGGTGTTTCCTAAGTGGTTTCCTTCTCTAATATATGATATGAATATATCTTGATAACTTAGGTGTATGTATGGGCATATACCTAAGTAGAGTTGATGTATTGATTTGTGGTTTTTCCTTTGTGGAAATCTAGGAGACCTACAGTGGTCTTGGGGTCCCTACTTAGAATTGATATACTCACCCCTACATAGGCTTCACCCACACCTTGTTGTGTTTGTCACAAAAGATGTACAATATTGATCGAGGCTGAGGGAGCTAGGACTGGACGGTGCACGGTGGTGGACCATTCGACATGACATGGCTTAGTGGATATGGATGGACATGGAGTGCTGAGGAGGCGATCTATACCTACCTTTCAGGTAGGAACCTCGGAGGATGACCTAGTAGCTGTTTTCCTTTTTCTTTTAATTTTATTGTATTTTTAGTTGTACTAGTTCATTTACAGTTGGGCTTGTATTCCAGCCCCTTTAACTTTTAGCACTCTTTTACTACAACAGTTTAATTCACAGTTTCTTCTTGTTGTGTTCTTGGTCCATGTGTTTGTTCAGGATTAAGGGAAATTCCTTCCCGTTTTAGGGAGTATTCCATTCATTGCTAGTCTCCAACCCTTAGCCTATAGAAGGTAGGCTTGGGGTAGTCATGAAACGGGCCCCGAGAGATGGTTTGTGATAGGATAATACCTTAACATCATATATGTTAAAAAGAAATATTCAATTTGACTTTTTTTTGTAAAGGAAAAGGAAAATGAACTTTGAAAGAAAATTTATAAATAATTATTCAATTTTATTAAAAAGTAAAGTATAACCTAAAAATATCCTTAATAAATATTTTGAGTAATAAAAAGGACTTTTTGAAAATAATTTTGAAAAATATGGACATAGTATAAAAATATAGTTGATCAAAAGATAAATAAGATAATATTTTGTTTTGAATATTTTTTTATTTAATCATCTGATAAAGAGAGTAAATTTTTGAAGAAAACAATGAAACACATTAAATATCCATTTTGTATGAAAATTTGTGGATTTTATGAATTATATATTTTAATATTCTCTCAATGAAAATAAGAACAATTCAAAATAAATGAGATTTTAAAATAAACTCTTACCTTTTTGGAGACCTTAAAATTATAACCCCTTAAAAGGAAAAACTTGAATTTAAACTTTAATAATCATGAATAAATATATATTCATGTTAAATACATAAAAGATGTAGTATATACACTATATAAAAACAAATAAGTGCATACCACTAAATATGTATCAGTAGAGAGGAAATTGAGACAAAATCCCTTATAAAGATCATATAATTTAATTGGGAAATAATAAATGGATATATTATGTGTAAAAAATGTAAGTACATTACAATATAAGTGTAAATAAAAAATAAATAAAAAATGCCATTCCATACATAATTTTTACATAATATAATCAATGAAGATATGATATAATCCAATAAAAGGGAATTGAGTTAAGAAACCCCCTACCTCATGTTCGAATTTACTCATAAGAAATTTTTACCTCCTATATAGTAAATTTGATTTTTATATATACATAACACAACTATTTATATAACTATAATGTCATATATTATCTACTTATAACATCTTATCACTTGTTTGTTAACAATCATTTTCTATTAGGATTCTTTCAGGTGTTAACTGCTTTGTTTTTCATGTAAGCTATGATTTGGAAGTCATGGTCCATGTATATTGATCATGTTTATATCATATATAGACTTTTAATAATGATATAAACATAATACATATTCATTATATAGATATTTATAATCACTCATGAGAGAAGGATAAAAATAAAGAATCACCTGACTTCGTGGAGACGGTCGATCATATGTACGTGTGAGTGATGTTATCATTTTTTTAACAAGCATAAGGATAAGTAATTATATGATATATTATAATTAAATAATCATAATTATGTCATAAATATCATATATATTCATTTTAACATAATTTTTTAAATCCTTGTGAGGGTGTAATGGAAAACAAATCACATCGGTTTGCGAGGTGGTAGTCTACTACACACAAAAGCTATGAATTTGTTTTCTATTTTGTGAATGAGGATATGGATAAATATTATTTACTTAATATAATAAAATTTTAGTATATGAGATATTATTATTTTATTATATTTTAAATTTTAGGACATAATTTAATGTGGTAAAAGAAGAAGAAAAATAGAAGTGCTTGATGTAGAAGATTACCTCTTCTTAAAGATCTCCTTTAGATCTCCTCTTAAGGGGACTACAGTTGGTATTTTGAGAATAAAAACACCAAAATAACATTTAAAGTGATTTTTAGAGGATTATTTGGAAGGTTTTGGTTGATTTAAGTGGGTCTAGGTGGTGTATTGTTGAGGGGACATGCAGTACCTTTTTATAGGGAACATAAGGACACACATGGAATTATAAAAAATATTTAAATATAATAAATTTATTTTCATATGAAAGTGGAAACTTGTTACCATAATTTTGATTATAATATAGTATATGGTTTAAATTACTTCAAAAAAATAATATTAGGATAATTTTATGTTTCATTTTAAGCCTTATATTGTGGCTTGACCCTATTGTTAAACAATTTTGACACTAACTGTAGTAGTATCTTCTCATTCTTAAAGGGTTATAATTTTAATTATAGGTTAAAAATTTTCTTATAAAAGGAAAATGGATAAAATATTATACCATATATTTTCCACATTTTAATCTTTAAATATTTTTAGTCTTTTTAAACAATTTAATAAAATATTATTTTTAGATAATATTATAAATGTCATTTTTGAAACTATACATTTAATTTTTTTGAAAATACATCAATAATTAAATATAATTAAAATTTAATCCTTTATTAAATATATAATATGTTATATTTATCTATTAAATTAATTTTACACAATAATTCATCAAAATTGTATAAATTTTAATATTTTTAAAATCATTTATTTTATTTTTCTATTTATTTAATAAATACTACATCAGCGTTGCATAAGCATTCAAATTAATTATTCAATAACTAATAATTAAAAATAAATTAAAATTATAAATAAATTAAATTTCCTATAAAATGAAAATTTATAACCCAAATTATCCTCTTTTTAACATTATGTAAATTTTTTAGAGATATTAAAGTCAAGAGAGTGACATTTTGTATTTATTCATTTCCTAAAGTAATATAGTGGTCATAATCAAAGAAAATTTCAACAATTTGAATTTTATTCTATAATTGGATAAAAATTTACTAAATCCCTTCATCCAGTTAGACAAATTGAGGTTTTAGATAAATTTTCAAGCCATATCCTAAAGTTTTAACCATGTTTTAACCATTTTACCCTTACGACGATGACAAATATTTAACACAGTTACTATTAATAATGAAAAAAAATAAAATGGATCTTTTGAATAAATTTAGCCTCCTAATTAAAAATGTGTAATCGATTTTTTAATATTTAATTCACATTATCGGTAGAATTTTATTTAAAATTAAACCCTCAAAATGCAACAAAGTACAGTTTTGCATAAAAAGGTTTTTTAATGTATAAAAAGTTTTTTATACATAATTAAAACAAAAAATTAAATCTAATGAAATTAATTGGATGATTAATAATATAAATGAATTATTTTTTTTAAATTTTTTTTAAAAGAAACATTGAAAATTTACATTCTTTAAACTAAAAGAGATTTTTTAATAACAATAATTATATTTCACTATTTATTTAATGATCAATCTTATCAGAAAATTAACAAAAAATCATTCTAAGAAAAATTTGACATGATGATTTAAATAATTGATATATTTAGAAAAAAATATTTCTTAAAATTTATATAAATTAATTATAATTTCTACACATAAAATGCGATAAAAATTATTTTGTAAGAAAATTCATTTTTAGAGCATAAAATGAATTCAATAAAAATTGAGTGCGTATTTACTAAGAAATAATCAATAAATTTGTATTGATTAGGAACATTATAATTATATTTTATACTGTGGTTACTCATATTTATACCCTCCAATTTAATGGCTATTTTATCATAGTTAAATAATAATATATTTATAATATATCTCAATTGTTTTAAAACTTGATGATACATGTTAAGACAATTATTTAAAGATAAATATATATTAAAATATAAGGATTTTATTTTAATTCGTATTAATTAATTAATTTATTTAATTAGAACCAGAAATCCCTTGAAAATTAATCATGTAACTTGAGAGAAATAAAATAATAAAAGTGGTGTGATAGTGATTTTTTTTTCGAACGATTGGTTTATCTAGAGGTTGAAAAACTTACCCTAAACCTAGAGAATAACACCTTGAATAGTTAACTAGTTTTTTCTATAGTATTCCACCTATCTACATATGTTTCTCTAGAATTTGTTTCATCTCATATATGAACTTCATTCACCTATACTAACTTGGGAGATCTATTCATTACATAAGCTTTAATCACATGAATGTGATGGGAACCAAATGATTTCTTAAGAGGTACAGATGAAAGAAAATATCAGCCTATATTCCCTTACATAATGATAAGGTGTTGATGATACATGAACTGTCATTTCAATTCAATAAAATATTACAAAATCCCTGAAATTATAATAAATTAGAAGTAACCAATCATATACTTAGGTCAGTCTTGGCTCATGATCGTCCACATAAAGTAAATAAATAGGAATTTTCACAGTAGCTAAAATTCAATAAAAGTAGTTATTTAATTAGGATAAATTGACCACGAATATATATAATTAATTATCTTGTTAGTTAATTAATTAATTCATTTTATCTTATATGAACAGTCTTGTAAATTACATCATCTATAATTCTAAATAAATTAAATAAATTTACTTTATTTAAATTAAATATGTTTAAAGTTTTTACTTTGATGAAACATTGATATTAGTTATCAATTTAACAAATAATTAATTTATAATTTAGTATTATTTAAAAAATTTATACATAGAGTGTAGGCCGGTTTAATTCTGGAATTAATTTTACTTTCATATAAATCAAATTACATTTTTAAATCCACAAATGACATGTACATTAATAAAATTAATGACACCATGTATATTAAACACCCATATGTGTATTAAAAATACATTTTGTGTGAGTTAATTACATCATGTGTGAATTAATTAAAATATGTTTAGAATTAATTAATTTCCACATATACTAATTAAATTAACTGTATGTGAATTAATTAATTACCTCACATGCAAATTAATTACACATCATGCGAAAATTAATTACACACCACAATTACACATTATATATGAATTAATTATGGACTGTGTTCATTACTCTACATGTGAATTAATTAAATGGACACAACATCATTAGTATTGAATGCACTTCATGTGTATTAATTTCATGACACTGTATTAGGTGAATTAAATGCGTGAGATTAGTATTAATTACGCAATCAATGCATCATGTGCATTAGTTACCATATTCCTCGGCTATTAGGAAAACACGTCGTAAAATAAATCCATGATTCATCTTTAAATTTGTGTTTCCACGGTGAAAACATGTAGACCACATGATGTGTGTGTGAGTCACACGTTGTGTTGTTTAGTATGTTGTGTGCCTGCCTGGTCAGTCAATACTTGATGTGTATATAATTCATTCAACATGTATCTACTACATGATGACCATGATTTTTCATGGTTCATCCTTGTATAATATGCATGTGTTCAAGAAGTGTATCACTAGGTTACACGTCGTGTAGTTTTTTGTTATCCTACCTAAACTCTTGGTACCTATTGATGACATTTTTTAATGTACTTTATGTATTTTTAACAAGTTCTTAGTTATATGAATGAGAATGAAGAAGGAGGGAAGAATTCAACTTTTATATTTAAATAATGAATAAGATAGAAATGAAAATTAAAAAAAATTAATATCATAAATGAACAATAAATAAATAAATAAATAAAAAATAATTATGTTATTTCTCTGACACCACTTAAAGGTTCTAGGTGTAGTGGATGTTCTTATTAGGTCGTAGAAAATTGTAACTGTTGTCATAATAAAAAAAATACAAGATGTACATGATGAAGAACATCATGAACATAAAATATTAAATCGTAGATAAACTAACTACTATGTGGGAAGTAATAAAATTTGATCATCACATATAATTTAGAATTAATTTATTTTTGAAAAGAATTACCTCATATTGAATTTCATTCCTCATTAATGAATATGTAGGCCTTTTCTTTTCATTTTATCATTTTAGAAAAAATATTCAAGTAAATAATCCCTATAGTGGTGATCCACATATGAATTGTGAACCTCTATACATCACTGTGGAAATTCTTGGGAGCCAGTGTGGAATATTATGATTATTTTGTAATTCATTAATGATCACAACAATAATCACTAAGGGTGGAAGTAATCTTTTTGATTTCTCTAGTATTGATAAGGTTTTGGAGGATAATTACTCTCCTTTATTTAGGACATTATAGGAGAAAAACTTTCAAGGGATTTAGAGAATTATCTCTATAATTTTTTTATGTATATTGATGAATAGTTTTAAAAATGTGATAATAAGGTTTAAATAAATATAGTGTTAGACAGATAATAATTTCAGATGGGCCCTTATTATTTTTATTAATACCTGATGAACCCCATGTATAGATAAAAAAAATATTATTATTATTTACTTGACATGCACTAAAAAGAATATAAAAAAATATTCTTTTCATGAATAAATAAATTAATATTTATTCAAATAATATTTAATATGAAAATTTTTACTAGTCCATTAAACATGATCCTCTAATACTACTCATTAGTTTTCATGCCTTGAATAACTACTATTTTTTAATAAAAAAAATATCATTACATTATTCACTAAAAAATAAATACATATTATATTCATAAAAAAATTATTAAGTATTTATTAAATATTCTTATAACCAAATTAATAAACTTTTTTTATATTTCAAATGTACTAAAATAAATAAATATTTTATAATCATGTCATTATTAATTACCTTACTCAATAAATATTTATTTAATATTCAACTCATGTAATATTCAATCTAATAACCAGTGAATAAATATAAGAAATCAACTAAAAATGAATAAATATTAAACCAACCATGGGGATAATATTTATTCAAGTTGTTACATTCAAATATTATTTGACTAAAGTTACAGATATGCTAAGTTTTTTAACCACTAGTCCCTTTTCTCAATAGTATTAGGTTGTTAAACCTAAATTAAATGGTTAGTATCTTGAAACATTCCATGAAAACCATAAAGAAAGAGGTTAAATGTGAAAATGAAAACAACCACATATGAACATACACTGTAATATAATACATTTATCAGTAGTACATAAATGATTTTACACGTCATTTTTTTCTTTTTTATGTCGGTTATACAATGTTATTATTGAAGGAGACATTATAAATGAATCATAATTTTTTTTTTTAATTTTGTTATTTGTAACCGACATAAAAACCCATTTAGAAGAGTTTTTTAATGTTGGTTATCTAATAACTAACGTGAGAAACTGACTAGATGAATGATTATTCACATCGAATATTTAATATCTGACATGAAAAACTATATTTCACATCACTTATTAAAGTTACAACTTGTAAAATCCATTTTCAAGTTGGGTTTTCACATCAATTATTAAATAACCGATGTGAAATATAGGTTTTCATGTTAATTATTAAATAACTAACATGAAAAGCTGCACATAGATGGTTTATTATGTTGGTTATTAAATAAGTGATGTAAAAAGTATATATACTTTTAAATATATATTTTCAATATTTTTCTCTATAATTGACCTAAAAAATAAACAAGCAGAAGCAAAAACATAACAATAATAAAAACATTTAAAGTAACCAAATTCAAAATTACTATTTTTAGTAAAAAAAATATAAAATTCAACCAAACCTATAAAATTATTTTTCCATTCTACTTATAAGTGTGTGATCTCTTGTCCACTATAAGGGAAAGAGTTATCAAAAATATAAAAATTAAAAGGAAATAATTTAACATGTATTATGAATAAAACAAATAAAATATTAAGGAATAGTCTATAGAGAAATATAACCTGATTGAACTTTGTAACAGTCCTAGTTGAAATTATTTCATTCATAAATCTTAACAAAAAATATCCAGATTCTTTGACACCTTCTTGTTTATGAAATGATATGTTAATGATTATTTCAATTCAAAAATATCATTTTTATGTAATATATCCAAAATATACTAATTATAAATAAAAATTCACCTTTAATTTTACATATTTGATCTTGACGCTCCTATTATCTATAGTATCTAAATATAAATTCCATCCCATGTTATAAAACATTAATAATGAAATAAATATAAAATTCATTATAACATAAACAAGTATTTATAAATTCAAACTTACATTTCCAATACAACCTTAAAATTTTGTCGCACTTCACAATTGATAGAGCATAACAAGTAAAGTGTCTTCTCCCTTGGATAAAAAACACCTAACATCCAATGGACATTGGTATACAATAAAATTTAATGTTATTGGTTATTATGTTAAAAAATATATAACAATTTGCAAGATAAATTTTTCTTACTCTTGAAGATATAAAAACATATAGCATTGAATAATTATATTCTTTTGAAATCTTTCAGAAATATAAGCTATTATTTCTTCTTTAGTCATTGTCCTCACTATAGGTGAAATGAACTGTGGGTCCATAAATCCATCAAAATCTATCTTCCCATTATCCTAAAACATTTTACAAAGATACCTAATACAAATTAAACATAATTGTAAATTTTTTGAAAATTAATTGCTGGGAAATTTTTATGTTAATAATTCGAGGGAAAAAATCAGCATCATGTTGATTCCCAACATATCTCTATTTACAAGCTCCATGATATCATTTTTCAAAATCCTCACAATAATTACACTCCCAAAATCATCATATTCTATTGGAATATTATAAAATATCGTAAAAATATATCAAGATTATTAGAATATGTATCTAAAGTCATATATATTTGTATTTATTATTGGATATACAATATTTATTTACCTTGAAATTATTCTTGTAAAAAAATAGAAAAATATATAATCTTTAAAATTTTAAAAAAATTAATACAAAAATGAAATAAAATATAAAATATACACATACCTCTTTAGAAATAAGTCACAGAAGTCGAGATGGACAAACTAAAAAGTGGATGATACATTGTACAATGATAGTGACCTTATCTATAGGTATCAGTACTCTAGCTGATATATCCCTAATATCCTGTACAATAACTCTATGGTTATCTATCTCTATTTAATGATGATGAATGATATCTCCAATATAAATTACCATACCATATGCAACAATATGATACTGAGAATCATTAACATATAACTCATAGTAACTTGGAAGATGTGGAGGAGGGGGTATAGGGGTAGGATAAGTAGTGGGGTCTGCAGGTGGAGGTGGAGGAGAGGGTGTTGCTGGCGGAGGTGGAGGAGTGGGAGTTGTAGTCTAAAACCGTCTTTTCATGTTTGGAAACATGGACTGTACCAACTCTATGATCTTATCCTCCATCATCACCTTAATATTCTGAACATGGGACTCAAAAGAATCTATTTTTTTATAAAAACCATCTATTTCAGAAGTTGAAGAACGTATAAACACTTTTCTTACCGATACACCTACCGAGTATTCTCAAACATGACCTAGGTGTTTGGGATTTACCAAAGCTGTAGATAAAATATTCTTCATCCACTCACATACAAAGTCCCCATGTGTTCTTTTATCCTCAAGATAATCCTCTATGAATTATTTAAAAAATTATATAATGATTTAAAATATATAAATAATTTAATTAACTTAAACAAATAAAATAAACATCTTACAATCCTATCGGCTATAACCCTTGATTATTCCATAAGATATTTCCTTTTTTGCTCATCTAAGCCCTTTTCCATTTTTCATGTCTAGCCAGAGGGTGGGGGTGGCGGGGCAACCTCTCTAGAGCTTGAAGACTCTGCTCTTAGTTTTTGAAAATTTTTAGTCATCATTTTTTATTCCAATAATGTATAATCTCCAAAAGATAAAATATGATGGTGTGCATTTCTATATCGGATATCCTGATGATATATCCTTGATTACTATAAATTAAGAATAAGAAATCATTAATAAGATCATTAATATAATAAAACTGCTAAAAGTTTACATTGCACTTACCAAAAATTCTTATTTTCTTATACTTTAAACAAATTATTTCCATGTGTCTTCATCTATAAAAGGATATATATCACATGGATTATGATGTTACCTATGCCTAAAAATGAAATCAGATATGTTAGTTAATTTGAAATCTCTCCATCTTTTAGCAGCCATTGATAAACATTTCCTCATGACTCTTCCAGTGTCAAGAATATGACATGAATAGGAAACATATATTACAATAAACATTTTGAAGATTTGTAAAATAATTAAAAACAAGCTTACCAAAATTGTCTCCCATAATTGAGAACCTTGTCAGCGCTTCTCCAATCATTAATCAAAATAATGACTTTGATTTTACACTGGACTGATGCAAAACTCTTGAATTGTTTTTCATTAGTACCACTTGGAATATCATTATCATCAATGTACACCACTATCCTCTGGACCTGGCTACAAGAAACATATAATTTTGGTAAATGTGTGCTTCCATGTTTACCAACCCTCAAATTCTTCTTTGTATCTATAGGAGTATATGAATATTGTAAAGAAGGATGGAGGGATCACAAAGAGAAGTATTTGCACGTTCCTCCCTAAATGTTGAAAATAAGTAAAACCTTTGTCACTCTAACCATGTTTTGTCTTCAAATTAATCTATATTAACACCGATGATAATACCCTAAATTCTGTAAAAGTAGGATATAATGGTTTTTCACCATCACCATATAGATGCTCAATTTTTTGATCCGTATCAACTTACACTACTTCAATATCATGAATCATTTTTTCAATTTCTTCAGAGTTATCATCTTTCAAAGCATAATCATTAATAGATATTAAATTCTACCCAGTTTTACCATGCCAAATCCATGGGCTGTAACTCGGATAAAATCCATGAAAAATTAAATGATCTCTAATATCTATACTTTTTAACTTCTTCATATTTAAAAATTTCATGCATGGATAGAAAAACATGTATTTTTTTGGAACATTTCTTTTAGAAAATTACCAAAAAGCATCAACACCTTCTTTATATTCATCACTCATTCGAAGTGTCATAATTCAACTTTGAATCATTATTTTCTATAAAAAATATCAAATATATATATATATATATATTGTAAAGATAATCCAATTTTATATTATTATGAAATATTACATAATTTGAGAGTAACACAATTTTGAAATATAAAACAAATGTATGCATAATTGAAAAATATAATTATAAATTCTATTCAATAATAGAAGATAATTTTAAATATAAATGGTAAATCATATAATGATATACATTTAAATAATTTAAAAAATAAAATATAGTTAGACTATAAATTTTTGAATCTAATATATACAATAATTGGGATATTAGATATGCACATTCATCAAGGTTCTATTTTTTTTGTCGATGATGGATTCTGTTAGGGAACCATATGGAATGAAAATGAAATTGGTGTGGGGATAAAAATATATTCTAATTATCACACATTTAATGATATTTCTCTAACTCAACTAATTCTCTTTAGGTAGGATCTAAAAAAAGAACCGATGATTGGTTTGTTGTTAATCAATTCATAACCCCAAAATAGTTTTTGATCCAACCCCATAGTAATTTCCAATGACTAAAAAACCATAATTAGGCCATCACAATATTGATTTTCCTGATCTATAAATATAATATTTTCAATATAAACAAGTGGAATATTGATCCATTGGGTAACTTCAATATATGATGCTGTAATAAATTTTCCAACTTGTACTATATTACACGATTCTTATACTAGTATTATATAAATGATAAAATACATTTCTAATAAGGTTTATAGATTGAGAACAATTTCAACTGAGGTACTCATCATAGAAAAATCTATAGTTTTAGGGAATAAAATTGATCCCTTAATTAATTACCCTGATCTCATAAAATCTAGTCAAAGTAGATTGATCCATAAATAAGAAACTACATGACTCGTATATTTATAAAAAAAACCATATAAATAAATCTCATCTCATGTCCAATACCCTCTCAAGAAATATGCCCTTTTCATATTTTTTAAAGTATCATGTTATAATACGAAACTTCCCATACAGGTAAAAATTCTATACAACAAATATTACATACCAATAGGATAAAAAATTAGGGTATCAAAACAATAATAAAACATTTTTATATGGAATCAAACATGCATTTGAATCCCAATTTGAAAAAAAGTTACAACCATACATTGAAAACCAAAAATGGGTCAGAACTTTAGAAACAAAAAAAACCTCCCATATTAGTTACTTCAAAACAAAAATAAATCTCTTTAATTAAAAATAAAACCTTAAAAAATGGTTTATATTCACTCTAAATAAAAATAGGGTCAAAACCCTTATTTTATCATCAAATTCATTTGAAAATATCCTCATATAAATTTTTTCTTAGAAACATAGCATACATAATAAAAGGATATGAAAAAGCATCATTATAAATAATCCACCCTAATGAAAGGAGTTGAAAAATTATCATTAGAAGTGAAGAGATTAAATAATATGGTAATGTGATAACATGAGGAGATTAAACAAGATGTTAAGGTGATATTTTAATAAAAAAAATCATAAAATGGAGAGTTAGGGAATCTTTGAAATTGAATGACTAAAACCGAGATGTGTGAGTCTTAATTGAGAGTTTAGAGTTCATTAGATAGAATGCGCTGATGAAAAAGAGGATGAAAGAAGATAGAAAATGAGGTTGGAGGAAACTGTATCGAAGAAATGATTTTAGGGTTTCTGTGTGGGAGAGAACCAAGTCTGCCTTTACCCAATCTAAAAACACTAAAATGACTCAAATTGGGAATTTATGAAATTTTAAATGATTTACCATATTGATTATTATATAATCGACACTATAAAGAAAATTTAATTAGATTTATCATGTCAGTTATATAGAAACCAACATGATAAATTTATTTACCACGTTATTTATTTTATAACCGATGTTATAAAGCAATGAGATTTTCTTTATCCTGTTGGTTATTATTTAACAAATGTAAAAAATGCACATTATCATGTTAGTCATAGAATAACTAATGCGATAAAGTGTGATACTTCATTTATCACATCAGTTATAGAATAACCAACATGATAAATCAATATTCTTGGCTTTTCACGTCAGTTATAAATAACCAATGTTGAATGGGTTACGTGGTAAATACTTATTGTACTAGTGTATCAGGATATCTCTAATCAAACTAGGTACATGTGGGTGTCATCAATATATGTGATCAATGTATTTTTATTTTACATAGAATAAATGATAATTCCATTAGAACTTTATGGTCATGGATATAATAAATGAGATCTACTTCAATCAAAGGGTCTGAGATGTCATCATTTTTTAAAGAAAACAAGGGATAAATATTTTCTCACATTATTCATTAATGCTATATTACTTGTGATGCACCCAATGTATTCTACCTAAATGTAAGAATATTTTTTCATGATATTTATCAATAAATAAAATTAAGGGACTCATAACATTCATTAATGATAATTATAAGTTCAAATAATTATTATACACATTTGTAGATTTGAATATCAAATGACACAAAGAAATATTTATTTCCAACTGTAAGGTAGTGTTCTCATAATCTTATACTTAGTAGATTACTAAGGATGTACACCATGATAAAGTGTCTTGAATTCCTATGAGCCTCCACCCCGATAACATGTATAATTTGTGTTGAGGTTCTCTATACCTTCAATCCCAAGTCCTATGTTAAGAACACATACTCTTACAAATTAATATTGATACCAGGTGAGATGATCCAAGCTAAACTTGAACAAATTTTAAATTGTTATTACGCATCATAATAATCTCACATGATTCATAGAACCTTTTCGTTTAATTTCATTGAGGACTATCTTAATAAGAAATTTATTTTACAACACATCTTAATATTTCTCTATAATCAAACACCTATAGACTACCCACCAGTTTAACTTATCTTCATAACATTGGGAAAGGATAACATAAGAAAGGTATGAGCTCAAAATCTTAGTAAGGGAAAACATATCAACATGTCATCAAGGGTTATATTATGATCATATGATAAAAAATGGTTAGAGAATAAATTTCATATTAAAAAGAATATGGAACATTTAGTGTTTCCCATATATCATGAATGACGGACTTGTAATATCAAATGAATAAACATATACAATAAACATTGTTCGGAATCATGAGATATTAAACATGAATAAAGGAGCATAATCATAGGCACAATATTATTAACTAATAGTATGAAATAATCATAATCATAGAAATCATATTTCATGGTTACCCACTATGAAATTTATCTCATAAATGCTTGGGAGAATCTTCCATGTACCTTTTTGGGCTTTGGATAATCATTTTTGGTACCCTTATGACATGGATAAAACCACACATGTACCCCTTTGTCTTGGGATAAATATTCTTTTTTACCCTTTGACTTGGTATAAGTCCTCCCATCTACCCTTTGTCTTGGGAAAAAATCTTCTTTGTACCCTTTGTCTTGGGATAAATCCCCCTTTGTACCCTTTGGATTATGATAAATACACCTCTTTATCCTTTCTATTGAGATAAATCCTCTTTTATTAACTATATATTTATATAAATACTTCCATGTTTCCTTTGACTTGGGATAAATCCTCTTGTGAACCCTTTTCATCCGATGAGATATAATCTTTACCAATGAATTTTAGAGTGATATAGGACCTCACCCACAATTAATCCCTATATATGTGTGTAAATTGAAAATAATAATTTATCACATCATTAATAACCCTTGGAAATATTTTTTTTGTGACATTTCATTATAGTATCCCCAAAATGTACCGGAAGAATGTGAACTATTGATACCCAAAATTCAATCACATAAAATATTATTTTATAAGAATATTTAGAGGCTGATTCATAAAATTGTTTTCCAGGGAATTGAATCCTATTGAGAAAAATAGAAAAATTGTGGTAAAATCATAAAATAATTTGTAGAAAACTATTTTATCTTTAGCATATAAGAAGAACTTATAGTCACATTGAAAGTTCTATTTGAACATTTGAAGTGAAAACTTTATCAAAGAGTTAATTTTAAAAAATAAATACAACTAATAGATACACGAGAGGATATATATTATATCAAAATAAATGTAGTTTATAAGATAAAAATGTTTAATTTTAATATATAGAAAATATTTTAAATATATTGAAATACATTTTCTGAAAACCTACATCATAAAAAGTTGTAGTAAAACTTCCCTTCGAAATGTGGTAGCTAAAAATAGGAAGGAAACATGAGCTAAAATATCAATGTAGTTTCAAATTATAATGGACAACATTGATGGGTAATAAAAATATGTAAAATTAGGGAATATCATTGATATAAATCATTAGAATTATTCTCAAAAAATATATATTTTTATGGGTAAAAAATACAACAAGGGGGAATAATTGAATCAAAAGTGTCATTTTCCCTAAAGAGAAAGAGAAAGAACCATGAAATAAAATCTTGGGGTATAAAAAAAATGTTTTAATAAATAATATCTATAAGATTGTTTATAACTCAATTAAGATAGTTTACTTAACAAAAACCCTTACAACTTTGGTATGTTTTTAATCAAATTTATTTTAAATAAAAAACACGATATAGATCTTCAAGACCCATAAATTTCTTGAACATAGAAAGTGAAATTTATTAGTTAGTAATAACACCATATATAAAAAATTAATATGTGGAATATCGAAATTTTTTAATGAATTTTAAAATGAAATAATGAAACCCTTATAACCGTAGAAAATTTTGAATCAAAATCCCTTGAAGGATATGATTTCAGATGAAACATTAAATACCCTGAATAATGAGAGGATCACATAACAAAATATAAAAATAATATAATATTAACCATTCAAACTAAAAAATGGTTTATAATTATAAATATTTCTCAATGTGTATAAATATTTTATTATAAACCCTTACCTTGTTTCCTCACATAGTTGACTACACTCCAAGCTCATGGAAATATTTTCAATTTTCTTAGAGGATTCTTTGAAAATGGATTTCTTAAGAAAATATATTATGATGAGAGGATCAAAGAAAATGAATAGAATTATAGGGGATGGAAAAGTGTATATTTTCAATGGGAAAGAGAATTCATTGAGTATTTTTAAGTTGTGGTTATATGCCCCTTTTAAAAGAGGTAAGAATGAAATTTTTGTGAATATTTCAACTTAATAAAAAGAGAGCACATGTTTCACATGTAAATGAGAATCTAAAATATAAAAAATGGAGTGAAGGGTGATATAATTTCTATAATCCCCTAAAAATTCAATTTTACACATATTTTAAGCATTTTTTTGTTTTTACTCTTAGAATTTTCACTTTAACCATTTTTGGTTTTACCTTGATTACTATTCTTTAACCAAGTAAGTTACTTTTAATGAATGAAAATATAGCATGTATTATATAATATTTACCTACTAATTATAAATATGGAATCCATTTTCTATATAATAATTCTTTGTAATATAAATTAATTTTAACATTAGCGCATGTAATGTGAAAAACTCTATTTTTAGAATAAGTGAAGTTTTAAGCATAAAATTTATGTATTGGAAAAACTATCAATGTACTTTATTTTTTTTCTATAATTTTGTTAATTATAAAAAAATAAATTTTACCTGGCTTTCAAATCATGTCAAAATTTAATATTACCAATAAATTTTTTTAATTAAAATATATTTTCAAGAACATGTTTTATTTTAAAATATTACATAGGTTCATAAAATTTTGATTAAAGATTTTATAAATTTATAATTTTATTCTTAAAATTATATTTTTTCTCCTGAAATATAAATTTTTTCATGAAAAATGTTTTATAAGTTTTTAAGTTGTACATAATTCTTGATATTGTCATAAAAACTATAATTTTAGTAAAACCTATATTTTTAACCATCTACCTAAAAATAAATTATTTTAAAAAAATATAAAAAATATCTTAGTCTAATTTTGAGATTTTGAGTTAAAAAATGAAATTTATTTTACTAAATTAATTTTGATATATTTTTAAATTTATATTTTATATGAAAATAAAATATATAATTAAAACAAGTTTTATTGAAAAATTTCATTTTAAAACATTATGTTTTCTTAATCCTATTTTATATAAATTTATAATTGATTATATTATTTTTTTATTAACTAAGGGTTTTATTATTATAAAATATTTTAAATTTTTTTTTTGTGAATTATTTTTGTTCAATGTTTTGCGCGGAGTAAGCTATCGAGCATAATATTAATTTATATATATATATATTAAAAAATCTCGAGGTCTTACATCCTCCAACCTATATAAATTGTGATATCAAAATTTTAATTATCACTTTCTAGTGAATATAACTAAGTGTATATAATATATGGAAATGATGCACGATATAATTTCTAGAGTGTTCTAAAAAAACTTAAGAAGAATATCATTTTACTTTTGAATAAATCCATCATAATTCTGAGTTTTATCTAATACTTAGAGATAAACATACATCATGATTTGGTATCATGATTTATATAACAAAATTTGTTTTATGAGAGATATCATAGTCATCCTTTCACTAATAAATGATCATAAGTTGGTTTGAAATATGAAATGTGGTTTTATTATTTTTTTATTATTAGGAACTCTATATGGAGATAGCCAATAAATTTTTAAAATATAATATAATTCATATAAAGGAAGAATAATGAGACTTTCATGAAGCACTTTTCATAAACATAAACTTGGGAAATAATAATAATATATGTTTTTCCATGATAATATCAAATATTTAGTGTGTTTATTTGAGGCTCATAGAAAAAATCCTAGGTCCAGTACGGTTGGTGGAACATGATTCTAATTTGATATACACAAATATAGAGTTGATCATGAGTGTACATCTTACCCTTATTTTTTATTACTTATATTCAGTTGAGGGGATAACGTATGCTTTCACTTATTCCCGTTATTTAATAGGTTTCTAATGTTTATTATCATTATTATCCATTAGGTTTTCAAATCATTTTTCAAAATTCCAAAACACTTAATATTTAATGCATTGTTTATTATTACCTATTATTTCATTGATCACATTATTCAACCCATCTTGAAAAACATGAGCCCAATGTCTAGTCCTTCCACCCTTGAAACACTTTCTTATTCATATGAGACATTCCCTTTGGTGATTCTTCCCACAATTTAAATATACAAGAAGTTGAATCTTTTTTCCCAACCCAACATCATCACTAAATCATATACAAAAATATATCCTTATATATTTGGTTTCTTTGGATTATTTAAAAGGATCAATTTTTAGTGATAAATCTAGACAGTTTGTAAAGACCTAGATTTTCCATGTAATTTTTTAATTATATGGAATTATTACGAGTCTGTAAAAAATGAAAACACGTTATTCCGAGTCCTGGTGTTTCCGAGATGAATTTATGAACTTTCTTTAAGGTACGTTCGTAAACGTGCGAGCGGGAAATCCTAAATTTTGAATCGGTGCTCGGAAATGAAATCTGATTTCACTATTGAACTCGCAGCACTGAGATTTTCTTAAGGGTGGTTTAACCTCATCCGTAGTGGGTTGAGGAGTATATTTTCTTTTAATTTTTTTGGGGATTAATAAATAAAATAAATTTATTTTATTTTGTGTTTAAAACATTCTTCCACCTCACTTTTATGTTTTGATGGTGGGAACCACATGGGTGGTCGGGCATTTAATGAAGGACATTAAATGCCCAGTTACACAATGGTTGTGTAACCAACCTTTGTGTGATTAATGAGGCTCATTGATTACACTAATTAATTAACCTCTTAATCACATGTTAGAGATTCAAACTCTAACAAGGGGTTCTGGATAATCATTGGAAAAGGCTTGATCTTTCTAGGATTCTTGAGGAAGAATGAATACCCTCACCATGGAAGAACCGAAGAATGATAATTGAGCGGTGTCGTTTGAGGCTTGTTGTGGGAATGACGAACATAGACTCTTCCTCAAATGTGGGTGCTCTCTAATGATTTTGAGGTAGGGTTTTTATTTGGTTTAGTTTTAAAAGGATTGTTGAATCTTATTCTTCCCTCATTTTGTCAAGATAACGTCAATAGAACATGCCAAATGAACATGGCCTGGACCCTCCACCACTTTGTTGATTTATGCGTTCTTCATGGAATTTTTATTAAAGTTGGATGGAACCCAGAACGGAGGGTCAAGCGGCGAAGAGGGGATCCCAATGATGCTGTTTTTACCTTCGGATGAAAAAACAGGTTACCGGAGCTCACTCGGTGACCGGAAGAAGACCGTCGACATGACACTGGCAAGGAGGCGCCGAAAACCAGTGTCGGCGGGGGTGATGGTGGAGGCCGGTACCAGCCTTCCATGAAGGAGGAGGCAACGCGCCATCGCGGTATGCCACTGAAGAGGGACACAACATATAGCTGTGGTGGAGAGCAATGGCTGACATCGGCCGCCTGTGGGCAGAGGCGAGTATCATGCTGTCATGTGCCGTTGAAGATGGCCGCAACTCCAAAGCCGTAGTGAAGGGCCATAACCTGCTCCCTATGGGTCCTGTAGGTGACTTGACGGCGTCACGTCGTGCCACCGCTCTACCTTCCAAATAGGGGAGCTGTTTCCCCCCGTACCATCTAGGGTGGGACCTAGCCATCAATCTGTGCCCTTCGCGGGCCGGGCCCTGCTCTCCGTGGGCTGGGCCGTGCTGCCCAAGTAGGCCAGTCCGATCTGCGGCCCACCAGACCCAGCCTGTCGTGGCCCATTCCAACCAAGTCGGGTAGGGTTAACCCGATCCGGGTCGGGTCAGCCCAGATGGGGTCGGGCTGGTTAGTCCAACCGGGGCAGACCGGACCTAGACCCATCCACACGGTGTTTCTCTTAAAGATCCTTATATTCTAAACTGAACATCCTTTTGATGAACCGTCTATGGTACTGAAATCCATGGAAATATGTTGTCCTTTTGGTATACTCCACTTGAATTTTGCAGGAAGTTGTAGTATGGCTGGGTTGGATCGAACCCGAATCCAACCAGGGCCTTGGTACTAAAATGTTTGTAAGTCACAGACCGGGCATCTGATTGACGGACCATCTATCGTGTTGGAACCTTTATGATAGGATAGTCCTTTGGGATACTTCTTCATGGAAATTTGTTTAGTTTGAGGTAATACTGAAGGCTTGAGGAGTGGATCATCCCGAAGTCAAGGGTGTTTAGTTTGGGAATCTAGTGGTTGACTGTAATGTGAAGAAAGAACATCGATCCTATGTGGGCCAGCATCTATCGATCCTATGTGGGTCATCAACTATCGATCCTATGTGGGCCAGTGATCAGTGATCCTATGTGGATCTGTGCTCACCGATCCTACGCGGGTCAGTATCTACCGATCCTATGTGGGTAAGCAGTAGGGGATCTCAACAAAATAAGATGATCGAGTGATAGTCTAATCATCTGTACTTCTCTACTTAAGTTATACCTTATGTGATCTGAGTATTTACCTTTATGGTACTTTTATCTTCTTGGTGTTACCTTTGTGGTATTCTTCCCTTGTGGACAATTGTGAAAATGGATTAAAAGTTGGAGCCTTATGTTTCCTCATGAATGAGATGAGTATATTATGATAACTTAGGTATATATATGGGAATATACCTAGATATAATTGATGACTACTTCTTTCTTTGTGATTGAGGTCTTTCTTTGTGGTTTTTCGTTTGTGGAACTCTGGGAGGAATTCGGGGGTCTTGGGGTCCCTACTGAGTATTGTTATACTCACCCCTACATGGGCTATGCTCTCACCTTTCAGTTTCTTGTGCAGATGACAAACAACATCAATCGAGGCTGTGGGAGCCAGGACTGGACGGTGCTCAGAGGTGTACCATTTGATGTGACGTGCTGTAGTGACTACTGAGTGTGACCTATACCTACCCTTCAGGTAGGATCCTTGGAGGATGAACACATAAGATGTTTTTCTATTGTTGTTGTACTTTTCAATTGGGCTTGTATTCCGACCCCCTTTACTTATAGTGCTCACTCTTTTACTATATAGTTTTAATTCATGGGTTGCTTCCTGTTGTGTGCTTGGACCATGTGTTTGCAGGTTTAAAGGAAATGCCTTCCCGTTTACAGGGATATGTTTTTCCAGTGCTATTTGCTAACCCCTGGCCTATAGAAGGTGTCCTTGGGGTAGTCACGGCATGGGCCCCGAGGGACAGGTCGTGACAAAATGGTATTATAGCAGCCGATTCTACCGAAGAAATAGGACTCTAATATTTTCAATGTAGAAATAGTGTTAATTGTTATGAGTGTGGTTTTTAGTTTGGGGAATCTAGTATTGGTGAAAAATCCAACATATCTATACACTAGGACCCTAAATTTTGATTTCCAACTCAGTGCACGAAAACACTAATTGTGTGTGTTTTGAAAAGTTTTTCTTATGATCTCTTTGAGTCAACTCACAAGATATAACTTAATGATTGTGGTGCATCTACTTTCATTCGTGATTCCACCTTGTAGATAGCCAACCAAGGTTCCTGAGAGAGAGTACATGATGATGGACCAATGAGCGATGAGGCCTCGGTGCAGGGCCCTCTTATAGCGTTAGCACCTCCGTGTGGTATACCAGCAACACCACTACCCGTTGGGAAGACGTTGCCACTAGCCCCACCAGGAGATGGTTCATGTCAACTAAATGCGTTTCATGAGTTTCAGCAGAAGATGCCTCCAAGGTTTCGAGGCAAGATGGATCTGCAGGTAGCTAGGTACTAGCTGTGGCTAGAGTTTTTCGCATGGTTGGGACACTAGCCGAATAGATGATGATCCTAGATTCCATTCATTTCCAGGGAGCAGTAGAAAGATTGTGGAGCCTGAAAATCGAGATACACAATGAGATGACCCTCAACTAGGCAGACTTCGAGGGCCTTTTTAGGGCGGATTTCATCACAGCGACACTACGCTCAGTGTGTATATATGAGCCGATACACTTACAGCAGGGCAGTAAGAATGTGGCCCAATACTCGGCGAGGTTCACTGATGTCTCCCGCTACTCCACTGAAATGGTTTGATACCCTTTCTTCAGGACCCAAACCTTTGAGCAGGGTCTCCGATGAGATATCAGAGCATCGATGATATTGCTTAGCATTCCAACATAGGCTAGGGTGTTAGAGTGAGCACTTTTGGTGGAGAGGTTCCTAGCTGAGCATGCACCGACAGTGAGAGCCACCACATGGAATCATGTAATAGAGTCATCAACAACAGGAAGTAAACAGATGATGTAGAGGAACATGTGGGGTAGAACTTATGGTGGACAACCTCAAGATATAGGGTTGGTGGTGTGGGGCTCACGGGACAGAGGAGGAAACATGAAGAGCCGATAATGCTAATCGTGCGGCGGGCAGTGCCACATGGCTCACGACTGACCGAACCATCATACTGACGATCAGCAGACAGTTAAGGGATTGCCAAGGAAGAGTTAGAGATTCAAGCGAGGAGGTCTGCAGGGCGGTGGACGTGGCAGAGTAGAAGGCCGTGCAGAAGGCGGTGGGCAATGATTTGAGATTCTACCATCACCACCACGAGGTTGTATACCCCAACCATAGGGAGCAGGAGGACAGAGACGAGCTCAGCTCCAGACAGTTGAGGCCTATGACCACAATGCTCTAGAGATGGTTCAACGTATGATATGTGTCTACTCCACCCTAGCCTCAAAACTTATAGACATAGGTCCCAGTCACTCTTTTATTTCCATGACCCTCTATTGGAGCTTAGAGATTCCGGTGGAGCCGTTGGCTCGATCCTTACAGATAGGGATTTTTACAAGTGGGGATTCGATGATTACAAACTGGTTCCAGCAGTGTGAGCTTACTCTAGGAGGCAAGATCTTCGACATAGATCTTCTAGTAGCGGCATAGAGGACTTACGATGTCATATTAGGTATGGACTCTTTATCTATAGTTCATGCTCATATTGAATTCATTAGGCACAAAGTGTGGTGCGTCCATGAGGACAGAACTAGGTTTTCTTTCACTAGAGATAAAGGACACTTTGAAGCACAGGATGGACTTACCCAGTGGAGGGTGCAACTAATCACTCATCAGTTTTCTAGCCTTACCCTCAGAGAAGTTGATGTTGAGAGTTTGAGCTATCCTGTAGTGGTGGACCTGTATGCTATTGTCTTTCCTAATGATATTTCAGGACTACCTCCTCCTAGAGAGGTGGAGTTTTACATTGACCTATACCCTGGGATGACACTGATATCTACACCAGCATATCAGATGGCTCTTGTGGAGCTTCATGAGTTATGGGTACAGTTGGAGGACTTGCAGAGGAAGGGGTTCATAAGGCCCAATGTTTCTCCATGGGATTCCCTAGTTTTGTTTGACAAGAAGGAAGATGGGAGATTGAGACTCTATGTGGACTATCAATTCCTGAACCAGGTGATTGTGAAGAAAAAGTATCCACTTCCAAGGATTGATGATATTTTCCATCAACTAAAGGGATCTTGTTGGTTTTTGAAGATAAACCTCAGATCATCTTATCATTAGCTCAGGGTACGAGATGAGGATGTGCATAAGATGAACTTCAAATGTCAGTATGGCCACTATGAGTTCTTGGTTATTCCATTCAGTGTGACCAACACCCCTGAAGTGTTCACGGGACTAATGAACATGATCTTTCAGCCATACCTCGATTGCTTTGTGGTGGTCTTCATTGATGACATCTTGATATACTATGCGTCCGAGGAAGATCATGCCTATCATCTATAGATAGTTCTGGATACACTCTAAGAGCACAAAATTTATGATAATCTCTTGAAGTGCCAGTTCTGGATACGAGAGGTCCACTTTCTAGAACACGTTATCTTGGAGGCTGGAGTTGTAGTGGATTCGATGAAGATAGAGGTTGTGCTTGCTTGGGAGCCACCCATGAGTGTGACTGAGGTGCAGAGCTTCCTAGGGTTGTCCATGTAATACCAAATATTAGTACCTGATGAAGAAGGGACAACCCTTTGTATGGATGAAGAGATGGTAGCAGAGTTTTCAGGAGCTGAGGCAAAGACTAACAAGTTCCACCATCTTGAGGCCACATAAGAAGGCGTTGGGTATGTAGTCTACTAAAACACCTCAGGGACCAGACTTAGATGTGTCCTAATGTAATATCGAGTAGTAATCGCTTATGGTTCACAACATCTGAGACAAAATGAGCAGACCTATACTACCCATGACCTGGAGCTTGCACTAGTAGTATTCGCCTTGAAGATGTGGAAACACTACTTGATGGGTGAACAGTTTTCTGTTTACTCTGATCATAAGAGTCTTAGGTATATCTTCTCAAAAAAGAACCTTAAACTGAGACAACGACGATGGATGGAGCTCCTCCCAGACTATGAATTTGGGATAGTCTACACTCCTGGGAAGTGGAACGTAGTGGAAGACTAACTCAACAGAAGGTATGGCTTTCAACTACTGAGTGAGGTGATAGAGTAGCTAGCCTCATCGTAGATATCCTTTATGGATAGAGATGGAGCAGATTACCTCCAGTCTGTGACTATAAATCCCCCACTTCTTTTGTGAGTTTGGAAGGCACAACTTGGGAACATTGACTACATGGATCGACATGCCCAAATATCATTCAGACAAGCACCTGATGTATTTTATGAAGGTGGGGATAACTTCATCCTCTTTAAAAGATGCCCCATGGTACCGGTGCAACTACAAGAGGAGGTGTTGAGGGAGTTCCATACGCCCCCTCTATTGGTACATCCTGGTGTGGCGAAGATGTACCAGGACCTCTGGAATTAGCACTAGTGTCCAGGGATGAAAAAGTTAGTGGCATAGTTTGTTTGATTATGCCTCACTTGTCAGAAAATGAAGGTCGAGCATTAGATTGTAGTAGGCTTATCATTTCCACTAGAGGTGCCAGAGTGTAAGTGGGATGTCATCTCTATGAACATTTTTACAGGGCTTCCACGTACATCTAGGGGACATGATTCCATCTGGGTGATCATTGACCGACTCACCATGTCGGCCAACTTCCTACCCATCCAAGAGCTGGGATTTGTAGAGTACTCGGGATGCCTTTACATACAGGAGATTGTATGACTTCATGGGGTGCCATCAACGATTGTCTCTGACCATGACAAATGTTTTAAATCCTAGTTGTGGAGGGTATTACATGAGTTATTTGGGACTCAGCTACGTTTGAGCACCACCTCTCATCAACAGACGTATTCTCAGATAGAGTGGACCATTTAGACACTAGAGTACATGCTTAGTGCTTGCGTCCTAGATTTTGGCCGCAGTTGGGAGGATAAATTTCCCTTGTTGGAGTTCACATAGAATAACAACTATCACTCCACCATCAGTATGGCACTGTTTGTGGCCTTATACGATCGACCTTGCAGATCACCTCTATACTGGACAGACTCAGGGGAGTTAGCACTTATGGGTCTAGAGTTGGTACAAGCTACCACTGAGAAGGTGTAGAACATCTAGGAGCAGATGAAGACTACACATAGTAGGCATAAGTATTATGATGATAATAGACAAATAACTTTGGAGTTTGAGGAGGGAGACCATGTCTTCTTAAGGGTCTCACCTTGACAATGTTTTCGAAGATTTGGCCAGGGCGACATGGTTTTTCTGAGGATCATTAGACCCTTTGAGGTTCTTAGTAGAGTTATCAAGGTGGAGTATTTCCTAGCTCTTCCCCATAGATGCATCAAATGCATGATGTTTTCCACGTGTCGTAGCTAAGGAGGTACATGCATGATCCATCATATGTCACAGACTACGGCGAGATGGACATCGACGATGGGTCAAAATTTATGGACGTTCCAATGGAGATTGAGGATCGATAGGAGCGGGTCCTTCGTGGATGATTGGTACCTATAGTGTACGTTTTATGGCAGCAAGGGAACCTCTGGGAGATCACATGGGAGTGGGAGGCTCATATACTTGCTCAGTACCCCCATTTTTTTCATTAGTTTATGTTGTGTATTTTAGGGATGAAAATTACTAAGGTGGTGAGAATGAAAAGACCTAGATTTTATAGTATTTATTTAATTATATAGAATTATTATGAGTCTGTGAAAATTGATGACAGATTCTTCTAAGGCCTGGTGTGCTCAGAATGAATCTCTGAACATTCTTTAAGGTACGTTCAGTAAACGTACGAGTAGGAAATCCTAAATTTTGAACTGGTGCTTGGAATTGAAATTCGAGGGCACCGTTGAACTCGCAGTGCTGGGATTTGCTTAAGGGAGGTTTAACCTCCACTGTAGTTGGTTGAAGAGGAGAGTTGTTTTTTCATTTTTTGTGGTTGAATAAACAAAATAAATTTATTTTATTTTATTATTAAAACATCCTTCCACCTCACTTTTATGTTTTTTTGGTGGGGACCACAGGGGTGGTCGGGTATTTAATGAAGGACATTAAATGCCCGGTTATAAAATGTTTATGTAACCAACCTTCATGTGATTAATGAGGATCATTAATTACACCAATTAATGAAGCTCTTAATCACATGTTAGAGAGTTAAACTCTAACTCATGGTTTTGTAAAACGGTTGGAAAAAGATTGATCTTGGGAGGATTCTTCACAAAGAATTAATCCCCTCACCAAGGAAGAACCGAAGAATAATGATTGAGTGGTGTTGTTGAAGTCTTGTTGTAGGAATGAAGAACACCGACTCTTCCTCAAACATGAACGTTCTCCAACAATATTGAGGTAGAGTTTTTATTTGGTTTAGTTTTAAAATAATTGTTGAATCTTATTCTTACCTCATGTTATCAAGCTAACGCGGAGGGCACATGACAAATGAACAAGGCCCTGATCCTCCACTACTTTGTAGATCTATGAATTATTCACGGAATTTTTATTCAGGTTGGATGGATCTTAGAACAAAGGGCCAAGTAGTAAAAAGGGAATCCTTGGGAGGCTGTTGTTACATTCGGATGGGAAAACGGGTCACTGAAGCTCCCCTTGTGCCCTGTAGAAGACCGCCGGTTTGGCACCAGCACGACGGCGCCGACAACCGGGGCCGGCAGGGGGTGATGGCGGTGGCCAGTACATGCCTTCCACGAAGGAGGTGGTAGCGTTCCATTGCGCACTGCCGATGAAGAGGGCCGCTTGATATAGCTGTGGTGGACAGTGGTAGCCAGTCATGGGAAGAGGCGAGCAGCGTGCCGTTGCGTGCTGCTGAAGATGGCCACGGATCAGAAGCCTCAGAGGAGGGTCGAGACCCACTCCCTGTGGGTCCCATGAGTGACCTGGCAGCACCACGTGGTTCCACCCTTCCACCATCCAAATAGGTAAAGCAACCCCCCCCCCCGCGCCTGCTAGGGAAGGCCCCAGCCAGCGGGCCGCGTGAGACAAGAGGGCTACACCCTCCATGGGCCGGGACGGGTTGGGGAGACCCAAAATGGGTAGGGTCCACCCAGAAGGGGTCAGGATGGGTTGGTCCAATTATGTCGGACCAGACCCAGACCCTTTGAAGCCCAGTTTCTCTTAAAGGGCCTTATCTCTTAAATCAGTTGTCCGTTAGATAAACCGTTTGCAATGCTGAAATCCTTGGACCAAGACAATCCTTTTGGTATATTCCACTAGAATTTTGTAGGAATTTGGAGTACAAACAGGTTGTATGGAACCTGAATCAAACCGGGCCCTTGGTACTAAAATTCTTATAAGTCACAGACTGCGCATCTGATTGACGTGTCGTCTATCGCATTGGAACTCTTACGACATAGAAGTCCTTTGGAACAATTATTTGTGGAACTTCATGGAAGTTTAGGTATAAAAGACGGTTTGAGGAGTGGACCTCTCTGAATAAAGTGTTCTTAGTGCGGGAATCTAGTGGTTTACTATAACGTGAAGAAAAAACATCGATCCTATGTGTTTAAGCATCTATCAATACTATGCGGTTCATCATATATTGATCCTAATGACTAATGATCATGAGCTGTACCTACCCTTCAGGTAGGATCTTTTTTGGATGAACACACGGTCTGTTTTTGTGTGTATGTGGTACTTTTCAGGTGGGTTTATATTCTGGCCCCCATTACATACAGAACTCACTCTTTTACTATATATTTTTATTTCATGGTTTGCTTCCTGTTGTGTGATTGGACTGTGTGTTTCAAGGTTTAAAGGAAATCCTTCTTGTTTAAAGTAATATGCCTTTCCGGTGCTAGTTTCCAGCCCTAGCTTATGGAAGGTGGGCTTGGGGTAGTCACAGCACATGCCCCGAGGGACGGGTCAGGACATAGTTGGGTGAGAATAACTATATAATTTTAAACACTATATTTTATCTCATTTGGTTTCTCATTAATAAAATTACTACATCATCCATCAAATCTTTCATTATCATGGTTAATCCTATGACCATCCATTTATGAAACTAAAAGGGCTAGTAATGAGTGATAAATAATAATTTCACCAGTGAATTAGCATAAATAACCATTGGTAAACTTAATCTCAAAATTCCTATTTTTGTAACACTGTAATGTTATAATTATTTTAGTTGAACTTGGATAACTCTTAATACATCCAATGTGTCCTTAGATCGGGTTATCTCAGACTTATTATCCAAATTACTAAAAAAATAAATTCATTATAATTTAATGTAAGTGGAATTTGATTAACCAAATCATATCCCGTAGGAGTGTCAAACCTGGTGTGTAGCTAGGCCTATTTTTTGTGCATGAGGTGATGATGAGTTAATACCCAACAAACCCCTTTTAGGGTTACTACCCCTAGATACATCTGTGTTAGATCTTGCATCCACTTGTAGTATCCATACATGGATGTCATTCCTTAAAAAAACACACATTCTATACTTCAATAATTTTTTATGATGTTATCCTACACTTAGACTTATCACATAGTCTTTTCTATAGGGTTTCCAATAGATTTTTCTCATCCTAATAAAAAATCACTAAACTATTCTGCCAAATAACTAAAAAATCCTTTTAGACCAACTAAGGTGCCCCATACCAACACTCATTTGGTCAGTTCTAAAAAAACATTTAAAAATTAAATTTTATACCAAGTGAGATAATCTAAGATAAAAATTCAAAAATTTAAAATTATTATTACATCTCATAATAATATCACATAACTCAGTGAATATTTTGGTTTAGTTTATTTTATTAAAATCAACCAATGAAATTTATTTTACAACACTTTATAATTTCTCTATAATCAAAATCCTCTAGACTCCATTTCAGACTTACCATGAGTTATATATTTATTTATAATCTAGGGAAAGAAAAACACAAGAAAGGGGTGAGATGAAATTCTCATTAAGGTTAAAATATCAAAATGCGATAATGGGTTAAATCATTATCATATTATAAAACATAATAAAGTGATATATTTCTTATTAAAAACAACATGGAATAATTAGCATTGTCTATCAGTCATGATTAAAGGACATGTAATCTCAACAGAACAAATATATATCATGGAAAAAGTTTTCAAAATCACGAGACATTAAACATGAGTCAAATAGTATATTCATAAGCACAAAATTGTGATATAAGAGTGTAGTATAAACATAATCATAGAAATCATATGTAATGGCTACCCACCAAGACATTAATCACATAATAGGCTTGAGTTAATGACACACGTACCTTCTTTAGCTTGGGGCAGTCTTTTTGTGTGCACTTGGTCTTGGGATAAAACCTCTTGTGTACCCATTTGACTTGGGATAAATCCTCCCACAAACCATTTATCTTGGGATAAATCCCCCAGTTTACCCTTTTTCTAAGTATAAATCACCTATTTTACCCTTAAACATGGCATAAATTATCCTATGTTTCCATTGGATTTTCATGAATCTTCACAGGTATCATTTATCTTGGGATATATCCTCTTATGCATACTTTTTATTGTAATAAATCCTTTAATGTACCTTTTTGAGATCATGATGTATAAATTTTACCAATGAAATAAAGAGATATATAAGACCCCACCCACAATTCATTCATACATATGTGTTACACTGGAAAACAATCATTCATCACAACATTAAGAACACATGGAAAGAAAAATGGGTTGCGTAATATTTCTAGATGGTATCACCATAATTGACCTTAATAATTTGAATGGTTGGAAGCCAAATTCAATCATCTAGAAGAATATTTCACTAGAAAATTTAGAGTGTGATTCATCAAAAATAATTTATAAAGAAATAAATCCTTTTATAGATAAATCAGAAAATAGTGGTGAAATCATAAAAGTGTTTTTAGTAAATTCTTTTATATTCAGTGTAAAAGAAGAAGTTATAGTAACTTTGAAAATTATTTTTTGAAAATATGACGTCAGAAAACTGAAAAAAATGTAATTTTGAAAAATAAAATTCAATAATATATCTTTGTAAAGACATAAATGTTATCAAAATGAATGTCGAGTGGAAGATAAATTAATTTACATTTCTAATATGGATTTTTTTAGTATTTTTAAATAGATTTGTTGAAAACCCACATAATAAAAAAAGGTAGTAAAACTCCCCTTTGAAAAGTGGTAATGGAAAATAAGAAGGTCACATGTGATAAAACATAAACAGGGTTTACAAATATGAATGATAACATTGTATAAAAAGGAAAATATGTACAATGAGGGGATACCATTATTAAAGTTGTTGGTAATTATTCTCAATAATGATATAGTTTTTATGGGGAAGAAATTAATTAGTGAGGAATATTTGAATCAAAAGTATAATTTAAATTGATATAAAAATAAATTACCCTAAAATAAAATCATATGGAAAAATAAACAAATATTGGAAGAAAAAAGTTCAAGAAGATGCATTATACTCAATAAAGGGAGTTGAGTTAACAAAAACACTTAATTTTTTTTATAATTTGAATCAAAGGCTATTTAATGAAACAAAAAGACATAAATCTTCAAACCCCATTAATTTCTTGAATATATAAAAATAACTAATAAGTAGAAATTAAAATATATAAAGGAAATGATGGTGTAAAATATCAAACATGACTCATGGATTTGAAAATGAGACAAATAAACTCTTGAAAATATAAAAACATTCGAGTCTAAACCTCTCGAAGGATATGATTTCATATGAAACATTAAATACCATGAATAATGAGATGATAATGAAAATATATATTAAATGGTAATTAGATACTAAATTACAAATAAAACATGGTGTATAATAAGAAATATGTCTCAAGGTGTGAGAATTTGAGATAAGAAACCAATACGTTGTTTCCCTGCTTAATCGAATGCACTATAAGCTAGTTCAAATCTTTGCATTTTCCATAGAGGATACCTGAGAAATTGAGTAATTAATACAATATATTATGAAATTAGGATAAAATAAAAAGAATAATATTCAAAAGTAAGGTAAATGGGTTTAGTTTTAAGATGAAACTGGATTCTATGAGTGGTCTTGAAGGGGTGGTGAGAGGCCCCTTTTATAAGTGGTGAGGATTGTATTTTTTGTAAATATTTTATTTTAATTTAAAAAGAGAACATATTTCACATGTCAATAAGACTTACAATTGTAAAGTAATGGATTGGGGGATGATATGGGCTCAATAATACAAAAAATGTCATTTTTAAATATGTTTTTGACTCCATCATTCTTAGAAATTTCACATGTACCATTTTTGGTTTTACCATGATAACAAATATTTACCTAAATAAATTAATTTTAATGACTACAAATAAAATTTCCATTAATACATAATTTATACCCATTGATTCAAAATTTTAAATTCAATTTTATCAGATAAAAATTTATATAAAAAATAAAAATTAATTTTAATATTAGCACATACAACACATAAAAACCCCCTTTAAGAAGAAATGTTTTTTTAATTTATATATAGGATAAATAAAGAAATTTATTTTAATTGCATGATATAAATTTATTTATCATAAAAAATAAAAGTTATATGGATTTCAAATAAATCCAAAATCTAATTTAACTGAAAATAATATTCAATTAAAATAGAAGATCAAAAACATTTATTATGGGGAAATATTAATTAAGTTAATAAAATGAAAATCATAAGTTTTATAAATTAATAATAGTATTTTTAAATTTATTTTTTTACTCTTTAAATATATATTTAATGATTGAAAATATTTTGATAAGTTTTTATGTTATACTTACTTCTTAATATAGTCATAAATGCTACAATTTTACTAAAAATGATATTTTCAACAATTTACCTAAAAATCCCTTTTTCTAGATAGATATCAAAAATTAATCTATGGTTAATTTTGATATTATGATTCCAAAATTAAATTCATTTTAATAACATCAAATCATAAAGTTTATAAATTTATCTTTTAGATAAAAAAATATAAATAAAAACCAATTTTATTGAAAAATGACCTTTTAAAACTGTAACTGTTTTTAATCAAATTTTTTATAAATTTATAATTTATTACAATTTTTTTTAATTTTCTTGTGTTTTTATTAATCCTAAATTTTATTAGTATAAAATATGTTGCGGATTTTTTTAGTTCTGCAATGGCTCAATAATTTAAAATAATAACTTTACGTTTAATGGTGTATAAGACTCACAAGAACAAGATTAAAAGAGATTGAAACACCCAAAGACTATATGATATATTTATTTTCAAATAAATTCAATCACTTTGATAGCTTATGATAAAAAAATAGTGGGTTTAAACAAAACAGAATACTCTATTTAAAATATTATTATTTAAAACTTCACATTATAACCTATCCACTAAGTAGGTGCATTTGAATTTGACCAACTAAATTATGAAAATTATAAGGTTTAAAAATTTATAAAATAAATTAAATAGTTATGTATTTATTAGAAATCAAATAAGAACCATTTGAAATAAAAAATAAATATTTTTTGAAAAAAGTATTTATTTTATAAAAGGTGGTTTGGTCATGCTTTTCAAACATAATTTGTATTTTTTTACACTTTTAGAAAATTTATTTAAGAAAAACATAATATTTGAAATCATCATATCTATATTAACTTACGTTAAAGTTTTTGGATTATTAAGAAAATATTAATTTTTCAGTGAATAGTTTAAAATAATGACCTTTAAAAAATTATCATTTTTTTAATAAATTAAGTCCCATTATTATTTTACAAAGAAGATCCAGGGTCTAGACAAACCAAACCTAAAATAATTAAATTAAAAGTACAAAAACGAAGTCAAGTATTACAAGGGGATTTAAAAAGAAGGGAGTGTACCACTCCCCACATATTCTCATCCACTGCTGGTGCACAATAATTAGTTGTCCTAAATGACCTCATAGTACTCATATCCATGATTTATCTCTTTGATAATGTATCTTACACTTTATTTTATTCCTCGTAGACATGTGAAATAGTCAAATCGAGATATTTGGCATGATAGAGACATATAATCCAATGAGGGAGGATTCTCCATAGAACATCCCCTAACCTTTCTTTGAGAGCATTTATAACAATTTGAGAGTCCAATTCAATAGATAATGTTTCCCAATTATGGTAGATAACCAACTTGATATCATAAATGATAGCCCATATCTAATATTAATATGAAATTCCATGCCCAATAAAGTGATGGAGGAAACCTTTTACAAAGACATTGTTGGTGCAGAAGACACCCCCACATCCTAAAGGCCCTGGAATGATATAGGATGATCCATAAATATTTACCTTTATATATGAAGATATTGGGGGTATCCAGTGAGTATATTTTATCACCAGAGGTTTCCTTGGCCTTCATGAAATTCTCAGCAGTCTAAGACTGTTCATGTCCATGAAACTATTTTTCATTGAACCCATATATACAGATGAAACAACATATAATTACCTATGTTTCCCAAGTTTACCTACTTGAAAAGATAGAGTTTGATTTAAAAATAGGCACATATTCCATGATGCCCAGACCAAGTTGAAGACAGATGCAACTGACACCAGTAGAAGATTGTAGATCTTGTCACTACTTTTACTCTTATTGATGCATGTTAATAAATAATCCATCTATCTATATAGACAAAGATCGATGAAAAACTATTTCCAATAAATCTTCATAGCTCCTATGAAAAGTTACATCCCAAAAATAGGTGTTGTAGATTTTCCTCATCCTTCAAACAAATATGACATGATGAAGCAATCCGCACCCATCTCTCCTTAATTGATCATATTTGGGAAATCAATATTTCAAAATTCTCTAAATAAGTAGGAATATTAAAGGTTAAATATAAGGTAACTTGAATTGAAGCATCTAGGTTGGTGGTTTAATAGACCCACCATGCTGAAACATGTAGTATTACTTGTAATTAAAGTGATAATTTTAATTGGGTCTCCAAATTAGGATCTCTTTATCTATGAAAGTGTAGTTCTATTTTTTATATAACAACTTGACAAGAAAAAATGTCATAAATAGTTTTATTTTGAGACATGAGATTAAAAAAATCATCTTATGCATTCTTGAAGACACTTTGGTGTTATTGAGTTGACTGTACATCCAGGGAGTATTCCAATAATTTAGGTCATACACTATACTAACCAACAATCTTTATTTATAAATGATATCAGTGAAATAATGTCTAAGATAGGGCTAAACAGAAGAGGTGATATAATATGAATACCTATTCAACATCTTCTTTTTGAACATGCAAGATAAGAAATCAATACATGGGTTATTAGAGGTTAAAATATTCTGTGTGAATTTATTTATGAGGCCATCATTAAAAATCTTGATATCCTTGATTCTATGTCGCCCCATTTCAATGGGTTTGATTCAATACATCCAAGTAATAGTTATCATCTTCCTTTCATGCACTGAACCCATCCATATAAATTTCCTTATCATGCATTGAAGATCACTTATGAGATTTATTGGACATTTATAGAGAGAAAAAATGTACCCAAATATTTATGTGATGAATAATTTAATAAGGAAAACCTTGATAACTTGAGATATTGATTCTACCTAGCCATATGATTTATGATTCCAAAGAATATATCTCCCAGATATTAACTTTGAACCTTGCCAAGAAACAATGGTCAACCAAGGTATTTAAAGGGAAGGGAACCCCCCTCACTCCAATATTTTTGGTAACTATTCCTTTTCTAACAGATATTCCATCTTTAAAAAATAGGGAATGATTTTCTATAGCTTATGGCCTGACTAGACACTTCTTCATAGTGAGAAAATATGACTCTAAAATAAGAGATAATTTTTCTTAAGGGTTGTGAAAAGAGGAAAATTTAATCAACCTAGAATAAATGAGATGGGATGAGGTTAACTCCACAAGATTTGATTTTCATATATAATCGAATATGATTAATCTCATTAAATCATATACTCATGTAATATTTAGCAATGGAAACTAGGATCCTTGAGAATGGGTCTTCTTTTCTAAAACCCCTAGTGTATTAGAAGTAGCCTATAGGGGTTTCATTTATGATTATGGAAATCCATTCAGAGATGAGAATGAAATTGATTAATCTGATAAAATCATTATAAAATCTATAAATTCTGAGGACAATAATTAGGAAGCTCTATTTTAGAGTGTCAAAAGACTTTGAGATGTCAGTTTTGAGTGTAAAACTTCTTTGTCTCGATTTCTACCTCATAATGTTATCAATTTTTGATGTAGTGAATAATTTTTTTTGAATGCTTCTACAAGGTACAAAACCAAACTGATTTGGGGTGATATAATCTTTAATTATACCTCCCATTTTTGTCATCATGATTTAACAAATGATTTTAGGAATAGTTTTCCCAAAAGATATTGTCCTGAAATCTTTGATTTCAATATCATTCTATTACATGGGTATCAAGAAAATTGAGCGTGAGTTGACCACATAAGTAATAGAAGCCCAGGTGAAAAATTCCATTATTCCACTTTCCATATAATCTTATACAAATTTCCAATAAAATTTGAAAAATTTATTAGTTAAACCATTCAGGACAGTAACAATCTCCATGTTTAGGGAGAATAAGTATTCCTTGATTTACTCATTACAAGGGGACATTTTAAGAGAAAAATTTTCATGATCTTTAATGAAAGGAGATATTCCATTAATAATTTTATATGCCCTATCCATCTCATCATCAAAGTGAATCACATTAAAGCAACTCACCACTATATTTCAGATTTTACTTTCAAAATTGTGAAGACATTCATTAATTCTAATAGCCTTATCCCTTTACCTTATTCTCGTTCATTAGTGTAGCCTATGAAAACATTTTGAGTTATCATCACCATCCTTTATCCATTTTACACTTAACTAATTTTTGTCTACCCTTCCTTGATAGTTATAATAACATCAATCCTTGAGAGATATTTTTTTTCTATAGAGGGGTTTCTTTGATTCTAGTTTATAATTTTGTAGACATCATGATTTTATTCAGAAATATCAATATCAATATCAAGATTGGAAAATGATTTCCTACTCTAATCCCTTAATAACCTTTGGAAATTATTTATCTTTTCATCAAGGGTGTGAAGTGGGATTCCAATGGGATCCATCATCTAAGACTCTATAATAACCTCCTTACATCCTAGAGTAACAAGACATCCATTTTTGAATCAAAATGGGAGGGGAAATGACCTTATCATGTTGGTGGAGAGACCAATAATAATCAGAATATGATCTGATTAATTCTTGGGGAGGGTGTGTCCTCAGACTCTAGTGTCAACTCTTCTATCAACTATTTGACCAAAACACCTATCCAATTTATTTTCCTGCCATCCATTCAAAGTATACATACTCAAAATAAATTCCATAATTGCAATTGAAACTTTAGAAAGATTTATTTGATAAATGAATGGGGGAAATTAAAATAAAGATGACTTGTTGAAGTTTAATCTAGTTTTTCCCTTAGGTTATACGACAGTTTTGAAATCACCCAATATCATTCATTTATAACTTATGTTTTTAGAAATTTATTCATGACTTTTCCACAACTCTCTTCATCTGATGTGTGATGTTGAATCATAGACTAAAGCGATAGGGAGGATACAAACTTGAATATCAAGAGAGACACACATACATTGATGATTTTTGATTATTGATAGAGTGTGAATGCTATCATGTTTGAGGACAAAAAGATAACCCATATTTATATCATAGTGGTTTTGGGAGACAAAACTATACCCAATAGAGGACTATTTTAAAGCCCTTCATTTTTCAACTATAAATTTAAGGTTTTCTATACCAATGAGAATAGGTTTTTAAGAAATAATATAATATCTAAGGGCCTTGTATATTGGGGGATTACCAATACATTGACAATGCCAATAAAGGAGCTTCATTGAAAAAGAGATTTTCTCCTTGTCCAGGGAACTTCATCTTATGCCACATCCTTATAGACTTTTCATTTCTTTCCTATCCATTTCTTCTTCCTTTCCATTAAAGTTGTGTTCAACCCTACATTGTCATGTCTTCCACATGGTAATTAACTTTAGAAATAGTTTGTATCTATTATTTATTTTGAGAAGCTTCAATCTTCTCAGAGGGATTTGGTTCCTCAGTCTCATTAGAGAAGAAGATATCATTTAGATGTGTGTACTTATTACTGGATTTCATATATTCAGGTTCATTGAAAACATGTATTTTCCTTTGAGAAGATTTATAATAGTGTGTTTGTTATAAGGGTTCATCCAATTCATAATCGAAAGAAATTATATCATTCTTACCATCAATCTTGATAGTCCCAATAAAAAAGGGATGTATTTAGTGATCCATCTTACTCATTTCCATCATGTCCCACTATGAAAACATAATTATGTTGACCATTGGTTCTAGATTCTATAAATACTACTGTATATCCAAGGTGATCCTTTAGGGTGGGTTTCTTTTTTGGGGGAATATCCATTATTTTCTCATATGTGTATACTCCCAATGGAACCTATATCATAATGGAATTTTCATTCAGGTAGTTTCCCTTAACAAAGTGTGAGTTTACCTAATTTAGAGTGGGTTGTTTATTTATGAATTTTCTATAAACATGGGGATCATTATCATTTGGGACTTCCCCTGGATTTTCATTTAATTTTTGTCCAAGTTTTCTAAATATAAAATCCTTAAATTTGTTCTCAACCTTCTCAGTGGTAGTGTTGTCCTCTGAATCTTTAGAGGATCTAGGATTGTTGGTGTTTTGAGGATTGGAAGACATAATGTTGTCTTTCCCTTTCCTCTTTCGACATGTGGAATCATCATTCCCATTCACCATACAAAATATATACTCTTTATCCCTATTAAATTAAGCTAGAAGATGACCAAATAAATTTCATCCCAATCTATTTTGGATTTTTCTCATATTGGTTCTCAAGTCTAATTTTGTCATCTCTTATTATTAAGACCACCTCCTTCACCAGGGTGGTGGACATTTCAACCACCACCAGAATCTTAGAATAGTGTCCAAACCTTGGATAATATATTTTATTATCTATTAAAATGGGGTTACCCATATAATAAGCTATTTTCTATAATATTCTTGAATTCCAGTAAAGCTAGTTCAACCAACACATGTGTATCTATACCGCTGTATGTGTGTTTCAAATATTAGAAGGATTATAATTCCAATACAATTCCTATGTGATTACGAATATAGGTTTTAGGGAGACTGATCCCATTATCCATTCCCTTATATTGAATTCATCATAAATTTTGGTAAGATCATTAAACAAACAACATTTTTCACCCTAAAGATTAAACGATCACACAATGATTGAGAAACTTCATATATTACCCCATTTTAAACCACTTCTTGATTCACTAAGACATGGAAAACTTTACCTTTCTTGATCACCCTTCATGGATCAGTGTCAAAATTAGAGGAAGAAAGACTGAAAGTATCTTTCACTACCTCTGCAAAGTTCTTCTTTGAACCAACCACATCATTAAGGGAATGTTAAATATAATTTTATTTACTATTCTAAATATATAAGATAATTTTATTTCCAATGTGTTCAATATTATTACTTGCTAAATTTTTCCATTTTGTATTTGTAGTAGGAGTCTTCTTCTCATAGATTCTTGGATCGCCATATTTAGGGTTTTCCCCTTATCCCCTTGCTCCTCCATCAAGTCCTATTATTATTTTAATTTTTTTTCTAAAATTAAAATATGTATTATTTAGTTATATGAAATTCAATTAATTACCCTTAAACTATATTTATACTATATTTTACTTGATGTTTATTTTTAGGCATTAAAACACCTTTTTCTGAAAACTATTTCGAAGTGAATAATTTTTATCCAATTTAAATAATTAAAATAACCCCTAATAATTGATGGTTTAAATGTAATTTTTATATTATAAATCTATAAAAATAAATTTAAACTATTATAAGAATTATTACTTGTGATATAGTTTATATGAGATCACATTTTCCTTAAAAAATGCATCTCCTGGAAAACTATTTTTTGACACATCTGTACATTTAATTTGAAATTAAATAATAAAAATTCTATGAGTTGAATTTTGATAAATGGATTTAATTTTTTTGAACCAGGATAATATATATTATATAATAATCTAAACTTATGTTTGGACCATAATACTTAGTAAAAACAGGAAAAATCATTTACCATAGTTAAGGTATAAACATGTTTACTAGGGGTTAAACAAAAATGAAGAGGATTGAACTTGATCCAAAACCTATATAATTAAAATTTTATGATCATATTTAGACCTTATGACTTATAAGTATATAAAATTATTATTTTTGGATCCTTTTTAATGATAAAACATGGGTGGACTTCTTTCATTTCAAAAAATCCAAGTCTGTCCTCTCCCCAACTTATAAAGGGATACCCATTTTCCCCTCATTTATAGACTTAAAATAACCATTTGTTCAGCCAATAACTACCAAATAACTTAATTACTTACCTAAAATCATCATATAATCTTTGTTTTCCAAAAATCCATCCTAGGAAGGATTTTTGTGCAAACCAAAATAAGTTGTTTTAAGAAGATGTAATGTCTTTAACCGAGCATTTTATTTTATTTTTTCTTCCAAATAGTTATAATATTATGAAAAAGTGAAAATATAGTAACATAAATATATTAAATATACTAATATTTTTTATGTTAACTTAATGAACTATAACCATCTCATTCTCTCTCTAATCAGAAACAAAATCGTTGATCATGTGTACAACCGACTACCACCTCGCGAATCGATGTAATTCATTTTCCATAACCACTTATTACAGCTAGATATAATATTTCATTAAATTTTTATATATAATATTTATTATATAATTATATCTATTTAATTATTATATTAAATATACCTTTTTTTACTTTCCATACCGTATTGAATATGATAGCACCACTCGTGTGTACAACGGACTATCACCTCGTGAAGCGATGCGATTCATATTTCAATTAAAAATTATGTGGAAAGTAATATGGATTAATTTTATGTTAATATATGGTATTAATGAAATATTAATAATTATTTTAAAAAAATATATCATATAAATTTTACATTTCCATCTATTGAATAAATTATAACATCATTCTTGTGTATGACAGACTAATGCCCTGTGAAGTGATGTGATTTGTTTTTCACTTACGATTTACATGGAAGGTAAAAAAGGATATATTTATTGAATATATATGATTTATATGAATTTATATTTATTCTTTAAAGTTAGTAAATACCCAATTTATTACACTTTCACCCATTAAGAACATGTTTACTTCTCTTGTGTGTATGTTCGACTTACCATCTCCACGAAGTTATGTGATTCATTATCGGTGTTAAAAAACTAGTAACTATTATAAATATGTATATAAATAACTAAAATTATATTTCTAACATTAAAATAATTCTGGATATTATGTAACTATAATCTTTGTTTATGATCTATAACTTTCATGATGAAACATGTAGGAGAAAACAAGGCAATTAACACCCAGAACAATAGTGATAATGAAAGACTATTAACAAAATATTAACAAGATGTTATTAAAGGATAATATATGATATTATAAATAGTAATATTATTCACTTATAATTTAATAAAATGTTTAAAACCACTATACAAAAGGTTAATGACTTATCAACTAAAGAGGAACACTAGGCATGGGGTTTCTTAACTCAATTTCCATTCATTGGGTTATATGACTTCTTTATTAATTATATTATGCCAAAATTAAAAGTGAAATTAATTTTTATATATTTTTGTAGTATTTCCTATTTCATCTATGTGTATATATATTTTTTACACATAATTACCCCATTTATTAACTCTAACCTCCATAATAAAATCTTTAAAAAGGTTTTGTCTCAAACTTCTTTATTTGAGTCACATGTTGTTTTATGCACCAAATTTATTTTGATTGGTGTGAATATGTCCCATTTACATAATATATGATTAATAATTCCTACATAATTTTTTTTTCGATTCATATACTTCATTCATGGTAATTTATGGTTCCAAAGTTACCAAAGAGGTTTGGTTTTATTTTTCAATATCATTTTAATTGATATTTCTTATGCTTGAATTTCCATTGAAGGAAATTATTTGATAATTTTATAAAAGAAAATTTTAATTTTATTCTAATATGGCAATTCATAAAGTGTTAAAGTAATAATACCATTTTAAACTATTTTCCATTTGAAATTATTGATATTTTTTTAAGAAAATCGATCGTCAATTCTCCCACCAATCAGAAATCCTTCTTCTTGAAAATTCATGTTTTATAAAAATGTTTTCAAAAATGTTTTCATATGATTGATTAAAGTATTTTTACCATTAATTGGATTTTTTATTTTATGAAAATTAATCTTCTTATAGTTTTCCAAATAGGTTACTTTTTGAAGTTTCTTACAAAAATGATGAAGGAATATTTGTCTTTTTTACTTATTCCACATGAATGGAAGTCTTCCACCATTATGACCACTAAACATGAAAAGGTTATATTCCTCCTGAATGTTTTTAAAAAGTATTCTCATAAATGAAAATAGACTTTTATGATATGTTATTATTAAAATTTATTTATAATGCCTCTCACTTATATACCTAGTTTATTCTCCCTTCCTTTGACTGGGTAATACATTCCTTATGATAATTTATCAAATGCCTTATTTATGATATTTCCTTTGAATTAGATATAAAGCAAGATTATGAAACCAATTTTATTTACATGGAAAATTCTTATGTTATTCCTTATTATTTATTTCATTTATGTCACACATAGATCTTTAACTTGTTTTGATGGGTACACCTAGATAGCACTCAAATGTATTGGGTAATTATTTAGTCTTTTGAGACAATATGTATAGGATTTGGGAGAAAAATAACCCATTATGGGTCTTTTTATATAATATGATATTCTCTATGAAGTTATTCCCAACTCATTTTTATATCATTTTATATGTTTATTACACATTTCCTATGATTCCATGATGTAATGATACCCTGTTTTTTACATTATGCTTCCATGTGGTTACTCATGTTCCTTTTCTTTTATGATATCATATTATACCTTTAACTCACATGTTGTGTTTTTGTATCATGTTTATTCCATAATTGGAAATTTTATCCCACACATTTCATCATTTATTCCCCATATTATCCAATGTAGATTTAGTATCTCAAATTTATTTTAGGATATCACTATGAAAAATGAAATAATGATTCCATGTTTTATGTTTTAAGAACCTAGTATTCCAAATACACTGTGAATTTATGATCTTTTTATCATATTAATGGTCATTTATGTTTAAAAACAATTTTATAATTTATTCAAACGTCTTGGGTCATCATAGTTGGTCTCAATGGGAAGTTTTTTTTACATTTGAAAATAAGGATGGGAACAAATTAGTGAGAACACTTGGGATAAGTCTAAGGATAAGACTAAGTATAGAAAAATATATTGTAATCTTGGTGATGTATATAATTAGTAGTTTTTGAGAAATTAAATCCCTATATAGATACTAAAAGTCGATGTGGTTCTATAATAGATGTTCCTAGGGGGTAATAACTCTGAAAATGGTGCATCAGAAGTGACTTGAGCGTCACTAGGTACAACAAATGGGCCTTATTATTCATCTGGTTTGACACTCATAGGGGATATGCCTTTGAAATTCAAAAAATAATTATGAGACATCAAGAAGGATTTTAATAGTTAATGACCATTAATTACCTAGTATAAAATACACATGTCTTATATATAAAAGAATGTGTCATGATTTATACATCCTATAAATTTTTTTTCATGATTACATGGTTTCCAACTATGATTATTATTTCTCATAGTATTCTTTGGGGTTTTAGTCAATGGATAGAACTATATGGAATTATATTAACACTAAATGTGATGGAAACTTGAGTGATTACGAGAAATCAAATTGGATGATTATTGGAGAGAAATATATTATGATTATACCTAATCAGGTATCCTGATATATGATTTACAATGAAAAATTTAGTGAGATTCATAACAAGTAAAATTATAGGTATATGGAATGTTATGAAATTTAAAGTGTTAATGAACAAAGTTTAAATAAGACTCATATTTATATATGTCAAGAAGGTGTGATGAATTACCTTAAAAAATATCTCAAATATAGGGGAAGATGTTTTCTATATAGAAATAGAGGTTATAAAGAAATGAATTTCCAAATAATGTGATGTATTATATGTGGGGAACTTACGAATTATCCGAGTAAACAACTTAAACCAAGGGGTAAAACCTAGACCAAGGAATTAAATATGTTATTCCATATCATTTAAGTAAATGTTTTAATGTATTAATGTATTGGGATTCCCTAATTACATTATAGAAGTATTTTTACAAACTATATTTTGGTTATAATAAGCCTGGAACATCTAAAGATTGTTTAAATTTTAGAAAAATATATATCTTCATGTTATATTAACTTAACATTTGTGGATAACATCATGGGTTTATCAGTTTAAGGTTGATCATAAGTCCAAATGCCTAGACACCCCTTTTGAGGTTTTAAGTAATTGGTTTTCGAGGTGACTAATGATATTTAAGGAGAATTTTTATTGGGTTGAAGTATATATAACCTTTTTTATTTAACATACAAGATTATTTATTTAGAATTATATTATGTTTTTGGAGATGTATGTTTAAAGGGTATGCTATAACCAAAGAGGTTAAAACCTTATTTCATGTTGAGGTCATTGTGGTTATTTGGGATATAAGTTTTTTATTTAAATAATGGTCTAGTTTAAACCTTTGGTTTCATTGTTGAATTTTGGATATTAATATTGGTTATATATTAATAAATATATGAGTAATATTTTTTACGCATTTATGGATCTTATCATTTTTAAAAGTTTATTTTAGTGCTTCTGGCATAAAAAATCATATGGGATATTCATTTCTTTAGAGTTAGAGGTAAAGTGAAAATTGATCTAAGTAAAATGAAAGTATGGAATTTTTATGAAATAAAAAGATATCAATTATACTTTTTTCTTCCCTATATTGATAGAAAAATAATCCATCAACTCTAGAAAAGGAATCTTGAATAAAAAAATGTTACCCTATTACCTTCAAATTAAATGAATCAATGGTGTTTTAATTCATAAAAAAATTATGATTTTTTAGTTTTTGAATTTATCTTAATTATCCACTTTATTATGATAAATTATTTCTATTACTCTCTATTAATACTTGGGTGTTAGTATTCTCTTCCATGTCCATGTTTTAATTTGTCCCCAATGTTCTCATACATGGAATCCTAAATATTTGTTATTATAAATGAACATAATTAACACCTTTCTATCTTATCAAGATGAAATTTAATGAAACATTTTTATGATGTGGGTTATAAACAAAGGTAATTTAAAATTTCAAACAATTGATTATGGATATCAAGATTAAATTGAAAGGGTGAACTTTTTTAATGGGGTAGAATGTAAGGCCCCACTAATTTAAAGGAATAAGATTATGTTCAATAGAATATATGAAATGAAATAGCAATATTAGAAGAGAATTTTACTCCAAAATACTTTATGATATATTTATTTTAAATAAATTTAACATTTTTAATAGTTTGCGATGCATGGAACTCCGAGTTTAAAAGAAACATGATACTCTATTTAAAATATTATTATCTAAACATGACCATTACAACCTATCAATTAAGTTGGTTGGTAGGAATAAGACTAACTAAATTATAAATATTATATGTTTTATAATTGTATAAAAGAAATTCAATGGTTATCTCTTCATTATAAATAAAATAAGAACCATTTGAGAGAAAAGACACGTTTTATGAAAAACTATATTTTTTCTTCTAAAAGTCAGTTTAGTCACCCTTTGTGGGCATAATTTAAAACTATTATTTTTAGAAATTTTTGAAAACATATTTTAAAAATAAATATATTTTTTTAAATCATAACATTGATATTAAATTTTGGTGAAATTTTGGAATTATTTGGATAATATTAACATTTCGGCAAATAATGAAAAATAATGTTTTTTATAATTTTATAAATTATTTTCAAAAATTAATTCACATTATAAATATAATTTTATTTAAAATTAAATTAAGTATTATTTGGTTATATTAAGTAAAATTAATTTAATTTAAATCATATTTATAATATATTTTATTTTAGATTTATTTTTAGGCATGCAACCTCTTTTTTTCTTAAAAACTATTTTAAAGTGTATAATGTTTATCAATTTTAAATAATTAAAATAAAACTAATAAGGAATTATTTAAATCTACTTTATATAATATATATCTATAAATATTAATTAAAATATATATAATTATAATTTCTTGTCATATAGTTAATATGATATCATCTTTTCCTTAAAAAATACATTTCTTGAAAAATTGTTTTTCGACACAAATGATGGTTTAGTTTTAAATTAAATCCTAAAAATTATGTGATATTAAATTGTAAAAATGGATAATTTTTTTTGAATAATTATTTTTATTATATAATGAGGTGAAATTAATTTTTGATCATTAATAATAGGGTAAACAGTAAAAATTATTTACTATGATTAAGGTAAAAATGGGTTTACCAGGGAATTAATATAAAAATATAAGGGTTAAAAATAACAAGAAAATATAATTTCTATACTATGGTAATATTTAGAACTTATATATTCTATGTTTTTCAATATTTCCATTTGGGATCCTTTTTCTTGTGGAAATTATGGGTGGAATTCTTTCTTTTCTAAAATTCCAAGTATATCCCCTCCCCCACCTATAATATGCCACCCTCTATACTCTTCTTTCCACACTTCCAAAACATGCTAGTTCACAAAATACCTATCACAATCACTTTTTTTAAATCCCCATTCTCATCCTAGAAGCCTTGGTTTGGTCAGAAAGCAAACATTGGAAGGATTTTGTAGGAAACAAAAAGAAGCTTCCAGAAGAAGATGTGACATCCTTAATCGAACATTTTATTTTAGTTCTTTTTACACATCCTTACAATATTATTAAAACATGAAGTTATAATAACCTAAATATATTCTAGATAATGAGATTTATTTTATGGTAAGTTAATGACATAAACCCATATCCTCCTGTCTCAAATGGAAATCGATATCACCGATCCTGTGTATGAAATAATAATTCCTCGCGAACCGATGTAATTATTTTTACATCAACGCTTCTCGTGGATGAATATAATAATTTATTTAATTATTATATATAGTATAATTATGATATAAATAATTAAAGTCCCAAAAACTCTATGTAATTTTTTTGAAAATTATATAGGATTATTTCTAGACCAGGCGTTGAGACGACACATGATTCTGAGGCCCAGTGAGAGCAGAATAAATTTTTGAACGTTTTTTAATGTTATTTAAAATAACACACATACGCGGTTTTGGAAGATTCTAAATGGGTTCTCTAATTAAAAATATGAGGGAATCATTGTGTATGGAATGAAGAAATTACCTAATAAAGGACCTAACCTAGACCGCTGCTAGTCAAGGGTAAATGTTAATTTTTGATAATTTTAAAGAAAAATAAAATGAACTTAAGAAATTTTATTTTATTAATTTTGTATTCTCTATGATGCATCATCGAGCATGTTGTTTCATTTAATAAATGAAAAATCATAGCGGTTCTGAAATTGAACTGCAATAAAAACACTATTTCATTTGTAGCTGAAATATCAAAATGATACAGCAACTCGGTGTAACAAAAACATTGAAACACATTTCGTTAATTAATAACTTAATAGAGATACAAGATCGTTGAATAGTTCTAGATTTTCTATGAACCTCTAGAGAAATTGCATTAGAAATTGATGAATGGAGACGAATGATGAATCACCAAAGACAATGAGAACTCCCCCTCCTCTTTAAGATATCTCACCCACAATGATGGATAGAGGACCCTCGCAGACTAATTTCCATCAGCAACGAATACCCTCCTCCGATCAATCCTGTTTTCCAGGTAAGGGGTTTTGATTTATTCATGGTCTCCCATCCCCCGTTCTTCCTTCTAAATGATGAACAAGGGTCAATTTACTAACACATTGACCAAAGGATTGATTGACTATGTGGGGATGAGAATCAGCATGTGGGGATTGTTATTGTAGGGATATTTCGAACATATCCTCCTTTTATTCTAATGCAACGAACGAAGGCCAAACAAAAAAGGGTGAAGTTTGTTACTTGGGAATTCATTGTGATCTACACTCGCTATTGTGTTATTCTCCGACAGACCCTCATAGTCATGTTGGACACTTTTTGGGAGGTTTGAAACATGGCTAGACCCCTGGAATAATGGCGAGACATCTCGGAGCACATGACATTGGAGGCGACGAGCTGAGGATCAAATTAGAGATTTCGTATCGGAAAATGGACCACCAGAGTGATTTTTCTGGCCCACATAAGAACCCATTGGTGGTGGTACATGGTGGTGTAGAATAGTGGCATCGGTGGGACGCCACATTAGGCTGGAAGACCTACAGCCGGGGCATGGGTATACGATGACACGCGGTCTGTGGGAGCGCATGTGGGGGAGGTGACCAGCCAGATGCCATCTACATGAAGTAGAGATAATGCGGTACCTAGTATGTCTGGTCAAGACAGAGCCATCGCACTAGCACAGGCTGGTTCAGAGGGGGGAACCAGGCCGCGAAGCAGCCCAACTAGACAGAAACTGACCCGCAAGTGCGGGCCAGGCTGGAGGAAGGGGACCAGGTCACCAGCTGCCTGATGAGCTAGACCCTTGTCCTAATGGGCCGGGTCCTGTAGGCCTAAATGGGATTGGGCCCTAGGCCAGTCCAAACCATTTTATCCTGGACCCAACCACGTCAGGTCGAGTAGGGTCGTTTTAACCGGTTCAGACTGGGCCCAGACCCCACCGACCCTATTTTCACTAAAAGGATCATAACTTTCAAAATGTGCATCCAGTTAACGAGTTTTTCGTGGTGTTGGGACCCTCTTGATAAAGTGTTACTTTTGGTAAACACTAAGTGTAATTTTATGAAATTTCAGATATGATTGGAGACTTGAGAACTAGACTCTCTCAGAATCAAGCATGCGACGAGCAGGGATCTTGCGACTAGCTGTGAGGAGAAGACTAGGAAGAGTGGGTATAGGTTATCCAGAAGGCCAAGGAGATGAGTGGGTCATGGTTTCATAGCATTCCAATAAGACAAGTTGGTCTAGGTGACCTAGTAGGCCAAAGAGACGAGCGAGTCTAATTGACCCAGCTGGCCTAAGTGATGAGCAGTTCTAGGTGACCCAGTTGACCTAAGCACTCATCAGGGATGGGTTCTTTAGTGGTAAAAGGTGTTAAGTGTTATTACTATTAGTATTTCATTACTTTATTTATATTATACCTGTTTTAGCTGAATATACTTATTTTTTCACTTTCCTTTGTGGTATTACCTTTGTGTTTTGGGGTTCTTACGAAGTATTGTTTTACTCACCCCTGTACGGGCTTCGCCTGCACGTGCCGTGTCTTGTGTGGACGACTTATGATTTAACCAAGAACTTGGTGGCTTGGGACTAGTTGATGCCCAGTGAGATTGGATAGATGATATATACATCTATGAATTCAAATGGAAACCCCCTTCACCTACCCTTGAGGCATTGTTTACCAGAGACGGACATCTGGAGTATGTACTTGTTTTTGTTGGGATTGTATTCTGGCCCCTTTACTTCTAATTTTGTACAGTTACAATCAATGGTTTTATTAGTGGAATTCTTATTTACTTCTCATCATTGTGGACTGGGAATGTTTGTGTGTGCGTGCGTACACGCACTTAGGAAAATTCCTCCCACATATGAGATAATTCCTTCGGTACTAGTTGTAATCCCCTAGACAACGGTAGGCAGGCTTGGGTAGTCACGACATGGGCCCTGGGGGATGGGTCATGAAAAAATAAACATATAAACTTATAATATCATATATATCTTCATATTTACTATTCTGTAGGTAATACGAAAATGTCTCTCATGTGTATTATGTACTACCGCCACACAAATCCATGCGATTCTTTTTTTCACTTACTCTTTAAATGGATGGTAATAAGGATTAATTTGAAGTTGATATATTATAGAGATTAAACATTAATAATTTTTTAAATTAAATATATCATATAGTGTTTTACCCTACCATCCATTAAATAAATGATAATGCCATTTGTGTGTACGGTGGACTATTGTGTCACGAAGCTATGCGATTCATTTTACACTAATGCTTTACATGGAAGGTAAAAAAGGTTAAATTTAATGAATATATGTGATATATATAAAATGATATTTATTAAATAAAATTAATAAAAAGTCCACTTCCTTACCCTTATATCCTTTAAGGAAATACTAACATCGCTAATGTGTATATATGACTTACCGTCTCCATGAAGCAACGTGAGTTATTCTCCATGTTCAAAATTCAATAATAATTCTAAAGATGTATATAAGGAAAATAATTATATTTATAGCATTAATATAATTATATTTATGATTTAACTATAATCTCTGTTCAAGATTCATAACATTCATGATGAATCACGATGGAGAAAACAAGGCAATTAACACCTAGAACGATAGTGATAATGGAAAATTGTTACTGAACGAGTAATTAAATGTTATAAAAGGATCATATAACATATTATAAATAATAAAATTAATCTGGTATAAGTTAATAATATTTTATAAATTAATATATGGGAGATTAAATAATGCTCAACTAAAGGGAAGTGCAAGGTAAGGGGTTTCTTAACTCAATTTCCATTCATTGGGTTATATGACGACTCTGTTGACTATATAAGGGAAAAATTATTTGTGAAATGGATTTTGATTTATTTATTTTTTATTTAAAATTATATTTGTATGGATATATGTTTTTTAAAATAATCACCTAATGATTAACTCTCCCCTCAATGATACAATCTTTGTAGGGATTTCTTCTCAAACATCCTTCTTTGAGACACATGTTTTTTATGATCCTAATTTATTTTTAATGGTGTATCTACTTACCCTTTACATAGTATAACATGAATCCTTACTAAATCAAGAGATTTTAATTTATAGTTCATATACTTCATTCATGGGATTTTATGATTCAAAATTTTCCAAAGTGGTAAGGGTTTATGTTTTAACCCCATTTTAATCGTGATTGATTAGGATTGAATTTCAATTGAGGGAATTTATTTTATCATTTTCTAAAAAAACATTTTAATTTTCATATCCTTTGGTTATTGATGAAGTTTTAAAGTAATGAAACCATTTCCCTTTCTTTGGTACTTAAAATGATTGAGAAAAACATTTTAAGAAAATCCGGCATCATTTCCCTTTTCAGTCGAAAATCCTTCTTCTTCCAATTCCATGTTTTATTAGAATGTTTTCAAAAATGTTTTACTATTATTTATAAAGTAATTTTATCTTATTTTTATGAAATATTATAAAATTAAACTTTTAATCATTTTTTTAACAAGGTAATTTTTGACTTTTATTAGAAAAATATGAAATGAATCATTGTTTTTTAACGTATTTCACATGAATGAAACTCTCCCGTTTTCATGGTAACTCCATTTTTTAGATATTAATTTTTAGGTTTCGAGGTTAATTTAAAAAAAAATTCCATATTGTTTGATAATTTTTTTATCATTTTAAATATTTGTTTTCAAAATTGAACAAATATTTTCCACAAGAAATGGTCAAAGTTATCTTTAACAATCATTTTCTATCTAAGATTATATCATTTTATGTTATCCAAAGTGAAAAAATTATTTTCCTCCAATTTTAATTTTAAAATTATTTTCATAAAAATCAACGACCTTTTTGGTTATGTATTTCTTCTAAATATTATATATATGCCTCTCACAAATATAGTTAGTTTATTCCCCTTCCTTTTATGGGGTAATTCATTCATAATTATCATTTATAAAATGATGTCATTTTTAAATTTCTATTGAAAATTATATAAAGATATATCATGAAACCCATTTCCTTTTTGTGGGTAATTATTATTCTTTTCATTATGGTAGATTCGTTTATTTGGGACATATAGATCATGGACATGTTATGATGGGTGTGACCAGATATCACTCTAATGAATTGGAAAATATTTTAGTCTCATGAGACATAATATATGGGATTAGGGAGTAAACCTAATCCATTATGGGACTTTTCCCACAATGTGATATTTTTTATGTATTTATCCATGACTCAATTTTATGTCCAATTATATAATTCTCCGACATTTTTGATGATTCCATGATCTTATGATACCCTTTTCTTTACATTATGATTCTATGTGATTACTCATGTGCTTTGTATTTTATGATATCATGTTATACCTTTGAATCACATGTTAGGTTTCTTTATCATGTTTATTCCTTTACAAACTTTTTAGATCACCCTTTTTTATGTATTTTCTAGGCTGTCCCATGCAGATTTAGGAGATCAGATGAATTTTAGAAGCTCACTAGGGAAAATAAAATATGGATGACATGTTTTATGTATTAATAACCTAGTCTTCCAAAGGCACTAGGACTTTATGATAATTGTGTTTTATTAATGGTTATTAATGTTTAACAATCATGTAATAATATCTGTAAAAGGATTATATTTTCATAAGTTCGATGTTTCATGTGGATAAAGTTATAGAACATAGTATTAATTTATATACATATATATATATATATTCCAAAATATTGGGGAGTTACATGCATAACATCAAATGATATAATCTACATATAAAACAGATATTTTTGAAAATTATCATGACACTTCTAGGTTCTCATCATAGTGAGTAACTATTATGAACTTTTAGTGTGACAAGTACCCAAGGATATTATCACATAGATATCACGTAGAAAAAATATCATCATGTAATGAACCCGGCCCCAGTACCCAATATCTAGTGTATGATTTATTAAATTGGAATAATATATAAGGAATCTCATCTAAAAGGACTAAATAGTTTAGTATTCTTAGTAAACAAGATATATACAGGATTGCCATATTACATTTAAATACAAAAATTACAACCTATTTTTTTTGAGAATATCATTATTTACTATAGAATATCCTTTAAAATCATTCATAGTACACTTCCTAGATTCCTAGAAAGAAGAAAAAATACGAGTGAGCTCAAATTCTTAGTAAGGGTTAAGTATAGTATAATCTATCATGAATAAATAAGCATAATCCTCAGGGAAGGGTAAATAACTGAACACAAATTCCATTCAAATAACATTAATATCATAATAAGGTAAGGAAGAATCAAAATGAAAAGGTAAATAACTAAAAACATGTGTCATTTAATCAATAAATAGAGATAGTTAAAATCTCATGGATAATAATAAAAATAACAAAATAGTCAATGAAGGAAATGCCCAATTATTTTATGTCATGTTTCCTAGGAACATGATACCTTTACCACCAACATCTATCCTTAAGAAAGTTTAAAATTATTGGATACAAACCCATCAGGGTTGGAAAAATATACACCTACTTTCAATATCTATCGTCTAGGTAGTATAAAACTATGGGTTACAAACACATAGTGTTTGTCCATCTAATTTTGTATCATGAGACCTATTGATGCATAAAGAGGATATATTTAATGGGCCACAACCATATATTCATGTACAAGGAATTACAAAAATATATAATAATATATTAAATTCACGAACAATGTGCCTTATCATAAAATATTCATATTGAGTAAAGGATACATATTTATCAATATTTCTACAGTTAATCAAATAACTATCAAAGTAAACAAAATATGTAAAAATGGTATATGTTTTAGAAAATAATGATATCCAAAAGAAAATAATATATATATTTAATATAAATGTAATGTATAATGAAAAATTATTAATAGGAAGTGATTGTTTTCAAGGGAATGTTAACAACCACAAAAGAAAGTGAGATTGTATAATAACTTTTACGACATGGTAATTTTCAAGTCAAATACCCTTTGATGAAATAATTCAAATTTAACCTTAAAATACCAAGAATTATTATTGAATCGTGATATTAAATTTCAAGGGTTTGTATATACACCACATAAAAGTGAATTGGTGCATAATAATAAACAGGTATCAATGTAATGTAAATTGAAACAAAATACCTTACCTCACGCTTATTTTTGATTGAACGTTATTTAATATACAATGTAATAATTTTGAACAAGTTTCTAAATTATAAAAGAAATATATTTATATTTATAATATCACATATGATACTTTTATAACATTTTATATCTCTTTCATTAATATGTTTACATATAATTTTTTATTCAAAGAAAATGAAAGGTACAATACAAGACATGTCAAGCCACAGCTAGCCTAGGATAACTGGATCCTAAGGATGCCCAAAGTAGTGAAGGCTGAAGGCATCCCCTCTAAACAGATTATCCCCTTCATGTTTCAGGTTGTGCACATTATGAAAACATATGGGATAAGAACCAGGGACATCAAGAGTAGCAAGGTGGTCTGTAACCTGATTTCCATCACATTAGGTATGAACCACTTTGTTGTTGTTGGTAAGAATGCCCTAACATTTTTTGATGAGGTAATATATCGACCAAGGAGTGGATCCAATGGCCAGAATGGTGATGTGAAGGATCTTTGAGTCAGTTTCTATATTTTATAATTCAATAATTCTATGTAGGAACATGCTTAAGCTAGGAAGTAGCACCTTCTCCTTTTCCTAAAGAGAGGATCCTTGTCCCTGGTGAGATGAAAATGCCATGATGACCAAACTAGTGGAGTCATAGATGACCCATCATCCTCTCATGAAACCCAGATTCAAAGACCAATCTCTGTTGAGTTTTATGCCCATGGAAGGGAGATGCCAACAAACCCAATGGCTTCTTATGTTGATGCTACCAGGCTGGGCGATGTGGGTGTTCAGTAGAAGCCATTGAAGGGCTGGTGACTCATGTCAATTTCTGATGAGTCTGGTCATATTGAGAAGTAGTTTGTTTTTTTCTAATAATGATGGATCTTCTTGAGGTTTGAACTCCTTCATTCCTAGACTTGTTCCTTGTCTTCCACATGTACTAGAATCCTATCTAAAGTACCACAATGAAAACCGTTTTCTTTGCCCCCTCTCTCTCAAACAATTATACCAATTATCCAGGAATGAATGATATGCCTTATTAGGGGCATAGAGGACGGTGAATGCACCAAATTAGCTCCACATAGAACATTCCTAGTCATCCTAAAATAATAGATTTACAATACTATACTCCCTATGGTTTTTGCAGTATGGGAATCTAGAAATAGTTAGGATACCTCAATGTTTAATGTTCTCATCTGTTGGGAAAACCTTGTTCATTATCCTCCATGTGAGGAAGTTGTATTTCATAAGGATGATTTTAGGCCATAGTGATCTATTCCATCTGTTTTCAGGATCTTGAAAACCCAAATTGTTATGGAATTTCCTTGTGGTTAAGACACATCTATCAGGTTTCGAGTTCATTTTAATGTGGTTAAAGATATCTTGTTTCTCTTCATCCAACATATCCTTGATGAGGGGAAGACGAGAACTATCCTACCAAAAATAAATAGTGGTTAATCAGAATTTAAATAATCCTATGATATTCTCAATCAAGTTATGATTCCAAAAGAAGATTTATCCTTTCCTTATGATCAATCGAGAGTGAGGTTTAAGAGTAGTGATAAGGTGGGAGATCATAGACTAGAACAGTGATGATTGGGAATCCACCAAATCAAAATTTATAGATAGAGTGTTGTGCATAGTTATCCCCCACAACTTAAACTCTTCCAAAAATTCTCGCCAATTTTACATGCATGCCAAGGAGGGTGTCTTTGAGGCTGCAGACATTGATTCCACCTTCCCTAGTGGGCCTCGTCACCCTACTATATAATGCCCAGTGGAGTTTCCCTTTCGATAGAGGATCCCAGATGAAACCAACCAAGATCTTATCAATGTTTTTGATGATACCTTTCAAGACATTTATAGGTGAGAGATTATGGATAGGGGTTTCCAATATGACACTGTTAACTAAATCTATTTGAACCCCAAAGGATAGGTATCTATTTTTTCTATTTGAGTACTTGTTCCATGATCTTGCTGATAAAAAAAATAAAATTCAGGAATGAGGAGCCTTCCTGGAGAGATGTGGGTACCCATGTTGTCCATTGGGAATTCCCCTTTTTTTCATGTTGAGTTTGTGATGGACCAAAGAGATCTAGCTGGGCATGCGTCTGTTAGAGATGTAAAAGTCACTATTGGCCTTGTTGATCCCTGTTCCACTCTAGTGTTAGTACTCCTCCAACACCTTGTTAATGTCTCTAATCAATCTTCTATTAGTGTTCATGAAAATGAAAGGGTCATCTGAAAAAATAAGGTGGGATATAAAAGGATATATCATTCTAAAATGATAGGCAAGAATATCTCAACTTCTTATTCTTCAATGAATGAGGTGGCTGAGGATGTCCTGAGAGGGGATAAATATGGTTAGAGATATTGGGTCACCTTGCCTTAGACAATGGGTTTCCTTAAATAATCCTTTGGTTTTCCCCATGAACATAACCTCAAACCATGGGGAGCTATAACACCTAAATATGTGATCAATATTCCAGGAGGACATGCCCGTACCTGCAAACACATTGTTGATGAAGCCCCACTAAAATCAATCATAAGCTTTGTTCATGTCCCACTTGATAGCCATGTTTGAATTATGTGTCTTGAAGTTAGTGTATCTGATTATTTCTTATTCCAATGAAATGATACATTTGATCAAGAGACCCTTCACAAACCCATGCTACTCCATAGAGACCCACTGAGGGAGATGGAGTGACAACCTAGTGTTGATGATGCTGGCTAAGATCTTGTATGGGAAGTTTTACATAACCACTGTTCTATAGTGCATGATGGAGGAGGGATTCCTTGTTTTAGGTAGGAGAAAATGGTAGTGTAATAGGTGAAATGTGATAATCTACCTCCCTATAATAATTCTTGGATGGATGAAATGATATCAACTTTCACCACTTCCGACGAGGTCCTATAGAATGAGCCTGTGAAACCATCTGGTCCTGGGGCACTTTCAGGATTGAGGTTGAACATTTACTTGAGAATCCCATTATCTTCTATTATAGACCCTAACCCTTCATTTTTTCATATAAATATTTATGAATCACATCAAAGATCCCCATGTTCCTCCCTAGATACCCATTAGGGATGTGTGAGTTAGGACTAACAAGAAGATCCCTCAAGAAGGAATGGGAAAATCCCCCCCACAACATCCTTGTCATCCATATATGTACCATCTTGCAACAACATATTGGGATTAACCAGAAAATTCCTATATTTTATGGGAAAATTATACTTTTAAAAATAGTCCGGAAATATAGTTATGAAAAAATGATATACCTAATGATCATGAAGACGATAAGAAGTACATACACATGAGTAACATTTCATTTTTTCAAAGATCATTATAGAGGGAAGGTAAGTAATATATTATATTTATAAAATGATAATAATATAATATAAAATATATAATATATTTATATATATAATCAATGTAGTGTTTTTATTAAAACATATTCACATATCTTTGTGAAGACGGTAGTCCACACGTACAGGAACAATGTTATTATCATTAAGTGAGTGAAAATGTAAAAAATAAATTGATATATATTATCTTTATAGAAAGATATATATTAAATTAATATCATTAATATCTAATTTATATCACATATAATCATTAACATTAACCCTATTAAATTCTATGTAAAGAGTTACTGAAATACGAATCACATCGTTTCGTGAGGCGGTAGTTTTCCATACACACGAGAAACATTATCATATCCCATATATAATATATATTAAAAATATATATGATATAATTATTTTAGAGGTATGAATATACTATAAATATCACATATATACTTTATATCCATAATTATACCCAATCATGAAAGGTGGAAATATAATAATGAATGACATCAATTTACGAGGGGTAGTCCACCGTATACACGAATGGTAATTTCAAAACCCATTTGATGGAGGTGGAGATGGTTTTAGGTCATTAAATTATTATAAAAATATCCTGGTATATTTTTTTTCTGATTTTATTTTATCAGAATGGTTTAGTAAAAATTTATTGGGGTGTATAAAAAAATAAAATAAAAGTTCTCATTGAACAACATTACCGCTTTTTTGGGTATCCTCGTTAGGATTTCACTAAACGCTTCCTATGTTGGGATTATTAAAAAAATAATAATTCTAGGATGAGGGGAGTGAATTTGGGATTTTATTTGGGTAGCTATTTCATGAATCAAAATGGTGTTAGGGTTTTAAGAAGAGTGAAGAGGGGGTGTCCATTCATAAGTGAGGTGAGTGTCACACTTGTATTTTTTTTGAAAATATTAAATCATAACCGAATTTTTATCTGGAATAAAGCTTCCAAAATTGGAAATTATAGAAACTAAAAGAAATACGGTAGAATTATTTCTATATAATATGTATTTTACATTTTATTTGGTCATTTTAACACTTATATTCTTAGTTTAACCCCTTGTAAATCCATTTTTACCTTAACAATGTTAATTAACTTTTACGGTTTCAACAATTCATTTTGGTGAAAAATAAAGTTAAAATTATTAAATATTATAAATTATTATAATTCTAAATATGGAATCCATTTTCCCAAATTCAATTCATTTATGTAGAAAAATTTAATTTCAAATTAATCCCGTGGATATGACTAGAAAGTGGGTTTTTAAGGGAGAATTTTCAAAAAGTTTACAATGCTTTAATATCAAAATTAAATATGAGAATAATTAAAATTATATAAATTGGATTATTTTATGTATAATTGAAATAATTAAACTTTAAAACCAATTAAAAAAACTATTTTTATAAATTATTTAAACAAAAAGTCTATTTCCAATTAAAATTTAGTATTTTTCACAATTAATAAAAAATGAAATTTTCATAAAAATCCCAAAAATTAACCATAAGATAATTTTATTATTATTATTTAAAATATAAATTTTATTATTTAAAATAAATTTTATAAAATTGGTTTATATTTATTTTAAATTATATATAGAAGGTGCAAATATACCATCATTTAGAAAAATATAGTTTTTTAGAAAATATTTGTTTTTATTTTAAATGATTATTATTTTATTTCCAATCAATAGATAAGAATAATTTATAAAATTTAGTTATTATTATTCATTCTATCCATTCTAATGGCAAGGTGATAAATATTATAATAACGAGTAATATTTTAATAATACTTTACATCTCATTCAAACTCGGTGTTGTGTACAATACAAGCTAAACTGGGAGTTGTGTATAACACAAGATAAAATTAGTGTGGTGTTTATCAAAAGATAAACTCATCATTTATTGTAATTAAAACTATTGAATATATTTAATTTATTTAAAAATAAATATATCATAAATTTTTGGGGTGTTATATTTTATTCTAAGTTATATTCAATCGAATACAATGTTCTCTTTTTAGAATTTTGGGGTTCTATATTCACTCAACCATAAATAAATTGCATATTAAAAAAATTAAATTTGATATTAGAACTAAAGGGTTTTAGATTTTAAAATTCTTTTTTTTGAAAAATCCACATCATAAATGTGTTAATAAAACATTCTCTCAGTAATAGAGAAGGGGAAGTACTAAGGTCATTTGTAATAACACATAAATAGGTTTTGAAATTTAATAAAGTTGGTGGAAAGTGAAGATATAAGCATAAAATAAAATCCTAAATAATTATAGAGATTGATTGATGTCATTTATCACCAAAAAGTGAATGATCAAGGGAAAGTTAAGGACCTAAAAACCATTAATATATGATGATTTAAAATACTATCAGATTCATCAAATATAAATAGAATATGATAATATTTTTGTTTCAAGATATTTTTCCTAAGGTTGAGGAATTATTTTAATATATAATAATATAAGGAAATATACTTGATATATTTCTATTTCATAAGTAAAATTTCATCATTTATTTGTTATTTTATAATTTTATAATTCATCACATACTCCAAGAAAGGAATATCCAAAAAATTAATTTTTATGCATGACGAACTAAAATTCACTTTTAGTAGATCATAAGATCCATAAAAAAGTGAAAAGTCTTTTATTCTATCTCAAAATATTTTTCAAGAACAATATGGTTAGAAAATGTTATCCTATATGTATAAATAATCACATGGTGAAGCCATACATTAATCTCTAAAACCTCATCCAAATGTCAATTTAAACCATTTCATAAATGGTTAACCTTAAAACCATCAAAAATATCTATTTCCAATAATTTAGAAAGAAGTTCAAGGAATTTCCAAAAAACAACTTACCATTAATCCCCCAAACAACTTGAAGTAGCTCTTAACAATCACATACCAAATATAAGAATACCTCCATCATATATTATTTTAAAACATGATAATAACCTATATTACCAACAAACATTATTTAAAACATGAATTATTCTTTATTTTTTAAGTAAAAATTATATTATTTGATATATTCTTTAAATAAAAAAGGTTTTAAACTCTATCAAGTGTAAACAACATTGTTAATAAATTATTAATCTGTTCCAAGGTAGTCAGTACTATCTAATTTACTTTATCCATACCAATTTTCCCTTTATCACAACATCATTATCTCAACATCAGGAACATATTAAGGGTCCTCAATCATGTGTTTTCCAAGAAGTTAAAATTGTCACTGAATCATTTTTTCATTGGTATCGTTCAAAACTCTATTTAAAATTCTTAATGAAAATGTACAGTAGTGAAATCCATTTATATTTCATAATTATTATAACCAAGATATCATTGATAAAATACTAAAATGATACAATTATTTCATTCAAACTTAAGCACATTAACCATCTCTCTTGATATATGGTAATAACATAATATTGACCATGATCCATTATATTATTTTGAGGAATATTCCATTGATTCTTGTGAAATTGATTTGTGTAGTGCCATATCTTCTTATAGTTAAAACATTGTAGATTTGAAACTTTTTTCTTTTACTTTCAATTACAAGCATGGTGGTCTTTCTCTCAATAATTGTATAAAACTATCTTTCCCTTCAAGTAAGTAACAGGGTGTTTCTTTCCTTAGTTATCACATATGTGAAACCCTTATTTACCTTCTTCCCTTTATCCATCCTTATTATTTCCTTCCTCCTCTTATCTTCCTTACCGTTTAATCCATAATATTTAGATAATCATTTCTCTATATTTATTGAATATTATACCATGTCCTCATTTAAATATAATGACTTGGAGACTTGTTACCTTCAAAATATTAGATTAAACCTATAAAATAAATGATCATTATTACTCATTAGATGATGTGTATTGATGAAATTTTCATTCCTTCCACCAGGTTCCATTTAAAAACAATGTAATACACTAGATTAGATAATATCATTATGAAACATAATATATAATCCAAAAACAAGTGAAAAATCTAACATAAATTGAAAAATTCATACATAAATAATATCATAATCATAAACATGTATTATTTAGGGATATATCAATTTAAAATCATTCATAATGGTTTTTATGGAAAATTTTTACTATCCTAAGAATATCTCTAAGGAGTGTCACACCAGGTGTGTATTAAGGCACATTTTCATGCACTAGGTGATTATTGGCTCAAGCCTAATGATTCCTTTTTAGATTTATTACCCCTAGATACATATTTTTGAGAACCACATCCTCTTGTAATATCCATATGGTGATACATTTCGAGAAAAAACCATACAATATCCACCTTATCAAAACTTTAGGATGTACTTCTATACTTATCATTAAAGTCTATCATTGGGTTATGTTCCCTAATATATGTTGTCCTTAATTTGGTTCCCAATGTTTCTAATAAACGTTATCTAATACCAAATGTAATAAAATAGATCCTAGTATCTTATATCAAGTGTATTCTTTATTACATTAGCATAAGATATAAATAATCACATCCTGATGTACCGAATAGTTTAGTAGTCTTGGTAAACTAGACACATACACGATTCTCATATCACATATGAATACACAAATTACAACCAATTTTTTATGAAGATCATTATTACCTATATAATATCATTTCATATAAATCATAGTACACCTTATGGATTCTTGGGATAAGAAAAAAAATAAGAGTGAACTCAAATTCTAATTAATGGTTAAGTACAATGGAAGCTCTCATTAATCAATAAGCATAATCATTATTATAAGGTAAGTAACTAACCAAAAATTCCATTAAATTAACTTGAAAATCATGGTAAGAAAAGGAATAATCAATATGGAATGGTAAATAAATGAAAACACATGCCATTTAATCAATAAACTTAGAATAAAATGAATCCATAGATAATATTATAGTGAAAATCACATAGATAATAGTAAAAACAACTATTATCAAAATAAATAAAATGCTTAATTATTGGACATCATGTTTCCGAGGAACATTATAACTTGACAATAAAGATCTGTTATAAATAAATTTCTACAATGTTAGGTATAAAAAAATCTAGTTTGGAAAACTATACCTCTACTATCAAGATCTATCCTCAAGACAGTTTAAAACTATTGGTTATAAACGCACTGGGTTTGACCAACTAATTTTGTATTATCAGACCTATAGATGTATAGAGTGGAAATATATAATGGTATCCACAAATATATTAACTTATAAATCATTCCACATATATTGAATAATATATTTAATTCATGAATAATGTTCTTTATCATCAAATTTCCATATTGATTAAATGATACATATTTATCAATATTTTTCCAATTAATCAAATAACTGTCAAAGTAAATAGTATATGTGAAAATGGTATACAGTTTATGAAAAAATAAATCAAATATTAAAGAATATTTTTTATTTAATATAAAATAAATTTACAATTAAATTTTATTTCAAGGATGTTTTTTTCCCGAGAAAGTTAGAAATCGTAAAATAAAGAGAGACTGTATAATAACTTTCAACAATTAGTAAATTTCAAGCTAAATTCCCTTAGATAAAAAAATTAAAATTGAAACATAAAATACCATGATTTATTAATGAATCATGATATTAAATTTTTTGGTTTATTATATACACAACAAAAAAGTGAATTGGCGAATAATAACAAATAAGTCTTAATGGAATGTAAATTGAGATGAAATCCCTTACCTCATGATTCCTTTTGATTGAACTTTATATGATGAAATATATAGTTGTTTTAAATTTTTATTAAATTAAAAATAACAACTTTAATAGTTATAATATAATATATGATCCTTTTATAACAGTTTATCCCCCTTTCATTAATAATCATTCATTATTTTGATTATTTTGAGTGTTAATTGCCATGTTTCTCACTTGTGTTTCGTCATGAAAGATCTAGTTATTGCGTATATTATATAGTTATAGAATCACTATAATAGTAATAATTATTTAATTATCATATTTATGATTCAATTATACCCTTAAATCTAATCATGAAACATGCTTATGAAAAATGAAGTACATTACGATCATGGAGACAGTAGGTCGTATGTACGCATGAGTAACATTTCCATTTTTCAATGATCATTATAGAAATATGGTAATTAATATATTATAATTAAAAAATTATAATAATACTATATAAACCATGTTATATACTTGTATGTATCATCCATGTGGTTTGGTTATGAAAATAGAGTCACATCTCTTCGTAAAGGTGGTAGTCCACGCGTACACGAACAATGTTACTATATTAATGTGAGTGAAAAGGTAAAAAAGAAAAAAATATATATTTTCTTTAAATATTATTAAATATTTCATCAATATCACAATTATTTCATTTTTATAAAATATAATCATTAACTTTAAACTTATTATATTCCATGTAAAGTGTTAGTGAAAGACGAATCACATCATTCTACGAGGCGGTAATCAACCGTACACACGAGTGACATTATTGTATCCAGAAAGGAATGGAAACTAAATATATATATATTATACAATGAATCCATATGTATAATAATTTTATAAATAACTTATATATAATTTATATTCATCATCATACCCAACTGTGAAAGGTGGTAATGGAAGAACAAATGACATCGGTTCACGAGGCGGTAGTCCGTTGTACACATGAATGATGATTTCATAACCTATTTGATGGAGGATTAGATTCTTTTAATCTATTAAATTATTATATAAACATAGAATTATATATAAGATACTTAGGTTATTATATCATTATGGTTTTATAATAATTTAATGAGGTGGAGAAAGAAATAAAATTAAAGTTCTAATTGAAGAACATTACCTCTTATTCAGGTATCCTCCTTATATTTACAATAGATCCTTCCTAAGTTGAATTTAAAATAAAAATAGGGCTTCTAGGATGATTTTAGATATTTTATTTGGGTAATTTCTTTGAACAGAAATAGTTTTAAGGTGTGAAGATGTGGGGAGTGGCGGTGTCCTTTTATAAGTGAGGTGAGTCGCACACTTGTAATTTTTTGAAATGATTCAATCATACCCACATTTGTATCATGCCAAAAGCATCCAAAAAAGACCATTATCAGAAATAAAATATATAAGGTATAAATATGGCCCAAAAATATGTGTTTTACAATTATTCATGTCATTTTAAACTCGTATATTCTTAGTTTAACCCCTGATAAATCCATTTTTGCCTTAACCAAGGTAATTAATTTTTACTATCTTCGCTATTCATTTAGGTAAAAAATTGTGCTGTCCTAATTAAAAATTATAATTTATTATGATTAAAAATATGGAATCCATTTTTACAAATTCAATTCGCATAATTGGAAAATTACAATTTCAAATTAAACCTCCAGACACGACGAGAACATGGGTTTTTCAAGAGAAAATGTTCAAAAGATTATAATGTTTGTATATAAAAATTAAATATAAAATAACTAAAATTACCTAAATTGGATTAATTTATGTATTATTGGACAATTTTTACTTTAAAACCAATTAAAAATATAATTTAACTTTATGATTAATTTAAATTAAAAGACAATTTTTAATTAAAATTCAACATTTTCCACTATTCATCAAAAAAATGAAACTTTTCAGAAAAATCCAAAAAAATCATGGAAAAATAATTATGGAATTTATATTTCAAAAATTAATTTTATTGTTTTAAATAAATTTTCAGATATTTTAATAAATTAATTTTAAATTATGTACGCAAAGTGTGAATAGACCATCCTTTGAAAAAATACAGTTTTTTAGAAAATAAATCTTCTTAATATTATAAGATTCTTATTTTATTTATGATAAAAAGTTAACCATAACTTTTATAATATAGTTATTATTATCAATACCATCCATTCATATGTCTAAGTGATAACTATTATATTAAATAATAGTATAATAATATTTCACATTTTTTTAAACTCGGTGTCGCGTGAAACGCAAGGTAAATTGAGTATTGCATATAACACAAGATAAACTCTATGTTGTGTGTAACACAATATTAACTTATAAATTTGTGTAATGAAATATATTCAATCAATAAAATTTATTTTAAAATAAATATATAATAAAGTATTATGGTGTTATATTTTATTCTAAGCTATACACTATCGAATGTAATGTTCTTATTTTAGAATTTCAGGGTGTTAAAATTCATTTGATAAACAACTAATTAGTGTTGAAGACTACAAATATCCTGGTAATAAAATATAAATTGTAGTTTGTTATACGGTAAAAACTTCAAAAATAACATCACATTATAAATGTATATATGTTTTGTGGACTATATATATTTGTTTTTTGAACTATATAAATACAAGTTTTGTGGAATATAAATATAAATGATATTTAGATTATATAAATGTTTTATCAAAATTTTTTAGATAAGTAAAATTTCCCTATTTTATTTATGTTAATTCTAAATGTTATGTAAACTACAAACATGTTTGTGTTTTTTACACTATATTTATGTTTTGTGGATTATATACATAAATATAGTAAAGTCCCTATCTCACTAGGGATAAACACATCACATCAACTGATTATTATCACCTTGAAACCATGATCCAGGTGGATTGAAACTGTTAGGGGAATAGATCCTCCATCCCCTTCCCTAGCCTATGTATTTTGGGGTGGAGTTTAGAGCCTCGGTCTAACTCGACCTGTGGGCATAGAATCTCATGTCAATAACCCACTCCACCATGCCATGCGAACATTCTTATTTATAAATTCACCACCAATATACCATATCCCAACCAAAAACAATTATTACAAATCATAGTTATATTCCATAACCATCAACATGGTAATTAACACTATGCCATAACCCATTAACACATTTTCCATTTACATTTCACATCCATTTACCCAATTCCCATTCTCATGCATTAACACATTAAGTATATTAAAAAATTCCCATTCTCATGCCTTAACACATAAAGTATATTAAAAAATTCCCATTTATTATCCAATATATCCCATTTATTATTTCACAAGTGCAATTCTTATATCACATATCACAAAAAAATTACTACATTTATCCCATTTTGTATACCCCTTAATTCCCATGTATTAACCCATTCAACATATTTATCAATTCTCTTATGCAACCCATTTATATGTTATTAAATTCAAAATCCATTATAAATTTAACATGTTCATAACTTCATATACACTAATACATTTGGAATTTAAACATAATTTATTATCCATTAAACACCATCTAAATTAACTCATTTAACTCATTTAACTCATTTATCATTCATAATATTTAGATCATCAACCCGTTACCGTTTTTCCATTTCTTAGTGCATACAAACCCTTGATATTCGACACAAAGACCCCTTATTCCATTAATAACCCTAGAAAAAACTATCATTATTCCATTTCAACTCAACCAAACATATTAACACGTTCTTTAGGGTCTCTACATTATCACACATCAACTCTATACTTAAATTTTACAACTTCTTGGTTCCGGAATGCCGAAACACCCAATGGATGGCCCTAAATCATTATAATCATCCTCAAAACATACAATAAGGATCATGAGGGGTATAAATAATTATTTATCCGACCATTTTATAGAATTTTAATAAAGGTCACAAATACACAACAAGAGGGATGCAATATCTTAACACACATGCACAAATATATAACAAAACTATGGTATATAGCTTGTATAACACCTACCTCAAATAAACCAATGAAAACATTATTTATAATAGCCTTAGATCTGGATCCAAACACCCTTTTAAGACTTAACCTAGATTTCACCCAAAAAGAGGGTTTAAGGCATTAAAAGAAGATGGGAAAACTATAAACCTTAATCTAGAAAGGAGAAGCCAGAGGAGCGTTAGACTTACCTGAGGCTTTTTATCAGCAACTAATGACACTCCAAATGACCAAGAATTTAAGGAGAACCTCCATTGTAAATCTTAGGTCTATTGGTTTATCCTTAGTATTTAGAGGGGGTGAAATGAGGGTGAAATTGGGTGGCGATCTAAATATACTATAATAGAAAAACTGTAAATTTTGCAACTTATATTGGGGAGTAGGGGTTGTCTGCAATGTTTTACAAACTTTGTAGAGGATATTTTGTAGGAGAAAAGGTTATAAAATTACCTGGTATACTCCGAATATTTTGACTAACCATGCACCAACCATGTGTAATGCCACTGTCTATGGTTTCATGGTTTTTAGGGGAAGTACGCACAATTTACTTATCCATGCGCCGACCATGCGCCTTGAACAAGTTGGAAATATTTTCATTATTTTTGTGTCCTGAACCCCGAAAACACCCCAGAGGCTCCCCTTAATGTCAGGAAACATCTCATTAACTAGAAAAAAATATTTAAAACTAAAAATTTACAAATTTAATTCCTTCTTGAAGATCGGGATCTTACAACCTACCCACATTATAACAGATCATCCTCGAGCTGCATTCCTAAGCATCATTAAGCTTCTGTTACCAAGAGATGAGGCCAATAGGCATGCCTATCCATTAACATTTCCTAAGTTTATCATTTAACATTATAATTATACCACATAATTTTAACCAAAGGCATGGTCTTTCTCCGTAAGACTTACTCACCATAAACCTCAACATGAACTAAATACTCCTTGAGGGGTGCATCAACTTCAACCATACATCAACCCCTATAAAATCACAGGGAAAACTTAGGCTAAAATTCCTAATTCATAGAACACAGAAACTTCACAGAAAACATCATATCATCAAGGAAGAACCAATCAATACCCCATTGGTCTGATCCTCTTTGCAACTCAGGAACCAAATCTCTTGGTGTCATTTTACTCTGTTTTGAAAATTCTAACAGTGATCAAAACCATATATCACCCAAAGGAAAACACACGATCTTTACAACCACATTTCTTGACTAAATTCAATCTACCAATCATGTCATGACACTCCCATTCCATAACTTTACATCCATACACAACCAAAACTATTAGGGAACTCAATAGATTAAACCTATTCCAATGCTCCCTATCAGGGACAACTCACCCGAACAGTGATCACTCGAGTCCCTCAAACCCAAAACTCTAATCACATAATCAACCAAAAACATTCATTTTATGGTTATCTCCACCATATTCCACTATTTTGAACCCACAATATCGATGAAATACCACTATAATATCAACTCAAATTTCACATCATACCTGATGTGTTCCCAACTCACTGCGCTCAAACATCCATATGGACTTCTCCCTACACTAGCCTCCATCCATACCATTGAAACCTCTAGGGAGGGAATTCCTATTCTATAAATTCACGGAATAAGATCAAATTGAGTTCACTCAAGTATGAAATCATTTCCAAATGGAACTTTCTGCTACAACATCCAACCAGAGGCGGGTCAATCTAACCACACCTATTCATGTTTACCATCTTAGGTTAGACTACCTCCGACTGGATTGTCCCATAACACCAATATTCCACTGATGTCACACTACCCACTTTTTACCTTCCCAATTCAATTTCTAATTCAAATACTATCTTTATCTTCCAATGCACCCACATAGGTTGTTCCATAACTTCCAGTAGAATTCTATCATCACTATATCAGTTCCCTCCAAACCATCATCAGGATCTGCCATCCCAATCAACATTACCAAAACAAAGACCCTTACCATTCATACAATAACTAACTTTGTCTAGGTTCACACTCAAACTCACTATAAAATTTGAAATGTACTTCAAGTACCAAAACACCCACCAAAGGTGATTTAACACTCTTAACATTCAATATTTTCTCCAAGACGAGTCAAGATTTCTCTGGTTGAATCATCCTAGAACTCCAAGATTCACCATTGGCATGACACTACATCACATGGACCATGTGACTTCAAACTTCAAGACATTCCAATACCACCCAAAGACACTCACTTGAGCCCAATTTTGATTTTCATTGGTGTTATAAAACCCAAACTCTCTTGTCACAAACTGTTGTTACATCTCACCACACCCTTAGATGGATAAATATGAGAATCTAAAATTTCATTCAGAACCACCCTTATCCGAAAGAAAATGCCGGGCTCAATCAACCACCATATTCAAGGCCCACCTGGACTCTCTAAAAGGACCAATGTGCACCTCATATGTTCCTCATTGGCATCCTGGTGTCACTACATCAACTCATCATTCTTCTCTCCACATACAAGACTAACTTATCACTCCTAACCTTAGGAGTGTCATTACCATTACTCTCCATAAGGGATTCAAACCACCATGAATTACAATCAATCACAAGATGAACTCTAAAACTTAGACATGGATTTCTAGATTTTCATAGAATAAGAAAACGAACATCACCCAATGTTCGTTCCCACCTTCCTTGAATGACACCCATGATGCTCGCCAACACCCGGTACATCCCAAGGTTTTCACTCAAAAATCATCTATGGTGTACATACCACCATCCAGATTCCCACATTCCACCCATGTTCCTCAAATACATGATTTCCCTCATCAAAATAGAAAAACTTTAGGTCACTCGGCTTAAAGCTAGAGCTTCTCAATGTATTTGGGATGGTGTCAAGATGTTGGAAATGATCGTCAGTAGCTGAGGAACACTAAGTAGTTTTTGAAGAACACCCCTACTATATTATCCTTTTCTGACGTGACCTCCCACTACAGGACACCATAACATGTCACGGATTTTAGTCTTCCCTTCCACACACATCTCATCAGCACATAACCACAACCACTCAGGAATTATTTGCAACTAATACAAACTGTCACCCCTCAACCACTCACGAAGTAGCCATGAACCAAAATTTCATGTGGCACTACTTCTACTAGACACCCTGATTTAATTTAGTACGCCCCTGACAGTAAAAAAAACACAATGATCCACCTCCGCAATTAAACCAACGATATCTTTCATTACTACACTTACCACCTTGGTTTCATAGAGAATTATATATGCTTATCCCACTTTAAATTGCGCCTTACCATCACATTCCCACATCTATACCTTATTAGAGCCGTCAAGGTTTCATACTTTCCTATGAAAAATCCTACATCTAATTTAGTTCCCACAAGCCCACCATCACCTAAGCATAGCCTAATTCCACTTATTCACCCAACAATTCTTCTTGGTCCGTCATCCTCATTGGACCTAAGGCATTTTCAACATCACACCCAACAACCAATTAATTCTTTCAAACGATCCCATACACGTGACCACCATAAACTATGATGTTATCTTCAAAATTAAATCATCAAACCATGATTCAGTTACCCTTAAAACATTCACTCAAAAAAAACATCAATACCTCCATTAACTATTATCCAGATAGATAGGTTGGGACTCGATGCAATACAACCCTTTGAAAAAAAAACTCATAGCCAACTACAAGCAGTAAGGTTCCCTTATGAAAGAACTAGGGACCAACTATACCATTTAGGAAAATTTGATGGTACTCATTATACATCGGTTCCACCTTTTAAGCATCTTCCATGCAACATATTTGAAGGAACCTGCATCACTGGGCTAGCCTCCCATGTGGTCACCCTTGATTTCCCCAAAACTGCCGATGCATAACCCTAACTCATGTCGCCTCACCAAAACACCAACCTTCCCACTTAGCCCACCAGTCCAAACCCGAGGAAACACTCTATATGTACCAATAAAAAAGTCCAAAACATCCACCTAAATGATAAACACCTAAAAGAATTAAGAACCCCATCCATCCTCTCTCATAGCTCACCTTTAAGGTCAAATGACACCAACCCCCTTAACAAGAATCACAATAAGTAAAATCCTTTGGTCCCCTTTTCAAACCATATACATCAATAAAAAAATCAATGTTTGTGAATGGAACTCTCACTCCTGTTCTGATAGCCCCCTATTCCTAGCACACCAAGAGACCATTTACTCTAGGTTCCACACCAAATGTAATGGTACACATATTTATACAATAGGAGATAAACACCCTCTATTGGTTCAAAAACACAATGCACAAGGTCCCTACTCACAAGGTCACAAAAATCTAGGTACCATTCTTAAGGTCCATCATACACTATGTATGGTATTAACACATGAGGGTTTCCAAACATACATTACTGAACAATGCCTTATGAACCAAAGGCCATCGCCCTACCAAGGGTTCCATAAGAACATCTCCTATGCCATATCATAAAAAAGGTCATCAAAAATAAAATCTAAGGTCTCAAACTAGGGAACTCCCACTACCCCCAACCACCTATACGAAGCATCAAATCGACAATAAAATGAATAACCACTACCCATTTCACCCAATGTTGCACCATTACACATCCTTTTATAATTATATTCACCATTTGTTTGAGTTGAAAAATAAAAATTTTAAACTCTCCATTTAAAAACTTATTATAGTCATCATTTTAACTCATTTACATCTTTAATTAGGCAAATTTGTTTAACAATTTTTACCCCCACTAAGCAAATACTTTTCTTTTAGACACCATTCAATAATTACAGTTAATCCCAACCCAAAAATTTATCCCAGTCATAATGTTTCTTTATACATAGTATTCCTAAACCATTCCTTTTTATTATTTTCATTTACCTACTTACATTTTCATTATTAGACACCATTTTTTTTTCAAGTTTTCCGATGAAATAAAATGAATTCTACTCTCTATGACTCACAAACCCATCCCATGTGTTCCTATCATGATTCATTCAACCTATATCCTTTGGTGCCTAAAATGATGCATGAATTCACAACCTCATGAAATTATGGACATGAGAAAAATGTCATAAAATGATCACATCACACTACCTGAGCATCACCCAATGGTTAAATATAATTAAACTATAACAACACACACTAAGAATAAAAATTACCACACTGTGTGAGTTGGGTTTCCCTCGTACATGGGTTAGATACTCCCAAGAACGAAATAATTACCAAGGAAAAATATATCCTAACATCCTATCCACCACCCCAAATACAAATAACACATAAAAAACCACTTTGAAACCACTTTTTAACATCCCCAACCTAGAATCCACTAAACTAGTGCCCTGATTCAAGTCGTCACATCAACTCTAGCACGACTCATCATAAGCTTGAGGTTGCCGACTAGAGGTGAGGGTCAAATAATTCACATGGAGAGACTATACTCCATTTACCAAAGTAATTCACATTAGATAATGACAAAATGGTAGAAAAAATATAATAATAGCTAATGAACATGCATAAAAAACCATTTCCCAAAAAGGGTACAATTCCACATCCAAATTGTGAAATATGTAATGTCCTGATAAGGAGTGCCAAAGTAAAAAAACCCAATGTAAAGAAAAAATTGGAACCCCTAAATTGCTCATGAATCCATGTTTAGATCATTAATAATGATTTTCCCAAGCCCAACTAGACTCCCTAGCATAGGGCCCTAGCCCTTGTCTTGACCTGAAACCATGAGATCTGATTGGGTACCCAGTGGAGGCCTGAGTAGGGTGTGAGTAAAACTCTGTAGGCCACCACCAATAGAGTCTAAAAAATATACAGTCTAAACAGATAGCGCTTGAATGTACCAATTAAATGGAAAGAAAACAAGGACAACTCGTATTTCATTAGTTTACAATATTTCCATTATCCATTCTAATAAATTTTTCTATCTCCATTAGTTATTCCATAGTTATTACCTAATCCATTTTCATCACATGTTCCATGGGTTAGGAATATACGGCGTCTAAGCATGGTTCTAAGGAAATTGAATAAGGGAATAAGTCATGTACATATCTCACTAGGGATAAACACATGACATTGAAACATTATCCTCACATCCAAACCTCAGTTCGAGTGGAATGGAACAGTTTGGGTAATAGATCCTATAAAACCTTCCCTAACCCATTAATTTTAGGATTGAGTTTAGGGCCTCAGTCAAATTTGACTTGTGGGCGTAGAAACTCATGTTAGTACCCCACTCCATGAATCCATGTGCACATGCTTATTTATCTATTCACCAAACACATACTATATCACAACCAAATATAACCAATATAAATCACAATAATATTTCATAACCATAAACATGGGAATTAATACTATTACCTAACCCATTAACAAATTTTCCATTTTCATTTCATAACCATCTAGCCCAATTCCCATTCTCGTGCCTTAATACATTAAGTATATTAAATAATTACCATTAATTAGATAATATATTCCATTTACCATTTCACAAGTACAATTATTTTATCACATATCACAACCACTTTATTACATTTAACCCATTACGTATACCCCATACTTCCAATGTGTTAACCCATTCAACATATTTATTAATTTCATTATGCAACCCATTTACAAGTTCTTCAATTCACAAGCCATTTTTAATTTAACATGTTCATTATTTCATATACACCATTAATTTTTGGAATTTTATCATTATTCACAATCCATTAAACACCATCTTAATTAACTCATTTAACTCATTTATCATTCATAAACCTTAGACCATCAACCAATTACTTTTGTTTCCATTTCATCGTTTATATAACCCAATGGTATTTAACCAAATGACCACTTATTCCATTACTAAACCTAATAATGAGTATCATTATTCCATTTTATCTCAGCCAACCATATTAGAACATTCTTCAAGGGCTCTAGATTATCACACATTAACTTTACATTTATCTTTAACAACTTCTAGGTTCAGGAATACTGGTGCACCCCATGGGTGGCAGTAAATAATTATAATCATCCTAAATGTATCCCAAAAGGATCATGAGGATTATAAATCATTATTTATCCATCCATTTTACCAAATATTACTCAAGGTAAAAAATTCACGATAATAGGGAAGCAATATCTCAACACACATGCAAAAATATTTAACAAAACAATGGGATATAAATTGTAGACCACCTACCTCAAATACGATGATGAATGAACTCTTTATCATAGATTTAGATATAGATCCAAAAAAAATTTGAATCCATAATCCATATTACACTATAAAAGTGGGGTTTTGGGCTTTAAAATAAGACGGGAGAAACCAATCTGGAAAAGAGAAGTAGGAGGAGAGTTCGACTTATCCGAGGCTTCAATCTGTAACCAATGACAGTCCAAAAAACCAATAATTAGAGGATAAAAACCATTGGGAATATTGGTACAATTTGGTTCATCCTTAGATTTGATAGGGGAGAAATTAGGGATAATTTGGGTGGAGATCTAAATATCCCATAATGGAAAAACTGTAAATTTTCCAACTTTTATTAGGGAATACAGTTTGTCCACACGGTTTACCAAACCATGTGAAAACTATACACATGTTATTTTATAAGGGGAAAAGGTCACAAATCTACTTGGAAATATCCACATGGTTTTACTAACCATGTTCCAACCAAGAATGACTCTACTATCCAAGGTTTCACTGTTTTCTTAGGAAGGCTGCACAATTTACTTAACCGTGTTCCATGTATAGGTTGGCCCTATATTTCTTCTTTTGGGTATCGAACTAATGGAACACCCCTGAGTCTCCCCTTACTCCTATGAAACATCCCATTATCTATAAACAAGAGATTTAAGACCAAAATTTAAACATGGTAATACCTTTACTAAGACTAAGATCTTATATAGAATATGTTTTTTTGTGATTAAAATTCATTAACCTTTCTCTTAATATTTTTGTCATTTTTTGATTTTTTTTCTATTTAAATATATTATTTTCTTGTATTTTAATATATTTTAAACTTAATTTTTGAAATTATAATTAAATTTATTTTCCTCTTTAATAAAATCTAGTTTTTAGAAAAAATGTTATGTGGTAGATTTATGATATGGATGTGTTTCTGTATTTTAACTATTTTGTATTTTCATTTAATTTTGTATTTTGTATTTATTTTATTATATATTTTATGATTTTAAAAACATTACTTATCATATAGATAGTATTTCATTGATTTTATATGTTTTCAACATGTTTTATTTGTATAGATAAATATTTTTTTTGCTATAATGAATACATGTTCTATACCCCCAAAGTGTTTTTTACTCTAATTTTTATTTGTGTGTGAAAAATAATGTTATCTAATTATATATATGTTTTTTTAATAAATGTTTTTTTAAAAATTTCTGGTGTGTTTGATATATTTTAGGTTTATAAGGATTCGACGACACGTGTTCTAGATAGTAGAAGAAATTTGAAACATAAAATTCCTAATATGAACACATATGAAATAAAATTCAAGTATAAATATAAAGTAAAATAATCATTTTACCATTCATAGATAAATGTTGATGCTACTATATTTATCGATACATTTGATAAAGGCCACTAAGAGGCAACTATCTGAATCCCTCATCCAAGGCGTATCCATGGGTTGAAACAGAATCAATAAACATTTAGGTGAGATTAATTTTAACTCTATAATATAATATTTTCATTCTTGGTAAAGGAATATAAAGAAGATAACCATGAAATAGATAATCATTAGAATCATAGGCAGGTACAAAACATGCCAGATCATGGTGATTTCCTCCTTATAAAGACCCTTTGTACATTTTGAGTATTTTATGTAATTTAATGTAATGTTATGAAGTATCCATGTAATTTCAATTACATAGATTAAAAACCATTCATAACCATTGAATATTTTTCTATATGAAATATTTTTAATGATAATTGTTTATTGGCAGATTATAAAACAATGATGATTAATGTTCAGCTACCAATCTTAGTTTTAGTGTGTTTTATGAATCATTCAATATGATTCATTAACATATTAAAATTTGTTATCATACATTATGATTGTATAAGGTATTGGTATCATATATTATGTCATGCTATTCAATGGAACCAAATTCTACAACATGATATAGCCAAATACACTTAAAAAGTGTAATGTTTTAAGAATTCCTCTATCTATCTACCACCTACACTAAAGTCTCATAGATTGAGTTCCATTTGGACCCATATTGTATTGTATACAATAAATTTTGAAACCATATCCAAAAAACCCTTTTGGATATTTAGAAAATAATTTTGAAAATATATAATAAAGATAATCTTATATCACTTTATATGTAATATTTTGTGAATACACATCCAAATAATCTTTTTGGAAAAAATCTAGAAAACTTTTACAGATGATATCTATGTTTATGAAACTCAACTCCCATTTCTTCAACAAAAATGTGGGAAACCAGGCTTCATTATAACCTTTTAAAAAAATATGAATTCTTGAATTCAGAAATATAAGCAAATAGAGGCCTCTAGAAAATCATTGGCGCTAATCAACCTCTAAAGGGATATAGTGTGATATCCATAAAAAATGTATATCTATAACCTTGTAAAAAAACTATATCATATGAAAGTATGTATAATAAAATCATCACTTTTTATTAGATATTGAGTGACGATGGGATGTAGAGTATCTCAATCCTATATAGCATCCGTATACATTCTCAATTTTCTTTCTATAGACTAACCAGGTTGATAAATACATCAGTTTTAATTCACCTTTATAAATGAGAACATCACTATCACCTCATTAGATTGACATGTTAATCACATGTTTTATCTTAGTATGGTCATACAATTCATCATTCTATCTCAATAGAGGGCCTAAATATCATTATCATCATATAAGAGAAAAAATACTATCTTGGTTATATCCAACCAATGAAAACATCATCAACATACTCAAACAACCCTTATTATCTAATCCATAAGGATTTCGTAACAAATTTATCAAATTATGATGTTTCTAGTGATTAGTATCTCACCAAACTCCTGCACGGGGATTTGAATATGAAACATTCACCCTTAGTATACCAAATAATTAATTTATGAAACTATAAATGATATACATCATGGGAAATCTAGATCATAAATCATATTTTATTGATCATGAGAATTTTTCATATCACTATATTAAATCATACTCAAGGTTTTATTAACATTTCATCACAACCTATTATACTATATGATGAAAATTGATTCCTAATAACACAGGTCCATACTTTTAGAGTTCAATTATAATTTTAATTCTTGAGTATATGAATCCAACATGAAATAATGATTAAGTGGATATTTTATTTTATTTAATGTGATATCTTTTATATACATAAACTCTTTTATGAATGCAAAAAAAACCATAAATAATAATATGTCTCATTATATCAAATATGATAAAAATCCATATCATTATTATGTTTGTATACTTTTTAGGGTTTTATTAAACTCATTACATATCTATGTAATTCCTACCACATATATATGTGAACATTTTATAAATCCATCCCACTAAAAGCTTTAGTGAGTAACATTAATGATGAAATTTTGTTTGAAAAATGGTGAGACTTAGGAATAATTGTCATAATGTTCAACTATTTTAACAAGTATCCAATTTCCTTTACTTCACAAAACCCAATATTACGATGCTAATAACTTCAATCATCTACTTTGAGCACCTTATATGTTCATTATCATATTTTTTTGGAACCTTTACATTATTGTTTTTCCTTGATATCTTATTGGAAACAATATGTAAATATTGTTATTTTTATTTACGAACCTATATTAAAATATACTAGGGTAGAAAGTTACATTTACATCAATTTTTGTCTTGTATAATATTTTATTTATTAATATTTGAACTTGAGAAAGTAAAAACATACACTCAAGAGTCTCTTCGAGACTATATTTTTTTTATAATATTATTATACGACACACAAACTCCTTTTGGGTTAGGAAAAAAAACTTATTTTTTGAAGTGGGTATATTTGAAAAATAAACTACTGATATCCATATCTTATACAGTATTCTATGTATTTGGTTAATTTTACTAAAAACAAATCATTATTATTTAATTTGTGACATAATTGGGTTGTGTCTTTAATTAAAACATATTTTTCAAATATCTGGATAGACTCTTTTATCCTGGATATAATATTTTTATCATTATATTCTTTAAACATGATATAGAATAGGCTGAATCATTAACCATGTGTAGTAAATCCATCATCACATATTTCTCCCAAAAAAACTATGTTAATAAATAAATTTTATTATTATATAATAGATATAAGATAAAAGTACATAACCATTAGATTATTTAATTCTCTTATATTTGAATCCATTATTCAAAAATAAATTTCTTCATTTGAATGAAAACTATAAACTCTAATAACTATTACCATGATTTTTTTTCTCTAGTGTATTTTCAACCATTGTGAAATATATATCAGGCAACATATAAACTTAAAAATAAAATAATTAATTTCTATAACACGGATACCAAATATGGAATTTCCATGGGTTTTTCAAAATCGTCCAAATATATTAGATAATTCCATCATCTAGATAGAATGCCATTTATTTATGTATATTTTATTAAGATTCAATGTCCATGGATAGCCACATAAAAAAAATTATGAAATTTGAAAATAATTTTCTCCTTCTAGTTAGAACTTTTACCCACTTTTATTGTCGAAACAACACTAAAACCTAGAAATCATATGGACTAGCTCATCCATCCACAATCGTTTGATAAAATATGGTAAAAATATATTTGAATCGTTTACATTGTTAGAAAATTTCTAATGATGATTCAAAAAATGAATTCGATAGTCTATCTTATGAAAACCACTAGTGTCACAAACCAACCTAGGTCGACCTTGAACCGGTCACCCGAGCTAGTCCGTGACATGGCCCGAAGGGTGGTCCCGATCCCCAAAGGCAGGCAACTAGTGTCGAGAATAGAAATTTAAATCGTTGGGTATGATTTTACCCATGAACACAAACAAACAAAAAAACAAAAAAACAAATAGATAAATAAAAACAGTCAATAAACATAAAGCTAGCAACGGAAAAATAATAAAAACGAATGTACCTCCACATGACATTTCAGGTCACCTCCTGACCAAAGGTTGACCTTGATCCTATAATGAGAAACTCAGCCAAGAAAACCCAGACAAGAGACTCAACCTACAACTGAAAAGATAAATAGGCATGAGTATTAAAAATTCTCGATAGGGTTACCAAGGTAAACCTCAGAATCCGATGTATCCTTTCCTGAAACAATCCATTAACATAAGTTTGAAATACAATTATAAAAGTACGTTTTTTCACATTTGAAAGTAAGAAACATGTTTTTTCCCATTTGAAAACCCAACACAAGCTACATACCATTTCAAAAACCATTTTTCATTTTATAAATAGAAACCAAAATAGAATGTATCAAAGCTGGGCCAGAGTAAAACACGTAAAAAGTGAAAACTAGAAATAAACTAGTGAAACAGAAAGTAAACAAGTAAAGTAAAAATACAGTAACCATGGGTGATCTTAAACATCCCTAGAAGACCCCTAGACGTACTCTGTTTCGAAACAACTTGTCAACGTATGGTGAAGCTCCTAAGTCTATAACCAACTGGCCACCCTATAGCTGACCAATCCAGTGGAAAAGCCCACATGGCTTAACAACAAATCCAAGGGGTATCAACCCGCCTAATAGGGATTGATCATCAACCGTCACATGATCATCTAAAAGACGCCCAAGAACCCATGGTGTTTATAAAAATACTGTGCAGGTATGAATTCCCTCTCACGTGTGACTCATCTCACCACACTTTCCTTCCACAAACACAGATACTTCCTATACGTTCACCCATAAAGGGTTACACTAGACAGGAGTGCCTCATATACACATTCAGTCATCTCACATTAACAAGGTGCCAACCGGGCTGTCATGCCATGAAAAACATTAAAATCATTTGAAACCTCTTCCAAAATACTTGAGAGGTTATATGGACATATAGTAATCAAAATGTCGTCATTTTAAAGAATCTACAAAATCATTATACTAATGCTAAAAGTGCCAAACATGCCTTTAATTCTAAAGTCTCCAATTCATTTTTAATAAAACATTTCAAACTCTAAATGAAAAATACACAATGTTTTTTTAAGAAAAGTGAATACAAAAATCATCGTTTGAGTTGGAGGTACCAAATGGGTTTCTGCATTACATACACAATTGAATCACTTCTTTAAAAACACATGTGTTGTCAAATGGACCATTAGCTTTAGATAGCCAAAGACATTACTCAAAATATAACACCAAAAACACCTTTTAATTTCCAAGTCAAACAATCATATTCTCAAAGTCTTCATTTCATGCCATTTTAGAAACGACACAAAGAACCAAAAGCCATTTAGAAATCAAGAATCATTTTCACAAAATTACCATTCACTTTTAAACCAGACCCAGACACACACCAAAAAAAAATCTCCAAACACATTTAGCACCATTGATATGATTTGATAAACCATATAAAAATTTTATAAAACAATTTGAAAAAGGGTATCATAAGGATTTACACGCTAAAACCCCACTCAAAACCCCTTTGTGAATTAAGCGTACACAAACACCATACCAAAACACAACGCGCACCACCTGCATAGTTGAATAAAAAATTGCACAATTCCTGAAATGTCATTAAACATCACAAGATGGGTTTTTATCAGAAACACCATTTTTTTATTAACATGCTACAAATATTAGATGTTAACTAAATTTATTTTGATACTAATTTCCCATCAAATTAATTATTCACAAAATACTGTAAATTAATGACACAGGTAAAATAATTTATTAAATAAACACAATTGTAAACAAAAAAAATTAAATAGAAAACATGCTAAATTAATTAAACAAGATAAAATTGGTTCATTAGATAACATTTATATACAAGAATCACCTACACACAGTTCATGACTTATTTCAAAACTAATCTAATCAATTTTAACTACCACAAAAGTATTGAAACAAACTAAGTACTATACTTATGCAGGTGTAGAAGATATTTGAAAAATTATTTAAAACACGCATGTTTCATGAGCTGTGTGGGAAAGATAAAAATTCGGAAACTGCCTACCACAAATAAGTGATGATATAATAGACCTTCAACAGAAGGGAGAGAGAAACGCCGTGGACCAATCACACACCCTAAACGACGAGAAAACGCATGAAATACCAACCGCAGAATAATGGTTTCAATAAATTAAATAAAAAATCCAATCTAAGGAATAAATATACCAAGGATAGGATTATCAGACAGAATGGAGTAGTGGGTCACTGGGATCAGGTTTTTCGGAGAAGATCGCGGAGGGGCCGGCTGGCCGGAAGCGGGTGAGGGGAGGTGGCTGGCCGGAAACAAGAGCGGCGGTCTGCAAGAGCCTGAGCACGAGCAGGAGGGTGGGGTGTCCTGATGGGAAGAGGGGAGGTCGGGAGGTGGTCAGAGGCGACAGTCTGAAGGGAGCTCGGTGGTCCACAAGAGGCCACATGAGATGAGAAGGAAGGAGGGGGCTGGGCATAGTGGTCTGTTAGAGCCGAGGAACCGAAGCGCGGTGGGGCGAGGTGAGGAGGTGGGAGTCGGGGCAGAGGCCGGTCTGGGTGAAGTGACTGGTCGGGGCATAGAAGGGGCGCTAGCGAGGAGCTGCGAAGAAGGGTAGGAGGGGGAATGGGTCGTGCAGGGAATGGGGAGAGGGGTGCGGGCCGTGGTGCAGAACAGGAAAAAAGGGGAGGGGGCTTCGGGTATGCAGGTAGATTAGGGTTTTGTCATTTTTTTCATTTTATTGTGTTAATAATAGTAATATTAATAACATTAATAATATAAATAATATAAATAATATTAATAATAATACTAGAATAATAATAATAATAATAGTGATACAAATAATAATAATAATAATAAAACCAAAACTAATAATAACAAAAATTATAATAATTAAACATAATATTAGTAGAATTTATTAACAATTAAGATTATAATTATAAAAATAATAATAATAATAATAATAATAATGAAAATAATAATAATATATAAAGAATAATAATATCAATAATAATTCTAATTTTATGAATAATAATCATAATAATAATAAAAATAACAACATAATAATATTATTATTATTGAACATCCATTTCTTTTAAAAATTATTTAGTTTATTTATCGAGTTCTGGAAACAAGGTCACTACGCGCTCATCGCACAACTTAATAAACTGCACGCATGTTGCACGCTTCAACCTAGACCACCTGGGCATCCACACAAACACTAAGGGTGGTCACATGACTACCTCTCACTATGTATAGACCTTGAATGGGTCTGAAACCTGCAAAAAAATAATTAAATGAAATAAGTATTAATTTGGGACCCAACCGTGACCTTGTAATGATAACTTGAAGCGAAGAATTAATGAAATAAAAATTAATTCAAAAAGCTGGATGTGATAATTCTCCCCACCACAGTCACTTTCTGGCACTAGAAAGTCACACGGTCGAACAATGAACCAAACAAGAATCCATGCCCAATTGAAAATGAAAGAAACCACAACACAAGAGAATAATAGCAAATGATAGGGTTCTCCCCACTACAATAACTCAGCTAGTGTGGAAATTCAACACCCAAACATACCACCCTGGGAAGGGGGGCCGACATTGGAACTCTCAACCAATGCGAACTAACTTTTATAGCACGAGCAAACAATAGTTTTGCTGAATCTTGAAATTCTCAACCTAGTCCAGAAAGTCCCAACACTAGGAGAAAAACCTCTAAGAAGTACATAACCCCAAATAGTGAATCCGAGCATAACCACAAGCCTTGAATTCTCTGCAGGCACTTAGACCTCCCAATGAACACAACTAAACCAAGATCAACCCATGCTAGGGAAAAACACACTTTTATGAGAAACACAAGATTCAAAAAACCATGACTGGATGAACAAAACTATTGGATTACAACAGAACATGACTATTATAAATCCACGATTAAATAATGAACTTACAACAATGTCAAAAATTAACAGTACAAAAATGAAAATGAAAAGTCTTTAAATGTTCTACTGCCAACACGGAGAACAAGACACGAACCAAGGCTTCACCCCCCTGGAAACTCCTGATTGAGCGAGAGCTTCTCCCAAAGGCATGTGGATGGGGCTCTGAAGGTTGAATCATCTCCTTCCTCACATTTAGGCACTGACATTCCTCTCGTCACAATGTCTTCTTCAGGCGACACTTCCTGTAGAAATTCTCTAGATGACCCAGACACCTGCAACGATGACACACCTTTGGAGGGATGCAACATGACGGTTTCACGTGCGTGAACCGGCCACACCGGTGGCACACTACTGAATGGTCCAACGAACTAGAAGCCAAAATCACTGCTGATGACTATTTAAGAATTGGTCCCTCTGGTCCACCCTGCTCGCCAGATGGGGAACCTTGACAAGAAACTGGATATGATGGATTTCCAACCATCTGCTCTCTGAAGACCAACTCATCTAAGAAAGCCTCATCCACCAGCTTCTCAAAATAATGGTCCTTAGAAAGGAGGATCCACTCCTCAATCTCTGGAAGAAGACCCCCAATGAAGGGAGAAGTCTTCATAAAATCTTTTGACGTTGCCTCCAGAGAAAAGGACACAAGCTCCTTGAAATGGTCAACATATGCCTTTACCATCCATTGGCCTTGTTGAATACGCATGAGTTATTACCTTTTCTTCGTCTTCACGTCTTCAGGTATAAACCATTAGACGAAGATGGATTTAAAGACGTCCCACATCATCCCAACTTGTACTGACGGTGGGGTGAGAAACCACCATTCATCCAAAGATGATCACTCAAATAATCCCAAGACAAATCAACCTCTAACAGAATAAAGTTCCCAACATCCTAAAAGCACACTCGACCTCTTCAAACCACATAACTAACTTTAATAGACCCTGATCACTGTTAAGTACAAACAATGTATGAGAAGAACCAAAAACTGGGCATGACTTATCAGAAACCTTGACGAACTTTCTGGGTGGCATTTTTTGAACAACATATAAAACATAGAGCCAAAACAGATATCAAGCCGAAGCAACATTAAAGAAAATGCCTTCATCCAAAACAACGAGCTCAAAATAAACAAGAAAATACAAACACAACTGAAAAATTCCCCTTCCAGAATCCCCTTTCCATTTTTGATTTCAAAACCACCTTCCTTCAAGGACACTTTCCAAATAACCAAACCCACTTTTGAAACCAAATTCAATTTTTCAAAAATCATTTTCCCTTTTTAAAATCACTTTAGAAAAACCAGGTCAATCCATTAATTCCAAGCGCACACCCCAGTAATCCCTTGAACCATTTCACCTGTCTTCATCCACTTTCATCCATACGCACCAAAACGTACTCCCCATGCATTCCCTCACATGTTCATATGTTCATAAAGAGTACCTGAGGTTGCACCCAAACCATATCTCTACCAGTTCCAAGCGACTACTGAATTTTTAGACCAAGAGCTTTCAGTTTTTAATAATCCCTTTCACAAATTTAAAACCCTTTAAAATAAATCGTTCTCATTTCAAAAAACCTTTTTCATATTCAAAAGTGCACTTAAACCCACTAAAACCAAGACAACCCACTACTTGAAACAAATTACTAGAGTGAGGGACTAGTAGTCATGCTTACCCTGGCAACATAGTAGTGGGACATGCCCCAAATAAGTGTCAAAAAAGGAACTTAAACCGTGTACTTGGACTCCACATGGGTAACTACTCCATGTGAAATCATGATGTAACATCAGATTGTCTCTGTTGTCATCCCTCAATATAAAAAAACCAGAACAAGACAATGAATCAATTCCTGGACTACCTCTGGCGACTCGAGGTTCGGAAAAGGAGAGGGTTCATGACATCCTTCACATACCTACCTCTCGAGTCCCGACAACCGGCAGTCCTCATCTCCATCTACCAGATACACCAAAAACCAAGGGCCACTCTTATATATTTTTTTCACAAAGCAACCTGGGTCGACCTTGAAACAGTCACCCGAGCAGGTCCACGACATGACCCTAAGGGCGTTCCCGATCCCCACGGGCTAGAAATCAGTGTCAGGAATCAAAATTTTAATCATTGGGAAGAATTTGTCCCATGAACAAAAACAAACAAACAAACAAACAGATAAATAAAAATATTCGATAAACATAAAGCTATACGTGGAAAGAAAATATAAATGAAGGTACCTCCACATGATCTTCCAGATCACCTCCTGACCTTTCACATCACCTGCCGACCAAAGGCCGACCTTGCTCCTATAATGACCAACTAAGCCAAGAAAACCCATACAAGAGACTGAACCTGCAACTGAAAAGATAAATATCCATGAGCATTAAAAATTTGTAGTAGGTTCCCAAGGTAAACCATAGAACCAGAGGTCTCCTTTCCCAAAACAATCCATTAACACAAGTTTGAAATAAAATTATAAAAGTAGGTTTTTAACATTTTAAAGTAAGCAACATGTTTTTACCATTTCAAAACCCAATACATGCTACCTACCATTTCCAAAATCATTTGTCATTTTATAAATAGAAACCAAAATAGAATTTATCAAATCTGGGCCATAGTAAAACACGTAAAAAGTGAAAAATAGAAATAAACTAGTGCAACAGAAAGTAAAAAAGCAATGTAAAAATCCAATAACCATGGGTGATCGTAAACATACCTAGAAGACCCCTGGACGTACTAGGTTTTGGAACCACCTGTCGGCATATGATGAAGCACCTAAGTCTATAACCAACTAGCTGCCCTATAACTGACCAATCTAGTGGAAAAGCCCGCCTGGCTTAACAAAAAATCCAGAGGGTATCATCCCATCTAATCGTTGCTGATCAGTAACCATCACTCGATCATCTAAAATATGACTAGGAACTAATGGTGGTTATAAAAATACTGTGTAGGTAAGAAGGCCCTCGCACGCGTGACTCATCTCACAACACTTGCCTTTCCCAAACATGGAAGCTTCCAATACGTTCACCCATAAAGGGTTACACTAGACATGAGCACCTCATATACACATTCAATCATCTTAGATTAACAAAGTGCCAACAGGGCCATCATCCCATGAAAAAACATTAAAACCATTTGAAAACATTTCCAAAATACTAGAGTTGTTATATGGGCATGCAATAATCAAAATGTCATCATTTCAAAGAATCAACAGAATCATTATACTAAATATTAAAGTGCCAAACGGGCCTTTAATTCCAAAGTCTCTAATGCATTTTTAGTAAAAAATTTCAAACTCTAAATGAAAAATGAACAATGTTTTTTTAAAACGTGCATACAAATATCATCATTTGAGTTGGAGGTACCAAACGGGTTGCCACATTACTTACAGAATTTAATCACTTCTTTGAAAACACAAGTGTTTCCAAATGGACCATTATCTTTACATAGCCAAAAACATTACCCAAAACATCACACCAAAAACACTTTTTCATTTCCAAGTCAAACAGTCATATGCTCAAAGACTTCATTTCATTCCATTTCAGAAACCACACAATGAACCCAAATCCATTTAGAAATCAAGAATCATTTTCACAAAATTACCATTCACTTTTAAACCAGACCCAAATGCACAAAAAAAAAAATCCCTCAACACATTTCACACCATTGATTTGATTTTATAAACAATGTAATATTTTTATAAAATAATTCAAAAAAAGGTATTACAAGGCTTTACATGCTAAACCCCCACTTAAAACCCCTTTGTGAATTAAGCGCACACCAACACCATACTAAAACACAACATGCACCACTTTCATAGTTGAATAAACAAATTTTACAATTCATGAAAAGTCATTAAACATCGCAAGATGGGTTTTTATCAGAAACACACCTTTTTTATAAACACGATACATATATTATATGAAAACTAAATTCCTTTTGAAACTAATTTCTCACCAAATTAATTATCCACAAAACACTCTAAATTAATTATGTAGGTAAAATAATTTATTAAATAAACACAATTCTAAACAAACAAATTAAATAAAAAAATACTAAATTAATTAAACAAGAAAAATTGGTTCATCGAATAATATTTATATATATAATCACATACAAAAAACTCAAGACTTATTTCAAAACTAATATAAACAATTTCAACTAACACAAAATCATTGGAAAAAAATAAGTACTATATTTATTGAGGTGCATAAGATATTTCAAAAATTATTTAAAACACGTATGTGTCACGAGCTATGCGGGAAAGGGAAAAATTGGAAACTGCCTACCTCAAACAAGTGTGGATGCAAAAGAACTTCAATTTAAGGTATAGAGAAACATCACATACCAATCACACACCCTAAATAATGAGAAAAAACACATGAAATACCAACTACAAAATAAGGGATTCAATAAATTAAAGAAAAACTTGAAACTAAGATAGAAATATACCAAGGATAGGATTATCGGACGAAATGGAGTAGCGGGTCGCTAGGATTGGGTTCTTCGGAGAAGATCACAGAGGGGTTGGTTGGCCGGAAGTGCGGAGAGAGGAGGATGGTGAAAGGAAACTGGAGCAACGGCCCGCCGAAGTTGGGGCATGAGCAGGAGTGTGCGGGGTCCCAGAGGGTGGAGGAGAGGCTGGGAGGTAGCGGAAGGGTAGCAGTCCGAAGGGAGCTCGGCGGTCCATAGGAGACTGTGTGAGGGGAGAAGGAAGGAGGGGGCTGGGTGTGGCTGTCTGCTAGAGCTAGGGAATCGGAGCATGGCTGGGCGAGGTGAGGAGGCCGGAGCCGAGGCAGAGGCTGGTTGGGGCGAGGTGGTTGGCCCAGGAACATCAGGGGGCACTGACAATGAGCTGTAGAGAAGGGTAGGAGGGGGGCTAGGTCGCGCAGGGAATGGGGAGAAGGGTGCGGGCCATGGCACAAAACAAAAAAAGGGGAAGGGGCTTCAGTTATGTGGGTAGATTAGGGTTTTGTCATTTTTTTTAATTTTATTGTATTAATAATAGTAATATTAATAACATTAATAATATTAATAATATTAATAATAATACCAGAATAAGAATAATAATAGTGATAGAAATAATAATAACAATAATAAAACCAAAAAAAATAACTATAATTAAAGATAATATTAATAGAATTTGTTAACAATTAATATTATAATTATAAAAATAATAATAAGAATAATAATAATAATTCAAATAATAATATTTTATGAAGAATAATAATATCATTAATAATTCTATTTTTTAATAATAATCATAATGATAATAAAAATAACAACATAATATTATTATTATCAAACATCCTTTTCTTTAAAAAATTAATCTGTTTATTTATCTTGTTCTAGAAATTAGGTCACCGCACACTCGTCGCATGACTTAATAAACCGCGAACACGTTGTGCGCTTCAACCCAGACCACATCGGCATCCACACAAACACCTGGGTTGATCGTGTGGCTACCGCTCACAGTGCGGTGACCAAGAACAGGTCTGAAACCCACTAAAAAAATAAAATGAAAAAAATTTTAATCTGGGACCCAGCCTGGACCTTGGGAAGAGAACAAGATGCCAAGAATTAATAAAATAAAAATTAATTTGAAAATACATATGTGACAACTAGTCTCTCCAAGTCATTAGTTATGATGTACGGGCTCAGTTTCCACACACTGGTGCCCTGATTCGGCTTAGCACATGACCTCAAGTGCACCTCCCTATACACCAAAGGCTGCCAAATAGAAGTGAGAGTATAATGTCGATCATGTGGATTCAATACACTCTTTATCAGAGTAAAACCACAAGAAAAATAAATAAAAAGTAATAACCAAATGATATAAAATAACCAAAATAGTACTAGTATCACAAGATGAACCAAATTAAAAATACAATATGAAAACTAAATCGTAAACATCCCATGCTAAAGTATGCTCCAAGTGTTAATATGAAAAACCCAAAATAAATAACGATAATGAAAACTCTTAAGTGGGTCCCAAACCACATCCATTTTCCCCATCCATGCTCTATCCTGACTCGGCCTTCTAACACAGGGCCTCTTCCCATATCCTGTCATGCAAACATGAAGTCCATTCAGCTACCGATTAGGAAGCCTGGGTAGTGTGTGAGTAAAACTCAGTAGGCCACCACCAACAACATCAAAAAAAATCAAGTCAATAACTACATATTTAGTTTCATAAATAATAAATATATAAGCAGTTAAGTAAACAACTTACATTTTTTTGACTATCCTTAACTGCATAAACCACCAAGTTCCCGAGGACACCCAAACCACAATACTTGCTTCAACTAGTTCCTATGTTTGATCCATATTACATATTTGATTCCAAATTCATTATTAAAAATGAGATTTCATTATCCACTTCATTTAAATTTATATTATGGATAATTAGAACCATAGTTCAATGCCAATATTTTGGGTGTTGAACATCATGTCTATCCCCCCATGAGTATTTAGAGCATCATTCCCTCTCTCACACCTTATGGGTGTTTGGAGAAACGGTCCCTATCCAATACAATTTTCATGCATGCCTTGAGTCCTATAACATCATGTCTAGGACCCCATAGGTATTTGGAACGTCTGTCCATATCCCACACTCATATATCAATCTATCACATATGGGTATTTGGAACATCAATCCATATCCCACACTCGTATATCAATAAATCACATATATCACATGTACCACAATAAAAAATTAATTAATTAAACAATTAATTAATCAAATTTAACAATCAAATATTCACACCATTGTAATAATTAATTCATTTATTAATTAATCACATAATTACCTTCAATTATTTCAACAATTAATTGGTCACATTAATTCCATTAGTTAATTCAATAATTAATTTATAAAAACAATCAATACACCAATCGAAAAAATCTCCTTTAATTAATTAAAAAATTAATTAATCATATTCCACAATCCCAATATCACCATAATTAATTGAACAATTAATTATTCTAATTAAATCAATTCCAAAAGTTCCATCAATTAATCCACTAATTAATTAATCCAATTTCACAATAATAACCCTTTGATAATTAATTCAATAATTAATTATTACAATTAAACAATTAAAATATTCCATAATGTAGTCAACAATTAATTAATCTAATTAAAAAATTGAGAAAATTCACAACTCAATAATTTAACAATTCCATCAACCAATTATTCAATCAATTACACAATCCATAAATTAATTGTGTTTCCAAATTAATTAATTTAACTTAAGAAAAATATGATTGATAAAATTTAAATAGAAATTATAAAATTAAGTACATGTAATTAAAATCAAGATTATGGGATTTAAAATTTTGACCACCTACCTCAAGATTTCCGATAAACACTCTTCAACAGAAATCCCTAAATTTGGCAGAATAATTATGAAGAACATGATCTAGAATGGGGACCTAAATCCAAAATCAAAATAATCATGATAAAAAAAATTCTAGATTTAGACACTTCAAAACTAGATCTTGATCCAAAAATCAGATTATAACTTCCCTACATAATATGAGGGAGAGAGGGAAGAGGAAAAGGAAACCACATGAGATAAGATCCTCTTAATGGGAGGGGTTTATATCTTCAATCCACCCTTCGAATCGTGAATAATGGAGGATAGGATCCCTAATAATTTTTCTGAGAGCCAAAAAAATTATAGGATTAAATTATATTTGAGTTATGGTTGATATTGGGTTAAAATGGAGGTTTCAAGAATTATAAATATAATTTTTTGTGTTATTTTAAAACCCTCTCATGGTTTGTTGGGCAAGGTTGTATGGATTGAAAAATTTTGTGCCATAACCATGTGCCTCTTCTGGGGTGGGGGTGCATGGTTTCCCCTAATGGAGTGAATATTTTAACAAACCATGATCTAGATATGTGAATCCCCTCTATTTGGGTTCACACAGTTTTCTTGGATAGGGCACACGATTTGGGAAAAACGTACGACAACCGTGCACTACCCAACATCCTTAAAAAATTCTCAATTTTTCACCAAAACACACCCTAGATACAAACCAATAAAAATTAATCAAAACAAGGAAAAAAGTGTACCTAAAAAAATCCCTAGACATATCTTGAAAATGATAGGTTCTTAAAATCTCCACACCTTGTAACAGCTCGTCCTTGAGATGTACTCCTAATCATCTCTAGGAGTAGAAGTTAAAAAGATCAGTTCATTGATCCCTCATATTAATTTCTCCCTCCCTTGTTTCCTCATAAATATGGACATGTTTCCGCAATACATGAACCATCGACATGGTCATTCCCTACAACACTTTATCACTATGATCCAATACATGTATTAGATGTTCATCAAAGGATACATATATATCAAGATCAACATCATCCACATCGATCAGATGAGAAGGGTCAAGGTGATACTGCTGAAGTTGTGACACATCAAAAACATCATTTATAGTACTATATCTCCGTGTAATAGCTAATCAGTATGACATCGGCCCAATTCTCTCCAAAACCTTAAATGGTCCAACAAACCTAGGCACAATCTGGACCTGTCTCCATATCCTATGGTGAACCAATCTAGGTGACACCTGAAGGAATACATGAATACCCTCTATAATCTCAAGGTGTCATCTATGCCTATCAAAATATTAATTCTACCTACTTTAATCTTTATCAATACTCTTTTGAATCAAATGAACCTACTCCGACGTCACCTACATGAGACTCGGTCCCAACAGTTCTAACTCACCCGACTCTATCCAGCATAGAGGTGATCTGCATGGCCTACCATAAGGTGTCTCATATGGTTCCATCTGTATAGTTTCCTAATAAATGTTGTTATATGAGAACTATAACAAATATATGTTCTTTTCCTAAGATCCACTAAACTGGAGGACACATACTCGTAACATATCCTCAATCACCTGTATAGTACACTATGACTACCCATCTGTCTATGGGTTTAATATTGTACTCAGAAGAACCTATGTACCAAGAACCTTTTATAAGACCTACTAGAAGGGTGAAGTAAATCATGAGTCAAGGTATAAAACAAGAGTCCATGGCACCCTGTGTAGATATAAAATCTCCCAAATTTAAAACTATCCCAACTGCTCCACTGAGATGATCTCTTGTACTAATAGGAAATGCGCTACCTTCATCAGTCTGTCCAAAATCACAAATATAGCTTCATTACTTCAGGGTTTCCTTGGGATAACCACCTCAAAATCCATAGTATCTCCATCAAACTTTGATTCTAGAATGGGAAATGAATTTAGAAAAACTCCAAGTTGTTGATTCACAGCCTTTAACTATTGATAGGTGTAGAATCTTGTCATGAACCCTACTATCTACCTTTTCATTCCTAACCACCAAAACTGCCGACGTAGGTAACAATAAATTTTTATCACACTTAGATGCACTACCCACTTAAAAGAATGAAATTAATGAATTATATCCTACCATATACTCTTAAGAACTAAAACCTGATTCCTAACATTGATAACCTTATCTTGATCTATGATCCAATCTGAAGGTGACTCCCCAACTTCAAGGCTTTCCCTCAAGGCTAATAATTCTGTATCCTCATACTGCATGTATCCGATCCGTATCAAAATTTAGGCTCCAATAAAATTGATATGAGAGTCATATAATCCTAACTCTCTTGAACCACAACATACATCTTAGCCAAAAAAATCATCATCTTCCACTCAGCACTATACTCCTGAACATCATGAGTATGAGTTTTCCTACTTTAATAGTTAGCCACACTGTTTCCCTTTTTGGGTGTATATGCTAACTAAAAATCAAATGGCTACATATACTCAACCCACCTCCAATGATGGAGAGTGAAATACCATTTTGATAAAATATAATTTAATCTCTTGGGGTCAATATAAATAGGATAATTCTCACCCAAAAGATAATGCCACCAACACTTCAAAGCATAAACTACTATAGCTAATTCGAGGTCATGTGTAGGGTAGTACTATTCATGTGGAATCAACTTCCAAGACCCATACATCACAAGTCGATCTCCCAAAATCAAAAATTCTCCAATCTTTATTCCATAATAATCAGAAAACAATGTATACTCATCACCTAGGTTGGGTAAGATCATGATTGGTGTCTTTTTCAAGCTCTTCTTCAGTTCCTAGAAGGAATTATCACATTCTTCTGACCATTCAAACATTACCCCCTTCTTGGCCAAGCCCGAAAGAGGTTATTAAAGATGAGAAAAGTCTTGAATGAACCTATGATAATATCCATATATTTCCAAAAAATCTATAGTTATTGAAAATATTCTTGGGTTTATCTCAGGAAAAAACTGCATAAACCTTATTTGGGTTCACTAACACACCTTACTCCAAGATGACATGACCTAAAAAGTGTACCTAATCAATCCAAAACTGATACTTACATAGCTAAACTTATATCTAATTCTCTCTTAGTGTACACATGATGATGTTATGTTGTTGGGAATGATCATCATGACTGTTACAGTACACCAATTTGTCATCCAAAAACACTACCAAAAACTGATCTAGGTATGGATGGAAAATTCTATTCATCAAGTCCATAAATATTGCTAGTGCATTCATCAACCCTAATGGAATTATGAAGAACTCATATAGAACAAAATTTCTTCTAAAATAATTCCTCAGTATATCACATCGTCAAAATCTCAACTAATGATACCCTGATCTCAAGTCAACCTTGTAGAAAACACAATCTCCCATTAACGGGTCAAAATGTTCATCAAAACATGGAAGAGGATACTAGTTCTTTATAGCCATCCAATTCAACTTTCGGTAATCCACACATAAGTGTAGAGTTTTATTATCCTTCTTATTTAATAATACCATAAAACCCCAAGAAACTTACTGGAATAGATGAACCCCTCATCCATAAAATATTCTAGACATGTCTTAAGATCTTGAAGCTCTGTTAGTGCCATTCTGTATGGTGGAATAGAAACTCGATCAACTCCAAGCATGAGATAAATGGTAAATTCCACATCACTCTTAGATGGAAGACCTGATAAGTCTTTAGAGAAAACATCCTGAAACTAATACACTATAGATGGTAGGAAATACTACTTGACACCTCCGTCATTCAGGAATATTCTAGAAACTTGGGTGGTGAGCTCCCCCAGTTGTTGATGAATTGGCCCTGCATAGCCCGCATTGATATCCCAATATCCATGATGAATATAATTTTCACATTAAGGATATATAAAATTCACTCCCCTATGGAAACAATCAATGTGGGCTCATTATGCTACCAAATAGTCCTTACCCATAATTGGTTCAAAGCCGGACATGTTAAGAATATATAGATCCCATAGAAAAGGATACTCCCCAACCTCGAGAGAGAACCCTTTTCACAAGAACATGTCTCTCAAATATACTCCCAATGGTGTGTCTATTGTCATCACACTGATCTTGAACCCCAAAACCCATCTCAAACCACTCACAAGATGTTAATAAATAAAGGAATGAGAGGCACCAATATCAAATAAAGAACTAGATAGCATAGAAGTTATAATAATAGTACCCCTTACTATCAACGGTCCAACATCTATATCCACAAGTGTAGGATGAATGGAATGTAACAATACTTCCCCTATTACCTAAGATGTAGTCTGAATCCCCTAAGATTCACCAATCTAATGATACGAATGCTCTATCCTAGAAGTACCACATCCACTACATCTACCACCACATATAGTAGAACTCCTGATGCCAGACTAATAGGAGGTAGAATATCCCCTTCCCATACTTCAGTTCAACCTAGATGATCCATCACCACTCATTTGTCATGGGTTCCTTCACAACCTATATATATGACCCATCCTTCCATAGGCTAAGCAATCTACTAGTGATTGGGGAAAATGTTTATGAAATTGACCCGGCCTACCTCTCTAGTGATAGATCACTCGAGTAAGATCCCGAGTAATTGATCCCTCTGTCTGGGTACTCTACATCTCACATCTTTGGATAATTTTTTCATAGTGAGGCTTCCTTCTCTCTAAATTTATACCTCCGGACCATCTATTTGAAACCACATATCTTCCTCTAGAATCCTACCACATGTTCCCCTCTAATTTTATATCCTTATTTACCACTTCTGTAGTCTTCTTCAACCTGAATATATTTACCATGGACTTAATTTCACATTTAATCTCATATTAAAACCTTTTTTCCTCAGTATCTTTATGCCCCAACAATGCAAGAGAAAAAATTGTAAATCTATAAATAATCCCACCTAGTATATCAGGAACATGCTCCCCTGAGTAAATCTCATAAACCTAGCTTCTCACTCCTATATAAGTATCTTAGAATAAATGTGGTATAATAACATCTCTTGAAATTCCTACCACTCCATATTATCCTATTGTCCATCCCTAATATGGATGAACAAAAAATATTTTTCTTGACCAGGTAAAATATATGTATCCAACCTAACCACATTCTTAGCAGAAGTCTCCAAATAGTCGAGTATAGTTTGGATGGACTCAATCGATAACTATGCTGCCTTAGGTCTACCCTCTATAGTGAAAGTTAGAGGGTGATAAAACACAAACTCCATCAGCATACCATCCATGATTTACACAACCCAACCTAGGTATCTTTTAAATAATTTCATAAACCCCAAAAATTTCTCTTGGAACCACTCTCTAAAATCATCACCCAGTACTATTGGTGCCTCAGGTTCCACTAATTGAGGAGCTTCTCTAGACATTTCCTCCTACTGTCCTCTCAATAAAGAATTACCGGGGGAGGTATATCTCTACAATTAAAAAAACACATCTTAGGTCACATAACACTACTTTGAAACATTTATGTAAGAGAAATATCTCAATAATCCACAACATGCCTTTTCCCCAAACCACACCACATGGTCAAAATCGAGGCACTATCACTATCCTTAACCATCCTACATCTTGGTTATGGTTAATCCAAAGGTTAATCTAGTCCTCATTATTCATGTTTCCCATTATACACATATTTATTCACATTATGCATCATTTAAAATTTCTATGTTCATGTTAGGAACCATTTTTTCACTTAAAACACACAAGAAAGGTAAATTACTTGAAGTTCAAAAACATACCCAAAACCCATTTTTCGATGTGTGACTAAAATGATGCATGTAAAAAAATAATCCTGAGTGCATTGAATGATAAATAAAAATGAAACTATCATGTCATTTTAGGGCATGAGTCAAATCTTAGAAAATACTTAGAAATAATTATCACATCACACAACAAGTGCATTACTTGAGGGGAAATAACATCAATTGTAACAACACACATCAATAACAACAATTCCACCATGTGATATTGGATTTCACCCTCATACAAGGGTTAGATACTACCAATAATGAGATCTTAACCAAGACTCAACTAATCATATTATCCAATATTCCTTTACCAATTAGTAATAAAAAATTAAAAGAAAATAAATTTCTCTGATACTAGTTTTTGACGTCCTAGAAAGGGTGGCACAAACTGGTTCCCCAAGACGGTCTTCCACAGGACCACAAGCAGGATTCTCTATATGCCAAAGGCTTTAAACCAGTAAATAGGATCTAATATAGATCTTGGGGAGATTATATCCTCTTTATTAGAGTAAAAACACATTGGAAATAAAAAAATAATAATAATAAAATGATGTAACATATCCATAATAGTACCATTATCATAGGATGAACAAAAATGGAAATAGAATATTTAAAAGGAAAAGTAGATATTCCATGGTAAAGTATGTTCCAAGTGTCAGTATGAAAAACCTAAAATAAATAAAGATAATAAAAATTACCAAGATGTTCCTGCACTACATCTAGTTCCCTAATCCATGCTCCATCCATACTCATCCATCTAATATAGGGTATTTTCCTTTATCATGTCTTGAAAAAATGATGTCAATTTCAGTACCGGTCAGGAATCCTGAGCAGGGTGTGAGTACAACTCAGTAGGCCCCCACCAATTAAGTCTAATAACATTTGAGTGAATAAAAATGTATGCCATTGTTTACGTAATAGAAATACAAGTAATAAAGTAAACAATTTATATTTATTCAATTATTTAATCACATAAACTAATGGGTTCCTAAGGAAACCCAAACCACAATACCTTCTTCGGTCTGTGTCTGATTCTAAACCATATAACATATTTGATTCACAATTCATTATAAAAAATGGAAATTCATTATCCATTTCAATTCAATTTATATTATGGGTAATTGGAACCATAGTCCCACACCAAAATTTTTGGTTTATAATGGCATGTCTAGCACCTCGTGAATATTTTAAGCATCAAACCCTGTCTCACACCTCCTGGGTATTTGGTGCATCAGTCCCTACCCCATAAAATTTTCATGCATGCCTTTGGTCCTAGAATATTATGGATAATACCCAATGATTATTTGGAGCTTCAATATATGTACCATAATCATATATTAATCAATCACATATGTGTATTTGGAGTATCATTTTATGTCCCACACTCATATATCAATATATCACATATATCTAATGTACCACAAAAACACATTAATTAAATAAACAATTAATTAATCCAATTTAACAATTTCTTATTCACATAATTCCATTAATTAACTTAGTAATTAATTAATCACATCATCCCCTATAATTAATTCACTAATTAATTGGTCACATTAATTCTATTAATTAATTGAACAATTAATTATTCACAATAATCAATTCCTCAATCACCAAAATTTCCCGTAATTAATTAAACAATTAATTAATCAAATTACACAATCCCAATATTTCCATAATCTATTCAATAATTAATTATTCTAATTCCATCAATTCAAAAGTTCCATTAATAAATCCACTGATTAATTAATCCATTTTCACAATAATAAAAATCTGATAATTAATTGACCAATTAATTATTCCGATTAAATAATCCAAATATACTAAATTAATTCAAAAATTAATTAATCTAATTCAACAATTGTGAAAATTCAAAACTCAATAATTTACCAATTTTGTAACCCCATTATTCAAAAAATTCCATAGTACCTATATTAAGTAAGATATCAAATTAATTAATTTAACATAATAAAAATACAATTGATAAAAATTTAATAGAAATTATACAATTAGATACATCAAATTTAAATAAATAATATTGTATTTGAAATTTAGACCACCCACCTAAAGATTGAAAATAAAATCTTTACAACAGAAATCCCCAAATTGAGCAGAACAATGATGAAGAACGAGAACCTAAATCCAAAATCAAAATAATCAATATCCAAGAAGTCTAGATATAGATCCTAAAAAATTATATCTAGATCCAAAAAACATTGGAGAACATACCCCCAAAATATGAGGGAGATATGATATAGGAAAAAGAAACCAAATGAGATAAGATCATCTTGCTGGGAAGGGTGAATATCTTCAATCCGCCCTAATAGTCATAATGAACGGAGGTTTGGAGCCCTAGGAATTTGTCTGGGAGGCTCTAAAAATGATATTAATTGATTATGTCATACTTAGGTTCCATTTTGGGTTAAAATGTGGGTTTTAGAAATTTTAAATCTAATTTTTGGGTTAATTTAAAACCCATACACAATTTGATGGGATGGGTAGCTGAATTTACCAAATGGTGGACCTCTTCTAGTGGGGGGGGGGGGTGTTTCAGGGTTTCTCTTAATAGGGTGTATAGTTTTAAAACTTTGAACTAGCCATGAGAATCCCTTATGTTTGGGTTCGCACGGTTTGCTGGTGTATGGTACAGGGTTTGAGAAAACTGTGCACCAATCGTACAATTCCCAAACTCTTTCCAAAATTATCAGTTTTCACCCAAACACACTGAAGATACAACCCAAAAAAGGTACTCAAAACAAAGAAAAAAAGTACTTGAAAAAAATAATTATAAATATCCAAAAAAGGTAGAGTTTTTACATTAGAAAACTCAGTCACATTATGTATATGAATGGAGAAAAATGTTACGTTAATCAATGTTCGTATAATATCTCTGAAACCTTAAATAAATCAATATATTATTTTCAAAAGTTACTAGATTTATTTTTTTGAACTATTTCAACCTTAGGTTATATAGAAAGGAGGTTTCTACTACACATTTAACCTTTTTCACTTAATATTAACCCTTAACTTTCTATACAAGTTTAATTATATTCTTACATTAACCTTCAAAATTTATAAATATTTTTCTCAAATAAATGTTTGATGATGATGAAATTAATATATATATATATATTGGAATATTTTATCAAATGAGTATCATGTTTTAAAATCATTTAATAAGTAAATCCATTAAATTTAATCCCACAAAAATTAAAGACCATTTTAAATTCATCATACCCATTGTTGTGAAAAGATTTAAATTTCACTAGGATTTGAGTCACTTTTGTGTCTATCACATCAAATAGATATTTGTATAGATAATAATGATAATCATATTATATATAAATCTTGGATAGTTGAGAAAATAAATCTTTATCTAATTTACCAAATGGATAAATTCAATTATATTCCTCCAATAACATAATCCTATTAGGGTATTATAACTAAGTGTAACCCCAAAAAATTCCAAACATGGGAACCTAATACTAAGAGTCTCCCATTATTATCTTTCCTAGCATTATATAATCTAATGGCACCTAGATTTTTCATGGCCTACCTGGCATGATGATCGTGGTCTTCAGAATTTTTTTATTTGGACGAAATTAGACACCTAATATTTTTGTAGTGGATTTGATATCACCATATTATCTCAAGTTATTCCCTTTAAATGTATGAAATCATATATATACACACTCTAGAGTCTTATTCCATCCACCAAATCCATATTTTCAAATCATATTGATGTGAATATCTTTAGACAACTCATATATTGTGTTATTACTAAAAATTTAAATCCAACTATATTTATACACATCCAAATAATCACATAAAAAAGTTACATGAAAAAATTTCAAGTAAAATCATACAATCATTTGAAATAAAATATCCCCATAACAATAATCTTAGAGTGATAGAAAAACAAAATCCTCTTTTCTTGACAAGGCATAAACCTCTAGTCCAATGAGTTTCCCAAACCAGTCCCTCTATCCAAGGATAATTTACTCAAGAAATATGTAAATTTTACTATAATTTCAACACATAATAGGTATATACTACAATAAACCTTTAAATTCAAGGTGATAACCTAGGAAAAGATGTAGTGAATGTAGAATAAAACTAAATCAAATATCATATATAACACGTAACTCCTTAAATACATGCATGCCAATTCAGGGAAGCAGCTTTAACACATTAAAATAAATCATAATTTATTTTATAATATAACAGTTTTATTCATAAACATATAAAGGGATAATCTAAATAAATTTACAATTAATATATTTAAATATAATAAATAAAATTAGGATCAATTCATAAATAATGAAATTATAATCACTTTATAATTTTTCCATGTATTATGAAAAATAAAAAAATATAAAAATACATGATATTTATTCCAAATATGTTCTCACTTATATCCTCCTTTATAGGGAATTTTACTTAAATACATGATATTAAAAGAAATATACAAATTTTATATTCTAGTTTTATTATTATTATTTTCTCATAATCTAAATATCATGTATTTAATATTATTTAAACCTTGACCATATAATTTATAAAGACTCTTATTGATATAGTTTTTAAAAAATTTAAATAAGGGACTTTAATTTGGAAAATTTAAATTAAATTATTATCAACAATTCTAAATATTAAATATAAACTCTATTTCAAGTCTTGTTTTAAAATTTATAATAATTTTTTAATTTACACTTATAATTTTTATAAAAACATTTTATATCCAAATTATATGGAATTCCATATATATTTTAAAATGTATTTTAATATTAATAATTAATGTTATAGAATAATTTTGTAATAAATTTTGCGTAAACATTTAACTAATTAATTATAAACAATTTAAAATTAATTTAGTTATCAAAAAATTTATAAATTAATAAAATATCTCAAAATAAATTTTATCTACAATTTATAAATATTTTATAATTTATTTCATTCAATTAATAATTCAAATTACAAAACAAATTCTACTATATAGGTTTTAATGATATAATCTATATTATAAGGCATGATTTCCTAGGAATGAAATGATATTTGGTATTTTTTATCACACATTATGATAAATAAAATATATCTAGTGATAGAAGGTAATACATTCATAATAATATCTATTTATTTCCTATTAATCATGAGATATTATATATAGATTATATAAGAATAAAATTAGTACTCAATAACCTAAATAGAAGTAACCTTTCAATGTCATGGATGTATTTTATTATAGTATAAAATATATCATATATCCCATTAGATGATTTGTTTTGTAGCCTTTAGTGGCATCGTAATACCTTACAATTAACCATATCATGTGCTATGATATATGAAAAACAAAAGGATTTCAACTGAGTTATCGATTATGATATCCCATATCATGTACAATGATCATATCATAGATTATGGTAAAAAATAACATATAATAATCAATAATTTAAAAATTAAATTATATTTAACAATATCCATTATGATACCAAAACTATATTCACTTTCATCATTTTAAAAATTTATTTCATGAATAATTATTCCGAGTGAACCTTTGATACTATTTTTAGGTTTCTAATGATCTAATGACACTCATATAAGATAGTATAAGAAATTAGAAACCTTAAATTCTCAAGATCACCATATATGAAAACAAAATCATTTATAAATGTAAAAAAACATACATGTAAACTTCATCGATGAATGTCGAAGCTATTATCATTATGTATAAATTTAAAGAATGAAACTAAGAGGAAACCATCAGACTCCATCCACATTATTGTATCCATTGGTTGAACTATGCCACACAATATTTTTTTTGTATTCTCTTTATCCCCATGATACACTTGTATCTCATATAGTAAATGAGGAAAAACAATAGAGGCATTAGATTGAAATTTTTTAGAGCATTAGGAAATCATAAAACACACTATCTTAGCGTGATTTCCTATATATAATTAACCAATGGACACTCTTGAGTCATTAATGTAATTTATATGAATTTTAGGAAATGTTCAAGTAATACCATAAGTTTCAATTAATTTTTAACTCTTGTAAAAACAAATTATCATACAAATTACACCATATGAAACATTTATTAATGATATGCATTTTTTAATAGATTCATGAATGTTAATAATTAAACTTTAACTATTAATAATTTCAAAAAATATAACATATTTCATTATTTATAGGTAAAACGGGACAAAATAGAATAGAACATCAATTGTTTTCTAAAAACTATAAGACAAATATTCACAAAACACACATAAATATTCACTAGGAACCTCATAGATTAATATTTGAATTTATTCAATCCTTAAATGAATAGGTATTATGATATGGATTATCACTATAAATTTAGTGATACTATTAGTTAATTTTCTTGAGATTCAAGTTAACTATCATTCATATTCCATGCATAAAATTAACATTAAATAATAATATGAAAATTATGGTGATAACATGAAAATGTATTATAAGGTATTATATATTGACATAATCAATTAAACCTCATGTATTTTGAGAACGATGAGCACTTAGGACCTTTCATAATATAAATAAAAGGTTACACAATTCGGAATGATGTAATTTTACATTTATATCTTAGTAAGAGAGATGACATATCTTTCGGTAAGCTGGTTGCGTGTTGGTAGTCTTCCATGTAAACACCCTTGTTAGCTAACCCATCAGAAATATAGTTCTCTTCCATGTAGGAGTGAGTTATAAAATAGTTCATCAATGACATCATGTTAAGGTGGTTTAACCATTTAGCGGCCAGCTTCCATGAAATATGTCTTTTCCCCACTCTAACCGCTTGAACCAGAGTTGTGAAATCACATTCAAACCATATATTTTTTCATTTTCTTTTGCAGGCAGTATCTACCGCTATTATCAGTCCCATAATCTCATATTAAAGCACTGTAGACATACCACAAGGCCCAAAAATGCATTCAACAACATTCCCATTCTCATCCTTGAAGACCGCTCCATATCCTGAGGGGGCTGGATTTCCCTTGGCAGCTCCATCCGTGTTACATTTAATCCATCATGCAAAAAAGTGAACCCCAAAAAACTACCATAGTCTGAAAAGGATTAGGATAGTTAATGTTAATTTTCAGCCTCCAGAGGATCTTCCAGTCACCAACAGAATTGATGCATTGTTCATTATTCAGTTTATTCGCTGCCCGCACTGCATGAATGATGCAGTCCAGTCCGCAGCCTGTTTGGAAACTAGATATGGAGTGAACCTTTTCATTTCTGCTGCTCAAAATGTAATGCATAATTTTAGTTCATGCAATGTGGAAGAGAAATTTGATATTCTTAAAAAAAGTCATGTTTAACAACACATTAATATAATCTATAATAGGACCACTTCATGGTAAATAAATTCCAAATATCTGTTGCACTGATACCCAGAGAGAGGATGCTACATTGCAACTAAGAAAAAGATGGTCAATATCCTCGCTGTGTTTCATACAAAGGATACATCTAGAGCATATTGAAATTCCAACTCAATGAATGTTGGAGTCAAGATGTATTATATTAAATAGAAATCTCCAGATAAGAGTGAAACAAGAAGGTTTCAACCATTTTTTATTCAATCTACCAATCCAATGTTCTTCTCCCTTGATTAAGTGATGATAGAAGGCTCTATAGTCAAGCCATCCATTAACCAACCCCTTCCCGGTCAGTATGTCATCCTGTTCAACAAAATCATACCAGCTCATAATATTTACAATGTCATCCGGCATCATATCTATATTTACTAGTTACTCTCTGATAGTAATTTTGTGATCCAACCTATTTTCACCCAAATTGACATATGAGATGAGAGATTCCCCAATACAATTATCATACCAAAACCAGAGGGAAGAGCTTCTGCTCACCATCCATTTAGAGTGATTGAGGATTTTATGGAAGATATCCTTGATCCCTGGTCAAATAGAGGATTGAAAATAGCCTATTTTCTCATGAAAAAGTGTGGATTGAAAATGATTCTGAAGTAATTTAGAAGCAAGATATTTTTAATTGACTAGTTTCCATGTGAACTTTTCTTGTAGAGACTGGTTGATGGTGTCCAAATTTTTGATTCCTAGTTCTCCCAAATAATAAGTTAGGCATTAATTTTTCCATTGAGCAGTGATGATTCTTCTTTCCATGATATTTCCACTACATAAAAGATTTTTCATCATCATGCTGAGATTCCTAAGGATGGAGAGAGGAAAAATATAAACCATGAATAAGTAAACCAGCTTTGAAACAGTAACATGCTTTATAAGGAAGATTTGTCCCGCCATTGAGAGGGATTTACCTTTTCCAAGAAGCAAGAATTTTCTTGACTTGATCCATGATTTTTGAGAAATAAAACTCTTCGGGATTTCCCCAAAACAATGGAACACTTAGGTAGGTGAAAGGAAGGTCTCCGTCCATTATTTATACTCATGTATGTTATATGAAAACGTGTTTTTATTTAAGGACATGTAAGTGAATGGGAAAATGTGTTCTGATGCACATAAAATGTTGTGAATGTTCATTATGGGATAATAAAAAAATTTATTTAGGATTGAGGATTATATGGGTTTTCTAGAGATTCTATTATCATTAATATATAATATATATAAATAAAAAAATTAATGAACAATGCTATTATAGGTTAGTGAAAGTCTTTGTAATTTTAATTTTTTTTGGAATCTAATTTTGGAACATAAGTTTTGGATAGATTTTTTATGGTTTTTGGAATGTTAAAAGAGTTTTAGTCCATCAAAAGAACACCCTAAGAGAGTATCATGACATTGGAGGTTAGAGTACATAGATATCAGTGCACCATAACATGGCCATATGGAAATATGCCACGGTATCCCTAGGTTGCGAAGGCCCATGAAACAATGATAGTGGGTGTGTCATTGAGATTCCATGGGGTAGTTCTTACATCATAGTCTATGGACCATACAATACAAGGTATTTCTATGGGACATTCCCTCTACCTCTATAATTTTCTATGGTCTAAGGTCCATTCCACTTAAGAGAGGATAAAACACCCTTATTATCTCCCCTTATCCCACCATTTCGGGCCTTTCATCTAGATCGTTGATAAGCATTTTATTACGCTGATTATTAGTAAGGCCACTTTATATCCTATTCTTTGTTCTGCTTCATGGATTATATCAAATATTGGTTTTCTGGTTAGGTTTTTAGGGATATTATTTCACTAGAGTAGGGTGAAATATTCCTTCTTTAATGGTCTTTAGAATTCATCGTGCAAAGAAGATACAGAGATGGGATGTTCATGTTCTCATTCATCATTTTTATTTAGGTATATATCTCTGTGGGTTCAATTAAGGTTTATTCAATATTAGGTTTAATTATCCATCATATTGGATATAATAGTTCTTGATATTAAATGGACTAATTTAATTAGTGTGTTTGGATTTTACCGTACCTCCCTTAATTATGGTTTGACATAATTTGATCATGTGGTGAGTTTGGAATTGATTATTCCATTATTAGAACTCCATATATTAATTTTTAGTTTATTTATTAAAGGGTATTCATTATTAATTTAGGCACTCATATATTTATATTATATTTTTATGATCTTCGTATCATATTGTGGGTCATTATTTGAGTCATGTGTATCTATGATTTTTTTTAAATTTAAAGCCTTGATTTTGTTCCTATTTTCAATCCATGTTTTAAACTAATTATAGATAAACGATATGATAAAATTCTTGTAGTTTTTGTTTAAATTTCATATGGGATATTTTCATCAAATATTGATAATAATATGGGGTTTTTTAATTATTAATTATTTCAAGGTAGGAGACTCATATTTTTGTAAAAGGGTTTTATAAACTAAATATGATCCCTTTTATTTCTAAGGTAATTTTGTGTTTGATAATTTTTGATATGTTTTGTTAATGTTTATTCATATTTATATATAGATGTTATTTAGTTAATTTTATAAAGTATTTAATGATTTTAAATTATTTGACAAAAATATTATTTTATGGGTCTGTTTTTCAAGAGATGGAATTATAAATCAGTTTTCTACAAAATAATTCTAAAGGCTTGTTTGGAAATTTTAAAAAGGGGTATTCTTGATGTAATAATTTCTAAAAAAGTCACTTTGATTTAATTGTTTTTAAATTAATGTTATATGGATATTATATAGATTGATGAGATTATCCTAGGTAGAGGATGTTTTGTTATAATTTATTCTTGATGTGGAATGGGATGCTTCTATGACGGGTTCTTAAAGGTGAGGTAGTGTTTTTATTATTTTTATAGTAAATTTATTTTGTTTCATCTAGATTTGTTGCATTTGACTACATTATTTATATTACTCATCTATATATAATTGATAATGTGAACCATGAGAGCTTCGGCAGAGATATAGGATAAGTACCACTGTGCATTGATTATGATCTCTCTTGAATTTGGATTACAGTACAACTCTAACTGCACATTACATTGATATGGATATTATTACCACTCAGACATGACTTAGTTCACCAAAGAGGCTCATGGAGGAGACAAGATATGGTTTAATATTTTTGGGTCTGATCACTGAGATAGTATGAGGATCCAAGTTTAACTTCATCTTAGTTTTCCTAAGTACACTCCCAAGATGTTGTTTACTTTTAGTTCTATTTATTTTTAATTTTTTGGCTATCATTACTTCTATCATTCAGATATTTAATTTTTATCTCAAGTGGATGATATTTATATTTATATTTAGTCATTCATATTTCATTTTAGTGGATGAATTTTCAGCTTATATTGTTTTCTAATAGTGATTAGTTTTGATTTGTTTATACATGTTAGTAAAATTACTGTTATTAAACTACTGTTTATTGGTCTTCAAGATCTTTATTTATTCTAAAATCCTTAACATACCATTACTTTTCATAATTTTAGTGATTTTAAAATAGATACTAAAGAGAGCGTTTTTTTGTTAACTATAAAATGTAGGTTTTTTAAATTCATGGTTTGAAATTTAACCTTTTACATTAAATGTATTCTTTTCCAAATAATGTTTCAAATTATTTCTTTTCCTAAATAGGTTATTTTTGTTACTTTCAATGAAAATGGATCTATATAATATCCAAATCGACCCTGTTTAATAAATTAAATTAATTCTTACTTTCATAATTATATTTAAAATTAGATTAAAAATGATTTACTTTTAGTGGTTATTCGTGGGGTGTGGGGAAGAATCTTACTAGGATCTTAACTCACAATTATATATTTCAGGTTCAGCTCAGGTATCACTGGATAAAATGGTTAGTCTTGGGGTTTGAACTCAAGAATGTTGGTGTTTCTAAGAAAAGAGGTACTATTATTGACACACGGAGTGGGGCGAGTAGTAGTTTTTTAATTTATTTTAGTATTTTATTCCTCTTATGTATTACTCATGGATTAAAGTTTAATTTTTTTTCCTTATATTATAAATTGGATTTTTTATATTGATATTTTTTTAATCCACATTTTAAGATTTGTTTTGTTTTGATTATTTTTTGAACTTATTATCTTATATATGTGATCATATTATTTATATATTGGTCATGTTAGACTTCTAGGTAGAGGATCCTTGAATATTCATGATTATTATGTGAAACCATTCCCAATAGTGTTTCTAGGATATAGTTGCACTAGTTTCCATCTTGTGGGTATGAAGAATTACCCTCATTCCATCTATATGACAACTTAGGTGCCTAGATTAGGGGTGTCCTAGGTTGGTTCGTGTAAGAATGGAATCAAATCCCAGTTTTTTATGTTATTTTGGAAGTCAAGGTAGACAAGAGATAATACTTTAAACACTCTGTAGGTCGGTCATGAGTAGGTTTTTGGTCATCACCCTTCATAAAAAACCTTGCATTTCCTGGGGAATTCAAGAATGTGTCAATTCATTTTTGAGTTTTATTTATCCTACTTTATTGATACAATTCCATCGTTGATGAATTTTGGAAGAGGAACTAATGATCTACCTATTCATGTTACACAAGCTACAAAATTTTCACCCTAGATATGTATATGGTAATGGTTTGGTTTTGGTTTGATTTCCCTTTCATATTTTTTCTTAATGCTTCCAATTGATCTTGTGGGTTGATTTAGATTGGTATTTATGATGTCCATATAGTTTTATGTTTAGTTTATCTATTTTAATAAAATTTAGGAAAGATTGAGAAGAATTAATTAATGTATCAGTGTTACTTAATTATTTTAGGTCCTATTTTAACGTTCTAACCATTGCAATATACTCCTTAAAGTTTAATTTCTTGTAAATGAGTTTTTAGATAAGTGAATTTGGTAAAATTTATTGATGTTAATGGAAGAAAGAGTGTTCTTTTATGACTTTTATTGGTATTAATTGATCATATATATGTTTTTAAATGTTTTCAAGGTTAATAAAAGGTTTAAATGAATGATTTTAATTGGATAAATTTAAGATGTGATAAAATATTAAATTGAAGTTGGTGTAATGGTAGTATTTTACAAATTTATCAATTTCAAGAATACTGTAAATAATTTTCAAGAATTTGTAATGTTTTATCACATTGATAAATTATTTTTTATTTCCAATCATTATTATATAAAATCAATTATAATTGGTGTTGGTTTTGTTGTAATAATTCATAACATTAAATAAATCTTACATAAATTTAAAAATCATAAAAAATATTTCATATATTGGGATAAATGACTACTTTTAGTGGACACTATATTGATAATGGATAAATGGATCATTTTATAGTGTTTTGTGTTTTAAAAAATTGGTTGTTCAATAATTTTAGGTTGTAGGTGTGTTAAAATTGATGAATATATTTTACATTCTATTTATGGTATCTCTAAATGGGTACGAATACCCATGTGTTTAAGTGTAGGAATGTACTTTTTAGAAGCTATTATATTTAGAAATATAAATCCGATATATTGGAAATGAAAAACCATGTGGATTAAAATGATTTCTTTTGGTGTATATTTTTAAAGAAAATAAATTCTTGAGTATTTAAAGGGAATTTGTTTATAATTTTAGAAATGATAAAATTGAGTAGTGTGAGGTAAATATTGGATATTGTGGTTTTGAAGTGGTGTTTTTTGGGTCATTCCATGTTTTGTTTTAAATTCAGTAAACTATTTTAATTCAAGGGATATTATTTACATTATATAGTATATTTTAAATTTATATTGGATAATATTTTATGTTTTGATGGTGTTTTATGTTTTCAAGAGTGTGTTAATTTTGTGACATGCTATGATTAAGAGAATTTGGTTTTTCAAATTGATTCCCTTAAGGTCATATCATTCTTTTTAATGAAATTTTTCATGACCTAGACCACTATGGTCTTTTCTGGACAAGATGTGAGGAGAGGGTGACACCCTAAGCCAGCCTTCAATAGGATAGGGACTAAAAAAAGCACCGAGTATGCATATAACTGAAATGGGAGGCCTTAGCCTAAAGTACATATTCTCACACCCACACAACCAAATCCATGCAATAGTGCGAAGTTGAAATAAAATATTGAACCATCTAGGGTTTAATCAATGTCTAAAATTAATTTTAGGAAAATACATCAAAGTTTAAAAAGTTAATAAAAAAATATAAAGTGGAAAAAATGATTGACCAAAAAAGAGGCCCCAACCAAAAAAACAACTGGAAAAATGGGAAACTTAAGAGATCCCGACTCACAATATCTAAGGCCAACAACCAAAAATGGATTGAACCTATATTTACCTCTATGCTCCTTTGGCAGTAGGTACACTAAAGTCATGGATTATCTTCTTTTCATCTTCATAAGAGGAAATACATGATGTTATAGCTCAATAAGGGGTGAGTATACACATACCAAGTAGTATGACACAAAAACCAATTGGGAAGTAATAGAATAAGGTTTTCAGATAAAACCATAAGGAAATGAAGTAAAGGAACATAATAATAGATATTCTTATAAATTAACCCAAGTGAATAGATATAGGGTATCTCCATCTTCACATCCATCTAAGAATTATGATTTATCCTTACACTCCTAAAGATACATATTTTATTCCATTCACCATGTGAAACCTCTCAAGAATCTACGTGGAGGACCTGAACCTTAAAACTATGCTCTATAATCAAGGGATCATGAACTCCAATATAGGACCCACTCCCTACCAAAGATATAATATGAGGAAGTAAAAATCCATAGAGAGAGGAATCACAACCTTTGTAGTATGGTGGAGTCTAGACTCTACCAGTATAAAGAGTAAGGTTTACCTTCACCGAGGTACAATATGGGAGTACCGACCTTGATATCAGTATGAAAATTGAGATTGAACAGATCCATTGACCAAGAATCATAAAAATAAGAGTATCACTTTTAATTTTTTATTAATATTTATGATGCCAAAAATAAGGATATCATCACATACTATATGTAATACTAGTCATGATAATATACTCAAAGGCATAGATCCATGTTCTAGATAAAGATATACCCAATGTAGAGGTTCTTGGGAAAGGTACATGGTATGTACATAGTACCCCATAGTGTATTACCTCAACTAAACACATGGGCATGCAATTACCTGTATAAATATTGTATAGACATGTGACTCCATAAGGGATGTAACTATAGAAATATTACATTAATGTCAATCTAAGGTCTTGGGCATGCACTCTCGTGGCACACAACATGAAAATCCATGAGACTCCACATGGCATGTCCAACCAGGGACATGATATATCTTCTCAATTGGGGCTTCGGTGTGTACTCTTGGAACATGGCTTTGATACATAGGTAAGTCCATAGGGAATGTGTCCCTTGTCACATGGAATGAGATAGTTAACTCAGGCTAAATCCTAACCATCATGATAACCCATGATACACAACATGTGTTCCATCTAGATACATGGTGTACAATATCCTTTTCTTATAGACAGTGATGTCTTTTATTTGAATGGATGATTAATCTACCATTAATTCAAATTTCCAACCCATTCTACTCACCTAAAATCATCTAAATTGAATGAATTATTGTTCGGTCATCATTTCCTAGCCTATGGTGGTAGGAAAATGGGATTCTAGTTACTCAAATGATAACAGTCACACGTTTTATCACTATTAAGTGTCATAATCCATGAATCCATCACCTACAATCCCCAAACCATATCGATACATCCAAAAACACTAATATCAATGGAATTCATGTATCTATCATTAACCTACGAGTTTTATCATACTATAAATTTTCCTAGAAATGCCAAATGATGAACACTCTAGTCCAAAAATAAAGAATGTGAAGAAAAGTAGTGATAAAATCCCAAGAACAAAGTGAGATAATTTTTGTCCATTGTGATCTTATACAATGATTAAATATTTAAAAAGTAGTGGGTGAATCATTGGTAAATAATATTTAGTAAATTTATTTAATAAATGCTAATTAAAATTATGCTTATGTGAAGAAAAAAATTCGTAGAAAAATAAGAAGATATAAAATCCATGCTTAAAAAATTATTCAATGGGCGGAAATACATAAAAAATAACAAGACCTACAATAAAAATAGATCAATAAATGGTGAAGAAAAATCCAAATAATAATAATGACGAGTATCCATCAGTGTTCATTATCCCTCTCACGAATCAACACGATCGTTTGTTTTCAATCCACATTCACGAGTCTCCAACACCAATAAAGCTCTCACTTCCTCTGCTAATCCACCAGAGTTATGTGTCTAATCATGTAGATTCATCATAATGACGAATTTATAGAGGGAAATTGGGGTTTTAGGTAATTATATTAAATAAATAAATAAACATTTATTTATTTAAGAAACCCACCAATAACCAACTTTAACTGAACACCCGATACTGGCCAACTTTATGTTTCACATAGGGTAAACCAAACATTCTGGAAACAAAAATTCTCAAATATTTACTATCCATGGTTTTGATCAATAAAAAAACCATTTATTCATAAAATATGTGTCTACCTGATTTAATATTAATTAATATTTTAATATATTATTTTTTGGGTCTTATGATAACCCAAACATAACCCCATCTCAGAGAAAAAAATCCATAGATATATAGAAATATTCAAATGATTAAATTAGAGAATATAAATTAGTTAAATTCTCCCTTATTTGAAGGATTTTCCCCCAAAAAATCACAAAATATAAAAAAAATTAGTGATACTAATCCTACATCAAGCTATCACATCCATTGGAGCTCTTCTACATGCTCCCATGGTGCCAAAGCACTTCCACAAGAGGAATGGTCAATCTATGTAGGATCCTCTCTTACTGATCCTGAATCGCCACGAGATAATACAATAAGGAGGTTCTACACTTGTTTTATAGCTCATCATAATCAATTATGTATGATAGATCATTCATGTATCGCCTCAAATGTGACTCATGGAAGACATTGTGCACCCGATTCAAATATGGGGGTAAGGACCGGTGGTAAGACACCTTTACAATCCTATGTAGGATATATAATGGCCTGATGATCCTTAGATATAACATTATTCCCCACCCAAATATATACAGTCCTCATTATGAGGAGACTCATTGGGAAACATGGTCTTCATGGTCAAAATTTAAAGGCCTATGATATTGGTCAGGTTAAATAATTCTTGTCGACAATGAGCCATCCTCACACACTGAAAAATCACCTGCACCTTCTCTCTTATTTCTTTCACTATCTTTGGTATAATTAGATATTCCTAACCAATCTAATACTATCACAAGGGGTACCTATATGGTCTTTTGTTCATGGCCTTGAATGGTACCATGCCAATATTACAGTGATAACAGTTATTATAAGAAAAATCCACTAATGTAAAGTGATCCTTCTTACTCCCACTAAATCCTATAGGTGGTATCTCATCATATCCTTCAAAACATGTATAGCCCACTCAGTCTATCAATCATTTTGTGGGTGGAACGATGTGAACATCTATTACTCAGTCTTTAAATCCTCCTATTAGAATCTCAAAATCTATAAAATGAAATAATAATCATGGTTGGAGATGATCATTATCAGTAACCTATGAATCCAGAAAACATCATGCATGTTAATCAACTCAAAACTATCAAATAAAATTTAATCCATAGTGGAAATAAAGAACGTCGACTTAGTAAGTTGGTCAAAAGTCACCCAGATACCATCGTGGCCTCTCATTGTCCAAAGAATCATTATCACAAATTACATCTTATATTCAATCCCAATTAAATTACCTTATATCAAGAAATTAAGTAAAACATATTGGAACAAAATTTTCTTCTTTTTCCTATAGACATGTTAGAAAATGATAAATAACATTGGAAATTTTTTACCTCATTCTATCCCACAAAACTATCCTAGATGGTCCTTGTACATCTTTTCCACACTCGGATTCACATAAAAGGGGTAGATATGAAACTACCTCAACACCTCATTAAACAATGTGACTGAAAGTACTATTTCTCCATAAACAATAATGATATTATCCCCAAATTTAAAAGAAGCTATCTTGTGCATCTCCTGAGGATATATAGTCATACCAAATGTGACATTCGATATATTCCAACAGATCTTATCTCACATGCTGACGAAGAATTGGAGCCAATACCATTGAATGAAGGTACGTTTCACCTATATCCTCTACTAAGGTTAGCAACAACAAGGCTAACTACTTTGAAACCTCCTTCACTAAGCGATAATGGGATTTCATTATATGTGAATCTGCCACCACGTTCCCTTCCCTAAAGTGTAGACTATCTCAAAGTCATAGTAATACATAAACTCTATCCAACACCTAGACCTCATGTTGATATATTTCTAGGTGAATATGTACCTAAGGATATGGTGGTATCATTAAATAATTAAACACTCACCTAAAAGATAATGCCTCTATATATTTAGAGTGAACAATACAACTACTAAATCTAATGGGGGTGTTTAATTATGCTAATAGGATCTCAATTACCTTGACCTATAAATGATCATTACCCATATCCACAAAAATATGCAATCAAGACTAACTCCAGAGGAATTATAAATAAAAACTTTCTTCTTGAACTCCAATGGTAGCCTTAACAAAGGTGCACTGGTCAACGTCCTCCTCAACTCCTCAAAGGATATTTAACACATCTAAGTCTGTTGGGCAAAAATCCCTCAAGGTAACATTGCAGTATTTTTGGGTTGATTGTGTTTGTTGACAAAGCAGGTTTCCATGGAGAATTGTCGAGTTCCCGAGAAGTTGTTGACATTCCATGTTGACAAAGAACTTTGACAAAGGAAAGGACGATCTGGAGGCGGTACAAAATAGCAGTACAAGGTGGCGCCGTTTTCCAGTGTTTGCCAAATTTTTGGGCCTGAAAATCGCCAATGGAAAATGGAGTGATATGTTGTTGGCGAAGGTTGAGGAGAGAGAAATGAAGGAGGTGTGCGGAAAAATCAAGCATGGCGCGCAAAACTAGAGGGTTGCGCGAAATCTTGAAGTGTGGCGCGCAAAACAGCGGGTTGCGCGAAATTGTATTTCGCGCAAAAGATGTTTCAAGGCCGGAAGCTTGAAAATCAGTAAAGGCATGAGGCGCGCGAAATTTTGGAGGCGTGCGCGGAAAATTGAAGTGGCGCGCGAAATAAAGGATGAAGTATTTCGCGCAAGAGGTGTTACGAGGTCCGAAGCTCGTAAAATGGAAAAGGCATGAGGTGCGCGAAATTATGGAGCAGTGCGCGGAAAATGGCTGTGCGCGGAAGATTTGTATTTCGCGATCAAAGCGGATTACGCGCTCAAGGAGGGTTTTTCGCGCGGGGTCGATTTTGCCTATAAATATGAAGTGACCCTCCTCCATTCGAGAGAGTTCAAGACATAGAAAATAACCGAGCTCTGGTGCGCGAAATTGAAGTTTGAAAGGGTGTTGCGCGTAAACTTAAAGTTTGCGCGTAAAGTTAGTAGTTGCGCGAAAGTGGATTTCGCGCAAAGGCAGTGAATTGCGCGCAAGGCAGTTTCCAGGCTGCGCGTAAAAATTGAAGGTTGCGCGAAAAGTGGCTTTCGCGCAAAGGCAGTGAATTGCGCGCAAGGCAGTTTCCAGGCTGCACGTAAAATTTGGAGGTTGCGCGAAAAAGGAATTTCGCGCAAAGCATAGAAATTGCGCGCAAGGCACCGTAAGGGTTGCGTGTAAAAATTGAGGTTGCCCGGTACATCCGGTGCAAAGTGAGATTCATCTACGGGTGAAAGTTGAACTTCAACAGAGCATCTACATACAGAGAAAGATGCATTCCTTAATGGAAATGAAGAGACCTACAGGTCTATAAACTGTGATTGGATTCCCTTCACAGAGCAGTGAGCTTAGGAAGAGGAAGAAGGTGATCCTCTCCACCGGCAGTGAGCCAGAGAGAGAGAAACAGGGAGTGACCCTTGGGAAAGCAGTGAGCTGACCCTAAACTTTGTATAGGCAGTGAGCCTGGGCATAGAAGTGATCTAGCCCGAACATTGTAATCCACAGCTAGTGAAGTTTAGTGGACTTGGTACGACCGGCAACCTGTCGGCGTATGCTCCTTGGACGTAGCCCTTAGCGGTGAACCAAGTAAAATTGTTGTGTCCTGTGCTTGCTTTACTTTCTGTTTATATTGTGCAGCAGGGAAGAGAGAGAAGAGTGTTTTGCTTAACAGCGAAACAAGATCAGAAAGGGCTTTAATTTTTAATTAGTCATACCCTGATTCACCCCCCCCTCTCAGGGTATTCAGCCTAGTGGACCTAACAAGTGGTATCAGAGGGAAAGGTTAACAGTTGGTCTTCTCTCAATGGAGGTCACTAATCATAGAGGGATTCCGATCTTCGACGGATGTAATTTTCAGATATGGAAGAATCGAATGCAACACTATTTCCGATCTCTGGGAATGGATGTGTTTTCAGCAGCTATGCATGGTATCACAGCTGATATTACTAGTGGTGCATTATCAGAAGCTGAGCACAAAGAGTTGGATGCTGATTCCAAAGCAATAAACGCCTTAGGTGGAGCCCTCTCTAATCCCATTTATACAAAGGTGATGTCATGCAAAACGTCACATGCCATGTGGGAAAAACTTTTGAATATTTATGAAGGGGATACAAAAGTCAGAGAGGCAAAGCTGCAAGTGTTGTGGAACAAGTATGAAGATCTCAAAATGAACCCGAATGAGTCCGTTGATGCATTCTTTGACAGGGTAAATGCTGTGGTAGAAGACATGCGGGGTCTTGGAGAAATTATCGAAGACATTAAAATCGTAAAGCGCATCTTGAGAAAGCTTCCACCTCGGTTCAATCCGAAAGTTTCTGTGTTGGAAGATAAAGATCCGAAAGAGCTAACATTGGATAACCTACACAGCACTCTTGTTGCATATGAAATGAGAAATGATGACAACGATGCTGTGGAAAAGGGGAAATCCAAAGAGGTGGCATTTAAGGCCATGAAGAGGCTCACTATTGAAGATTCTCAGGAGGAAGAAGAGTCAGATGAGGTGATGTCGTTCCTTTCTTCAAATCTGCAAAGAGGAAAAGGAAAGTTTAAAGGGAAACTTCCACTAGCATGCTTCCGATGCGGAAAGGTTGGTCATCTTGCTGCAAGATGCCCCAAAAAGTTTCAAGAAGAAAGCGATGAAGATGAAGTTAAGATTCCCATGAAAAAATCTTCAGCCTATGTGAAAGGGAAGAAGCAGTTCAAGAGAAATTTCTTTAAGAAGAAGAATCTTCTTTCCCAAGAAATTGACAGTTCAGATGAGTCTGAGGGTGAAGAAGTTGAAGAGATAGAAAACTGCAAAGATCATGGTCAAAATGCGATGGTGGCTCTTGCTAGTAGTGCTCTAGAAAAGAAAGAAACTGAAACTGATGAAGAAGAAGAAGAAATTGAAGGGAGAGTTGACATGGAAGCTGAATTAGAAGCAGCTCTTGAAGAAATAGATGTTTGGCGAGCAAAAACAAAGAAAGCCAACAAGATAGTACGTGATGCCAAACTCTACATGCAACAACAAGAAGAAGAGAAGTCTGAGCTTGAGAAAGAAATTGAGAATCTTAAGTCTTCCAGGCCAGAGCGCACAGAAAAGGTTGATGAGCATAAGCTCAAGATTGAAGAGCAGAAAAGGGAGATCGATTGCTTGAGTCGAAAAGTGAAAGATCACGTCAAGCGTATTGAAGAGCTTGAAGAGGAAGTTGTCGGTCTGCGGAGAAAAGTTAAAGACCAGGAAAAACCTTTGAATCCCAACACATTCTTGGGAAATCAGGTCGTTACGAAGACGGAAAAGAAGAAAGAAGAGCCTAGTAGTTCAGCAGGAAAGAAGCAGCAATTGAACTCATATGTTAAGGCTGATTCACGGCTTAATCAGAAACAAAAATCTGCGGCAGTTGAAGTTAGACCGCAAGCACCTGTCCCGAGATTGAAAGTGGATTTGAGCACAAAGAAGGATCAGAATACTCAGAGATCCAAAGGGGAAACTCGTAGTGCTGAAGTAACACGAAGGAATGCACCTTATATCAGGTGTTATTGTTGTGGAAAGATGGGACATTCACAGTATGTGTGTTCCATAGCCAAAAGATATCGAAGGGAACAAGAACAGAGATGGCAGCCAAACAGAGAACGGTTTCCCAGAACATTTTTTGAAGGACACTGTTTTTGGTGCGGAGGATTTGGACACATGGCTAGGTACTGCACTCCGACCATTCAGAAAAATGTGCCAAAGCAGAATCAAAATGTTCGCAAGCAGCAGATCAGTAAACCGACAAATGAGTTAAAAGTTCAGAACAGATTTGCAGTTTTGCAAGATGAAGCTGGTCCATCATACTCTGAGAAAGAACAGAAGCCTCAATCCATGCTGAGTATGAAAGAAAAAGTATGGACTAGGAAGAAGAAAACAGAGAAGGCCGTAGTTGCTGAAATTGCCCTTAAAGCATCAGATCGTTCTGGTGTTTGGATCCTTGACAGTGGTTGCACATCCCACATGACGGGTAATAAGGATCTGGTTACAGGCATAAAATATGACAAAGAAGGAGTTGTCAAGTTTGGAAATGATGAAGGCCTGAAGATTGTTGGCTCAGGAAAAGCCAAGTTTGGGGGCAAAGAAATGAGACATGCTGATGTCTTGGTGGTAGAGGGTCTCAGTCATAATCTGCTTAGCGTCAGTCAACTATGTGACTCTGGGCACTCTATACTATTTACCAAGAAGATGGGTATTGTTAAAGGAAAAGATGGAATAGTCATTCTTCAGGGAAAACGAACAAAGGGGAATCTTTACCTGGTAGGTGGGGAAGAAGATTCATGCCTTTTATCCAGAGAAGAAGAAAATCAGCTGTGGCATAAGCGACTTGGTCATCTATGTCAACCATCTATGGAAGATCTGGTAAAGTGTGATGCCGCTAGAGACCTTCCCAAACTATCACGTGATCGCACTCATACGTGTGATGCTTGTCAACAAGGGAAGATCATCAGGAAGACATACAGGCCAAAGGAACAAAAAGCAACTCGAGTGCTCGAATTGGTGCATGCTGATGTATGTGGACCTATCTCACCACGAGCTATAGATGGGCAAAGGTACTATGTTCTTTTCATTGATGACTACAGCAGAATGGCCTGGGTATTCGTCATTACCCATAAGACAGAGGTGTTCAGTTGCATAAAGCAGTACAGGAGGGAATCAGAAAAGATGCTTGGGCAGAAAATTATGAAGTTTCGTACTGATAACGGTACAGAATTTACAAACAGTCAGGTTGAAAACTATCTCGAGAAACATGGGATAAGGCATCAAGTTTCATCAGTGAGAACTCCCCAACAGAATGGAGTGGTAGAAAGGAGGAATCGGATCATTAACAACATGGCCAGAACAATGCTTATTGATAAGGACCTACCAGAGAAATTTTGGAAGGAAGCAGTTTTGACATCGGTCTATGTTTCAAACAGGTCTCTGTTATGTCCGAAGCAAGGGAAGACTCCGTATGAACTGTGGTACGGAAAGAAGCCAACGTTGAAATACTTTCGAATCTTTGGAAGTAAGTGTTTCATTCTCAACAAAGAACATCATAGGAAGTTTGAGGCACGAGGAGATGAAGGGATATTCCTTGGCTATTCAGGGAAAAGCAAAGCATATAAATGCTTCAACAATAGGCTGGGAAAAATTGTTGAGAGTAATGATGTCACTATAGTCGAAAATGAACAGACTGCTCAACGACCCAGTGAACAGTTCCTTGATGAAAGTGATGATGAGGTAAGAAACCCAGGGGGAGCAGAAGTGGCAGAAGCTGACTCAGAAGAAGATACTGATGATGAAGAGGAAAGTGTCAAGTCGGTGTCTGCGAGGAAGACAAAGAGTCGAGTTGAGATTGATAGGCAAAATATCATTGGTGATCAAACAGCTCCAGTTCAGACTCGAAGAATGAAATCATCACAGCAAGCATCATTTTTGTCTCAAGTGGAGCCGAAATGTTTTTCTGATGCAGCTGAAGATGAAAACTGGGTTCAGGCCATGAACGAAGAGCTTGATCAGATTGAGAAGAACCAGACATGGGAGATTGTTTCGAGGCCAGCGGACAAGAATATCATTGGGACCAAATGGGTCTATCGCAACAAGATGAATGAAGATGGCACAGTGATTCGGAACAAAGCACGACTAGTGTGCAAGGGGTACTCCCAAATCGAGGGAATTGATGTTGATGAGACATTTGCACCGGTTGCAAGGCTGGAGACAATCAGATTATTTTTGGCCATAGCAGTGCAAAGAAAGTTCAAAGTGTTCCAGATGGATGTCAAATCCGCATTCTTGAATGGGGTTCTGGAAGAAGAGGTGTATATTGAGCAGCCAGATGGTTTTCTCATTCATAAGGATGAGAACAAAGTTTGCAGGCTGAAGAAGGCATTGTATGGGCTGAAACAAGCACCAAGGGCATGGTACTCAAGGCTTGATCAGTACTTGAAGAAGCTTGGTTTCCAGCGTGGAGGAGTTGACTACAACCTCTATTTCAGCAATGACAATAATCAAAGGATGATGGTGCTAGTGTATGTCGATGACATAATTTTTGGCGGATCAGATGAAGCTCAGTGCAGACAGTTTTCCGAATTCATGAAAAATGAGTTTGAAATGTCAATGATTGGAGAGCTAACGTTTTTCCTTGGTCTACAGGTGACACAAGGAAGGAATGGAACTTTCATTTCTCAATCCAAATATGCCAAGGAGGTTCTAAGAAGGTTTGGAATGGATAATTCCAAGGAAATGAAGACTCTGGTTGCTACCCGGATGAAATTATCAAAAGATGAGGATGGCAAGGCAGTTAATATCACAGAATACAGGCAAATCATTGGAAGTCTGTTGTACTTAACCGCAACAAGGCCTGATATTGTTTTCGCCACATGCCAAGCAGCGAGATATCAAAGTAATCCCAAGGAAAGTCACATGCTCGCAGTGAAAAGAATACTTCGGTATATTAAGGGCACGGTGGACTTCGGCTTGACATACAATGACAAATCTCAGACAGAGTTATTGGGATATACTGATGCAGATTGGGCCGGTTCAGCAGATGATAGAAAATCAACGTCAGGTGGTGCATTTTATCTTGGCGGACTATGTATTGCTTGGTTAAGCAAGAAGCAGGATTGCATTTCATTAAGCACCGCAGAAGCTGAGTATATTGCGGCCACTCAAGCATGCACACAGTTATTGTGGATGAAGCAGCAGCTTGAAGATATGGGAGTTGAAGTGAAGTCTCCGATCGGAATCCAGTGTGACAACTCAAGTGCTATAAATCTTAGCAAAAATCCCGTCCATCATTCAAGGACAAAGCACATTGAGATTAAGTATCATTTTATCAAGGAGAAGGTTGAGCGGGGAATTGTGAAGTTGGAGTACGTGCCTACAGAACTACAGGTTGCAGACATTCTGACAAAGGCCTTACCCAAGGAAGCTTTTGAGAGGCATCGACTGGCTCTGGGAGTTCAGTCGATTCCCCGCACTTGAAATAGTGTGGATGTGGGCCCCCCCCCCCCCCCCTCTCCCCGAGGTATGGTGTGTTTTTCCCTAAATGCGCTGATATGTGTTCTCTACTATGTTACAGACTACAAAGGCGTGACCTTTGGGTTCGTTGACAAAGGGGGAGAAAAGTGCTTGACAAGTGCTTGACAAAGGGGGAGAAAAGTGTTTGTTCAAGGGAGAAAATAGTGCGGAGATTTGATAAATCATAATTGTTACGGGGAGAAGCTGACAGGTGGAGCAGCCAGAAAGGGGGAGCAATGAGAAAGGGGGAGTGTATGAAATCTGACGATGCTAGACGTGATCGATCAAATCATAGAAATCACGACAGCTAATGATCGTGATAAAAGCAGAACAGTGGTGTTGGAATGGTGTGAGACGGTTTCCAGCTATCAACAATTGGTATCAACTTAAAAATTCACCAATTGGTATCAGTGTGATTCAACAACTGGTTTTATATTAAGAATTGGTATCAGGGTGGAATCAACAATTGGGGTCTGACATGAAGTGATTCATTGATGAACTTTTCATACTACTCTTGTTTCTCACGCCGAGCATTGCTCATGTGGGCTTAGAGTACATGTTAAGCGAATCCTTGAACGCTATCATAATCGCAAGAGGCGAATGGTGGTAGCAGCTGGAAGAAGACTCAGTGAGGTATCAAAGTGCAAAAAAAAAAAAATATTTCTGAGCAGAGTTGTGAAGAGTTGTCAACAAACCCAATGGGGGAGATTGTTGGGCAAAAATACCTCAAGGTAACATTGCAGTATTTTTGGGTTGATTGTGTTTGTTGACAAAGCAGGTTTCCATGGAGAATTGTCGAGTTCCCGAGAAGTTGTTGACATTCCATGTTGACAAAGAACTTTGACAAAGGAAAGGACGATCTGGAGGCGGTACAAAATAGCAGTACAAGGTGGCGCCGTTTTCCAGTGTTTGCCAAATTTTTGGGCCTGAAAATCGCCAATGGAAAATGGAGTGATATGTTGTTGGCGAAGGTTGAGGAGAGAGAAATGAAGGAGGTGTGCGGAAAAATCAAGCATGGCGCGCAAAACTAGAGGGTTGCGCGAAATCTTGAAGTGTGGCGCGCAAAACAGCGGGTTGCGCGAAATTGTATTTCGCGCAAAAGATGTTTCAAGGCCGGAAGCTTGAAAATCAGTAAAGGCATGAGGCGCGCGAAATTTTGGAGGCGTGCGCGGAAAATTGAAGTGGCGCGCGAAATAAAGGATGAAGTATTTCGCGCAAGAGGTGTTACGAGGTCCGAAGCTCGTAAAATGGAAAAGGCATGAGGTGCGCGAAATTATGGAGCAGTGCGCGGAAAATGGCTGTGCGCGGAAGATTTGTATTTCGCGATCAAAGCGGATTACGCGCTCAAGGAGGGTTTTTCGCGCGGGGTCGATTTTGCCTATAAATATGAAGTGACCCTCCTCCATTCGAGAGAGTTCAAGACATAGAAAATAACCGAGCTCTGGTGCGCGAAATTGAAGTTTGAAAGGGTGTTGCGCGTAAACTTAAAGTTTGCGCGTAAAGTTAGTAGTTGCGCGAAAGTGGATTTCGCGCAAAGGCAGTGAATTGCGCGCAAGGCAGTTTCCAGGCTGCGCGTAAAAATTGAAGGTTGCGCGAAAAGTGGCTTTCGCGCAAAGGCAGTGAATTGCGCGCAAGGCAGTTTCCAGGCTGCACGTAAAATTTGGAGGTTGCGCGAAAAAGGAATTTCGCGCAAAGCATAGAAATTGCGCGCAAGGCACCGTAAGGGTTGCGTGTAAAAATTGAGGTTGCCCGGTACATCCGGTGCAAAGTGAGATTCATCTACGGGTGAAAGTTGAACTTCAACAGAGCATCTACATACAGAGAAAGATGCATTCCTTAATGGAAATGAAGAGACCTACAGGTCTATAAACTGTGATTGGATTCCCTTCACAGAGCAGTGAGCTTAGGAAGAGGAAGAAGGTGATCCTCTCCACCGGCAGTGAGCCAGAGAGAGAGAAACAGGGAGTGACCCTTGGGAAAGCAGTGAGCTGACCCTAAACTTTGTATAGGCAGTGAGCCTGGGCATAGAAGTGATCTAGCCCGAACATTGTAATCCACAGCTAGTGAAGTTTAGTGGACTTGGTACGACCGGCAACCTGTCGGCGTATGCTCCTTGGACGTAGCCCTTAGCGGTGAACCAAGTAAAATTGTTGTGTCCTGTGCTTGCTTTACTTTCTGTTTATATTGTGCAGCAGGGAAGAGAGAGAAGAGTGTTTTGCTTAACAGCGAAACAAGATCAGAAAGGGCTTTAATTTTTAATTAGTCATACCCTGATTCACCCCCCCCTCTCAGGGTATTCAGCCTAGTGGACCTAACAAGTGGTATCAGAGGGAAAGGTTAACAGTTGGTCTTCTCTCAATGGAGGTCACTAATCATAGAGGGATTCCGATCTTCGACGGATGTAATTTTCAGATATGGAAGAATCGAATGCAACACTATTTCCGATCTCTGGGAATGGATGTGTTTTCAGCAGCTATGCATGGTATCACAGCTGATATTACTAGTGGTGCATTATCAGAAGCTGAGCACAAAGAGTTGGATGCTGATTCCAAAGCAATAAACGCCTTAGGTGGAGCCCTCTCTAATCCCATTTATACAAAGGTGATGTCATGCAAAACGTCACATGCCATGTGGGAAAAACTTTTGAATATTTATGAAGGGGATACAAAAGTCAGAGAGGCAAAGCTGCAAGTGTTGTGGAACAAGTATGAAGATCTCAAAATGAACCCGAATGAGTCCGTTGATGCATTCTTTGACAGGGTAAATGCTGTGGTAGAAGACATGCGGGGTCTTGGAGAAATTATCGAAGACATTAAAATCGTAAAGCGCATCTTGAGAAAGCTTCCACCTCGGTTCAATCCGAAAGTTTCTGTGTTGGAAGATAAAGATCCGAAAGAGCTAACATTGGATAACCTACACAGCACTCTTGTTGCATATGAAATGAGAAATGATGACAACGATGCTGTGGAAAAGGGGAAATCCAAAGAGGTGGCATTTAAGGCCATGAAGAGGCTCACTATTGAAGATTCTCAGGAGGAAGAAGAGTCAGATGAGGTGATGTCGTTCCTTTCTTCAAATCTGCAAAGAGGAAAAGGAAAGTTTAAAGGGAAACTTCCACTAGCATGCTTCCGATGCGGAAAGGTTGGTCATCTTGCTGCAAGATGCCCCAAAAAGTTTCAAGAAGAAAGCGATGAAGATGAAGTTAAGATTCCCATGAAAAAATCTTCAGCCTATGTGAAAGGGAAGAAGCAGTTCAAGAGAAATTTCTTTAAGAAGAAGAATCTTCTTTCCCAAGAAATTGACAGTTCAGATGAGTCTGAGGGTGAAGAAGTTGAAGAGATAGAAAACTGCAAAGATCATGGTCAAAATGCGATGGTGGCTCTTGCTAGTAGTGCTCTAGAAAAGAAAGAAACTGAAACTGATGAAGAAGAAGAAGAAATTGAAGGGAGAGTTGACATGGAAGCTGAATTAGAAGCAGCTCTTGAAGAAATAGATGTTTGGCGAGCAAAAACAAAGAAAGCCAACAAGATAGTACGTGATGCCAAACTCTACATGCAACAACAAGAAGAAGAGAAGTCTGAGCTTGAGAAAGAAATTGAGAATCTTAAGTCTTCCAGGCCAGAGCGCACAGAAAAGGTTGATGAGCATAAGCTCAAGATTGAAGAGCAGAAAAGGGAGATCGATTGCTTGAGTCGAAAAGTGAAAGATCACGTCAAGCGTATTGAAGAGCTTGAAGAGGAAGTTGTCGGTCTGCGGAGAAAAGTTAAAGACCAGGAAAAACCTTTGAATCCCAACACATTCTTGGGAAATCAGGTCGTTACGAAGACGGAAAAGAAGAAAGAAGAGCCTAGTAGTTCAGCAGGAAAGAAGCAGCAATTGAACTCATATGTTAAGGCTGATTCACGGCTTAATCAGAAACAAAAATCTGCGGCAGTTGAAGTTAGACCGCAAGCACCTGTCCCGAGATTGAAAGTGGATTTGAGCACAAAGAAGGATCAGAATACTCAGAGATCCAAAGGGGAAACTCGTAGTGCTGAAGTAACACGAAGGAATGCACCTTATATCAGGTGTTATTGTTGTGGAAAGATGGGACATTCACAGTATGTGTGTTCCATAGCCAAAAGATATCGAAGGGAACAAGAACAGAGATGGCAGCCAAACAGAGAACGGTTTCCCAGAACATTTTTTGAAGGACACTGTTTTTGGTGCGGAGGATTTGGACACATGGCTAGGTACTGCACTCCGACCATTCAGAAAAATGTGCCAAAGCAGAATCAAAATGTTCGCAAGCAGCAGATCAGTAAACCGACAAATGAGTTAAAAGTTCAGAACAGATTTGCAGTTTTGCAAGATGAAGCTGGTCCATCATACTCTGAGAAAGAACAGAAGCCTCAATCCATGCTGAGTATGAAAGAAAAAGTATGGACTAGGAAGAAGAAAACAGAGAAGGCCGTAGTTGCTGAAATTGCCCTTAAAGCATCAGATCGTTCTGGTGTTTGGATCCTTGACAGTGGTTGCACATCCCACATGACGGGTAATAAGGATCTGGTTACAGGCATAAAATATGACAAAGAAGGAGTTGTCAAGTTTGGAAATGATGAAGGCCTGAAGATTGTTGGCTCAGGAAAAGCCAAGTTTGGGGGCAAAGAAATGAGACATGCTGATGTCTTGGTGGTAGAGGGTCTCAGTCATAATCTGCTTAGCGTCAGTCAACTATGTGACTCTGGGCACTCTATACTATTTACCAAGAAGATGGGTATTGTTAAAGGAAAAGATGGAATAGTCATTCTTCAGGGAAAACGAACAAAGGGGAATCTTTACCTGGTAGGTGGGGAAGAAGATTCATGCCTTTTATCCAGAGAAGAAGAAAATCAGCTGTGGCATAAGCGACTTGGTCATCTATGTCAACCATCTATGGAAGATCTGGTAAAGTGTGATGCCGCTAGAGACCTTCCCAAACTATCACGTGATCGCACTCATACGTGTGATGCTTGTCAACAAGGGAAGATCATCAGGAAGACATACAGGCCAAAGGAACAAAAAGCAACTCGAGTGCTCGAATTGGTGCATGCTGATGTATGTGGACCTATCTCACCACGAGCTATAGATGGGCAAAGGTACTATGTTCTTTTCATTGATGACTACAGCAGAATGGCCTGGGTATTCGTCATTACCCATAAGACAGAGGTGTTCAGTTGCATAAAGCAGTACAGGAGGGAATCAGAAAAGATGCTTGGGCAGAAAATTATGAAGTTTCGTACTGATAACGGTACAGAATTTACAAACAGTCAGGTTGAAAACTATCTCGAGAAACATGGGATAAGGCATCAAGTTTCATCAGTGAGAACTCCCCAACAGAATGGAGTGGTAGAAAGGAGGAATCGGATCATTAACAACATGGCCAGAACAATGCTTATTGATAAGGACCTACCAGAGAAATTTTGGAAGGAAGCAGTTTTGACATCGGTCTATGTTTCAAACAGGTCTCTGTTATGTCCGAAGCAAGGGAAGACTCCGTATGAACTGTGGTACGGAAAGAAGCCAACGTTGAAATACTTTCGAATCTTTGGAAGTAAGTGTTTCATTCTCAACAAAGAACATCATAGGAAGTTTGAGGCACGAGGAGATGAAGGGATATTCCTTGGCTATTCAGGGAAAAGCAAAGCATATAAATGCTTCAACAATAGGCTGGGAAAAATTGTTGAGAGTAATGATGTCACTATAGTCGAAAATGAACAGACTGCTCAACGACCCAGTGAACAGTTCCTTGATGAAAGTGATGATGAGGTAAGAAACCCAGGGGGAGCAGAAGTGGCAGAAGCTGACTCAGAAGAAGATACTGATGATGAAGAGGAAAGTGTCAAGTCGGTGTCTGCGAGGAAGACAAAGAGTCGAGTTGAGATTGATAGGCAAAATATCATTGGTGATCAAACAGCTCCAGTTCAGACTCGAAGAATGAAATCATCACAGCAAGCATCATTTTTGTCTCAAGTGGAGCCGAAATGTTTTTCTGATGCAGCTGAAGATGAAAACTGGGTTCAGGCCATGAACGAAGAGCTTGATCAGATTGAGAAGAACCAGACATGGGAGATTGTTTCGAGGCCAGCGGACAAGAATATCATTGGGACCAAATGGGTCTATCGCAACAAGATGAATGAAGATGGCACAGTGATTCGGAACAAAGCACGACTAGTGTGCAAGGGGTACTCCCAAATCGAGGGAATTGATGTTGATGAGACATTTGCACCGGTTGCAAGGCTGGAGACAATCAGATTATTTTTGGCCATAGCAGTGCAAAGAAAGTTCAAAGTGTTCCAGATGGATGTCAAATCCGCATTCTTGAATGGGGTTCTGGAAGAAGAGGTGTATATTGAGCAGCCAGATGGTTTTCTCATTCATAAGGATGAGAACAAAGTTTGCAGGCTGAAGAAGGCATTGTATGGGCTGAAACAAGCACCAAGGGCATGGTACTCAAGGCTTGATCAGTACTTGAAGAAGCTTGGTTTCCAGCGTGGAGGAGTTGACTACAACCTCTATTTCAGCAATGACAATAATCAAAGGATGATGGTGCTAGTGTATGTCGATGACATAATTTTTGGCGGATCAGATGAAGCTCAGTGCAGACAGTTTTCCGAATTCATGAAAAATGAGTTTGAAATGTCAATGATTGGAGAGCTAACGTTTTTCCTTGGTCTACAGGTGACACAAGGAAGGAATGGAACTTTCATTTCTCAATCCAAATATGCCAAGGAGGTTCTAAGAAGGTTTGGAATGGATAATTCCAAGGAAATGAAGACTCTGGTTGCTACCCGGATGAAATTATCAAAAGATGAGGATGGCAAGGCAGTTAATATCACAGAATACAGGCAAATCATTGGAAGTCTGTTGTACTTAACCGCAACAAGGCCTGATATTGTTTTCGCCACATGCCAAGCAGCGAGATATCAAAGTAATCCCAAGGAAAGTCACATGCTCGCAGTGAAAAGAATACTTCGGTATATTAAGGGCACGGTGGACTTCGGCTTGACATACAATGACAAATCTCAGACAGAGTTATTGGGATATACTGATGCAGATTGGGCCGGTTCAGCAGATGATAGAAAATCAACGTCAGGTGGTGCATTTTATCTTGGCGGACTATGTATTGCTTGGTTAAGCAAGAAGCAGGATTGCATTTCATTAAGCACCGCAGAAGCTGAGTATATTGCGGCCACTCAAGCATGCACACAGTTATTGTGGATGAAGCAGCAGCTTGAAGATATGGGAGTTGAAGTGAAGTCTCCGATCGGAATCCAGTGTGACAACTCAAGTGCTATAAATCTTAGCAAAAATCCCGTCCATCATTCAAGGACAAAGCACATTGAGATTAAGTATCATTTTATCAAGGAGAAGGTTGAGCGGGGAATTGTGAAGTTGGAGTACGTGCCTACAGAACTACAGGTTGCAGACATTCTGACAAAGGCCTTACCCAAGGAAGCTTTTGAGAGGCATCGACTGGCTCTGGGAGTTCAGTCGATTCCCCGCACTTGAAATAGTGTGGATGTGGGCCCCCCCCCCCTCTCCCCGAGGTATGGTGTGTTTTTCCCTAAATGCGCTGATATGTGTTCTCTACTATGTTACAGACTACAAAGGCGTGACCTTTGGGTTCGTTGACAAAGGGGGAGAAAAGTGCTTGACAAGTGCTTGACAAAGGGGGAGAAAAGTGTTTGTTCAAGGGAGAAAATAGTGCGGAGATTTGATAAATCATAATTGTTACGGGGAGAAGCTGACAGGTGGAGCAGCCAGAAAGGGGGAGCAATGAGAAAGGGGGAGTGTATGAAATCTGACGATGCTAGACGTGATCGATCAAATCATAGAAATCACGACAGCTAATGATCGTGATAAAAGCAGAACAGTGGTGTTGGAATGGTGTGAGACGGTTTCCAGCTATCAACAATTGGTATCAACTTAAAAATTCACCAATTGGTATCAGTGTGATTCAACAACTGGTTTTATATTAAGAATTGGTATCAGGGTGGAATCAACAATTGGGGTCTGACATGAAGTGATTCATTGATGAACTTTTCATACTACTCTTGTTTCTCACGCCGAGCATTGCTCATGTGGGCTTAGAGTACATGTTAAGCGAATCCTTGAACGCTATCATAATCGCAAGAGGCGAATGGTGGTAGCAGCTGGAAGAAGACTCAGTGAGGTATCAAAGTGCAAAAAAAAAAAAATATTTCTGAGCAGAGTTGTGAAGAGTTGTCAACAAACCCAATGGGGGAGATTGTTGGGCAAAAATACCTCAAGGTAACATTGCAGTATTTTTGGGTTGATTGTGTTTGTTGACAAAGCAGGTTTCCATGGAGAATTGTCGAGTTCCCGAGAAGTTGTTGACATTCCATGTTGACAAAGAACTTTGACAAAGGAAAGGACGATCTGGAGGCGGTACAAAATAGCAGTACAAGGTGGCGCCGTTTTCCAGTGTTTGCCAAATTTTTGGGCCTAAAAATCGCCAATGGAAAATGGAGTGATATGTTGTTGGCGAAGGTTGAGGAGAGAGAAATGAAGGAGGTGTGCGGAAAAATCAAGCATGGCGCGCAAAACTAGAGGGTTGCGCGAAATCTTGAAGTGTGGCGCGCAAAACAGCGGGTTGCGCGAAATTGTATTTCGCGCAAAAGATGTTTCAAGGCCAGAAGCTTGAAAATCAGTAAAGGCATGAGGCGCGCGAAATTTTGGAGGCGTGCGCGGAAAATTGAAGTGGCGCGCGAAATAAAGGATGAAGTATTTCGCGCAAGAGGTGTTACGAGGTCCGAAGCTCGTAAAATGGAAAAGGCATGAGGTGCGCGAAATTATGGAGCAGTGCGCGGAAAATGGCTGTGCGCGGAAGATTTGTATTTCGCGATCAAAGCGGATTACGCGCTCAAGGAGGGTTTTTCGCGCGGGGTCGATTTTGCCTATAAATATGAAGTGACCATCCTCCATTCGAGAGAGTTCAAGACATAGAAAATAACCGAGCTCTGGTGCGCGAAATTGAAGTTTGAAAGGGTGTTGCGCGTAAACTTAAAGTTTGCGCGTAAAGTTAGTAGTTGCGCGAAAGTGGATTTCGCGCAAAGGCATTGAATTGCGCGCAAGGCAGTTTCCAGGCTGCGCGTAAAAAATGAAGGTTGCGCGAAAAGTGGCTTTCGCGCAAAGGCAGTGAATTGCGCGCAAGGCAGTTTCCAGGCTGCGCGTAAAATTTGGAGGTTGCGCGAAAAAGGAATTTCGCGCAAAGCATAGAAATTGCGCGCAAGGCACCGTAAGGGTTGCGTGTAAAAATTGAGGTTGCCCGGTACATCCGGTGCAAAGTGAGATTCATCTACGGGTGAAAGTTGAACTTCAACAGAGCATCTACATACAGAGAAAGATGCATTCCTTAATGGAAATGAAGAGACCTACAGGTCTATAAACTGTGATTGGATTCCCTTCACAGAGCAGTGAGCTTAGGAAGAGGAAGAAGGTGATCCTCTCCACCGGCAGTGAGCCAGAGAGAGAGAAACAGGGAGTGACCCTTGGGAAAGCAGTGAGCTGACCCTAAACTTTGTATAGGCAGTGAGCCTGGGCATAGAAGTGATCTAGCCCGAACATTGTAATCCACAGCTAGTGAAGTTTAGTGGACTTGGTACGACCGGCAACCTGTCGGCGTATGCTCCTTGGACGTAGCCCTTAGCGGTGAACCAAGTAAAATTGTTGTGTCCTGTGCTTGCTTTACTTTCTGTTTATATTGTGCAGCAGGGAAGAGAGAGAAGAGTGTTTTGCTTAATAGCGAAACAAGATCAGAAAGGGCTTTAATTTTTAATTAGTCATACCCTGATTCACCCCCCCCCTCTCAGGGTATTCAGCCTAGTGGACCTAACAAAGTCAATGAAAATATTTTTTCTCACCACATCAAGGTAGTCAGAGGGACTATAATCTTGGAAAAATCTACCACAAAATATGATCATTACCTATCAGATTGAGGAAACGTCTCACCTAAAACACACTCTTGGGTGGATTCCAAGTGGGAAATTTATCAATCTTCATCGAATCCATATCTACACTATGCTTAGATATAAAATTCCCGAGAAAGTGAACCTCTAAGATCCAAAAATGGAACTTCGAGAGCTTACCATATACCGGGTGCTACTTGATTAATTCTTGACCATGCTCAAATGTTATACATGCTTCTAATTAGATTCTGAGTATTTGAGAATGTCATAAATAAAGAAAACTATGAACTGGTCCAGGTGTAGCTAGAATATTTGGTTAACAAGTTCCATGAACATAATGGGAGCATTAGTCACACTAAAAGGAATCATCGGGATATCAAAATGCCCATAGTGACATCAGAATGATGTCTTATAAATATCATCATTATGAACCCTCAACTAATGGTAATTGAACCTATGATTATTTTTTCAAAACCAACTCACACCTTTCAATGGGTTGAAAAGGTCATCAATACTTGGTAAGGGGAACTTGTTCTTGATCATAAACTGGTTCAAGAAAATGTAAATAAGTCAAATCCTCAAACTATTATCTATATTTTTTCATGAACAAAAGTGGATATTCCTTGGGGGTGACACTAGTTCTAATAAAAATTTTATCTCGATGGTCCTCCAGCTGTACCCTCAACTCCTAGATCTCATTTAGGTCTATCCAATATTCCTAGGAAGATATCAGTGTAGTTATATGGAGAAAGTCAGTGCATAAGTCAATCCATATTCTTATAGGTAGTCTTGTAACATATTTGGGAAATATTTCAATAAAATCATTCACTAATTCTTGAATCTAGATGTCCATGAAGCTTGCTACACTAATATTTAGACTTTATAACTGATGGGTGATAAGTTGAAGCTTTCTTTTCATGAGACCCACTTGCTCTACTATAAGATAATTATATCACATGAAGTAAAATATCATCCCATTTTTATGAAGTCATGTAACTCTCGTATGATGATAGTATATATTGGAATCCATCATGGATAAATAGTCCATACGTTGGATGAAATCCTAAAGTTTCCTCATAATGAATATGAGGTCATACGAGAAACTCTCTCTACAATGTGCCAACATTGACTACAAGAATATTTGTGACATAAAATAATTGATCCCTGTAAGAACCTTTATCTATAGGATATATCCCAAAGACTTTACTATAATCTCTATCTCTTTCATAATGGATATGGATATGATGTAATGACTCTCACCTATGTCTATATGTACTCGTGATAGAGTAGAAAAGACATAGATCATTCCTTGGATCATCTCATTAAAATATTTATCATAACCCCCTATATCCTTCAATTGGACTTTCCCTCGACCGACATCCCTTTGATCCCGGAATAGGGAAAACATCGGTTGTGCTTAGAGTTGGTTGTGGTATAGTCCTTCATGTAAACCTCCTCAGTCTAGGCCTCCATCTACTCCACTATCAGCACTGCCTCGCTAAGGGATGCCTTAACCATGTTTGGTATATCCTTGATCATGACCCTGTCTCTTACATGGAGGTCCATAAACTTCTTGTGCAGTATATAAAACAAGAAAAGACTAAAAATAATGAGCCTTTTCCCTTACCCCTAAAATGAAAAAAATTTATCCTCTGCACGATGATAGAACCCTTTGCGTGAACCCTATGTTATTGATAAACGAGTTTGAGTCCGAGTGTGAGTATACCTCTTGCACCAAGACCTTGATAACTGATTCTTACTAGATGCTAAAAACATTTTAGACCCCTGAAATCCACTCCTTTCTCTAGCCTCTCGAAATCCATATGATAGAATGTTTTCAGTAACCAAAGGGTTCTCTAACATTCCAGCAAAATTGGGAGTGAATAAGTAGACATCTCAAACTCATATGTCTCTATGAAGGTGTTGATCAAAATTTTGTGACTGAATCAATCTATCCCACTCCGTATAAAGGGAGTAAATCATGAGCTTAGTAAACCTCAAGTAATACTCAACAACTAATATATCTCCCTATTGTAACTTAAGAAGCTCTTGAATTTGTACAATGTTCATGATAAAATGGTAATAATAATTTTGAAACAAATACAGAAAGTTCATCGAAGAGAGAATCTGCTGATCATGGGTTCGAGTGATCAAAACCCACAAGTGACATGCTTCTCTATGAAGAACATTGGATTCCAACAAGACCATATGTTTGGATGGGGTTCAAAAAATACTTAAAAATCAGAACACTACCTTGATCCAATTATCCTATTCCTATGGGTATAGATTTCTAGAAATATTTTTTGATTTCTACCTCTAAAACTCACATATCAAACTAATAGAGACCAAATAATCATCATGAACTACTTGATCCGTGAGTTTCCCAAAACATAATAGATCGTCCTATTGAACCAAAAGAGGTGGATCCACATGCCAACCATTGGGTAGAATAAATTATCCATGATATCAAGGAGGAACCACCTCATAAATGGGCCCCTTAGATGAGGTCTCATCGTTCAACTGGTCATTTTCATGGCCCTATATTAGTATCCTAACCAGCTGTCATCATGGAGGAACCCTTAAAATTTACAATACATATCACGATTGGATGACCATATTTGAAAAGTTGACTCATGAAGGACATGAAAGTAAAAATATACAATCCTATATGATACATGTACCCTTGGTTCCCTAAAACCAATGCCGTGATAGACAATGTTGTCAAGAAGGTAGTTAGAGTCATGGTTTATAGGTATGTTGATATCCACACCATCACTGGGTTACCTGTCTAGAGATCTAAACTCAAGATAGTCCAAAATCATTTCTGAATTTTCCCAAATCAAAACTCACAAAATTTACTACTCTAAAACACATACCTAAGGAAAACCATCTTTTATACCACTTTGTTATGACCTGGCCCATCAAGCCCCTACTTTGATCAACAGTAAGCTGAGGGTGGCACCCTAATCCCACCTATGAAAGGCCAGGGGCTGGTGACTCGCACAGAGTAGGCATATAAGTGGAATTGGAGGCCTTAAAATAGTATACCTACATGCACATATAGTATCGGCTCCATAAAACAATGAAGAGATTCAATAAATGATTGAACCATCTAGGATATAACAAATTCATGAAAAAAATATATGGTTAAATAAATAAAGTTGATGCATGGTGATATAAAATATATAAAGGGTGAAAATACATTCCCAAGTTGAAAAGAGGTACTAACTGAAAAAATATAAGAAAATGGGGAAACTGAAGAGATAACAACTCACAATATCTAAGGATGACCACTAACCACATTCATCAGTTCCAGGTATAACTATGATCTTTTGACACCAAGTCCCCCAAAGTCACCGATGATCTTCCTATTATCTACATAATATACAATATAGGAAGGAATATCCTAGATATGGGTGAGTATATACATACCAAGTAGGACAACCCAAAAATCAATAGGGGAGTAATAGTATAAGAAATTTTTTTTCAAACAATAAGACAAGAGGGTAAGGAAACCCAACAACAGATACGATCTTATGGAAACACAAGAAAACTGACAATGGGAATCTTTAACTTCACATTCTTTTAAGAAAAATAAATTAGATTTCTTCTCCCAAAAGTCTTTCTTCGATTCCTAGAACCATGAAAAACCTCTCAATAATTTGAGTGGAGGGCCACACCCTGACACTGTACTCCACAGTCGAGAGACCAGGAAGAACAAATCCCGCTAGATATTGTGGTGGAGTAACACTCTATAATTAGAGAACCTAAGCCCTATGATGTATGGGGGAGTACCAAATATACTTGTATAAAGAGTATGGATGACCTGTTCCTTAGTGAGACATGAGAGTTCATAACCATACATCTTTCTGATATTCAATCCTAGCCACTTTAACAAGAAAATAATCATTGAACTAATTGTATCACTCATAACATCATCATCATCATGTAAATTTTTATTAATTAGAAGGAAAAGGACACTACCAGACACTGCATGCCACTGCAATCCAAGGGAACCCTAGCCTAATATGGACTAAAATAGTGAAGGCTGATAAAATCCCCTCTAACTAGATTTACCCTATCAGGTATCAAGATATTTAGATAATGAATACATAAATTATTAGTACCACTTATATTAAGTTAGTCCTGGTGATTCAACTATCCATGTGACTCTACACATCGTGTCCCTCTGGGGACATGATATGTCTTCTCACCCAGGGTCCTAGGCATGTACTCTTGACAAAATAGACAACAAATTTGGTAGGTTAACATGAACGGTGGCACAATGAACATGTATATTTATATTTAACTTGGTCCAAAACCCTATCTACCACAAGAACCCATGATACACATCCCACATTCCTCCATGATACACAATTTGTGGTTATATTTTTCATAGACAATGACATATTTTTTTTCATGTCAGCATTATATCCTCCATTATTGATTATTACATAATAATTTTGTTCACCTAACTCTATAAAAATCAAAATAATTCATATCTAATCATCATTTCATGGCCTTTAATGAATGAAAAATTGATTCTAATTAACTTATTGGTAACCTCTAAACCTCTTGTTTCCATTTAGGGTCTCTATCCCTGAATCCATCACTTGAGTCTATAAAACCATATTGATCCATCTCAAAAACACAAATAACCATTCCATCCATTCATATGGCATGAATTATGTGGTTTGATCATGCTAGAATCAGGCTTGACAATGTCAAATCATTGATCCCATGGGCGAATAGTGAAGAACATGAATACTAGGGGTGAGAAAAGCATATGAACAATTTAAGATCATTAATAGCCATTGAAATATCATAAAATGATTACCTATTACAGAAATAAGGGGAGGATAAAGGGTGAATAAGATTTTAGAACTAATGTTCAAAAACAATAATTAAAATTTGTATCATGGAAAGAAAAAAATCATAGAAAAATAATATGATATGAAATCCATGCTCAAAAAATTATTCAAAGTGAAGAAATCAAACAATTAACAATCCTCACCTCAAAAATAAACTAATCAATAGTGAAGATCACACTTACTAGAGATGATGATGATTATCACACTATGTTCATCATCTGTCTCATGAATAACCTCAATTTTCTATTCTTGATCCACATTACTGAGTTAGCAACGCCAATGAAGCTCTAACTTCCTCATCTAATCTTCTAGGGGTATGTAGATAACCCTAGTGATTCATCACATGGATGAATATATAGAGTAGAACTATGTTTTTAGGCCATCAAAGAAATAAAATAAACTAATCATTTAATATTATTTATGAACCCACCAATGGTTGTGCTAAATTAAAAGCCCAACGTCATCAAAATTTATATCACGCCAAGGGTAAAACCTGTATTCAAAAACAACAATGGTCTCAAATTATGCCAACCAATGTATTTAATACATATTATTTAATGAACTATAACATAAAAAGAACCTAATACAACCAAAAATATCAAGATTTCTAGTTTTTGGGGAGATTAGGTATAAAACAAAACATCATAAAACTAATATACAATTACTTTATTTAAAAATTTCCTAACATGCTCCTAAATTCACATAGTTCTTCTAAAACAACATGTGATAACCTAGAAAAAACATATGAAAGGGGGGAGCTATACTTCTTAGTAAGGTAATAAATATATCTTGGAATAGGTTAAAGCAATTAATGTTATCCAGGAGGCATAAAAATGTAACATAATAAATTGGAATCATAATCATGAAAGATGTGGCATGGTATAACATGATAGTAGAATGATAACATGGGAATGTGTAAATAACTTAAACTATGGAATCATTAGAATATGTTATAGTCAAAAACCAAGACATTATAATATAGTGTTATTAGGTTATCCTTTATACACATTACATGGAATATCAAGAGTTTAAAACAATACCTAATTCATTGGATCACTATCTGGGAAAACACATCACAATCAGATCATGTACACACATAAGTGTTCCACATAGATCATATAACATAAGAATATATTTCATATATATTAACTCCATTATTGAGGATTGTTGGTTATATAAATTTAATTCCATAATGAAATAATAATATGAACATATTAGTGAATACCCTCAAGTTTAAATTGTTATAGGAATTCACTTCACAATCATTTGGCATGAAAAATCTCTGTTAAATTTCTGCATCACAATGATAGTAATTAAAGATTTATAACATGGTTCAAGGAGATATAAATGGGTATATTTTAATTTTTAAATCAGTAAGATAGTAGGAGTGATTTTTAAAAATATATCACAACATTAGGAATTGGAAATCAAAAAGAACAAAATAAATAAGGTTCTTGAATAAAAAGGATAAGGAGAGGACCCCTTACTAAATTTCATCATAGAAACAGATTAGGTAAAGGTTATAAAGAGAGGGTATAAATGATATATTTTTTTAGATATTAAATTGGATAGTAAGGGGATTTTAATAAAATCATGGAAATATAAGCAATTGAGATTAAAATGGACAATTAAAAATAAGTTGCTTTAATGGATAAGATGAGAGGGATATCTATTTACATCATGTTTCCAAAATCTAGGGAGGAGATTATTGAGAGATTAAGGGAGACATGGAAGGTATATATAGAGTGAAGGGTAGATTAATGAAGTTCTCCATGGTTTTTTAGTGAAGAAGAATGGAATCTTGGGTGGGTTTATAAAGGAAAAGGGAGGAGAGTTCTTTATTATTTCTGAACCTTAGGTTTTGGACTCAATACAATAAAGTAATAAAACCCAAAAAAAGTACCATGGTTTTTGAAAAAGAGGAGTTTTTTTAATTATTCTATAAGTACTTGAACTAAAGTCATTAAATTATTACCATTGTTGCAGTGGAATTGAGTCAGGTTTATAAATAATTGATTTTAAAACATTAATATATAGTATTTATTTTGGAGGATTCATAAAGGTTTTAAAAAATTAATAAAATACCCTCAAAAAAATTATTTTAAGGGGTAAATTTATATTTTTTTCCTAGATACCTTTTATGGAATATATTACATCACTTTTGTGTCATTATAATGTCATAATACACACCACATATTTTTACTATATTTAATTTTTACCAAAAAATTCAACTAATTCAAGAAATTATGAAAAATTAAACATTTGATAATTTAAATGTTTTGAATCCAAAAATATTTTTTATTTTTTCCAAATAAATTTCTATAAATTAGAATTAATTTTTTTCAATTGATATCCCTATTTATTAAAAAATTCTAATTGTTTTGATAATAATAGTTTTCTGAACCTTATCAAAATTATTTTCCACGTCATAAAATTATATTTTAAAATATAAAAAATAAATATTATTTAATAATAATATTTGATGAAAATATCATTTATTTTAAAAATTCATGAATTCCTCCATTGGAATGTCTTTATTGGAATTACATACTTCCCAAAAATATAATTCGAGTTTTGATGTTTTAAAATATAATGTTTATAGAAATCATTATTTAATCATTTATAAAGTGAAATAAATAAGGAATAAATATGATTTTTATTTCATAGAAAATAAATTTTACATATTCAATTTGTTATATTTGAGCTATATATCCTTTTATTACATTAGGGAACACCCTTTGTGCAAGGTGTGCAATGGTGAGATTTTATGGGCATTGTTCGAAAAACATGGTTTGGTCCATGATCTCGATGAGCTTGAAATTTTCATGTAAACAGTTTTGATCATGTTTTTGTTGTTGAATCTCATATTGTTCTTGTTCAAAGGAAAATCTCAGTGATGCTATCTCCCATATAATCTCCGATAAATGGGATTCATAGGGTATGATCAAACCTGTTGAGGAAATCACTTGCTTTGTCTGTTCCAATTAGATTTTTCATAACCCTTAATATATTATAATCATAAGACCACTATTAAATGGATATATTACCAAAGGTTATGATGATTAAAAATATTTTAAATTGAATAGGATATAATATTACACCAAAAACAAAATTAGTTCCTGTGTTTTCTATAACCATAATACATAATAGGGATTTCATTTAATCATAAAGGGAATTTTATTTATAAAAGTCTGAGCCATTTAATTATTCCCATTTCAGAATTTTTTCCCTTGAAATTTTTATTCCATACACTAGAATATATGAGAGTACTTCAATTTCACTTCCTCTTCCTATTCCCATGCTGATTCCTCAAAATTGTGGCTCCCCCACAAATCTTTGACTAGGTGAGTTGTCTTATATCATAGAACATTGTCTCTATAACCTAAGATCTTCACCAGGTTAACCTTGTATGAAAGTTCATTATCCAATGGTACCACCTATGGATTCAGTATATGTGAGGGGTCTGGTATGTACTTTCTCAATATGAATACATGGAACACATCATGTACTTGAGATATTTTATGTGAGAGTTATAGTAGTTATTCCAAAACTCTGATATGATCAAAGATCATTGTGGGTACTATGTATCATGGACTAAGATTTCTTATCTTCTCAATCCTCTTAAATTTTTAATATGGAAATATACAAAGTAACACTTTTACTCTATCCTTAAACTCTAGATATCATTGACGATTAGATGCATAGATTTTCTGCCAACTTTGTAAATATTTCATATATTGTTGAATGGTTTGAAACTTATCTATCACCACTTAGATAATATTTGGTCTCATTAGCATCCACTCTCCAAATTTATCAATTCATGTTGGGGTCTATCACCTCTTCTCATATAGATCCTTGTAAGGTGCCATTTAAATACTTGAATGGAAATATTTGTTATATGAGAACTACACTAGTAAAATATGTTGATCAAAACATCATTGAAAATTCATTCAACATGATCTCAATATATCTTCCAAGATTTAAATGTTCCATTCATACAAATCATCCATATTAGGTTGATAAATAGTGCAAAAGATCAATTCTGTATTCAATTCTCACTAAAGGATTCTTCAAAACCTTGGGGTAAACCTTAAATCTTGATCTGATAAAATAGATATTGGTACACCATGAAGTTTTATTCCTTATATTATATATATCTTCGAAAATTGGTCATGTGATAAATCTTCCTTAATAGCAATTAAAAGTGATAAATTTATAATAAGATCAAAAACAACCCTGATGGTGTTATTACCATTATGTGTTCAGGGAAGTCCTAAACTAGAATAAATGGTTATGTTTTCACATTTATATACTAGTAGATACAATGGTTGAAACATACCCTTACAATTTATTTATTTAGCCCTGATTTTTTGGCATACCAAGCATTGAGATAAAAAAATCCACAGTCTATCTCTTCATGTTATCCCACCATAAATTTTACTTAAAAAATATATACATCTTAGTTTTTACTATATGAATAGATAGGGATGACCTATGTGAATCATCCATAAATTCCCTCTTCATTTATGGATTTTATGGGAAATATATCCATGTTTCAAACCATATAAATCCATATTTAGAAAAGTAGAACTTTGAAATATCCATTACATTCTTTTTCAGAAAATTATCATATTTTGGAGCCTCCTTTATCCTATCTAGAATGAATCGTTGATAATTTACTTGATTAGGTTAGGATTAATATCATTATATTATTCCAATATCCATCATTTTTATTCCCAAGAAGACTGGATCCCTTGAAATCATCATCATGGATAGAGTTGTAGGATTCTTTATACTCAAATAATCTACCACTTTTTTTGGTTTCCCATATTGGTAATGGATTGAACAAACACAATCCTTGATCCATTTTAAACAACTCCATTGGTTCACATTAAGGTCTATTTGTGTTAATATATACTTGAGTTTTTTATGGTCTTTATATATATCACACTTCTCCACATAAAGATAATGTCCAGAAATCATTAACATGAAGACCATTGTTTCCAATTCTAGATCTTGAGTGGGGTAGTTATTTTCATTGATATTTTTTTGGCAGGAGGTTTAGACTATCACTTTTTCAATTTCATGAGTACACAACCCAAAAAAAATTAAATGGGTCACTATAGATCACAAATCCTTCCCTATTAGTGGATAGCGTGATCACATGTGAAGTTATTATCCACTTCCTCATATCTTTAAAACATTCCTCACATCCATCATTCCAAAACAAATAGACTTATTTCCACTTTATCTTAGTTAGGGGGATTGAAAATCATGATAAACCAACTAATATAAGGAAACTAGGGTTTTTTATCTTAGTGATTGGTCTTGGACACCCATTAATTGTCTTAGTTTTTGAAGGATCCACAAATATCCATTTTCTAGTGATGACATACCATTGTAAAGTCACTTTATCCAACTAAAACTCACATTTAATGTACTTTTTATATATATTTTATTCTTTAAAGGTCCCTAGAAAAGTACTCAAATACTCATAATGTCCCAACTTGCTTTTAGAGTAGATAAAAGTATCTTATATAAAGACTACCAAAAATTGGTCTAGGTATTCTCTAAAGACTCTATTCATCAAGTACATAAATATTGTTGGAGAATGTTTGAGTGAAAATAAAATCACTATGAACTCTTAGTGATTGTACCTTGTACAAGAAGTAGTCCTAGATATATCCTCCTTCTTTACCTTTATTCGATAATATCCCGATTGAAGATCTATCCTAGAGAAATACTACCTTCACATAGCTGATAAAATAAATCATCAATCCATCACACATGATACTTTTTCTTTATCATGATCTTGTTTAGATCATGATAATCAATGAAGTGGTTTATTAAAACATCCTTCTTCTTGATGAAGAGGACTGGTTCACCTCATGGTGAAGCGCTCAAGAATATAAACCCTTTATCTAGATTTTTTTGTAGTTATTTTTTTAGTACCTTGATTTTAACAAAAACGATTTTATATGGAGTCTTGGATATTTTCAAAGATCTATGTGTAAGATTGATTTAAAATTAAAATACTTGGATAGGAGGAAGACTTTGAAATTCTTTAGAAAATGCATCAGTGCATCCCCTCACAATGGGAATGTCTTCATTAATGATATTTTCTTTTTTTTTCTCGATCATTTGATAAAGATAAGATTTCCCATAGGGAAATATTATCCATCATTTTAATGTTTGAAATAAATAAGATTCATCCTCCTCCATGAACATGTAAATAATAAGAGGGTGACTTCCTTCTCTCAAAAATTTATGTTGGATATATATAAGGAATTCCAATCTTTTCCTAGAATAACATCAAATTATTCTAAAGGGAAAATGACAAGGTTTGCTGGGAAGTCCATCCTGCTTGTGTAGATAGGGGAGGAGTTATATATATGGGATCCAATAATTCCACCATTTGATATTTTCACCTATATCTCTCCTTACATTCTTCGACGAGGTGTTAGCATAGTTATATTAGACTTGTGAGATATGAAAGAATGCATTAAACTAGAATAAAAAATTATGTTCTATATGCAAGAATGAATAAATATAATACCTTTCACCTATTCATTTTCAGGATACACCTATGCAGCTATGATGGAATATTCTCACCCATACTACCTTGGAGGTTGTCAGTGTTGATTTCCTTTGACAATCCTAGGCTTAGAGTAGGGGGTCACAGAGTTTCCTTATTCATTGTAGTTTAAACATTGTACAATAGGATGAGAGTTGACTGAATCATTTTTTTCTTTCATCACATTGGTAGGTTTATCATGTCAGTAATATATAGCTAGGTTTCCTTCCTTTACACACCCAAATAATTTCCTCACCCCCTTAATAATTTTTTTGGATGTTTTTCCCAAACTTTTGTAAATTTGGATGATGGAATTTCCTACCATCATTAGATTTATCCATTTCACCACCATAATTAAAATCTACATCATAGTTTTTATCATTATGAAACCCTTGGTATTCATTTATCTCCATTTTTACTTTGAAAAAACATTAGAAAATTTCCTCATAACGGTAAAAGTATTGAATTTCCATGGATTTTAATAGAATTAGATTCAATCCACTAAAGAAGTAATCAACTATATATTCAGGGGTAATGAAAAAGATAGAGGCATATCATGAAGGCCTTGTGATGTTTTCCTTGTACTCCCGAATAGATTTTTATCCTTTTTCTTGAGCCTAAGAAATCCCCACTCCATTTTTTTCAGAGAGTTCAAGGGAAATATTTATCAAAAAACATTTTCCAGAATTCATTCCACTACATCACTTCGATATCATCCTCAAGCTTCATATTCTTGACCAATGTACACCATTGACCAAATTTTCCTTCTATATGATAAATAACTATCATGACCTTCTCTTTATTAGAGCATTTAATAATTGATAATATATTTTCAATAGAGGTGATCTATTTTTCCATAATTAAGGTATTTGAAGATCCCTTGAAATTCAGAGGCCTTTATCGTATAATGGTCTAAATTAGGACTTGATATTTCTTAGGGGGATTTGGGAGTTCCTCATGAATTCAGTTTTTGTTCAAAACTTTTTTCAGTTGAGAAAGTATAGTTATGTGTTCATTATTCCCACTCCCATTATATTGGACATCTCTTTTGGTAAATCATCATCCTTCCCCTCATATTGGTTGTCGAATCAGTTACTCTTATTGTAACATCCCAGGTAAATAAAGAATAAATAATTTTCATATTTATTAATATTTACGAATTAAGTATTAATTTTAATTAAAATGGGTTTCTACGTTCGATAGCGTACTCGGTACACAACGATGAGTTTCTTTGAAAACTTACGTTGCACACAAGTAATAAAATAATATTATTTTAAATGTTAGTTAATGAGTAGCCATTGTACTGGTGGGAATGGATAGAAATAACTAAAATATGATTATATATGTTTTTAAATGTTTTTACATTTAACCAATAAAAGATAAAGGCTTAAAATACGGAAATAGTTCAATTTTAGGCATTTATACCCTAATTTTCACGAAAGGTCCACTTATCACCTTTTGACGGAGAACCGTCATTAAATATAGTTTTGATCGATCTTATAAATTCTATTGGACCAAATATAACTCTTCTTTAGAATCGGGACATCAAAATTTACTTTGTGTAAATTTTTGGTACCTTTCTGATAAAGTTCATTTTTTTATGAATAGTGTAAAATGTTGTATTTTAATTCAAAACCTCTTTTTAATATAATTTATTTATATGATTAGATTATCTTTTGAATTGGGTTTAAAGTGAAATTAGAAAATATTTTTACCATTAAATCTAATAGTGGTCGTTGGAATTAATTTCACTTTGAAATCGGACTTAAACTAGTGTCAATCTTTTGATACTTATTGTTCCATAAAAACTCGCTATTTGCTCTGACAACGGGAATAAATTATTAAATTAATTAATGTGACTTATATGTTTTGAATTTTGTAAAATAGACTTCATTTTTGAATTCGTAATATCAAATATAGCTTAGGTTGAATTTTTGGTAATTTTTTGAAAAACTTCAATTTTTGATGAATAGTGAAACCACTAAGTGGTACTTATAAAAACTGATTTTCCGTTTAAATGAAATTTTTCCATCATTGTGTTTTGATTTTCAAAAGTCCGACATACATGGTTGTAATTAAGAAGTAAAATGTGGTTCAATGAGATTAAAATAATTTTTTTGGTGCATAGTAACTTATTAAGTTTTTAATCGCGATTAGTGGTAATTAGTGTAGTTTAAGGTAAAACTAATGCTTTAATAAAATAAAATGAGCTTGACACATGTCCTACCCTCATTGGTTGTGTCATGGCCGACCAAGAAAAGCCATGGGTCAACTTGGGGACCCCATGGAGCCACTTTGGTTGGGAAATGACATAAATAACTTTTTATTTAATGTAAAAGTAAAAATGACACAAACATGATATGTTTTACTAAAACAATTTTTAAATGGGTTTATACAAGTCATATTTTTGAGTATAAATATTAATTGGAAATATAAAAAGATTTCATACATCATAGTATTTTTTTTATAATTTTTAGACTTTAAATAAATTAATTTATTTATGACATCATGATGATGCAGCAATGACCTCATTATTTGATGAATTAAATAAAATGGAAAGATAATGTAACATCTATGAACTACACATGTCCAAAACCAATTGGATGTGTGGATTTAGAACCCTTATCACCTTATCCATGAATTATATCAATGTGGGACCTTTTAAAACAGAAACAAATTTTCAAATAAAGTAATATTTCCTTACTTTCCAAAAGTGCCCCTCCTCTCCTCTTATAAAAGGCCCCCACCTCTACCTCATTTCACACACTCCTCAAGCCTTTGGCTCGGCCAACCCCTGCCCATTTACTCTATACACATCCCTCTCCTCATCCTAGAGAATTCCCTTTGGGCAGAATCCTTTCAAAGGAAGCCTTTAGGCTCAAATCAAAAGGAGTTACACTTTTAAAGGTAATTCATTCTCTCATGTTCATTTGTTTTATTTTGCTTCTCCAACCCCCTAAACTCTTTTTATTTACTTCTTTTGTAACAAAACCAGTATCTTCAATATACTATTATGTTGTTATAAGATTTATTCGAGCTACACTCTCACACAACTACATCAAATGGTTAAAGAACATACGGTTTCCGTGGATGGTGAAATTCTGCCTCCCGAAACGATGATTGTTCAATACTCATTTAACACCTTCACAGGTGGCCATTATGATGTCACTATTTTTATATATGATATATAATATGTTTATTTTTTCTTTAAGCTTCTGTATTTTTTCATTTTGGGCATACCTTTATGGTTTCCATTATGGGTAAACACGATATCTTCATTTAAGGAAGTGCGGACAACCGCCCCCTCAAAGTGATGTGATTCGTTAATGCCATATGCGGGACTTGTAAAGGATGGATTTAAAGTTATTATATATGATGTCATAATGGAATTATAATATACCTCTATATCATTATTATTTTTTCCATTAAAGTATGAGATATAAATGAAAGTAGCGTTCATGCGTACGTACGGCTTACCGTCTCCATGAACGGTGCATTTCATTTCTTATCCCCAAATGTAATGTACTATTAAAAGTACATGTATATAATGGATATATATAATTAATGATATATCTAAATTATGAATATAATTATGTAATTAAAATATACATACCTCTCATTTAGTTTTAATTCCAAAGAAATGAAAGTAGCGTTCATGCGTATGTACGGCTTACCGTCTCCATGAACGGTGCATTTCATTTCTTACCTCTAAATGATTATGTAATATTATAAATACATGTATATTATGGATATATATAATATATATGATATCCAAATCAGGAATGTCATTCTGGATATAAAGAACCTTTGACCACACGAACAACATGTAATTGTAAGAAGTCCACTTTCGACTTAAGAACCAAATATTGACAAAACAAACATTATTAACTTAAATGGTTACATAATGTTTATAACATGGCAATAAGTGATATAAAAGGAAAAATGAACTTTAAAAAGGTTCTTAGTCAAGTATAAATTAACTCAAGTTTATTATTCAGGACGTTAAAGAACGATCGAGTCAAGTCGGACCCGAGGTAAGGGACTTCGTCTCAATCTCCTTTCATTGAGGCATATTTCGTTTTATACACAACTTTCTTTTATACAGTGTATAAACCCCTTTGAATTTTACTTTTATACAAAAGGAATCTTTTTCTATGAAGCGTTTTACAAAACTACAAAAAAGAATGTTTCTTTTAACATATGCGGCGACAACGACATTTTCCACCACCGTGAGTATTATTTGGTCTTTGGATTTCTCAACAGGCCGTAATGTTTTTAGAATAAAATAAATACCATATACTATTTTATGTATTTTGGTATTGAAAATGGTTTTGAAAAAGGATTCTATTATGTCAATATATTTATGATATATTGTGATTGAAATGTGGAAATGTTATCATTCCTTTATATTGGTTTTATGTTTTATGATTTTATATTGGTACTTGGACATTTTAACGGGTGGTTACGTTATAAACCATATGAAGGGTGGTGCCGTGAATACCAGGACGGGTGGTTACGTTATAACCTCCAATTCATTGGGTATGGAAGTCGGCCCTATGGCTATTCCATTAATTATGTATGGAAATTGGCCGTATGGCTATTCCATTTAAGTGATATGTGTGGAAGTTGACCGTATGGTTATTCCACTTAAGTATGTTTATGTCCCAAGTTACCTTTATATATGTTATGTGTTCTTTATATGGGTTTTATGGTAATCCTTTGGTTACAAAAAGGTAAGTAATGATAATTTTTTTCAGTGAAGAGTTTTTACTACTTCATGAAGGTGAAGGTATTACTTTGATAGAGTATACATGGTTTACTTGATGTTTGAAAAACTAACAGTTTTCATTCTTTGTGTATCCCTTACTGAGCTTTTTATGCTCACCCCAAGTTTTGAAATGTTTTTCACAGGACTTAATGTGGAATAAGGTCAAGGATGGGATCAATGGAATGTCATGCTATATAAAACATGGAACTAGACATGTTCTTTTAAGAGTTTTTTTATTATGGAAACTTAGTAGAAGTGACTACTTTGTAATATTTTGAGATGTAATAGTTATGTTCTAATTATCTAAAACTCTAAACCTGAAAAGATCCTCAAAGTGAATTATTCATTTAATTCAATATTAAGTAAGGTTTCAGGCCGAGGCCTTATAGTTGGTATCAAAGGTCGGTTTAGATAACTTTAGGAGTTAGAATTCTATTAAATGATTATCCAATTTTTTTTTGAAATGATATAGCATTTGAATATTACCATGTTGCTTCATCTAAGACATGTTTGTTCAGAATGGTTTTCCACAGAGGAAACAGGGAAGCAGTGCTAGGAAGGCATACAGAAGGAAATAACCTTCCGAATCAGCATCCAGAAATGGTCGGAATTGGAACTGAATAGTTTGTTGCAGTAATGGCGCTGTTGACTCAAGCGATAAATGGTGGTGGTATCCATGCACGAGATCAGCCAGATCAACCGCAGAGGAACATGTCAGTGGTGGAACAATTCATGAGGCAACATCCCCCATCATTCAGAGGATCATCTGACCCTGTGCTAGCTGAAGGGTGGATTAAAGCACTGGAGAAGATTTTTGATGTCATGGGGTGTTTAGACAATCAAAAGGTTAGTCTTGCTATTTACCGTTTGGAGGGTGAAGCAGATCAGTGGTGGTCTATGGTTAAAAATATCAGGGACGCCGATGAGATTGATGCTCTTGACTGGGATGAATTCAAAGGTATGTTTATTGAGAAGTATTTTCATAAGGCTGTTCGACTTAGGATGGAAAAGCAATTCTTGGAATTGAGGCAAGAGGAAGACTCAGTGGCTACCTATGAAGAAAGGTTCACTCGATTGGCAAGGTATGCTCCAAATTTTATCCGAGACCTTGATAGTAAAATCAATCGTTTTTACTCAGGATTAAAGCCAAAATATCGAAGGGAATTAGCTTCTCGTGAGTCTAAATGTTATGAAAAGCTTGTTCGATGTGCTGAGAAGGTGGAAATGGAGTTTGCCGATGATCAGGTGTTCTATGACAAACAACAGAATAAGAGGTCTAGTTGGCAGGAAAAGGGGAAGAATTCATCAAAGAAGAAAGGAGGTAAGAAAACCAAATATCCATCCTGTGAGAAGTGTGGTAAAATGCATCCTGGAGAATTTTTATCCAAGTCCAGTAAGTGCTTTCAGTGTGGTAAGTCTGGTCATATTGCTCATAACTGCAAGGAAGATGATCAAGCAGGAAATGAAAAGCCAACGGTAAGATGTTTTAAGTGTAATGAAATGGGTCATTATGCAAACCTGTGTCCAATGAAGAACTCAACTGGGGGAATGCAGCCAGACTATAAGCAGAAAGGGGTGGTAAAATACTTTGCAACAACTTCAGCAAATGTTGGGCCATCAAATGAAGTGGTATCAGCTCCAGGGAGCTCAGTATTTTTTGAAGATTGACATGAGGTCGGGGTACCATCAGTTGAAAGTAAAAGAAGAAGACGTTCCGAAGACTGCGTTCCATACTAGATATGGCCATTATGAATTTGTAGTTATGCCTTTTGGGTTAACCAATGCACCTGTTGTATTCATGGACCTTATGAATAAAATTTTCCATGAGTTCTTGGATAAGTTTGTGTTTGTGTTTTGAGGTTTGGGAAGAGGTTATGGGTGCCTTGTGATTCACAGTTGAAGAATGTGTTTTTATGTGAGGCTCATAGTTCCCCGTTTTTAGTTCATCCTAGCAGTACTAAGATGTACAGAGATCTGCGGGAGTATTACTAGTGGGATGGAATGAAAAGAGATATTGCTGATTTTACTGTGAAGTGTTTGACATGTCAACAGGTTAAAGCAGAGCGGCAGTTACCGAAAGGGATGCTTCAGCCTTTACCAGTGCCAGAGTGGAAATGGGAGAATATATCCATGGAATTTTTTGTTGGATTACCGAAGACATCTCGAGGTAATAATGCAATCTGGGTTATTATTGATCGCTTGACCAAATCTGCTCATTTCCTTGCTATACGAGATACTTTCTCTCTTGATCAACTTTCCCGTTTGTATCTTAAAGAAATAGTCAGGTTACATGGAGTTCCTCTCTCCATTGTATCAGATCGTGATCCCAGGTTTACTTCTAACTTTTGGAAAGGCCTTCAGAAGTCGTTGGGTACTGAATTAAATTTTAGTACAGCTTTTCATCCTCAATCAGATGGGAAGTCAGAACGAACAATTCAGACCTTAGAGGATATGCTACGAGCTTGTTCGATGGATTATCAGGGAAGTTGGGACCAACATCTTTCTTTGGTTGATTTTTCTTATAATAACAGTTTTTATTCCAGTATACAGATGGCACCATTTGAGGCATTATATGGGAAGCGGTGTTGAACTCCAGCATTTTGGGATGAAGTGGGTGAAAGGAAGCTGATGGGACCAGAATTGGTAGAAGAGATGGCAGAAAAAGTTCAGCTGATTCAGAAACACATGGGAACAGCTCAGAGCAGGCAGAAGAGTTATGCGGATAACCGGAGGAAGGATCTATCTTTCGAGGTAGGTGATCATGTTTTTCTCAAGGTTTCTCCTTGGAAAAGTGTGATGAGATTTGGTAAGAAAGGAAAGCTGAGTCCAAGGTTTATTGGACCATATGAAATTCTGGAGAGAGTTGGATCAGTTGCATACCGGGTGGCTTTACCTCTGAGTTTATCTCAGGTACACAATGTTTTTCATGTTTCAATGTTGAGGAAGTATATGCCAGATCCATCTCATGTTTTGAGTCCAGAGGTAGTTCAGCTGGAAGAGAACCTATCTTATAAAGAACAACCAGTCCAGATTCTTGACCACAGGGAGCAGGTGTTACGGAATAAGGTGATTCATCAGGTAAAGGTTTTGTGGAGAAACCATGTGATTGAAGAGGCAACGTGGGAATCTGAAAATTCTATGAGGGATAAATACCCCCACTTATTTTGATAAGTGAATAAAATTGCGAGGACGCAATTCCCAAAATGGGGGAAGGATGTAACATCCCAGGTAAATAAAGAATGAAGAATTTTCATATTTATTAATATTTACGAATTAAATATTAATTTTAATTAAAAGGGGTTTCTACGTTCGATAGCGTACTCGGTACGCAACGATGAGTTTCTTTGAAAACTTACGTTGCACACAAGTAATAAAATAATATTATTTTATATGTTAGTTAATGAGTAGCCATTGTACTGGCGGGAATGGATAGATATAACTAAAATATGATTATATATGTTTTTAAATGTTTTTACATTTACCCAATAAATGATAAAGGCTTAAAATACGGAAAGAGTTCAATTTTAGGCATTTATACCCTAATTTTCACGAAAGGTCCATTTATCACCTTTTGACGGGGAACCGTTATTAAATATGGTTTTGGTAGATCTTATAAATTCTATTGGACCAAATTTAACTCTTCTTTAGAATCGGGACATCAAAATTTACTTTGTGTAAATTTTTGGTACCTTTCTGATAAAGTTCATTTTTTTTATGAATAGTGTAAAATGTTGTATTTTAATTCAAAACCTCTTTTTAATCTAATTTATTTATATGATTAGATTATCTTTTGAATTGGTTTTAAAGTGAAATTAGAAAATATTTTTACCATTAAATCCAATAGTGGTCGTTGGAATTAATTTCACTTTGAAATCAGACTTAAACTAGTGTCAATCTTTTGATACTTATTGTTCCATAAAAACACGCTATTTGCTCTGACAGTGGGAATTAATTATTAAATTAATTAATGTGACTTATATGTTTTGAATTTTGTAAAATAGACTTCATTTTTTTAATTCTTAATATCAAATATATCTTAGGGTGAATTTTTGGTAATTTTCTGAAAAACTTTAATTTTTGATGAATAGTGAAACCACTAAGTGGTACTTATAAAAACTAATTTTCTGTTTAAATGAAATTTTGCCATCATTGTGTTTTGATTTTCAAAAATCTGACATACATGGTTGTCATTAAGAAGTAAAATGTGGTTCAATGAGATTAAAATAATTTTTTTGGTGAATAGTAACTTATTAAGTTTTTAATCGTGATTAGTGGTAATTAGTGTAGTTTAAGGTAAAAATAATGCTTTAATAAAATAAGATGAGCTTGACACATGTCCTACCCTCATTGGTTGTGTCATGGCCGACCAATAAAAGTCATGGGTCAACTTGGGGACCCCATGGAGCCACTTTGGTTGGGAAATGACATAAATAACTTTTTATTTAATGTAAAAGTAAAAATGACACAAACATGATATGTTTTACTAAAACATTTTTTAAATGGGGTTATACAAGTCATATTTTTGATTATAAATAGTCAATGGAAAGATAAAAAGATTTCCTACATCATAGTATTTGTTTTATAATTTTTAGACTTTAAATAAATTAATTTATTTATGACATCATGATGATGCAGCAATAACCTCATTATTTGATGAATTAAATAAAATGGAAAGATAATGTAAACTCTATGAACTACACATGTCCAAAACCAATTGGATGAGTGGATTTCGAAACCTTATCACCTTATACACGAATTATATCAATATGGGACCTTTTAAAACCGAAACACATTTTCAAATAAAGTAATATTTCCTTACTTTCCAAAAGTGCCCCTCCTCTCCTCTTATAAAAGGCCCCCACCTCTACCTCATTTCACACACTCCTCAAGCCTTTGGCTGGACCAACCCCTGACCATTTACTCTCTCCACATCCCTATCCTCATCCTAGAGGATTCCCTTTGGGAATAATCCTTTAAAAGGAAGCTTTTAGGCTCAAATCAAAAGGAGTTACACTTTTAAAGGTAATTCATTCTCTCATGTTCATTTGTTTTATTTTGCTTCTCCAACCCCCTAAACTCTTTTTATTTACTTCTTTTGTAACAACACCAGTATCGTCAACATACTAGGATGTTGTTATAAGATTTATTCTAGCTACACTCTCACACAACTACATCAAATGGTTAAAGAACATACGGTTTCCGTGGGTGGCGAAATTCTGCCTCCCGAAACGATGATTGTTCAATACTAATTTAACACCTTAAAAGGTGGACATTATGATGTCACTATTTTTATATATGATATATAATATGTTTATTTTTTCTTCAAGCTTCTGTATTTTTTCATTTTGGGCATACCTTTATGGTTTCCATTATGGGTAAAAATGATATCTTCATTTAAGGAAGTGCGGACTACCGCCCCCTCAAAGTGATGTGATTCGTTAATGCCATATGTGGGACGTGTAAAGGATGGATTTAAAGTTATTATATATGATGTTATAATGGAATTATAATATAACTCTATATCATTATTATTTCTTTCCATTAAATTATGAGATAGAAATGAAAGTAGCGTTCATGCGTATGTACGGCTTACCGTCTCCATGAACGGTGCATTTCATTTCTTATCCACAAATGTAATGTACTATTAAAAGTACATGTATATAATAGATATATATAATGAATTATATATCTAAATGATGAATATAATTCTGGAATTAAAATATACATACCTCTCATTTAGTTTTAATTCCAAAGAAATGAATGTAGCGTTCATGCGTACGTACGGCTTACCGTCTCCATGAACGGTGCATTTCATTTCTTACCTCTAAATGATTATGTAATATTATAAATACATGTATATTCTGGATATATATAATATATATGATATCCAAATCAGGAATGTCATTCTGGATATAAAAGAACCTTTGACCACACGAACAACATGTAATTGTAAGAAGTCCACTTTCGACTTAAGAACCAAATATTGAAAAAACAAACATTATTAACTTAAATGGTTACATAATGTTTATAACATGGCAATAAGTGATATAAAAGGAATAATGAACTTTAAAATGGTTCTTAGTCAAGTATAAATTAACTCAAGTTTATTATTCAGGATGTTAAAGAATGATCGAGTCATGTCGGACCCAAGGTAAGGGACTTCGTCTCAATCTCCTTTCATTGAGGCATATTTAGTTTTATACACAAATTTCTTTTATACGGTGTATAGACCCCTTTGACTTTTACTTTTTTACAAAAGGAATCTTTTTCTACGAAGCATTTTACAAAACGACAAAAAAGAATGTTTCTTTTAACATACGCGGCGACAACGACATTTTCCGCCACCGCGAGTATTATTTGGTCTTTGGCTTTCTCAACAAGCCGTAATGTTTTTAGAATAAAATAAATACCATATACTCTTTTATGTATTTTGGTATTGAAAATGGTTTTGAAAAAGGATTCTATTATGTCAATATATTTATGATATATTGTGATTGAAATGTGGAAATGTTATCCTTCCTTTATATTGGTTTTATGTTTTATGATTTTATATTGGTACTTGGACATTTTAACGGGTGGTTACGTTATAAACCATATGACGGGTGGTGCCGTGAATACCAGGACGGGTGGTTACGTTATAACCTCCAATGCATTGGGTATGGAAGTCGGCCGTATGGCTATTCCATTAAGTATGTATGGAAATTGGCCGTATGGCTATTCCATTTATGTGATATGTGTGGAAGTCGACCGTATGGTTATTCCACTTAAGTATGTTTATGTCCCAAGTTACCTTTATATATGTTATGTGTTCTTTATATGGGTTTTATGGTAATCCTTTGGTTACAAAAAGGTAAGTAATGATACTTTTTTTCAGTGAAGATTTTTTACTACTTCATGAAGGTGAAGGTATTACTTTGATAGAGTATACATGGTTTACTTGATGTTTGAAAAACTAACAGTTTGCATTCTTTGTGTATCCCTTACTGAGCTTTTTATGCTCACCCCATGTTTTTTGAAATGTTTTTCACAGGACTTAATGTGGAATAAGGTCATGGATGGGATCAAGGGAATGTCATGTTATATAAAACATGGAACTAGACATGTTTCTTTTAAGAGTTTTTTTTATTATGGAAACTTAGTAGAAGTGACAACTTTGTAATCTTTTGAGATGTAATAGTTATGTTCTAATTCTCTAAAACTCTAAACCTGAAAAGATCCTCAACGTGAATTATTCATTTAATTCAATATTAAGTAAGGTTTAAGGCCGAGGCCTTATACCTATTTCTAGATATTAACTAGAATAAACTAAAAATTGAGGATGATAATTTTTAAATTATTAATCATATAAACGTGAAACTTTGAAAATTAAAGTGATGAATTATAAATGACATATATTCCTCAATCTATGAATATTTAGGATCCGATCTAAGTTAACCATGACCTATTTCCAAACATAAAATCTTATAGGCATATTTTGTTCCCTTAATAATGACGTGTAAGGAGTTTTTGAATTTACCAAAGCTTATACCCCATGAGTTTCAAACATGTTGTGTAGAAAGGATTGTTTTCATTCACATGTTCCCAATCAATTCTAGCTCAATAATGTGTTTTTGAGGTTACTTCACCTAGGTATATATTTTCTAGAGCCAAATACACATAGTATCCAGAAATGGATGTATTTTTTTGGAAACCACTTATACCATTCTTTAAAAAAAATTAGGGATGTTTTACTGTATTTAGTGTTATCCATATGGTTGTTACTAGAGTTTTCTAATCATTATCCTAAAAATAACTAGATTTTCATTTGATAACAACTATTACAACCCATGTCTTTAATATAAATTAATTATTGAATTATTTCATAAAAAACACTTAATAAAACCCATAATATAGAAAAGAATAGTGTGTTTTCTAGATTAGACACATAACAAAACATCATAAAACCAATGTACAATGAATTTATCAAAAACTTCCCTTACATGCTCTTAAATTTAAGCCTCTATCTGAAAATTGATCGGGATAAAATGAGGATATACATAATAAATATGTGAGCTATAAAGACTAATAAGGGAATTTAAGAAGAATAGAATGTGATCCAAGATGTATAAAAATGTTCCATAATAGGTGAGAATCATAATCATGAATAATGAGGCATGGTATAGCATGATTAGATAAAGGAAACTTGGGAATGTGGCAACAACATAAAACATGGAATCATAAGAATAAGTCAAGGTTAATCAGCAAGATATCAAAACATAGTGTTATTATTATAACCTCTCATGTACCATTCATGGCATCTCATGAGATTAAAACACCACCCAATGTATTGGAGAACTATCTGGGAAAACCCATTATAATCATATCATATACATGCATAAGTGTGATACAAAGATCATATTACATAATAATGGATTTCATATATATTAAACCCATGATTGATAGTTCTGGGTTATAGAAATGGAATTATTAAATAAAATTATTACTAGTGCCTATATATGAATACCCATGATTAGAAATTGGTATGGGAATTCACTTCACATTCGTTTAACACATAAAAATATAGTGAAATTTAGGCAGCATGATGATAATACTTAAAGATTAATAAAATGGTTAATGAGAGAGAAAGAGGTATATAATAATTTTAAAATAAAAATAAAAGTATGATGGATAGGTAAAAACATATCACAACATTAGGAATTGGAAATCAAAAGGAATAAAATAAAGAGGGTTCTTGAATAAAGAGGAGAATGAGAGGACCCCTTACTAACTTTTAGCATAGTAACATCTTAGGTAAAGGTTAAAACGGGGGGAGATAAATGATATATAATTATTATAACATCAATAATATATTAAATGTATGTTTATAAAGGTATGGAAATATAACCAATTGATATTCAAAAGGATACTTTCAAATAACATGCTTATATAGAAAATAAGAGAGGAACACCCCTTACCGTGAGAGGGTATTCTCAAAATATTAGGAAGAGATTATTGAGACTATGGGGGTACCTTAGGAGGGATATATAGAGGAAAGGGTAAAGCAATTATATGATTAAATGTATTTTAGGGAATGAAAATGGGTGATTCTGTGGTTTTTAAAGGAAAATATAGGGGAGTTTGTTATTATAACCTAAACATAGGTTTTGGACTCTATATAATAAATTAATGAAAACCCAAAAAATGTAACGTCCTGGGTCTGGGTGCCACTAAACGGGTGCCCCGAACCCGGTTGGTCACATGACCTGAAGCACATTTCCCCAAACGCCAGAGGCTGCTGACGAGCAGCGAGGGCCAAAGACTGATAGTGGGGAAACTATTCCCTCAATTTTCAAAGTGTAGCATTGTGGAATAAAATATATAAGCATACAACAACGAAAGTAGTAAAAAATATATAACCGAATGGATAACCGAAGTAAAAGAGAACCAGCAATCACATATATATAATGATGCAGCATGTCACTAATTCAATGAAAATAGCTAAAACAAGATACACTGTAGTACAATACAATACAACTCAAGTACAAAGTACCACCAAACAAAACTAAGCAGAGTAAACAGAATGCAGCAGCTTCGCAAGCCAAAGCTCGGTCCCATGCTCTCCTACTCCCCTCCCACAATCATGTACTTGCATATGGTCCCTTTCCCTTATCCACACCTGCAAAAATATAGTCTATTTGGGCCAATGACATGGCCCAAATTTGGTGTGAGAAGTAAATACTAGTAGGCACCCACCAAAGGCCCATGCCCAACTGTCAGTGAAAATGTGCAATAGAAGCATGCAGTAGTAAATGCAATAAACTAAACAGTACTCAAAAGTAACAAACTTTACCAGTTATATTGCCATTTTATTATTAATTTAACCATTCCAAGCCTATTATTTAACATGGCAGGTATAACATATAAATATCACCATGGTGAACATTTTATGATAACACTTTCCTCAGATATACAAACCTTACCCTCAGGTAATCAGAGTCACAACTCGTAGGTAATTTACCACAGGAATAACAGATATTTCCCTCAGGCGTAAGAAGTGTCACCCTCAGGCATAGAATATACTGCCCTCAGGCATGAAAGGAGTTACCGTATGGCTAAAAAGAACACTTCCCTCAGGCAAAATAGAACATTGACCTCAGGCTAAATAGAACACTTCCCTCAGATGAAATATAACACTGACTTTAGGCGCAAGTAACTGGGCCGAGCCCAACAGATAAGCAAGAAATTATATAAAATTCCTCTCATGGAAATTTAAAGCATGGTAAATTTTACAGTATACCCTCAGGTAACCTAGCTAAATGGCTAAACAGAGGAACGTACCCACAGGGGGGGGGGGTCTGGATCCAAGCAGTGATCTCAAGCAACAGTTTATAATTAAATTTAATTACCTATACAATTCTAGGTATTTAAAAAATCCAAGGCCTCAGCCACATGACACCCCAACATGGGTTCGTAGCTCAACGATACACAAAAACACACAGTAGTTGGAATTTAAACATCAGACCACATACCTCGATCGCCCTTGATTGGTATGCGTGAACGAAGCCTCCTGAATCATCCAAGAATGACATAGATCCGGGATAACATAATTCCTATTAAAATGTAAATAACTTTACTTAGAGGAAGAATTGTTAAGAACAACGCAAGGGGAAGGGAGAACTCACCCGTGTTGTTCCAACGTGATCGGTATAAGAGGAAACAGATTCCCAGTGCACGGTCAACTGATCTCCGAAGCTCCGACCATCCTCCTGAGCTCCAATGACATTCTTAGCTTCCTCTGTGAATAGAGGATGATACTGCCCATTTTAAGTAAAAAAACAAACTACACGGCATGTACTCTCAAGTACACGGCGTGTACTTTTCTCATTTAACTATTTTTATGGCGGCTACTTTTTCCACCACCGAATTGTTCATCTGTCGACTTGAGTACACGAAATGTATTTCCAAATACAGGGTATGTACTGTCACTCAGTTGGTGGCTACTCCCACCGACTTACTATTCAACTACCGACTGAATACACGGCGTGTAAATACCCACTACACGGCATGTAGTCGGTTTTTACACCTTTCATTACTGACAGGGCTACATGCCCTGAGTACTCATCCCACACGGCCAAAGTACACGATGTGTGGAAAAGTAATTGACGTGTACCCACAAAATTTTGGATTTTCCCCCATTTTCCTTATTTTATCAAAACCACTTAAGGAAAAAGAAAAAGAAGAAACCCGTACATCAAGAATAAGAACCGGGTTCTTAAAAAAAAATTTCCACGATTTTTACCCATTTTTCCCACCAAACAGGTGTGGTTTTAATTATTTTATTAGTCCAAAAACATAACTCAATATAATATTTCCCTTGGTGATGTGGATGTGAGTGATGTTCATAACTAATTTATTTCAAAACCTTAATCTATAATACATGTTTTGGTGGATTCATACAGGCTTTATAAAATTAATAAAATAACCTAAAAACACATTTTATTAAAAGGTAATTATATATTTATCCATTTATACCATTTATGTAATATATTAAAACACTTTTGGGTCATTATGATGTCATAATATATACAAAATATTTATACCATATTTAATTTTAACCAGAAAATTCGATTGTTTTAGAAAATTTTGAAAAATTAACCACGAGATAATTTCAATATTTTTTATTGGAAATTAATATTTATTTAATAAAAATAAAAATAAAAATACTATAATTTATATTTTTAAATAAAAATAACTATTTTTGAGAAAATGGGTTTTTTTATCAATAACAGTTTTGTGATCCTTACAAAACTTATTTTTGACTTCTTAAAAAAATATTACCAACTAAAATTAGTAAATATTATTTTATTATAAAATTATTTATTTTTAAAATTAATTAATTATTAAAAATTTATGTCTTAATTGAAATTGCTTACTACCCAGAAATACAATTTGAGTTTTCTCATATTGAAATGTAATTTTTCTCAACCTCATTATTTAATAATTTTTAAATTAAAATAAACAAGGAATAAATATGATCATTTTTAATATAAAATAATGTATAAGTATTCAAAAAATTATGGTTGAGATACCTAGACTTTTATTACACCTGTGAACACCCTAAGGGTAAGGTCTACTACACTAATATTTTCTTAGGGTGGTTTAGAGAACATGGTTTGGGATATGATCTCGATGATTTTTAACATCTCTCATAAATGGGTTTTCTCATTCCTTAGTTATTGAATATCATATTGGGCTTGGTTAGGGGAAAATACCATAGATTCTATCTCCCTTGGAAACCCCAATAAATGGGAAATATAGGGTATGATCCTACAGGTCAAGGCCATCACTTCCTTTGTCCATGTCAATTAGATTTTCAATAACCATTATTATATAATAATAATAAGATGACTATTAAATATATATATTATAAAGAGTTATGGTTATTAATAGGATATTTAATTCCATCACAATGGAAATTTTATTTATAAATTTTTTGGCCATTTCACCAATTTACCATCTGAGGTCATAATCAATGGGAAACCCCATTTATTCAAAAAATATATTTGTACATGCTTTAATATATATTAATATTTTAAATATCTTTATTCTAGGGTCCTACAACATGCAATACACAAATCCAACTCCAAAGAAAAATATAGAGATATATATAGAAATATCTAAAGGATCAAACTAATGAATCCAGATTCATTAAAAAATTTATTGGCTTAGTTAGAATTTTTATATGTTTTCAATTGATGTATTATGTTTGGTTATTTCTTCGAGTTTCTCTAGTTTTAGGAGTTTGAGAAAGTGTTTTTTATAGTGGGAAGAGCCCTGGATGGGTATAATTTATTTTTTATTTGACTTATGATATTTTGGGTGTATTTATCATGACTGTGGTATGGTCCCTTGTGAGGTAGATGGTTTCCTTCAAATGAATCATATGTGAATTTATAGAGATGAAATATTTTTATGGTGAGGTGGTTGTAATTAAATATATCATTATAGGTTGTCAAATGTCTCGGGGATTTTAATGTTTTGGATTTGAATCAGGGTGTGAGATTTTTGGTTGGGTTTTAGATGTTTTTGAATATTTAAAGATCATTAGATTCATGGAAGAAAACCTGAAGAGTGTCTCAAAGTATTGTAAGTTGTATTCTATTGAAATTAAGACTCAACATAATGTCCATAGGGAACCATATTGTGATGTTATGGGTCTGGGGAGGCCCATGAATTAGCGATTATAGTTGCACCATGGAAAATCTATGGAGTGGTGCTTTAGACATGGTCTATTGACCATGTTTTGGTGAATATTTATTAGAATAAGAACTCTAATACTATGAGGGGACTTTATTTGTTGTCTAAGGTCCATACGACAAAATGTTCCCATAGGGGGTGCTTTGTGGCATGGCTAAGAGGGCCACTCATTGGTTTTGCTGATGGTATATTTTTTAACTGGGGATTTTTTGTCTTTTATTATGGTCTATATTTGTACAACTTTCACTTACATTACTACAGTGACTTAAAATAGGTAGAATCACCCTCCATGTCTCCCCTTATCCTCCCCATTTCCATATTTTTTTGTTCAAAATTTTAAGAAGGGTTTTATTAAATCAATTATTTGTAAGACCCCTTCCTCTTCTCTTCCTTGTTCATGTAATTGTATTTTCATAAATCTTGGTTTTCTATATAAGGTTACTAGGGATATTATTTAACTATATCATGTTGAACTTATCACATATCATGGGGGTTTTTGAAACCATCTTGTAGAGGAGGCCTTAGAAAGAGATTTTCATGACACTATTCATTATGTGTTTAATGGTATGCCTCATTTTAGATTTTCTTATGGTTTCTTCCATTTGAGTTTAATTTTCCCTATAATTGGGTTTAATATTTTGTATTTTTTATGGATTAGGTCTCTGATTATCTATGGAGTTGACCACACCTCCCTTACACATGGTTCGACACCATTAGGCTTCCAGGTGAGTTTTCACTAATTATTCTATTGTGTGATTTTGGTTTTGGTTATTTAGTTTATTTATTAAATGGTGTTTTTTATTGAGTTATTTGCTCATGGAATTCAATGAGGTTACTAAAATCTTGGGGTCACCTTTAGGGTCATCGGTTGCAAAAGGTAGAACCATGAATAAATTTTCAAATTTGAATCATTGAATTATTTCATATTTCTAATATAATATTTAAACTATTTAAATTAAAATGATCTAGTATACATATAGTAGTGTTTTTTAAAATTCCATTAGGGGTATTTACAGGGTAAATTAGTAATCATGAGGGGGGGGGGGTTGATACATGATGATTTTTAACTAAAAAACTAATGTTTTTATAATATTTTTTAATGAACTAAAGACGATCTTAGATATTTCTAAGATTTTTTTTCTATTATTTTTAGGTGCTTTGTTAATGTTTCTCAATTTTTACACTTAAATGTGGCCAGGTAATATTTATAAAAGTATGTATTTTTTAAAGGATTTTCTAAAATATTTTTTTACAAATTTAGTTTTCAATAAATAGAATTATAATTTGGTTTTTTAAAATGGTTATGAAGGCCCATCTAGAACTTAATAAAAGAGGGTATTCTTGATATAATAATTTCTTTAAATCATACTAATTTGTGTTTTTGAAAAACCATGGATACCAGAAACTCAAATATGGTAGTCATATTAAATTATTGGTATATAATATAAGAGTTTTCATATGATCCAATATCTTAGTAGTTTTGGAAGAAAATAAAAATATATAATTGAAATTTGAAAACATAATATACAACCTCCAAAACAGTAAGATAAAATTATTATCCTTTCCATCATATCTATAAAAATTAAACTTAGTTATCCACTAGTTTTCCTTGGGAAAGGAAAGCAAATAAGGGTGTAATTGGATACTTAGTAAAGAATAACACACAACATGATATATCATAACACAATCATGATATAAGTGATACATAAATAATAAATAAATAACATGAATCTATAATCTATTGAAAAATAGGGCATGATATATTAATTAATGTAAAAGAAAACAAGGATAACAATCATCATTGATCTCATACATATAAAATTCATAATTTTTTACATTAAAAAAAGTTATCTACGACTTGTGAAAAGACACTATATTGAAATACGTATAGGTATGCACCAAAACCCAATATTTTTTTGTATCGTGAGACCTATTAATGCATTGAGTGGCTATATAATTATGGGCCCTACATTTCACCGAATTAAGTATAATTTATTCACCAAAAGAGACAACAATACATTTCATACCATTCCCTATAAAAAAATTCTATAATAAAAACATGGTTATCTATATAAAAAAATATTGAATAAAAATACTTCCCCATTCATTGAAAAAATTTTGATTTCTAGGATAACATCCATTAATAAACATATAAGTTTTTTGGTATATTCAAATTTAATATAAGTACACAAATCCAATAAATATAGTGGTGATGGTGCATTCAATGTTTTATATTATATATTGAAGATAATAATTGGGTTCAATAGTTTATATTAGTAGGAGAAAAAGGAAATGGTAGGAAGAATAAATAATAATGATTTATAAAGAGAATATTAAAATTCCAAATCATATCCCATGGAAGTGTATGTCAAGGTGTGGAGTCATATCCCACCGATCATGCATCAGAGTGGTGATTGAATCAATTATCAACCAACCACTTTCAAGGTGATTTACTCTAGGTGAATCATTCTCAAAACCACATCAAACTTCCAATATAAAAATGGATGTATTTTTTAGTAAATTAAATACAAATTTTCTTTATAAAAACATTGTATGGTTTTTCTACCCAGAAAAACATTGAGTTTGAAAAATGTTTTTTAAATCATAAATCAACAGAATACGGGGGAGGGATAAAAATGTATATTTAAAATTCACTTAAAATTCATAAGGAATATGTTAAATAGAATTATATGTCAATTTATTCACCATAGAAAAGGAAATAAGTGGTTAATATTACATGAGTCCCAAATAATGTTAATTGAGATGAAAAAACCCACTAATTTTTTTGGGTAAAAGCTAAATAAAACATCAGGAAAAAGCAGGATTCAAATTAATGTACCTATACCATGAAAAAAAAATATTTCATGATATAAAATATAAAATTTTTATTATGTAATATATATAAAGAAAATTAGGTGCATAATACAAAACATATCTCAATGAAAGGAATTTGAGATGGGAATCCCTTACCTATTGTCTTGACTTCCATGAATGTAATTTAACCTCATGTATCACAAACATATATATATTAATAACATAATTCAAAACTTTAATAATAAATATTTTAATTTATACTCAACATAAATATTAATTCACTATATGAATTATACCTATTTTCCACATCAATTGTTTATAGTTTTTTATCATTTGTACTAGATTCATAGTTGCAGGGTCTGTATAAATTCTTCTTATAAATTTCATCTATAAAAGGTTATTGGTGTTTCTGTTATAGATTATTTATAATAATATAATAAGTTTCAAATTCATATCAATATTTTTATATTCTTTACCCTTGAATATGAAACCAATAATATGGATGTTTCAGTGATTCTTGATGATCGAAGTGTTTTTTCTTAATTAATGAATTTAATATTGATTTAACATATCTAGAATATAAAAAATTTCTATTTAAAAATTTATATCATATTATACACATAATTATATTATTATAATCATTTATTATATACATTTATATTATTGTTCATGTATGTGGTTAAATTAAACCAAACATGAACATACCATGATTTAGTGTATGATTATGAGGTGGTTTAGTTGTAATATTAGTATAACCAAAGAATAATGATTTTATATAGTACTTATTAGTATGATATATCAAAATTTTTATGAATTATAATAATGATACAACATATATGAAGCTATTTCATAGTATGAAGTAAATATTTTTTTATCGTAGAATGAACTTTTGGTCAGTTAAATATACCACAATGGTTTATTTCTCATATTGTTAATAGTTTGTTCAATTTTTCACTATGTAACCTTAATAATTTCATAAATTAATATTTTTCTATTAAAAATATTCTCAGTGCCATCAATGTGTGGTGATTATGAAAAGAAAAATGGGAATTGATCGTTCCTTGGAGCCGATAGTCCACATGTACGCATGGATGATAATTTCATTTCAAGTAGAATGATGAAAATGAATAATATTGTTTATAATTTATGAATATAAAAAATTTCAAAAATATAATTCTTATATTCTAAATTACCTATTAGGATCATCCTTTTAAGGCAGTGAAGAAAAAAAACACGTTGTTTCATGGAGGCGGTAGTTCGCACAATGCATGAATTAGAGTTTCTCTTAATAGAAAAGGAAAATGTGGTTAATTATTGAACCATAATTATAATAAAAAACAGTTTACAAATGATATTTATGTTATAACTTTAATAAGGTGTTATGTAATTTTTTTAAGAATAAGTGAATATAAATAAATTGAAATAATAAACAAGTGGTTTGAAATTTATACCGCACTTCTCATATTATCTCTTTTTCAAGGGGGGTTAGCCTTTGAGGGATGATATTTTGAGAGAACCAAAACCTATTGAGGGTGGGTACTATTTTTTATCAGAGGGTTGAGTAGAGTTTGGGCTAAAATAAGTGGGGTTTTTTGTAAGGGGGTTTGTGGAGAAGAGTTCCCCTTTTCTAAGTGAAAAGGGATGGATTATTTGTAAATATCCAAAAACTTTCAATAATAGGAAGTCACTCTTAATTAAAGTGGAAAAAAGTTGAGAAATAATATTGTTTTGAATATATATGTTTAATAAATCCTCTTCCATTCATTTTCACACATGTTTTGAACATTCTTTTAACTTTTTAGCATTACTTTTTCATCTTTTATCATTTTATCATTTTCCGTTGTAACTAGTTTTTATCTTAGTAATTTATTCTATGTGCATCAAAAAATGTTCCCTTTTTACAAAATTTAGACCTAATGATTTAAAAATTAAAATCAATTTAATAATATTTAATTTATAAAAGTGATATAATTAAATTTATAATGAATTAAAATAGTTTTTGTGTAAGAATGCGACTTAGGTTTTAAAATTCCAATTATAGGTTTATAAATTAAAAAAATATATTTTAAAATGAATAAATATACTTATAAAATATACATTTATTTAAGATAATGGTTTTTTGAGTTTTATTTTATGCTTAAATCCTAGAGATTTCATATATGTTTTTGTTTTAATAGAAAATGTGTTTTTTACTATTCACCTAAAATAAATCTTTTTAGAAATCCCATAATTTCAACTCAAGATAATATATTTATGATTAATTAAATTATGAAGTTTAATTTTTTAAAATAAAATTATAATATTGAGAAATTAAGATTTTAAATATTATCAACAATAAAATCTCTTTACAGTGCACATTCTGTGATAATTCGGGATAAGGTATTTACTTGCTATAGTAGGGTATTCAATATTACATTCCCCCACTCTGAATTAATTTCTTCCATGAAACTAGGGTATATAATAGATACTAAAAATTTATATATTTTCCTTCCTTATGGATTATTTAGGATCATAGGTTTCCATATATAGTTTTTTGTTTCTCCAAAGGGCTTTCTCCAATTTAGTTGTTTGATTATGCAACACTTTCTCTTTGGTGTGAAGAATCTAGATAGGTTCTTCATTATAAGATAAGTAATGATCCAATTATATCCCCTCATATACAAGCACATGCATTAGGTTTAGAATATATTTCCTCAATAATAAAACATATAAAACATCATTTACTTTAGAAGGGTTTGGCAGCATAGATAATTGCTAAAATAAAACTTAAATTATTTCTTTTTTTAAGTCTCAATGTACATAAGGATTATTTTCCCATTTTTTACCAAATCATTTTACTCCCTTTCTTGGGGAAAATTACAGAATAAATGATTAACCACTTTAAATTCTAAATCATTCCTTCAATTATCAGTATTTCTGGGTTCTCTACTCTAGGATTCTTTAATGTGATCCTAAATAGTTTTTACTATCAATAGGATTTCACTCCACTAGTTCTGAGCCAACTATCCTTAATGATATAACTTCTTCATATAATGTTGGTCTATGAAACCTCTTCCAATACAATTTTTCACATGGTTCCATATAAATTCTTGAGTGGATGCTATTATTTTATGAAAATTACAACAAATGTAGGTACTAATCCCACATACCTTAGAAGTTAAGAGAACATGATTTCAACATGTATTCTATTATTTTGAAGGGACTTTCTAAATACCCACTAGTTTAGGTATGGTAGGCAGTGTTGAAATGAATAAGTGTTGAGAGACCGTTGAAGACTCTTCTATACTGTTAATGAGAACCAAGTACCATGATAAGATACAATTAATATGGGTTCACTATGAAGCCGTATGATTTCATTGATATAGAGTCTGGAAAGGTGCTCAAGGGGTAGACCATTACATTTCACTAAAATAAGACCAAATATAGTAAAGAGATCAAAACTAACCCATATAAAATCATTATTCTTTTGAGTATTCAAAATTCAAATGAAAAAGTACATTTTATTATTGTCCCACATCCATATAGGTTTAGGAGGAGGCTGTATGGGTCCCATAGGATGTTTTCTTTCAGCCTTTACCTACAGGCATAATATAAATCAGGACATATAATTTGAAATTTCCTACTTCATACAATACAACCAATATTTTTATCTGGAATCCCTATACATATTTTTTAGACTAGTATTTATAGATAAATTTGAGCTCTATGCTTTAGTTAGTTTTTCCCTCTTAAACACTACCATGTATGAAACATATAACCTCTTCCCAAACATCAACAATATATCTCTATTAATGAATTTTTTCAATTTAAAATCATTTATTTCTTTAATATTCTTTTTTATGACCTTTTCATCTTACTAGGACTTTTCTATATTTTCTAGTTAGGATAGTTTAGGAATTTCTTAGAAAAAAAATAATGGATCCCATTGTCTAAAAATCACTATATTCAACTATACTAGATATTTTTAATAAATCCGTTGTTAATAATAATCATGGTTAGAATTACATAGTCTATTATACTCAATATATAAACTAATATTTTTAAAGCCCCATGGTAGGAGTGTATCAAGAAATCATACTCCTTGAGAATTTCTAGCCATCTTCTTTGGCCCATGTTGCGATCTTTCTGATAGAAGGTATATTAAAAATAATCTTGGATCATATATGTGTAGAATATTTCATCGTAGGGGTAATTTATCTATATTTTCAAATATAATATTATGTATTCTAACTTATTTTCTTGATTCATATAGTTCAATTCAGGGATGTTTAATTTCATTATGAAACCACTATTTAATTTTACACAAGGACACAAATATGTTCTTTCAATTTTTCATCACTATATATTAGAAATACTTCTTTAATTGAAGTTAATATTAATATTTTTTTACTTATTATTATCCTCTTCAACTCAACAAAACATTCATCATATAACATTAGCTATGTGAGTTTCACCCCTTTACGTGTTAACTTGTTTAACAAGTAATAAAATGATGAAAAATATCGAAAAAACGACCCATAGTAACCTACTAAACACAAGAAATATTAGATATTGGTTATGTTCATTGGTGTAGGCCAATATTTGATTACCTTTGTATTTTAAGGGTTGTTAAATAATTCATACTGGGAGAAAATATTTCCATGAAAAGAAACCTCATTGGGAAAAAATTCACACTTTCTATATTTCACATACAATTATTTATTTTAGGGTCACAAATAATTATTTTCATATGACTCCCATGACATTTATGAATCTTAGATTATATCAGGATATCCTCAATGGATACCACCACAAAGTTATCAGGATAATGCTTGAATACTCTATTCATTAGTTCAGTAAATATAGAAGGTCCACTAGTCAATGCAAAGGGAATTACCATAAAATCATAATGTTTATTCATTGTTTGAAATTTTTTCTTCTATATATCATCCTTTTCAACCCTTGGATGATGATAACAAGATAAAAAATTTGTCTTTGAAAAGTACTGGTATCTTTGAAGTGGATAAAATAAATCATCAAAACATGGTAAAGGATACTTATTTTTTATTGTAATGTAATTTATCTCACTATAATCAATAAAAAATATTATAGAACCATAACTATTTTTCATGCATAAAATAGGGGTTCCCCATGTAAAAACTAGGGGATATAAATACCTTATCACAAAACTCCTATAGTTATTTATTCAATTCCAAAAACTCCACCATTATCATTCTATAGGTAGTTTAAGATATATGTATTGAATCCTGAATTATTTCAATGGGGAACTAAAATTCACACTGAGGTGGATCACATGCTAATTTTTTTAGAAAATCATAAATTAATTTTTTGTAACATAGGCATATATTCTATTCTTAGGGTATTTTTATTTTCCATAAAATTCACTTGATATTACTTTGTTAATATGATTTCATTAAGGATATCAACAAATGGTGGATTTGGACATGATTTAAATGATGAAGTATCTCATCTAATGAAAATATATTCCAAATTACCTATGTGAATGACAATCTAGTTACCTTAAAAATATATTTTTGAAGTTATAAATTGAAATAAAATTCATTATAAGGAACATATCAAAGGAAAACATAGGTATTAAAACCATGTTTGAAAATAGGGTATATCTATGCTTTATAATTGGAAATTATTGATGTTTTTTTGTTAAAATAATACTTCCACTGTGTGTATTTATTGAAAACTCCATTATTTGGTATTTAGGGAAATATTTTATGTTTTTGAGAAACATGGAAGATATCGAATATTTTGAATATCCAGAATAAAAAGAATATTATATAACTCTAAGGTTATGATAAAAATAACAACCACCACATCTTTGACATTAGTTGGGGTAATCATATTAGCTTTTCCCTATTTCTTGGGATTATTCTAAGGTAAATTCCAATGATGTTTGAGGTACTTATTTAAATAATTCCTAATTTACTTATTGTTAAGGAATTTAATATCAATATATTCTAAATATTCTTTTCCTTTATGATCTTGATATCCACATTCTATAAACGTATAAAATATTCATATTCCCTACCTATAGTTTATGGGGAATTTCTTCCTACAGTTATCATAGGTGGTAAATCTCATTCTTCTTTTCTTATCCTTTTCTGCACTATTCTTCCCATGATGCTGAAAAAACCTCTTCCACTCATGATTTCCCTTGAATACATATGTCGTGGAGAACAATTTTTATACCTTAATATTTCTTGAGATTATATCCTCATAAGATGAAAAGGTTTTAGAGACCAATTCACTTTGAAGGATTATATTTAAACCATTAAAGAAACAATAAATATTTCTTTCTATTCTACATAAATAATCCAACGAATTTTTATCTAACCTTGTAAAATTATCCTTATACATAGAAAAATTTTCCTCTTCCTTTTGATTAATATTGAGGAAATTTCTTTCCATTTCATCAATTTTCTCATGAGGAAATTATTTTGAAAAAATACCTCTTAAAAGATTCCCATTCCATGTGATTTATCTCATATTCCTATTTATTGTTTTTAATTAGTGACCACTATTCGTCTACCTCTCAATATAGAAGAAAGGCCACCATGTTGAATTTTTCTTTTTTACTACTTACCAAAGTGATAAAGATATTCTCTCAGGACATGAACCATAGTTAAGAAGCCAATGTTTTAGTAGTTCCCATCAATGTTAGAGTTTTTTTGTCACATGAAGTGGTCTAATATTGTTATACTATGATGTGGATCAGCAAGTCACACTGTAAGGGAAATATAATTTTTCATATCCCAGTTCAACTTCTCTAATACAATTATGATTTTATTTCCTGAACTCTTTCATCATTGACTTGTTCAAGAGAAACATCCCTATATTGCCTATGGGTGTTGATATAGTTCCCATTCATTCGGTTATTCAACATCATTCTCTAATGGAATACACATATTTAACTAAAGATAATGAATTATGAAATAAAATTCAAATTTAGTTTTCTAGAGTTTACCATAGAAATATTAAGGAATTTTCAAATCAATTTTTCTATTTAACTAGGTACCTTTAACTCTAGTCCCTAAGGTTCCTACTGAACATGATCTGATACTAATTTTAATATCATATACTCGAGAAACCTAGAACCATTAGTTATATTCCATTATTGGTAAATTATACAAGAGTTCCTGCATGATCAAATATCTTAGTTGTCTAAGAAGTATAAATACATACATAAATTACAATTGAAAATATAAGATAAAACACAAAAAAATTGAAATAACATTATTATCCCTTCTATAATATCCTCAAAAATTATAGTTTGATATCATCTACGCTTTCCAGGAAAAGAAAACAAAAAATGGTGATATTATATTCTTAGTAAGAAGTTTCATAAAATAAAATATATTATAATATAAAAATTTTATAAGTGATATGAAATGAATATATAAAAAGTATTTATTCATAATAAACTGAAATTGCGGTTATTCTATATCCATGATGAAAAATGAGAACACAGTTAACAATAATCATTAATCTAATATTGATTGATCGCATAATCTCGAGGATCAAAAACATGTTGCCAATGCCTTATTCCAAGACACTATATCGATATGAGGAGAGGTATGCAATAAAACCCAAAATATTTTTTCTCATAAAACCTATCAATGCATCTGGTGGATATATAAATCTAAGTCCCACATTTTTCCTGACTAAGTATATAATATTCACCATTATATTTAAGAAGGCATTTCATACCATTACCTAAGGAACCCATGGATGGATAAAAACATAAAAATATTTATATTAGAAAATATGAAAATAATAAAAATTCTCTATTAAATGGAATAATGTGATTTTTTAGTAGAATATACCTTAATAAACTTATAAGTAGTTTGGTATTTCCAAAGTAACGAGATATACCCTTATCAAATAAATATAATAGAAAACATACATTCAATATATGGAGTTATCCGTAAAAGATAGTAATTGGGTTAAATAGTTTTCATTTGTGGGATACTAATGAAATGGTATAAAAAATCATTTATCATGGTTCATAAATAACATGTGCAATTCCAAATCACATTCCCTGAGAGTGTCTATCTCGATGTGCTATTTTGGGCCCACTTGATCAATATCAAAAAGATGATTGAGTCAGTGATCAACCAAGCATTTTTGGCGTGATTACACCTAGGTGTATCTATTCCACAACCACATCTACTTTATAGTATACTATCAACGAATTATTTTTTATGAAATTATACACACTTTTACTTTAACAAAACATAATATGGTTTTTACACAATGAAAAATATTGGGTTTTAAAATATTATTTACAACTCTCGAATAAAAAAATATGTGGTAAGGATAAAAATATGGAAATTTAAATCCCATAAACATGATTAGGAATATGGAAAAAATTCCTCCATGGTAATTTATGCACCACAAAAAATGAAATGGGTGGTGGATATAACATGAGTCCCAAATAAATAAAATTTAAATTAAAAAAACCTCTTTAGGTCTTGGGTAGAAAGTTAATAAAAATAGTTTGAATGATATGGAATCCAAATAATCTTAATATACCATGTATTAAAGCAATTTGATTATATAAAATTTCAAATATGTATTATATACAATGCATAAAAGAAATTAGTTTCTTAATAGAAAACATGACACAATGAGAGAAATTTGAGACATAAAACCCATACCTCTTGTCCAAAAATCAAAAAACATAATTTAACCTCATGTGTAAAAAAAATATTGATTAGCCACTAAATGAGGCTAATATTCATTGTTAATATACCTAATTTTCATGTTCTTTGTTATTCATAAATACCATTTTAGTGCATTTTACACTTTGAACATCATTTCACATTATGATTGTAATACCTTCTTAAAATGCACTATTATGTGGTACATTTTTGAACATCATTTAAAGTACCCAATGATTCATCTGATTTTAAGGAATTGAATTATACATATTTTAATTTGATATTTTTGGAAATTGATCTACACTTAAATATGAACATGTTTGATTCAGGGATCAATGGAGAATTCATGGAGGATGATGGAGATATTTGGCAATGAAAGGAAGCAATTCTGGAGAAGGCAGATTGGACACCAGCCCACTGATGAGACTGTGGAGCCCACCATACAGGCCCAATTAATCCCAAATTTCGTGGGCGGATAGAAGACATGTACAGGAACAAATCACTCTTCAGGAGTTATTGCTAATTCGGCCACCATGTTGGTCATTTAGGCGGCCCAAGTTAGAGATAAAATTCTGGGCCAGATTCTGCGGCCCAGAAAAACAGTCCACCATTTTGATCATATCTCGGAATACACAACTCCAAATGGGCCCAAATTTTACAGGCGGTTAGAAGACATCCGGAGCTCCATTTTCTTCTTCTATGGACCACCCTGATTCGGACTTCTAGAAGGTCTTCCAGACGCGTCTGTTCGGTGTATGAAAACTGGCTGCCACCTCGGGTCAAACGTGGAAAAGTCCAAATTCCACAAGCTTTCCACCACCTATAGCCTACCAAAATTAATTAAGATGCTTTGTACTGTTGGTGGTTCGACCCAAGGCTCCCAAAATGCCTATTTAAGGTAGTTGTGGTGAAGGAGTTGAAGATCTTGGATGCTTTGTTTACTTGTAATGTTATGCTGCATTTTTGTTGCCTCAATTTTGTCTTTCACATATAAGTTGTTCAATTCACTTTAGTTTCGTAATAAAAGTTCTTCTTCTACTCTTATTCTGTTGTTCTTAATATCACTTTGATACCGTTGGATTAAGGTGTGAATTTATTTACACCAACCCTTGTGAAATTATTCACACAACGGTGGAGTGATCATTTTATTTTTGTTGTTTTCTTTACTTCTTCATTCCTCCCTTATGAGTCTACTTTCCGCTTCCATTGAAACCATGGGATCAATGGAGGGCTAACCCACTTATGGGTTGATCCAAGGGAGTAGCAAGGGGCTGGATTGGATGTTATTTATCACCTAATTAATGTATAATCACTTCTTTAATTGGGATTTTTATTTGATGATTTTTAAACTCCATCGTCCTTGTTGAATTTAAGGCCACACACCTCAAGTACTAATACGATCCTTTACCTTGAAGTGCTCAAAACTTTGATCCTTCAAGTGTATAGGTGATTAGTATTAGAGGGTGTAGGCATTAAACCAGTAAGTGATGATGTTGTTTTATCTCCTTAAATGAATCCATCTCAAATTTAAGAAATTGAAATCATTAAAAAGAAAATACATCCAATCCACCCCGAGTGATAACCTAGGATCAACTCATTTTTTTAATTTGAATCCACTTAAATCTTTTAGATATCTTTAAAACCCATCCAAAATCAATCCAAGTTGGCCACTTCATAGCCAAAAATCCATCCCTTAGGTTGTGTATCTTAGGTATCTTCTTTGGTCTCTGTGGAATCGACAACCCAAGCTACACTACAAGGACCGTTCTACCCTTCTTCTCTTGGGTAAATTTGGGCGTGAACCAAATTTTGGCGCCGTTGCCGGGGACCAAGTAAGTACCTTAGATCCAAAAAAAAAACTTCCTTCCTCACCTCCATTCTTCTACTCTCACCCAAGATCTCTTATCTTGTCTCTTTCTCGCTTTTTTTTTTGGGCGCATGTCCGCCTACACCCGCGATTTCTCAAACAGACTAGTTAGGGTGGAAAGTCCTAGGATAGGGGAGTCAAGTGCACATAAGGGATTGTTTAAATCATATTAAAATATTCTTGAAACCCCAAAGTCAGAACTTGAAACAAGTCCAATGGAGGGTCATCCACAAAATCAAATTGTAAACCCTGGGGGGGATCAAATGGGAAACCAAAACCAAGAAGCTCCAAACTTAGGGAATGTAGTTGATCAAACCATGAATGACTACCTCACTCCAGCTTGGACCAATGCCCCCTCATGCATTAGACACAATTCCATAGGAGACACCAACTACATATTCAAACCCCATGTCCTAAACCACCTTCCAACCTTTCATGGGATGGAGTCAGAAATGCCATACCTTCATGTCAAAGAGTTCAACGACATTGTTGAAACCATGTGTCCCCCACATCAACTAGAATCTGCTAAGATGAGGCTATTTCCTTTTTCATTAAAGGATCGAGCTAAAAATTGGCTAAACAACTTGAGACCTGCATCAATCCACTCTTGGGACCAACTGCAAAGAGAATTCTACAAAAAATACTTCCCTCATCACAAAACAATTGCACTTAAAAAGAGCATCCAAAACTTTTTTGAAAAAGAGGGAGAGTCATTCTATGAAACATGGGAGAGGTTCAAAGACAACCTAAACATGGTTCCACACCATGGGTTTTCCATACCTGAACAAGTGAGAATTTTCTATGAAGGGTTGGGTCCGGGTAATAAACAATTCATTGACATGATGTGTAATGGAACTTTTAAAAACAAAGCCCCAAATGATGATTACGAGTATCTGGAAAGTCTGGCTGAACAAAACCAAACTTGGGGAACTTCACCTTATTCTGAAAAGCCACAAAGAACCACTGGAATTCATACACTTAGAGAAGAGGAAAGCCTTAGGGCTAAACTCGCAGCACTCTCTAGGAAGGTTGAAGAGATAGACCTTAGGAAAGTCCATGAAATCCAAAATGTAGACCTTGTTTGCACAATTTGTGACAAACATGACCATAAAACAGACAACTGCCCAACCATTCCATCCATCAAGGATGTTCTTCTAGGAGGACCCCCAGCGGAAGTCAATGCCCTAAACTTTCAAAAGCCCCAATACCAAAACACCTTCAATCCAAGGTACAATGACCACCCAGGCTTCCGCTGGAGAGATAACCAACAACCTAGCCAATCACAGGGACAAAATCCTTACCCCCATCAGAACTACCAAAACCATAACCAGTTCCAAACCCAACCTATCCAATACCAACAACCACCGGTCCATTTTCAACAAACCATCCCACCTCCAAAATATCCCCCTGGGATAAACCAACCTACTCAAGCACCAACCCAAACTGTTCCACAAAGCCTACTAGAACAACTGTGCAAACAAATGGAGAGGATGAACTCGGAGGTATCTTCCCTAAAACAAGAACTTAAAACCATCAAAACAGGAAAGGCACCCATGCCTACTCAGGCGGTGCCATCCTCAACTTCAAGGGGAGAGTCAAGTTGTGCTCAAACAACTCATGAACAACTAAAGGCTGTGACTGTTTTAAGAAGTGGGAAATCAATTGAGAAACCTGAACAACTAATTCAGAACCCACCTGAAGATTCAAACTTGGATGATAATTCAAGTGAACCACAAGATCAAACTGAGGAAACTGATAACAATGTGAAAGAAACAACTCTTCAACAAACAACCCCACAACCTACACCATTTCCCCAACGCATGAGGGGGAAATCCAAGCCTGAACTGAGTGAAACATTGAGGGAAATCTTCTCACAAGTCAAGTTGAACATTCCTCTTCTCGATGCAATCCAAACCATACCTTCCTACTCAAAGTACCTTAAGGACTTGTGCACTTTTAAAAGAAAATTTTCACATAAAAACCAAGTCCTTTTGGCTGCTAATGTGAGTACCACCATTCAAGGGACCATTCCTCCTAAGTTGAAAGACCCAGGTTGCCCTTACATCAATGTTGAACTAGGAGAAAGCAAAGTTGTCAAGGCCTTGTGTGACCTAGGTGCTAGTGTCAATCTCATCCCATATGCTGTGTACTGCCAGTTAGGCCTAGAAGAGCTCCAACCCACATCTGTCACACTTCAGCTTGCTGATCGTAGCATTAGGGTTCCAAAGGGGATTTTAAAGGACGTTCTGGTAAAGGTTGAAAACTTCATCTACCCTGCTGATTTCATTGTACTTGACAACCATCCAAATTTAGGAAATAAGGAACAAACCCCAATCATCCTTGGTCGTCCTTTCCTTGCAACAATCAACTCTGTTATCCGAGTCCGAAATGGGAACATGACCATCACCTTTGGGAACATGAGTCTAGACTTGAACATCTATAACGCAAGCTCACAAATAGGAGATGACGAGGACATTCATGAAGTAAACATGATAGGAAGTATTGATAATGAATCCATGGAACATCAAGGAATATTTGATGGATGTTTAAGTCAAAATGAGATTGATTTCCTTTGTTCACATGAAGGAAGTTTATCTCCTTGGCTCGAATCATTTTCAAATTGCTCCTATAATGATGTCTTAGGACCAACAATCAGTGAAACCTTTCAGGAAACCACATTCATGGAGACGACTCAAACTCCCTTCCCTAACCTAGGTCAATACAATCTTGTGGCTGAAACTTCTACACATGGGGAATCAATTCAATCTGAAAATCTAGGAAACAAATTTGATCTTGATCCAATGCCCCAATATTCTGCTGAAATTCTGAACCAACCAGATCTTGAATTGAAGGAACTTCCTACCTCCCTCAAGTATGCCTTCCTAGGGGAAAATCAAACACATCCTATAGTCATATCTTCTTCTCTTGAAGCCAATCAGGAGGGGATGCTTCTAGATGTCCTTAGGAAACACAAGAAAGCCATTGGTTGGACCCTGTCTGATATTCCTGGGATTAGCCCACTTATTGGAACTCATAGGATTACTCTTGAATCTGAATCCAAACCATTTCGTCAACCTCAAAGGAGACTCAATCCAAATCTTATGGATATGGTAAGGAAAGAACTTCTTAAGTTGTTGAAAGCTGGTATCATCTACCCCATAGCTGAGAGTGAGTGGGTAAGCCCAATTCAAGTTGTCCCAAAGAAAGCTGAAATCACTGTGATCACTAATAAGGATGGGGAAATTCTTCCAACTAGGGTGAGTAGTGGCTGGAGAGTCTGTATTGACTATAGGAAGCTCAACTCTTGTACCAAGAAGGACCATTTTCCCTTACCCTTTATTGATCAAGTCCTCGAGCGAGTGGCGGGTCATCAATTCTATTGCTTCCTAGATGGGTACTCAGGTTACAATCAAATTGAGGTCTCCCTAGAGGATCAAGGGAAGACTACATTCACATGTCCTTTCGGTACCTTTGCCTTTAAACGCATGCCGTTCGGGTTATGCAATGCCCCTGGAACCTTCCAGCGGTGCATGATGGGAATCTTCTCAGACATGGTAGGGGATTTTCTTGAGGTCTTCATGGATGACTTCTCTGTGTTTGGGGATACCTTTGAGGGATGTCTGCAGAATGTGGATAGAGTCTTGTCAAGATGTGAAGAAAAAAATCTGGTCCTAAACTGGGAAAAATGCCATTTCATAGTTAAAGAGGGACTTGTTCTAGGCCATCTGGTCTCGAGTAGGGGGATTGAAGTTGATAAAGCAAAGGTTGACATCATTCGTCACCTTCCATCACCCAGAACTGTTAAGGAAGTGAGGTCCTTCTTAGGACATGCTGGTTTCTATAGAAGATTCATTAAGGACTTTAGTTCAATCTCTCGCCCTCTTTGTGCTCTCCTAGTAAAGGATGCTCCATTTGTTTGGACAGAAAGCTGTGAGGGTTCATTTTCAACCCTTAAATCCGCTCTCACCTCTCCTCCCATTATGAAATCTCCAAACTGGGACCTTCCTTTCGAACTCATGTGTGATGCCAGTGACTTTGCTGTAGGAGCTGTGTTAGGACAACGGTGTGATAAAACTCCATATGTCATTTCTTATGCAAGCAAATCCTTAAATGATGCCCAAATCAATTACACCACCACTGAAAAGGAGTTACTTGCTGTTGTGTTTGCCTTAGAGAAATTCAGGTCCTACCTCTTAGGATCACCCATCGTTGTATTCACCGACCATTCAGCTCTAAAATATCTCTTCCAAAAACAAGATGCAAAGGCTAGATTGATTAGGTGGGTCCTTCTTCTTCAAGAGTTCGATTTAACCATTAAGGATAAAAAAGGTGTCGAGAATGTTGTAGCTGATCACCTCTCTAGGTTGGAATTCAAGGACAAATCACACCACCTTTCTGTGTCTGATTCATTTCCCGATGAGAACCTCTATTCTGTGAGTGACTGCCCTTGGTATGCTGACATAGCCAACTTCTTAGTTTCAGGGGTCATTCCAAAATTCTTAGGGACCCAAGCTAGAAGAAAATTTCTTTCTGATGTCAAGCATTATGTGTTTGATGATCCATACCTATATAAGTTCTGTCCTGACCTAGTCATTAGGAGGTGTGTTCCAGAATCCGAACAAGAGTCCATCCTTAAATTCTGTCACAGTGAGGCATGTGGAGGTCACTTTTCCTCTAAGAAAACATCTGCTAAGATTCTTCAATGTGGTCTTTTCTGGCCCACCCTTTCAAGGGACTCCTACACATATTGTCAAAGCTGTCCTAGGTGTCAACAAGTAGGGTCCATCACAAAAAGGAATCAAATGCCACTCACTCCTATCTTAGTGGTTGAAATCTTTGACTGTTGGGGAATTGATTTCATGGGTCCCTTCCCAAACTCTAGGGGATACCTCTACATACTCTTGGCTGTCGATTATGTCTCAAAATGGGTTGAGGCCATTCCTACAAAATCCAATGACCATCAAACTGTGATTAGATTCCTTAAAGAAAACATCTTCTCTAGATTTGGGATTCCTAGGGCTATCATTAGTGATCGTGGAACTCATTTCTGCAATCGCCCATTCTCATCGCTCATGGAGAAGTATGGAATTTCTCACAAAGTGTCCACTGCTTACCACCCACAAACCAATGGTCAAGCTGAGTTAGCCAATCGAGAAATCAAACAAATTCTTGAGAAAACTGTTAATCCATCTAGGAAAGATTGGTCGAGCAAACTCTTAGATGCTCTTTGGGCATATCGAACAGCATTTAAAACTATCCTAGGAATGTCCCCATATAGGTTGGTTTATGGTAAAGCATGCCATTTGCCAGTGGAGATTGAGCATAAGGCCTTTTGGGCAATCAAAAAAATGAACTTTGACATTTCTTTGGTCGGAATAAAGAGGAAATTGGATCTAAACGAGCTTGAGGAACTTAGGATGGAGTCTTATGAAAATTCAAGGATCAATAAAGCTAAAGTTCAAGCCTACCAGTCTAGGAATCTTAAAACTAAACACATTGAACCAGGGAAACCTGTGCTTTTGTATAGTTCTAAACTTCATTTGCACCCGGGAAAGTTGAGGTCTAGATGGTCCGGTCCATACATAGTGCATAAGGTGTACCCCCATGGGGCTGTTGAAATTCAAGATCCCACCAATGGTCAAATATTTAAAGTTAATGGTCATAGAGTCAAACCATTCATAGAACCATTCCAAAAACATGAAGTTGATGAATACCTGAGTGAACCTGCCTTTGATGAAAAAAAAACAACAATTAATCAATAAGGGGTTTAAGTCGAGCTAACGACGTTAAACAAAGCGCTGCACGGGAGGCAACCCGTGGTTTTTATGTTTCTAATATTTCTGAATCATCTTTATTTTTCAAATAAGATTACTTAATAATTTTTATATTTAAAAATAAAAAAAATAGACTTTTGACCTGTTCTTCTATTATGAGTATGGATGGGTACGAAAGAGGAGCACCATATTCATCCGTGTCACGTGGTGTGATCCTTGAGTAATACCTTACCCAGAAATTTAAATAGAAGACAATGTATCATCAGTTTATTTTGTTTTTATTATTCAATGGGTTAAAAAAATATATAATAATACAAAAAAAAGTCCACGCCATAGGCCGTGGGGCAAACCCCGTCACAACCGGCGAAGCCGCGGGGACTCGAACCCGGGACCGAAGGGAGACAGGGGCGCGCGCTTACCACTGACCTGCGGCTTCTTGTGCAACCTTATTCTATAATTTTTATATATATTCTTATATTTTACTTCCTTTATTATATAAATATATATATATATATTGTTTGTTTTGTTTTTTTGTTTTTTTTTCCTTTTTCCACTAGGGAACTTTGCAAGCGACATGGATATCAAAGGAACAAATTCAAGCTGTAAGAACTTCCAACTTCAACCATCAGGTGACTTCATTCCATAACCCTCATTTTCAATTTCATTTTTGAACTTTAATTCTCTACCTCTACCCCCTTCTAAATTTTCTTTTCTTTAAACACTGGGGACAGTGTTGTTTTAAGTTGGGGGGGAGATAAAATAAAAAAAATGCTTTTGTGTCAAAAACAAAAATTGAATGATTTGAAAAAAAAAAGTAAATGGAAGGAAAAATTCCTTTAACTTCGAACATGGTAATACACATTGTACACTTTGAAACTGAATATCAAATAATTTAGCATGCCCTGATTCTGATTTTAATCCTTGTATAATTTCATGAGCATAGATTTTGGAAAGTGTGGTTGTCCAATGTGATATGTCATCATTTATATTTTCATCCAAATAAAAAAATGCCACAATGCACGTCCTCTAGACTGTGGGGTACTAATTTGAATTTTTGGGGTCCCATAATAAATAGCATAGGCTGGTTTTATTTTTATGAATAATATGAGTATTCAAAAAAAAAAATTAAAAAAAAAATATTATTAGTAAAAAAATAAAAAATAAAAAAATAAAATAAAAATTTGCGTGTAGAGCAATGGATTGATAAAATGCGAGGCTTTCGGCACTTGGGGATCGTGACTCCAGAGTTGTCTAGCCCTGAGTTTTTCAATCTATCTCTATTTATGGTAATATGACTTTGTTTTGATTAAGTTAACTCGAGACGATGCCCGAGTATGTGGGCTTCACTTGGTGCCCTAAGGCCTTTGAGTCTGGGAGTCATCGGCAAAGTCTTGCTACATGGGTTAATTTGATTAATTGCAATCTCAATTACTATAGCAATATTGCAAAAAACAAATCAAAAAAAAAGAGGGATGAAGAATACTCATATTAGGATTAAATGTGATTCCACCTAGCGCTTCCATGATTTCCCCCTTGAATGAAAATGAACCCCCATATCTATTGTGATTCACAACACATCATTACACCTAATTGAGTTGGATGAAGTATGATGATGGATTTGATCAAAGGAATGGGCTTGGGATTGGGATCTGCTTATAAAAATATCTCGTATTAAAATATTTTGATGGGTTTCATGATTGTTTGGTATAAGGTTTTTTGGTGATCATTGTGTATTAAAATGTTTTTAGAAAAGGGAATTTGAATTTCATTTTTTGATGAGATATATTTTGCTCGGGACTAGCAAAACTCAAGTTGGGGGGTGTGATTAGCCACTAAATGAGGCTAATATTCATTGTTAATATACCTAATTTTCATGTTCTTTGTTATTCATAAATACCATTTTAGTGCATTTTACACTTTGAACATCATTTCACATTATGATTGCAATACCTTCTTAAAATGCACTATTATGTGGTACATTTTTGAACATCATTTAAAGTACCCAATGATTCATCTGATTTTAAGGAATTGAATTATACATATTTTAATTTGATATTTTTGGAAATTGATCTACACTTAAATATGAACATGTTTGATTCAGGGATCAATGGAGAATTCATGGAGGATGATGGAGATATTTGGCAATGAAAGGAAGCAATTCTGGAGAAGGCAGATTGGACACCAGCCCACTGATGAGACTGTGGAGCCCACCATACAGGCCCAATTAATCCCAAATTTCGTGGGCTGATAGAAGACATGTACAGGAACAAATCACTCTTCAGGAGTTAATGCTAATTCGGCCACCATGTTGGTCATTTAGGCGGCCCAAGTTAGAGATAAAATTCTGGGCCAGATTCTGCGGCCCAGAAAAACAGTCCACCATTTTGATCATATCTCGGAATACACAACTCCAAATGGGCCCAAATTTTACAGGCGGTTAGAAGATATCCGGAGATCAATTTTCTTCTTCTATGGACCACCCTGATTCGGACTTCTAGAAGGTCTTCCAGACGCGTCTGTTCGGTGGATGAAAACTGGCTGCCACCTCGGGTCAAACGTGGAAAAGTCCAAATTCTACAAGCTTTCCACCACCTATAGCCTACCAAAATTAATTAAGATGCTTTGTACTGTTGGTGGTTCGACCCAAGGCTCCCAAAATGCCTATTTAAGGCAGTTGTGGTGAAGGAGTTGAAGATCTTGGATTCTTTGTTTACTTGTAATGTTATGCTGCATTTTTGTTGCCTCAATTTTGTCTTTCACATGTAAGTTGTTCAATTCACTTTAGTTTCGTAATAAAAGTTCTTCTTCTACTCTTATTCTGTTGTTCTTAATATCACTTTGATACCGTTGGATTAAGGTGTGAATTTATTTACACCAACCCTTGTGAAATTATTCACACAACGGTGGAGTGATCATTTTATTTTTGTTGTTTTCTTTACTTCTTCATTCCTCCCTTATGAGTCTACTTTCCGCTTCCATTGAAACCATGGGATCAATGGAGGGCTAACCCACTTATGGGTTGATCCAAGGGAGTAGCAAGGGGCTGGATTGGATGTTATTTATCACCTAATTAATGTATAATCACTTCTTTAATTGGGATTTTTATTTGATGATTTTTAAACTCCATCGTCCTTGTTGAATTTAAGGCCACACACCTCAAGTACTAATACGATCCTTTACCTTGAAGTGCTCAAAACTTTGATCCTTCAAGTGTATAGGTGATTAGTATTAGAGGGTGTAGGCATTAAACCAGTAAGTGATGATGTTGTTTTATCTCCTTAAATGAATCCATCTCAAATTTAAGAAATTGAAATCATTAAAAAGAAAATACATCCAATCCACCCCGAGTGATAACCTAGGATCAACTCATTCTTTTAATTTGAATCCACTTAAATCTTTTAGATATCTTTAAAACCCATCCAAAATCAATCCAAGTTGGCCACTTCATAGCCAAAAATCCATCCCTTAGGTTGTGTATCTTAGGTATCTTCTTTGGTCTCTGTGGAATCGACAACCCAAGCTACACTACAAGGACCGTTCTACCCTTCTTCTCTTGGGTAAATTTGGGCGTGAACCAAATATTAATCACTAAATTAATAAACACACAAATATATATATATATATGTATCTATTTTCATTTATACACTTAATAAATAGTCATTTACTATATGAAATGTACTTATTTTCTACATAATGTGTTTATAGTTTTGATTTTTTTACTAGTTTCATAATAGTGGTGTATATATTCATTATTCATAAAAATTTCAACTATAATAGGTTATTAATGTTTGTATTAGTGATTATTTATAATAATTTATGATTATTAAAATTCCTTTCATTCACCTTTTAGTCTTTATCCTTGAAGACTAAATTTATAACAAGCATGTTTTAGTGATTCTTGACAATCAAAGGGTGTTTTCTTAATTAGTGAATTAAATATTAAATTGACATCTCCAGAACAAAAAAATAATCATTATTTACATAGTTATATAATACTATAGTGATAATTATTTTTATGTATTTATTTATGAAATAAATTCAAATTATAGTTCATGTAGGTAGTTTAACCGACCCAAACATGAACGTACATTGATGAAATGATTTATTATGATGCAGTTTATTTATAATAGAAATATCATTGATGTATAATGATATTATTTAATTTTTATTAGTCTGATATATCTTAATTATAAATAATTATAAATAATTATAAAAATCATATAAACTATATGATGTTATTTCATATTCGTAAGGGGTTTTTTTTGTATTAGAATGCTATTTTGGATAGTTGAATGTACCATAGTTGTTTATTACTCATATTTTTAATAGGTTATCCAATTTATCATTATGGAAAAATAAAAATGTTATGAAAATAAAATTCATCTATTAAAAATATACTCATTATGATCCATGTAAGGAAATGATGAAATGTAAAATGGGAATTTATTGTTCTGTGGAGACAGTAGTCTGCACATACGCATGGACAATGATTTCATTTTTCATAGAATAAAGAAAAATTAGAAATATTTTTCATCATTTATTAATATAAAATATATCATAAATATCATAATTATATATTAAATTATCTATTATGATCATCCTTTTAAGGTGATAAAGGGAAAAAAATATTTTTTCGTCATGGAGGTGGTAGTCCACACAACACACGGATGACAATTTCATTTTTATTAATGGAAATGGGAGAGAATGTTAATGATTGTACCATTATTATAATAATACAATATTATAAAAACAATAATTATGTTATAATTTTAAGACCATGTAATGGAATTTGATTACTAAGAAGTGCACATAAATAAATTTAAATGAGAAATGATTGGTTTCAAATTTATACCTCACTTCTTGGATTATCTCCTTTGTAAATGGGGTTAAGACTTTGAGGGATGGTATTTTGAGAAGAAACGAACCTCCCAAATGTGGTTAGAAATTTTTAATAGAGGTTTGGGTATATTTTGGTCTGAAATATTCAGGTTCAAGTGTGAGGGCAATTGATGAGAGGTTTGCAACTTTTTAGGTGAAAAAGGACGATATTTTTGTAAATACTTCAAACATTTTATTAATTGGAAGTCACTATCAAGGAAAGTGGCTCAATAATTGAAAAATAATAGAGTTTGGAAAAGATAAGTTTGATAAATCATCTACTATTAAATTGGTCAAATGATTTAATCATGTTTTTAACACCTTACCCTTAAATTTTCGACTTTTACCATTTTAACCTTTACGATGATAACTTGTTATTACCATAGAAATTTATCATTAACGCATTTAAATAAAATGGGTTTTTACATAATTCTTACCCACTCATTCTAATTTTGAAATAACTTTAATTATATTAAATTTACAAAGGTTTTATAAGTAAATTTTATAATCATAAATGTAAAATGCATTAAAACCATTTTAGTGAAAAATATAATGTTAGTTTTAATAGATCAATTATTGGTTTATAAGTTAAAAAATAATATTTTAAAATGTATAACAATATTTATAAATAATATATTTATTCTATATAGTGTTATTATGAGTTTTAGTTTATGCTTACATGCAAGTGATGTCATAAAAGTCATTGTTAAAATAATGTTATTTTTACTATTCACTTAATAATCAATCTTTTCAGAAAAATCCCCAAAAAATATTAGACAAATATCTATTTGAAAAATTAAAAAATGGGGTTTATTTTTTCTTAAATAAAATTAAAACATTAATAAATCAAACATTTAAATGTACATATGAATAAAGAATACTTTGAGTATGAATTGTGTGATATTTTAGGATATGGTGTTTACCTGCTACAATAGGGTCTCTTAAATTACAGTTATTTGTTTTAAAATTAAATGGATGTTGATATATTATGGAATGATGATATTAGCACATATAGGGGATGTAATAATATATTTATTCCTAATAAGAAAGGTGCTTCTTCTATGAAGTGTTCTTGGAGGTGAGGGATTGTATTTTTATTGGTTTCTATATATTATTATATTTTATTGAGACTTTATACATTTAACTTCATGATTTATATTACCCACCATCATCTAGTTGATCATGGTAACATTGGGTAAATAGGTAGGTAAATAGGGAAAGTATTATTAGGAATTGATTATGCTCTCTATGGAATTTGGATTACACAACAACACTTATTAAACATTACAAGGATATTGTAGTGATTTCCACTAGCACATGACATAGCTCTTCCTAGAGACTCATGATTGACACTAGATATAGATTAATATGGACTTGTCTAATCACTACGATATTATGAGGATCCATATTTCCTTGTCCTTAATTTCTCTAGGTATACTCTTATAACGTTGTTTACTTTCTACTCTCTTCTTTTATTATTTTTGATATCATTACTAAATATATTAGTATATTTAAATTTCATCTTGAGAAGATTTTGTTAATGTTTTTATTTTTTTCATTCCTCCTTTATTTGAGATGACACTAATATAGATTATATTTTTTCTTTGTCATGATTTGTTTCATCTAATGCATCTTTAAAATTATTTAATATAAATTATAATATTTAATGTTATTTTTTAAATGCGTATTTAGTATAAATATAATATTTTTTTGCCCGAACTATTTTATGAATCATTATCTCAATAAATTAAATTGACCACTTTTAAATTATTATTATATATGAAATAACATATTACTATTAGTTAAATTTTAAATTGATATGAAATACTATGGAGAACACTTAATGTTTGAAAACATCATCTTTGAAAAAAAAGATTCATTATATTTTTTATTTTTAATTAAAATATAAAATCACAAAATTGTAGAATATGAATTTAACAAAATGAACATCATTATTTTTTATTTTAATAGAAATATTATATTTGGATAAATGTTTTTTTATGAAATAAATTTTTTTAATGAATAATAAAATGATCACTACAAAAAATAGTATATTTAGAAGTGATAAATTTATTTGTGTATTTTTCATAATTCCTATTAAAATATAACAAATTTATTTTTCAAAAATAAAAAAAAATTAAAGGGAGTTAAAACACTCTCTAATATATGTAATTTTATGGGTTTATAACCACCGCTAATCTCTCATATTAGAGGAAGTTTTAACCCCTATCTATCTATATATTATATTAAATAGATCTATTATATTTTAATTGTTGTTAAGTAAAAAGTGCCACTAAAATATAACTGATTAATTTAAAAAAATATAGGGGGATAAATACCCCTATAATATGAGAGATTAACGATTCTTAATGACCAACTCTAAAATATACTCGATTTATTTAAACAAATTTAAAAAGTTTGATGGGTTTATAAAGAGAGTGGGGATCTATGCAATTGGAGGGGGTTACATACCCCCATTACTTTTTTTTAATAACAAATTTTAATATATAAATATATATATACAAATATATATATATATATATATATATATTATAGACACATTTTATAAATGTCTTTAATTACACTACAAAATCATCTTGTTATGTAAATATATTTATAAATAAATTATATAAACATGTTAAATAAATTCTTACATACATTATATAAATAATCATACACACATATATGCCCTTATATATATAAATACTTTAATAAATATATTTATAAATATATAAATATGTGTACATCTGTGTACATAATATAAATGTAATCATAAATATATTTACTTAAATATTTGTAAATATACAATTTAGAGCTTAAATATTATATATATATTATAAATGTATTTTTTGTATATTAAATATATTTTTACAAATAAAATATAAAAAAATTGTCTTTAATTATATATATTTTAATAAAAAAATATTATAAATGTATTTAATTGTTCACATATAAAAATATAATATATATATTTTTATAAAAATGTAGTTGTAAATATAACACACACACACACACACATATATATATTATTTGTAGTTTTAATCATGTACGTATAAATATATGCCTACGTATTTTCATAATAAATCTGGGTAATAAATATTTGTATAATATTTTTGTATATATACTGAATTTTTATAATATAATATATATTTTTATAATTTATAAATATATAATATATAATATATAAAATAAATATATAGTATAAATATATATTATATATGTAATATATTATTATTTTTTCAACTGTATACATATAAATATTTGATATATAAATGTATTTTTGTAATATATTTTTATAATATATATTTGTATAATTTATATATCTGTATCATGTAAATATTTTTATTTGTATAATACATAAAACAGAAGTTATAAATATATAAATAAATATATTTAAATATATAAAATATATTTTCATAAATAAATATAAGTAAAAAATTTCATTTATATATAAATATAAATATTACTTTATATTTTATGTTTATATATATTATATAAATGCATATATTATATATATGTATATATTATTTTATAAATATATTCTATATTTTCATTCATGCATACATTAATATAAATGTATTAAATATATTATATAAATGTATATAAATGCATTTAATATAATATAAATTATATTAAAAATGAATAGACAAATATATAATATAAATGTATTGGAAAATTTTATAGAATAAATAAAATTTTAATATGTATTTAATACAATATAGATTATAAATGCATAATATGTATAAATATGAATACAATAACATGTGTTCATATTATAAATTTAAGTGTTGCATTAAATTTAAAAATAAATAATTATTTAAATATTAAAATTAAAAAAGATAAATATATAATTATATATATATAAACTTATATATATATATATATGTGGAGATATACATATATTATCAAAACATTAAAAAGTCTGGTTAACCTTTCTTCTTATTGATCCATGGTTTAAATCAAAGGGTAGGGGGATTTTTATTTTACTTCACTGTTATGAGTGTTAGGGAGAGGGGAATGGGGTGCACGTAGTGTTGTCTGTCATGTGTGTCAGGGATGGGGTAGCTGGTTGTGCATAGGGGGAGGGAATGAAAAGTGGGTTTGTGGGATTAGGGGGTGCCATAATTTTTTTTACAAAAACAAGTATCATATTGTTTTTAAAAATAGTGGTAGTATATCCAACCCCTACTAAAGCATATATTTATTATTTTTAAATTTATTTATTTTTTGCAACAATTTAAAATATTTATTATAAAAATAATTTGAATGGACTTAAACCACCACTAATTTTTTTGTTTACATGCAGTTATGAAAAACATCCTCTAACAGGATAGGATACCCACTTCAATAATAGTTTTGTGTAAGGTCTAGTAAATAATTAGGGGGGTTATGACCCCCTTTAAATGGAAAAAACAACCCCCTTATAGTGAATCCTATTTTTAGGAAAACCATAATTTTAATGACATTTTTAAAAAATAGCATTGACTAAAATTTTTATAAAACATTGAAGATGTATTTGACAAATAAAAATTCAGAATTTTAAAATATTAGGCTATTTTTTGAAATCATAAGATTAATAATTAAAGACCTATTGAATATTTTCAAATAAAAACTATTTATTATATTTTTTTTGCAATTAAAAATTATTTTTATAATTTTTTGATTGTATTTAAATCCATATATATTTTTTGGTTTGATAATATAGAAAAAAATTAAATTAGAATACACTGAAAACTTTATCATACACATAAATTTTAAGCTTAAAGATACACTTTTTTTTTGAAAATGGGCTTCTACACATTACATGCGATAATGTTAAAATTGATTTTTATTACCCATAAAATATTTATCTAATAAAATGGTTTTAATATTTTGAAACAATATTTAAAAATTTGTAATAATTTCCATGTTATTTTTAACAACTAAAAGTAAATTACTTAGGTAAACACTATTTTCCATGGTAAAACCAAGAATTATAAAAGTGAAAATTCTAAGAGAAAAGAACCAAAAAACATGTTTTAGAAAATATTTTCAAACGATTTTTTGGGGTATTATCAACAATATATAATCCCAAATCCATTATTATCTATTTTAAATACTTATTGACATCTACAAAATGTTCTCCCTTAATATTAAGTTGACATATTTACCAATATGTCATTCATACCAATTATAAACAGGGCCTCTCACCACCCCTTCAGGACTACTCTGAAAATTCTGTTTCCACCTAAAAATATTACTAATATTCATCCTTAATATTTTTATTCCTTTTACTTTACCCTATGTCCCTAAGATATTTTCTTAATTCCTCAATTTACAAGGAGTCTTCTGAGGGAAATCTTAAGTTCTCAATGTGAGTATTTTTTCCTAACTTCTTTTCATACTTTCTTAATTTCCCAAATCAAGATTTTTAACCATTAATATATTACATCACAATTTTTTTGTGATAAATTTCTTTATTCTAATGGAATAAATATTAACCACATGTCATCTTTTTTATTATGAAAAATGAAACCATCATTCGGGCGGTGTGTGGATTACCGCCTCCACAAAGCACCAACTTCCATTTTTCACCAATGCCTCTCTTTGTTGTTTATAATGGAGAATTTGAATAATAAATTTGAAATACATAACAAAATTATAATTATTAATAGAAAAATTATAATCCACCTTATTTCCCACTCATTATTTGAGAAATTAAAATGTTAACTATATGTTTTGTGGATTATAGCCACCATAAAGTAACATATCCCATTTTCCACCTAGTTTCATTTTTATTTATTAAAATCTATTGAAATTATACTAAAAACCTTAAAATTATCATGATAATATCATTATTATTATTTAATAATGATATTATTTCAAAATAATCCAATTTCATAATCAAACTCATCCATCAATTATGGTATTTTTATATTTTGGTCGGTCTAACCACCAACTTGAACAATGCTATAGAATAATATCATGGATGACTATGAGAACTTAATTACTAATAATATTTGTTATAAATAATCAATTAATTTTTTTATTTTGGTTATGGAATTTTCATATTTATATTAAACTCATTAACTAAGATATCAACACTCATTCATTAAAATACATTGAAACATTCTCATCGCCGATTTCATATTCATTGATCAAAACAAAAAATCCCATAGAATTAAATTATAACAATATAAATAATTAAAAATACTCAATTAAAGTTTATTTTATTATTGTATAATGATTAATGTTTTGATAATAATGAATAGAAACACCACATTATTACAAATCTGGTTTAAAATGATCAATATTACTTACACCCGAAATTGAAAATATATAATAACTAACTAATATTCTTTTTGAAAGTAATTATAAATTAATTATATATAATTTTCTGTATATTAATATGGTTCAAAAATATATTATGAATATATCTATTATTATTATATAGTATACTCAAGGTAATTAGTAAAATTTCAGAATTGTGGTCGAGGTTTCTTATCTCAAATTTCCAACCCCTTTGACATTTTTCCTATCATACACTATGTTTTCTTTGGAATGGTCTATCTACTACATATTTAATTTATTTTAATAAATTAATTTAATTCATTTTGTTTTAATATCTATATTATTTACTCTATTTTAATGGATTTTGATTCAAAATATACCGAAGCTGTAAGGGTATTTTCTTAACTCAACTCCCTCATTTCAGTAATAATGCTTCTTCAGAAACTGATTTCCTCAAAGATAGGGTTTTTACCCTAATAATTCATTTTCTAGTAATTTATGTTCATATATGTATTGGTAACACTTTTTTATTCAAATAACCTGCATCTATTAATTTATTTCTCATAAAAAGTATATCATTGTCAAGAATAATTCCCTCTATATTTAAGAACCATTTCCCATTATTATCTATAATTTACTTCCCCACCAACATTCTCAATTATAATTGGAATCATAATAATATTTTATCTCATGTTAACTCTATATTTTCCATCACATATTTGAAAAATTAAATTTTGTTACTTTTTCTATGATGTATGTTTTCAAAAAAGATATTTCAAAACATTAAAAATATATTAGATTTTTTTCAAATCAAATGTTTTTTCTTCCACACCACAATTCATTTGACAACCTTTAGGAATTTTCATGGATCTATTATTGACGTTTATTTTCAATGGTATTTTTTTCAATTTTTTCACTTCATAGTTTTTGAAAATAACTTTTCAAAGTGACTAGTATCTTTCTCTTTTTAGGATTGTGTTCTAAATTCTATTTTGAATGTTTTTCTCTAAGAAAAAATATTTCCTTTGAATTTTACATTTTATATAAATATCTATCTTTAAATTTTTATTGTTTCCAAAAGAAATTAATTTTATATTATATTTTAAAAATATTTCTTTTAAAATTACTTACAAAGGTACAGGAGAATTCTTATTTCTAAAGTGATTTTTCTCAAACTTCTAAAAATTAATTTTCAACTAATCCATAGCTATATTAAATTTCTAATACTTCATTGAGTACATTATTAAAATGATACCATTCAATTTATTTCTATATATGGATTATGTAATGTACATATATTTTTAAAAAAAGACCCATAACTAATTTATTATTACTTATTAAACCACTATGTATAAAAAAATATATATTTTAATGTTTGTTTCCTCTTAGAACACTCTACATATTCTTCCTTTAATTTAAGGATGTTCACCTAGATACCATACACTAATTTATTATGGGAAATTATTGAATTAATTTTATTCCATTTTTTCTATATGGTGTAAATACTATATGATTTTTATCTTGATTGAATGATATTTACCTATAAAGTTACAAAATTACTTAGATACTGATTTAATTTCCATTGGTATATCTTGTTATAATTATTACTGATTTAATTATGTTATTCTATTTTAAAAGAATATGAACCCATTTTTTTCATTTTCTATTTATGTTATAAAAAGGGAAATATTTTCATTTTAATTTTTTAAAAACCCATTTTATTTACCTGGTTTCTTTATGATATGATAAGTGAATTATTTTCAAGTGGGACATGTGAGTCTTGATGAATAACGAGTGGGGTACTATATCACCCTTCAATTCATTGATTAGAATATTTTATCTCATTATATAAGTAATTGTGGGTACATTTTGGTTTCTTATAAGTGTGGGAACAAATTAGGTGGCCCCTGAAAGTATTTGTTACCTATACTAATGTTTGTTTCATATTAGAAAGAGATCATGGCTTTTTTCTTATTATCATTAGTATGTCATGGCCTCAGGGATCATGGTTATTGAACCACATTTCTATGCTCTTTTGATTCATGTTTTATATCATATAAAAAGATATTACATGAATTAAGATCTATTATTTATTGGGTAAATTTTCATATATATCTTTATTATACCCATATGGTCATATTACGCTAACTAATGATATTTTATTTTTATCAATTATGTTTACCCTTAATAAGAATCCAAGTTCACCCCTTTCATATGATTAAATTTCAATATTTTATGTAGTTTAGTATATATTATGAGAATTATAAAAGGAGTATAGTGTGGATCAATTCTGAAGAAAATTTTCACAAGTATTATAAAATAAATTTATTATGTAATTAGTCCTTAGAGACACTCAACCATTTATTAGTGCGATTATGAGATTATTTTATGAGTTGTAATTTTTAAATTAATAAAATTATGTAAAATAAATACATGTTTAGATTGAGTCACTATAGTTGGTATCTGAGTAGGTTTTAGTTATTTTTGAGAATCAGATTTGTTATTCTGGTGATAGGACTAGATAAAATTAGTGAAACCCCAAGGGATAAGTCTATTAGAGAGGTATAAGTTTAGGACAAAATCTAAATGTTTTGGAAAAGTAGAAATTGTGTGGTTCTCCTAGAAATTTTATCTCTATATGGATATTGGAATGTAAATTAAACTATAACACATAAACACCTATAGGTAATCACAAAAAAATGGATGGTTGAGTATCAACTCAATATTCAATCTACTGCATGATGAGTGCGATTAAGATGGCATGACTAGATAGATGCTTCTACAAGATATGATTTGGTTAATCACATCCTCTATAGAATCTATTATGATGTATTTTTATTAATTACTTAAAGGGATAGGTTATGAGTCATGAGAGAACAAAACATAACTTAAGATAGGTTAAACCAAGATAGTTATATGAAGGAATGTCTCTAGAAACTCCCAAGTCTCATCTATAGAGGCATGTTTGGAATAAATTGCCATGAATCTTAATATATTCTTATTCTAAGGGAAATGATTTGTTACATAGTATTCCAAAAGATATAAATGTTTCTATACCTTTATATTATATATCTTGACTCATTTTTATCTTTTAGATACCCTTATGTATTATTATTATTAATAGATAATTAAAATTATTAGTATAAAATTTATTTAATGGGAGAGAATATAACCCCATAGGTTTTTATGAAGTATATTTTTTTGTAAAATATATTTTTATAATTATAATAAATTTTTAAAATTAATTTAAATATATTATGTTATAAGTCACATAATATTGTAATTAAAATAAAAAATATATATTTATTTATAGTAAAAAATTACAATAAAAGAACATGAAACATATTATTACTCCCCATAGATTATTACATACTTTAAAAGTTTATAAATTAAAAGTTAACCATAAATGTTGAAGTATAAAATATTAATCACTGAGATATCTCATAGATAATATTCACCCATGAGGATTAAAAATAACCAAAGAAAACCTATAATGAGGAAGAATGTCATGAAAGGAGAAAGTATGTTGTGAGATCTAAAATTAAAACTCTGAAAATGATATTTGTGACTTAAAAATTTTGAATAGAAGACCTGATCCTAGAACATCTATATATAGGAATAAAATATCATCATTAGAAATATGTTCATTAGATATGTGGTCTTTGAGTATGTAGTTTTTGGCTATACACGTATCCAGTAGGTATACTGAAGTTGTGCATTATTAGTAATAAATTTTGAATAAGTTAAATCACAATGAAATAAAAATATAATATTAAAATACAATATATATATTTATATGTTATGTATTAACATTAATATTATAAAAGTATGATATGATGTATTTATAAAATCAAAATAACAATTTTAATAATAATGTTTTAGTAAAATTAAATTCTAAAAAATAAATAATAAAATTTTATGGTATTTTTAAAGCCTATTTAGTATAAAAGAAATATAAATTTCAAAGAACTATTTTGTTAAGTATTACCACAATAAATTAAATTGACCACTTTCAAAATATTAATATATATAAAATAATATATTAATATTATTTAAATTATAAATCGATATGACATAATATTAAGAAAACTTAATGTTTAAGAAAATAATTTTTCAATAAAAACAATTTTTCTTTGTATTTTGAATTTTCATTTAAAAGATAAATTAATACAGTTATAGAATCTTATTTTTAAAAATGGTCCCCATTTTTGTAATTTTAATAACAATATTATCTTAGAATAAACTTTTGGGAATCTTTTAAAATATTTTATTTTTAAGGTGAATAGTAAAAAAATACCATTTTTACAATAACCATAATTTTTATGACATTTTCATAAGATAAGTTTGACTTATAAAGTTATAAAACATTAAAGATGAACTTAAGTAACAAAAATAATGAATTTTAAAATATTATCTTGTTTTTAGAAATCTATAAGTACTATTTCAAGTTCTTAAGTAATATTTTCCAATAAACAATTCCTTAGGTATTTCCTTTTAATTAAATATTATTTTGATAAAATCCGGTTTCATATTAAATTGAAATCCAGGTTAATATTATTTTTTTATAATAAAACAATTTATATCATTAAATTAAAATAAAAATATAATTTTATCCTATAAGTAATTTTTATTCTGAAAAAGTCACTTTCTAAAAATTAGTATTTACGGGTTATTTATGCTAATGTTAAAATTTATGTTTCTTAAAAAAGAATTTTTATGTAATAAAATGGATTTTATATTTTTAATAATTAAATCTAAATTATTTATTAAAGGTCATTTTATTTTTTATTTGTTAAAATTATGTCACTAAGGGAAAATTCATTTACCATAATAGAACCAAAAGTGGTAAAAGTGAAAATTCTAAGAGTAAAGGACTTAAAAAATGTTTAAAAAATATATACGATTGAGTTTTTGAGGTGAAAAAAGCTCATATATTTTTAGGTTAATTATGAAATAATTTCAAAAATTAATCATATTTTTTTGAGCTATGAATTTTTTAGATTGATTTTTGAGGGTTTTTGGTTGGTTTCATATAGTTTTAAGGCCTTCATGATGGTTCTTTATTTTATATTAGTTTTTTAAAACCATGAACATCCTACATAAAGGTGCTTTCTCAGTAGAATAAGAACCCATTGGGGATAATGATTGAGGTGCACAATTTTACAAAATGAATTGGATTTCTTAATTAGCTATGTAACATCCCATAGTGGGAAACATCATAGTTGGAACATGATTTGTCAAACATCATGACCAAACCATGTGGGTGCCCATGAGAAGTAGAATGATACATATGATTGACATGATATTTTCCAAACTGTGTGATCAAACCTTGTGCATATGAAATTATTATATAAAATTCATATTTAATAACAATTTATGATTTTTTTACCTTTTAATTCTTCTAATTGAATCCCTATTGAATATTGAGACTCTTTTAGCTTTGCTTAATGTTTTCCTCTCCTTCCATCTTGATTCCAAATGAACCAACAATGTTGATGATTGATAATTATGGTATGTGATCAAAAACATCAATTCCTTATGTTTATTCTATATCTATCTTGTGTCCCCTAAATTAAATCATAGACATGACAAGTAGTTTCATGATCTATAGATTCTAATTCCATCTAATGATGAATTCTTAGGTCGTAGATAAAACATAGGCTGTTTTCTACGTGTCAATTAAATCCCCTTGACCTGAGTTATATCTCTCATAAATGATGGAAATTTCAAGTTAATTTATCATAACTCAATCATATTGAGTCTTTTTTATTCTTAATTATCTTCTATGATAAATATTTTAATGATAGATTTATGGTGGATTGATTTTCATTTTCTATACTTGAGGTTATCTTCTAGATTTGATGTGGAAAACCTGATCTGTTCTTTAATAGAAAATATATCTAATGAATTGACGTAATATATTTTGAAATATCATAGAACTAGTTATTTTGATATATTATGAGAGGTATTTGACACAACAACTATCCTTCTTAGAATGTAATATTCTTAGGTATCTTTTCTAAGCCTATTATTTGATGAATCGGAACATGACATATGCATCTTTGATGTGAGAACTAGTTTCCCATGGGTGCACAACATGATTAAGTATTTGATCCTATTTCTTCTGGAAATGGGAATGACCTTGTTTTTTTAAGGTTCAACCATTCCAATTGATTTCTAACGGGTTTATTCCTAGAACCGGAAATACCCAATGATTCAATATCCATTTGGACCTACTTTCCAAAGGTAGGTTCTCATTAGTTGTGGACTGATGAGGCTTAATAATTTGCATTGGTCGAGAGGATGCGAGGTCAGGCTCATAACACCTTTTTAGGGGGAATTATTTTCTACTATGGGACTCTCTTATAGATTTGAGTTATGTTCACGAATCCTTATTAATTCACCAAGCATAAAAATGTGTTTTCTTTTAGATTAGGCAATCAATGATTGATATGTACGAGATTTAAGGAATCTTTTATATGTATTTTAGCTTCTTCATCGATAGAGAATCGTCTTTATGTATTGGAGATTCTTAGTCAATTTTATCCTTCAATATATTATATATAAATCTCTTGGTTGTCATGATGACCATACTGGTTTTAAATCCACTCAGTGGGGATCTTGAAGCTTATTGTCATTCAGAAAGACAAGTATTATTTCAGAGCTGGGATCGTACCCGTAGATGGGTTACCAACGTATCCTAATGAAAAAGGAATCAGAACCCACGTAGTCCAATAAGAAGGATATGGTTTATGCATGGTTAATGGTCCAAAAAAGATGTCGTGATTACTTTTACACTCTATGCTCATGTGACCCACACTCGGTGTGAGAAACAAGAGGTATCAATAAACTTGACGATGATGCCATGAAAGATACGGTCATGAGAAATGATGTGGGGCTTACGTATGTATGACTGCCCAAGTAGATGAATAATAGTACTTACTTCAGGAAAGAATCCCAGGAGCAAGGTTTATAAAGGTATTTTTACTTTCTGGAGATTTGGAGTTTTTAACCTGAGGCTTACTCCTGAGAAAGAGGCCCAAATTAAAAGGGACTTATGATTCGGGCTTAATCCTGAGAAGGAGGCCCAAATAAAAAAGAACTTAAGATTGGGGATTACTCCTAAGGAGGATGCCCAATGTTAAAGGAAACTATGATTGGGGCTTACTCCTGAGAATGAGGACCAGGTTAAAAAGGGACTTATGATTGGGGATTACTCCTGAGAAGGAGGCCCATACTAAGGGAACTTGTTACTAGGGCATACTCCTAAGTTGGAGGCCCAAATTAAAGGATCTTCTCATCTTAAAGGATGTGGTTACATGGAGGAAATCTCTAACAATACTAACATAAATCTTGTAAGTCACTAGGTTTTGAGAGAGTTTATCACAGAATTCCTTTCAAATAAAGAAACCAACAAAGGAACCATCCCCTAAATGGCTTTGAACGGGGGTTCAAGAGATAATATCATGAAGAGGAAAGGTGAATGGGAGAGAGGCATGAAAATTAAGTTGGCACGCAAGTGTAGGTCACACAAGCCATTTGGTGCGCAATTCTTGGACACACAAGTGTACTTGCATGATAAGGTTTCAACTAGGCAACAGAGAATCTGTAGTGTAATAATTGGGTGAGACTTAACTCAAGCCTTTAGTACTATCCTAAGATGTTTCCAAAAGGGTGGCGCGTAAGATTAATTAAAAGGATAGGATGGAATGCAAGTGTTTCTACTTTTGAGGAGGTCTGGAAACTTAGGAATCAAACTGATGATTAATTCTAATCACTTAGGCCTTATCCTACTACTCTAAGTCTTCCATTCTATGTATAAATTTACCTTAGAAGTTTTTGGAAGAGTTGAGTTGAAGACTTGGGCGACCAAGCTTGAATTTGACTTCTGGAAAATTCGTCCTCGAAATGGGGGGCCCACATGGGCTATTTATAGTACACCATGCACCCTGTGACAAAAAGGAGTGTCAACAAAAGTCCCCCCTCAGAGTTGGATCTGGAAAGGAAAGAGGATCTAGCTCTGAGGTAAAGCCAGAAAAATCAAGGGTATATGGCGTGCAAGTATGGAACACAGATGCGAGGGCGCACAAGAATTGAGCGCGGATTCTAGGGTACGCAGGAATGGCACATAGGTGGTCTGGATCTCCTATATATACAAGCTCACTCCCGCAAAAAATCACTCAGCTTCTAGCACTTGAGGTCTCATTGCGCAGGTGTTTCTGTTGTTCGACAAATCACCCTTATTTTATTTTTGTCGCGCTTCTGGAAAAGGTATTCGTATTGTGTGCCATGAGTAGGGCGACAATACTTGCGTGACATGTTTTACTTGCGCAAAAAGTTTGGTACTTGAGTGCCTTAATTCCTTTTCCATTTTTTTGATTTCCTTCATCAAAATTTCTCAAAACAAACATACATAAGAGTTGAGTGTTTGATGTTTGTGAAAATTAAATGGCTCCCAAAATAATTGGATCAGCTGATGAGTTGGCCAATAAGAGAATAAATGATATGATGAACATCATCGACTATGACTATTATGATATCTGCGAGGAGTTCACGTTCCAGAGGAAAAGAATTACATCCCTCATTCCTGGTTTCTGACCTACACCAACTTATCTTCTATAAATGTCTCAGTTGTAGGATCATTTTCCAATGCTGGGACTATAGAGAAGGCATACATAATTCATTATAGCCCATGTGCCCTAGATATGAACGCTCATACGCCAGAGCTACAACCGCATTGTTATCCCTTTATTTTCCGGAATTCCAAGATGGACCAATCTAATTGATAGAAAAAGAGTTGGGATTTCCATCCGGGAGGAGGTGTGAAGCTGACTTGGATGTGGGCATATTGGGTGTGATAAACCTGTGAAAAGTTTGTCGATGATTTAAAGGGAGCTTCAATATATGAATCTTTCTAGGCTGGGTAGACATATGTCTATAGGAATGAAAATTTTGCGCTGGAGTTAATCAGCCACTAAAGCGAGGAAACGAATTCTTTTCATCTAACTCATGGAGAAATAGGCATCAATTTGTGGGATGTCTAAAAGATTTCAGGTGCTCCAATTTTGGGAGATATGCATGATGAATTCATCACCCCAAGGTGACCAAGAATGATTCAGAGAAGAATTCGGCTTTGGATCAAGAGTTAATGAAAATTTTCTACATGCTTAATAATACCACCACCACAAAAACCCACCCCAGAAAAGATATTCATCCAAAGGAATGGATGGAAATGTTTTTGATTATGAAGAGAGAGAAGGGAACTTCTTGCACTTGTCCTACTAGTTTCCCTAGAGAAGAAAAGAGGGGTGCTCTGGGCACATTTTTCCCAACTCTAGAAGCAGGAGAGTTTGATAAGTGGGGGTATAAAGTGAACCAGAAAATTCCAGTGAAGACCCGTCTTGCAGGATTTTTGGCTTTATGGCTTAATGTTTACCTTTTAACAGTTCAGGATTCAAAAGGAGGTGTGAGGCCGAGAACCTTTTTTGTTGCAGCTAAGCTGGTTGAAAGGAAGATGGTTGGGTTGGCCACCCCAGTTTTGGAAAATATTCATAGAAGCCTAATTCATTTTTATCTGGGTAAGTCTCTTCTAAGAATAGTGGAACCATTCCATGTTTTATGGAGATGGATCTCCACCCATTTCTGGACATATACTGTATAAAGTGGGTTACAAGTTCCTAGAAGTACTTTTCAGCTGTCTGTTCAGGTATTTTTTTGAAATTTCTCTCTTATCTATCAATGCTTATGACATCAAAATAATGCTGGGAATGTTTAAGGAGCTTCACTTCTTTCCTTTTGGAAATCCACCAACAGGGTGATTTTTTGATGATGGAACAAGCAACCTGATGTTAATGGAATATATGCTGGTATATAGAGATGGTACGCTGGCCACGAGGATTGACGTAGAAATTATATGTGAGGCCTATTCTTTATATAGATTCACACGTCAATTCAAATGTCTATATAAAATTATCGTATCCCCTCTTGTTCATGTTAGGATAAAGAAACATCTGATGGTTGCTAGTCAACTATGGTTACTGACATCTATGGAGAAGACTGGGGAAGTATTTGACCTACCAGCTATTGGAACGGCAAGTTGATTGACTACATGGTATGTCGAGAGCTTGGTAGCATCATACCCTGAAGGGGTACTGAATAAGCCGGTTCCTCATGTGAGAATTAAGAAGATAACCATTAGAAAATAAGCTCTTCATTTAGAAGGAGAATCTTCCTCATCTTTGGATTCCACACCGAGAGCTAATTCAACGGGTTCCCAGGATGGGGATGATGAGGCTGAGAATGCATCAAAGCAGCCTCATGCCAGATATAATTCACCTGCTAAAGTCAAGAGACCTACTCCATCGACTCCTGGAGAGTTACATCATTGAAGCAATTTAGACGGCATTGCCTTAAAGAGAAAAAAGTTTCATTTTCTTATCCTTTATCTGTGATTGTAGGAGATGGGAAGAATTTGAAGTCCCAGATTATAGAACCCTCCTCGCGAACTTCTGGTTCACATTCTAAATATTTACGACCAAAGGCTGTCCGGACATGGCAGAGTTTATATTGTGATTCTGAAACCGCTTGGATGGACTTATGAGACGGGATGCATATCCCTGGAGTGGGGAATCTCCAGGTCTCTTCTGACATCCTTTTTGAAGAAAACCCCAATGAAGAGAGGGCTTACATCAAAGAGATTGAAATGATCATATATGCCATCGATAAGTCAGTTCCTGTCACCAAGAGGGTAAAGGAAATGATGGATTGTGGTACCACTGAGGGGATTGGTCCTTCATTAGATGAAGAGTGGCGTTATTACGTGGCTCAAAAAGATGTAAGTCTCCTTTTTCTCATATTTATATTTTCTTTGCAATTGGAATTTTGTCAAATATTTTTTATTCAAGGAAATAATCTTCTTCATCTTGTAGCTTGGAAAGGAAAGAACCACTGAAATACCTTTACCGTGGTATATCCCCAGTGGCACCACTCATGGAGCCACTGAATCTACTCGTGAGTTGGGTGAAGTATCTCTAGGCCAGCAAGCCATGGACAAGGAGTTAGAAAGGGCATTATTGTCTCCGATACCTGTTTTCAGAGGTGATGACACTAGTTCACCCAAAAATTCCAAGAAACAAAAGCATCGAAGAAAGAAGACCATAGCTAGACGTTTTATTATTAACGGTAAGTTTTTCTGGTAGTCAATAATCTTAACTTTTGAAAAAGTTCCCAAACTTATCGAGATTGCAGGGGCTTATTTAGTTTCCACTTTAAGGGAAAGGACTGACCATCCTCAGAGTACAACAGAGTGTTTTGGAAAACAACCGCAAGTTCCTACTCAAATGACTATTCCTGAAGAAATACCGAGAGCAGATAAGCCGACATCTGTTACCAACACCACTCATGTTTCTGATGCCAAGAGAGAAAACACTTCTGTTAAATTAACAATACATCAAAGAACCTTAAATGAGACCAAACCTAACTTCCATTTTGTGAGGTTTTAGGTTCAACACATGAATCAGAACATTTGGAAACCACTGAATATGACCCCACAACTATTGCTGAAGAAGCTATCTGGGGTCAGAGATTTCTAGATGAAAGTCACAAAGAAGACATGTTGAGTGCTCCCACTGGTGAGACTAAATTGGGATCTGGGACATCATTGGATAAAATGATGACTCTTGGAATGTCCTTTGATGAAAGTTTAGTCCATGTTAAATTACCATGTGATTTAGAAGATTTTTGATATCTAGTTATAGAATCAATTGGACATGAGTTTCATCATTTTTCCTGTTAATCTTGTCATGATTACACTTCTAAACATGTTTTCTTAAAAAAATGTACAGTTCCATCTAAAGAAACTATTGAAACAACAATTCTTGAAAGGGGTGTAGACATTGATGTCAACCCTATAATTGCAAAAACACTGGATTAGGTGGAACTTAACATGGAATACCCTCCTGAAACCCATCCTGAAAATCCTATTGAAGCTAGGAAATATGGTGAAGAGTCTTCAAAAGTTTCTAATCTACTGTTAGGTTAAATATTATGATATTTATAGCTTACCTAACCTTCAATACAATCAATTTAATTTTACTGTCCATTAAAACTAAGAATACTTTTAATTGACCAAACGGGGCTGTCAACTTCAATGGTTAGATCTGGAGGTGAAGCCTCACCCTTAGCCCAAACATTCATAGAATGTGAAGCAGCAAGGGTCAGGGAAGGAGTAGAAAAGGGAACCTTCTTATGTGCATTAATCCCTGAATATGTTCCTCCCCACGATAGCGATGCTGAATCAGACCCAGAGGTTCAAAAGGTGCTCCAATTATCACATCACAAGGCATGGAAAATTATATGGAAGATAATATCTGAGGTGCCTCTTGAAGAGCTCCCTTCATAAATTCCAAGACTCTCATCCCTATTCATCATGCTAGGACTTATTAGTTTTGGATATCAAGAAATACATGTCGTAGTGAAACAAGTCATTCGAAGGAGGGAGTAAGAGAAAAGGTGTCGTCAAGACCAGATCAGAGCTAGATTGCTGATAAATACAAGTTAATTTCAGGCTGCAGTGTCCCGATCTGAGGCTGATCATGCTGCAAAGCTGAAGGAACTAAAGGAAAAGATCAAGGAGAATATTTTCCAGTAGTTTCACATTCAGCAAGAGCAAGATTCTATTACTGGGGAGCTTGACTAGCTTCATAATTCATTGGAATAAGTCCAAGAGGATTGTATAAAAACCATAAAAGATGCCAAATAAGCACTCCGTCGAGCTGAAGAGAGTGAAGCTGGTCGGGTTAATAAACTTCAAGTGGCTGTTGATGAAGCTCGGGATGCTGTGAAACAGATGATAAATCATGTTGAAATCCTTCTGTAATTTCTAAAAAAATAGGGAAGAGACTCCATTCTGTAGATGTTATTCCAATCTTGTTCATTAATGAAAAACAGTTCATCTTCAATCATCTGTACCTTCATTTTTTTGATAATATCTATTATTTTTACCTAAGCCAATGGGCCTAGTAAAAATAGTTCAATTTTTACTAGGGTTATATAAACTACCCCACAAAATTTATCATTTAATTGCTCAGTATTTCCTAAATCATAAAAAATGTATGTTTAGCGAGATGAGACTCGACTTTTGTTCAGAGTACCCTTTATAGGTTCCCAATTTAATGAGTACCATGTCTTTTTTTATTGGAAGTTTAAAGTCATTCATGTTGGACTATAAAAAGGATAATATTTAAGGTCGAATATCTTTGACAAAATGGATGATATTGACTCAATTCTAGATAATTTATTTGGAAACATATTACCATATTCATGTATGGAGGGGGAAAATTGTAAATTGTGACTTGAGAAATTTGGAATCTGAGGAATGACATGGGAAAAGAGATAAAAGAAATTAGAGGAAGTCTTATCTAAGAATGGAGTTACCACTATTTGACAAACTCGTTATGGGGGGCTGAATTATGTAGGGCCAACTAGGGGATAAGCTGCATAGTCAAATAGTAGCATCCTTTGGCTGATAGGTCCGTTATGTAGAAAACTTATGCAAGGCCACCTAAGGGCACGTGTTTCATAGTCGGGCAGAAGAACTCTAAGAAATTTGGCTTTCTATTTCTAAAAGATAAAGAATGTTTTATGTGGATTCAAACATTCCAAATCATAGAGTCTGCTTTATGGAGAAAGGTACTTGAATATAGAGAGGATATTTCCAATCAGAATTGTCAAAGAATTGGAGGAATGTGACTATTACAAAGGTAATGTAGGAAAATAAAGGTATATGTGGTTTTAAATCATACAACTAAAACTAGAGACAGAAACATTATATGACATAATATTTTTAGATAATGGAAAATAGTATAGAACAAACATGTTAAGGATGGAATTTTTTTTAGATCCTTACATATCGCAGTTAAGACCAATAGTGACAAAAGTGTCTTCTCCTAAGAATGAAGTTACCACAACTTGAAAAACTCGTTATGGGGGATGAATTATGCAGGGACAACTGGGGAATAAGTTGCATATTCAAATAGTAGAATATTTAATGATGACTTGTCCATTTTGTAGACAACTTATGCAAGGCCACCTAAGGGCACGTGCTGTATGATTAGGCAAAAGAAATCTTAGGTATCAGACATTTTTTGACCAGAAATCAAGAAAAGGGTTATGGAGATCATGAATATTATTTGTATAATGTAGCAGTTGGGTCCTGAATTAAGATTTAGGATGTCACTACGTATCTCATTAGGTTGAGAATCAAGCCACACATAGTTCTTGAAATACATTTTAACGTCATGCAGGATGAAATCATGGAAGAACTTAGTTAAGGGCTGTGGAGCTCGGACCATAGTGAGGGAGAAACATCGTGTATTTTTTATAAATCTGATGCGAATAAAGACCAGGGTGTTCTATATCACACCATGTGCTCCCAGGGGGACTTTTCAGCCAAGGGACTGAAAGTGGAGTTTGGGTTAGGCCCAAAGGCTCGGGGTTGGACTCTAGGAATGCTCGAACGTTCCTATGTATCCCATGAGAATGTGAATCATGCCACACACGGTTCTTGAAATACCCTTGGTATAGATTTGGTTCATACATATGATGGGTAAAGAGGACTATATTGCAATTATGGATGGACCCAAAATTAATGACTTGGGTGTCATTATGTATCTCATTAGGATGATAATCAAGACATACACAGTTCTTGAAATATGACATGGTTGGGGACCATGTCGATGATGATTCCTCTTGAGTGGGGTTATCACAGATTGTTGCAGTTTATTGTCATACTGGACAAAAGTACAAATAGTTTAAGGTCATATGCATGGACCAGTGCTATGCAGTTTAATGTCCTACAACTAGGAAAATGGGGAACTATATATTTTAACGTCATATAGATAGGACGATGAGACATACACAGTTTAACGTCATGTAGGATGAAAGTGAACCGATATGAATAAGATAGTTGACGGGGGGGGCTTCACGGATCAACATCGTATGGGATGAAGGTGAATCAATGTGAAGAAAGTTGTTTCGGGCTTGAACCTCAGGAGGTTCCCTACATACCCCGCCTAGGAGGAAAGGATCAAAGTCTGTGTAGTTCAATTGAGAGGGATTTGGTGATCGGGGTGTACCTGAGGACAGTGACCCAAAGATTATGTTGGGACTTAAGCATGGTTAGAGGCCCACAGAAGATGTCATGGTTGAAGAATACTCTAAGCCCATGTGAGTCATGCTCAGTGTGAGAAAAAAGAAGCAGCAACAGACCTAGCGATCATATCATGAAAGATGCAACCATGAAGGATGGTGTGGGGATTATGCATGATTATCTGCCCAGGGCACACATGGAAACATAGTTTAAAAGGCAATTGTGTATGCGGTGATCAAAATTTAATGTTATGCATCACAGACTTGGGGTTCTTGGCAGTTTAATGTCCTACAGCTCGGAGGATGCACAGTTTAATGTCATGTTGGACAAAAGGGGGACACAATTTAATGTCATGTTGGATGATAGATGGTAACATTTTAACGTCATGTTGGACGATGGAGGGAGCTATGTAGTTTAATGTCCTGCAGCAAGGAAAATGGGTGTATTTGTGTTACACAAAATAATTCTTCAAGAATCATGCATTGGTTGGAGTTGTAATGAGTTCTCCATCCATTGAGATTAAAGAATAAGCTCCATTGGAGTAGATACTATGTATTGAGTAAGGTCCTTCCCACTTTGGCTCAAGATTTTGAGGTTTCTTTACTAGTATCATTGGAGTTATGAGGACCAATACCAATTCTCCTTGATTGAATGAACGGAGACAAACTTTTTTATTTAAAGCTCGTGCTATTCGATTCCGATAGACTTCTAAATGGTGTAGTGTGCATAATATTTTTTTCATCTAGTCATTCCAATTCATCCAATCGCTTTAGAGATTGTTCATCTGTAGATAATTCATCACAAATGGCAACTCTAAGGGAAGGTAATTGTACTTCAATAGGCAAGACTTCTTCTATTCCATATACCAATGAGTATGGAGTTAATCGTGTAGCTGTGCAGGTGGTAGTCCGATAAGCCCATAGAGCATGAAAAAGTTTTTCAGACCATGACTTCTTATCTCTATCCACCATCTTTTGAATTATGTTTTAAAGGGTCTTATTGAAAACCTCGACTTGACCATTGGCCACTACATGATACCGAGATGAATGGTTGGATCTGATATTGTATTCTTGATACAATTTTCTTACCTCGGATGAACAAAATCTGGTGCCATTATTCGTCGATTGGTATGAGGAACACCAAATCTGGTAATGATGTTGGACTTGACAAAGATAAAAACACTTTTAGAACCAAATTCTTTGAGAGGTATTGCCTCTACCCATTTGGAAATGAAGTCAGTAGTAATAAGAATATACTTAAACTGCTTAGCTGTAGCCGATAGATAAGGTCCTGCTACATCCATTCCCCATATAGAAAATGGCCAAGAGTATTTAGCCGTATGAAGAAAATATGGGGGTTGATGAATGAAGTTGGAACATACTTGGCAAGAATGAAACTTCTTAGTGAAATCAACAAAATCTTGCATCATTGAAGGCAAGAAGTATCCAAGCCTTCGAATTTGACCAGACAGTCTAAGTCCAGACTGGTGAGAACCACAAACTCCTGCATGTACTTCATTCATAATAGCCGTTGTCTCTTAATCATCAATACATCTGAAGAGAGTTCCATCAAAACCTCACTTGTAGAAATTTGTTTGGTGATATAGGCTATCATAAAGAGTAAAATTGACCACATGTTGTTGGACTTGTTCTTTCCCGACTCTATTAGGTGGGAGTGTTCCATTTTGAAGGTATTCCCTGATAGGTGTCATCTATCCTATAGTATGACCATATGGTTCAGAAATGAGAATAATTTCATTGATTTACTCTATTATGATTTGAACATAAGGTGACACTATATGAATTTCGGCAATAATGATGATTGTTTCATCCCGATTTGGGTCTGCCAAGGCTGTGGCTACATTAGCTAGTGCATCAGCTTGGGATTTTGTGATCGTGGGACATAAGAAAATGTCAGTTTTGAGGGGAATTCTGCCATTAACACTCTTACATAATCACACAAAGGGATAAACTCTTCTTTTCTGATGGAATAATCCCCATTGAATTGTTTTATTACCAAATATGAATCACCTTTTACCTTCATGTGATTCACCTGTGCCTGAACGCCAATTCCAAGCCTATGACGAGAGCTTGATATTCTGCTTCATTGTTTGTACCATCTTCCAACAATAAAAAAGAATAGGGTAGCTCTGCCTTTTCTAGGGAAATAAGCATGATTACTAACCCAACTTTTTTGAATTTAGGATCTTCCATTTTCAACCCTATTGGACTTTTAGAGGCACTATCAAATTACATTTCCCATGTTTGAGGATTATCTTGAATAGAGAAGACTTCCTTATCAGGAAGTTCAATATTTAAAGATGTATCTTCTATAGATGGGTGTTCAGAAAAGAAAATCAGCCAGAGCTTGCCCCTTTATTGCCTTTTGAGACACATATTGGATATCAAACTATTTCAAAATAACTACCCAACTTGTCAGACGTCCTATAAGAATTGGACGACTAAGGATAAATTTGAGTAGGTTACTGAGAGATACCAATTGGACCTCATGATGTTGTAGGTAGTGTCTCAATTTCAGAACTAAAAATATTAATGCTAGTCAGCACTTTTCAATACTTGAATATTTAGTTTCTGCCTCAAGCATAGTCTGACTGAGATGGTAAAGGCTGTTTTCATTCCTAACACCATTTTTTTGGGCAAGAAAGGCACCCGATGATCGCTCTAAAGCTGTCACATAGAGAATAAGTGGACTTACTTTAACATGTGGCATTCTTACCGGTGGACTCAAGAGATATTTCTTGAAGATATAAAATGCTTCTTGAAATTATTCAGTCCACTGGTAGCTGACACTCTTCTTCATTAATATGGTGAAGGGGAAACACTTACCTGTCAAATTTTCAATGAAACACTGAATATATGCTAGGTGTCCTTGAAGTCCTCTTAATTCTTTCAAATTTCAAGGAGGTGACATGTCAAGGATTGATTTTTTCTTCCTAGGATCAACATCGATACCATGGTGGCATACAAACAAGCCGAGAAATTTTCATGAGGTTACCCTGAAAGAAAATTTTAAGGGTTTCATCTTTAAATTGTGTTGTCGAAGTTTGCTGAATATGATTTCCATATTGGCTTAGTCATCAGAACATTGTCTGGATTTAAGCACCAAATCATCCACATAACATTGAACAAATTTCCCTAAAAAGGGTTTGAAGATATGGTGCATGGCACGTTGATACATTGCACCTGCATTTTTCAGGCCAAAGGGCATTGCCCGATAGAAAAACACACCTTGAGAAGCTCTGAAGGTCGTAGAATCTTCATATTCTTGGGCCATTCATATTTTATTATTCCCAAAGTAACCATCCATGAAGCAACGAGCTTCATATCCAGTTGTTGCATCAATTAAGAGTTCTGTGATCAGAACTGGAAAATCATATTTTGGACAATGCCTCTTAAGATCTCTGAAGTCAATGAAAACTCTAATTTTTCCATTTTTCTTTTTTATAGGGAAAATATTAGCCATCCATTGAGATATTGAAATTCTCAGAAAAACTTAGCCTTTGATAAGCTTATCAACATCAGCTTCAATTTTGGAGGCATAAGTTGGGTGTGTCCTTTTTGCTGCCTGCTTGAATCCTCGATGTTCTTCTAGAAAACCCAAATGATGAGTGGAAACATCGGGATAAGACCTGTAAGTTCTGTATAATTCCAAGAAAATACATCTCAATTTTGCTTTATAAATTAATTATACATTTATTTCCCATCAAGAGTCATGGCTGCACTAATTAAAGTGGGGTGTGGATCTTCTTTTGTATCTAGATTTATTTCTATGAGTTCATCCACAGTGGTAGAGATACCCGCTTCAAATTCTGGAGGAGCATCCCTAAGATCTTCCTCTTATTCTTCAATATGCATTACTTTTTTTCTACTTGTATAGTAGATGATAAATAAGAATTTCCATGGTTAGTTGAGAAGTCAAAATTTTAATATCTTGAAGAAAAGGATGCCATTTCTGACCCTATTGATGATGAAGGGTCTTCCTGGGATGATAGAGAGGATATTATAGATTGAGAATTGATATAATTTTTTCCTCTAGTATTGTTATACCTTCTTCTGGCATGGTTGATGAAGTATAGAATTGCTGGATTTCATTGGATGAAATGAAGAAATCTCAATTTAATCTTCCATCACTGCATGGCGAATCAACAATTTATCTCATGTTGTCAAGCTTGGTAGCTTTAATTGACCTTATGGAAGTTTCCATCAGACTGTTTGGATTTAGGTCAATCTTGTCAATTTGACTGATAGGTAACACATAATCTATACTCACATATATGAATGGGTTTACTAGAATCTTTTCCAAACCATTTGGAGCATTTATTTTGTTGACATTCTTTGCTGTGGATTTTTTCTTTCCCTCCATGTGATACAATTTGACCTCAATGTATTGAGATTCACACGTTTTGAATGGGGACTTGTCCCCATACAATGTCCCAATTTTACCATTGAAACAATATTTGATACATTGATGGTATGCCGAAGGCACGACCGCATGTTGATGTAGCCAAGGTCTTCCAAGATAAATGTTGAAGCATGTGTCCTGACCAACAACCATGAAATCTACATTAGACACAAGGTCTCCAAACTAGATTTTGAGTGTAATTTCTCCCAGAGGTTCTTGTTAATTCTTATCATATCCTTACAACATCAAAGTATAGGTAGATAAATCCGATTCAGTGAGGCTTAATCGACGAAGTGTATGAATAGGAATGAGATTGACTTTTGAGCCATTATCAATGAAAGCTCGTTGAATGTCTATATCATTGACTTTTCTATGTAGATATAAAGGTCTGATATGTCCATGTACAAAATCATCTTTATCTTCATTTTTAAAAGATATCACTGCATGGCATTCTGCAAGATCATTCTCTATATGGTAGACCTCAACCGCAACAATTTTAGTTTTGAATTCTTGAGGACTTGAAAAAGCCTCAATAAGCGCCTCCTGAAGATCTTTTGATAGATTCAAGGCATCCATAATTGATAACTTGGCTGGTACATGGGACAAATGTTTCAAGACATCATACTTTTGGTCCAAAGGATTGCGTTTCCCATCATGAAAATGTGGTTTTGTATGTGCCTTGGAAGTTGATGATTTGGTAGTAGATGCATCCCTTATTGGGGTAGGATTGAAAAAACTCCTGGATTCAGTAGATTAGATTGACTAGGTCTATATATTTTCTGAGAGTAAGAATGTGTAACCTCTAACCAGTCCTCCAAAATAACCGTGTCAGGACCGAATCTTCCTTGTGTGGAAGAACTTACTTGTTCCTATTGAGCCCACTAAAGGGCTTTTCCATGAGTTTCTGCCACTTATACAGTTCTATCATGGGTAGGATTGAAATAGTGGCTTCTGGAATATCCATGTCTTCCCCTGTATCCTAGACCTATGTATCTTCCTATAATTCCTCTATTTGATACAGGGAACTCAGCCTCATCATGATCAAAACTGTCATTGGAATAGGAATCCGTTAAATGAATCATGTTAACAGAACCAAAGATCAACTCTTCATCTGATGAACATTCTTCCTGATGAACTAGTATAGGCTGTTCCACTTGGTGGGTTGGTGCCATTGATTTTGAAGCAGATGGAATAAAATTTTCTAGAGTCAAAGACAACTTAGGCTTTGACATGATCTTGTCTTTTTATGAATTCTCTTCTTTCTTTAAATTATGCCGCTTCTTTGAGGATTTTCCTTCAGATGAAGGGGGTTTTGCTATGGCAGAAATACAAGAAGACACAATTGGGGGATTCAACTGTGTTCGTAAAATTCCATGAGTTCAGTTGATCATTTTCCTGACCATGCAATCATCATATTTCTGTGCATTTTTACTTTTGACATCACAACACTCGCCTTCTTTCTCTAGATTAGTAGTAGTTAAACATGTTACCTGGGATGAAGAACCTTTCAGTTTTACTTTTCAAGAGTCTATCATCTTTTGTAGGATGTCTTTGAAGACAAAACACTCCTGAATGGGATTCCCCAACATTTGATGAAACGAGAAATAGTTGGGGAGGTCTTCATCTCCTTCATTGTTCGGCCTTTTGGGCCTTGTCAACTGAACCAGATTGTTTTTTAGAGCTGAGATGAAGTAACCAGGAACTTGTTCATTCCAGAAAGAATAAACTCTGTTCTTTAAATCCTCAATCTTTTTCTGACTTTGATCTTTTTTATCATCTCGATGAGGCAACCATTGTTGTTGATGCCCAGGAGGTGAATCCCTTCAATATGATGAAGGCTTTGAAGTGGAAGCAGGTAAAAGTGGTTGTTTAAGTGTAACTGTAGCAGTCTATGATTTCCCTACTATCCTTCCTGGAACTGATGGAATTACATGATTTTTAGTCTTAGTATTTATAATAGAGTCTTCTATCTTCTGAGTGTTTGAAGTAAGGTCTCGAAACCCTCCTGTGTATTTCATAGGGATTAATGGTGTGTGTAATTGATCACACATATTTTCCACACAGATTGGAAACAACTCTTCTGGAGGGTGTGCTAAACTTAAGGAATATGTCAATCCCTTCCAGCAAGCAATGGAATCAAAAACTCTTTCATTTTCCATTTTTTTACAATTGGTAAGATAAAAAATTGTCATCTTTGGTAATGTTGAGCTAAATTGAAGAAGGATCCTTTGACGAAGAACTTCCAACCCAGTAATTGACAGAGATTGCAAACATGTATACCAGATAGAAGCATGTCCTTGTAATGAGTGCACAAAACACATGAGCTTAACTGATTCTTGTTGTTGATGAGTTCCCATCATATAATCACAATGAGAAACAAAATGTGTTAAGTGTTGTTTTGGATCTCCCGAACCATTAAAAATTTGGAATGTGGAATTTGAAAAATTTGATGGGGGAGTAATTGCATCCACCCATTCTGGGTAAGCTCTCTTTTCTGGTTGAACTTGTGAACATTTTCCTTCCATAGCTTCCAGCCGAGCTGTTAATGACTCAATGGTAGTCATTAATTTTTGAGAAACATCTGGTTGAGAAAAGGACCTCAACAAGTTTAATAACTGGAGTTTGGATGGGTGTGCAACTGGTACTTCCACTAATTGTAGTATTGGTGGTTGTTGTCACATATGACCCATATGATTGGACCTGTGAGGGTGTACTTGTAAAGGGGGATATTGTTGATCCATCCCAGTAGTTGCAACAAAATACCTTGATTGATTAACTCCAGCATGTATAGGAGGAAGCCTATATTGAAGTAGTTCTGAATTTAACCTCCTTAAATATTTCATTTCTTCTTCTTACTATGCGAACCTTTCTTCTAATGAGATTTATTTTCCTTCTACAGAGGTAGGGTGTGATGTAACCAGACTTTTACCCTTTTCCTTCGCATGTGCCTTTCTAGAGTATGAAAGGGCATTACCCGAAAGAATGTCTTTCCTCTAAGAAACCCTCTGGCTTCTAGTACGCACACCTCCTTCATTTGTTTCCATACATAAAACCTCTTGAATAGGAACCTCTTTATCTAATCCCTTTGAGTGAGCCACATTTTTTGGGGGATTAGTGACAACGACATTGGTGACATTTATCGATGCATAACACATTGCATCCCTTCTTTTAGTGTTTCTGAGATACTGTCTTCTGCCGTGTCCTTTTTGAGACATTTTTTTTGACTGATCGCTCATGAATTTATTGATGAACCATAATTTGAATGAAATTTATTGATAATTCGGCTTTGCGTTCCTCTTGTGGCTTCTTTCCCAATTGAGATAAGACTGACTTTCACTGAGGAAGAGATTGAGAATTTGAAAAGGTCCGTAGTCCGATGGACTGGGGCTGTTCCTATTTTTCCTGATCAAATCCTCCAATCCTGTCCGTTGATCCAGAGGGTTGTATTTAATGAGTCCCCAGTCTGGCAAGGTGAGGTCGTTCTTGAGCAGATACATAAGAAAGATTCCTAAAAGGTCTCCTGATTTTGTGGATTTTAGTCTGAAAATTATCCAGATGCATCATCCTGCATCAACTCAAATCACCATGCTCAGATGACTGTTGGATTATTTATGACACCTCTATCACCTGATGATGCGCATTATCTAAATGAGAATCCTGGTCGATATTCTCATTTTCATGATGCAAGAGTAATTCAAAAAAAATTTCATTATATTTCTAACTTTGGGAAGAACTAGTTGAGGCCTGTTCTTGAACAAGCCATTGATTATACACAAAACTAGTTAGATGTGGGCATCCATGGGAAATAAAATTGCATGAGACCACTTTTGGTGGGATTTGTTGACTGGAAAGCACAGTGAAATGCAATTCCCCATGAACACCCCATCCCCTGATATGAATACCAGATAGGGCATTGGTAATTAACTGGTGAAACCTTTTTAATGCGCTAAGGCATGAACGCTGAATGGATCTCTAATTCTTTTCAACCATTGGATGTCAGGAAACTGAGATAGATGCCAAGTCAATTTGGCGTTGCAACCCTTCTATTACCCTAACATGATTTTGATATTCCACACAAGGTAATATTTTCTCTTTTAAGTGACAAAGAGTTTTCCACATGTTGAGACGAATATCTTGAATACAATCTTCTATCAATGTTTCTGGAATATCATACTGAGAGTCAGCCAAAGGCCAAAACATTACTGGTATTTCATCTTTCACCAATTGTTTTCTCATATTCAGAACTTCATCTTTGTCATTTGATGAATATTCTTCTACTAGATTGGACCAAAGCTGGTGTTTCTTTGTTGCTTCATCAGATTCAACAAGATTGGTAGAGAATTAATTTGTCAAATTAAAAGATGAATGACCCCTGGGTGGTTTGGAGAATAACCTACACCCCGAGGTATCTTCTGATTGAGAAAGTATTTTACCTGGTAGTGTTAAGGCATTAGACATGACTGGCTTCACATTTTCAAGTGCCTCAAGATAAGAGGGATTTCTCGTTACTGCATTGTCCATTGAAGAATTTTCTAGGCAATGCGAATTACTACTCCAGAGAGGACTTTCACAACTAAATTCATCATCATGAGGAGGACCACCATGGGTGGTTACAACAAAAAATGAAACTTTTTGCTCCTTGGTCTTCTAGCAACATAGAGGGTTATCGTGGTTCTCATATGAAGATGATACTTCGAGACTAACCTAATTGTCATGAAGCAAGCCTTAATGAGGAAGTGTCTGATGAAGACCTTCCAAATTATTATTTTTACTTCTGGAAATTGTAAATGAGAGAGTAGAATCTTGAGTTTCAACAGATAATTGTCTGAGGGATTCAAGAACTCCAGCATTAAGTAAGGCCTTAATGTAGATTAGATTTTGATTTTTTAACAGTGTTGGATGGGTATTTTTCTTGGATTCCTTCTTACTCACTTTGGAAACCAATTTTTGATGAAAGTGGTTATTATGGGCAGGTGTATGTGCCTGCTCATGAGAAATGGTCAGGTTAGGTAGATTATCTCCATTCAAATCGGGTGTATGTGCCCGACTTGATTGTCCATATGACATGGGGGAGTATGCCCCATGACCCTCCTGGAATGGAATAGAGGTGTGTATCTGCTCCGGGGTGACATGTTGATGAGTCACTCCCCTGATAGGGATATATTTGTGTTTCTTTCCCTATAATGTCACTGAAGTTGTTATAATATTTGGACAGGTATCCAGAATATTAGCAGTGAATTGCTTCTTCTCTTTCACCATTGTCAGAATGTGTTTGCTGACTTCAGCTACCGGAATAATAATTTACATCCATTCTGTGTTTGGAGTAGGTGTGTGTTCCTACTCTTTTCCTCCTTTTCCTATCAGTGAATTCTGACAGTACTCATGTGTGAGGGCAGAGAGTTGTGTCTGCCTCCTGTTTGTCATTAGAGATTTCCAATTGACATCTCCAGGTGCTACCAAATGAGATTGTTGGTTAGCTTGATTAATTTTAGGTGTATGTGACTTATGATTGTTCGCTACCAAATATTATTGATGAACATCCTTAAATACTGGCAGACGAGGCTGCTGGTAGAATCGATGAGTGTAAGTAGGTGTATGTGCCTGTTTATAGGTGGTCCCCACAATTGATTGGAGAGCTTATTTTGATGTATTCAAACGAGCCTACTGACTGGATGATGAATTATAAACAAGTGTATGTGCCTGCCTATAGTACTCTTCTAGATTTTCCTGGCGAGATTGGTGTGTTACTGCCAGATGAGTCTACTGGGCAGTGAAATCATGACAGACGGATGTATATTCCTACTCGTTGTTTACCATCAAGTTATATTGATGGACTTCTATGGAGGGGGAAGAGGTAAGAACTTTATCCTTGTTAGCCGAATTTTGCCTCTAACGGTTTATCCTGCGTGCTGGGGTCTGAGGAACCTAAGCCGAACACCTAGAGGTGATACCCTCATCATGTTGGGGGTGCAATACCGCATGATTCTACTGGCGATTGTTGGTGGGAGTCCTCAGGAAGGGCTCCTGTATTCTTGAACTGAGGCCTTGAATGACCTGTTCATTCACCTCCCTATAATATGGGAGGGACTGGTTGTTGCGATCTAGGGATAAAGACCTGAAACGGTTGGAGATGGTAGTTGGAACCACCTGCTTCTTGACCACTATTCATCACTGTACGGACAACTAGGGGGAGTTGTTAACTAGGAGGGTTTGTCGAGCGGCCTCCAGAGTTGGGATGGTACCATGTTGACGGTATTCCCTCACCAATGCATTAAAGACCCATCATTGAAGATGCTGAGTAGGTGATGTCATCCTCAGAGCGGACGAGGATCCATCAAAAGTAGCGGCCGAGGCATTCACAGGTGTGAACTTTAGAGAAGACATTCTGTGTTGCAGAGAGATCTTGGAAACGAGTTTCTGTTTGATATAGAAGACATAATCAAGATAGTTTTGGCCAGACTACATCTTTTGGATGAGCACATATGTTTTTTATTGCATAGTTGGCCCTCGTATAGAGTTTAATAGGGGCCTAACAAATGTGTAAAACATCATTTAACTTGGTTAAGGATTCATGTCGGGTTCACCATTTTTTGTTTATTTTGGAAATGGTAATGACCTTTTTTGTTTAAGGTTCAAACTTTCCAATCGATTTCTAACGGGTTTATTCGTAGAACCAGAAACACCCAATGATTCTATATCCATTTGGACCTACTTTCCAAAGGTAGGTTCTCATTATTTTTGGACCGATGAGGCTTAAGAATTCACATTGGTCGAGAGGATGGGAGGTCAGGCTCATCACACCTTTTTGGGAGGAATTATTGCCTACTCCGGGACTCTCTTATAGATTTGAGTTATGTTCACGAGTCTTTATTAATTCACCAAGAATAAGAATGAGTTTTCATTTAGATTTTGCAATCAATGCTTTATTATTATGGGATTTATAGAATCTTTTATATGTATTTGAGGTTCTTCATCGATATAGAATCATCCGTATGTATTGGAGATTATTAGTCAATGGTATTATTAAATATTTTATATAGAAATATATTTGTCGTTATGATGACCATACTCGTTTTAAAGCCAGTCAGTGGGGCACTTGAAGTTTATTGTCATTCATAATGACATGGATTATTTCAGAGTTGGGATCATACCTGAAGATTGGTTACCTACATATCCTAATTAAAAAGTAATCATAACCCACATAGTTCGTTAATAAGGATGGGGTTTATGCATGGTTAATGGACCAAAAATAGATTTCATGATTACTTTTACACTCTAAGATCACGCGATTCATGCTCGGTCTGAGAAACAAGTGGTTTCAGTAAACTTGACGATGATGGCATAAAAGATGCAGTCATGAGAAATGTGTGGGGCTTACATATGTATGACTATCCAAGTAGATAAAGACCAGTACATACTTCAGGAAAGAAGCCTAATAGCAGGGTCCATAAAGGTATTTGTAGTTTTTGGAGATTTTGAGTTTTTAACCCGAGGCTTATTCCTAAGAAAGAGGCCCAAATTAAAAGGGACTTATGATTGGTGCTCATTCCTGAGAAGGAGGTCCAAATCAAAAGAACTTAAGATTGGGGATTTCTCCAAAAGAGGATGCCCAATGTTAAAGGAAACTATGTATGGGGCTTACTCTTGAGAAGGAGGCCCAGGTTAAAAAGGGACTTATGATTGGGGCTTACTCCTGAGAAGGAGGCCCAAACTAAGGGAACTTGTGACTGGGGCTTACTCCTAAGAAGGAGGCCCAAATTAAAATACCTTCTCATCTTAAAGGATTAGGTTACATGGAGTAAACCTCTAATAATAGTGACATAAACCATGTAATTCATAAGGTTTTGAGAGAGGTTCTCATAGAATTCATTTCAAATAAGGAAACCAACAAAGGAACCATACCATAAATGGATTCGAACAGGGGTTTCAGGTCTAATATCATGAAGTGGAGAGGTGAACGGGGGAGATGAACACAAATGAATTTGGCACACAAGTTTAGGTCACGCAAGTCATTTGGCGCGCAAGTCTTGGCCACACAAGTATTCTTTCCTATCATCATTTCACTTGGCTGAAGGAGAATCTGTAGGGTAATACTTGGGAGAGACATAACTCAATCCTTTAGTACTATCCTAATATGTTTCCAAAAGGGCGGTCCACAAGTTTCATTGAAAGGATATGATGAAGCGCAAGTGTTTCTAATTTTAAGGAGGTCTGGACACTTAGGCGCGCAATTGTTGATGAATTCTAAACAATTAGTCCTTATCCTACCCTTTCAAGTCTTCCATTATAGGTAAAAAGTTACCTTAGAAGTTTTCGGAAGAGTTGAGTTGAAGACTTGGGCGAACAGAGCATGAATTTGACTTCTAGAAAATCTATCCTCAAAATGAGGGGGCCCACATGGTCTATTTATAGGCCACCATGCACCTTGGGAGAAAAATTAAATGGGGAGCGCAAGTGACCTGCACGGCACGCAGGTGACGTGCGCGACGCAATCCAAAATGGGCTTCTAGTCCACGCCTTTATCAAATTTTTTATGTTTCTTCAAAGTGTGATCTTCTTTGTGCTTAAGGTATTCTCCTTTTCCAATCAGTAGAACTTATGAAAAAAAGGAGCATCAAAAGATCCATTTATAAATTTGTGAGTTCTTCATCAACCATCTTAAGGTAAGAATTTCCTTACTATTTGGGGACCTTGCATACTTTTATTTTCTTTATGTGATACTTGTGTTGGCATAACTTGTTTGAACTTTTTAGATAGTGATCACATGTTTGTGTGTTTCCTGTGTGACCCATATTTGATGTTAGATTCCATGATTATGATTATGTATCTTGTCAAACTATGTTTTATTTAGGTCACATGTTCCTATACATTGCTACCGATTCTCATGATAATAAGTGGTGTTTCTCCTTATTATTCTCTACCATGTTATGTGAAAATAAAATTCCATTAGAGGTGTTTCTTTTGGTACATGGAAAAGTTATACCATTGTGATATGGTTATCACTTAGAGGGGGAGTGTGTATGACATTCAATGATAAAGATGATAGATTCAAATAGTGAGTATGGGCATGGAGACCCTGAGGGTATACCAATGACAATGACATTAGAGGGATGAAATCCTTATGTCCTGACCCAAGGCAAAGACAAGATACTATTTCCTTGAGGCTGGAAGGATGACTCAGATGGGATTTTGTGGTCTTGAAGAAAGACCTGTGATAGAGGTGGGTTGTGATGAATTGGTATCCCAATCTAACTCATTGACTTGAGAATACTGAGAGATATCTTTACTAGCCTTGTGGCCTACTCTTGGACACTTGTAACATCCTTCAAACTATCCTATAAGATTATATTTGATGCAAGTATGGTTAGGAACAATGTTAGTTTGGTTGGATCATAATATCTCGATTTATGATTGTTTATGATTGATTTTCCATTTATTTCTATTATTAAATACAACTATTATATGAATTAATTCATGTTAATGACTCATTTGTGGGTGCCTACCATGTTTTATTTCTCGTACCGTACACATACATCTCAAAGAATGTGAAAAATTCATGATTTTGTATCTAGGTAAGTGTAAGAGGCCCATGAAAGATAGCTACTCTATGGAGTATTGATCTGATAGTGTTGTGAGGATAAAATCTTTAGGATATCCGGAGTGTTTCATTTCTTTATCTTCTTACACCTTGAATACTATCGTTTATCTCACCACATTGGGTGCCTCATTAATTATTTTTATGACTTGAGTTCCATTTTTTATTATATTATGATACTTAGTCTTCCAATTGATATTATTATAGTTATGTTTTAATAATTAAGGTGTATATCTATGATTACTGAGGGTATAGTGTCTATATAGACATCATTCAGACCTTAGCCTCTAGTTAGAATCCTATTGTTTACGGGGAGTTATGAATGATTTGTTTTGGCTCTCTCACTAAACCCAATATTTCAAAATGGGTGTTACAAAAAGGTATCAGATCCTCAGTTCCCATACACTTCTTTTGGATGACCTAGAACATGGTAGAAGGTGATAAGTTGTGTTGAACTTTGGTATGGGAGTTTCCATGTGGCTAGAAAACTCATGTTTAATAGACCTATGAGTTACCATTTATGGTATTGTTGTTACATTATATGGGATTTTAGGTGCATTTATGAATCATGATTATGTTTTTTGGATTGCATGAAATATATTTACTTATTGTCTGTTACATATAAGTTATTTAATTTAATGCATTGAATTGTACTATCTATTCAGGAAAAACTTGTATTCTCTATTTAGTGATATATATATAAATTATTGTGACTAATGTTCATGTATAAAGAAACATTGGTAATTCTATAATGGATATACCATGGGTTATGGGTATCCTACCAAGATAACTTTTATATGACTCCATATACTCATTAGGATACATATCAATGGATTAATATTTTAAAATGTTTATTTGGAATTTTATAAAAAATCCATATCATATATTTTTTAATGCTCTCACTTGGGATGAGTTTATACTATAGTCTATGTAGGAGGAAGCAATTGAGAACTCTCACATACACACTCTAGTGGTTTGGCTGTCAGAGACACTCTAACATGGAGTTTTCTAGATTTTACTTACCCAAGAAAGAGAAGTTTTGTGGGACATGATTGACTATTACTGTTACTTCTATCTCCAACAACCACCAGACTTTTAGTGAACTAGTAAACCAAAATATGTCAAGAAATAATTTGAAATAACTGATTGCATATCTGACTTGTTCAAGACATCATAGAATCAATTGTTCTAGCTAGAATTACTTGTGTTTCAAGGAATTTTTAGAAATTCTTGTCATGTCATGGGTCTAGCTTACATATGTGAGGGTCTTTTCTGGGAGTTCTTCAAGAACCCATTCTTTAGGGAATTTATTACATACATTATGAAGATAGACCATGAACATTAATTCAAGGAGCTTCATTAGGGATCTATGAAATTATATATATAATCTTCTTGTTTCACCAAATTGTTTTATTTTTTCCATTATATTACCTAGAAATGAGAAATAAAAGTAAATAAAGTTAGAGATCTATGTTCATACAGATATGATACAACATTTTAGGTGTTTTTACCTAACTATATACCTCTAGGTTCTATGTAACGCCTTGACTATGGAGAGGGACTCAAAAGAGGAACAAGTAGTTGGTTTTCTTCTACCCTTCAATACTTATGAATTTTGGCCTCCCACAATTACAGTGAGTGTCTCTTATAGGATTAAGAATATGAAGACTGAGTAAATGAAAGACCTTTTTGGTAAGTAGGTAGAGTATATTATGACTTCTTCTACCCCTTCATGAGGTACTCTAGAGTGCTCAAACTAGGGGAAGGTTGGAGATTGTAACAAGTTTTGTACAGTTTCAAAAAGAAAATGTTTCTTGTATGGAAATATGGGGAATACAACATAGTTATTCCTTAGACATTTGAGGTCAGGTTTCTGTAAGATTTTAGTAAATAATTTAGCTATGACATAGGGATATAACTAGGGTCATCAATAGAGATCTTAAGAAATTATGACTTAGGTGATTCATGAACCTCAATGTTAAGGATGCGGAGTTGAGGTAGGTATAGTGTATAAAATGGATCAATATTCAATAGATGGTGGTGAGGGACCATCTAACATTATATTTATTTTGTTGGTCTCTTCTAAAATGTCTAATACTTTAATTGATACAAATTCTTCCACTTGATTTATACCTACAAAAATTGTTAGTTGAATTAATTTAACGATTGAGTTTTATTTTGAGTTTCTTTCCCTTGATACACCTTTGGGAAAGAAAGTGGGTCATTATAAGTGATTCATGGAGTCTTCTGTAGTCATTGAAAAAAAGGACATCTCTGATACTTTATGCTTCTATGGATGAAAATGTTCCATGTGATTCTTCCTAGACACTTGTTGAAAAGCTATAATGACCATATTAATTACTATCAGAGATGGCTATCATTTACATCACACAAGGGAGAGAATCTCATGATGAATGGTGAGTGGGAATTAGGATTAGGTAGATTGGGTCCAAATATGATTCATATTGGGATTATGATGGACTAAATTATAGGCTTCAATCTTTAAGTAGGATAAATTATAGCCCCTTATCCTTCCCTCGAGTTGTGTATCACTATTTGGATGTTTTCCTATAAGACTTCATTGGTGTCCCCATTGATAGAGTAGTTGAGATTGAAATATAAATTTTTTGAGGGGCACAACCCATTTCGACACATAGTTATTTTATGGAAGCAACTGAGTTAAAAGAGATCAAATCATAGCTTGATAACTTGGCCTAAAATGGATTTATCAGATTGTGTACATCACTATGGGGTTAACCAATTTATACACCAAGAAATTTCATGGTAGTATTAGAATATTTTTAGATTAATTAATTTTAAATAAAATGATATTGAAGAATAGGTACCATTTTATTTGGATTTAAGATCTATTTGATCAATTATAGGGATCCCAATGGTTCTCTAAGATTGATCTCTGATCGGTATATCACCATTTGTGGTTTAAAAACAAGGAAATTTCAAAGATAGAATTTAGGATAAGGTATATGATAGATGAATACTTGGGGATTTTATTTTGACTAACTAATGCACTGATAGTGTTCAAAGCTCTCATGAAAAAGATCTCCCATCAATGAATTGACACATTCATCATGGTTTTTGTCTAAGATATCCATATTTACTCATTGAACTAAGAGTTGTATTCCGGATATATCAAGATAGTCCCAAGTGAAAGTGAATCACATTGGCTTTATTCAATGTTATCTAGTTGTTACTAATATATTTAGGAGGTCTAGTTCTTGGGGAATGTTGTTTTTGAGATAGGTATATTAGTGGAAATAGAGAAAATAGTGGATGTGATGTCTTGGACTTATCCCTATAATGTATTTGAGATTTGGAGAATTTTAGTATTAATGGGGTATTATCGATGTTTTATCATAGGATTCTCCTAAGTATCATCACCCATTGCTACGAAAACATAAAAAGTGGGCAGTTTCATTGGTCAGACTAGTGTTAAGTGGATTTTCTTTAGATGGAGAGAATATTTACTACAACTCTAGTATTGATTATTCCTGAGATTGGGATTATAAATTATATATATTTTTGATGAAAAAAATGTTGGTTTGGGTGAAGTTCAGTCATAGGTGGTTCTGGTAGTAACTTATGCGTCATGTGAATTGTGATCCCACGAGAAGAAATATACAAACCATGACTTGGAGATAACATCTATGGTCCACTAATTTAACTACTAGTGATACTGTCTTTTTATCAAGTGTTTTTGCACACATACTACAAGAGACTCCACAATATATTCTCACAATAGTATCTGAATTTTAGTTAGAGTCACTGGGAAAAGTACATGTAAAAATTTTAATTTGATATGGTCTATACAGTAGTTAAAGGTAACTCCATTGTAGATTATATTTTTTGTAATCCACAGGTAGCTAACGCACTTGGTGAATGACTTTTAGAGTAATAGTTTCACCTGATGAGCTTATTTTTCGATTAGGGGATAGAATATTTCAAGGACCACGAGATGATGACTTATTCGCTATTGGTGACCGCATTTTGTTTAGTAGACCAGTGAATTATAATTAGAAATTTGACCCAGTGTGTGTTGTGATTCAAGGACACATAGTAGGTGGTGACCTGATGTAACAACCTGTCTCAGTGGGGCCCGCGCTGCAACTCCCCAAGCCCACCTCCAATAGGGCAGGGGCTGGTGACTAGCACTGAGTAGGCATATTACTAACATGGGAGGAATTGCCTAAGCACCTATACACAGACACATCTCCAAGCCCACAATGGTGTTAAAAACATTAGGGAACAAAAATGCATTCATACAACTAAACCCAACCAGCAAATTATGATGGAAAGTAAAGTACTGAAAGTAAACTGGTCCAGAATACAAGCCCACCAAAAACAAGAGTCCAAAAACAAAAAATTCCAACTTTTAAACACAAATAGGTACTAGGAATGCTGCTCATAGCCATAAGAACACCTCGGCCTATAGGAAACTCATAAATATTGGCCTTGTCTTGCTCATCCCTGGACACTGTCAAAAGGATACTCGTCTGCACAAGATATGACACGTGCAGGAAAATCCCCTGCATGGGTGAGTATAACAATACTCAGTAGAGGACCCCTAAAACCACAAAGCAATACAAAAATGAATAGTCAAATCTACATAGTATATGTCTAATGAACATATAGTTGGAGAACACAGTCTAGATATACTCAAATCCCAAACCCGTAGTCTAGGGAAAAGTCATGCAACAACATACCCCCACTAGGGATTCAGTTCGAAGGATTCAGGAAGCACTCTCCTAGGAGATCTCACTCCATGAGTCTGAGAGCTCTGATAACGTTCCTCCTAGAAGTACTTTCCATTGGTAAAGATCACAAGAGATAGATGCACTCTTTCCGAGAGAACACACTCTTGAGTGGGGAAAAGATCATGATACACAGATAAGGATCACTTCCAAGGCCTTGGAAGATACTGCGACTCATCCAGATTCACTTGATATCTAGAGGATCGACGCTCTGTTGAAGTAGTCACATTGATACCTGACTCTAACTAGGGTAAAGAATGGATAAATGTTCTCTCTTTTGGCCTCTCGGAGGGATATCTGACTATCTCAGAAAGTCCTGCTGAAGGGATCATACTACGGTATTAGGAAATGATACATGATGTAGCGACCCCCAAACCTAGGGTGCTTAATGAGACATGATATACTTTATATTACATCATTACAAGTTAAATATCATGTCCCATTTCTACAGAAGATCGCGAGGCTCAGGATTCTGGGAAACCAACTGCTTCTGTTTAGCTTCATTAGTATCAACCATGCCTGAAAAATTTTAAACCAAACGTAGGGTGAGAAAAAATGCCCAGTAAGGGGTTTTAAAACATTTTATGAAAGTCCTTTCTTAAGTCCTTTTGAAAAGAATAAAAAAAATACTTTGCTAAAACAAAACATTGTCACTTCTTAAAAACATGAAATCCATCATTGTTTGAAAACCACTTGCACAAAGAAGCACGTACTTGAAATGAACATGATCAGAGTGCGCAAAATAAACAATGCATAATGTTAAAACAAAAGTTACTTCAATTATAAAAGAATTATATGGCTAAGCAGGGAAACATGCATATCATGGTTCATGAGTAAAATGCAGATCGTCTAACAGTTTTCCATATGAAAACAATTTTCGTCACATAAAGTACATTTTCATGACCATGGGAGCCTTCAACTAGGGGTTGTCCTGTTAGTTGAACTAACCCCTGGTTAACCTTTATCATTACATGTTGAGGGAATGTATAATCCTGGACTTTGTCAAGACTTTTCATCATGACCGTATAACATACATAACGGGTCAATGCTCACTGCCCACCCCGTTTCCTTTGCTCAAGCCAAGGCTAACTTTCCAAGACCGTCGCACATGTTCGTCTCATGAGACTCCTGCTTTACCCAATGCAATGGAGTGCTGTATAATTCCAGGCGCACCTGTCACATCATTCTTGTTGCTCTATATAATTCCAGGCGCACCCGTCACATTTAAGTCCTATACACCCCTCACATATCTTGACATGGTCCTACATTTATAGGATCTCATACATTCATAATTGAATCCAATTTTTTTCACATATGTGTTCATAACATGAAAACAGTTCTATCATGAAAAACATGATGACATGCATGCTAAAACATCGAGCACATAACCAGTTTTCTTAACATTTGAAAAAACTTGGGTTTTCAAGAAGATAAACATAACACTTAACATAACATCTTAATACCCAATTAAAGCAGGGTTTTTCATATCTTACACATATGATGATAAACGGATGTCATGAGCATTTAATAAAGGTAGTTGAGGTTACAATGTGCATAATCAAGTCCATATATATATAATTGTGTTAACTCTTCCATTAGCACTTTAAATAAACATGAGTACATACCTATGAATACATGTATGCATTTATAAAAGTTCAAGGAGTCTACACTATTCATTTTAAGAAAAATCCTGATTATCCAAAGCAGTGATAAAAGAAAATTCTCAGTTTCAAGAATGATTTTGAAATCCAACCAATCCAGAAACTTCAACATACATATAAACATGCTTATAAATAGTTTTCAGATACTTTTCTTGAATTAAAAATTTAAAAAGGGGTCCATATAATTTGTAATAAATCCTCGGTAATGCGATGAACTTTTAAGAGAATTTAATAAACTCGTCCTCAAATTCGCACCTAGATGTACATGTAACCTTATATAATCACATGTACATGCATATCTATATGCTTCATATGTCTGCATAATCCCACAAATTTATTAAATTTCTTGCATACTCCACTTGCATAGGGTAGAATCAAAAATAATAAACAGGGGTTACATGCCGGTGGAAGGAAGGTGTTCAAATGCATGTTTCGTTTTATATATGTTGGTATACATTTTTATATCTACACACAAGGTGTGTGTCATTAAAACCGAATTAGAATAAACACCAAAAAGAAAGAAAAGAAAACTTTCTATAACCTGATTGATTTCTGGAAGAAAAGAACAGTGTAGCCGGTTCTTAAAATATTTGTATATATGTTTATATACACTTGTGTATGAGGTATATATGACCAGGGACATCCACCAAAGAAGAAGATTAGAAACGAGACCTCTCCTTCATTTTCCTCTCAAAACAGAAGATCTGCAATGGTGAAATACAATTTATTTTTCAACCTTAAATACTTTTTTATATATATTGATATATATACGTGAAGCGTATTTGATGTAAAATATCAAAACTAAAGGAAACTAAAAAGAATGAAAGGACTTTCCTTTACCAGTCCAAAGAGGTGGAGAAGGAAGACAACGAAGCAAGTGATATCGGGTGTAAAACCATAGGATGTGTTCACATATACATAACACATATATATGTGTATATATATAAAAAAATCGAAACTGAAACAAAAAACACAGCAAATCTTCTCACTTACCTTAGCTCGGAGAGGAGGTGGAGTACGGTGCAGCTACGGGATCGAGAAGATGGAGAGTTCAGGGGGAATAGAAGGTAAAACCTAGAAGATATAAATATATATAACAAGTATATACGTGTATATAACTATATACAAAACCCAGTGTTTACACAAACTGAAAAAAAAACACAACCCTTACCTTAGCTCGACGAGGAGGAGGAAGAGGAGAGGCAGCAACCGAAGTCTGGAGGTCGGAGAGATCAAGAAGATCGGTGTAACACACCATGCTTCGGTGCTACAAGGGTTTTAAAAAAAAGACAGAAGAAGAAGGTGGACTTCGGGGGAGTCGTCGGTGTCGGCTCGAGGAAGGAGGGGACAACCAGGCTACACCGGCCTAGACGAAGATAATCAGGGCCCTATGCTCTACTGTTTTTGACAAAACGTGGCAGGAGAAAAGCAGCGGAGAAGATGAAGGAGACACAGGATGCGGGGAAGGAAGAAAGCCGGAAAATCAGCGGACGACCGGGATCAAACCGAGAAGATCGGACGACTGAGGAGTGGTGCGGTTTTAAAAGATCAGACGGCTGCGATCAGGGGGGAAGACGATCGGACGGCTCGGGGTTTCACCGTAGTTTAAAAACACGGCTCTATACAGGTTTTTCTTTAAATAAAAATAAAATCTTTTTATTAATAATATTATTATTAATTTAATACAACATTATTACACTTAATTATTAAATTAACTTTCACTATTTTAGTAAAAGTCATTTGTCAATTGATTTAATCAAAACATCTTATTATAAAAACATATATATATATATATATATATATAAAATAACAAAATTTTTATTGGCCTTATTATATTATGTATATTATTTTTAAACCATAATTATTATATTTTGGAAAATTAGAGGTTCATTTAATCAATTAAAGAAAGCATTGATTTATTCATCATAATATATATATATTTGTTTATTTATTTATTTATTTTTCCTTTTCTGAATTACATAATAATTACCTTAATTTATAATTTGATGAAAACATTCGGATACACTCTTTTAAGGAGAGAAAAAAAAGAAATTGGTTGCTTAAAAGAATTTGTGTAAACTTAAAGATGCGAGATTTGTAAATAAAACCATAATTTAATATAATTTCCAAAATAATTAATAAGGGTCGAATTATAAGATAAATAATATATCTAATTCGATGCAATATACATATAACTCATAAAAATCCATTAGGTGTATTATAATTAGAAAATAAACGTTTCATTGTTCAAATTAATATGTATAATGGAAGAAAACAATAATATTAATTTTCGCCGTTTAGAAACATAAAATAGAATTAACATTTTGGGAAAACTAAATTAACATTGATGACATTTTAAAACATTAAAGCAAAACAAAATTATCATTCCGATTTTATTCCAACGGTCAAAATAAACCAACGGTCGAATTGTGGCCGTTTGAGGTCCAACGGTCATATTGGTGCTCATAAAAAAAAGGTTTGGTCTCGGGTGACCCTTACCCCAAGTGGCTGAAGGAGAAGCAAGGATGGTTCGTGTGATCCCCTTGGTGCTGAGCACGGTCACGGTGGCTTCAACAATCCTTATGTTCCTTATGATGGATGCTCGAAACCCCTACCGCATTCTCAAGCTTTTAGTAGTTTTAAGCTGTCTTCCCATCATTGTAATCGGGTTATTGGTTGGAATTTTCGGTTAGTTTACCTTAGTGAATGTTGCAGTCGAAGGGTTGCTTATTTGAATAAAAGGAAGTTTTCATCCATTCGGTGCATATTATTATTACTATTAGTTGTTTGTTGGTTTACTTAATGGGTGATATTGGAAAACGAACTTGTCAAAACAAAATATGGTTGTCTTGGGTTGTTACATTACTTCCCCCTTCAAAGAATTGTGCCCTCTCATTTCTATCATAAAAAGAGAAAAAACAGAAACCTCATACATAAAACTCTACCGAAACAGTGGGTCTGGCTCGGTTAATTGGACACCAAAGTTGGCACACAGCTCTTCTGTTTCCCTAGTCCCGATGCACCTTGAACAGTGCTCCTTGAACTCTTGTTCGTGTGTGCTGCACACGGGCTTCCAAAGGGAGGCTCGTGCGATGAAAAGCTCGGAAACATATGAGTAGATGAACTCCCTGATGACTCTTCTGGCCACATCCTGCTCGAGGTAGTCGAGAGGGATGATGCGATTGAGGAGACTGAGGTTCAGGACTTGGAACATGTAAGCTGCACTAAGTTGGCCATCCTGGGCGGCCACGAGGAAACACGCTCTGGAAGAAAAATTTTGTGCCAGAGTGAAACACTGAAACGGACCCTCAAAGTACCTTCCCCTTCGCCTATAGCTGGGGAGTTGAGCAGCAGCGATGTGATGAAAGACGCGATCATTCTCTTGACATAGCCGAATAATCTCTGGACTGTTTGCTAAATTGAGAAAACACTGGAAGGACCCTCGCAGGTGGAGAAAGGACGGGTAATCCACCATGCATGCCTTGATCAAGATGACTTCTACTAGCTCATCGGGTAGGGATGAGAAGTTCGTTTGACCAGCCATCTGAAAGAAAACATCGAAGGGAAACTCTTAACAACATAGATACGGTGAAGACATGAAAGGAAACAAGGAACTTTCATTTATGAAATGTTTACACGGCAAAGGCTGAGTTTACAAGACGTACACCACAAAGAGTGGAAAAACTTCCTAACTCTTTGAACCATACACATGATGAACATACAAGACTAAACTCATGGGAACATTTATAACGCCTCCTGAGTTTAGCGTGAGGGGTGTGGAGTTGGGAAACATCGGTGTACACTTCTTTCCTAAGAGACACACGAATGGACTCATTTTCCAATGCTCCAAAGTCCATTAACTGTCCCCAGAAGCCATAGTGCAGGACCTGGCATTGATAAGCTGCTCGGAGGTCTCCGGCAGTAGCAGCTTCTTGAAAAGGGTTATCAAGCATTGTGCCAAATTCCTCACCAGTTGTAAACACTCGGAAGAGTCCTTCGTGATACCTTCCCTGACGTGCATAAGAGGGAAACTGAGTCATCATCATTAGGAGATAATCCATCCCCATTCCCCGGTGGAGACTAAACACCCTAGATGAGTTCGACACATCGTACAAGGGCTTACACGTCATGCGGATTTGGGCATAGTTCATGAAGTTTTCACGGCTAGCTAGAGATATAATGTTCTCTAGAGCCTCGGTGGGGAGTGACAAAAGGTCGGTAGGTACATCAGCCATCTGAAAATTATAACATTTTTACTTAGTTAGTCTTAGAAATATATTTATATCACCTGGTTTTCCAGAGTTTCCTAAACCCATCATCTGATACCAACTGTAGAGACCCCCAAACCCAGGGTGCTTAATGAGACATGATATACTTTACATTACATCATTATAAGTTAAATATCATGTCCCATTTCTACAGAAGATCGCGAGGCTCAGGATTCTGGGAAACCAGCTGCTTCTGTTTAGCTTCATTTGTATCAACCGTGCCTGAAAAATTTTAAACCAAACGTAGGGTGAGGAAAAATGCCCAGTAAGGGGTTTTAAAACATTTTAAGAAAGTACTTTCTTAGGTACTTTTGAAAAGAATAAAAAAAAAATACTTTTCTAAAACAAAACATTGTCACTTCTTAAAAACATGAAATCCATCTTTGTTTGAAAACCACTTGCACAAAGAAGCACGTACTTGAAATGAACATGATCAGAGTGTGCAAAATAAACAATGCATAATGTTAAAACAAAGGTTACTTCAATTCTAAAAGAATTCTATGGCTAAGCAGGGAAACATGCATATCATGGTTCATGAGTAAAATGTAGATCGTCTAACAGTTTTCCATATGAAAACAATTTTCGTCACATAAAGTACATTTTCATGACCATGGGAGCCTTCAACTAGGGGTTGTCCTGTTAGTTGAACTAACCCCTGGTTAACCTTTATCATTACATGCAAAGGGAATGTATAATCCTGGACTTTGTCAAGAATTTTCATCATGACCGTATAACATACTTAACGGGCCAGGGTTCACTACCCACCCCGTTTCCATTGCTCAAGCCAAGGCTAACTTGCCAAGACCGTCGCACATGTTCGTCTCATGAGACTCCTGCTTTACCCAATGCATTGGAGCGCTGTATAATTCCGGGCGCACCCGTCACATCATTCTTGTTGCGGTATATAATTCCGGGTGCACCCATCACATGTAAGTCCTATACATCCCTCACATATCTTGACATGGTCTTACATTCATAGGATTTCATACATTCATAATTGAATCCCATTTTTTTCACATATGTGTTCATAACATGAAAATAGTTCTATCATGAAAAACATGATGACATGCATGCTAAAACATCGAGCACATAACCAGTTATCTTAACATTTGAAAAAACTTAGGTTTTCAAGAAGATAAACATAACACTTAACATAACATCTTAATACCCAATTAAAGCAGGGTTGTTCATATCTTACACATATGATGATAAACGGATGTCATAAGCATTTAATACAGGCAGTTGAGGTTACAATGTGCATAATCAAGTCCATATATATATAATTGTGTAAACTCTTCCATTAGAACTTTAAATAAACATGAGTACATACCTATGAATACATGTATGCATTTATAAAAGTTCAAGGAGTATATACTATTCATTTTAAGAAAAATCCTGATTATCCAAAGCAGTGATAAAAAAAATTCTCAGTTTCAAGAATGATTTTGAAATCCAACCAATCCAGAAACTTCAACATACATATAAACATGCTTATAAATAGTTTTCAGATACTTTTCTTGAAATAAAATTTTAAAAAGGGGTCCATATAATTTGCAATAAATCCTCGGTAATGTGATGAACTTTTAAGAGAATTTAATAAAATCGTCCTCCAATTCGCACCTAGATGTACATGTAACCTTATATAATCACATGTAAATGCATATCTATATGCTTCATATGTCTGCATAATCCCACATATTTATTAAATTTCCTGCATACTCCACTTGCATAGGGTAGAATCAAAAATAATAAATAGGGGTTACATGCAGGTGGAAGGAAGGTGTTCAAATGCATGTTTCGTTTTATATATGTAGGTATACATTTATATATCTACACACAAGGTGTGTGTCATTAAAACCGAATTATAATAAACACCAAAAAGAAAGAAAAGAAAACTTTCTATAACCCGGTTGATTTCTGGAAGAAAAGAACAGTGTAGCCGGTTCATAAAATCTTTGTATATATGTTTATATACACTTGTGTATGAGGTATATATGACCAGGGACATCCACCAAAGAAGAAGATTAGAAACGAGACCTCACCTTCATTTGCCTCTCAAAACAGAAGATCTGGAATGGTGAAATACAATTTCTTTTTCAACCTTAAATACTTTTATATATATATTGATATATATACGTGAAGCATATTAGATGTAAAATATCAAAACCAAAGGAAACTAAAAAAAATGCAAGGACTTTCCTTTACCAGTCCGAAGAGGTGGAGAAGGAAGACACTGAAGCAAGTGATATCGGGTGCAAAACCATAGGATGTGTTCACATATACATAACACATATATATGTGTATATATATAAAAAAACCGAAACTGAAACAGAAAACACAGAAAATCTTCTCCCTTACCTTAGCTCGGAGAGGAGGTGGAGTACGGTGCAGCTACGGGATCCAGAAGCTGGAGAGTTCAGGGGGAACCGAAGGTATAAACCTAGAAGATATAAATATATATAACAAGTATATACGTGTATATAACAATATACAAAACCCGGTGTTTACACAAAATGAAAAAAAACACAACCCTTACCTTAGCTCGACGAGGAGGAGGAAGAGGAGAGGCAGCAACCGAAGTCTGGAGGTCGGAGAGATCAAGAAGATCGGTGTAACACACCCTGCTTCGGTGCAACAAGGGTTTTAAAAAAAAGATAGAAGAAGAAGGTGGACTTCGGGGGAGTCATCGGTGTCGGCTCGAGGAAGGAGGGGACAACCGGGCTACACCGGCCTAGACGAAGAAAATCGGGGCCCTACGCTCTACTGGTTTTGACGAAACGAGGTAGGAGAAAAGCGGCGGAGAAGAAGGAGACACAGGACACAGGGAAGGAAGAAAGCCGAAAAATCAACGGACGACCGGGATCAAACCGAGAAGATCGGACGGCTGAGGAGTGGTGCGGTTTTAAAAGATCAGACGGCTGCGATCAGGGGGGAAGATGATCGGACGGATCGGGGTTTCACCGCGGTTTAAAAACACGGCTCTCTACAGGTTTTTCATTAAATAAAAATAAAATTGTTTTATTAATAATAATATTATTAATTTAATACAACATTATTACACTTAATTATTAAATTAACTTTCACTATTTTAATAAAAGTCATTTGTCAATTGATTTAATCAAAACATCTTATTATAAAAACACATATATATATATATATATATAAAATACCAAAATTTTTATTGGCCTTATTATATTAAGTATATTATTTTTAAACCATAATTATTATATTTTGGAAAATTAGAGGTTCATTTAATCAATTAAAGAATCCATTAATTTATTCATCATAATATATATTTATTTGTTTATTTATTTATTTATTTTTCCTTTGCTGAATTACATAATAATTACCTTTATTTATAATTTTATGAAAACATTCGGATACACTCTTTTAAGGAGAGAAAAAAAGAAATTGGTTTCTTAAAAGAATTTTTGTAAACATAAAGACGCATGATTTGTAAATAAAACCGTAATTTAATATAATTTCCAAAATAATTAATAAGGGTCGAATTATAAGATAAATAATATATCTAATTCGATGCAATATACATATAACTCATAAAAATCCATTAGGTGTATTATAATTAGAAAATAAACATTTCATTGTTCAAATTAATATGTATAATGGAAGAAAACAATAATATTAATTTTCACCATTTAGAAACATAAAATAGAATTAACATTTTGGGTAAACTAAATTAACATTGATGACATTTTAAAACATTAAAGCAAAACACAATTATCATTCCGATTTTATTCCAACGGTCAAAATAAACCAACGGTCGAATTGTGGCCGTTTGAGGTCCAACGGTCATATTGGTGCTTATAAAAAAAAGGTTTGGTCTCGGGTGACCCTTACCCCAAGTGGCTCTAGGAGAAGCAAGGATGGTTCGTGTGATCCCCTTGGTGCTGAGCACGGTCGTGGTGGCTTCAGCAATCCTTATGTTCCTTATGATGGATGCTCGAAACCCCTACCGCATTCTCGGGCTTTTAGTAGTTTTAAGCAGTCTTCCCATCATTGTAATCGGGTTCTTGGTTTGAATTTTCGGTTAGTTTACCTTAGTGTATGTTGTAGCCGAAGGGTTGTTTATTTGAATAAAATGAAGTTTTCATCCATTCGGTGCATATTATTATTACTATTAGTTGTTTGTTGGTTTACTTAACAGGTGATATTGGAAAACGAACTTGTCAAAACAAAACATGGTTGTCTCGGGTTGTTACACATGACCTTCAAGAGAAGGATAAAAAGAGGCACTAACCCAAACAAAACATGTCTAAGATATAGTGGACAAGAAGATGAAGCCATGTACTAAAAAGTACACGGCGTGTAGAAGTGCCACATGCCATGTCTTCAGACCTCAGGTACTGCCCGTGTACTACGGCCCGTGTCGCAAGGCTGGTCATGTAGGAATGTCAGTTCCCAACGTGTATTACAGATTACACGCCATTTCTGAGTAGTTGGGGTCGGCTCCGTGTACGTGTTAGTGTTCCCGTACACGACTTTATCCACTGTGCACCACCCCATGTAACCGGTACATGGGGAAACCTATGTTACCGGTTTGGTCTGGCCTTATGGTGGAGTACACGACTGTGTACTCAATCCCGTGTTTGTGTATCGCCCGAGATACATACTGAGTCCCATGTAGTCACCTCTTCCATGCCACGTAGGTTCTACACACCGTGTTCTGAAGCCATGTAGTCCATCCTGTGTTCATGTACTTCCCAGAATACATGCTGAGCTTCGGGGAAGGTCAAACACGCCGTGTGACTAATGTCACACACCGTGTGATACCTATCTAACCCCCGAATCTCTAGACGTCGTCGTTGTTACCACAATGTGTGTTCATTGGGATACACATCGTGTATTTCAGAAATTTACAGAATCGCAAACCTCCACCATCATGCCTCCCATGCTGCCAATGTTCTTCGATCCGACCATCTGATCACCATGAAACTTAAGGGATTAGGTCACCTCGACACCATGAAGTCGATTCTGTCAGTTTTGGGCCTCTGATTTGCCCTAAAAATGCATTTTTATCATCTACACAATGAATGGTTGGAGAATGATAATTCTTGAACCATGTCAATTCATCCCCCGCCATCATCGTCGCATCTCCTATAGGTCTCCATGATGTCAGATCTCTAATTTGGGATTGTTACATTGCGAAACGGATGCGCAACAATCCTTTGTTCATCACCCCAAGAAGAACATGAAGAAAATAGGAAGAAAATCCAACACACAAAAATTAGGAATAGACCTCTGCCATTGTTCGTCATGATTTTGATCCACTCCCGTTATAAGGATTAAACAAGGTGAATTCCCAATGATAATCCAACAGTTATCACAATTTAAAATTCCCGAATCAAACCCTGAAAGAAATGGAAAATAACTCCCTCCAACAAGAACACACGATTCGTGGATCAAAATGTTCATGGTTGTTTCTTGTTCCACATTAAATCAAAAAACGGGGAAAGAAGATTCGAAATAACAACCCCTACCCCGATCCAGTTAAAGAACGATCACTGCATCACGTTCGTAGGTGAGGTTTGTCAGATCCGAGATGCGTCGTCATCATCCACCAACGAGTTCTCCTCCAAAGCTAAAAGAGCCTATCTATCAATCCGTAGGGTTATGAGGCTAACCCTATGAAATTTCCATAAGCTAGTATTTAAAAGGGAGGAATTAAGATTCTTCACAAAAAGGAAAAGAAATAAAATAAATTATTATTTTATTTTATTTCCATTAAAAACGTCCCAATACCAACTCTTGTAGATGACCCGCACCAATCGATGTTAGGCCCCGCCAAAGGAAAATTCACTAATCTGAATGCAACAGTGCCCTCAAATTTCTGATCCAGGAACCCGTTTAAAAGATATTATACTTTTATAGAAAAACTGCTCATGCGCGCTGTTTAAAATTTTAATTTATTTCAAACATTTATTCTGGGCACTCCGGGCCTCAGAATGGCACACCGTCAAATGGTATGGTCTCTAAATAATACCATATAATATTCAAAAATAATAAATGGAAAATCCGAGATGTTAAATTCTATCCACTTTGGGGCTTTGTGTCCCTGAAAAACCAAAACAAATGTTACTAAAAAAGAAGCCGGTACTGGGCATAGATCTGAGTCTCCCTCTCCCATGTGATCTCCAGAAGATTCCCATACTGCCACTGAACACGCACTAAGGTAATTGATCACCCATGAAGGATCCTCTCATGCCAATCCTCAATCTCCACCGGGTACTCAGTAAAGGTCACTCTATCCTCGATGTCCATCTCGCCCCAGTCAATGATGTGCGATTGTCATGCACGTACCTCCTCAGCTGCGACAAATGGAAGACATCATGTACCAAATGATACTATGGTGGTAGAGTTAGGAAGTACGCCACCTCACCAACTCTACACAATATCTAGAAAGGTCCAATGAACCTCGGAGATATCTTGTCACCTCGACCAAATCTCCATAACCCTCTTCGTGGTGAGACGCGAAGGAAGAGGTGGTCTCCCTCCTCAAACTCCAGAGGTCTCCATCATCTGTCAGTATATGACTTTTGAGGGCTCTGTGCAGTCTTCATCTAATATCGTATGATCTGTATGATCTTTCTGGTAGATCGCACCAACTCTGGACCCATGAGTGATGACTCTCCAGGGTCGGTCCAGCAAAGAGGTGACCGGCAGGGTCTCCCATGTAACACCCGAGACTTTTCTAAGATATATTTTGTTTTTATGTTATATAAATCATCAAAGGAATCACTCACTACACACCACACTAGCTTGTCTTACTTTACACGCAATCGCAACCTTCCTTGATAGCTTGCATCGTATGCAATACCGAGTTTCACTAAACAACGATATGCTATTAAAATATTATTAAAACTAGCCGTTATGAATAGTAATACCCAGTTTTTGAAATTTTGTAAATTTTATTTTTCAAAATGGACTTCATTTTTGGATTTGGAATATTGAAATTATCCTAGGGTGATATTTTAGTATTTTTCTGAAAACTATCAATTTTTGATGAATAGTGAAAACAGTAGGTTACTATTTAAAAACCAAATTTTTATTTAAATAATTATTTATTTTATTTAAATTTATTTTAGGTCAAAATTGATACATAATACTTATATAAGTTCAATTCAATTCATTGGAGTCATTTTATAATAATTTTAGATATAAAAAAATTTTATTGAACTTTTCACCGTCTTTTACCCACATCCTAGGAGAATTTCCAAATTCACACAACACATAATTTTACCGCTTCTCTGAATGGAATTTCAAAAATCTGAGAGACACAGTTGATGTTAGTAAGTAAAATGTGGTTCAATGAGATGAAAATAATTTTTTGTGAATAATAACTTTTTACTTTTTTTTACCACGATTAAAAGTAAATAGGATAATTATGGGTAAAAATGATATTATTATTACCCTAACGCATGTACTAATTCTATTGGATAAGTGTAATTCGACCAGAAACAACCTTCGGAATACAATATGACCATTTAGGCCCACTCGGATTAGATTAGGACATTTATTATTATTTTATTTAAAGAATAGTTAAAATAGTTAAAATCAAAGTTTAATAACTAAATAATTTTTAATATAGGGTTATACATAAGATAAATTTGACTATAAATATTAATTAGAAATATAATAATATTTCCTACATAATTATATTTTATTTGTAACTTTTAGACATTAAATAATTTGATTTATTTATGACACAATGATGATGCAGTAATTATCTTATTAATGAAATATTGAGATAATTGATGTTATAAATACCGAAATAAATGTAATTTGAGACTATTTATGAATAAAAATAATTTTCTAGGTTAATATGACATGTTAGTATTGATTTTAATTAATTTTATTCGAACTAATAATTATGTTATGATTTTCACAAAAATCAATTACCAAATAGTGTCAAAATTGAGATAAAATAGTTTTTAAAACAAATATTATATTATTAATTGTTATTTTATTCCTAAAAATATAAGGTTCGGCCAAATGACTTAGATAAGGTTATATGTATTACTAATAAACAACTTGGGGATCTTTTGTCATGTTATAGTAAGTTTCTTAACCTTATAGTGTAAGAAAATAAGATGACACGGTAAAAGTGAAATTATTTAACTTAAAGTTAAATCTAAACAATAAGGTTAAAATAATTTCCTAAACTTGTCCAAATTATATTGGATGAGATTATTTCGACACATCCCCACCTTATCTTCGAAATAAATCAATTTGGAGCTATTAAAAACCGAATATGACTTTATAATAAAATAATATTTTGAGTTTTTCCAAAGGTGCCCCTCTCCTCCCTTATAAAAGGGCACCTCCTCCCTCTCTTCCTCACACCACTTTGAGACTTAAATCTCGGCCAACCCCTGAAAAATTCTCTTCTCCACTTCCCTAGAAACATCCTATAGGTCCTGGTCTTCTACAAATACCAATTTTAGTGCCCTAAGAGGTGGTCCTAAAGAGGCGCTTCAAAGAAGAGGTAATGTCCGTTACCGATTCTTTCAACTTTATTTCCTCTTCCACTTCTTCTTCATTAGTTGTTTCACTATTAAGTAATAACATAAGTATCACTAATATAATGATATGTTATTATAATTATGAAACAACCCTATTTCACCATCTATCCATCCTAAGAAAAACGAAATCACCGCGCGTGCGTACGTACGGAATACCGTCTCCACGCCATGGTGTAATCTATTTTCCACCACCACCTTACTTGGATGGGTATAATGGTGAAAATAAATAACTATATATGATAATTGTAAAGTTTTATTGATTCTGAAATAGTATACATACACTCCAATACAATTCCACGATCATGGGAATGATATCATCGCTCGTGTGTACGTACGGAATACCGTCTCCACGATGTGATGCGACTCGTTCTACATGATCTTCATTGCATAATGATTATATAATTGAATTGAATAAATAAATATGATATATAGTACACTAATACCATTCTTTAAATGAGGTATCTATAACCTAATGAGAAGAATAAGAATTTATTCGAAAAAACACGCATAAGAACAAAAAGTAATAAACACCCGAATAACAAGTAGCAATGAAATATTACTACCAAGAAGCTAAGAATATGACCATATATGATATCATAACAATGCGTATGACTCTTTAATAAGTCAATGAAATTATTTAAATCATTATACAGGAGGTTCAGACACTTACTAATCAAATCAGACCTAAGGTAAGGGAAAATCTCACAATCTCATTTTTATCCGAGATTGTTTATACTTTAGAATTTACTGGGGAATATTTATCATCCACATCCAGGTTTACTCAATATGTAATATTATTTCCATCCACATAAAAATTTTTAAATCCAATTTTACCCTTCGGTGAGTTTTTAGTAAAAGATATGAAAGGAATCTGTTGTCGTTTTTCATACGAGGTACTTTTTGACTTTTCTGGCCAAAGTACAGAAAGAATGTTTTTTTTAAATTATACGGCATGAATGGATTTTTTTAGAACATTATTTCCATGAAGCTTCCTTTACAAGTTTTCATGTTTATTTTTAATCAACTTCTTTTAGTTTAAAATTGTATGACATGTTAAGAAAGGAAAAATGTTTTTGAAGTAGAAAGGATATTTTCCTCAAGAATGGAGTTCAAGTGTTTTATCAAAATTATTTTCCATATAAGATAATATAGGGTTCTGTTTATATCCCTATTTTTACATAGATTTGATTATGTTATTGTGGAATTATTTTTATTATGTCCTTTTATCTTTTATAGATTATTTTATGATGACGTGATGTTTAAGAATCCCATTTTTATTACATGGGTTATGCTATGATGTATGGTTTATGATTTTGTTGCACACATAAGAATGGTATAATTATGAGATGGGTGGGACCTATATCTCCCTCCAATGCATTGGGTGGAGATTTATATCTCATGAGATAGACATGGCTGGAATGACAGGTTAAACTGGTTCAGTGAAATAGGACTGAAACGAGGAGTGAACTCGGTTCAGAAATGGACTTGGTCCGCTAACATAGTCTTGGCTATGAGTCTTGACTACTAAGAAATGATTCTCTATGATTATGTGTGTATGACACAAAGTTTCATGTTATATGTTATGATATTTGGGATTAAATTTCACTACTATGATTTATCCCATGTTATGAAATTATGATCTCTTTTGCAGGTTAAGATTTCCAAAATGATATGTTCTTATGATTATGATGTGATTTATATTTCTTTTGTTTACCCTTACTGAGCATTTGAGCTCACCCTTTTGTATGTTTTCTTTTCCCCAGGCCAGGAAGAAGGATATTAAGTAAGATATGCCAAAAGGGACTCTAGATATGATAAAAAAAGGGAGACAATGTAGATTATTTATGAACCAGTTGTTTATGTTTCCCAGTTTCTAAAGACACAATACCTATACGGTCCTTTGCCGGTTTTGTTATATTTTGTAATAAGTGTGATTAAATTCTGAAGTAATAACAATGTATTTAAATTGTGGGTCGTTATTGTTGGTATTAGAGGAAAGGTATAGTCAACCTTTGGAAACTAGGATGTGAAAGCCTTAGTAAGAACTCTAAGGATAAGTCTAACCATAGAACACGATCTTAGTGTTTTAAAAATGTCCATGAACAACATATGATAAGTCCTTAAGTGTGAATTTTTATTCTTGATTATGTATTTTTCCTATTATAATTAGTGTTGCTCACACTATTCTTCTTGGTTTTAGTCAGTGGCTGGAACCCGAAGGAACTGTGTTAATGCGGAATGTGATGGGCAATGAAATGATTTTCCACCTGAGAAACCAAACATTATGGGACCTGAAATACAAAATCTTGTAGCCATGCTCACACAACTTTCTTAATCTATGAATCATGCAGGACTTCCAAATGAGCAAAGGAAGGAGCAACATTCTATTTAATCCTTCATGAGGTAGCATCCACCTTCATTTAGTGGGTCTTCTGATCCATTAGTGGCTGAACAATGGATCAGTACCACTGAAAAGATATTTTCAGTTCTTCAATGTTCTGAACATGATAAAGTCATCTTAGCAGTGTATCGTTTGGAAGGTGATGCTGATCAATAGTGGGATGTCATCAAGAATACGAGGCAAAGAGATGAAATTTAGTCCATGGAATGGGACGAGTTCAAGAACTTATTTTTCAATAAGTACTTACCTCGTATTCTTCGAACAAAGATGGAGAATCAGTTTCTTGAACTAAAGAAAAAGGATGGTGAATCTGTTGGTACCTATGAAGCAAATTTTACAAGACTGGCAAGGTACGCTTCTGGTATTATTATACAACCTGAGAGTAAGATCGATCGATTATTTAGTGGCTTAAAACCAAGTCTTTAAAGGGCGTTAGCCATAAGGTACTTAAATACCTACGAGGAAATCGTTCGATGTGCTCTAAAAGTTGAGATGGAGATTGGAGTAACCCATCAGTCATATGGGTTTGGTAATAAGAGGAAAATGGAATTCAAAGGAAAATCTAAAGAGCACACTGGAAAGAAGATGAGTTTTCCCTTATACTCAATGTGTGGAAAGAAACATGGAGGGATTTGTATTAAAGGGACAAGTAAATGATTAAAATGTGGAAAGGAAGGTCATCGGGCATTTGAATTCCGCAATGATGGGAAGAAGATGTCTAGTGATGCAAACAAAGAAAAGGCTACACAGAGTACACCTCCTACACTTCAATGTTACAAGTGCAAGGAAATGGGGAATTATGCCAATCAATGCCCTAATCCAAGGGGTTTTTATGATGATTGACATCAACAAAATTTTAAGGCTAAAGACAATGGAAAGTCACATGCAGTTTCTATCAGCGATGTGGAGTACGATAACGATGTGGTGAAAGGTACACTTACCATACACTCTAAAGTAGAAAATATTTTATTTGATTCTGGATCCACCTACTATTTTATTTCTGATGAATTTTCTAAGGGTATCACCGTATTACCTCAACAATTAGATGTTGAGTTAGCTGTGACAACCCCTAATGGCACAACAGTCACATCAAAAGTTTATAATTATTCTCCGATTGAAGTTTGTGGGAAAGTGCTTCCTGCAAATCTGGTGATCCTTCCTATAATGGAATTTGATGTGATTCTTAGCATGGATTGGATTTCTCTATATGGAGATCATATCAATTTCCAAAGAAGGGAAGTCACATTTCATATTCCAGATCAATCTATGATCTTCTATCGATGAAAGGATGAACATAAACTTCCAGTGGAAATTTCTTCCATCTTATGGGTATTTATTCCACTAAATGAAGGTTATTTATCTCAAATGGTTGGTGAGAAACTCACGATTAAGAATATTCCCATTGTATGAGAGTTTGATGATGTCTTTTCGGAGGAATTGTCGGGTCTTCCACCAAACCATGAAGTTGATTTTTCAATAGAACTCGTACCGGGTGCTTTGACTGTTTCAAAGACACCATATAGAATGGCCCCCAATTGAGTTGCAGGAATTGAAGAAGAAACTCCAAGAGAATCTTGATAAAGAATTCATACGCCCTAGTGCATCACCTTGGGGAGCACCTGTTCTGTTTTTTAATAAGAAAGATGGATCTATGAGACTCTGCATTGATTATCGAGAACTTATCAAGATCACTATCAAGAAAAAATATCCTCTCTCGTGCATTGATGACTTATTTGACCAACTACGTGGAGCTCAATACTTTTCCAAGATTGATCTTCATTCAGGGTATCATCAATTAAGGGTTAAAAGGGAGGATATACCAAAGGCAACTTTCCGTACAAGGTATGGACACTATGAATTTATAGTGATGCCATTTGGTCTTACTAATTCCCCTGCTATATTCATGGATCTGATGAATAGAGTATTTAGAGACTATCTTGATCAGTTTGTGGTAGTATTTATAGATGATATTCTTGTCTATTAAAAGAGCAAGTAAGAACATGAAGATCACTTGAGAATTGTATTGAAGACCCTGAGAAATGAGAAGCTTTATTCCAAATTTACCAAGTGTAAATTTTGGCTTCAAAAAGATGCATTTTTGGGTCACATAATCTCAAAAGAGGGGATATCTGTGGATACAGAAAAAACAGAGGTTATCGAAAGATGGTCGAGACCAACAACAGTAACTGAGATCTGATGTTTTCTTGGTTTGGCTGGATATTATCGATGTTTTGTGAATGATTTTTCACGGTTATGTAATCCACTCACCAAGTTGACTCAGAAAGGATTTATGTTTGTTTGGACGGAGGAATGTGAAGAGAATTTCAAGGAGTTGAAAAGAAGGTTATCCAGTGCACCTGTGCTCACACTGCCTTGTAGTAGAGAAAGGTTTGTGATTTACAATGATGCATCCAATAAGGGGCTAGGGTGTGTTCTTATGCAAAATGATATGGTGATAGCTTATGCCTAATGACAATTGAAATTCCATGAGCGAAATTACCCAACTCATGATTTGGAGTTAGCTGCGGTAATATTTGCATTAAATATTTGGAGGCATTATCTTTATGGAGAAAGGTGTGATATTTATACTGATCATAAAAGTTTAATGTATATTTTCACACAAAAGGAGCTGAATATGCGCCAAAGAAGATGGTTGGAGCTGATTAAGGATTAAGATTGCTCAATTTATTACCACCCTGGGAAAGCAAACAAGGTGGCAGATGCATTAAGTCGACAAGACCATGCTAGCTTATCCATGATGAGGATCACAAAAGATCCAATATTTATGGATTTACAAAGGATGGATCTTGGAATTATAATGAAAGGGGAAAAATCTTATCTTTCTCAAATGAATGTTCAACCATATATACATGTGAATATTAAAGAGGCACAAAAAGAAGATGTAGAGTTACAAAAGAAGGTGAGAAATGTTCCTGAATTCAACCTTGATTGTGATGGGATAATAAAGTTTAGGAATCGGGTTTGTGTTCCTCCCATCCCAGAATTTAACAAGGAGCTGCTAGATGAGGCTCATAGTTCTTCATTCTCTACTCATCCTAGAAGCACGAAGATGTATAGGGACCTGAAAGAGTACTTATGGTGGGATGGAATGAAAAGAGATGATTCTGAATATGTCTCTCGATGCTTGGTTTGTCAGCAAGTTAAAGCTGAGAGACAGAAGTATAAGGGGATGTTACAACAATTACCCATACCAGAATGGAAATGCGAAAACATCACTATGGACTTTTTCACTAGATTTCCTAAAACATCTAAAGGAAATAATGCTATCTGGTTCATAGTTGATCTTCTTACAAAGTCTGTACACTTCATTGCTATTAGAGAGGATTTCTCTCTAGATCAGCTTGCCAGGATATATGTAAAGGAAGTGGTAAGATTGCATGGAGTACCACTTTACATTATATCTGATCGGGATCCGAGGTTTACCTCAAAGTTCTGGAGAAGTATTCAGCATACTCTAGATACAGAGTTGAGTTTCAGCACTGCTTATCACCCTCAGACAGACGGTCAGTCTGAGAGGACAATTCAAACTCTAGAAGATATGTTGAGAGATTTCTCTATGGATTTCAATGGTGGTTGGGATCAACACCTACCTATGGTGGAATTTTCATATAATAATAGCTTTCACTCCAGTATTCTGATGGCTCCTTATGATGATCTCTATGGAAAGAAATGCAGAACTCCAACTTGATGGGATGAGGTTGGGGAAAGAAATCTATTAGGACCTGATCTTGTTGATGAGATGGTAGAAAAGTTCAGATCTATTCAACAACACATAAGAGAAGCCCAGAGTCGAAATAAAGGTTATGCCGACAACCGAAGAAAATACTTAGATTTTGAAGTGGGTGATAAAGTGTTCTTACAAATATCTCTGTGGAAGAGGGTCATGAGATTTGGAAAGAAGGGAAAGTCGAGCCCTTGATATATCAGTCCTTTCGAAATACTAGATCGTGTTGGGAAGGTAGCTTACCGATTGGCGCTTCCACCGAATCTCTCCCAAGTTCACGATGTGTTCCATGTATCTCTCCTGAGAAAGTAAATACCTGATCATTCACATGTACTCAGCTCAGAAGTTGTACCGCTGGAGCAAGATCTTTCTTATAAAGAATAGCCGATATAGATTCTGGATCGTAGAAAAAAATTCCTACGGAACAAGACCACTCGCTTGGTAAAAGTTTTATGGAGGAACCACCAATTAGAAGAAGCTACATGGGATCTTGAGGATATGATGAGGGAGAGGTATCCTCATATGTTTGTTAAAAGTGATGAATTTCAAGGGCGAAATTCATTTTAAGGGGTGTAGAATGTAACACCCGAGACTTTTATGAGAAATATTTTTTTTATGTTACATAAATCATCAAAGGAATCATTCACTACGCACCACACTAGCTTGGCTTGCTTTACACGCAATCACGACCTTCCTCGATAGCTTGCGTCGTACGCAATACCGAGTTTCACTAAACAATGATATACTATTAAAATATTATTAAAACTAGCCGTTATTAATAGTAATATCCACTTTTTGAAATTTTGTAAATTTTATTTTTCAAAATGGACTTCATTTTTGGATTTGGAATTTTGAAATTATCCTAAGGTGAAATTTTGGTCTTTTTCTGAAAACATTCAATTTTTGAGGAATAGTGAAAACACTGAGTTACTATTTAAAAACCAACTTTTAATTTAAATAATTATTTATTTTATTTAAATTTATTTTAGGTCAAAATTGATACGTAATGCCTATATAAGTTAAATTCAATTAATTGCAGTCATTTTATAATAATTTTAGATATATAAAAATTTTATTGAACATTTCACCGTCTTTTACCCACCTCCTTGGAGAATTTCCAAATTCACACAAAACATAATTTTACCGCTTTTGTGAATAGAATTTCAAAAATCTGAGAGACACAGTTGATGTTAGTAAGTAAAATTTGGTTCAATGAGATGAAAATAATTTTGGGTGAATAGTAACTTTTTACTTTTTTTACCACTGTTAAAAGTAAATAGGGTAATTAAGGGTATAAATGATATTATTATTACCCTAACACATGTCCTAATTCTATTGGATAAGTGTAATTCGGCCAAAAAAAACCTTAGGAATAAAATATGACCATTTAGGCCCACATGGATTAGATTAGGACATTTATTATTATTATATTTAAAGAATAGTTAAAATAGTTAAAATCAAAGTTTAATAACTAAATCATTTTTAATATAGCATTATATATAAGATAAATTCGACTATAAATATTCATTAGAAAGATAAAGATATTTCCTACATAATGATATTGTATTTGTAATTTTTAGACATTAAATATGTTAATTTATTTATGACACAATGATGATGCAGTAATTATCTTATTAATGAAATATTGACATAATTGATGTTATAAATACCCAAATAAATTTAATTTGAGACTATTTATGAATTAAACTAATTTTCAAGGTTAATATTACATGTTAGTATTGATTTTAATTAACTTTTTTTGAACTAATCATTTTGTTATGATTTTCACAAAAATCAATCACCAAATATTGTGAAAATTGACATAAAATAGATTTTAAAACAAATATTATATTATTAATTGTTATTTTATTCCTAAAAATCTAAGCATTGGAAATATGACTTAGATAAGGTTATATATATTAATAACAAACAAATTTGGGTTCTTTTGTCTTGTTATAGTAAGTTTCTTAACCATATAGTGTAAGAAAACAAGAAGACATGGTAAAAGTGAAATTATTTAAATTAAAGTTAAATCTAAAAAATAAGGTTATAATAATTACCTAAACTTGTCCAAAATCTATTTGATGAGAGGATTTCGACCCATGCCCACCTTAGCTTCTAAATAAATTAATTTGGAGCTATTAAAAACTGAATATGACTTTATAATAAAATAATATTTTGAGTTTTTCCAAAGGTGCCCCTCTCCTCCCTTATAAAAGGGAACCTCCTCCCTCTCTTCCTCACACCACTTTGAGCCTTCAAGCTCGGCCAACCCCTACCAAATTCTCTTCTCCACTTCCCTATAAACATCCTTGAGGTCCTGGTCTTCTTTAATGACCAATTTTAGGGCCCTAAAAGGTGGTCTCAAAGAGGCGCTTCAAAGAAGAGGTAATGTTCGTTACCGATTCTTTCAACTTTATTTCTTCTTCCACTTCTTCTTCATTAGTTGTTTCATTATAAATTAATAACATATGTATCACTAATATACTGATATGTTATTATAAGTATGAAACAACCCTATTTCAACATCTATCCATCCTACGGAAAACGAAATCACCGCGCGTGCGTACGTACGGAATACCGTCTCCACGCCGTGGTGTAATATATTTTCCAGCACCACCTTACTTGGATGGGTATAATGGTGAAAATAAATAACTATATATGACTATTGTAAAGTGTTATTGATTCTGAAAGAGTATACATACACTCCAATACAATTCCACGATCATGGGAACGATATCATCGCTCGTGCGTACTTACGGAATACCGTCTCCACGATGTGATGCAAATTGTTCTACATGATCTTCATTGCATAATGATTATATAAATTAATTGAATAAATAAATATGATATATAGTACACTAATACCATTCTGTAAATGAGGTATCTATATCCTAAAGAGAAGAATAAAAATTTATTCGACAAAACATGCATAAGAACAAAAAGTAATAAACACCCGAATAACAAGTAGCAATGAAATATTACTAATAAAAAGCTTAGAATATGACCATATATGATATCATAACAATGAGTATGATTCAGGAATAAGTCGATGACATTATTTAAATCATTATACAGTAGGTTCAAACACTTATGAAGCAAATCAGACCTAAGCTAAGGGAAAATCTCACAATCTAATTTTTATCTGAGATTGTTTATACTATAGAATTTACTGGGGAATATTTATCATCCACATACATGTTTCCTCAATATTTAATATTGTTTCCATACACCTACAATTTTTTAAATCCCATTTTACCCTTCGGTGAGTTTTTAGTAAAAGATATGAAAGGAATCTTTTGTCATTTTTCGTACGAGGTACTTTTTGACTTTTCTGGCCAAAGTACGAGAAGAATGTTTTTTTTTCACTTATATAGCATGAATGGAATTTTTTTAGAATATTATTTCCATGAAGCTTCCTTTACATGTTTTCAAGGTTATTTTTAATCAACTTCTTTTAGTTTAAAATCATATGACATGTTAAAAAAGGAAAAATGTTTTTGAAGTAGAAAGGATATTTTTCTCAAGAATGGAGTTCAAGTGTTTTATCAAAATTATTTTCCATATAAGATAATATAGGGTTCTGTTTCTATCCCTATTTTTACATTTATTAGATTATGTTATGATGGAATTATTTTTATGATGTCCTTTTATCTTTTATGGATTATGTTATGATGACGTGATGTTTAAGAATCCCATTTTTATTACATGGGTTCTGCTATGATGTATGGTTTATGATTTTGTAGCACACATAAGAATGGTTTCATTATGAGATGGGTGGGATCTATATCTCCCTCCAATGCATTGGGTAATGATTTATATCTCATGAGATAGACATGGATGGATCGGTAGGTTAAACTCGTTCAGTGAAATAGGACTGGAACGAAGAGTGAACTCAGTTCAGAAACGTACTTTGTCCGCTAAAATAGTATTGGCTTTGAGTCTTGACTACTAAGAAATGATTCTCTATGATTATGTGTGTATGAAACAATGTTTCATGTTTTAAGTTATGATTATTGGGACTACATTTCACTACTATGATTTATCCCAAGTTATGCAATTATGATCTCTTTTGCAGGTTAAGATTTCCAAAATGATATGTTCTTATAAATATGATGTGATTAATATTTCTTTTGTTTAGCCTTACTGAGCATTTAAGCTCAACCTTTTGTATGTTTTATTTTCCCCAGGTTAGGAAGAAGGATATTAAGTAAGATATTCCAAAAGTGACTCTAGATATGATAAAAAAAGGGAGACAATATAGATGATTTATGAACCAGTTGTTTGTGTTTCCCAGTTTCTAAAGACACTATACCTATACGGTCCTTTCCTGGTTTTGTTATGTGTTGTAATAAGTGTGCTTCAATTCTGAAGTAATAACAATGTATGTAAAGTTTGGGTCATTATATCCCATATAAAGCCTCAAAAGGTTCCATTCCAATGGTAGAGTGGTAGCTGTTGTTGTATGAAAACTCCACTAGTGGTAGGTGGTCCTCCCAGCTGCGACCGATGTCCAAGATACATGCCCACAACATAACCTCCATAACCTGGATGGTCCTCTCCGTCTATCCATTATTCTAGGGATGTAACACCATGATCAAGAGTAGCTGAGTCCCAAATGTCTCCTACAATCCCTTCCACAACCGGGATGTGAAGTAGGCATCTCAATCCGAGACTATTGTCGAAGGGATTCTATGAAGCCGAACTATCTGCTACATGTAAAGGGATCCCATGCTCTCTACGGAACTATACTCCCTGATATCTAGGAAGTGGGCCGACTTGGTGAGTCGGTTAATGATCACCCAGATGGAATCATGCCCCTTAGATGTCCATGGTAAGCTTGTCACGAATTCCATTGATATTCCATCCCACATCCACTCTGGACCTTCCAGTGGGTGAGATAATCCTGCTAGAACCTAGTGCCCAGCCTTCACCTACAGGCATGTAAGGCAACGAGAAACGAACTCTGCTACTGACTTCTTCATGCCTGACCACTAGAACTGTCGTCGGAGATCCTGGTACATCTTCACCACTTCAGGATTTACTGCAAAAGGGGATGTATGAAACTTCCTCAGGACCTCTTCCCGCAATGCCACTAGTATAACCATGCATCCACTACAAATAAGTATGTTCTCCCCACCTTGAGAATATCCATCAGGAGTATGTCCTATGGATAAATGAGCATGTAAAGCCTCATAGTCGACATCCCCAAGCTGCACATCCCTAAATCACTGTAAGAGTGGAGGGGTGACAACCATCGACTATAGATAATCTACTTCCTCACTGTCCATGAAGGATAGCTGCAATGTAGCTAACTGCTATGTCACCTCACTCAACAGCTACAAGCTCGACCTTCTTCTAAGAGAATCTTCCACCTTGTTACCCTTCCCAGGAGTATAGATGATCTTGAAATCATAATCCTAGAGGAAATCTAGCCAATGCCTATGCCTCAGATTTAGATCCTTCTACGAGAAATTGTACTTGAGGCTCTTGTGGTCAGAGTAGACGATGAACCGCCTGCCCATAAGGTAGTGTCGCCACATCTTCAATGCATAGACTACCACTTCCAACTCAAGATCATGGGTTTCATAGTTCTAATCATGAGGCCTAAGCTTTCATAAACCATAAGAAATCATTGTTCGTCTCTGCATTAGGACACATCCTAGCTGGGTCCCTGATGCGTCGCAAACAATGACGTACTCGACACCCTCCTATGGCAATATCAAGATCGGGGTGCTCGTTAAGCTCTGCGCCAACTACTCAAAATCCTGTTGGAACTTCTCCATGCACATGAAGGGTTTCCCCTTCATGGTCAAGGCTGTCATCAATGCTGATATTCAAGAGAAATCAGGAATGAATCTCCAGTAATATCCTGCCAACTCAAGGAAGCTCCGCACCTCTATCATGCTCCAAGGGGGCTCCCATGCTAACACTGCCTCTACCTTGGCAGGGCCCACAACTACACCATCTTCCGAGTTGACATGTCCTAGAAAGGTGACGTCCTGAATCTAGAACAGGAACTTCGAGAGATTCCCATAATGCTGGTGCTCTCAGATTACGTTGAAAACCATCCGTAGGTGCCCAATGTGCTCCTCCTCTGATGCCGAGTACACAAGGATACTGTCAATGAAGACCACTATGAATCGGTCTATGTACAAATGAAATATCTAGTTCAGTATTCCCATTAAAACTACTAGGGAATTTTTCATACCGAAAGGCATCACCAAGTACTCAGAGTGGCCATAACAGCATCTAAAATCCATCTTCTGTATATCCTCATCCCGTACTCGTAACTAGTGATAATTGAATCAAAGGTATACCTTCGAGAACCACTGTGACCCTCTTACCTGATCTAAGAGTTCATCGATTCTCAACAGTGGATACTTGTTCTTCACCGTTACCTGATTCAGGCACCGGTAATCCATGTAGAACCTCAAAATCCCGTCTGTCTTCTTGGAAAACAAGACTGGGGCCGCCCAGGGCAAAATGGTGGGTCATACAAAACCCCTTCTCTACAAATCCTCAAACTGCACCCTCAACTTGTGAAACTCTATGGGAGCCATCCGATATATTGATGAAATAATAAGTGCCTTCCTGGGGTGTACGTCGATTAAGAAGTCAATTTCCCGGTGGGGAGGTATTCCTGGAACATCCTCATGAAGGACGTCCTCGTACTCCGCCACTACTACTGAGAACTAGGAGCTCACAACATCTACTGTTCTAAGGGCAAGGCTAGACAATTCATGAGTGGTCGGCTGCACCCTCGTATGCATGAGCCCATTCTGTAATTCCTCAGTCTCCTTTTCTTCGACAAAAGAAAACCTCATCCTATCACTACGGACACACTGCACCCTTTTTCTAAAACAGTCAATTTGGGAATGGACTGAAGATAACCAATCCATACCAAAAATGATGTTGTAAGGCCTCGACTCTACCACCAAGTGGTTCCAACTGAAACTATCACCTCCAACGGTAAGATCACACTCTCCATTAAGGTGTGTGATCATTGAGTCTCCTCCCGTTGGTGTCTACAAGTGTAAGGATCGAGTCAACGACTCTACCAGAAACTCTAGGTTTTGCAAAAGACATGTTTCAATGAAGGAATGACTAGAATCTGTGTCTATAAGTACAGAAACTAAGGTAAGGAAGACACAGATTGTACCTCAGATAATTCTTGGAGTCCCTGGGTTATACGCCTCAACCACATGTAGTTGTCCTCGCCTTTGTCCTCTAGCTCCCTGGGCCTGGTGTGGACCTCCTCGAGGTAGTGGTGGAAGTAAATCGAAGCGTCTTCCACCACTAGAAGCTCTCCCAGCTCCTCTGCCATGTTTTCCGCCTAGCGGGTCTGTCAGCTCCAATCTCTACCTTTGTCTTGGTGGTCAATCCACCGCCACCCTGTCAGCAGCTAGATGGGTCGGAAAATCTCTAGCGATATGTCCCCTACCATCGCACATGTATCCCCACCTCTCCCTAGGCTGATTGGATCCAGCCTGAGAGCCCTGTACCGGTGATCCCCTATTACGGGTCCTCCTATGAAATCTCCCACATCCTGATCCTTGTGCCTGACGTCGGCTCCCTACTGCCGAGGTCTCCCTATGTATTTCGCTGCTGCTGACTGCCGTCGGCTATCTCTACTCTTCCAAGAAGCTCTCGATCACCAAGGCCCGCTCGAGCAATCTAGCATAAGTCAAAATGAATAGAGGCACGACACTAGCTCAGATGTCCCTTCATAGAGCTCCCTCGAAGTTCCGAGCTCTGAAGTAATGATCCCTGACCATATTCATGGAGTACCTGGCAAGGTTGGTGAGCCTTGATGAATAGTTAGATACCGTTAAAATGACCTTCTAGAGATGAAGACGCTCCTGGATGTGCACTGCTCTCAGTGTAATCGGAGAGAAATCCTCCCTAAAGAGTCGCTCAAACTCTGTCCATGATAGAGTCACCTCACCGTGATTTTGTGTGGTCAGACTCCACCATCGCCCCACCAAACCCTGAAGAAGGATCACTCTTAGGATCACCATCTGGTTCACTGCTATCCGAACTAGATGGAATACTCTAGTCACCACCTCAAGCTAGTCCTCATCCACTTGAGGGTCATGCTCACCTCGAAACCTGAGGGGTCTCTATCTCTGGAACTCATGGAGTGCACTCAGCCAGCGCCCCTCATCAGTCGGTACTACAGGTACCGTGGGCTTCTCCACTAGTGGCGGTATAACAGGTGCACCACCTGGAGGAAACGCCTGGGGAACTGGTCCATGTATTGAAGCCACGTTACTGAAGGGTTCATCCTCATGATTGCACTACTAAATCCTAGCGGGTATGCCTCACGGAGGCATCCTGTAAGAAAACAAGATGTACCATGGTTAACGAGTATATCTGGATAGATGACACAAAGAACATGGAAAACACAACCCATTCTTATATGATTCATGTACCATTATTTTATTTCCCCAAAACTATTGTTTTCATGTACCAAGTCGAAAGGCAGGTTATCAGAGACCTGGTGTATGGATACGTCAGCTTCCCACACCAACACTGGAGTCTCTAGCCTAAAAACCGAGCTCGAAACACTTAACACTATTGCCCCAAACTAACCTCATGGACTCTTGGTCCTAAGGTAGAACCGACCACCTTTAATACCGCTCTGTCACGACCTGTATCAGTGGGGCCCGCGCCGCAACTCCCCAAGCCCGCCTCTAATAGGCTAGGGGCTCATGACTGGCACCGGGTAGGCATATTAATAACATGGGAGGCATTTAATAAGTACATATACACATGCACACATCTACAATCCCACAAGGTTGTAAAAAAACACTAGGGAACAAAAATACATGCATACAACTAAACCCAACCAAGAGAGTATGACAGAAAGTAAAGTACTAAAACTATACTGGGATAAAATACAAGACCACCAAAAACAAGAGTCCAAAAACTATAAATTCCAACTTGTAAACACAAATAGGTATCGGGACAGTGGATCATAGCCACAGGATCACTTCATCCTATAGGGAACTCCGAAATCTTGGTCCTATCCTTGTCCACCCTAGACTCTGTCAAAAGGCTCCTCGTCTGCACAAGACATGAAACGTGCGGGCAAAGCCCGTGTCGGTGTGAGTATAACAATACTCAGAAGAGGGCCCCAAAAACCACAAATAAATACACAATGGAAAGGCATAGTCAGCTCTACATAGTATATGTCTACTGAACATATAATAGGAGAACACAATCCAGATATACGCAAATCCCAAACCCGTAGTCTTGGGACAAGTCATGCAACAACAAGCCCACACATGGGATTCAGTTTGAAGGTTCTATGATGAAATCACCTAAGAGAAATCACTCCATGAGTCTAATAGATCTGATGACATTCTTCTGAGAAGTAATGTCCATTGGGAAAGGTCACGAGAGATAAATGAACTCATTCCGATAGAACACACACCTCAATGGGGAAAATATCACGATACACAGATGATGATCATTTCTAGGGCCTGGGAAGATACCATGACTCATCTGGATTCACCTGCTAGGTAGAGTATCAGTGCCCTGTGGAAGTAGTCACGTCGACACCTGACTCTACTTAGGGTCAAGAATGGATAGATGATCTCAATCTGGGCCTCTTGGAGGGAGCCCTGACTCTATCTCTGAAAGCCCTGCTGAAGGGATCATACACCTGTAGTAGAAAACTATACCTGAAATTCAGGGGAATGAGAAAAAGGGGCACTAACCCAAACGAAACATGTCCAAGATATTGTGGACAATAAGATCAAGCCATGTACTGAAAAGTACATGGTGTGTAGAAGTGCGACACGCCGTGTCTTCTAACCTCAGGTTCTGCCAGTGTACTAAGTCCCATGTCGCAAGGCTCGTCACATAGGAAAGTCATTTCATGGTGTGTAGTACAGATCACATGATGTGTCTAAGAAGCTAGGGATGACTCCATGTATGTGGTCATGTGCCCGTACATGGCCTTATCCCATGTGCACCACCCAGTGTAACCGATACATGGGGTAACCCATGTTGCCGACCTGGTCTGGCTGTGTGGTGGAGTACACGACCATGTACTCCATCTTGTGTCCATGTGTCACTCGAAATACACACCGAGTCCCACATAGTCACCTCTACCATGTAGCGTAGGCTCTACACACCATGTTCTGAAGCCGTGTAGTCCATCTCGTGTCCGTGTACTTCCCAGAATATACGCTGAGCTTTAGGGAAGGTCCAACACTCCATGTGACCAGGGTCACATGCTGTGTAATTCATGTCTGACCCCTGAAATCCTATCTGACGCCGCTGTTACCACACTGCGTGTTCATTAGGATACACGCCGTGTATTGCAAAAATTTACAGAATCCTGAATCTTTGCCATAACACCTCCTGTGCTTCCCTGTTCTTTGATATGTCTATCTGATCACCATAAAAATCAAGGGTTTAGGTCTCCCCAACATTACAAAGTTGATTTCGTCAGTTTTGGGCCTCTGAGCGTCCCCAAAAATGCATTTTGATCATCCGCATGAAGAACTGTTTAAGAATGATAATTCTCGGACCGTGTCGATTCATCCATCGCCGTCGTCGTCACACCTCTACAAGGTCTCCACAATGTTGGATCTCCAATTTGGGATCATTTCATCTTGACAATGATGTGAAATGATCTATTGTTCGTCACCTCGAAAAGAACATGAAGAAAAGAGTAAGAAAATCCAACACACCAAAATGAGGAATGAACCTCCACTGTTGTTCATCATGATGTTGATCTCCTCCCGTTAGAAGGATTAAACAAGGATAATCAAAATTATAATCTATCAATTATCACAATTTAAAATTCCCAAATCAAACCCCAAAATAAATGAAAAATAACACCATCCCGCAATAATTCACGATCCACGGATCAACATGTTCATGGTTGACCCACGTTCATCGTTAAATCCAAAGACGAGGAAATAAGAATCGAAATAAAAACCCTTACCTCAATCCTGTTGTAGAACGATCTCTACATTGCGTTCATTGGTGAGGTTTGTCGGATCCAAGATACGTCATCGTCGTCTAGCAATGGGTTCTCCTCCAATCCTCCAAGAGACTCTCTCTCAATTCATAAGGTTATGAGGCTAACCCAGCAAAGTTTCCATAAGCTGGTATTTAAAAGGGAGGAGTTAGGTAGGTGTGAAAAAAGTAAACAAAACAAAACAAATTATTATTTTATTTTATTTCCATTAAAAATGTCCCGAAACTAATTCTTGTAGCTGACCCGCACCGGTTGATGTTAGGCCCTACCTAAGGTAAAGTTTATCTTCTGAATGCAAGGTTTCCCTCATATTTCTGATCCAGGCACCCATTTAAATGATATTCTATTTTTACAGGAAAACCACTCATGCGCGCTATATAAAATTTTAATTTATTTCAAACATTTATTCCAGGAACTACGGGCCTTAGAATCACATGTCGTCAAATGTTCTGGTCTTGAAAAACTTCCATATAATATTCAAAAATAATACATGGAAAATTCGAGACATTACACATGATACCCAGGTGGTAGTTAGATGGATATAATGTGATCCAAGTCCTTGGGAGAGTTATAGTCCCTACTTCCATCTAGGAATAATAAATTAGATCTTTCCATGCCTCAAATTGGGCGACGAATCCTAGAGATACAAAGATATACCATGAATTTAGAAAGATGTTTTGGTGACCAGGAATAAAGAGGGATACTGCAATATTTATTTCATGATGCCTTAGCTTCTAGAGGGTAAAGGATGAGCACTGGTTTCCTGGTGGTTTTCTTAAGCAACTTGAAATTTAAATAAATAAGTGGGATAATTTAATGATTTAAATCATGAATGGGTTACCATATAACCTGAGGATTCATGATGTAGTTTGGGTGATTTATGATCAGCTGACGAAAGTAGATCATATATTACCAATCCTTGAGACTCACTTAGTTGATGAGTTTAGAAAGTTTCATGAATATGAGATTATAATTTTTCAAAAATTTCCCTTGAGAATTGTGTTTGATATATATACACAGATCACATTTCAGTTTTGGTAGGGCTTATAAAAGAATTTATGTACTCAAGTGAAACTGAGTACAATGTATCATTTGTATACTCTTGGTCAATTAGAGAGGGAAATTTAGATCCCCGGGGATATACTATTGGAATGAGTCTTGGATTTAAGTGAATCTTGGGATGATACTATATCCTTAGTTGAATTCACATGCAATATAAACATCTTAGATTATATTTAATGTGTAACCTTATACATATCTATATCGCCAGACATGTTGTTCATCACTTTATTGTAATGAGGTAGGTTTGGTAGCTATAGTGTGGCCTGAAGATCCTTTGTGATGTTTTCATAACATGGTTTTATGTTTCTTCCCAATATATTTTTTACTGAGGAAAAGATCTTGTTACCTTGGAAATGAATTGTAAGAAATCTAGATGCTTAATGTTTACAAAAATTCAAAAAGATGAAAACCATAACCTATAATAAATATTATATAATCGGGTGGAAATCCAAAATTGAGATGGAAGAATTGTTGTTCTTATTTAAAAAAAACAAAAAATAAATAAAAGTTCAAAGTAAAAAATACATGCAGTGAACTATGAAGAGAAGATGGATGTGACTAAAGTATTTATAAGTTTCAAATATATAATCAACTATCTTCAGTGGGTCAATAGAAATGAATAGATGTTTATTTTTTTCACCAGAAAGGCAGTGTGTATGTTGTTTCAAATTAAAAAAAAATATTTTATACAAGATGAGTGAATTTATATGTTAAAAAATATATGAAGTTCCTCTCTGAATGAAGTCTATCATATGAATACCCATCAAACAAAAATCAATCAGCATAAAATCCATTAGATGTATGAGCATTAAAAAACAATGCATATGTCACCAAACATACATTTTTGAGAATATTTTTTTGAGATAAGGAAATATGATCAAAAATAGTTATCCATATAAATAAAAGTGGATAAGTGGAGTTTTGTAATCAAAAAAATTCACTAGATAAAAATTTAATGAGATGGAGGATTTTTCAAAGATGTAATGAGATGGACTACCAACAGACAAAGATTACACTAATCTTTGAAAAGAACCTATTTTTGATGATGCTAAGATGATCTTTTCAGTTAGTTGTTTACCTAACCAATATTCAAGGATTTTTTTTGAGTTCTCTAACATACGAGGTTCATGAAAGTTTGAAGAAAGTTTTGATCACTAGATAATTCATGAATCTTTAAGAGTTTTCCAGAAGATTCTAGAAGAATACATAATCATCAAGATAATTTCAAATTATGATGTATATATATATATATATTCAATTTTGATTTTTTTTGAGAAATAATATTAATTTTGTTTTCCATGGTTACTAATTTGTGATCAAATATATAAATAGATGAAAGTAAAACTATAATTAACACTATTCATAAAGAAAAAACGATTATTCACTGAAGAATTTTTGTTAGATTTAGTTTCTAATGAATATTGGTTACATGTTAATGAAAATTACAAGAATGAGTTTTTTGAGAAGATTCAATCGGATTTAGTTTATTAATTGAAAAAGGACGATGATTCTGAGTAGAGTTAGAGGAGAAATAGTTTTATCTAGTGAGGCATACCAGATGAAGTTTCACTGAACAGATAAAGAGCACACCAGATGGATATTACCATATAGAGTTTTTTCAGATGAACATTTTGGGAGCTGAATTTACTAAGTTATATATATTTTTTTGGATCATGTTTTTAAGAAAAATGATTTTAACTAATTAGAGTTAGTATGATGAATCTTATCTAGAGATAAAAATATTCTAATTGGAATTGGATCAATGTTGTATCCCCTTATTTATAATAGTGAATTTCCATTGTTTGAATAGATTTTCCATGGAAAGGATTAATGTTCTCACACTATGGTTGTACCTTGTAAATATTTCCTACGATTCCTTACTTTCTTATTATTTCTTTGATCTCAGTTTTTTAAAAATTCGATAAGGTTAAAACTCTAACATGTTACATCTATTAAATTTCATAAATATTGAAAGTTGTAAAAATAAAACAATTTATTCAACCCTTTTTCTTATTGGTTAAATTATACCAAGGACCTTCATTGATGATCATTGTATAAGATACCACTGAGAAATTGTAGCTAATCAGGAAGTAGTTGAAAACTACCCATAGAAGACAATGATTGTTTGCCGAATGGAAAAGATAAAATTTGGAATTCACTATTGGTAATAGATTTTTTTTATCATATCAGGATTTTGGATTACATTTTGGTCCTTACTCGATGATACTAATGTATGAATGATGTGTTTCATGTGTCTCATCTCAAGAGGCACATATTCATGATCCTTGGAATGTCATCAACTATGTGGATTTTGAGTCAGACATTGACATATCATATATGGAACACACAGTGTGGAATATAGACTAGAGAGAGAATGTGTTATAGGGAAAGATAGTTCCATTTTTTTTGATCCTATGGAATCAGGGATGGATTATAGAGGAATATAGGGATTGAGAGTCTAATATTTAGGACTAGTGAGTCAAATGTTTTGATAAAGTTTCTTCCAGATTCATCCTAGGGAAGATAAGTCATTTATTTGGGAGATTGTAATGAAAATGGATTTTTGAGGTGCATTATGTGTTAATTTAATCCATCATTCAGATAATTTTTGGATATTAATTGTTTTTTCTGTGTTCTAGGGTTTTTTGTTGCATTTTTCAAAGTTTTAGAGGATTTTTTTGAATGTTCATGGTTTTTTTACTCTATTTTCAAACCATGCTAATAATCTAGGAAACCATGAACATGATGGTAGAAGCACCTGGGGTTATATATGTTTTAGGTACATGATTTGAAAAACTAAGAAAACTCTCCTAACAATCCATGTGACACCTTATAGTGTCCAATATCATGGAAGGCGAGTTGTTTGAAAAATCATGAATCTATTCCAGAAGGTATCCTAGGAGAGGTAGAATTCCTCCCAAAATTATTGTGTGGTTTTCCAAACCATGTGAACAAGAAGGGTACATGTGAAATTATTATCCCAAAATCCTCATTCATTTTCATTTATGATCTTTTTAACCCATCATTTCTTCTAAATTAATCCATCTCAAATCTTGAAACACCTACGACATTACTCATAGTTTATTCTCTTCGTAAGCTATATTCTGGTGTATCCAATAGCGTTGATGATTGGGAGTTGTAGTATACGATCTCAAAACACATGTTCTTCAGGTTTCATCTTGATATATCTCCCTTCCATTGATATGAATCATAAATATGGAATCTAGTTTCATAATCTATGGATTCCAATTCCATCGAATGATGAATTCCTGAATTTTTGTATGAATAGAGGTGGATTTCAATGTTTCAATAATATACACATTACTAAATCTTGATCTATCATGAAGGATGGATGTTTCTTAGTATGTTATCATAGATCAACCATCTTGAGACCTTATTCTTCTTTAATCTCTTATTTGGTCTATATTATAATAAGACATTCAAAGTTGATTGATTTTATTTGACCATACCCATTTTCTCTTCTTTAATTGATTTGGAATTCAAGATCTATTCCTTAATAAAAAATTTATTTATAGAATTAACTTCGTATCCTTTGACATATCTAAAAATCTATTTTATGGACTCAATGAGATATATGATACTACAAATACCATTTTTTTCATGAAATCTCCTTGGGAATATTTTTCAATCCTCTTATATGATTTAGTGAAACCTGATATGAGCATCCTTAAATTGAGAAATCATTTTCCATGGGCTCTCTTTATTGAATATAGAATTACGTCATCAATATGAATAAGTTAATAAATTCATTACCATATGTGAACCTTGTGTAATCCTATTCCATTGATGTGTTACCTATATCGACAAAACTAATTTGACCATGGTTGATGGTTATCACATGTGTGTGTGTTTCTTGTGAGACCCAAATATTATGTTTGATTCCATGATCATTCTTATGTAGTTTGTTAGACCATGTATTATTTTGATCATATATAGTTTTATAATACTGTTGATTCTCATGATGGTGTGTTATGTTGTACCTTATTATGATTTAAATTGTTATCTGTAAATATCAAGCCTTTGGAGGTGTTTATTTTATTTCTCAGAATAAGTGGACAATCATGATATGGTTATCCCTTAGAGAGGGAGTGCTCATAACTTGCAATGAAAACTTCAATTGAACAAAATATAGGGTAGGGCCCTAACATCCTTTAAGATAGACCCATGAAAATGACATTGGGAGTACAAAGACATTATGGTTTGACCTAATGTATATCCATCAAATGATATCATTAAGGCTTAACCTATGATTATGATATGATTTTATGGTCTTGAGGCCTGACCCATAATGGAGAATATATGTGATGACCTTTTTTCCGATCCTATTCGACACCTTGAGATGATCAAGAGATACGTTCACCTGCCTTGTTGTTAGATCTTGGTTACTTATGACATACTTATGAATAGCCTAGCGCATTTGAGCTAAATCAGGTATGGACAAGACCCATGGTGTCTTGGTTAACAACATATTTCTCAGTGTATGATTTTTTATGATTTCTTATACATTGTTTATTATCATGGAATTTACTTGTTATAACTGCGCACACATGTTAAGGATGCATTGGTGGTGTTCTGCTTGGTTTTATTACTCACAACCTACATGGGTATCTCAATTCACATGAAAACTTTTTGATTTAGGATCTTGATAATGTCAAGGGGGGAATAGAAGATAGATACATTGTGGATCATGGATCTAGAAACTGTATTTAGACAATCTCTATAGGATTTATATTGCATTTCCATTATTTTTCTACTTACATATTGCATTATCTTTGGTTTTCCAAATTGGGGGCCTAGTTATTTATTTATATGTCATGGGTTCCATTTTTCTATTATATTATGATACATAGTATTCCAATTTATATTATTAATGTTATAATTTATTTATACTTATGGTGTATGCTTATGATTACTAAGGGTATAGTACCCCCAAAGCTATTATTTGGACAATCATTGTTATTCAGCAACCACTTTTGTATAGGGAGTCATTAATGAGGTCTTCTGTATATCTAACTTGGACTTAGTAGTTTTAGTATGGGATTTAAATGGTGTATGATTAAACTTATCTTATCTACACTACATTATTATCCATTTTAGAGTCTTATTGACATGTGAAACATTTTCTCTCTTTATATTATGTTTAAATATTTACAAAAAATCCATTCCCACAACTTATAAATGGTGACTCTCACCACCCCATTAAGACCACTTCAAAAATTTAATTCGCACCTAAAATCGACCCATTCCCCTTATTTATAAACATATTTTTTCTATTAGGATTTGGTCATAATAAGTTGGATTGTGATTTCCATTTCCATGAGGTCTTTTGAGGGAAATCCAAATTTTTCAATGTGAGTACTTTTTTGTAACTTCTTTTCTTTTATTTAATACTTTATAGAATCTAATTTTATAATTTAATTACAATTTAATAACTATCATTTTTATATAGAATGTTATTATTCTATGAGAATAACTATTAACCACCTTTCAAATTTTATGATAAGAAAAATTAAATTTTCAATCGTGCATTGTGAAAAATACCGCCTCCACAAAGCGTTATGTTCCATTCTTCACTAACAAAAATAATATATGGTTATATGGGTGAAGTTTTATAACAAATTTTAAATATATAATTAAATTATTACTACTAAGATAAAATTATAGTACACATTTTTCCCTCAAATTTTTTGAGAAACGAAAATGATAACTTTGTATTGTGTGGACTACCCCCTCCATGAAGTAATATATCTTATGTTTCTTTTATATTATTTATAATTTGTTAAAATAAATTCAAATATGATTAAAAACCTTAAATATATCCAAATAAAATCAATATTCCTCTGTAATAATGATGTTATTCCCAAATAATGCACTTTTATAACCATTACCACCCATCAATTATGTTATGTTATGTTATGGTCGGTTTAAAAACCTACTTCAAAAATCATATACAATTATATCATGGATTACTATGAGAACATAAGTAATGAAAATTTATGATATAAATAATAAAATAAATATTTTATTTTGTTCTTTAATGGTAACATTAATATTAAACTCATTAACAAACATCTTAATTCCAATTTGATTAAAATCACTGTAACATGCTCACCCTCAATTTCATATTTAATGATCATAATCCCAAATAACATATACTTAAGTCATACCATTATAAATAATTAAATAGAATATGTTATTTTACCTTTTGTATCTTTTAATAAATAAATTTTGTAGAAGAATGAATAACAACCCTATGATTATGAAACTAATTTAAAACTATTTTGATTACTCACACACAAAATTAAAAAAAATGTAATAACTAAATAATATATGTATATATATATATGTTGGAAGTAATTATAAATTAATTTTGTAAAATTTTATGGATATTAATAAGTATATAAAATATATTATTATGATATTTATTTTTTTATACAGGGGATTCAAGTACTTTAGTTGATGTTGGGATTAATATAAGGGTTTCTTATCTCAAATTTTCACCCCTTGAGACATATTTACATCATGTTTTCTACTTAATGGTGTATCTAATTCATAATTAATTTCTTTTAACATATTAATTTAATTCATGGTTATTCTAGAGTCAAACCATTTAAATTATTTTAATGGCATTTGATTAAAAAGTTTCCAATGTTTTAAGGTTTCTTTAATTCAACTCTCTATGTTGAGTTATAACGCTTCTTCATGAACTTATTTCTTTCAAGATGGTTTTCTTCCACCAAAAGATTTTATTTCATGGAATATTCTCTTAATATCTATGTAAAATGAAACTTTTTATTCAAATAAAACTCCTTGAATATTCTCTTCCCATAAAAAGTATATCATTTTTGAGAATAATTCTCATCATCTTTAACGAACATTTCCACTAATTCCCCATAATTTAATTTCCAACAAGTGTTATCCTTTATAATTGGAAACGTAAATATATTTTAAAAAATTTTACCTATATATTGTTCTTATCCTCTTTTAAAAAAATTAGTTTTTTACTGTTTGTATGATGTGGGTTTTCAACAATGATATTTCAAAACATAAAAATTTCTTCCATACTTTTAAATAAAATATTTTATATTCCACCCCATATTTAAATTTATAATATTTATATATTTTAATGTATCTATCATTTAATTTTATTTTTAAAAGTTAAAAGTTTTTAAACATTTTCACTGCACCTTTTGTAAAATAACTTATCAACGTGACCTGTAACTTCATCTTTTCACAATTTTTTTTTCTAAAATATCCTTTTAATGATTTTAAGTGTAAAAAAATATTAATACCTCCATTATATTTTTATATGAATCTTTATCTCTATTTTTTCAATTTTATAAAGAATAAAATTTATCCTATATTTATAAAATATTTATTTAAAAATTATTTTAAAATATCAATGATATTTCTGATTTCCATTGTGAATTTTCTATAACTTCAAAAAGTTAATTTTTTAAAAGAAATTTTTATTTTATACCTCTTACACCAGATGAAGAAAAATATTAAAAATATACTATCCACCTTATTTAAATGTATGAATTATTTAATATCCATTTATTTTTGTTGAATGACCCATCACTAACTTTTCATTGCATAATCATTTATTGTGAATAAATTTAAGCTATCTGAAAATATATTTCACTCAGTTAGCACTCTATATTTCCTTCATCCAATTTGAGGATATTAACATAGATTCCATACGTAGATTTTTATTGGGGAAAGAATTTTCAAAATCATATAGACTTTATCTCTACAGTGTATATTCAATATACATTGTTATCTTGATTGAATGTTATTCTCCAATAATGTTACTAAATTTATTTAGATAAAAAATTATTTTCCATTGTTATAAATTTTTATGATTTTTAATGATTGATTTATGTGATTCCATTTGAAAATAATTTGATATAAATTTTCATTATATTTGTTATTTATACAGAAAAAGGGAATAATTTTTATTTTAATTTTTTTATGAAACCCATTTTTTCAATGTGTAATTTATGATATAATAAGTGAAAAATTTTATAGTAGAATATGTATGTACAGATGAATAATGTTTCTGGTCCTATATCACCCTTAAATGGAATGGATAAAAGTTTAAATCTGATGAGATATATATTTGTGAGTATATTTCATTTTATTACAAGCACGTTAACTATTTATTTGGATAATGAAAGAAATGTTTCCCTGTACTAATGATTGTTACATATTTGAATGATGTCATGGTTTTATGCCTATTTTTCTTATGTTATACTATCATGGATCATGTATATTGAATCATGTTTCTGCACTCTTTTGAATCATGAATTATGTCACTCCAATACTTATATCATAACTTATTATCTATGATTTATTGGGTAAATATTTATTATATAGTGTTATTATACCCATATTCTAATCTTATGCTCACTGATGATGTTTTATTTTTATCACGTATGTTTACCCTTATTGGGAATATAATCTTACACATTTCTTATATTTCAATCTCCCTAGAATATGATGAAAATTATAACTTATGAGATGTCTATAAGGAGTCCACTGTGGCTCTATTTTGGAGAAATTTTCACTAGTATTGTAAAATAAATTACTTATTTTTTTAGTCTTGAAAGACTCTAATCCTTACATTTTTTACATTGTGATATTATTCTCTAAGATGTAATGTTTAGATAATTGAAATTTTGTAATATAATGATTTTTATAGATTGGGACTTTATAATAACCCCCCCCCAAATCAATACTTATAGGTTTTCAAAAGACATTTTATTTTCTAGATGAGATTGATAGTTGGTTTTTTATTTCTTTTCACTTAATTTTGGAATATTATAAGTGTAAAAAATGAAATAATCATATCAGAACTGAATCTAGTAAAAAACCATGTAGTTTCATTAGTAGGATAATGTACATGATTTTAAGAAAAAAGATATTTTGTAAGGATGTTATAACCATAACATAGCATAATATAATGACATTATAAAATATAATTATAAAAAATAACCTTGGATTATGTACACAATAAAATTTCATATGATAATATATGGGTGAAATTATTAGTAAGGGATTATGATTGGAGGTTTAAATTCATCACATGGTATATTAATTTAGGTATTTTATATATGAAAATTAATTGGCACATTGTAATTAACTATCATATAATTGGTGAAAAATATATAATTCATACATAAAAAATCCTCATAAAACCCAAGAGATAAAAACAAGTGTCATGCCAAAAAAGTACCACAGACATTAATATGTGTATTTGTTTAGTAAAATTTTAATATTTCATAACATTATAATATATAAAAAAATTATGGCAGACTATATTAATGTTTGGAAAAGTAAATACATAGTATTAACATATGTTTTTCCTATACTCAAATTATTTTATAAACCATATGATATATGTGTAATATCTATAAAAATATAACTATATATATGACATAGAGAACATAAAACACACAACATCAAGTTATATATCTTAAAAGTAATAATTAAATTCATTATATTTGTGCAGACTATACAAAAATCAATTTCTGATAATAGATCTAGGATTAAAATGGATCTATGATTTTTAGAAATATGAAGTGTTTTTATTTATTAATAATTTATTTTTTACATAATATATATATGTGTACATTAATATAAATATAGTCTATAAATGTTTTTGGAACCATTGGTATAGGCCTCCAAATCGTTGGTATAGGTATCCAAATAAAAAACTTCCAGGTATGGGTTTTGATCCATAGAAATCCAAGTTATATTGAAAAATAATTTACAAATCTACTACAATATATTTTTATGTTTATATATGTTGGAACTGAGGATGTTATTTTTTGGAATTGGGGTTTGGTTTGTGTTTTTTTTTCAATCCTCATATGAAAGATTAGGGATTTAACAAGTAAAGTAATCTTATAGTTCATGTTGAAAACAATATTGAAAGTGGCCTTTTCTAAGGACCCAGACCCAAATGACCACCCGAAAAGTGCCGAACAGGTTGGGTGTCACTACCTTAGGCGCACCTCCCCTGAACGCCAAAGGCTGCCGACTAGTAGTGACGGTCTGAATAGGTATATTGGGGATTCTATACCCTCTCGGAGGAATAAAATGGTACTGGTCCAAGTAAAATTCAAAAATATGCAGCAGAAATAAATGACTCAGCAGACTCGAACCAGACCCATAGAGCGGAAACATAACCAATATAAATAAACAGCGGAAACAATATAGAACACAACTACAGCGGAAAGTAAACAGAACAACAAGCTGACAATAAACTGCAACAACTATTGTAAACAACCAAGCATGCATCCAAAGCAGGTCATACATAACAGAGTATAAAAAGGGCGCCAATGGATAACCAGCAGTAGCTACAACAAGTAAGCATGATGATACAGAAAAGGAAATCATACAAAGTAAACCCAACTAGGAATGACCTCAAGGTCCATACCATTTCCATGAAACAACTAACATAACCCAGCTCCTGAAGCTGGCCTCTTTCCTGAACATAAATCCATAAAGTCTGCACGCATCTCAAAGGGCCTGTGCCGGGTGTGAGAAAAACCTCAGTATGATACCACCCAAAGGTGTGTACCAAATATATGTGTTTAAGAAGTCATGTATTACAAGGAAAGCAGTAAACAGTACCATGCACAATTAAACACAAACTCCACTGGTGCTCAACAACCACCATGGAGTATCTCCTGCTTCGGCCCACGCTGGAATCTCTGTCGTGTAAGCTGGCACCACGTGCCACCTGACACATCGTGTCTCAAGTACCGACGCCTCGAAGGCATGACCAAGAATAGTAACCTGGCACTGTGTGCCTCCTGACACCTTGTGCCTCAAGTACCGACGTCCCGGAGGCACGCCCAAGAATAGAAACCTGACACCGTGTGCCTCCTGACACCTCGTGTCCCAGGATATCCCCTGAAGGCTCCTCACCTCCCACGTGGCTTTCTATGGTAGGCACCCCCAAACAGAACACCTAACCACAAATATGGGGGCCTCTACCCACACGAGTGGTCAAAACTACCTCATCACGAAGTATCTCTGTGTGCACACTACTCAAAGTTTTGGGTGAGCGTTAATCACCAAAATAGTACCTAAGCCACCATAACATCTGACACCTCATGTCCTTGTGACCATGTCGCTCATGTCTGATGGCCTCGCCATCCAAGTAACTTGGGCCATTCCCAATCTGACAGTCGTACTGCCTCAAGACGACGTCCATGACGCCCAATCCCATGGTCAAAACCACCCATCGAAACCCAGGCCAAGCCCATCCTGTGATCAACATCACTCAAGTGTAACCGGGCCAAGGAAAACACAACCCAAAGGGTACAACAGATGCAATTAAACAATTGAATATATAACATATGTAAATAGAAAACATAAACCGGCAAAACAAACTAAACAGTTGAATTGAAATTATGTGAGGTGTTGTCCCATACGAGCACTCAGGTCTGAAATGCCTCTAGAAATTTATAGTAGGCTTTAATAATTTAAATTAACCAGTTTAACACATTAGTATTTCAATTAAACCATTTTGGTGCTCCCCGGCTAAAACTCCCAGATGACCAACAACCCCTCACCCGACCCGTTCACGCAAACTGGTAAGAGGGCATACCCAAAGGCATCCCATAGGTCCCACAAGAAATTTAATATGAAATAGCAGATAAAATGGGTCCTGCTAAAAATACTCGTAAATGCGCCAAAGGCCACGTCACCCAAAAAACCATTAAAACACAAAATGAGGTATGCACCACCTACCTAAGACTCGCACGATGCTACTCCTCCGGTGACACCCGAAAATTCGGTCTAAAACACGGTAAATCTATAAATGATTCAATACCGTTCAAATTCCTATAACTCATTCTAGACTGAAAAGCAGATAAAACGGCCAAAGAAGAATTGACGCCCTACCGAGGGGGTTCCAACGCATCCAACCGAGGTCGGATCTGACTTCAGACGAAGAACCGGGAAGCAATTGAAGTTTTGGCCGATTTGAGGGAGGAGGTTCTGTCCAGAACCTCAAAATGAGGCTACTGCCTATTTTAAGCGAAAAAAAGAAAGTACACTGCGTGTAATTTAGGACTAAATTCCGTGTAAAGTTCATTTAACTGTTCATAAGACGACAGGATTCTGCCAACTTACTTTACGAACCTACCGACATGAGTACACGGCGTGTACCTAGGGGTATACGGTGTGTACTTGGTTCCTCTTCCTTTTCTCACCGACGTACTCACACGCCATATGTTTATCCTATACATGGCTAGACTACATGACGTGTCCAAACGGAACATGGCGTGCCCCTGGTTCTACCCAGCCAACAGGCCTACACGCCATGTATGGCCTTAGACGATCGGGGTTATACATGGTGTGTTCAACACTACAAGCCATGTAGTAAGAAACTACTACACGTTCATCACACGGAATGTAGTCGGTGAGCACACAGCTGGTCACTCGCCTAAACATACACGGTGTGTACTTAAAGTACACGGCGTTTATTCTAGAAATTTCCAAAAACATCGCATTTTCTCCAGTTTCCTCAGAATCTAGTCAAAAATTCAAACAGGGTCAGGATTTTGACCCATTCCAAAAACCCAAGTTCTTACAAACTTGTCACCTTAACGTAGCTCATCCTCGAGCTACTGAATGAAACCAGGAGATGGCAACGAACATACCACCCCGATCAAAATAACTCAGACTTCCCCAGTCGCAAAGGTCCCAGCTATGTTCCTCAAGGGGGGCTCCACACCTTAAGAACCGCCTAACCCGGTCTCAACCCAACAATACGTAAAGAAAACAGGGTTTACTAACCTGTTTTCTGGACCCATAGTCCTCTCATGATGCATCGTCACCCCTGCACCCCATTGGTGCTCCTGTGTCGCTTCCGACACCCAACGTATCTTGAACCACATCAGTGTCCGCCTCCATGAGGTCCCGGTGCTGAGCACCCCAATTAACCCACATACTCGATGCCCTGATACCTACGATGCCTCGAGTAACCCGCATCCTCGATTCCCTAATGCTACACATATGATACACACACACACACACACACACACACACACACATATATATATATATATATATATATATATATATATATATATATATATATATATATCACACACCCGATATGGTTCCAATCCCACTGACTAGCATCTAGTCAGTCCACATAGATCCTGTGCACTATGTGCACTCAAAAAAGACATGCCTCTACCGGGCATGCCAAAAAGGAAACATGGAGATCACAGCCACACTGCAGTGTACCTCTAACTATCATCAGCACACCGGCCTGCTTAGCCTCTTGAAGATCCACGGCGTGCACCTTGCCTGAAACATGGTTGCCTGACGCCTGAGCTCCCTACGATGTTGTTCCAGTCACCGGCCACTGACCCCTCAGGTGGGTCGCACTGTCTTTTTCCCGACCTCCGCACACAGCTGAAACTCGACTACCCTCACCGGGTACTGAACCTGAACCAACTCCAGACACTGCAGTATGTCCTAGTCCCTGCCTGCCAGCTATCTGAGAAGGCTTCCTGCAAAACCTTTATAGATATCCGTCCTATCCACATGCCCTCCACTCCTTCGGAGGCCTATCACACTGCACCCGAACATGTCCTAGCTGTCCACACAAGAAGCAAATCACCGAAGAACTACCACGAGGTGGTCTAGATGAATCCCTAGCCTGACTGCTCTACTATAACTCATCCCGCCCTTGCTTCTTGCTGTCTAGACCATCACCTAAAACTGTCGCCCTACCCAAGCGAGATTTCTCTCTCTCGTTTCCCTCAACTATGAGCGCCTGATTCACCGCTTTGGAAAAAGAACCCAGCTTGAAGATTTTCACCTAGACCTGAATGGCGTGTCGTAAGCCATCTTCGAAGTGCCTCACCCTAGTTTCATCATCCCTTACCATACCAAGTGCAAAGCGAGACAACTCTGTGAAGGTATCTGCCCAGTCCATGATAGACATATCTCCCTGCTGAAGACTCAAGAACTCCCACGCTCTCTCTGCCTTCAGTGTCTTCGGGTAGAAGTTCTCAAAGAACCTATCCTCTATGTCCTTCCAAGCCAGTCCCTCATTTTTACAAGCCTGAACCTGTACGTCCCACCAATGCTTCGTCGGTCCTCTTAGCATGTACGTCGCCAACTTGACCCTCTACCCTGGAGGCGTCTCGAGCTGCTCAAAAATAATTTGCATACTCTCTATCCAGTTCTCAGCCACCTGTGGACCACCCTCTCCCTGAAAATTTGGCAGGTGCTGTGACTGGAAAACCTACATCAGATATTCCATAGAAGGCTCTGTACCCTGTGCACCTCTGTCAATCCCCTATAAGACACGTACCGGGCTAGCTTGGAGATGATCGTCAAGCCATGACCTGAACGATGCCAAACCCTGCTACTGTCTTGCCTACACTGGATCCTGAACCTGATTCTGTCTCTGAGCCTGTACCTGCGGCTCGTGCTCTTACTACACTGAATTCTGACCCTATCCTGTGGCACTGTATCATCTCCTTCCTGACGCTCCATCAAGTCATGAAGGAGTAAACTTCTGAATACCATAAATGGTCAGACAACCCATATATACATAACAATATATTTTTCGCATATAAGGAAAGTAGTAAAAGGCAACTCATAACTACTACCCATACCCCCCTCACCGCAACCCATGCCCCATGACATCCTGGCCTCATGGCCTCCTTAATCGCTCTCAACAGATCCAAGTATCAATGGTACCCCGGGCTATGCCCATCCTAACAACTCACGTTGCCTCAAACCGACGACTGAGTCACCCAATCCTGACAGTTACACTGCCTCAACCATATTACCCGCCTGCTCTCATAAGATTCAGACCCAAAAATATACCTCCACATGCAATTCTACAGAAATAAAGCATGGCATCCATATTTCAATAAATATGTAATTATATCGGGAATTTCGAAAAATTACATTTCAAAGCATATAAAGCATGGAAAGTGATATTTCATTCACATGGTATTATCACTTCACAAATCATACATGCAATTATGAAGTTGAAATACCCTAAAAATGTGCCTATCAAAAGCCAAGCAACCAAGCCTTTCCATACCGGGCCAAGGTCCAATTCTCCCTTACCACACTGGGTCAAGGGCCAGATATCACAATCACGAACATCACACATCAAGTGAGCCACCGAGGTGGAAATCATATAAACTGTAATCTGAGCAAAAGAAAACATCAATTCCCACCCCTTGGAAACTTGTCCCATCCCTCGTACCTGGGGCTGCATGCACCCAAGCACAAGTGAGAAACCCAGTTCCAGTAACAACTTATCTCCAGTCTACCATATCCCAAATAGTAAAACCAGCAGAAATAAAAAGAGAAGTCTCCATCTCATTAGTATCCATAAAAATACTGATACTAAATCATTGTCAACAACTCCTCTGATACCACTTTGTAATGACCCGGACCTGGCCAACCACCCGAATAGTGATGAACGGGTCAGGTGTCACTACCTTAGGCGCACCTCCGCTGAACGCCAAAGGCTACTGACTAGAAGTGAGGGTCTGAATAGGTATAGTGGGGAGGTTATACCCTCTTGTAGGAATAAAATGGTACTGGTCCGAGTATAATACTAAAATATGCAGTGGAAATAAATGACTCAGCAGACTCGAACTAGACTCGCAGAGCAAAAACATAACCAATATCAATAAATAGCGGAAACAATATAGAACACAACTGCAGCGGAAAGTAGACAGAACAACATGTCGAAAATCAACTACGATAACTACTGTAAACAACCAAGCATGCATCCAAACCAGTTCATACATAACAGAGTATAATAAGGCTGCCAATGGATAACCAATAGTAGCTACAACAAGTAAGCATACTGATACAAAAATGGAAATGAAACAAAGTAAACCCAACTAGGCATGACCTCATGGTCCATACCATCTCCATGCAACTACTAACGTAACCCAGATCCTGAAGCTGGCCTCTTTCCTGCACATAAATCCATAAAGTTCGTGCAGGGTGTGAGACAAACCTCAGAAGGATACCACCCAACGATGCGTACCAAATATATGTGTTTAAGAAGTTATGTATTACAAGGAAAGAAGTAAATAGGACTATGCAAAAGTAAACACAAACTCCACTGGTGCTCAACTGCCACCATAGAATATCACCTGCTTCGGCCCACGCCAGAATCTCTATCGTCTAACCCAGTACCACGTGCCACCTGACACCTCGTGTCTCAAGTACCGACGTCCCGAAGGCACGCCCAAGAATAGTAACCCGACACCGTGTGCCTCCTCACACCTCGTGCCTCAATTACCGATGTCCCGGAGGCACGCCCAAGAATAGTAACCCGGAACTGTGTGCCTCCTAAAACCTCATGTCCCAGGATATCCCCTGAAGGCTCCTCACCTCCCACGTGGCTTTATACGGCAGGCACCCCCAACTAGAACACCTAACCACAACTACGGGGGCCTCTACCAACACGAGTGGTCAAAAACACCTCATCACGGAGTTTCTCTGTGTGCACACTACTCAAAGTTCCGGGTGAGCGATAATAACCAAAATAGTACCTAAGCCACCAAAACATCTGACACCTCGTGTCCCTACGACTATGTCGCTCAAGTCCGATGGCCTTGCCATCCAAGTAACCCAGGCCATGCCCAACCTGACAGTCGTACTGCCTCAAGATGACATCTATGACGCCCAATATCGTGGTCAAAACCACCCATCATAACCCAGTCCAAGCCCAACCAGTGATCGGCATCACTCAAGCATAACCAGGCCAACACCAACACAACCCAAAGGGTCCAACAGATGCAATTCAGCAATTGCATATATAACATATGTAAACAGAAAACATAAACCGGAAAAACAGACTAAACAGTTGAATTGAACTATGCGAGGTGCTATCCCATACTAGCACTAAGGTCTTAAATGCCTCTAGAAATTTATATCAGGCTTTAATAAATTAATCTTACCAGTTTAACACATTAGTTTTTCAATTAAACCATTTTGGCACTCCCTTGCCAAAATGCCCCGATGAGCAATGGCCCCTCACTCGGCCCGCTCATGCAAACTGGTAACATGGCATACCCAAAGGCATCCCATAGGTCTCACAAGCAATTTAATATGAAATAGCAGATAAAAAGGGTCCCACTCAGAATACCCATAAACGCGCCAAAGGCCACGTCACCCAAACAACCACGAAAACAAAAAATGAGGTATGCACCACCTACCTGAGACTCGCACGATGCTACTCTTCTGGTAACACCTGCCAATTTGGTCTAAAACGTGGTAAATATACAAAAGATTCAACACAGTTCAAACGCCTATAACTCATTCTAGAATGGAAATCAGACAAAACGACCAAATGGGAATTGAGGCCTTACTGAGGGGGTTCCAACGCATCCAACCAAGATTGGATCTAACTTTAGAGAATGAATCAAGAATCAATTGAAGGTTCGACCGATTTGAGGGAGGAGGTTCTGTCTAGAACCTCAAAATTAGGATACTTCCCATTTTAAGTGAAAAAATAAAGTACACGATGTGTACTTTAGGACCACACGCCATGTATAGTTCATTTATCTATTCATTAGACGGTAGGATTCTGCAGACTTACTTTCCGAACCTGCCGACATGAGTACACAAAGTGTACTTGGTTCCTCTTCCTTTCCTCACTGACGTACTCACACGCCATTAGTTTCCCTTATACACGGCTAGACTACAAGGGGTTTCCAAAGGGAACACGACGTGCCCCTGGTTCTACCTGGCCAACAGGCCTACATGCCATGTATAGCCTCACACGGTCGGTTTTATACACGGCGTGTTCAACACTACATGCTGTGTAGTAAGAAACTACTACACGGTCATCACACGACATGTAATAGGAGATCACACGGCCGGTCACTCGCCTACACATACATGGCGTGTACTTAAAGTACATGATGTGTAGTCTGGAAATTTCCAGAAACTTCTCATTTTCTCCAGTTTCCTCAGAAACCTGTCAAAAATTCAAACAGGGTCGAAATTTTGACCCGTTCCAAAAACTCGGGTTCTTACAAAATCCCCACCTTAACGTATCTTGTCCCTAAGATATCGAACGAAACCTGGAGATGGCACCGAACATACCACCCCGATCGAAATAACCCCGACTTCCCCGGTCACAAAGGTCCTGACTAACTTCCTAAAGGGGGGATCCCCACCTTAGGAATTGCCTAATCCGGTCTCAACCCAACAAGATGTAAAGAAAACATGGTTAACTAACATGTTTTCCGGACGCATACTCCTCCCGTGACGCATCGTCACCCCTGAACCCCATTAGTGCTCTTGTGTCGCTTCCGACACCCAACGTATCCCGCACCGCATCGGTGTCCGCCTCCATGAGGTGCTGGTGCTGATCACCCCAAGTAACCCGCATCCTCGATTCCCTGATGCCTACGACACCTCATGTAACCCGCATCCTCGATGCCATGATGCTATGCATCTCATACACACACAAACACACACACACACACAGATATATATATATATATATATATATATATATATATATATATATCACACAACCGATATGGTGGAAATCCCACTGACTATCATCTAGTCAGTCCATATAGATCCTATGCACTACGTGCACTCAAAACAGACATGCCTCTATCGGTCATGCCAAAAAGAAAACATGGAGATCACTGCCACACCGCAGTGTACCTATAACTGTCGTCGGCTCACCAACCTGCTCAGCCTCTGGCAGCTCCACGGCGTGCACCTGGCCTGAAACATGGCTGCCTGACGCCTGACATCCCTACGATGCTGTTCCAGTCACCCGCCACTGACCCCTCAGCTAGGTCCCACTGTCTCTATCACGACCTCCGCGCATAGCTGAACTTCGAATACCCTATCCGGGTAACAAACCTGAACCAACTCTAGACATTGTAGTATGTCCTGGTCCCTGCCTGCCAGCTATCTGAGAAGGCTGCCTGCAAAACCTCTCCAGATGTTCGTCCTATCCACATGCCCGACACTCCTTCGGAGGACTATCACACTGAGCCCGAACATGTCCCGGCTGTCCACACTGAAAGCAAATCACCGAAGAACTACCATGAGGTGGTCTAGATGAATCCCTAGCCTGACTGCCTAGCTGGAACTCATCTCACCCTCGCTTCCTGATGTCTGGACCATCACATGAAGTTGTCGCCCTGCCCAAGTGATATTTCTCTCTCTCGTTGCCCTCGGCTATGAGCGCCTGATTCACCACTTTAGAAAACGAACCCAACCTGAAGATGTTCACCTGGACACGAATGGCATGTCGTAAGCCATCCTCGAAGCGCCCCACCCAAGCTACACCATCGCTTAACATACCAGGGGAAAATTTGGACAACTCTGTGAAGGTAGATTCGTAGTCTATGATAGACATATCTCCCTGATGAAGACTCAAGAACTCCCGTGCACTCTCTGCCCTCAGTGTCTCTGGGTAGAAGTGCTCAAAGAACCTATCCTCAAAGTCCTTCCAAGCCAGTCCCTTGTGCCTAAGAGCCTGAACCTGTACGTCCCTCCAACTCTTCGCCAGTCCTCTCAGTATGTATGTCGCCGGCTTGACCCTCTGCCCTGGAGGCGTCTCGAGCTGCTTGAAAATCATCTGCATACTCTCTATCCAGTTCTCTGCCGCCTGCGGACCACCCTCTCCCTGAAAAAGCTGCGGGTGCTACGACTGGAACTCCTGTGTCAGATACGCCATAGAAGGCTCTATACCCTGCGCGCCTCTATCAATCCCCTGTAAGGCACGTACCAGGCTAGCTCGGAGCTGATCATCAAGCCACGGCCTGAACGATGCCAAAATTGACTGTTGTCCTGCCTACACTGGATCCTGAAACTGATCCTGTCCCTGAGCCTGTACTTGCGGCTCGTGCTCTTCCTACACCTAATTCTGACCCTGATCCTGCGGCACTTTATCATCTCATTCCTGACGCTCCATCGAGTCCTGAAAGAGTAACCTGCTGAATACATAAATGGTCAGACAATCCATATATACATAATAATATATTCTTCACAGATAAGGAAAGCAGTAAAAGGCAGCTCATAACAACTACCCTTACCCCCCCCCCCCTCATCGCAACCCATGCCCCACGACATCCCGGTCTCATGGCCTCCTTACCAGCTCTCAACAAAGCCATGTATCAATGGTACCCCGGGCTATGCCCGTCCTGACAACTCACACTACCTCAAACCGATGACCGAGTCCCCCAATCCTGACAGTTACACTACCTCAACCATTTTACCTGCATGCTCTCATAAGAGTCAGACCCAAAAATATACCTCCACATGCAATTCTACAGAAACAAATCATGGTATCCATATTGAAATAAACAAGCAATTCTATCAGGAATTTCAAGAAATTACATTTCAAAGCATATAAAGCATAACAAGTGATATTTCATTCACATGGAATTATCACTTCACAAAGAATACGTGCAATTATGAAATTGAAATACCCTAAAAACGTGCCTATCAAAATCCAAGCAACCATGGCTTCCCATACCGGGCTAAGGTCCAATTCTCTCTTACCACACCGGGTCAAGGGTTAGATATCACAATCATGAACATCACACATCAAGTGAGCCACTGAGGTGGAAATAATATAAACTTTAATATGAGAAAAAGAAAAGGGAAATTCCCACCCATTGGCTAATTGGTCGATCCCTCACACCTGGGGCTGCAGGCACCCAAGAACAAGATAGAAACCCAGTTCCAGTAACAACTTATCTCCAGTCTACCATATCTCAAATAGTAAAACCTGCGGAAATAAAAAGAGAAGTCTCCATCTCATTAATAGCCAGAAAAACACTGCTACTAAATCCTTGTCAAGAACTCCTCTGATACCACTTTGTAACGACCCGAACCCGGTCAGCCAAACGAACAGTGCCGAACGGGTCGGGTTTCACTACCTTAGGCGTACCTCCCCTGAACACCAAAGGCTACCGACTAGTAGTGACAGTCTGAATGGGTATATTGGGGATGCTATACCATCTTGGAGGAATAAAATGGTACTGATCCGAGTATAATACTAAAATATGTAGCAGAAATAAATGAATCAGCAGACTCGAACCAGACCCGTAGAGCGGAAACATAACCAATATCAATAAACAACGGAAACAATATAGAACACAACTGCTGCAGAAAGTAAACAGAACAACATAACAGCAATCAACTGCAACAACTACTATAAACAACCAAGAATTCATCTAAAGCAGTTCATACATAACGAAGTATAAAAAAGGCGCCAATGGCTAACCAACAGTAGCTATAACAAGTATGCATGCTGATATAGAAAAGGAAACGAAACAAAGTAAACCCAACTTAGCATGACCTCAAGGCCCATACCATCTCCATGAAACAACTAACATAACCCAACTTCTGAACCCGACCTCTTTCCTACACGTAAGTCCATAAAGTCTGCACGCGTCATGAAGGGCCCGTGCGGGGTGTGAGACAAACCTCAGCAGGATACCACCTAACGGTGCATACCAAATATATGTGTTTAATCAGTCATGTATTAAAAGGAAAGCAATAAACAATACTATGCACAAGTAAACACAAACTCTACTATTGCTCAACAGCCACTATGGAGTATCACCTACTTCGGCGCACGACGGAATCTCTGTCGTGTAACCCGGAACCATGTGCCACCTGACACCTCGTGTCTCAAGTATCGACATCCCGAAGGCACGCCCAAGAATAGTAACTCGGCATTGTGTGCCTCCTGAAACCTTGTGCCTCAAGTACCGACGTCCCGGAGGCACGCCCAAGAATAGTAACCCGGCACCATGTGCCTCCGGACACCTTGTGTCCCGGGCTATCCCCTGAAGGCTCCTCACCTCCCACGTGGCTTTCTACGGTAGGCACCCCCAACTAGAACACCTATCCGCAACTACGGGGGCCTCTACCCACACAAGTGGTCAAAACCACCTCATCACAGAGTATCTCTGTGTGCACACTACTCAATGTTCCGAGAGAGCGGTAATCACAAAAATAGTACCTAAGCCACCAAAACATCTAAAACCTCGTGTCCCTGCGGCCATTTCGCTTAAGTCTGATGGCCTCGCCATCCAAGTAACCCGGTCCATGCCCAACCTGACAGTCGTACTGACTCAATCCGACGTCCATGATGCCAAATCCCATGGTCAAAACCACCCATTGTAACCCGGGCCAAGCCCAACTTGTGATCAACATCACTCAAGAATAATCGGGCCAAGCCCAACACAACCCAAAGGGTCCAACAGATGTAATTCAGCAATTGCATATATAAGATATGTAAAAAGAAAATATAAACCAACAAAACAAACTGAAAAGTTTAATTGAACTATATGAGGTGCTGTCCCATAACAGCACTGAGGTCTTAAATTCCTCTAGCAATTTATATCAGGATTTAATAAATTAAACTGACCAGTTTAACACATTAGTATTTCAATTAATCCATTTTGGTGCTCCCTGTCCAAAATGCCCCGATGAGCAATGACCCCTCACCCGACCCACTCACGCAAATTGGTAACATGGAATACCCAAAGGCATCCCATAGGTCCCACGAGCAATTTAATATGAAATAGCCGATAAAACGAGTCCCGCTCAAAATACCCGTAAACGCGCCAAAGGCCACGTCACCCAAACCACCATGAAAACACAAAATGAGGTATGCACCACCTACCTGAGACTCGCATGATGCTACTCCTTCGTTAACACATGCCAATTCGGTCTAAAACGCGGTAAATCTACAAAAGATTCAATACCGTTCAAACGCCTATAACTCATTCTAGAACGGAAATCAGAAAAAACTGCCAAAGGGGAATCGAGGACTTACGGAGGGGGTTCCAACTCATCCAACCGAGATCTGATCTGACTTCGGACGAAGAACTTGGAAGCAATTCAATGTTCAACCGATTTGAGGGAGGAGGTTCTGTCTAGAACCTCAAAATGAGGATACTGACCATTTTAAACAAAAAAAAAAGAAAGTACATGGCATGTACTTTAGGACTACACACCGTGTTTATTTCATTTAACTATTCATAAGACGACAGGATTCCACCGAATTACTATTCGAACCTAACGACATGAGTACACGGCGTGTACCTAGGGGTAAACGGTGTGTACATCGTTCCTCTTCCTTTCCTCACCGACGTACACACATGCCATGTGTTTCCCTTATACATAGCTATACTTCATAGTGTGTCCAAAGGGAACATGGTGTGCAAATGGTTCTACCCGACCAACTGGCCTATATGCCATGTGTGGCCTCACACGGTCAGGGGTATACACGGCGTGTTCCACACTACACGCTGTGTAGTAAGAAACTACTACATGGTCATCACACGACATGTACTTAGCGAGCACATGGTCGATCACTCGCCTACACATACATGGAGTGTACTTAAAGTACACAACATGTAGTCTAGAACTTTCCAGAAACTTCTCATTTTCTCCTATTTCCTCAGAAACCAGTCAAAAATTCAATCAAGGTCAGGATTTTGACCCGTTCCAAAAACCCAGGTTCTTACACCTTTTTTCCCAGTGTTTCAAAATTTTGTTTGCCCAAAATTAGGAGGATGGCCTCTATTGGGAAAATTGGATTCTCTTGAAGGACTTATGAAAATATGGAAAATGAATGTGTTTCTCAAAAAAATCAACGAGAATGGTTTTTTAAAAAGGATCACAGAAACATGCCAATGATCTACATGACAATAACAAGCATCACGAATGATAAAGAATTGGATCATCATGAACAGTGTCAGTGATCTCTACAATTATGAGTATTAGAGTATCAGGATGCACAATGGTTTTGAAAAAAATTACTACTATTATGATGAACATCATAAATGAAGAATTTCACTGGTTCATCACAAAGGGAGGAGCTCCGTTAAATCCTTTTTAAAAGATATGGAAAATCCAAAAAGATTTGGTGGAGATTTACGAATAGCCAAGCCTATAAATATGAAGCTACCCCTCTTCATTTGAAAATAATTCTTCCATGAAAAATATGGAATTTATCTGATTTCGTGAAGCCATGGGAGCTTTGTGAAACTAACATTCCATGCATGATTGAGAATCATGGAATGAATTGTTGTGTCTTTACTGATGCCAATGCTTTTGGTTAATGAGTACTTCAGGATGATGAGGTATACCACATTGAATCAGCGAGTTTTTTGAATGTGTTTGTTCCATGAAGATAGGGATGCTTCCCGATGGAAGATTTTTCCATGTAAGAAGGTGACTTTCTCAAAAGATGTTTGTTCCGCAAAGGAAAGGAGGATCACGAAGGCAATGGGATTCACAGAGAGGATTCAAAAAAGGCAGTTTTGAATATCAGTTTTTAAGTGTAAATGGTTTTTAAAGTGCATCAACTCTATTATATGGTGCATGAAGAGTGTCATGAAATGTTAGGGATAAGAACTTTAATTCCCAACCATTGAAGAGATATTAAAGTTGATAAACGCAGTTAGACTTCTCTCAATGTAGGGAGATAAGGGGGAGTCGATGGAAGTGTTATGAGGGATGCAGTGAGCTATCCCTAAAACCTTGTAAAGGTAGTGTTTATAGAATACAATGGTTGTTGATGAACTTTTTTAATAAAAAACTAGTGATGATTGGTGGATTTAGGTACGACCGACACACTGTCGGCATATGCTCCTTAGAGAAGCCCTTAGTGGCGAACCAAGTAAATTTTTTGTGTTGTCCCTATAAATGTGAATGTTTTATTGATGATCGAATCCATCATATAGGTTTAATGATTTCCTACTAATATAAGAACACGATCCGTCACTTTAGAAGAAAAAGTAGATGTCCTGATTCACCCCTCCCCTCTCTCGGTGCTCTATCATCCTACAATATACATATATGTATGTTTAAAAATATTTTCTAATTTTAAATTATTTACTAATATTATTTTTTCACATATTTTAATATATAAATATATTAGTATTGATATATAATTAATTTATTTACTTAATTATGATTTAGGGATTGATAAATTTGTATTTACACTTAATATATATAAAAAATAATGAAAAATGGTTTATAATATTATTAAAAGTAATATTAATTAAAAATTTTCTAATTAGTATTTAGTAATATACATTTAATAACAATTTGGTGGTGGAAAAAATCAATTAAATTATTAGTACCTTATGAAAAGTTGAAAACCTGGTTTAAAATTCAATCAACCATAACATCTAATAAGTGTGACCATTTAAGCTCCATGAGATATCAAATAAATTCTAATGAAACAATCTAAACCATTTCAACTTTGTGGACCTTTGTCATTATTTATTCTGTGGTCAATTGTATTGTAAGGCCACCAAAAATGGGTTTTTTATTTTGATACCATAATTTCTGAACATTCGATTAAATTTCATCATCATTTAAGAGGGACATATTTTATTTTTTCAATGGAGAATAAAATTATTTCAAGGGATTAAATCCATATAGATTTTATGATTTTCTAATTCAATATTTTTCATATTTTAGTGTAATTTATAATTAAATATGTACACATATGTATATAAATATATGAATATATGTATATATATATTTTTATATATTTATGTATAAATATTTAATTATACAAAAAATATTTGATTACATTTACATATAAAATATATTTTAAAATAAATAAACTACATTAAAATAAAAACATATTAGCTATTTTATTATAATAAATTTTTTATATATTGTAATAATTATAAATTTCAAAATATATGTACCTATTTAAAATGTATGGTGGCCTATACCAGTTTAATTTAATGTCTATTACTCAATACTAATTAGAAAATAATTAATTAATATTAATTTATAATACTTTTATTAATCTTACTCGAGTAAATATATTATATATTAAGGGTACATTCCTATTTTTTAATATATATACCATATTTAAGAGTATATATTACATATATAAATATCACTATATCGATATATTAAAATATGTTTAACAATTTAAATAATAAATATTTCAAAATTAGACATTATTTTCATACATACATATATATTTATGTATATATAAACATGAATGATGTTGAAAAATAGTTGTAATGTTTTTAGAATATAACCTAGAGGTCCTAGGGATCAAAAATCAACAATGGATGTTTTTTTAATAGGAAACCACTACTAGCGGTGTGGCCAAACCATTGGTATGGGTATCCTAAAACCAGAACTATAGAAAATATTTGTTCAATACCATTGGCATAGGTACCCTATACTAATATTTTAACAAAACCATTGATATAGGTGGTAGAAACCATACCAATACCAGAAATTTTTAAAATCATTGGATAACAAACCAACCCAAGTTACCCTCAAACTTGGAACCCAACCCATTATGTCAAATACCTTAAGGGAATTCTCGACCCCCCTAGGCTGGAAAAAAGCACCCAGGCATTGAAAAAAACCAGAGGTAATGATCACACCCAATAAAGAAATACCAATGGTATATATACATTGAGTAGGAAGGAACAACAAAAAGCTAGTAAACATATTCCATAACTGTAATAAGACATCAGAAACAAAGAAACTATAAAAGTATCCAAAATATCCAAGATACAAGTCCAAATTAAAAGGACCAAAACCCAATAGCTACTTCATGTGATGTCATGTATTAACTCCCACCATCTCACCACCAGCTACCAAACTCAACTGACATGAAACCTCATCTGATCACTACAACACCTTTCCTTTCCCTACATTGGAATCCATACATAGGTCTGCACACCACTGAAGGGGTGTGTAGGGTGTGAGCTAACAGTATCAATAGGATCTCACTCAGGTGTTCCATAACAAGTCTCTTTATAACATTTATTGTATGATCATTTCAAATAAAACATTTCATGGTAAATAGTAAAGATTTTTTTTATCAAAAACATGGTAAATATTTCTCTTTTTCACAGTTCTAAAAGAAAATAAGGTATATACATTTCAATGAACATTTTCAATATCATCATTCACATGGATAAACATTCATATGAAATCTAAAACAATAAATCCAGGAGACCCAAAACTGAAGCACATGTATCAACTCCAAGAATCACTATAGGTCAAACTAGACCACTACTCGTGACAAAGTAAATCATGTACGCAATCTAGTTCCTAGAACCCATGCCTAGGAGGTAGAGGAATATCCCATGATAGACCCCCTAACAATATCAATATTATTCTCCTATAATAATAATCTTTGGGCAAAGAGGAAACCCCCATGAGAAAACCTCCTGATAATAAAAAAAATATAGACAATGGCCTAAAGCTAAAACTTACACCTAAGTACACAAGGCAACCCACGTTATCATTTTCATAATCCATTTTAATGATTTGAAACACATTTGAAAATAATTTCACCAATCCATTTCAATTCTTTGAAAATACATCTTTTCTCTCCATTTGTCAAAAACTAGGTGAAAAAAATTCTTTAAAACTGTTTTCAACACATAGAAAATGGTCATGCCAATTCCTTTAATAATCCATTTTATAAAATAAATACAATAAGGTTTATCAACATAGGCCATAGATAGATTCACCTACCTCGAAAATCAGGTTTCACACGACATCAATGGGGTAGACGAACAACAAAAACACAATAATGTTGACGAAGGCCCTAGAACCCATTCTACACATCTCACAATTGATCTAATTGATAAAGAGGGTTAGAAGAGAAGAGGAAACAGCACATAACTGAAGAGAGAACAACCTCCACACCACAAATAACAAATGAATGACCTCTAAAATGAAGTCACACAATGGATCTTGAAGAAGACAAGAAGAAACACCATTTTAGACCAATAAAATTGATAACATAATGCAAAGGAACTACAATGATCAATGGAAATGAATAAGAAGAACGGTCACTCACCCAGAGAGACACAATTCAACCATAATGAAGATTGAATGCTGAATGAATTCTTCATGAAGGGACAGTTTCCCAAAAAATTGATAGATAGGGACTATCGGTTGAGGGAAAAAGAGATCTGGTAGCCAAATGGGCACCCAAACCCTGTACATCACACTAAAAATGTTTTATTGTAAAATTAACTAATGTGTAATACATTTACGCATAATGAACTCCATGATGTCCTAATATGTTTAAAAACATGTCTCCTAGGATTAAATTCCATTCATTAATTAACTAACAATGTGTAAAATCTCATCACGTCATGTAACATTTGCGGCATAAAGCCATTAACCATTACACATCGTGTAACGTAGTTCATGATGTGTAAATCTCCAACAGTCTACAAAAAATCAAGAAACCAATATTTAAAAATGCACACCAAAAAGGTAACTTATAGAGAGGGAAAAAATCCCAATCAGAATAATTATATGTGTAAAACTCCCCACCATGAAGACTGTGTATCCTTGGGAAGTCATGTGGTAGATATAACCCCTGGAAAAGATTGGGTTATTTCACCCTCTTCAATGAATCATATTATGATGTCTCATGAGAATCTGATATCTATTTTCATAAAACTATAACTAATAGAATCAATTTCTCAAGAAAGAATGTTAGTTAAGAGTCAATGATCTCAAATGGTTTCTCCAAAATTGAAAGATCTGTCTCTAACTCAATTTCTTCCCAACATAGAATGTTAAGAGGATCATGAAGGTACTTCCAGTGCTAAGATATTTGGAAAACATCATGAAAATCTATCGACTGAACCAAAAATGTTAACTAATATGCAACCTTCATGAGCTTCTTAGTGACCACAAATGGTCCAATTTATATCATAGGTAACTTTCCAAATTTTCCAAGATGAAGGTGACCTATTCGAGGATAAACTTATAAGAAAACAACCACACCAGAAAAATTACAAAGGATGACATCACCAATCCACATACAATTTCTATCAAATCAAGGCTATTAACAGACATTGATGTACATCCAGAATCATCACTGACGACTCATCGACCAAACTTAGTCTAAACAAAGACACTTCACCCAACTCATCCTAATAAATACATGATCTTCATGGGTGACCATAAAATTCCTCAAATGGATCCATTCTAGTTGAAAACTGATAACTATTGTTCTAAAAAAACTCAACCAGTCCCAAATGGAAATCCCATGATCCTCCGAATTTCTAGATGCAAGTATAAAGCATATCCTCTAGGATCAGAATCACTCACTCCATCTCACTAGTTGTCTGTCAATGGTAAGTTGTGATTAGCTAGACCTGGGTTCTCATAGCCTCTTAGAGACTCCTACATATCCTCATGGTAAACCTTGGTTCCCTATTCAAAAAAATGGTAAAATGAATCCCATGTTTCCACACAATGTCTAACACATACAACATAAATATATCATCAATGTTTGTGGTATCCTTGATCAGAATGAAATGATAAGACTTCATCAATTGATCAATGACTACCCAGATCACATACCTCTCTTAGTAAGTCTATGGTAATCTAGATATAAAATCTCTAGATACCACATCCCATTTCCAAAATGGCATTGGAAGAGGTTGAAGAAAATTGGAAGGTTTCAAGAGTTCTTCCTTTTTCTATATGCATGTGTTACAGCAGGATACATAATATGCAATTTCATGCTTTATACCTGGACACCAAAATTGTCATTTGATATCATAATACATCTTTATAGTGCCAGGATGAGTATCCCATTAAGAGATGTGACAATTAAACAGGGCTAAACTCCTCAATGATGAAGGGATGGAAACCCAATTCCTAAAGTGGATCACACCATTTTAAGAGAGAGACCAACAAGAAATAGTCTACCCACCATAAATATTTTCTCTTATTTCACTGAACTCATAATCACACTAGTGACTCTGTAAAATAGACTCTAGAAGGGATGATGATAACTAAACACTGGTCTGAACCATACCTATAACATCCTCTTGAGAATCCAGGTGAAACTGAGAAAAAATCCCCATAAGGTTCCACTCCACCTTATATTATAGAACATCTTAAGACTGTACTTTCCTACTAAGAGTGACTTTAACAAACATACCCTTCCCCAGGGTGTTGGAGATATCAATGTCAAAGGTGTAAAGGTATTATATCCATCATCTTTGTATGAGATTAAAGTATCTATGAAAAATGATATAACTGAAACTACTATGATCATAAAAGTCTATGAACCTATCCCATAAAAGATAGTTCCTCCATCATTTAAGTGCATGCATAAATATAGAAAGATTTATATCATGAGTGGGGTAATTCTTATCTTGTGGACAAAGATGAAGATATCTTTAATCTACCACATGGTCTTTCTGTATAATCATTCATCCCAAACAATCAATGAAAGAATAACGAACACCACATACCCTTTACCAGGCTCAGGTGAGATCAGAATAAGAGACAATTGCAGAAGTCGTTTCAGTTCATCGAAAGAAGACTGAAAGTTCGCATGTCATGTGAACTTCACCACTTTCATAGTAATATTAGTCAAAGGTGACACCATATTAGATAAATACTTAACAAACCATCAGTAGTATATAGTAGGACTAAGGAATATTTGTGTCTGATAGACATTCTACTGTTCTTTCGATGACAAAACAGCCTTAACTTTCTTAGGATCAACTGATAATCTATGTTCAGAAATATCATGCACTAAGAACATCCCTTATTGAATCTAAATACTACATTTCAAATGCAATCCATAAAAATGGTGACTTATCAGAATTTTCAGAACGAGACTCAGATTGTGCTCATGCGGATGCTTAGATTTTGAATAAACTATAATATAATCCATGGAAACTACCATATAAGTTTAAAGATATTGTTGAAATATCTGATTCATCAAATCCATTAAAGCTACAGGAGTGTTAGTCTGACCAAAAGGCCTCACATGATATTCATAATGTCCATAACTACTCTTGAAAGATATCTTTGGTATATCAAACTCTTGAACTCTGATCTGATGGTAACCAGACCGAAGATAAATCTTTGAAAAACACTTTTCCAACTCTAACTAATTAAAAAAATTATCCAAACAAGGAAAATGATACTTTTTATTAACTGTTACATGGTTCAACTCCTGATAGTATACACACAACCGAAGTGAACCTTCCTCCTTCTTGAAAAAGAGAACAGTGGCTACCCAAGATGAAACACAAGGTAGGATGAAACCTTTTTCCAGTAGGCCATCAATCGAAATCTTGAGGTCTGTCAGCTCTACTAGTGTCATATGATAATAGGATATCGATATCGATTATGTACCTAGAACCATGTGAATCATAAAATCTATCTCTCTAATTAGATAAATAAAAGATAATTCATCTGGGAAAATGTTAGAAATTTCCCAAACAATAAAGAAAAGATCCAAAGTAGAAGAAAAATCATTAGGATCAATCAAAACATTAAACAAAAATCTCCAGAGCTATGGGTGGGAAGGTTCGGCATGACCAAACCATGGGTACCACTCCCCCTAAAACACCTAAGAGTTACCCCTAGTAGTAAGAAATGAAAAATGATGATGATATTAATACAACTTAGCTTGAGGAGCAATAATCCAATCTATATCGATGATGACATAAAATAGATCCAGATCACACATCATCATCATATAATTTATTATTAGAAGTGGGTGAAAGTACAAAGGAAAACAAAAGAGAGAAGGGGGGGGGGGACAAGCAAAACATAAGAGGACCCGGTGGAAGACCCCTCCCCCCTAGACAAGATAGCCTAGGGTGGTCTGATGTGGTGAAGACCTAGCGTGTCTCCTTTGATACATTCAACCCCCTTGGGATTAATAATCCTTGTAGTGTGAAGAAATAGCTCCTCCATTCTGTTGGTGTCCACCAAGGCCAAGTGATATGCAACCTAGTTCCCTTATCTCCAGATGTGAAGGATACTCACTCTGGTATTGATCATTCTTCTACGTTTCCTGATGACATAGTTAATCAAAAAAGGAGGATCAATGCACTATTTCAAGGATTTGTACACAATAATGGAGTCTAATTTTATTTTAGATATTGATAGATCTTTTTTCATGAAATGTTTGAGCCCGGTGAGAATTTCCTTCACCTCAGCTTGCAGAGAAGACCCCTGGCCCAAACTAGCTGAGAAAGCGAGGTAAACCGAACCAAAGTGGTCATGAACCACTCCACCTCTGCACAGGTTCCCTTTGACCCAAGATCCATCTGTATTTTGTTTGAAACCCACCAAATGAGGATTCCATCGAATGTAGTTTCCTTCCCTGCTTCTAGGTGACATGTCAACGTTGGAGCCCCTTTGAAACTGACGAAGAGAGGGAGATTCCTTCCCTGACTTCACAGCCATGCTCAGATCTAGAAGAAAAATTTTCTCTGAAACAATAATAACCCGATCCGAAACCCCAACCCCTCGTGTTTTGATTTGTTCCGAGATTGCTATATTTACTAAAACTCCACATGCAGCACCACTACTCAGGCCATCCTCTCCGGACCTCTTTCCTCAGTGCCTTGAAACCACTTATCATGAAAGTCATGGACGAAACCATCTGAGGGAAGTGGAGTAGAGAACTCCCCCATGAAATTCCACACCTCGCGTGCCTAGTCACTATCAAAGAATAGATGGCCACTGCTCTCCTCACTAGGAAACCTACAACATACGCACCTGGATGCAAGTGGGATACCACATCTATGGATATTGTTGTCTATCGGGAGGCCTCTGTTACAAATCCTCCAGGTGAGAAAGTTGATCTTGGTGGGAATGTTTTTCACCCATAGAAGCTCATCCCAGCCCTCAACCTTCCTCTATTTATTACCAATGTGGTGGAAATCTTTTGACGATAGAATGCTCGAGGATGAGGCCATGAACACATGGTTTTCCTCCTCTTCGTTAATCTCATTGAGTTGAAAATAATACTGTTTATCTTTATTCAAAACTGAGTCGGTAAATCAAGGGAAGAGGCTAGCCTCGTTGAGCAAAATTCCCATAGCTAGGAATCCAGGAAAACCCAGCATTGTGCCACAACAATCTTGATGCTAGAAGGATATCTCACCCTTACCCACCATCAATCTCGAGAAGGGATGACGGATATCAACAATAGGGCCAACCACCGACCAAAGGGAGGAAAGATGCCCTCCAATGGGATGCAGAGGCATGTCACGTACGCATTCATGAAAGTCCCCCACATGGTACGTTGTTCCACGACACTCCATGAAATCCTCACATTCATGTAATAAATGGTATGTGACAGGTTGCGTACCTCGATACAACCTTCATTCATGGGCTGCACCATTTTTCCCTTGGCCACCCAGTGTTTCTTTCTCTCCAATAATAGATCCCAGATAAAATTGTCAAGAATCCTATTGATCGATTTAATAACCCCCTTCGGGAATTTTATGGAGGACAGACCATGGATCAGAGAAGCCACCAGAACACTGTTCACCAGGGAAATGCGTCCGCCAAAGGATAAGAATTTATTTTTCCAGTTGAAAACCCTATCCGAGACCCTGGTGCAGAGTGCGTCAAAGTCCCAAATCTGAAGTCTCCCAGGTGAGATAGGAGCGCCTAGATAGACAATAGGAAACTCACCCCTTTGGATGCCAAGCAGTCTACTAACAGTTTTTACCCTCTTAGAGGAGCACCTGTGGGAGATATAGAAATCACTTTTCCCCTTGTTAATGACCTGGCCACTCCAATGACCGTAATTCTACAGCACTCTGTTCAGGCTCCGTATTGATCTTCTGTTTCCATTATGGAATAATATGGTATCATCAGTAAACATAAGGTGGGTTATTTATGGAGCCCTTGATCAATTCTGTATCAGCTATTATTGACAAAAAAGTGAAACTGAAATCCCTTCTCTTTCCTATTACCAAGAGGCATTTCTAACTCTATTAAAGAGGACATAACTTCCCTTAGATGTTTAATAATATCAAAAAAAATATGTAATAATGATTGGGAGGCACTATTATCAAATAATGCAATTGCTAGAGAAGATGCAATAAAGAAAGTACCTCTCACTGTTGTCAGACCTGCATCGACATCCACTGGAAAATTATCTACTGTATGAGATTACTTCACCCATAAGTCCTGTGGATGGATACCTTTACTCCTTGAATCATATGATTTCCCCACAATAGCCTTTGGAGATAATAAACCCTTCTCATAATGTGGCATATTCATAGCCTGACAGAAGCACTGTAAGTGACCATTGCGTCCTCAACTGTTGCATATATTCATGAGAATAGGGAAAGACAATATTGGGTGTATGAAATTTGCACATTAATAGAAAGTTAGAGGCTAATTTATAGCTAGTGAAAATGGTGCAGAGGAGGATCATTGTTGTGACCCACCTCCACCACTTCTGCAATGATCTTTACACTTTCTCTTATTACCATACATTCCAATGAAACCAACACTAGATGGAAGATAAGGGGTGGAAAATCCAACATTTCCTTCCATACCCATCTCTTCCATATTATATCTATCTACCATATCTTTATAGGTATAAATCATTAACATAAATACCTGTGATATTATATCTAGTTGTAAACCCTACAATTACTGATGAGCCTTCATCTGGCCATTCATTACCACATCTGAAGAAAAATGGACAAGCTTAGAAAATTGATTGGTGTACTCTAAAAACAGAAACTCTACCTACTACAAATGTAATAAATCTATAGAATTTCCCAACTTTAGGGACTTTGAAAAAACTACTGAAAAACATGGTTTTTCAACCCTACCAATCCAAGTACACGTGTTTGTCTACATGGATTATAGAATCCCACTATCATTTACAAGAACCCTCAAGTATGAACACTACACATTTTACTTTGATATCCTCAGGTGTCTCTAGGAATTTATATATCCTATCTGACTAGTCCTCTAACTTTTTTAGGTTCATTCATTCCTTTAAATGATTATGGATTTTCATGCATGAATTCCTATGATTTATCTCTTTCTCCTCCAACTCATATCTGTACTTTAATAACTACATTATGAACTCATAGAAATTTTTGATAAACAACACGAACTAATCTTATTATAGAATAAAAGATATTCTGATAAATAGGCATATTTTCTTTAGGATCATCATCTGAATCCTCATGAGTAAAATTTGGAAGACATATCAGAGGAATACTATTGCACACCAAAAAAAAATAACAATCAAACAACATAATAAATATTAGTTCAAACTAGAAAAAACATAATAAGAAATTAATATTTAAAACATAAACCAACACGATAGACACATATCCCAACCTACCATGGAAACTTGAGTCTCTTCAGGACAAGAGTTGGACATTCACTTATAGAAACATACCTCTTGAGTCATGAAAATATTATCTCTAGTCCAACAGATGTCCCATGAAAAGGACCCTTGTGGAAAAACCTCTTCCTTCCCTCTAATACCATTTTGGTAACGAACCGACCCGAGTTACCCTCAAACCTAGAACCTGAATTGTTTCATCATATACCCAAAGAACATTCCCAATCCCCACAGGATGGAGAAATGAAACAAATTATGGAAATCTCACATTGAAGGAGGAGGAGCATGAAGCACCCCTTTATTAGGTGGTGTGAATACCTCTTCCATCAAGAGTCCTTTTCCTAGGCGATTCCTGAGTTTTAGAACATAGGGAAAGAAAAAAATGTGCTAGATAAGCCTAAAGAGGACAATTTAATGATCATGGGTTGGACTAGACCATGAAAAATAGTATCATAGCTATTTTTCATTCAATGTTCAGGCGAGTATGACATGCCTTTCTAGGGGTAGGATTATAGAAATACCATATTTTAAGAGGAGGGTCCTGAAAAAAACCTTTATTAGGCGGTGTTGATAACTCTCCCATCATGAGGCATTTTCCGAGGAGATTCTTAAGAGCTAGATCCTAGGGAAATAAATATTTTGTGGGCTAGGTCCAAATCATACAATATTATGATCGTATACTAGGCTAGTCCATTATAGTTACTATTAGTCCATTGGGGTAACATTATAGGTAAATAAAGAATATGTCATTTTCATTTTTATTTATATTTGAGAATTAAATATTAATTTTACATTAAACGAGATTTTATTACTGATAGAATACTCAACACTCAACAATAGGTTTCTTTTTAATCTTATATTGTACACAACTTTGAGTTATACCAAAAAAATATAATAATAATATTATTTAAGTGGTAGTCAACACCTAGCTCTTGTATCAGTGAAAATGAACATAAATAACTAAAATATGATTACAAATCTTTGTAAATTGTTTTTTCATTTATCCAATAAATTTTAGAGGCTTAAACATACAATGAATCTGAATTTTAAGCATGAAATACTCTAATATTCTTTAAAAGGTTGATTTAACGCCTTTTGATAGAGAACCCTTTTTAAATCTAGGTTTTTTCACGTTTATATGTTGCATTTGACAAAATAAACTTCTTCTTTAGAAGTGTGATATTAAAATTTACTTTGGGTAAAATTTTTGTATTTTTCTGATAATGTTAATTTTTTGATGAAAAGTGAAAAATACTTCATTTTAATTCAAAACTACCTTTTAATATAATTTATTTATATTGTTTTATTAACTTTTTAATTGGTTTTAAAGTGTAATTAGATTATGTTTTTACCATTTAATAAAATTTTATTCATTGGAAGTAATTTCACATTTTAATTAGACATAAACACATGTCAATATTTGGATAGTTATTATTTTCTAAAAACACCTTTTTTGGTTTTGTCAACGGAAATTAATTTTAAATTAATTTATGCAACTTCTATGTTTTGAATTTTGAAAATTGGATTATGTATCTGGAATTATGGGGTTCAAATTGTGTAAACATGTAACTTTTATTTTTAGACATTATGAATAGTAACATTAGTAAAAAATTTATTTACCAAAGTTAAAGGGTAAATCTGGTAAATATGGGTAAAAATAATATTTTAATAATATTAAATTACCCTAACACAGGTACTCAACCTATTGGATGATACATGTCCGACCATTATTATCCTTGGGATGATTTGTGGACTCCATGGAGCCATTTGTTAAAGAAAATGACATTTTATAAAAATTAATTTAATGTTAAGTAAAATGTTACAAAAAAATATATCTTTTAGTAAAATAATTTTTATATGGGGTTATATAAGTGATATTTTTTTATATAAATAGTCATTATAAAGACAATGATATTTCCTAAATCATGGTATTTTATTTATATTTTTTAGACATCAAATAAGTAAATTTATTTATGACACAATGATGATGTAGTGACTACCATATTAATGAATGTTTGAAATAAATGAGATCATTAATATTAAAATGAATTTATTTTTTATCTTTTTATGATATCCAAGAATTTTAGGGATAATAATGACTTGGTATCTTTGAATTAATGAATTTAGTTTGAAATAATTAAGTTGTTATATATTTTTTAAAAGTCTTGATATGAATAGTTTATAAATTGATAGAAATAATTTTTTAAAACAATTAATATTTAATTAAATGATAAATTAATCCTAAAAATATAAGTTTTTCTCATCTTACATATATTATGTTAAAATTTTCATTGATGATCCATTTTGTTTCTCTTATAATTTTATAGTAAATATATAACCATATAGTGTGAATATACAAGAGGACATGGTAAAAGTTAAATTATTTAACTACGGGTCAAAGATAAAAGGTAAGGTTAATTTTTTGCCCAAAACTTGTCTAAAAAATATTTTATGGGAGTATTTAGAAACAAAATCACATTATATTCTAATTAAATTAATTTGGGACCCTTTGTAATTGAAATTCAGTTTATAATAAAATAATAATTTCAAACTTTCTTAAAGATCCACTACCCCCCTTATAAAAGGCCATCACCTCTAACCCATTACTCACAACTCTCACACCTCTTGGATCATCCAAAATATGCTCCAATAAGCTCCAAAAATACCTTTATTCCAAATAAAATCCTTCCTCTAGGCCGAAGGAAATTCAAGAAAGCCTTTTGGTTCAAACTAAAGGGAGTTACCTGATTTAAAGGTAACATCTTCTCCTAAGTTCTTTTCATTTATTTTCCTTCTTCACTCTATATGATATTACTATTATTTTTTACATAAATACACTAGTATCCTCAATATACTTGGTTTTTGTTATGATAACGATTCTAATTACACTTCCACACACCTCCATCTAATGGATAAGAACATACTGTTTTTATGGACGACGAACTACTGCCTAACAGAACAATGAATGTTCAATTATCTTCTAATCCCTCTCATGGTGGCCATTATAATGGAACTAAAATTATATATGATATATATTTTATCTCTATGCTTATTTATTTCTCATTTAGAATATACCTTTATTATTTTCCTATTGTATATATATGATAATTCCTTTTTTGGAAGTGCAGATTACCGCCCCCTCAAAGGGATGTGACTCGTTCATACCATACATAGAATGTATAAAATATTGCGTTAATGATATTATGTAATGAATTGGAAATATGATATTATATTGGAATTATAATATACCTATGTATCATTTGGTTTTCATTCCTTTAAAAATTTAAAAAGAAATGAAAATAGAATCCATGCGTACGTATGACTTACCGTCTCCATGAACGATGAATTTCATTGATATTATCTTTCTTGTTTATGTTGTTCTTTGATTATGTGCGAAATTAATTTTTATACATTATCTTTTATTTATTCATTCTTTATGTGTTCTTATAGTAAATTCATATAATCGATCTATTTTATTTACAAAATTATCTTTATAAGGGACTTAATCTCAATATCCTTTTGATGAGGCACATTTTTATTTATACACATGATTATTTTATACAATTTATTAACCCCTTTCACTTTTCATTTCATTCAATGGGAATATTTCTTTCTACGTAACGTTTTACTAAATGAAAAAGGGAATGTATATTTTTAACGTACACAATAACAATGACCTTTACTCCGCCATGAGCATTACTTGATATTTGGCTTCCTCTATTAGCTGTAGTTTAAAAAAAAGGAAAAGTGCATACCATATACCTTTTTTTAAAGTATTTTAGTATGGAAAATTGTTTTGATAATGTATTGATTATTTCAATATCTTAAACTAATATATTGTGATAGAAATGTGGAAATATCATCTTTCCTTTATGCTTGTTCATGTGTTATGATTATGTTATGGTTATTGTGGATTGTTTATGTATACGGGTGGTTCTATGATAAACATAGGGAGGGTGATCCTGAGATATATCTCCAATTCATTGGGTAACATGAAAAAGGTAAACATTAATGTTTCTCCTAATAGATTTAGGTAATATACTATGATGAGTATTCTGAATGTAACTCCCTATCTAGCTGTGAAAGATACAATGTAAGTTTGTTATAAATGCCACAAGTTACCTTTATGATTTAGGATTTCTATGTGATATTCGTTAATCTTATGATTTTTTGAGGTATTTAATCAATTTTATGTTTTATGATTGAAAGATATGATTAATTTTATTTGTATGTATTCTTGGTCTAATGTTTCTTTCCTTATTTTGTATCCCTTACTATGTTTTTTATGCCAATCCCATGTTTTCGAAATGTTTTACAAATGACTTAAAGATGAATAGGGTCAAGGATGGGATCCCGGAAAATTCATGCTTTCTAAAACATGGAACTAGACATGTTTTTTTAAGATTTTTTATTTTATGAAAAAATAGATACTAAGTAGAAGTGTCTATTTTTAATATTCAAATTGTTATGTATAAATTATGACCTTATTCCCTGAATCTCTAAACTGAAAAGATACTCAATGTGAATTATTATCTTAATTCAAGATTATGTAATGTTTAAGGCTGGAGCATTATAGTTGGTATTAGAGGTTGGTTTAGATACCTTTAGAGGTTAGAGTGTCATTTAAGCATAAGTGACATAACCATAATGGTTAGCATATTAGAAATAGTGATAGTTATTTTAGATTAATCGAATGAGTTTAGGATAAAATGAATAAGTATATATTAGGGATTACCATCCTCATAAGATAGTATATGATGATTTTACTGATATACTCACAGTAGAATTTTTTGGTTTTAGTAAATGGATGGATCTAGCAGGTACAAAGTAATAGTGGATGTCAAGAAAACTGTGACAGTTTTATGAATATGCAACCGAATAAAGTGGGAGATGAAATTAAAAGTCTTCTAGGTATTCTAAACCAACTATATGAAGTCACGATTGACCAGATGAACCTTGGTGATTTTTTAAGGAATCATATATGCGAGAAAAGAATCCCAATGGGTGTTCAGTTAATAACCATAAGGATAAGTATATTCTAATACCTATGTGTCAAGGATGTGGAATGAAACACATTAGAAAATTCTTTAGAGGGATGGGAAGATGTTTAAGATGAGGTAATGAAGGTACTAATGCAATAAACTACCATGGAAAAAGGAAGAGTCTAGTTAACTCCATAAAAGGGAATGAATTTCTTTCTGAAGAATCAATTGAATGTTTTAAATGTGGTGTGCATGGTCAATATAAAAATATATTTCAAATGAAGAATGTTCAGGAATGGGATCAGTAGGAATATACCAATATAAGTTTATCAATACCTAATTCCATTCCAATTGAGTATGAGGAAACTAACAATTATCAATGAAAGGTATGGATTATTTTTTAGCTGATGTTTTGACATTATTGAATCTTAGGATATGTTTCATGATTTTGTTTCTAGGAAAGAAGAATTAAAGAATAAGTTGGAAAAGAATGGTTAATGGATCATGAAGAAAAATGAATGAGTAATAAGTATTAATATAATGGATTAAAGAGTTATGGTTTATTTTAGGATGATGAAATGCTTAAAAGTATTAAGGCTCTTTTGATGAAGATAATGATTTGGAAGAATTTTTCAAGTTTGTGTAACCCTGACCTCTGATATGTGAAAACGTTTTTCATTTAAGAATTATATTTTCTTTTGTTTATATAGTTATAAAGAACCATTTGGGTTTATATGATCCTTGAATTTGAGGCCATTACAAGTTATTAATTTTTGGGATTAAGATTCAATGTATGATATAACATTTGTGTTTGAAATATGTTACCGTTATTTTCGAGAAAATTATCTCATGTTTGGGAATTTTATAAAATTATATAATTTTGGAAAAACAATAAAACACAGACCGTGTGACAACCCATCACGTTGGACAAAGCTACGATAATTGAACCCACAACCAAAGTGAAATTGGGATTTATCACTTAACACTGGACTACGTGAAGTCCCTCGTCAGTATGACTTATTCTTTTTAGTTAAATGATTTTTCTATTCAAGAATAAGTTGATTTTGGATCTAATGTTTTATCAACTAGATATCCTTAGTATAGGAAAATTATTTGGTGATTTATTGATAATGGTTATATTGGAAGACATTCTCTCTTTCTAAACCACTATATGCTTAAGGAAAATAGAATACAATGGGATCTCATTTGTGGAGTAAAGGTTGAAATTTTATTTTTGAAGAATCTATTTTTTCATTGTGGACATATGGTGATTAGGGGTATTTCTGGAAATAATTAACCTTTCATAGAGACTATGTGATTACGTTAATTACAATTCAGTATGAGACTTTATGAGTAGTCGATGTTTTTGGAGATAAATGTTAAGATTTACTATGGAAGAATATATGATTAATCCTTATATATTTAGGGTTTCAATCACAGTTTGGATTACTTGGAATAATTTTAAAGACAATTATTTATTTAATGGTATTTGTTGGACTTTGGGTATTGTTTATCTAATTTTGGATATTAAGAGTAGTATTTTTTTTATGAAGTATTATCCTTTTTGTAGATTATATGATCTTATACTAGCCTATTTGGTTTTGGTTAATGCCTAATGACATGGAAAATATATGGTTCATAATTTTTGCAAAATTATATTCTCTAGAATCTTTCTCTAGCACTTCTGGTGTGACCAAGTCATCTTGAATACTCATCGTTTGGAGAAAAGATGAGTTTTTGGTAGAAACTTATTAAAGGAAGAAACTATACTTGAAAACTAATTATGTCTCCTTATGTACTTATGAAATCTCATAAATAAATTCTACAACTTTATGGAAGGGAAATTAAAAGAAAAATTTTATCCATTTACTTTTATTACTGGGAAACCAATTACCGTTTAACCCATAACAAGTTTGCGGTTTTCTTGTTGTTAACTTTCTTCTGATCATGTTTTCTATCTCCCTCCATTAGAACTTGAAACTTAGTTTCTCCTCCATATCCATGCTTTCCTACATGGAGTCCTAGTATGGGTTATCTTGAGTGTCCTATGTACTTATCTTTATTTATTTTAATGCAATAGTTTTATTGACTCTTTTTCCAATTTGGGACTTTCAATGATGTTTCTGAGCCCAATTTTAATATTTTGAGGATGTAATTTCCAAAAAGGTGGAAAGATGTGACATACTAGTTAATTAAATAATATTATATATTCATATTTATTAATATTGGTGAATTAAATCTTAATTTTACTTTCAAGGGTATATTATTCCTGAAAGCGTACTCATCATGCAACAATGGGTTTCTTTGAAATCTTATGTGGCACACAACTTTGAGTTATACTAAAAAATAAAATAAAAATATTATTATTTAAATTGTAGTTAACACCTAGCCATTGTACTGGAAGGAATTACCAGAAATAATTACTATTTGATTACACATGTTTGTTAATTGTTTTTACTTTTATCCAATAAATTTTAGAGGTTTAAAATAATAATCAATCCGATTTTAAGCATGAAATAATCAAATATTCTTTAAAAAGTGGATTTAACGCCTTTTGATGGAGAACCTTTTTTAAATCTTTTTTTGACACTTATATATGTTCTATTTGAAAAAATAATATTTTCATTTAGAAGAGGGACATCAAAATTTACTTTTTTTTTTTATTTTTTTGATAAAGTTCATTTTTTGATGAAAAGTAAAAATACTGCATTTTAATTCAAAATTGCCCTTTTTATCTAATTTATTTATATGGTTAGATTATCTTTTAAATTGGTTTTGAAGTTTAATTAGATTATTTTTTTACAATTTAATCCAATTTTGTTCATTAGAAGCAATCTTACTTTTTTAATTAGATATAAACACATGTCAATCTTTTGATAGTTATTATTTCTTAGAAACACGCTTTTTGGTTTTGCAAACGAGAATTAATTTTAAATTAATTTCTGCAACTTCTGTGTTTTGAATTTGAAAAAATGGATTCCATATTTGGAATAAATATTTTCTCATTGTGTGAATAGGTTACTTTTTTTTAGATATTATGAATAGTAACTTTAGGAAATATTTTATGTACCATGGTTAAAGGGCAAATCTGGTAAATAAGGGTAAAAAGTAATATTATAATAATATTAAATTACGCCAACACATATCCTAACTCTATTAAATGATAATATCCGACCTTGAATATCCTTGGGTTGATTTTGTAACCCCATGGAGCCACTTTTAAGCGAAAATGACATTTTATAAAAATTAATTTAAATTTAAGGAAAATGTAACATAAACATATGTCTTTTAGTAAAACAATTTTTATATGTGGTAATATAAGTGATATTTTCGACTATAAATAGTAATTAGAATGCTAATAAGATTTCCAACATCATGGTATTTTATTTATAATTTTTAGAAATCAAATAAATAAATTTACATATAACACAATGATGATGTAGTGATTACCTTTTTAATGAATGTTATAAATAAATGAGATTATAAATATTAAATTAAATTTATTTCGAATATTTTTAAACCATAAATTAATTTTATGGATTGTAATAGCTTTTTATATTTAAATTAATGATTTTGTTACAAAATAATAATGTTGTTATAGATTTTTTAAAACTCTTGATATGTATAGTTTATAAATTGACATAAATAATCTTTTAAAATAATTAATATTTTATTAAATGGTAAAATAATCCTAAAAATGTAACATTCTACCAACTGAAATATATGATGTAAAAAATATTATTAATGATCCATTTTGGGTATCTTGTACTTTTATGGAATATATATTAACCATATCGTATGAATATACAATAGGACATGGTAAAAGATAAATTAGTTAACTAAGGGTTAAAGTTAAAAGATAAGATTAATTTTATACCCTAAACATGTATAAAACACACTGTATGAGTGTATTTAGAAAAATAATCCCCTTATCTTAAAATTAAATGACTTTTTGACCTTTTGAAATCAAAATTTAGTTTATAATAATATAATATTTTTAAACATTCCTAAAGAGCCCCTCCCCCTTATAAAAGGCTATCACCTCTAACTTATTACTCACAACATTAAAGCCTCTTGGATCATCCAAACTCTAATCCAATAATCTCAAAATATCTCTCTCTTCCAATTAAAATACATTCCCTAGACATAAGGTAATTCAAGAAAGCCTTTTGGTTCAAATGAAGGGAGTTTCCCGATTTAAAGGTAACGTCTTTCCACAAGTTCTTTTCTTTTATTTTCCTTATCCACTACCTATGCCCTTATTATTATTTGTTTAGATAAAAAATTATCCTAAATATATTAGGTTTATATTATGATAAGGATTCTAACTACAGATTCACACAGCTCCATCTAATGGATACAAACATACTGTTTCTGTGGAAGACGAACTACTGCCTCACCAAAACGATGATTGTTCAATTATCTCCAACTACCTATCATGGTGGCCATTATGATTTAAATTAAATTATATATGATATTTATTTTATCTCTATTATTATTTAATTATCATTTATATCATACCTTTATGCTTTTCATGTTGTACATATACGATAATTTAATTTGAGGAAGTGTAGACTACCGCCCCCTCAGAGAGATATGACTCGTTCATACCATACATGGAATGTATAAAATATGGCTCTAATGAACCTATTTAAGGTATATAAAATATTATATTATATAGTAATTATAATATACCTATTTATCATCTTGTTTTTATTCCTTTATAAATGAAAAAACGAAATGAAAATTGCGTTCATGTGTATGTACGACGTACCGTCTCCTTGAGTAGTGCATCTCATTTCCTATATCCAAATGTTATGGAATATTATAAATATTTATATAATGGATATATATGATATATATATGAATAATTTTCTATATATAATGTAATTTTTACCACATGGAAAATTTGTAATTATAACATGTTTATTTTTTACTCAAGTTTCAAACATCGACAAAATGTCTGATATGAACATAAGTTAACTAATTGTTCTTGAAAGGTAATAAGTGATATAAAAGGAATAAAAAACATTAAAAAGGATCTGAAAAAATTATAAATTATATTTATTTTATTTTTCATAATATTAAAAAATATCAAAAAAATAATGTTGGACATGAGGTAAGGGAACTTCTTAACCCAATTTCCATTCTTTGGGTTTATCTTCTATTTCTTGTTTATGTTGTTATTTGATTATGTGAGAAATTATTTTTTATATATTATCATGTATTTATACATTATTTATGCGTTCTTATTGTGAATACATATAGTTGTTCTATTTTATTTACAAAATGATCTTTGTATGAGACTTTGTCTCAATCTCCTTTCATTGATGCATATCTTTATTTATACACAACTTTATTTTATATGGTGTATTAAACACTTTTATTTTCATTTCATTCAAATGGAATATTTTTTCTACGTAAAATTTTACAAAAATATAAAGGGAATGTTTCATTTTAATGTACATGGTGACAACGACATTTCCACTGCTGCGAGCATTACTTAATATTTTCCATCTTCTACAAGATGTATTTTTTTAAAAGGAAAAGTAAATACCACATACACATTTTACATATTTTGGTATTGAAAATGGATTGGATAATAGATTGATTATGTAAATATGTTGAACTAATATATTATTATTTCAATTTTGTAATTCCATCTTTCCTTTATGATTGTTCATGTGTTATGATTATGTTATGGTTATTTGGAATTGTTTATGTATTCATGTGGTTTTGTGATAAACCTAAGGTTGGTGAGCCCAAGATAGATAACCAATGCATTGGGTAATGTGATGGATGTAATTGTTAATGTTTCTCCTATGAGATTTAGGGAATGTACTGTAATGGGATTCAAAATGTAACTCCCTATGTAAATGTTAAAGCTATAATGTAAATATGTTATGGATGTCACAAGTAACCTTTATGATTTATGATTTTTATGTGATATTCATAAATCTTATGATTCTATGAGGTATGTTAAAGAGTTTATGCTTTATAATTGAAAAGTATGATTTCTTTGATATGTATGTATTCATGGACTAATGTTTCTTTCCTTATTTTATATCCCGTAAAGAACTTTTTATACTCATCCCACATTTTTGAAATGTTTTACACAAGACTTGAAGATCAATATGGTAAAGTATGGGATCAAGGAAAATTCATGCCATCTAAAACATGAAACTAGACATGTTTCTTTTTTTAAGAGTTTTTATTTTATGAAAAAATGTATACCGAGTAGAGGTGTCTCTACTTGTAATATTTAAATTTTTTTGTATAAGTTATGACCTAATTCTATAAATCACTAAACCTGAAAAGATCCACAATTTTTATTATTTACTTAATTAATGATTATGTAATGTTTAAGGGTGGGGACTTATAATTGGTATAGTAAAATTTATATTAGTGATATAAAGTAATGTACATTATTAATTATTTATTATTGGTATTGCATATGATTCAATTAAATTACTCAAAAAAAACTATGTTTTTCTATTATTTGAATTGAAAATTTAAATATTCATGTATATTCATTCATATTTAGAATTTAAACCATTATTCGAGACTGTGATCAATATTCAATACTTATCATGGATAATAGATTTTTTAATTTAGTATTTTCTCAAGAATAATATATTTGACCTATATGGAATGTTAATGTTTATATAACTATCTCACTATAACTGATTGGGAGTTTTATCATGGTTTCATATGTTTTTAATAAAATTATATGAAACTTTTTTAGAGTACCATTTCTATGGGATGGATTCAGGCATGTTACCGATTTTGATTGGATCTTTATCTTTTGAAAATAATGAGTTTTACACATGGTTAACAATAATATGTACCAAAGTAATATTAATTTATTTTAATGTTAATTATATATATAAATTGGTTAATTAGATGCCTCCATGAATATATGGTATTTCATTTCATTCAAAAAATATTTATACATTAGATGCATAAATTAAAAATGGTGAATTTTTTAATATACACTTGTTAATAAAAATTTGATTGATTCATATTACAGTTGACACTCATCATGACTTGCATAATATAAATTGGTGGATTCGTGATAGTGTTGGGTGCCCCTGGACTATCTTGTGTTGGTTGTTTAGTATAACATTAATATAGTTATAAACATTGGTCATTACTTGGTTATGTTACCTTATTAGTTAGTTCCCATGGGAATTAAGTTGATATGGGTCATTAGATAAATTAGGAAAAACAATTTCCCAACACTGTATTAATAATTTTAATTTATATAATCTACTTGTAATTCCAACCTAAATTACTAGGACATAGTAGAAAAAATTATTTAAGTTATGTAATGATGAAATATGTATTATGAATAACTAAAACTTTATAGTTGGGTGGGATACCATTTTAATTGTAGTACGATCACTAAAGGCACTTGTTGAATTTTTTTTAAACTTTATACTCATTTGATCTGTATTTTTTTCAAATCAATTTTAAAATAAATAATTACATTAATTCATTTTAGATCATCATTGATAAGATAAATATTAATGAGAATAAATTCTTGATATTTTATGGTAACTTGAAAATTGATATAATTTATGAGAATAATACTTTTTCACTATAATATTATATAAATATTTTGATATTATGTTTTAATATTTAAGAGGAATTATAAACTTTGAAGAAACACTATAATCACTAAGGTATTTTTAATAATACATTATTTTATCGTTTATTAATATTAATAAATATGAATTTATAAATTTACATTGAACTAGTATATATATTTATATAATGTATCAAAAGATGTTATATAATAAATTTGATATAATTTATACATTTAAAAATATTATTTTTACTTCATAATATAAAATTTGTTTTATTAAAATGTCAAATATATTTCTTTATCATTTTTTTTATTTTTATCTAACTAAATAATTATTTAATTACTTGATATTTTATAAATGGATACTCTTGTTAATTATATGGCTTCATATTAATTTTTATCATTAGGATAATATTATAACTAAGGTATGACTAAGAATATGATATTTCAATTGAATAATAAATAGTTTTTATTCTAAATAAATAGTTTTTACACATGATATAGAGTTTTATTTAATTGTTAAAATTCAAAATCATAGAAATTGACTATTTTAAAATTGGGAATAATTTTTGGTGTTCTCATATTGAAGTTATATTAAGGTTATTGTTTGATGTGTTTTTGATCAAATTTTTTTAGTGAATGGTTAAAAATACTATTTTTACAAGTATCATATATTTTATGACATCATCTTGATATAAATATGATATAAAATTTTATGAATCATGTAGAAGATCTATTATATTATAATATTATATAAATATACTAAATTTATTATTAAGTTACTACACATTAATTCCTATTTCATGATAAATCTAAACACATTTATTAATGCTGACCTCATGCCTAAGCAACATAAGAAGTGTCAAATTTTGTGTCTTTGTGATATTAAATATCTGAGACTAATTATATTCAATACTTAAATGATAAATATGATACTAATAAATTATTTTGATGTGTATTAATAAATTTAAGAATTATATAATAAGAAAATTATCCAAATTATTGCCCCACACTTGCTTAAGGTAGGAAAAGAAAAAATATTTACTTAATTATGTATTTTGGATAATGATGGAAATAAAAAGAATTATTACCAATTATATATGAAAATATTGATAAATAATAACATATAATTCTATAATTAGTAACTTTTTAACTTTTAAAAAATAATATTATTATCCAAAATTCTTATGAAGAGTTGATGAAATGATTGTGTAATGAAGAGAAAAGTTAAAGTAATGGTTTTAATAATATTAAAGATAATAAGGTTTTGGAATTTTTTATCTTTAATTATTTTGATGTACTAATATTAATTTTATGGAAATATTATATTTTTAAATTAAAATTCCATATATATATATATATATTGTTAAATTATGAAAATAACCCTAAAAATACATTAAAGTGAAATTAATGTAAAAAAATTATTATTTGATAAAAATATCATTTAATATATTATATTTATTCAATTGGGTTTATTAATGTTTGATCAAATCATATATTTTATATTTTTGAATTGATTTTTATTTTTAAATTAGAATTATGACCCTTAATGATTTTATATTTTTGAAAGAACCACTTAATATTTCCTATAAAAGTGGTATCATTCTACCCTTTTCAAGACACATTTAAAGTTAGTTTTTCTATCCATATTATACAAATATATATATGTAAACTACCCTTTCAATTATCACGACTCTTTCATTTCCAAAACCACTTTATCTAAAATATTTGGACTCAATACAAAAGAGGCGGTTTGAGGAGCAAGGAATGTGTTTACTTGTATCATTTTCAATCCTTATTTATGATTCATCTTATTATAAATAGTTTAAAAGACATCTTATTTTTCACAAATAATTCCATTAATATGGTATTGGTGTAACACCCCGACCCTTGTTGGCTAGAGCTAGTGCATTACTTTGGATATTGGCATGGTCAGAAGAAATGAAAATCCTGATAGAACGATCAATTTAGTTGGTTTTAGGAAACTAGATACATAAATGTAACTCAAATTACATTTTAAAAGGTTACAAATAGTGGAAGAATAAACAAAATAATAAGTGAATCATTATCAATATGACATAATCAATATGGCATGGTGAATAAATTTAAAACTCACACCAATAATAAACTGATAATGAAACTACATCCATAGATTTTGTCATAATGAAAACCTCATAGATAGTAAACACTGTTAATGAATAAAGATAATGATTATTAATTGGAATTCATGTATCTGGAACATGAAACCATAACACCATTAAAATAATTTTGTTCTATTGGTAGAAACCCATTTGATTTTTGGAAACAAACTCATAGGGTTTGTCGCCAAACTGATTTGTCTCATGAGACCTAACGATGCATTGAGGGGCTATAGTAGGACCCTCCTACCCCTTCATGTCCGAATAATTCTTTATACATTGATTCAATACAAGAGTAATATGCATTTTAAATATCTGTATAGTGTAGAGTCTACAGATTAATCAATATTTCCATAATTAAAATAACATTCCAAATAAACACCGTATATAAAATGGTATACGGTTTAGACAAAAAACATATCCATGATATAATATTATGGATATAAATATAATTTCAAATGAAAAGTGATCTCAAATGGGAAGTAGGTACACCAAATAAGGATTATTAGCTGCACAATACAAATTTAGTCACCACAAAATAGTAGTTGAGAGAAAGTCTCTTACCACAATGTAATCGGTCAAATCATATGACCAGAACTTAATAAACCTAAAATGTGTCATTAAATACCATGAATATAAAGTGAATAATGTGATTATATATCAAATGTATGTACACATATACCACATACACGAAATAATTGGAAAACAATGGAAATCTCATTGAAATGAAAGTGAGATGTGAAACCCCTTACAAACATTTCGGCATGGTAACTAGTGTTATTGTGAGGGATTAATGAAAGGTAAAAGGGTATTCCATAATTTATATGTCACAAGGTAGGTATGGGGGAGGTGCGAAAACATACCCCATCCTTAGGAATTGAAAATAAAAGAGCACAGAATAAGGGATATTCTTGAAGAAAAGTGAGAGAGAGGATCCCTTACCTTCTGCTTGAAGGTGTTCTTGACTTGTTATTAAAGACCTGAATAAACAAATTAGGCTTATTAATTCATAATTCCAGAACCTATACCATATGTAAATGATTTATTAAAATCCTTTTTTGTTCATTCAAGGAATTTTTTATTAGTTATAATTTTCAATTTCATTGTTCGGGCTCATTTGATTACTTGTTTTTAAAAGGCCAGTTCACTTATATTCAAGTTCGGATAAATATGAAAGATAGAAGTGGTTGTCCAGAAATGAAGTTATATGCCATTTCTGAACATCCAGGTGACTACATGGTTATATATTTAATTTGGTTACTTAAAGTGAGTTCTAATTATTACATATATATAACCCTAGTGATAACCGTTTTGGTTAAATGGTGGGTTTGATTACAATTAAAATGTTTCTATTTATAACTTAATACCATTTGTACAAAAGAATTACAGAACTAAAAATAGGATATATTAAATATATAGTAATCTGGTTTATCCATAACATGAATGGTTTCATGACAATAATTAAATAGTATAATAGAAACTGATAAACTGTAGTCCTTGAATGTGCTAAATTAGCACATCTCAAATGGTGCTTTCATTTCCTCCAAATAAAGGGTGGAGAAAAGAGAGAAGATAATGAAATATCCCATAAGCATAGAAACATTCCAGTATATGTATGTTACTGGAGTTATAATACTATTTGGGTGAAGAGAGGTGAGGAAAGAATAAAAAATAAAAGAACTTAAAAGAAATGAAGGAATTGGAAAGAGGCATTTACCTCTTGAGACTTCCTCCTTTGAGAACCTCTTAAGGGAAGAGGTTTTAGTATTTTAAATCAGCTAGGAGATTTTGGATGTGGGGGCAGATATTGGATAGATATTTGGGTAGAATATTGGCAAGGCACAAGGCTTGAGAGGAGTGAAGAGAAGAGGGAGTGAAGGTGGTTTTTTATAGTTGAGGAGAGAGGAGTTTTCTTAATATAAAATTCATTAATTTTATATTTCTCTAGAAGACACGGAATAGTGAGTCTTCCATGACCAATAATAGTAATTGTATCATGTGAATCCGAATCAATTAATCTTACATCAGTGTATCATCATCAATGACTCAATTAATCTATTATTTAGCATTTATTGTGAGTTATCGGATTTTACTATTCATCAAAAATACATGTATTTCAAATAAATACCAAAAATTAACCCTAACCATTTTTCAATGTTTAGAATCTAAAAATGAAGTCCATTTTTAAAAAATAATTTTATAAATATTATTAATTAAATATTTAATTAAAATCATTATTTAATCGAAAAAATATAAACAGTTAAAATATTTGTCTTAATTTTTAAGGTGCCTATTTTCACTTTTACTCTCAAGTGTATATATACCATTCATAAAAGTCATATTACTATTCATAAGGGTATGATTTTATTCATAAGGGCAGGTTACTATTCACAAGGGTAGGTTAATATTCACCAAAAAATAAGTTAGTTCTATCAGACTCTAAATGCCATCTTAACACAACCGTGTATGTCAGATTTTTAAATTTCAAAATCACAAAGTTAGAAAATTTAAGTTTAATGTCTAGGTTATAGTTATATCCTATAAGTAACCATGTTTTGTTCCATATAAACTCAGTGATTCATGAAATATAAGTTGCAATTAGAATTTATTTAAGAGAAGCTTACCATAAAGTATTTGGGGTGATACAAATAGGTTCTAATTTATTCATTCTTGATGATATATAAATTATTACCTCTCATCTGACTATTTTTCCTAAGTTGTTTCTGTCATGAACCAACTCGGGTCATCCCTAATCTGGAGACCCAATCCGGTCCCTAACGAGGACCGATGGGAATCCATTCTCCCCAAAGTATGAAAAAATCATTTGGGCATACAAATATTAATTACTAAGGATTATTTATAAAAATAATCACTAACATATAAGAAAACAAAGAACACAACACATGGTTGTTACAATAAGCTATGAACATAAATAAAAACATATCAAGATACCTACACAAGATAAAAAAAATAAAACTACAACCATGATAGAAAAAGACGCGATCTCTATGTGAACTCTTCATCACCACCATCCAAAAAAACCAACCTAATTCTTGAAAAAACCTAAATGTCAATCAGAACCTGCAATATATTTTAGGTCCACCGAAGCTATCTGAAACATATTGGGTGTGAGTATAAAAAATCTCAGTAATTATGAGGTAAAAATCCAAATGTTTTCTTTCCCAAAACATTCCATATATACATGTTTGAAAATATAGGTCAAAAATAGTTTTTTATCATTTAGATAACCAAAACATTCTTTTCCAAAATCTACTTTTGAAAAAACATTGCTTTCCTTTAAAACAAATTCCCATTTCCAGATCTAGTTTTAAAAGCTAATTCTAAAAAAAAACCACTACCAATTTAATGGAATAAAATATGGATAAAAAATTTAACATAATTAGCATGTTATAGATAAAAAAATTTCCAAAAGGGGGGAAAGTATCACAAACATATGTATAAAAAATAAACATAGTAAGAAACCAATGTTCCCCAAAACCAAGACAAAATATAAAATATACATAATCCTAGGATTTTCCAAGACATCTCAAGAGGAGACACGAGATTTACTCAATTTGAAACCATATAGATGACATAATGACGTGATCCGTATTCAATCACCATCCAAGATTCTCTAATCCAGCCTCACCAATGGCACAACCGACCTATCCATTTTATTACCATAGGGATCAAGTTCTTATCATTGAGGGATAAATAGTAAATATATCTTTACTATATATATGACATCTAGGATCTCAAAAAAATAAAATTAGGGAAAATTTATGTGGCAATTCATTCTAGAAATTAAAAAATAACTCAGAGATTCCATGTGCATGCCAGACCCACCTTCCCAACCCCATCCAATTGAAGTCCCTATTAATCCAGAGGACTTCTATAGGGATTCCCATGTTTCAAAAAAACTTTGAAATATCCAAAAAATTAAAAAAATATTTATATTTTTAAATAATTTTACTATAAACACTTTATTATACTAATTTTTTCTTATGATTATAAGAGTTTAAAATCAATTCCCAAAGAAACATATGAAAGTACCAAACACGCCTAAGTGTTTTAAATCCAAAATAAAATTCCGAGAAAAGAATATTTATTTAAAAACCCATTTTCAATACAGGGAAATTGTCTAAACAAATTTATAAGGTTTCAAATGTTCCTTTGGATCAAACTTTATAGAATCACCGCTTGAAAATTAATTTGAAAAACATTTTGAAACTGATAGAACATTTGAGGAAAATATGGTCTTAGAAAGAGGTAATTCTATGAAAATTTTCATTTATATGAATGCAGACATCAATATAAACAACTCATGAACATATGGATAGAAAATTATCACATTGGTATATATATGTAAATCAATATGAATTTCAATGTTTCATGTAAAGGATACAGTGAAACATCATAACGAAATATAATATTTTTCACATAAGAACCAAAACCATAAGGTGGGAAAAATCCCATATGACGTACAAGTAAATTTGTCACCCAATTTTAGCCAAACTACCAAAATTCAAAAAAAACTTTTAATCACACTAATCCCTTTGAAATTCCACTTGGAATTTTTTTCAAACACCTAATATAAATATACATTGAACACATATGGATGTAACTATGAAAATAAGTTATAAAACCAACTTTCCTCAAAAGACCAATAAAAAAAATAAAAATAAATTTTAAAAAACGAAAATTATGAATAATAAAATAAAAATTCATTTATTAAAGCATAAATATCCCATGGAATGTTTTAGAAAGGAAATGGATGAAAAAAATACCTCAAAAACATGTGAACGTGATGAAACTCCAAAATTAGGAAGAACTAAGCCTAAGAGACAACAAACATACCATAAAATCAAAAGAATCATTCCACATAATCTAAATATCACCTGATGGTTTAAAAAATATAGAAAAAATACCAGAATAATTGAGAAAATAGAGTTATAAGTAACGATAAGAAGAAAAATTGTTACGAAAGATTAAATCCATCATAAATCCATAATAAATCCATATTGGAGTGATTGGAGAAGAAGGGAGAAGGCTGGGAGAGAGGCCCATGTCATGTGGTTTGACATTAGGAACCCAATGTACAAAAAAACCATTTATAATGTACCAAAAGGTGAAAAAATACACAACTTTGAGTGGATTTTATAGTTTACCCACACGTTTGACCAAACCCTACAGTAAGTGTACAGATCACCATTGTCAAAAAAGTGATGGAGGATACACAATTAGTTCAACCATGCTCATTAATTTTGTAGGATGAAAAATGATTCAAATTTTTCTTATTTAATTGAAAAACATATTAAAATTGATGGTACAATCCATCCAACAAATAGCCATATATAAAAGTAACATTAAGGTGTCACTGTTAAAATATCCAAATATAAGTTATTCGAATACTTTTTATTATTGTTTCAACTCTTCACCTTATTTTTCAAATTAAATAATTATTATTTAAATGTAAACAAAAAATATTAGTTTAATAATTTGATAATTTTATTTATAATATGAAAATATTTAATGGGGTTTCCCTTCAATTATTCGCTTTTGAAAAAATTGCTTTCAATGATGGTTTCACGCTACCTTAGAAAACATTTTTTTAAAATAAGGTCTTCCATGTATATTCTTAATTATTTATTTCATGATTTAAAATAAAATTAATATAATCATTTGATTTCATTACCACGATTATTTAATGGTAAAATATCTATCATGAAAATGAAACTTAATGTAAAAAATAATAGTCATATTTAATTGCAAAACATTGTCTTATAGAGGACGATTCTCAAAATGGATACTATTTCATAAAATATTAAACTCTATTGATTATGGAATAATTTATAAATTATACCTTGAAATATATATTGATTAATAAAATAATTTATAGGGACTGTTGAACTTTACAAATCTACTTAAGATGTTTTGGAGATTATGATTTGAACAACCTCAAACAACCAACGTGAACAATGGAAATTTTCTAAATGATTGAAACCTGATATTAAATTATATAAATGGAATAACAACAAGGATCTGAGCATGAAAAAGTTTCTTAGTAATCTACATAATTTAGTATATTTTTTTATTTAGGTCGGTGGAATATTTATGAGGTGATTCACGACTCAAGGTCATGGGAATTTTCTTTTAAACCATTAGTTGAAATGTTTTGATGAAATATTTTCAAATATTTTTAATTGATAACCATAAAATTTATTTTTTGTTATATATTTTATTCTATATACATTTATGATTATTTATGGTCATTTAATATTACAATTAACTTTCTTTATAAATTAATTAAAGAAACTACTTTTTTTTTATTTTCTCTGTGGGACTTTCTTCAAATAAGTGTGGGAAGAAACACATTTTTAAATTTACAATATAAATTCCTTGTACAAAATTTCTGTCTGTTATTATTTTTAATTATTTATATCTATATTTTAATGGGATATAAAATTAATTTCAATTCCCATTATTTTCTAATTTTTTAATTTAATATGATAATTTTTTGACACATAAATGGTATTTCTGCTCATTTTTATGGGTTAACTATAAATTTTATACTTATGGGCTAAAAAGAAAGTTTATTTGAGTTTTATGATGAAAAATGAATGATTATTATATTTTTTATTAAATTATACCATATGATGGGTGATCCTTGGATAAAAATTTCAAATAAATTGGATAGCGATTTATTCTATAGAGAAAATGATGCTGGGATTTCCTGGTTAAATTATTTTATTATGGATTATTGAAATTTGATGGTTAAATTACTCTATTTATAAGGGTGATTTATAATAGTGATATAAATATGATTCCAAAATATCTCTTCAATGTATTTCTATGATTTCATGTGAGTTTTAAATTGTAATATTATAATTTCATGAAACAATATTTTGGTTTTATGAGAAAAGGGATACTTTTTTCTTTTAAATGGTAAATATTTTTATTTGAAGAAAAGGTTATGATCTTTTAAAGATTTAATTATTTTTTATGTTCTTTAAAGTAACTTTAAAAATCATTTCAATTCTTTATTATTTGTTATGAATTATATTTATAAAATAATTTTGATAAAAGAAGACATTTATATGTTTGAATGTATATTTTATATGACCCTAATGTTCTATATTAAAAAGAAATATTTTTTCATTGGTATTTTGTTATTTCAAAGTACTAATGAGTTATTTATATATATATATATATATATCTCCATATTTGATAAATTTGTATTTCTTTAAGGTTCAAGGACTTTAGGGGTGAATAGTCATACCCAAATATCAGAAACATTTTTGAACAGTCATTCTTATTCAACACATCTCTCCAAATTTTCTAAATAATGAAATAAATAATTAGATGAAAAATGTTTGTTAATGAGTATCACATCCTTTTATGGATGAATTGTCCCCTAATGTGTCATGATTATTATCCCATACACACTAACCCTTCTTATTATCCAAAGAAACATGGGAAATGGTATGCTATTAAACACATTAATATTTAGAGATTTGACCAGTTAAAATTTAACACTAATAGAAAAAATTTATTCCTTTTGAAAAATCATCCCCAATGTATATTTGATCATCTACACTTACTCAACAAACTATTTTTTTCCTATCATCTTAACAGAAAACTGTTGTGATTTTTATTAAAACTTTTTAAATCTTTCATGTATTTTTCACTCTTTATCTTCATGATTTTTCTTGTTTTATATTAAAATCATATTTCCATGATTATTTTTTTGAATAGGAATTCAAGAAATATAAATTATTTTATGGAAGTGAGAATTTCTTATTCAATCACTTTTGAATTGATCCAAAGTTTCCATTTAGTTATTTCATTTTCTATATTCTCCCCAGATAAACTAATTCCACATTATTTATGAAAATATCAGGTTATTATATCCTATATAATTTTTTTTACTATTAAATCATTCAAAAACATGATTAACATTTTAATAAAATATGTAGTGAGCTGGTTGCCATCTTGGATCTTTTTTTGGCATTGTTCACTAACAAATTCATATTTTTTTCTTTATCTCACATTAGAAACAATTTTTTTTGAATTGTGATATTTGTAAACTTGAGATAAAATCTTACATAACATCTTAATACTTGATTCTCCCTTTCATACCATTAAAAACTATTTTAAATCAATATTTTTTTTCAAAGAATAATATTTTACATGGAAATAATCTCTTATGGTATCCAATCTAAAATATATTACTTGTTGAATAAAAATATTACATTTTAGAAGAATATCTTAAATTGTATGGTATTTTTATTACAGTTAGAAAAAATATCTTACATGCTTCAAGAAAATTTAGACACAACTCATCCCTTTGATAAATTTTGAAAACTAAAATATCATACACATAACAAAATTTCATTTTATGCAATAAATATCTTATGCAATCAAGAATATATTTTTAATAAAAAATAACCTAAAAATATTATAAATATCTTACACATAAAGATGATATCTTATGTGTTGGATTAAATTTTTAACACATATGATGTTTTTATTTATCAGTTTTTAACTCTTGATGTGCAATTCCAAACTTCACTCAGCTTATACTAGGGAATATTGAACTCATCGCTAAGGAATTTTATCACCTCGGTATTTCTTGAAATATGTTGGATGTAGTGAGTTATTGATACTCAATTTTTAATTAAATTTAGGAACTACACAAATATTAGTCGCACTAAAAAATTATTTCCAATAAAATAAAACATCAAAAATAAGGGTTAAAAAATATCCCTCATTATAATTTTTGGAAATACTACTCATTTTCCTTCCCCTTATTGAAAATAAAACTATTGTGAAAAAAAAGAGATGGGAAAACTGCAATATTCTCAATGGAGGCTATCAAGAAATATTCACATCAAAGTCTATGTTATCTAGTTTGTATAGAAGACAAGATTGATTAAATTAATCATCCATTTTTCCTTAAAATACTCATGTAATAAAAAAATCCATTCTTTAGAAGGAATAATAAATTAATACAGATTAATCATATTTATTTTATACACAACTCAACACACACATTAGTATAATTATCAATGTAAATGGAAGAAAATTTATCTCCTTTTAAATTATTTCTCCTCAATGATAAAAATAAAATGATAGAGGAAACTGAAGAAATTTATACCTCCAGGAGTTAGAGTATATTTCGCTCAAAACTATAGTCTTATCTTCCCAAATTATTTTGTTTCTATGGGATTAGTAATAATATAATCCAACTATCCCTTGGAAGGAAAAAACTCCAATTTCTAGATGCTTTCTTCTGTATTCTCATTCAGAAAATGATACTTAATAGTAATGTTTTTATACATATAATGCTTTATGAAATTTTTGCATAGAATGATTGAAATTTTATTATCATATCCTAAAAAAATTATACTTCCATTAAAAAATAAAATCATGTAGTTATGCCTTCACCACCTCATCTGTGTAGCTATCTGTGACGTATCCATATACCTAACTTCTTTTGATAACAATGTAACAAATATTTTCTTAATTGTATAATATGAAAAAAACAATTTTAAACAAGAAATGATACTCTATATTTTTAATTGATGTCATTTATAACTCATGTTTAGTTAGTATTAGATAACCCTCTCAGATTTAGATCCCTTATCTTCTCTTAAATGAGCTAATAATTAAAGGTATATTATATTTAGTTTAAGATCATATTTTTTTTAATATATGTGATTCCACACAGTTATTTTTAAACATATAAAAAATAGAAACAAAATATAAATTATTGGGATTCATGGTTGTTAAATACATGAGATATCCAATCATGATTCTAGGAAATTTCCCATTTACTTTTTTTCGTACACCATCCATACTCAGTTTTGAGCCCACTATATTTTGTGTGGACAAACCTCTAGATTTTTGCTTGTTAAAATTCTTTATGATCTCTCTAACATAATTTACATATGAAATAAATATGTTTTCAATTTCTTGAGAATCTAATAAAACTAATAAAAAATTATTCTTCCAATAATTAACATCTCAAATCTTACTTTAATTTTTCTATTAAAATCCTCACAAAAGATTTATTCATTTCTAGAAGAAAATCATGTTACAAACAAAAACAATAATAAAGAGAGTTATGGTGTTGGTATTCTTCATATATACATTCTCATTTAATTTACCTTTCTTGAAATTATTTCTCTTAAAATGTTATTGAATTTTTAATTAAAATGATCTTGGAGCCTGCTCTAATCCATAAAGAAACTTCTTCATCTTACAAAAATTATAGTTATAAAATTAAATAGTGAATCGCATAGGTTGTTCCATGTATACATTATAATAAATATTAACATTCCGAAAGGGTGAAGTAACATCAATTTAAAATATTTTGCAGGTTACATGAAATTTTATTGATAGGAATGTCCCGATGGACTTAATTTCAGCCACTAGGAAAAAGGTTTTTTCAAAGGCCAACCCTTCAATTTTTGGGTATCCCTTTCCTACTGGTTTGGATTTTTTCTAAACACTGAACCATTATAATGATGTTCATTTATGAAAATAAATTTTAATCTAATCACATTATTTTCAATTTTTCTGGGAATAAGTTCCCATGTTTCATTATATTCAATCTATTTAAATACTTTTTTCATGGCTTGAACCCAGTCCTTATATAAAAGAGACCCCTCAGTAAGTTTTTTCTCAATATTTTATAGTAATCTTAAATGGATTAATTTAGTGATTTTAGTCTTAGTTTTAAAACTATAATTATAATATAAAATTATATTTTTACTACATATATCATTAATTTTCCTTGTACTAGAATCTGTAGTCATTTGAATCTATTTTTTTATATTTGGAATTAATTTATTTCTTACTCTAAAGTCCCATCATAATCACTAGAGATATCATAATTTTTTATTTTTGCTTAAATTTTTATTCTTTATAATGATTTTTTATATTTTAATATCTATCATCATTATCTTCATCATTTATAAAAATATTTATTTTTAATTATTATTCATTATCAAGAACTGCAATATCATCACCTTAAACAATTATTTATAATTTCTAATAATAGAACCTGTAAAAACTCCCATTTTTTGTATAACCTATAAAAAATACATCTTCATCTTTATCGTTACACTTTCCTCCACTTATATATTTTTTCTTAATTAAACATGGACTTTTAAACACTATAAAATTCTAAACATTTTCCTTCTTCTTAAAACATATCTCATAGTGACTCATGTCAAAACTTGGACTCATGAGAAATGTATTTTGGATTATTACAATAGTTGTGATGTCCTATATCTTTAAAAATATTAATGTTTCAGATTCATCAAATATTATTTTGGCCATGTAAGACAAGATATTATTCTTAATTTAAACTGTTCCATTTTTTTGGGAGTTTATATAACCCAAATTCAAAACCGATGTCGTTTTGGTCAATGTATTCAATGAATTGTCTATTGAAATACTCAAAACCATTATCATATCTCAATATATAAAATGGTATAGATGCCTTATTATTTTAAATAATTCAAAAAATATTGATTCTATATAAGTCAGGTGATTTCTATGACCTAAATATGATACATGTCATCAATGTAAATTTAATTATGAATTTAATAAAGTAACTTTCTCCTATATCTGACTCCTTATTCATAGAGCCACACACATTAGAATTGAAAAAATATAGAGGTTTTGATGTTTGATAATCACTTCCTTTGTAGGATTTTTTACCACCATTAATTTATTGATAGTCCTACAAACTAAATTTTTATCTTCTTTTATGATTTTAATATTTTTCAAAACATATTCCTTAATAAGATTATTCAAAATATTTTGGAAAAGGTGGGAAAACCTCCAATTCTATACATTTTTGTCTGATTTTGTGCCTAGATAATAGTTATTACTTGCCTATCAAAAATGTAATAAATTTTCTATGATTTATAAACCATTTTCAAACAAACTCAATCATTAAATTCTTGACAACGCATCAATTTTTTTTTTATAAAAAACCCTCATTTATAGCATCACATAGCTATAACACAGTCAAGTAATTGTTATTTTTCCATAAAAAACTAAAATTTTTTAGGAATGATCAGATATATTTCAATATATTTTATTCAAATTTCCATAATTTTTTGAGAATTATATTTGAAAAATTTCAGAGAACATAATTCATTTTTCTAGAACAAGTCATGCGATATAAGAACCCAATATTCAGGATTCAGGGGTTTTTAGATTTATATGATCTTAATGAAACCTCTATAAGATTAAACTATTTATTAAATTGAATTTAATATTTTCCACTGTTTTGAAATATGTTCAACTTTGCTATAATTAATTAAAAAATTATATATATGATGAAATCCCTTCGTGGTAACATCTTACACATACCTCTAATAGTTTTGAAATATTTTTTTATCTATTATTTTTTCCACAACCTGTTAGTGGTTCTAATGATCTCTCATTAGTGTATAATATCTCCCCATTGATTATTTATCTCTCTTCCATCCAGGTGGTGAGATTTTTTTCTAATAGTTGTAGGGATTTTGGACAACCAAACCAAAATTCCATTAGTACCCATGAAATATTATATAATGTTAAAAAATATGTTGGTGAAAGTGATGCTATCTTATATACTTTTCACACATAAATGATTATATGTCATAAAACCTTGTTTTGAGATTTTTATTCTGATATTTTTGAGTTATTCAGACCCATTTTATGATTTTTTTTCTTTATATTTTAGCATATTTGAACTTTCATTAATGATTTTATCGATTCTAGATTGCATAATTTCAATTAATACATTAAAATAATTAGTTTTAATTTATATTAGAACATATGAACACCTTATTTTTTAACGTTTTATATATTATTTAGATTATATCATTGTTTAAGGTTTCTTCGAACATTAACCTTTCTCTTTAACACACTTCTCCCATTACATTAATTTTGTTATCCTACTCCTCAATTTCATCTATCATATTTCCTATTATGTTATTTTTTTACACAAATGATAATGTTAGAAGTCATGTATTCAATTATTTTATCCTTTTTAGAAATATCTGACATAAAAATCTCAATTTTTTAAGTAGACCATTATTTTCAACTAGTAAATGTATTTGTTTTTTAAACCCTATTTTAGCTGAGTGTTTTCTTTCCCCAACATTCCTATAACTTTCAAAAACAATTTGATTTCAATTCCAATATTGTATATATTTTACCAATCTCTACATGCTCTAAAATATATTTTGCATTGGGTTGCGACTTATCATCAAATGGGCTCACTTCTTATTCATCTTTTTCTATGAATGATCTTTGTGTTAAGCATCTAGCTGTTTTCTAACCATCTCAACTTTGTTCACTATTATAGAAACTTTCTTAAACAAATAGAAATTTTATTATAATGAAAATTGTTGAAATATTTTTATATCCCTTTGAATTGACTTTGGAATGAAATATCAAATTTTTATATTTCACGATAAATCCATCATCATCATTCTATCTATGATGTTACATGGTACAATTGGTAGATAAATGAACAACCCTATTCTAATTAAATAATTGGGAAGGTTGTTATCCTATAAACTTAAATCTTCCACTAATTGTTAAATGTTTTGACATGTGAGATTATTTCACAAAATGATTTATAATGTTTTCTTCTAATTTTGAGGTACTCTTATTATCTTCCATTTTTATACATTTGAAATCATTGAATCCAATTTTATTTTCATGCTTCCATTTTATTTTATATTATGGTACTATTATCATTTATTATCCAATAAGAGTACGATAGAGTTCATACATAGTTATATAATATATATTTTTATCTTCCAGAGTTAGGATATTTTCATATAATTTATTTTGCACGAATCACAAGAATTTATTTCTTAAAGTAGAAACATTAAGCTTTTCTAAAAACCCACTAATTGAGATAAAAATTAGATTCACCCTAGTAAATAAATAATCAATGGATTCATATAACTATATTCAAACATATTTTTTCCTTCATCAACTAGTTTTTATCTTTTCTTATTTCACATTTTTGGTTCGTTTATAATGTTATGAAAATTATTCCAAATATCATTAATGATTATTCCACACATAACCTTTGTCATCTATTTTTTGGGAGAAGAATATTAGAAAAATTTAATATCCATCCATTATTTTCAATGTTTATTTTTTTTGACTTGAGACCATGTTGTGGTTTTATTCAGCATAGTGAATACTTATTCAATGTAATCCAGAACATTCATCCCCTGAGATGGATGTTTGGGAATATTTATCAAATTTGAGGAATGAAAAAATTTTCCATAAAAAATTATTATAGTTTTTCTATTAACTAATTTTGAACTATCTTTTCTTGTCACTTGAGAGAAATACTAAATTAAAAACCTTCTTTGATACCAATTGTTAGGATCTATTGAGGGGCCATGGAAAATAGGTGGTTGGTAAATCAGGGTCCCAAAATTTGAAATCATTTTTGAACTATCTTCCTGGTTCAACACACATCTCCCAAAATTATATCCTATGAACAAAATACTTAGATGATTCAACTTTGTTAATAAGTATTTCCTACGTTACAAGATGATTGTGTCTATAGTGTATCTTGGTTATTATCCTGCACACACTAATTCTATATTATTATAAATAAGAATAAGAGAAAGGATGTCAACTTGAACACATTAAAATTATAATATTTAACCATTTACAATATAAAATTAGTATAATAGAGTTATTCTTATTGAATAATTTTTGAAAATATATATTTTCTCCTCTATGATGACCCTAGAGATGATTTTATTAATATTCATTTCATTATAGTCTTCAGCAATTATTCAAAAAATTTAGTAAATCATTTAGTACATGATCAATATTTATATTCATCATTTTTTATGTTTTTATATTCACACAATATTTTATTTAATACTTTTTTCACCTTTAAATTTTTAAATCATAAATGTTTTGCGATTGAGGGAATCACTCATTCATAATCAATGGAATACAATCAATGTTTCCATGTAGCTATTAATTTTAATTCAGTCATTCTAAAGACTCATATTCACCATCATTAATAGAAATATATTATTCTTATTTCCTACAAAAAATCTGCACTTATAAATTATTCAAGCATTTTATCCATATGTTCATAAAATATATAGTGTTCAATTTTCAATCGTGTCCCTCGTAAATTTTTCTTCATCCTTCAATATATAATAGAATCATTATTTTTAGAATCATGATATTTAAAAAGTTAATATCTCATATTAAATATAATGGCAATATTTTATTCTCACATTTAGATCTTTTAAAAACTTGAAACTCAACAATTTTCACAAATCAAAATATTTTACATGGGAAAAATCTCTTATGGGATTAAATATCGAATATCTTGTATTCAATATAAATTTATTAAACATAAGTAATATATCTTATAATGTATGACATATTTCTTATTGTAAAAAAATATCGTACGAACATTTATAATTATCTTAGATTGCTTATCACTATGAAAAATTTAGAAAACTAAAATATCTTTTGCGTGATGAAATTTTCATAAAAAGGGGAAATATTTATGTGGATTATAAAATATTATACACTAAAAAATATATTATATGTAATATAAATTTATTTTATGTTGGCCCATGTTTCTTTTGTTTACGATGATTTCCTTTGTTAATTTTTAAATCTTGATATGCAATCCCATACATCACTCAACTCTAACAAAAAACACTTCAAATAATATCAGAGGAATCTTATCAATTTAAAATCCTTTGAAATATTGTTATGATAATTAATTATTGATCAACACTTTTCTCTTAACATTAATATTAACTCGAAAAATCACCAGAATAAAAATTATTTCCAATGAATACCACATCCTCACTAAGGGTTTAATATTATACTATTTATTAAGTTTTATTCTTATCCCATATTTTTAAATTATTTTCATTAATATTAAGGATAAATTTGAGTGATTATAAATTAAAACTTTCACATATTAGGATATATACATGAAAAAGAAGGTTTATCATCATAAGTGTTTTGTTTAGGGGGAAAAAATACATTTATTTGAATATATTTTAGCTTTTTTATAAAATTATTCTTCAAATTGTTTGAAACTATCAACCTTAAATGGTATTGGAAATATTTGTGTTGCATTATTTTTTATAAATTGTGTGCTAATGGGATGTTTACCTAATGTTCATTAATGAATAGTTTAGATAAATTTAGATGTTATGGTGTTATCAACAAAGGGTAATTTAAGAGTTATTGGTACTGTCATTAGTTAATAATTCTATAGGTGATCATAAATAAATGGAATATAAATTTCCTTTAGGTTTTAAGGGGTGATATTTTAAGATGATTAATTATTTTTTCCAAGAAATATTTTTTTTAATAAGAATACATGATTTAGGTAGATATAAACATTATGGTAAATATGTGATTTAAATTCAAGGTAAATTTGGTTATTTGGTAAAAAGGTATCATATTTTTGTGAACATATATTGAATTGTGTAGATAAACTTCTGGATTAAAAAGTGATTTTGGTGAATAAGTAATAATATTTATTTTGGAATGATCTTTCTATATTGTTTAGAACATTATATTATTAAGGTATATTTAGGAAATTATTGATAATATGTAATGTTATATCAAAGTGTTTGATATTATTTGAGGAAAAAATATTTAGTTACTTTTTAGATGTACATGTAACTTTATGATTCAATTAAATACTTATTCATGTTATTTTGGTAAAGGAAGAGTATATATTTTGCGAATATATGATTAAGATATATATGTATATAATTGTAATTTTACCATATGAGTGATTAATTTTTATTGTATAAAAGTTATGATTATTTTGGAATAATATGTTATCACCATTTTATAATTTTTGGGTTTCAAAATTGGTTAGTCATGTCTTAATTTGTTTTAGGTTTAGTTTTTTTTGGATTGATTTGAGTTGAATATAGAATGTTATTTTTTATATTGAGGTTTTAGAGATTAAGGTATTACTTTTTCATATGATGGATTTTTAATATTTCATTTGGGTATTATCTTTACTAAAGTTAATCATTTTTTATTTTAGAATGTGTATAGAAATAAAAGGAATAAATTGTCATAAAATACATTGTACAATGATGAAAACTATCCTTTGATAAATCTCATGATCCATTACGAGTATATATTTTTTTCTTCAAGCATGAAAAATTTAGATGGGCCATTGATCATTTGTAATGTGAGATAAAACATAGGTGGAAACTGATTAAAACATAAAACTTGAGGATGAAATTATTATTATTGAATGAAAATAAATAAAGTAAGTTAATTTTATCATATTTTTATTTCAATGGTAAAATAATTTCAGACGAAAAAAGGAAGATAAATATATCTTGTATTATGTAGAAACCATCACCTGACTATCTAGGTATATGTCTAAAAAACAAGTATAACTCTTATAAAGGCACATACATGGGTTAAGAAGCAAGTATTTTAGAAATGATAAGTATCCTTATATTAACATAAAAATCACAGTTATTGATAATATATTTATATTATGAAAATTATAATATATAATCATTTTAGGTGAGAACAAATTTAAATCATGTGGACACAATTTCTATAGGTGGTGGGTGAATGTGAAAACTTAGTTATTTTTAATAATATATTTATTTTATGGTTTATTTATATTCATGAATTTGAATTTATAAACATACTATAAACATGTTTATATGCTTATATCGTATCCAAAAATGATATTATATATTCAATTAAATTCAAATTATATATTTAAAACTAATATGTTTACTTCATGACATTAAATATGTTTTTTCAAAAGTTTAAATGTCCTTCCATAAAATTATTTTCATATATAAAGAATTATTTAATTGTTAGATATTTTATAAATGGATATTCATTTTAATTATATGGATTGAAATAAATATTTTTTATTATGATAATACAAGAATTAATTTAATTAAGGTATGGGAAAAATAATATTTCACTTATAAAAGATAATGTTTTATTATAATTAATTTTTCTGATTTACCAAAAGGTTTTATTTAATAGTTAAAATTTAAAATTTTATAAATTTAATTTTATAAAATGGAATTACATTTTAGCATTACCATATCAAAATTATCTTAATTTTAATTTTAATTTTTTAAGTAAGTTTATTTTTTAGTAAATAATTAAAAAATATAGTTTTCCAAATATCGTATCTTTTATGACGACATCATGATATATATATCATTTGATTTTTTTTTGAATCTCATTTAATTTATCATACATGATAATATACTACAAATGTCATTATGGTATTATTAAATTAAAATCAATTAATTATTTTTTATGAAAAATTTGAAAACATTTATTAATGCAGATGTAGTGGTTGCACAACTTTGAAATAGTCCATGTTTGTTTCATTGTGTTAGTAAATAAAATATGATAATGTTATTAACAGATAAATGGATAAATCATATTACTAATAAATTATTAATATTTTTATTTATGAATTTTAGAATTATACAACAGGTGAATTACCCAAATGTGTATTCCTGAAACCCTAATGACCCGGTCTGGGTCTAAGTTCCATATAACCTCATGTTTTATTCCCCATATACAGGAGGTTTTCAACTAATAAAAAGGGCCTAAACAGTACTATGGAGTGAAAATACCCTTAGTATCAACAATCTATATGTGAATATAAAAATAATGAGGATATAATAACCCAAAAATGGATAATGGAACTAAGTGAAAACAAAGGCTACAATAATAGACAACATATCAGGTATTACATAATCATATAGTGTTACCAACCAAGGACCTCAATGTGGTTGGTTAATTAATGTAACGATCAGAAGTAATATGACGTAAATCAATATACAACAACATTCATTCAATATCTCTCATGGTACCTCCATTAAATACCATGCTCTATTTTCTTAGCTACCTTCCATTTGAACTTTTCCCTTCCCTGGATCCCTGATCGTGATGCCTACACACACATTTAGATTCATGTGCATGGTGTGATTATAAACCCAGTAGTACACTAACACTCTATCCTTAGAACATGTGTACATGTATAAGAGGTGTATATAATGATAAATATAAAATGCATAATAAAGTAACAATCAACAATGTATCAAGTGTTCGCTAAATAACCAAGCCTCCATGAACCCCAACTACACTTGAGTTGACACCAATACAGAAGAATATTCATAAAATAAGTCACGATAAGGGGTCAACAATAGGTCCACCACATATATCCTTATGTAGAAACACTACCAATAATTATTAGGTTAGGCCCCCAAGGCCATTGAGCCTCATCTGTTACCATGGGTTATGCCACAATACTATCATACCTCATCTCTACATGATATAGGGACACAAAGACATTATATCCTGATAATTACATGGGTATAGTCTGAAGGACTTAAAACCCTTTCCCTATGTCTTAGAGCATTTCCATCATCATTTAATGTCACATATTCGCCCTCTAAGAGATAACCCCACCATGACCTTCCACATATCACTTGCTATTGGAAGTTAAATCTTCACAAGAAATACATCCACACACAATAGGGTATAGTAAAAATAAAAACAACATAAAATATCCAGCATGAATCATAATACCCATACATATAAACACATGTCATTAGTATCAAGCATGTGTCTCATGGGATACACATGCAAACCTATGTGATCAACATTAAACATTTGTCTCATGGTCTACACACACTTGCGATCTAAATCTAACATGGTTCTCACAGGCTACACACACACACATTTGATCAACATCAAACATGGTTCTCACACGATACACACACACATATATATGTGATCAAAATCAAGGAAAAAACTTTACCTAAGGTCTCTATATGGTAAGGAACATCCTACCTCAAATGTGTTGATGTCATTGTTAAGATTCAATAAGAGATGATTCCCAAATCATGCTCACGCACTAACCAAGTTAACCTCACACATTGAGAATCCCTTATAATGATCCTTATTCCTAAAAAGTGATTTTAGAATAGCAATTCAAGAAGGGAATAATTAAAAAACGGTATAAACATTTAAAATTACCTAATGAGGTCTACAATCAATGATAAAACTAGATTCTCTCAAGAGGAGAGAAGTATCACTCTAATAGTTGTTTGAAAGAATAGATATCTTCTTGGATTCCTTTAAAATCACATGATTTTAACTCTTTTGAGTTTATAGGAGAATGAACATCCAAAGTATTACTCATTTTTTATCTTAATCATAAAAACTCAATATAAGAGGAAGATAATGGGTTATAAAGAGAGAAAACAAGTTAATACCCCCTTCAATAAAACCTTCTATTAATCACAAATGGGTTAATATTTGAAATACATGAAACCTATAAAGTTCTATAATCTGTTTTAAAATTTCAATTTATAAAATTTCTTTCACCACAATGTGGTGATTCCCAACAACTTTTATGGTTTCTACAATCATACCAAGCCCATAAAACTTGACGGGGTGACCCCTCACATTATGTTGTCAATACATTGTCTGATTTGGACTCACTAAGACTTCCACCATGACATGGTGAGTTTAACGACCCGAAATTTTGAATAAATCTTGTTTCCTAATTTTATGTGTTATGTTATTTTATTTGTATACTCAACAAAAATGTTTCATTTGATAACATGAATATAATTAAAATCAGACCGTTGGGTTTTAACTGCTATATGACCATTGGTCAATATGACCGCTGTAAACTAAACATTTTGATTATTGTCTCTAAATACATGTAATCTTGGTTAATTATTATAGAAAGAAGATTTGATGGCCTCACCCAGTAGTCTTGGACCGATCGAAGCCCATCTAACAGAACTTGGGAAAGAGGTATCACCACTGGGCTTTGCTCTGGACCAAACCCAAGCTGAACTTCATCGTGTGAAGCTAGAACATAATCACCTTTGCGAGAAGTTCAAACTGATAGATATTACTACTCGTGCGACGTTTGCTAAGCCTCCCTCAGATTCTCTCACCTTAAAACACCTTACACTTAGGTCCTATGCTGGTGTGATAAGGGGCTTTGTAAGGAGACCGTAACTGCCTTGTGTAATCCTTTGTTTTCAATAAAAATTAGGATTTCTTATTATGATGACGTTTATGAATTTTCAAATGACTGGATAAATATAGTATGCATATTTTTGATGAATTTTAGAAAAAGGATATTTTAAAAATGTTTATGTAAACCTTAAATAATTAAAAATGTGTAATGATATTCAAAAAATGGTCTTCTACAATTATATCCAGTATGAAATTTAGAGTCTAATAAGATCAACTTTATTTTTGATGAATAGTAAATTATGAATACTGATTTTATGATTAGGATTAGTAATGTGTCCAAATGGATTAGTAATCTCACTTAAAGAAAGTATGAATATAATCTAGGCACCTTGATTAAGTAATGTGATTCAATAAAATGGTTAAATAATGGTTTCATAAATTATTATTCAAGTATTAGTTTTTTCAGGTGAATAGTGTTTTCTAAAAAAAAATTAAATTAAAAATATTTAGAAAATTATTTTTATAAAATGGATTTAATTTTTGAACTCAGAGCATCGATATTATGTTAAGGTAATATTTGGGGATTTTTCTGAAAAAAATGAATTTTCAGTGAATAGTGTATTAATTTAAAAAATAAATTAAAAATATTTAGAAAATTATTTTTATAAAATGGAGTTAATTTTTGAAATCATAGCATCAATATTTGGTTAAGGTGAAATTTTGGGATATTTCTGAGAAAGTTGAATTTTCAGTGAATAGTAAAAATACAGTTTTAGGGTTTGGTATGTTTAATGACATCATAACTGTGTCATGATGATTTCATGAGATATTTTAAGGGTTGGCCAACCAAAGGTGATGAATTATTGTATTGGTGACCCCATGTGGCCTAACTTCATGGGAAATATCATGGGTGAGCACATGGTTTTGAGAAAACCACTTTTGAGGTGTCCCTTGGCCATTAATGCCTTGTCCCCTCACTTTCCCTATAAATACCAAGCCATCCTCTCATCCATTTAGACTCCCCACTCTCCCCCAACGAAGTTCTGGTCTCATTACCTCCCAAAGAGTCCTCCCAAGGTTCCCCCAAGCCCTCAAGGTCCCAACCTTTGAGTTTTAAGAGTTACGTTTTAAGGTAAGGGATCCGACCTCTCTCTTCTTTTCAAGTAATCTCTTTTATGTCATTTCTTTTATTCTACATGTTCTTATGTTAAAGGATGTTCTTTTATACTCCTATTACTTCCCTTTTCATGTTAATATAATGAGATATCCTATCTTACTCTCATTATTTCGTTTTATGAAGTTTTAAGTGGCCCCGTTCGGCTGCCGAAATTTTTGTAATGGATTCTTTCTCCCTTCTCATTTTCAAGATATATTTTCATGTAAATCATTTCAAGTTCCTTTTTATTATGATGGGGTATGATCTATAAATCTATCATACTGATCTTTTATTTTCATATGATGAGATAACCCATTTGATCTCTTCAATTCAGTATTTTGAAGTTTTAAGTGACGCCGTTAGGCTGTCGAATTTTGAAGTGGTTCTTCACCCTTCTCGTTTTGAAGTTCTACTTTCATGTCAATTCTTTCAAGTTCATTTTATTATGTTGGGGTATGATCTCTAAATCTATCATACTGATATTTTATGTTCATATGATGAGAGACCCTATTTGATCTCTTTATTTCAGTATTTTGAAGTTTTAAGTGACGCCGTTAGGCTGCAGAATTTTTAAGTGGTTCTTCACCCTTCTCGTTTTGAAGTTCTACTTTCATGTCAATTCTTTCAAGTTCCTTTTATTATGTTGGGGTATGATCTATAAATCTATCATACTGATATTTTATTTTCATATGATGAGAGACCCTATTTGATCTTTTCAATTCAGTATTTTGATGTTTTAAGTGACGCCGTTAGACTGCTGAATTTTCATAAGAGAAATCTTATTTTTGTCTTACTTCCATGTTTTTCATTTCAAATGGTATATCCTTAAAATTTCATTACCATGATTAATATCCTTTATATTCTGTCCCTCTACTATTTTTATAGATCATTTATTAGTGGGCGACCCATGTCCCCTCTCTTTTCAACGTTTTCTAAAACCCTGTAACGTAGCCGTTATGCTGCAGAATTTTCGTCTCAAAATGCCTCGCTCTTTTTCTCAAAATTATTTTATGTTATTAAGTGAATACTCAAAGCTCTTATTTATATAGGGGTATTCAAATATATATCAAAATGTTCAATTTTAAATTCTGGGATTTATATACATGAAACCCGCTTTCCCTTTCCGTGGGTTTAAAGTGACATAAAGATCATGTCTTTAAAGAAGTTTTTAAAACGTTATGATTATGAAATGAAACCCATTTATTTTATGCGATATGGGTTGTTTATGAAATGATTTATGATGATATATGTGGCTCAGAATATAATAAAGACATGTCAAGGGTGTGACCAGATAGCGCTCCAATGCATTGGGTAAAGACGTAATCTCTAGTGATGACTTTTTAGACTGATACCTTGGTGAATAACCTTGGTAATTTTTAATTACACCTTGGTGATGGACCTCGGTGAAAAAAAATTATTGTCAATATTAAATGTTGCAGCCACATCTTCAAGTTACGAAAAATGTTATTTTTATTATGATATACCTCATGATTTCTTTGTCATGCCTTAAAGTTATTTTCATGACCTTATTGAAGTATCTCAAGTTCACATGTAAAATGTTTCTCTTGATTCCCTTACTGGGCCTTCTGCTCACCCTTTATTTTGATGTATGTCCCCAGGTTATGAGATGCAGTAATGAACCTAGGATGAAATTAAGGAGAAGCCTTTCAAGTGTTTAAGAAGAATGCTTTATGTTGTTTTCATGTATTATGTTCCTGGTTTCCAAGACACTAAACCTTAATAATCCTCAGTTTTGTGTAATGTAATGAAAGTTTATGTTATAAAAAGACGAGATGCTATAGTTGGTATTAATGGATGGTTTAGTTATTTGTGGAAATTAGAATATGAAAACTTTAGGAAGAAGCCTATAGAAAATTTTATATATAGGAAATCTTTTTGGTATTTTGGTGAGTATTGAGTAATGGGTTTCCAAGAAAATACATCCCTATCTGGATACGAGAAGGTAGAGGTTGATCTAGCACATATGTACATAGGGGTAAAACCCGAAAACACCGCTTTGAGCTAGAATCAAACGGGAACTGGTACACGACAACGGGCCTTTCTTTACTCTTGGTTACGACACTCCTGGGGGATATGGTTTGGTAAATTCATAAGCTTAGTATGAACCATTGTTAAATGAACAAAGATAAAATAAAATAAAGATTCACATAAGAATATATGATCATGGATAACCTAGATGGGAACCTAGTGGATCATAAGTTAGGGTATACATTTCTTCTACAAGTAATCCTTATATGATTTAAGTTTATTTTCATGATTATTAGCTAAGTATTTAAGCCCCTAATTATACTTTCTCTTCTTAGTTAATGGTGGGAAATGGAAGAACATGTCCCAACAACCAATGTGAAAGGAAATGCGATGATTGCTGTATTAATATGACAGAGATGATTAAGGGATTAAAAGATGATTAATATTTTGGAAGACATTTGCTATTTTGGGGACCCTATATGATCGAGGTAAATAGATTACTACGGTATTTTCATTGAGGAGTAAGGTTGACTTATATTTTGAAGAATCAATGAATTTAAGGTGGACTTATAGTAATTTAGGTTACTTATGGGAATGATTAACCTATCTTGGGTAAAATATGTTTAGGTTAGCTACTTTTGTTATAAGATGTTAGGATTGGTTGATGTTGTTTGGAGATGAACAATGAAGTTTATTTTGGAAGACTATGTTATCAAATCCTTCTTGTATTTGGGTTTCAATCTTAGTTTGGTTTATTTTAAGGAATCTTAAGGACCGTTCTTTATGGGATGGTCTCTGATGAACTTTGGGTAGTGCCATGGTACTTTGAAGATTTAAAAGTAGTTTCTTCCTATGGGATTCTTTCTTTTTGAAGAGTTTTTTTACCTTACCCTTTCTGTTTTTGGGATAATGTTTAAAGATAGAAGAAATAGATAGTTGATCTTTTGTGGATTATGTGATTCTCTAGAAGATGATTCTTGTGTTTTGATGAGACCAAGTAGTTTTGAATGCTCGCCGTTTGGAGAAAAGATTAGTTTTGGTAGAAACTTATTAAAGGATAAAAATCTACATGAAGGTAGATATATTTCCTTATGTTTTTGTTCTATGTTGTAAATGAATTCCTCAAAATTATGAAAAGGAAAGTAAAACAAAAACGTTGTTGGTTTACGTTTACTACTAGGTAATCAAATACCGCTTACACACATCATAATTTTGGGATTTTCTAGTGGTTAACATTCTCCTAATCATGTTCTCTATCACTCTCCTTTAGAACGTGACCCTTTTTTTTCTCCTCCAAGTCCATGTTTCCCTACATGGAATCCTAGTATGGGTAAACTTGGGTGGCCTTTCTACTTCCTTTTCTTTATTTTAAAGTAATAGTGTTACTGAATCTTTTTCCAATGTGGGACTTTCAATGAAACTTCAAAACCCAATTTTAAAAATTGCGAGGACACAATTTCTTAAGGGGGGAAGATTGTAATGACCTGAAATTTTGAATAAATCTTGTTTCCTAATTCTATGTGTTATGTTATTTTATTTTTATACTCAACAAAAATGTTTCATTTGATAACATGAATATAATTAAAATCAGACCGTTGGTTTTTAACTATTATATGACCATTGGTCAATATGACCGCTGTAAACTAAACGTTTCGATTATTGTCTCAAAATACATGTAATCTTGGTTAATTATTATAGAAAGAAGATTTGATGGCCTCACCCAGTAGTCTTGGACCAATCGAAGCCCATCTAACAGAACTAGGAAAGGAGGTAGCACCACTGGGCTTTGCTCTGGACCAAACCCAAGCCGAACTTAATCGTGTGAAGCTAGAACAGAATTGCCTTTGTGAGAAGTTCAAACTGATAGAAATTACTACTCGTGCAATGTTGGATGAACCTCCCTCAGATTCTCTCACCTTAGCACACCTTACACTTAGGTCCTATGCTGGTGTGATAAGGGGCTTTGTAAGGAGACCGTAACTGCCTTGTGTAATTCTTTGTTTTCAATAAAAATTAGGACTTCATTTTATGATGAAGTTTATGAATTTTCAAATGACCGGATAAATATGTTATGCATATTTTTTATGAATTTTAGAAAAAGGATATTTTAAAAATGTTTATGTAAACCTCAAATAATTAAAAATTTGTAATGATATTCAAAAAATGGTCTTCTACAATTATGTCCAGTACGAAATTTAGAGTCTAATAAGATCAACTTGATTTTTGATGAATAGTAAATTATAAATACTGATTTTATGATTAGGGTTAGTAATGTGTCCAAATTGATTAGTAATCTCACTTAAAAAAAGTATTAATATAATTTAGGCACCTTGATTAAGTAATGTGATTCAATAAAATGGTTAAATAATGGTTTCATAAATTATTATTCAAGTATTAGTTTTTTCAGGTGAAGAGTGTTTTCTAATTAAAAATAAAAATAAAAATATTTAAAAAATTATTTTTATAAAATGGATTTCATTTTTGAACTCAGAGCATCGATATTATGTTAATGTAATTTTTGGGGATTTTTATGAAAAAAATGAATTTTCAGTAAATAGTATATTTATTTAAAAAATGAATTAAAAATATTTAGAAAATTATTTTTACAAAATGGAGTTCATTTTTGAAATTAGAGCATCGATATTTGGTAAAGGTGAAATTTTGGGATTTTTCTGAGAAAGTTTAATTTTCAGTGAATAGTAAAAATACAGTTTTAGGGTTTCGGTATGTTTAATGACATCATAACTGTTTCATGATGATTTCATGAGATATTTTAAGGTTTGGCCAACCAAAGGTGATGAATTATTGTATTGGGGGCCCCATGCGGCCTAACTTCATGGGAAATATCATGGGAGAGCACATGGTTTTGAGAAAACCACTTTTGAGGTGTCCCTTGGCCATTAATGCCTTGTCCCCTCACTTTCCCTATAAATACCAAGCCATCCTCTCATCCATTTCAACTACCCACTCTCCCCCAAAAAATTTCTGGTCTCATTACCTCCAAAAGAGTCCTCCCAAGGTTCCCCAAAGCCCTCAAGGTCCCAACCATTGAGTTTTAAGAGTTGCATTATAAGGTAAGGGTTCTGACCTCTCTCTTCTTTTCAAGTAATCTCTTTTATGTCATTTATTTTATGCTCCATGTTCTTATGTTAAAGGATGTTCTTATATACTCCTATTACTTACCTTTTCATGTTCATATAATTATAGATCCTCTCTTACTCTTATTATTTCTTTTTATGAAGTTTTAAGTGGCGCTGTTAGGCTGCCGGAATTTTTGTAATGGATTCTTTCTCCCTTCTCATTTTTCAAGATCTATTTTCATGTAAAGTATTTCAAGTTCCTTTTAATTATGCTGGGGTATGATCTATAAATCTATCATACTGATATTTTATGTTCATTTGATGAGAGACTCCTTTTTATCTCTTCAATTCAGTATTTTGAAGCTTTAAGTGACGCCATTAGGCTGTCGAATTTTTAAGTGGTTCTTCACCCTTCTCGTTTTGAAGTTCTAATTTCATGTGAATTCTTTAAAGTTCATTTTATTATGTTGGGGTATGATATATATATCTATAATACTGATATTTTATGTTCATATGATGAGATACCCTATTTTATCTCTTCAATTCTGTATTTTGAAGTTTTAAGTGACGCCGTTAGGCTGCTGAATTTTTATGTGGTTCTTCACACTTCTCGTTTTGAAGTTCTACTTTCATGTAAATTTATTCAAGTTCCTTTTATTATGTTGGGGTATGTTATCTAAATCTATCATAAAGATCTTATATGTTCATATAATTAGAGACCCTATTTTATCTCATCAATTCATTTTTATTGATGTTTAAGTGACGTCGTTAGGCTGCTGAATTTTCATAAGAGAAATCTTATTTTTGTCTTACTTCCATTTTTTTCATTTCAAATGTTATATCCTTAAAATTCAATTACCATGATTCATATCCTTTATATTATATCCCTATACTATTTTTATAGATCATTTATTAGTGGGAGACCCATGTCCCCTCTCTTTTCAACGTTTTCTAAAACTCTGTAACGTAGCCGTTATGCTGCAGAATTTTCGTCTCAAAATGCCTCTCTCTTTATCTCAAAATTATTTTATGTTATTAAGTGAATTATAAAAGCTCTTATTTATATAGGGGTATTCACATATATATCAAAATGTTCTATTTTAAATTCTGGGATTTATATACATGAAACCCGCTTTCCCTTTCCGTGGGTTTAAATGGACATAAAGATCATGTCTTTGAAGCAGTTTTTAAAACGTTATGATTATGAAATGAAACCCATTTCTTTTATCCTATATGGGTTGTATATGAAATGATTTATGATGATATATTTGGATCACATGATAATAAAGACATGTCAAGGGTGCGCCCAGATAGCGCTCCAATGCATTGGGTAAAGACTTAATCTCTAGAGATGACTTTTTAGACTGATACCTTGGTGAATAACCTTGGTAATTTTTAATGACACCTTGGGGATGGACCTTGGTGAAACAAAATGATTTTCAATATTAAATGTTGTAGCCATATCTTCAAGTTACAGAAAATGTTATTTTTATTATGATATATCTCAAGATTTCTTTCCCATGGCATAAAGTTATTTTAATGACCTTATTGAAGTATCTCAAGTTCACATGTAAAATGTTTCTCTTGTTTCCCTTACTAGGCCTTCTGCTCACCCTTTATTTTGATGTATGTCCCCAGGTTTTGAGATGCAGTAATGAACCTAGGATGAACTTTAGGAGAAGACTTTCAAGTGTTTAAGAAGAATGATTTATGTTGTTTTCATGTATTATGTTCCTGGTTTCCAAGACACTAAACCTTAAAGATCCTCAGTTTTGTGTAATGTAATGAATGTTTATGTTATGAAAAGACGGGATGCTATAGTGAGGCCACTATATCCATGGTTCATAGGTGGAATCAAAATGATTAATTCAAAATAAAATGAATATAAATGGATATGTTGGTCCTACTTGTTTCTCACAGGTGGGTTCTAGGAATAAAATGGCTTGCACTTGGGTGTGGTCCTACCCATGGTACATCAAAAAAAGCCACAAACCATGTTTAAGTCATTTGAAACCTACAACACTCCTTGAACATGACATAAACCATTAAAAAGATCAAAAAACTCAAAAAAACCTAAATTAATATACCCTATAAATTTCAGGGTGTTTAAATTTCCCCCCTTTGATAAGTCTCATCCTCAAGAAGTGCCAATATGGCCCTGATCAAACAACATAGTCAATTGATAAATAATGTGAGACTCTCCCTCCCAAGTCTCTAATTGTACTCATCCATGTTTCCATAATAATCTGACTAGTGGTATCACCTTTTTCCCCTACACTTTTTTAATATAGTCTATAATCTGCACTGGGTTCTCCACAAATGAAGCATATAGTTAAAACTCAACATTTTCATAAGTGAACACATGTGTAGGGTTGGTTTGGTACCTCTGAAATTGTGAGACATGGAAAATTTTATGTATAACACTTTGTCAAAGAGGAAATTCCAAATGTTAATCCACTTCTCTAATATACTATGTACTCTTAATCTTTCCCACAAACTATAACACTCATTTCCCTTATATTGGAAAATGATGATAACCCAATCAAGGCGACACCCTAAAGAAAACCTGATTTCCCATAGAAAACTCCAATGTATGTATCCTCCTATTGGGATACAATCATTTTCTACTATGAGTATCAAAAAACCACTTCATGATCAACTAAACCATTTTAAGGTCTCCTACACCATACTCATCCTAACAATATCTATGTTACCTACCTCATGCCAACATTGTAGTGAGAGACATGATTGACCATAAAGTGCCTCAAAAGGTTCAATATAAATTGAGTCAAGGATACTATTTTTTATTTGAACTCAACCAAAGATATATGATTATCCCATTCTCCAATGATTACAAGTTCCATGTTCAAATTATATTGTCCATAATTTTAATTTTCCTCTATGAGTGTATATCAATTTTTGGATGATATACCATACTTAGATTCAACTAATTCCTAAAAGCCATTTGAAATCCTTTGAAAAATCATGATGCGAAACACACATCTACATATAAATATTTTTCTCATAAGAAGTACATGCTTTCTTATAATATATAAGATATAAATCTTATCCAATTTATCTATATAATGTCCTCTTAGATCAATATGAAATGTTCTTCTTTTTTCGACCAATCAATTGTCTCCCAAGCATCATCTCAATTTATCATGGTCCTGAATAACCCCATAAAAAATTCCATCATCACCTTGTCCCATTCAAATGTGATGTGGATAATGTGAACCTCTTGGATACTATTTCTCAACATTGATCCTTTGATAATTAGATCAATGAGAGATGAATCCCATAACATCTCCTATAATTCCTAGCCACCAGAAAAGTAACCTTATGTCTCAAAACATATTCTATAAAACCAAGGTTCACTTGAAACTCAAATACATGGGAGTACATAATCAACTCTTACCCATGGAAGTAGTAACCAATACTTTATCATTAAAAAGACCATGCCATCACTATCCATTGACCATCCTGGAATTATGTCACTTATTAAAAATTGTTCCTGAATCACTAAACATTCAAGATTTGAATCCTAGATTGTCTTTAAACTATCCAACAATTTCTATGTTATAACCATAGGGGGATGTTTAATCAACCATATTTCCTTAGATACATCCACTAGCCTTTAACATAACAAGCTCTTTATCCTCTATTCCTAATCAGAACATCTCTCTCCTGGCACTCACATTTTTGTATTGAGATAATTTGAAATGAAATTATGATTTCTTGGAGTATAATCCATCTCCATATAAAATATCTATAAATAATCCACCTAAATACACTACTTGGGATTTAAATTTTTATAAGAGAGGCTGTTACAAAATCTATTGTGGTCTATGTACACAGAAAATATCTATCCAAAGAGATAATGGAGCTAACACTTTAGATAATAGACCACAACTTCCAAATCCAAGTCATGTATAGGGTAGTTTTATTCATTGGTTTATAATTGATATGATACATAAGATACTACATGGTCTCTATGAATCATAAAAAGTCCTAAACCAATAGCCAAGTAATAATAAAAAAAATTTCTATCTAATACCAGTTTATGGAAATATCAAGTTGAAAACATTTTTCAACCTCCTCCTCAGATCCAATATGGCCTCTTCACACTTATATATCCACTCAAAATTCATCCTTTCTTGGTAATTACATTCATAGATACTAATAAATTTGAGATATGGATGGATGATCATCAATAAAACCCAAAATGAAGTCTTTGATATAAGTATTTATGATCATGTTCATGAGATCCATGAATACTTCTGGTGCAATTATCAACCTAAAAGGCATGAAAATATACTCATAAAACTCTTATATACTTCTATATGATGTCTTTGGAAATAATTTCTCTCTAACATAGAGATGGTGGTATCTTGATTTTCATTCAAATCTAAGGGAACCACCAAGCTCATTATAATTAAACAAAAAAATCATAGATCCTTAGAAATAGGTATACGTTCTTAATTGTTATAGGGTTCATATTCTTGTATTTTTTAAATAGTCTAATACTTCTATATTCGTTATTTTCAAACAAAACTAAAGCACTCCATGTAGATGTATGCAGTTTAATAAAACCCTTCACCTCCAGATCCTCTATTTTCACTATAAGTTCCTTAAATTTAGTTGATCCCTTACAATATGAAGGAATCAATATAGGTTTTTATCTCGGAACAAGTTTTATATCAAATTAAACTCCACTATCATGAATAATTCTAAATAAATTATTTGGAAATAAGCCTTGATACATGTCAACTATAGGATTGAATTAGGAAAAAGCTACACCCTAATCTGCAGTCAGAACTATGCTCGCTACTTGCATTGTAATTAATCTAAACTGACTTCTCTCCAGACACATTTTTCAAGATCTAAAAATCCATTCACCAGTTTAGTTCAACTTCCCTCCCTTGGGTGTACTAAAAGATACTAATTTCCTATATTAGTCAATGTTTAGATAATAACTGGTCAACCAGTTCATGGGAAAAATTACATTGATTCTATTAATCTTAGTAATCATAAAATCCCACTTATTCCCATATTAAATAATCAATATAGGATATTATATAAATCTATTGAGATATTTTACTTTATTCCCTAAGGTTGTGTCAAGAGGTAACAAATTAGAAGTTAACTTGATCAGCAAGTCAAGTCCAGAAACAACTTGAGTCATAAAACCTATTCTATTTTATATACACTATCTTCTAAAATTAAAAGGGCCTTCCCCTAGTACAATAAATTTATTCAGGTCCCTAGAGTCTATGGGTTTTGAGTCTATGGATTAGGATCTCATCTAGATCCTTGGGTAATATTTTCTATCTTCCCCACACCCTTGTGAGATTTTTTTTTAAATTCCATAAAATTGAACTATTGAAGACACCCCATTTTTCCGCAGAGACGACACTTTATATAAGGACTTGGTAAATTTTTTTGATAAGTTACAATATATTAATAGTTTAATTTATTGGGGGACCTCGTCCTTATATAGAGGGTTCTAAAGAACATTTTCTATGCTCCATCTACCTACTTCCACTCTTTTAGGAATTATTATCCTTTATCTTCTAACTATTAGAATATGTATCCACTATGTTACTAAGAGTCTTGTTCTTTGATGCACCAAAGGATAACAAAATTAATGTTTTATTGTCATCATCTCAACCATTATTAATCCCCAAGGCCTTATATAACACATCTTAATTTGTTGTCAAGTTAAAATTAATGACATGGTAGCTCAACTCTAGTATAAAGTTGAGCTCAAACTTTTGAGCCTTTTGTACATAATTTTCTAATAAGAGAGGATCAAAGATAAGTAAATTTATAAAATTATAAGAATATGTTCATACTGAAATAATCCCTTGATAAATATAATTAAACTCATTAGAGTCATTAGCCTTCAATATATGTGAGAATAAATCACTGAAGATAAAGCCCTTGATGGTTATCCAAGGAAGACCTTCATGACTATTGTCCTGGTTCATAACACCTATCCATCACCTACTAGTTCTCCTTGAACTTGAAAAAACAAGTAGAATTAGGGTTATAATAGTTCCACTTCCTTAACCACTAGAGTGAGTGTGAGGGAATGCTAAAATGCATCCTTCTAAAAACAAGGGGTGGGGGGAAAATAACATTCTCTCTTATAGGATCATTCTAACATACTTTTACTAGTTGTCCCATCATGTCTCTGAGGTAGAATTTTATAAAATGAAAAATGAAGTCTTATAATACCTGTAACATCTCTCTTATGGTCACAAAATAATAAATTAATATGCACACCGTGAGATTTATATAGGATACCTATCCTTGGAGGATACACACAATGATAAGGCATAACCCTCCTAAAAATACCCAATTATCAGGCCTATTTATTAATAACTTAAACATTATTTATAAACATATATAAGAAAAAAGTATTCCCATGTTCAATAAATCTATATGTCAACATATATATATATCAAAAAAGTACATATCCTAGATATATCAAAGAATAATAAAGCACAAATCATGACATTTAACCAACTAAATTAAAATATATACAATAAAAATGTATATATAGTTTGTGGTATTATGTTCCTAGTAATGATTCATGAACACACACACATCCCATACACTGTACACAATCTGAATCAATAAGAAACCACAAATCCACAATAGTAATAGTAGTTCCATAACCAGTAACATAGAGTTTCGTTACATAATATAATGACATATTCTAACATAACTACCCTACCTGAGTTCCACACTGTATAAATCTTTTCTTCCATGCCCCAAACATAATCAAGAAGAAACAAACATGGAAAACCTCATCTGATACAAATTTGTAACACCCTGACCAAAATCACCCGGTCCAAGAAAGAGTTCCACCTGAGCTCATGTGTAACTCCTCATACACAATATTTTATTGTTTAGAAGAAAGGGTATGAATAGTCAAAAGGGGAGACTAAACCATCGGTATAAAAAAAATACTCAAGGTATATAATAATAAGGAAGAAATAACCCAAAAAAGGCAAAATAACTAAATAAAAAAATCTACAATGCCAGATGTATGTTAGGCATCAAAAATTCATACAATGTAGTAAACTAAGGACACTAAATGTGGAAAGTAAACTAATTTAATAATTTAAGTAATAATATATAAATAAGTAAATACACTATTGAATCCATATAGAGTCCATTATGGTTTTTACTCTAGACACCATGCTCTATCTTGTTAGAAACCTACCATTGATCCATTATCATTCCTGAGATCCATGATCTTGAAGTCCACACGCACATGAAGATTCAAATTTATGGTGTGAGTATAAAACTATTAGGACACAACCAATAAAATCCTTAATAAAGTTTCACATGAATAATATTTTTATGACATGATAAAGAGTAAATTTACAAGAAATTAACAGTCAACCATGTTTCCAGTGGTTGTGCGCTATCCAATACAAAAAAACCATGATCATACCTTATTCATCTCTATGTTGGAAGAAAATACATAATGGAAGTAATTATTATGATTCTACAACAAGGAAACCACTGATATCCTTTTATAGACAAAAGGACAAAAATTCTTGGGTTGGTCAATAAGTCTTCCTCTTCTCTTTTCATGGGTCAAGAAAAAAGATTATCTTACCTCATTTCTACATTGGATTAGGCCGTAAAGTCATCATATCCATGAACTATCATAGGTTAGGCCTCAAGGAGATCACGACCTTTCTTAGTGTCTTGGAACATCATAGTTTTCATCATATGTCACACATATTCCCCCACCAGGGGAAAACCAAGCCACAATGGTCCACCTGTCACTTGCTACATGAAGAAAAACCTTCAGAGTCCATAAATACACACATAAAAAGTCATAATAAATTTAAGAACAATGTAGTATATCAACCATGAATCACAACATCCACACACCCACCCACACACACTTATTATTAACATCAAGAATTGTTCACATGGGATATACATGCACACACATGTGATTAACCTCGAACATGAGTCTCACCGGCAACACACACATGTCATCAATATCAAAAACGATTCTCATAAGACACAAATGCACACAAATGAGATAAACATGAAGTAAATAACATTACATATGGTCTCTATATTGTAAATAACTTTCTATCTCCACTGTGTTGATGTTAATTTCCAGATTCATCGAAATATGATTCCAAAATCTCTCCCATGCACCAAATAAATAAAATCCATGCAATGATAATTTCGTAAACCAATAAAAAAATAATCAAAAGGGATTATAGAACAAAAATTCAATCTGGGAATCATTTCAATAGGGTAAAAAATTATCAACTTAATTGAGGTGGTACATCGCTAAAAGTAGATCAAGATTCACTCAAGAAGAGAGAGTGATTGAAATATCATCCATTCGAATATAGATAGATCACCTTGGGTAACATTAAAAAATAAAATTATTTTCACACCCTTAAGAGGATAGGATAAGGAACACTTAAATATTCACCCTAGTTTCATCTAAGCCATCATCCCCAATACATAAGGAGGAGAAATATTTATCAAGGGAGAAATCAATCCAAAACCCCATAAATAAGTCAATACATTAATCATAGAAGGTTTACTCTTTAATATGTGTGAAAACCATGATGTGGTGATGCATTGCCACAATTATGATGGACTGTATGACAGTAATCCTAGGGATCCCGACATAGTGTCCCCCATGGTGTGGTTTGAAAACCTTGGTCTCTTTGGACTCAAGATGCCTTCCAACAAAACCTGGTGAGGCTATTATATCCATGTTCCATAGGTGTACTAGTACCTATTCATTCCTGAGACCACACCCATCCATTATTTTTTCAGTCCATACAATTTAAAACATGCTATTTTTAGACATAAAATGACATACACCATGGTGTTGTCCTTCCTATGGTGTGACTAAAAATACCCAAAACTTTATTTTAGCCAATTTTTATCCTCCAAAGTATCCCGAACAAAAAAACATGAAAAGGTTCAAAAACAACATTAAAAACAATACAAATAATAAATTAACATACAATTTAAATTTTACGGTGTTTCAAAATGCCTACTCAACACTTGCGCAAGGTATGAAAAGTCAAAAAATAATAAATTAAATAATTTTTATGACAAATATGGGAATAAGAACATACTATAAATGATTCTATATTTTAATATTGGTAAATAATAATTTATATTTTCCTTTTAAATTAATTATAATTTTAAATAATAATATAATTATTCAAAGTGCTTATGAAAAAAGGATGTAACACTTGTATAAGTAGAAAAAAAGTCAAAGTAATGATTTTAAAAATATTAAATGTGATAAGGACTGGATATATTATAGGATATAATAATTTTGAGGGAAAATATGAAATATTATGAATGGTGTATGTGTTTAAATTATAATTCCAATGTTATATAGATATATTGAAAGTCAAATTATAAACATAACCATAAAAATGAATTTAAATGGTATTTAATGTTTAAAAATAATTTATAAATATATAAAAATATAATAAAATATTATATTAGTCTAGTGGGTATGGTAATGTTATATAACATCTTATATAATCTATTTTTTTATCATTTTTGACTTTAAAATTAATTTCTTGACCCTTAGATACTCAATATTTGTAAACATTCTATTGAATTTTGGTTATAACGGGGACTCATTATACCATTTCCAAAACACATTAAATTTTTATTTTATCTTAACATTTTACAAATATAAATATTTAAAATTCCATTTAAATAGTTATAATTATAATTATTTCACAAAATCCCTTTCATTTAAATATTTTTATCCAATCAAAATTTAGTGGTACGAGGAGCAATGTAAATGTTTTTGAATATCTTTTGGATTTCTTATTTACGATTCCTTATATTAAATATATTTTATTAAATATTTTATTTTTCTTGAAAAATTATATTCATAGTTTAATTTAATCTTTTTTATCCAGTATTTATGATATAAAATTCATTACTTCTCACCATAATCTTTTTAATAAGTCGTTACTATGCAAAAAATTTGTGTTTTTCCAAAACTATGTGTTTTCCCTTCAACTATTATATAAATATTTCTAATAACATAAGTAATCATTAAAATTAACCATATAAATAATAATTTATTTATAATATAAGTTTTATGAAAATCTCAAATATTTATTGGGTTTTCTATTATTTTAAACCCTTTTGAAAAACATATCTTATTATGGGGGTTTTATGTGACCTAATAAATGATTATGTTTTTGTAAACTTATGAATTACTTGGTTATTAATAAATTTTCACTTCGTGACTTAATTAAAAATTAATATATTCATTTAATTTTACAATAATCACTCAATAATGGTGAAATATCTATTATAACAATGATAATAAAATTTAACAACTATAAAATTTCTAACTGTTAAAAACAGGATTGTTATTGTTGATTATTGGAATGATAACTATTTAATGGCCTATTAAACAATATTTATTGTCTTAATGGTTGATTTTTTGGAATAATATGGAAATAACTTTAAACATCATATTAATATGGGATATTTTTATAATAAAATTTTATTTTTATAAATATACCCTAGTTGGTTTAGAGATTACAAACCGAACAACCTCAAAACAATTAACGTGAACAATAAAAATATAGTAAATAGATAAAACAAGATAGTTAATGTAATAAGGGGAATAATAACAAGGATATGGGAATTAAAAAGTTTATAAAGAAAATAAATAATGGATATAATTTTATGATTTAGTATGGTGTGTTATGCATGTCGCAATTCATGATTTTAGGTAAGGTGATTTTTCTTTTAAACCATTACATCCACTGTTTCGAAGGATTCTTTTCAAAATTTCAGCATCCTTATCTATACCACTTATTTGGTGTAATTAATGTTTCTATGTATAATTACATTATTTTATGTTCATTTTATATTTATATTTACTTTCTTTACAACAAAATAAAGAATCATCTTTTCACATTTTCTGTGTGGCCATTTATTAAATAATTTGTAAAAACAATATCACTTTAAACATTTTATGGATAAATATATTTTCAAAAATATATGTCCAATATTCATTATTAATATTTCTTTCCCTATTTTATTGGTTTTATAAAGTTATTTCTATTCCAATTTTTTTATTTTTTCATTTTAAACGTAATGTTATTCGAAACATAAAGGGTATTTCATGATAGTTGTATTGGTTAAATATAAAGATTGTGACTATGAATTGAAAAATATGATTTTTTGTTTTATGATAAAAATTGAAATATTATAAATGATTTTAAAAAATTATGGTACATGGTAATTTTTATGATGAAAATGATATTCAGATATAGCTCTCCAATGCATTGGGATATTATTTGTATTCTATAAGAAATGTTATTGGATTTATCTTGTTATGTTATTCCATTACAAGTTATTGGAAGTAGTAGGTTAATTTACTACAATTATAAGTGTGATTTTTATGAGTGTTGAAAATATGATACACCATCATATATTCATGGTATTTCTATTCTTTATTATGTTAATTTAAATTTGATTATTTTTATTTCATGATAAAATAAATTTTATGTGAAAAATTAAGTATTGAGATTTTAAATGGTAATGTTTTTGTTTTATGGAAAATGTTTTAATATTTATTAATATTTCAAAAAAAATTAGTTTTTCTAAAAAACATTAATAATAATTTCATTTCCTTATGCTTGATTATGTGTTTTCTTGAAAAACTCTTTTGAGAAAAGATTCTAGTTATATGATTGAAAGAATGTTTTATATGAGCTCAAAGTTATTTTTATAAAATAACTAAATATTAAATGGTTTTCAAGTATTTAACTATCATTAAAATTTCTATATTTCATTTAAAACCATTTCTACGATTTATGTTCCTCACATTTTTTCAAATGACTTCCAAAAAGTCTTAAGAATTATTATAATAAATTATGAAATCATATTTTTCCTTAAAATGTTTTATCCATTAATGAAGTAGGTGTAGCATTTGAATGACTTAGTTTAGTGGAAAAAAATTTCATTATGGGGAATAGGTTTAGGTTTGGTTATATAATATTATTACCAAATTATCTAAAAATATAATCCTAAAAATGATATTTTAAATGTTAGAATTTCATTATTTATTATAAATCTTAAAGCTATGGGATGAATATGTGTAGGATATTATAAGAACCAAATGTTTTCTTGTGACATAAGATTTATTTTCTTGGACACTATCAATTAAATGTTTTATAATTTTTATAAAAACAGGTAAGAATCTATTATTATTGAATAACTTAAAGGAAAATTAAAAAACCATGGGTATAGAGGTTCTCATGTTATAGTTTAAATCACATTGATTATATTTCATGAGAATTGTGTACCAAATGTGAATTCAATATTTGTATAAATTTCCATCTTTTGAAAATTATAATAAAATTTATTAATGTTGTGGTATAATAGCATGTGGGAAAAATAGAAAGTGTTTATTCAATAATAATAGTATAGTATTATTTACCTTGTTTAAGTGATATGATTGTATGTTTAGAAAATTGTTAGCAATATTCCTTGTGAAAACAACATTCCAATGAGAGGGGGTTGAATTAATGTTTTTAAATTGTTACAATTCATTAAACTTTGTTACCATTTTGGGTACTTTGTTTATTTTATATTTTATTTAATTTAAATTTCAAAATGACTATGTTAATATAACAAGAACACCATAAAACTCTTTACTGAAAAATATGTACTTTAGAATGTATAATTACATCAATTCAATGAATCTGGAATCATCCAATTCACAGAGAATTGAGTAATATCATATTAGTATTATAAGTATTTGATAGGAATCAACATACTTAAAACACTCTTATAAATCCATCTAATTATAAACAACTATCCCTCTTAAATACACGATGATGAAACAACTCAAGTTGAAGAAGATTTGAAATATTGTTTTGGATGGTTCTACATCAATATTGGTAAACATATTTAATTGAGTTTAAAGTCTCAATTTCTATCCAAGAGCATTTCAATATATAAGAAAAATATATATCACTACATGTAATAATTAATTTCTTTGTAATTGTTTTATATATTATTTAAACAACCTTTATATCCCTCTTAACGCATATTTGTACTATAAAAAATAATTTGTAGAAATTGAATATCACAACTGATTTCAATGATAAATAATAATCCTTACTCTTTATAAAGATAGGTTTAGGTAGTTAATGAGAATTTTATTAATTTAAATAATCTCTCCCATGATTTCCACGTTTTTTAAGTTGAAAAAACAAAATATTTTTTTTTATAAAAATCTCACGTAATGATCATTTTGAAGAGTATAAATATCACATAGACACTACATAGATTTTGTTTTTCATTATTTTCAACAAAACATTCTATAAAGTAACTTTTTGTTATCTTTCACGCACTTTCTCATGTATTGATTAATATTTCATTTATACTTTTTATGTCTCATTTTATGATAATTAAACTATATTAACTATTCATGTTGAATTTAATAAAACATGGAATCTATTTCAGACAACACTATGTGGGAATTAAATTTGAATATATGTTACATTAATAAAATTCCTCAACCTAATCAAGGAAACAACCTGGCCTTAGGTGTAACACACCATGATTTTTTGGAATATATCTTCATAAATAAATTAAATTTATTTCATATCATTCGAGCTTAAACAACCTGTGATATACTATAAAATATTAACATGGTAATTAGAATCATAACGTGAACATTAAGACTATCCACCCAGCCAATAGAATAGTAACTACATCTATGAATTTATAAATAAAATTTGGGTATCTTATGAATGAAAATATAATATAATTATATCCCAAAATAAGTAAATAAATGTTTTAAGAATGATAAAATAAGATTCGGTATTTTTGTGAAATGCAAATGTTTATTTATAATTATATAATTAATATAATGATTTTAAAGAAAATTTATTTTCATAAATTATATTCATGAATTAATATTTTGTTGTTTTATAATTATAAGACAATTTTATGATACTGTAATTAATTTTTCAAAGTGTTGTAAAATTATTTATAATATTAAAATCATTATTTATCAAATAATTGATGATTTTAAATTAAATTTATTATATTTAGAAGATAATAATTATAAAATAGAGCCCATTTTTTCAATTATTTACATCAAAAAAATAGTTCGGGTGGATTTTTGTGATTTTTCTAAAATAGTTCAATTTTTGGTAAATAGAGAAATACAATAATTTACTGTATTAAACAATTTAATCCAAATACATGATATTATTGAGTCATTAATATTGTCTGAAACAATTAGTTAGAAATCAAATTTACTAGTTTTTACACTTAGACATAAGAATCAACCCTATTGATAGTCTTGAGTAGAAATAATAATCTTATGAAAATAATAATAAAAAAATTTGCCTCTGGTACTCTATAAATACAACCCCTCACCACAACTTATCTTTATGCATCCATTTCCCAGTGGCATTAAAATATATTTTCCTACAACGTCAAAATATTTGAAACAAACCTATCATTCATAACAATCGATATGGGCATTAAATCTTGTCAGATAATCCATTACCCAAATCAAGTCATAGAAATCTATTTTTGTATTGGAGAAATACCATACCAACTTAGTCACATCTATTATTATCGAAAATGATTCACATTTTAGGGATCTGCACTTTAATTATCCCAATAATTTTTGGAGTTTGAAAATAGACAGACTCGTATTAACATGAAAACCCATTAGATCAATGACATGAGAATAAATAAATGGGTGGAATTAACACATATCATATAAAGTTTACATAAGTTAATAAGTTAAAATAATCATACATCTCTCCACCAATGGTCTTGATTGATCATCCATGATCACTTTCTCATATCCATAAAATTGTTTACATGCTATAATTTTCTTTTTATTGCCTTGTAGAGATTCCACAAGTTTAAGAGTCATGTTGTTTGTATAGTCACAATGGATTACTCAGTTATATTAATGAAATCTATTCTACTTCACTCATCGCATTGAAGCATATAATTCTTGAGAAGAATGATACGTGTCTTCAAAACAAAAACATGGAGTACTATTACAATAGCACTGGATATGTAACATATGGTTTCAATGGTGATATGCTCTAGGTGGTTTTGTAAAATCTCACTTCATTTTCTTAAAATATACTCACTGAAAATAGTTAGGATTACTCTACGGTTGATGTGGTATGTTAACTAATCCCATATTCTAATTATGATATAACCGTTCTTAAGAATATGTGTTTCCCATCTACTTATATCAAGCATTGGAGATCCCACATATTCCTTTTGGAATAAACATGCTTCCTCCAAATGTGTTTCCTGATACGTTTATTTCTTCCACAACTTCTCTATTGAACACTTATGTATAATCTAAAATATAAAGGACAAGGATCTTTAAGAAATTTTTTGGTTTCAACCTTGAATCAAAAGTAAATTACATCAAGGATTGACTTTCAGTATCTTCTGATGAAAAGAGCACTAAATTTATAAATTTAGCAACATATTTTGTTATTGGGAGATTACCATACTTCAAACTGATGAATTTTTTTGTTCTATTAATTCTAAATGTGGGAGGATATAAGTGTTTGTTGACTTTTTTTCGAAATCATATAATTCCATACTATGTTCTCATTTTTCTAGAACTTCTAAATTTTAACACTTGTATTCTAGATCCTCTAGCTTATACACTTCTAACCTCATGTTTTGATCAGCTGGTGTGTAATGAAAATTAATTATTCAATTCATCCTATTGAGCCACACTACAATTTTTTTCAAGCTCTAAATAACCCTTAAATAAGGGTGGATTATTATTTTTTAACTAAACCAAATGATCCACTTGTATTGGTTCATCCTTTTTTCCATCAATCCAGGGCCTAAAAATTAAAAAAAATTCTTAGTACCCACAACTGGTTCACCTGTGGCTTAGGTGAAACCACATTCTCTGTTGCATTTTCTGGTTGGTTTTTATAGAGCCTACCTAATTCCATTCACTATAACCAAAAATAAATATATTTAGACAAAATATATATAAAATAAAGTAATAAGTGTTTAAAATTTAAATTTTGAAAATATTTATATTGATTTTTATCCACAAGAAAGCATTCTAACCATTCGTAAATTACCACTATGAATCCTTTTCAAAATATCACTATTTGAAAACATTTTAAAATATTTTCAAAAAGCATTATGTTTTTTCATTTTCATAAACCACTTCCTCAAAAATAATTGATGATTTAATAGAGGTAATTCCTACTATAAATTCATTTCATGAAACTCTCATCGACTAAAGCTATGACGATGATGTTACAACTCTCCTAGAGTTGCCTTAAAACAATCCAGTACCCTAACTCTATGGTGACTTTAATTTCAAAATTAAATGGTTGGATTTTTATTTTTAATATCTAAATTTCAAGTTCTGAAAATCATACTTCTTAATACCATCCAAAGAGATAGAACAATACTAGTTTATACTCCAAGATTAAAAAGAACTCATACCCAAGGGTCGAATAAATTGATACCATTTGTAACATCCTACACCTCACCAACTTTCTTGGGACGATGGAGTGGTATTAATAACCCTTATGTGACGTCCCAAAGAAACCAAATTCTGGTAATAAATATCAAGGTCCACAAGAAAATTTGGGGTATCACTTTTATTTTAAATATAAAAATTCAAACCACAAGAATACAATCAATAATCCTCTATATGATGTATTAGTAAAAAATTACAAATCAAAATATAACCAAGACAACAACCATATCAGAGTTCAAGAAGAAACCAAGTGACATAACCAAAGTAATTAAAAGAAAAAAACCCAAAGAAACTAAATATATCCAAATAGTAACTCCCAACCTACTCAAAGATTCAACTCGACAAAGAATGCCTAAGGTATTAAGAAGAATCACTAAATAACTGAGTTACCATGGGTTTACCTATATATTAATTGAGGACCTATACAAATTCACAATAGTTCCCAATAAGGTGGTGAGTCTAAATTTCATAGGTTCTCTCCAATGGATTATCAACTCCTTCTAGTAGGAAGAGAACATGTTATCACATATATATTTTATAGTTTAATATAAATTTAAAATAGTTTATGTGAAATCCAAAATTGTTTTTGCATGGAATGAAATAAGTCAAGCCTTTAAAAAATTTCTCATCTCCTTTGGTATACCCATTACATGATTCTACTTATCCATAAATCCAAAAATGCATACCCGGGTCATATTTCTATATTCATGAGTGGTCTCTCAACTTTTACCATTTTTTCTCAATATAAATAATACCAAGTGCCCTAATGGCACATGCCCCTTCCACTAGGTCACATCTGATGAAAATGAACACAAAAAAACCATGTATACCAAAATCTATGCCCATACATTTCACATAACACCTTTAATTCATTAAAACATTTCAATAAAAAAAATCCCTAGTACCAATTGAATACTATAATTTTAAAATTGAAATTTAAAAATTATCATCAAAGACGATTTTCCACAAAACCATCCAATTTCCACAATTTTAGAAAACCATCAGTATAGAGGTTTCTATCAAGAACAAAAAAAATATTCATATTCTATTCAAGAAATAAATTTATTTAAAACTATTAATTCATGTTCTAATAAATTTGAGTTGATAGAGAAGCCACCTTCATCATACAAGTTAGTGGAAATGAAGAAATACATAATGAGCCTCTAGATAAGGGCTTTGATATCCTTTATATAAATATATCCAACCATAAAAAAAGAAAAATACCATAAAGAAACACATATATATCCACAATCTCTTAGATATATGGTTCCATAAAGGATACAGAGGTGAAATCTAAGAAGCGCAACTTAAAACAGAGGCATACTAGAAAATCTAGATCACCAATAGGATTTGAATCACCTAAAACTTGATCTGAGATCTAAGTTAATCATCTATAAATACTTGGGAGGAAAAAATAGTTTGGTATTATGAAATATTATGAAATATAAAGTGGGTATCAATACCTAATTTTTGTTAGATCCTCAAATTTTGGATCTACAAATGTACGCCGCATGGTTTTGTTACATTGTTTGGAAATTCATGTGCCAAATGTGTTAATATAATTCTTAATGATTATACCTAAAGTATTTTTCTTGAATTATTGGATAAAAAGTGGACCAACCTTGTTTCTCCCCTCTTTCCATACATGCATGTTTTTCAATGTACATCTACACAATTTGGCCAATCCATGTGCCAATTTTGCGATGCTTCAATCACTCCTTAGACAATCCATATTGTTTACTAGATTGGTACATGGTTTTTAATAACAATTACCATACCACGAACCTATATAAAATCTCAAAAATAATTAAAAAAATCCTATGCACTTCCTAAAATTTAAGCTAATCATTATAAATTGTTAAAATATTTAAATAAATGGTCGACTAAATAAAACTGAGGGTACTACAACAAAAAGGAAAGATTATCTTCCTAATAAATACCATTACATCACAATCATCACAAAATAATATTAATGACTAAATTTCAATTATAACTATCCAATATAGTATTGTAACATCCAATGACCCACATTCTCAGATCCTATGACAAAATCCATGACATTTACATTATCGAATTTGATGCTGATAATTGGGACCCAAATTTTTCATTTGACTTTACAACATCAAAAAGGAAAACATGGATACATTACATATTTAAGTACCTTTTAGGTTTATAGTTTATGAAAATTTGGACATACTCCATTATAAAAGTTTCACAAGTCACTAAAAGAACATTTCTTCTATTTAAACCTCCTCTTCTTATTTCAAAATAAGGCATCAACATCATCCTTGTGAAATAATTTATAGAAATAAATCATTAAACATCATTCATTAAAACTAGGAGTAAAGGAAATATAAGAAGGGTGAGATCCAATTATTAGTAAGGGAAAATCTATGCATTAACAAATGAATTTTATAAATTATAAAAAGAGTGTATAAGTGTATGATGACATAGTAAATGTGAAAGAGTAAATCATAAAAGAACTCAAATCCATCAATACCTAGATCATCAAATATGGAAACATAAAAAATGAATGATTCATCATAGTCAATAATCAAGATCCATGTGATATCAATCATGATCATAATAAACATTATAACTCATAAAAATTAATTAAAAACACTTTTTGGTAACTTAGAGAATAAATTCCATAAAAAATTCAAAACCCTTCCAAAAACCTTTTAATTGGGATAACCATATGACTGAATTCCAATATTATCATTACCAAATGCATTGGAGAGATAAAATGAGCTCACCTGAAGCCATCTTTTATTCTTCATGTTAAGTTGTAACGTGTTTTCCATGTGTTATATGGTCTACCCAATGTTAAAATATAATTATCATTCCAAATACTACATGTTCCACCCCATGGTAAGCTGTAAAAATATTTACTAGCACTATCCAGGACACCCCAGGTTAATCTATAATAGTATTTCAGGACACTATCTGTATGTACCCATAATTAATAATCTCCCAAAACAAAATAAGGAATTAAGAATATAAATACTTAATTTCATCATAAATTATTAGAAAAAACCAATATTATTTTCAGAATATGATTAAATCATGGAAAGGAAAGAGTTTCCAAAAAATTATATTTGAAACTTGGTCACTCTGTGGAAATGAAGTTCATTCCATAAAAATATCTTTAGGACATAATCAACCCATGGTTTCAATAATAATCTCTTAAAAAGAATATTAACCCATGGAAAAAATGGTCCAATAATAATATCTTAGAAACATGGTTAACCTATTGAAAATAAATGGGTTCCATAACATGATTGATCCATGTAAAGAAATGGATTAAATAATAATATATTCGAAATTATTTTAATACATGGAAAATAAATGGGTTCTATAAAAGGATAAACTCATGGAATAGAAATGTGTTCCTTAAAAATATCATTGAAAAAATTATAATCCATACAAATAAATAATGTGGATGGGATCAAGAAAAAATATCCCAGGTGGAGTCTAATTAACAACAATGTTTTATGATGTGGATGAATCGAAATAACATTAAAAATATCATTACAACCATTCTTGAGGAAAATAATCTTTAAACATTCTAAAGTATTTCATACCACATTAAAAAATTTGAATCCCACTACCCATGAATGGAATAAAATTAAATAAAACCTAAATTATCATTATAATAAGTAGATTCATGATAAAAAATCTCAAATGAGTAGTGTATATACCTCATAAACTAAATTGGTGTATAACATAATACACATCATAAATAAAAAAAATTGTAACAAAAATCCTTTACCCCTTTAGTAACATTGAAACTGTGAAACCCATTAAAAATATATCCTCAAATGGATATGAAAAAAACATAATTATAAACAAAAGAATCATAAAATTTAGGCATGGGTATTATATACACCACACAACTGAAATTAGTGTTGAATATGGAATAAGTCTCATAGAAATAAAACATTAACTAGAAATCCTATTATAAAGATTATAACATTGAAGTGAGAATAAATTGGTGAAATAATTATGTGTGAAAAATGAATGTCCAAAAAATAAAAGTGGAAATTAATATTATTATAATCACATTTCATTTCACATGTATTATTTACAAAACATAACCAATGACATTGATGTTTAGACCAATGAAGAGAAATTGAGTTATGAAATCCTATACCTTCAGTCCAATTTTTCATGATTGTTCTCTATAATCCTGAATAATTAACTCATGTTAATAATTTAATTTCTTCATAACCATTTCCAATTTTTCTATTACTTTTAATTCACTTATAAACAATTTATATATAATAATAAAATTAATAATGTTTAATATGGATGTTTTACCATATCTGTATTATGCATCATCACTGACTTAGATAGGTTGAATAAGGTCAATGAGTTAATTATTTAAAAACATAAAAAATAATCCCCATGAAATATTTATCAAATTTTGAAATTAATTATATTTTTAGAATAAAATAGTAAATATTTTTATGAAAAATGAACCAATGTTATTATCATAGAGATGGTAGGCCATACCTACGCATGAGTAACATTTCCATTTTTTCTATGATCATTTTGGAAAGAAGGTAGGTAATTGTTAACTTTATATAATGACCATTATATCATAAATACAACATAATTAAATATATATTCCTATATATATAATTATTGTGATTTAGTGATGAAAAAGAAAGAATCACATTGCTTCGAGGAGGAGGTAGTCCACATGTCCATGAACGACGTTATAACAATCTTAGTGAGTGAATTGAAAGATGAAAATGATATGTTATATGTATAGATATATGTTGGGCAAAAATCCCTCAAGGTAACATTGCAGTATTTTTGGGTTGATTGTGTTTGTTGACAAAGCAGGTTTCCATGGAGAATTGTCGAGTTCCCGAGAAGTTGTTGACATTCCATGTTGACAAAGAACTTTGACAAAGGAAAGGACGATCTGGAGGCGGTACAAAATAGCAGTACAAGGTGGCGCCGTTTTCCAGTGTTTGCCAAATTTTTGGGCCTGAAAATCGCCAATGGAAAATGGAGTGATATGTTGTTGGCGAAGGTTGAGGAGAGAGAAATGAAGGAGGTGTGCGGAAAAATCAAGCATGGCGCGCAAAACTAGAGGGTTGCGCGAAATCTTGAAGTGTGGCGCGCAAAACAGCGGGTTGCGCGAAATTGTATTTCGCGCAAAAGATGTTTCAAGGCCGGAAGCTTGAAAATCAGTAAAGGCATGAGGCGCGCGAAATTTTGGAGGCGTGCGCGGAAAATTGAAGTGGCGCGCGAAATAGCGGATGAAGGATTTCGCGCAAGAGGTGTTACGAGGTCCGAAGCTCGTAAAATGGAAAAGGCATGAGGTGCGCGAAATTATGGAGCAGTGCGCGGAAAATGTTTGTGCGCGGAAGATCAAAGCGGATTACGCGCTCAAGGAGGGTTTTTCGCGCGGGGTCGATTTTGCCTATAAATATGAAGTGACCCTCCTCCATTCGAGAGAGTTCAAGACATAGAAAATAACCGAGCTCTGGTGCGCGAAATTGAAGTTCGAAAGGGTGTTGCGCGTAAACTTAAAGTTTGCGCGTAAAGTTAGTAGTTGCGCGAAAGTGGATTTCGCGCAAAGGCAGTGAATTGCGCGCAAGGCAGTTTCCAGGCTGCGCGTAAAAATTGAAGGTTGCGCGAAAAGTGGCTTTCGCGCAAAGGCAGTGAATTGCGTGCAAGGCAGTTTCCAGGCTGCGCGTAAAATTTGGAGGTTGCGCGAAAAAGGAATTTCGCGCAAAGCATAGAAATTGCGCGCAAGGCACCGTAAGGGTTGCGTGTAAAAATTGAGGTTGCCCGGTACATCCGGTGCAAAGTGAGATTCATCTACGGGTGAAAGTTGAACTTCAACAGAGCATCTACATACAGAGAAAGATGCATTCCTTAATGGAAATGAAGAGACCTACAGGTCTATAAACTGTGATTGGATTCCCTTCACAGAGCAGTGAGCTTAGGAAGAGGAAGAAGGTGATCCTCTCCACCGGCAGTGAGCCAGAGAGAGAGAAACAGGGAGTGACCCTTGGGAAAGCAGTGAGCTGACCCTAAACTTTGTATAGGCAGTGAGCCTGGGCATAGAAGTGATCTAGCCCGAACATTGTAATCCACAGCTAGTGAAGTTTAGTGGACTTGGTACGACCGGCAACCTGTCGGCGTATGCTCCTTGGACGTAGCCCTTAGCGGTGAACCAAGTAAAATTGTTGTGTCCTGTGCTTGCTTTACTTTCTGTTTATATTGTGCAGCAGGGAAGAGAGAGAAGAGTGTTTTTCTTAACAGCGAAACAAGATCAGAAAGGGCTTTAATTTTTAATTAGTCATACCCTGATTCACCCCCCCCCCCTCTCAGGGTATTCAGCCTAGTGGACCTAACAAGTGGTATCAGAGGGAAAGGTTAACAGTTGGTCTTCTCTCAATGGAGGTCACTAATCATAGAGGGATTCCGATCTTCGACGGATGTAATTTTCAAATATGGAAGAATCGAATGCAACACTATTTCCGATCTCTGGGAATGGATGTGTTTTCAGCAGCTATGCATGGTATCACAACTGATATTACTAGTGGTGCATTATCAGAAGCTGAGCACAAAGAGTTGGATGCTGATTCCAAAGCAATAAACGCCTTAGGTGGAGCCCTCTCTAATCCCATTTATACAAAGGTGATGTCATGCAAAACGTCACATGCCATGTGGGAAAAACTTTTGAATATTTATGAAGGGGATACAAAAGTCAGAGAGGCAAAGCTGCAAGTGTTGTGGAACAAGTATGAAGATCTCAAAATGAACCCGAATGAGTCCGTTGATGCATTCTTTGACAGGGTAAATGCTGTGGTAGAAGACATGCGGGGTCTTGGAGAAATTATCGAAGACATTAAAATCGTAAAGCGCATCTTGAGAAAGCTTCCACCTCGGTTCAATCCGAAAGTTTCTGTGTTGGAAGATAAAGATCCGAAAGAGCTAACATTGGATAACCTACACAGCACTCTTGTTGCATATGAAATGAGAAATGATGACAACGATGCTGTGGAAAAGGGGAAATCCAAAGAGGTGGCATTTAAGGCCATGAAGAGGCTCACTATTGAAGATTCTCAGGAGGAAGAAGAGTCAGATGAGGTGATGTCGTTCCTTTCTTCAAATCTGCAAAGAGGAAAAGGAAAGTTTAAAGGGAAACTTCCACTAGCATGCTTCCGATGCGGAAAGGTTGGTCATCTTGCTGCAAGATTCCCCAAAAAGTTTCAAGAAGAAAGCGATGAAGATGAAGTTAAGATTCCCATGAAAAAATCTTCAGCCTATGTGAAAGGGAAGAAGCAGTTCAAGAGAAATTTCTTTAAGAAGAAGAATCTTCTTTCCCAAGAAATTGACAGTTCAGATGAGTCTGAGGGTGAAGAAGTTGAAGAGATAGAAAACTGCAAAGATCATGGTCAAAATGCGATGGTGGCTGTTGCTAGTAGTGCTCTAGAAAAGAAAGAAACTGAAACTGATGAAGAAGAAGAAGAAATTGAAGGGAGAGTTGACATGGAAGCTGAATTAGAAGCAGCTCTTGAAGAAATAGATGTTTGGCGAGCAAAAACAAAGAAAGCCAACAAGATAGTACGTGATGCCAAACTCTACATGCAACAACAAGAAGAAGAGAAGTCTGAGCTTGATAAAGAAATTGAGAATCTTAAGTCTTCCAGGCCAGAGCGCACAGAAAAGGTTGATGAGCATAAGCTCAAGATTGAAGAGCAGAAAAGGGAGATCGATTGCTTGAGTCGAAAAGTGAAAGATCACGTCAAGCGTATTGAAGAGCTTGAAGAGGAAGTTGTCGGTCTGCGGAGAAAAGTTAAAGACCAGGAAAAACCTTTGAATCCCAACACATTCTTGGGAAATCAGGTCGTTACGAAGACGGAAAAGAAGAAAGAAGAGCCTAGTAGTTCAGCAGGAAAGAAGCAGCAATTGAACTCATATGTTAAGGCTGATTCACGGCTTAATCAGAAACAAAAATCTGCGGCAGTTGAAGTTAGACCGCAAGCACCTGTCCCGAGATTGAAAGTGGATTTGAGCACAAAGAAGGATCAGAATACTCAGAGATCCAAAGGGGAAACTCGTAGTGCTGAAGTAACACGAAGGAATGCACCTTATATCAGGTGTTATTGTTGTGGAAAGATGGGACATTCACAGTATGTGTGTTCCATAGCCAAAAGATATCGAAGGGAACAAGAACAGAGATGGCAGCCAAACAGAGAACGGTTTCCCAGAACATTTTTTGAAGGACACTGTTTTTGGTGCGGAGGATTTGGACACATGGCTAGGTACTGCACTCCGACCATTCAGAAAAATGTGCCAAAGCAGAATCAAAATGTTCGCAAGCAGCAGATCAGTAAACCGACAAATGAGTTAAAAGTTCAGAACAGATTTGCAGTTTTGCAAGATGAAGCTGGTCCATCATACTCTGAGAAAGAACAGAAGCCTCAATCCATGCTGAGTATGAAAGAAAAAGTATGGACTAGGAAGAAGAAAACAGAGAAGGCCGTAGTTGCTGAAATTGCCCTTAAAGCATCAGATCGTTCTGGTGTTTGGATCCTTGACAGTGGTTGCACATCCCACATGACGGGTAATAAGGATCTGGTTACAGGCATAAAATATGACAAAGAAGGAGTTGTCAAGTTTGGAAATGATGAAGGCCTGAAGATTGTTGGCTCAGGAAAAGCCAAGTTTGGGGGCAAAGAAATGAGACATGCTGATGTCTTGGTGGTAGAGGGTCTCAGTCATAATCTGCTTAGCGTCAGTCAACTATGTGACTCTGGGCACTCTATACTATTTACCAAGAAGATGGGTATTGTTAAAGGAAAAGATGGAATAGTCATTCTTCAGGGAAAACGAACAAAGGGGAATCTTTACCTGGTAGGTGGGGAAGAAGATTCATGCCTTTTATCCAGAGAAGAAGAAAATCAGCTGTGGCATAAGCGACTTGGTCATCTATGTCAACCATCTATGGAAGATCTGGTAAAGTGTGATGCCGCTAGAGACCTTCCCAAACTATCACGTGATCGCACTCATACGTGTGATGCTTGTCAACAAGGGAAGATCATCAGGAAGACATACAGGCCAAAGGAACAAAAAGCAACTCGAGTGCTCGAATTGGTGCATGCTGATGTATGTGGACCTATCTCACCACGAGCTATAGATGGGCAAAGGTACTATGTTCTTTTCATTGATGACTACAGCAGAATGGCCTGGGTATTCATCATTACCCATAAGACAGAGGTGTTCAGTTGCATAAAGCAGTACAGGAGGGAATCAGAAAAGATGCTTGGGAAGAAAATTATGAAGTTTCGTACTGATAACGGTACAGAATTTACAAACAGTCAGGTTGAAAACTATCTCGAGAAACATGGGATAAGGCATCAAGTTTCATCAGTGAGAACTCCCCAACAGAATGGAGTGGTAGAAAGGAGGAATCGGATCATTAACAACATGGCCAGAACAATGCTTATTGATAAGGACCTACCAGAGAAATTTTGGAAGGAAGCAGTTTTGACATCGGTCTATGTTTCAAACAGGTCTCTGTTATGTCCGAAGCAAGGGAAGACTCCGTATGAACTGTGGTACGGAAAGAAGCCAACGTTGAAATACTTTCGAATCTTTGGAAGTAAGTGTTTCATTCTCAACAAAGAACATCATAGGAAGTTTGAGGCACGAGGAGATGAAGGGATATTCCTTGGCTATTCAGGGAAAAGCAAAGCATATAAATGCTTCAACAATAGGCTGGGAAAAATTGTTGAGAGTAATGATGTCACTATAGTCGAAAATGAACAGACTGCTCAACGACCCAGTGAACAGTTCCTTGATGAAAGTGATGATGAGGTAAGCAACCCAGGGGGAGCAGAAGTGGCAGAAGCTGACTCAGAAGAAGATACTGATGATGAAGAGGAAAGTGTCAAGTCGGTGTCTGCGAGGAAGACAAAGAGTCGAGCTGAGATTGATAGGCAAAATATCATTGGTGATCAAACAGCTCCAGTTCAGACTCGAAGAATGAAATCATCACAGCAAGCATCATTTTTGTCTCAAGTGGAGCCGAAATGTTTTTCTGATGCAGCTGAAGATGAAAACTGGGTTCAGGCCATGAACGAAGAGCTTGATCAGATTGAGAAGAACCAGACATGGGAGATTGTTTCGAGGCCAGCGGACAAGAATATCATTGGGACCAAATGGGTCTATCGCAACAAGATGAATGAAGATGGCACAGTGATTCGGAACAAAGCACGACTAGTGTGCAAGGGGTACTCCCAAATCGAGGGAATTGATGTTGATGAGACATTTGCACCGGTTGCAAGGCTGGAGACAATCAGATTATTTTTGGCCATAGCAGTGCAAAGAAAGTTCAAAGTGTTCCAGATGGATGTCAAATCCGCATTCTTGAATGGGGTTCTGGAAGAAGAGGTGTATATTGAGCAGCCAGATGGTTTTCTCATTCATAAGGATGAGAACAAAGTTTGTAGGCTGAAGAAGGCATTGTATGGGCTGAAACAAGCACCAAGGGCATGGTACTCAAGGCTTGATCAGTACTTGAAGAAGCTTGGTTTCCAGCGTGGAGGAGTTGACTACAACCTCTATTTCAGCAATGACAATAATCAAAGGATGATGGTGCTAGTGTATGTCGATGACATAATTTTTGGCGGATCAGATGAAGCTCAGTGCAGACAGTTTTCCGAATTCATGAAAAATGAGTTTGAAATGTCAATGATTGGAGAGCTAACGTTTTTCCTTGGTCTACAGGTGACACAAGGAAGGAATGGAACTTTCATTTCTCAATCCAAATATGCCAAGGAGGTTCTAAGAAGGTTTGGAATGGATAATTCCAAGGAAATGAAGACTCCGGTTGCTACCCGGATGAAATTATCAAAAGATGAGGATGGCAAGGCAGTTAATATCACAGAATACAGGCAAATCATTGGAAGTCTGTTGTACTTAACCGCAACAAGGCCTGATATTGTTTTCGCCACATGCCAAGCAGCGAGATATCAAAGTAATCCCAAGGAAAGTCACATGCTCGCAGTGAAAAGAATACTTCGGTATATTAAGGGCACGGTGGACTTCGGCTTGACATACAATGACAAATCTCAGACAGAGTTATTGGGATATACTGATACAGATTGGGCCGGTTCAGCAGATGATAGAAAATCAACGTCAGGTGGTGCATTTTATCTTGGCGGACTATGTATTGCTTGGTTAAGCAAGAAGCAGGATTGCATTTCATTAAGCACCGCAGAAGCTGAGTATATTGCGGCCACTCAAGCATGCACACAGTTATTGTGGATGAAGCAGCAGCTTGAAGATATGGGAGTTGAAGTGAAGTCTCCGATCGGAATCCAGTGTGACAACTCAAGTGCTATAAATCTTAGCAAAAATCCCGTCCATCATTCAAGGACAAAGCACATTGAGATTAAGTATCATTTTATCAAGGAGAAGGTTGAGCGGGGAATTGTGAAGTTGGAGTACGTGCCTACAGAACTACAGGTTGCAGACATTCTGACAAAGGCCTTACCCAAGGAAGCTTTTGAGAGGCATCGACTGGCTCTGGGAGTTCAGTCGATTCCCCGCACTTGAAATAGTGTGGATGTGGGCCCCCCCCTCTCCCCGAGGTATGGTGTGTTTTTCCCTAATGCGCTGATATGTGTTCTCTACTATGTTACAGACTACAAAGGCGTGACCTTTGGGTTCGTTGACAAAGGGGGAGAAAAGTGCTTGACAAGTGCTTGACAAAGGGGGAGAACAGTGTTAGTTCAAGAGAGAAAATAGTGCGGAGATTTGATAAATCATAATTGTTACGGGGAGAAGCTGACAGGTGGAGCAGCCAGAAAGGGGGAGCAATGAGAAAGCGGGAGTGTATGAAATCTGACGATGCTAGAAGTGATCGATCAAATCATAGAAATCACGACAGCTAATGATCGTGATAAAAGCAGAACAGTGGTGTTGGAATGGTGTGAGACGGTGTCCAGCTATCAACAATTGGTATCAACTTAAGAATTCACCAATTGGTATCAGTGTGGTTCAACAACTGGTTTTATTTTAAGAATTGGTATCAGGGTGGAATCGACAATTGGGGTCTGACATGAAGTGATTCATTGATGAACTTTTCATACTACTCTTGTTTCTCACGCCGAGCATTGCTCATGTGGGCTTAGAGTACATGTTAAGTGAATCCTTGAACGCTATCATAATCGCAAGAGGCGAATGGTGGTAGCAGCTGGAAGAAGACTCAGTGAGGTATCAAAGTGCAGAAAATATTTCTGAGCAGAGTTGTGAAGACTTGTCAACAAACCCAAAGGGGGAGATTGTTGGGCAAAAATCCCTCAAGGTAACATTGCAGTATTTTTGGGTTGATTGTGTTTGTTGACAAAGCAGGTTTCCATGGAGAATTGTCGAGTTCCCGAGAAGTTGTTGACATTCCATGTTGACAAAGAACTTTGACAAAGGAAAGGACGATCTGGAGGCGGTACAAAATAGCAGTACAAGGTGGCGCCGTTTTCCAGTGTTTGCCAAATTTTTGGGCCTGAAAATCGCCAATGGAAAATGGAGTGATATGTTGTTGGCGAAGGTTGAGGAGAGAGAAATGAAGGAGGTGTGCGGAAAAATCAAGCATGGCGCGCAAAACTAGAGGGTTGCGCGAAATCTTGAAGTGTGGCGCGCAAAACAGCGGGTTGCGCGAAATTGTATTTCGCGCAAAAGATGTTTCAAGGCCGGAAGCTTGAAAATTAGTAAAGGCATGAGGCGCGCGAAATTTTGGAGGCGTGCGCGGAAAATTGAAGTGGCGCGCGAAATAGCGGATGAAGGATTTCGCGCAAGAGGTGTTACGAGGTCCGAAGCTCGTAAAATGGAAAAGGCATGAGGTGCGCGAAATTATGGAGCAGTGCGCGGAAAATGTTTGTGCGCGGAAGATCAAAGCGGATTACGCGCTCAAGGAGGGTTTTTCGTGCGGGGTCGATTTTTCCTATAAATATGAAGTGACCCTCCTCCATTCGAGAGAGTTCAAGACATAGAAAATAACCGAGCTCTGGTGCGCGAAATTGAAGTTTGAAAGGGTGTTGCGCGTAAACTTAAAGTTTGCGCGTAAAGTTAGTAGTTGCGCGAAAGTGGATTTCGCGCAAAGGCAGTGAATTGCGCGCAAGGCAGTTTCCAGGCTGCGCGTAAAAATTGAAGGTTGCGCGAAAAGTGGCTTTCGCGCAAAGGCAGTGAATTGCGCGCAAGGCAGTTTCCAGGCTGCGCGTAAAATTTGGAGGTTGCGCGAAAAAGGAATTTCGCGCAAAGCATAGAAATTGCGCGCAAGGCACCGTAAGGGTTGCGTGTAAAAATTGAGGTTGCCCGGTACATCCGGTGCAAAGTGAGATTCATCTACGGGTGAAAGTTGAACTTCAACAGAGCATCTACATACAGAGAAAGATGCATTCCTTAATGGAAATGAAGAGACCTACAGGTCTATAAACTGTGATTGGATTCCCTTCACAGAGCAGTGAGCTTAGGAAGAGGAAGAAGGTGATCCTCTCCACCGGCAGTGAGCCAGAGAGAGAGAAACAGGGAGTGACCCTTGGGAAAGCAGTGAGCTGACCCTAAACTTTGTATAGGCAGTGAGCCTGGGCATAGAAGTGATCTAGCCCGAACATTGTAATCCACAGCTAGTGAAGTTTGGTGGACTTGGTACGACCGGCAACCTGTCGGCGTATGCTCCTTGGACGTAGCCCTTAGCGGTGAACCAAGTAAAATTGTTGTGTCCTGTGCTTGCTTTACTTTCTGTTTATATTGTGCAGCAGGGAAGAGAGAGAAGAGTGTTTTGCTTAACAGCGAAACAAGATCAGAAAGGGCTTTAATTTTTAATTAGTCATACCCTGATTCACCCCCCCCCTCTCAGGGTATTCAGCCTAGTGGACCTAACAATATATAATTAAACAATTAATATCATAAATATGTATTTTATATCAATTTTTTTAAACCTGTCTTTAATAAATTCCTTGTAAAGTGTGAACGTATCACATCACTTTGAGAAGGTGATAGTACACACATCCACAAACGATGTTATCATATTCCCAAAAAATAAAATAAAAGAAGGTATCTATTATATAATAATTAAATAACTTCTAAAACATTATAAATATCATATATATTATATAAAAAACTTTTCCATTATAATTTCCAACCATAATAGGTTGAAATGTAAAAACGGATGACATTGTTTCGTGTGGCGGTAGTTCACCGTCCATAGGAACAGTGATTTCATTACCCATTTAGTGGAAGTATGTGTAAGATAAGGCTTAACCCTTAACATAAAAAACTATTAGTATATTTTGGATACTAGTTTTATATATAATAGTTTAGTAATAAAAATTTAATGGTTGGATAAATAAATAAATAAAAGTGCTCATTGAAAAATGTTACCTCTTCTTCAGGTAACTGTTTTTTGGTTTACACTAATAGAATTCATTGGTTTTGATTTATTATGAAGATAAGGATTCTAAGATTATAGGAAGGATTTTGGGATAATATTAGGGTAGGTTTTGATGATCCAAAATTCTTGAGAGGTGACATGAGAGGAGGATGATATGATGCCTTTTATAAGTGGAGAAAAGGAATCATTGGGTATTCTTGAAAATATTTGAGTTCTCCTCACATTTTACACATCCAAAATATATCTAAAATAGACTATTATAGATATCTAGAGGTGCACTTGTTGTAATAATGCCATAAAACCATTTTTTATTCATGTATAGGGTCATTTTTACACCTTATATTCAAAGTCTAATCATTATTTAATCTCTTTTACCTCAATCACTATAATTAATTTTAATTTCTTTCACTAATTGTTTTGGTCAACAAATAAGTTGCAATTTATGTAAATTAGAAATTATAATAATTCATATTATATAATCCATTTTTACAAATTTCAATCACAGAAGTGGAAGAATTCAATTTTAAATTAATCCCACACACGGGATGTGACAACATGTTTTTAAAGAGAAAGTTTCAAATGTTTCAAATGTTTTATATACGATTTTAATGTAAAATTGATTACAATGATAAATTTTTATGTATAATTCATCTAATTATTATTTAAAATATAATTAAAATATAATTTAACTATAAATATAAATTGGACCAAAATTCATTTTTCAATTAAAATTTAGTGTGATTAACTACTCATTAAAACATGAAGGTTCTCATAAAATATGAAAAATTCACCAAAATTAAATTTAGATATTTGTATTAAAAAAATATTTTTATTTCAAATAGAAATTATAAAATTTAAAATTTTATGGAAATTATTCCATTAAAATGCTTCAAAATAGACTTTTAGAAAAATACACTCCTTTAATTCTTAAAATTGGAATTTTTCTTATTTTATACTTATAAAACATATCAAATTATTTTAAAAACTTTATATTTAATATATAAAATATAAATTAAATTAATATAATTGAATAATAGTAATTATTTTAATTATTATAGGTAAATGTTTTTTTATGGGAATAAAATATTTTTTACTAAAACACATCGCTTATTTTCAATTATATTTTTAGTTTTATTTCTAATTTGTTAGTCACCATAGAATTTATTATATAAAAATGTGTAGACAATATATTTTTAATTTTTTTAATAATATTCATTCCCAATAGTCTAATATCTTGGTGATAACTATCTTGTTAAATAATAATATTAATAGTATATTGTTTTCTGGTAAAACTCGGCCTTGCGTGTAATGCAAGGTATCAAAGAAACTAAATGTTATGTGAAAGGAATGACAGAATTTATGTTCTTCATAAAACCAGATAAAATATGAATTATGTGTGATACAAGATATCAAATAATGTAAATTAATTTGAAAAAAAATATATTTCCTAAAATCTCAGGATGTTACATCCTACCCCCTTAAAATTAATTTCTCCCTCAAAATTGATCTTGGAAATCCAAGGATTGACATTTTTAGAATTTTAATATTTAATACCATATAGAAAAAATGAAATAATGAAAGCGTACCATAAAAAGTCATAGTGGGAACAATAATAGTCACATAAATAAAGACAAAACTAGGATTCCACATAGGGAGAATAGTAGTGGGAAATTAAAAGATTTATTTAAAAATAAAAACTAATTCCAATGGACTAATAAGGAGTGATATATAATTTTGTTAAGTGAAATCCAATGAGAAAAATCAAAAACCTAATAATTGTCGAAAAGGCCATTGATATCATCAGAAATGATGTTAATTAGATAAAATTTTATTTCATGATTTTTTTTTCTAGAGTTGAAGAACTTTGTTCACCATCTAGACTGAGAGAATTTGGAAATATACTTATTTGATGAGTATAATTTCCCCATTTTATCAATTTCCAATACAATAACGTATTTTTTTTCAAACGATGAGTGTTAAAAATGAATTTTTAATTCCTGAAGAACTAAAACTATATCTTAAATACCACATAATCATAAAAGGGATATTCAAGCTATTCAACTTGTCTTCAGAAATTAACCAAATCCAAAATGGCCAGCCAATGGTATGATAATTCATATATTCTATAACCCTTGACACAATACATTAATATCAAAAATTCAATGTTAAAAACCAAATTTTAAATTAATTATTCCATAAATAATTGTCCTTAAAGTTCTCTAAACATTTTCTGACTATGTTTGAAACCTAATGATTTGAGTTATTTATCATATATTCTTACAAGATAAATCAACCATTATTTTTGAAATTAAATCCCTTATATTTTCATAATAAACTTAATCTTAACATGTAAAAAATTTTCTGGATATCGAGAACATCATGTAAGCTAGTTGAAGTGCATGAAATCTTTATCATACTTCCGTTATGGGTTCAATCCCCACCACCACACTGGATGTAATGTGTTATCACCCAGCATATGGGTTGTCCCCATCTTTTTTCATTAATGTTTAATAAGTATTTTCTCCCTAAAATAATATATGTTGAGCCTTGGGGCTAAAAATACCTGAAAAAAATAAATCTCTAAAAACATACATTATAACCTGAAAATATTTAATACATAAAAGTCTAAAATGGGGTGTCTAAGAATTTGAAGTTATGATCATCATTATTATTTTTTACATATGATGGTATCCATAAATCTTAACATAGATATATATGAAAACATAATAATGTATGAAGTTACCTAAACTAACCTTCGATGTAAAAAATAAAAGCATAGAACTCGCACTACTAGATCCTATACTGAAATCTATACAATTAACATTCTCATCTTTGAGGCCGATAATTGTGACCCACATTTTTCATCAAAACTTCAAAAAATCAAATGGAAATCATGGATGACTTACATATTAGAGGACCCTTTAAGTATATTGTTTTAGAGAATCAGGGTAAAATCTTATATAAACAATTCATAATTCATCAAAGGTATATTTCTCTAATTTTACCATATTTTTCTTATTTCACAATAGGTCATCAACATTATCCTTGTGAAATAATTTATAGACATAAATCATTCTACATAATTATTTAAAATCCAGGGAAAATTAAATATAATGAGGTTGATCTCAAATGATCAATAAGGGAAAATGTAAGCATTAAAATATGAATGTCATCAAAGGGCATAAGAGGGAATAAGGGTATGATGACCTTATCAAAGTGCATGAGTAAATCATAAAATAACTCAAACACATCAATAATTTGATCGTCATATATGAAAATTTAGAGAAGGAAAGAGTAATATAAATTAAAATAAATATCCATATGATATAAATATTGATCACTAAAAACCTTATAAACTCATAATAATAAATTTAAAACTCTTTTTGGTAGCTTGGAGCATCACTTTCATAAAAACCTTTCAAAACCTTTTAAAAAATATTTTAATTGGAAAAATCATACAGCCAAGTTCCAACATCATTATTACCCAATTCATTTGAGACTTATAATGGGATCAACTAGTTTTATATGGGCATCCCCATTTTAAGATGTAAAGGGATTTCCTATCCCTATCTAAGCCACCCCATGTTATGATGTAATGGGATTTCCTGACATTATCTGGGCCCCACCATGTTAAGAAATAATGGTATTTCCTCACACTATCTGGGATACCCCTTTTTAATATATAATGGTCTTTCACGGAATAATCTAGGTGCACCCATATTTAAAAAATTTCCAATAACCAAATAAATAATAAAAAATAAAGGATTCATTTCATGGTAAGTAATTGGAAACAACCAATATTCTTTTCAGAACATGATTAACCAATGGAAAAGAAAATGGTTTCCATAAAAATAACATTGATACAAGGTTTAACTATGGAAATGAAGTGGGTTACATAAAAATATATTTTAGATATAATAAAATGATGAAAACAGTGGATTTAATAACAATATATTTGAAACATGATTAACACATGTAAAAAAGTTGGTTCAATAACAGCCTCTTCGAAACATAAATATCCCATGGAAAATAAATTTTTTCTGTAAAACTCAATTTCAAACATGGTTAGCCAATAGAAAATAAAAGGGTTCCATAACATGATTAATATATTGAAAATAAATGGTTTCATTAATAATATTTTCCAAAACAGGTTAACCCATGGAAAAGAAACATGTTTCACAACATGATTAACACATCGAAAAGAAATGGGTTCCTTATAAATATCACTGAAAAAAACATAATCAATCTAAATAAATAGAGAGGATAGTAAAAATAAAAAATATCCCAAGTTTAGTATAAGTAAAAACAATGTTTTTTATGTATATAAATGGAAATACCATTAAATAGATCATTAAAAGAATTATTGAGGAAATTTATCTTTAAAAATTACAAAGTGCCCTATGCCACATTAAAACATTTGAATCGCAATTCCCATAAATGGAATGACATTAAATAAAAATAGAATACCATGAGTATAAAGAGTTTTATGATATAACATATCAAATGAGTATTAAATAGACTTCCTAGAATTAATTAGTGTATAACAAAAAACGTCATAAGAAAGGAAAATTGTGGCAAAAATCCATTACCTCTTTAGTAATTTTGAAATCGTTATCCCCATGAAAGTCATATATTAAAATGGAAAAGTCACCCCCCTAATTTTTATCATAGTAATAATCAAATAAATTAATCGTTAGTACATACAAAAAACAAAAATAGGTGGTGGATATAGAATAAGTCTTATAGAAATAAAAGAGAGACTAAAAATCCCCTTACAAAGATAATATAATTCGTATGAGAATAAATCAATGAAATAATTATGCGTGAAAAATTAAATTAAATTAATTAAAATTTAAAAATAAGAATAATATAATTAGTGGTTATTTCATATATATTATTGGAATACAATAACTAATGACCTATAAGTTTAACCCAATTATTGAAAATTACGTTTCAAAATCTCTTACCTTAAGTCCTATTTGTCATGCTTGTTCTCTATATTGCGGAATAATAAACTTTTATTAATTATTTACTCGGTTAATAACCATTTACAAGTTTATTATTTATTTTACTTCACTTATAAATAAAATATATACAATTACTTAATCAATAATGCTTAAGTTGGATGTTTTGACCATATTTGGTTTATGTGTCAAAACTGACTTTCATAGGTCAACTAAGGTTAATGAAGCAATTATTAAAACCTCTAAAGAATAATAAAAATGAAATAATTATTATATTCTAACATCAATTATACTTTTAATATCAAATATTTATGATGGTTTTGAAAAATGAACCAATATTAGGATCATGGAGATTGTAGACCATATGTATCCATGAGTAATGTTCCAAATTTTCAATGATCATGATAGAAAAAAGTTAATAAACCATAATATTTACATAATTAAAATTATATATTAAATTCCAAATAATTTAATTATATATTCTTATATATATATCATTCTTGTGATGTGTTTATGAAAAAGGAATAATCACATCACTTTGAGGAGGTAGTAGTCTACACATCCAGGAACGACGTTATCACTTTTTTCAATGTGTGAAATTGAAATAAGAAAATAGTATGTTATTTATCTCGATATATATATATTTCATGAATATAATAATTTTTTCATTTATATATTTTTTTTAATACAATTCGTAATAGATTCTAGGTAAATTGTGAATGTATAACATCACATTATGGAGGTAGAAGTCCACACCTCCATAAATGTTGTTATCATATTCCCAAAAAATGGAATGCATTAAGGAATTTGTTATATTATAATTAAAAAAGTTTTAAGAAATTAAAATATAATTTATATCATATAAAAATGGTCTGTACATCATAATTACGAACCATAATTTTTGTGGGTAAACAGATGACAACATCTCGTAAACCGATAGTTTTTCATACACATGAACGAAGATTTTATTACCCATTTGATGGAATTATGTGTAGGTGTAGGTAAAAAATTAATATAAAAACATATAAGTATATATAGTATAATGATTTTATTATATAATCATGGAATAATAATAATTAAAGTCGTGGATAAAGAAATAAAACAAAATTACTCATTGAAGAATGTTACCTCATGTTTGGGTAGCTCATTTTGGTTTGGACCAAAGAAATTCATTTATTTTATTTCTAAAAAAGGTGAGGATTCTAGGATGAGAGAAAGGATTTTGTAAGATTATATTTATAGTTATTGTATGTGCCAAAAGTCTTGAGTGGTTTTATGAATAGGGGAGGACAAGAGGCCTTTTATAAGTGGGGAAAAGGACACATTCTGTATTCTTGAAAATATTTGAGTGTTCCCCGTGTTTTAATTACCCCAAAGTGTCCCAAATAGAACATTATAGATAAATATATATTTATTGGTAGAAATATGTCTATATAATATTTTTTAGAAAAGTTTAGGGTCAACTTTACACCTCATATTCTATGTTTAATATTTAATTAATGTTGTTTTTACATTAGTCCCTGTAATTAATTTTAATTAGTTTCACAAATATTTTTAATCAATTTTTTTAACTTTATAGAAATTATAAACTATTATTCCTAAAAATATGGATTTTGTTTTATGAAACTACAATCACTATAGTGGATAATTAATTTTAAAATTAATCTTAGAGATGGGATGAGACAATGAGTTTTTAAAGTGGAAAGTTCAAAAAATCGACAAATTTTATATCCCATTTCGGAGTGAAATTGATTCCAATGATCTATATTAGAATTATTTATTTATAATTGAACTAAATATACTTTAAAATAAATTTAAAATATAGTTTTACTAAATAAATAAATTATACATAAATGTAGTTTTCAATTAAAATTTGGTGTAATTGACTATTCAGTAAAATACAAAAAAATCACCCAAATTAAATTTTGAAATTACAATTCCAAAAATTAAATTTAACTTTTAAAATTGAATTTATAAATGTTTCAAAATTTAGTTTTAAATAAAATCTTCCATTAAAGTGTATACAAACTTCTTTTAAGAAAAATACACCCTTTTAGTGCTTAAAATTGGATTTGTTTTTATTTTATGCTAATAAAACTTATCTTTTGATTTTAAAAACATTTTTTTAAATATATAATATATATTAATTTCATTAATATAATTCACTTGTAGTGATTAATTTTATTTATTTAGGTAAAATTTATTTTGTGGTAATAAAATATTTTTTTCTTCATAAAAACACATCATTTATATTCAATTGGTTTTCATTTTCCATTAGAATTAATTATTCACAAAAGAAATCATTATATAAAAATGTGTATACCATATATTAATAATTTAGTTAATAATAGTCATTTCTTCCAATCCAAAGGATATGTGATAATTATCAAATTAAATAATAATATTAATTATATATTTTTTCTGTAAGACTCGACCTTGCATGTAACATAAGTTATCAAAGAAGATCAATGTTACATTCAAAATAAGATAAAATTGATGTTTCTTATAATACAATATAATATGTGAATTTATTTTAATGGTATCTTTTAATGATTTTATATTAATTTAAAAGAAGATATTTCTTAAAATCTTATGATATTCCATGTATCATTGATATAAGATCAGAAGCTAGAATTACATTAATAGAGAACTCCACATATCATTATGGAGGAAATACTAATAAATTTTAAGGATATACATATGATAACTAATAAATTTGTTTTTTGAAAATTTATTCTAGCACATCAATTAATCCTAGAATAATACCAACTATATATGATGTAATTGGTCCAAATTCCCAAGGTCAATTCCTATATAACCTACACGGGAATTTTATTCTTTGATAAATATATACAAATTAATACTTTAAGAATAAAATGAAAAACATTTCATATATCAAAAAATTTAAACACTAAACCAATTTTTCCATCCCATGATAATGATAACAATGAAGCTTATAATTTTTCACTTTGTCATTTTTTTTATTTTTTAAACCCACATTTTGTTTAGTGGAAACCTTAAAAAATGATGAAACACATAAATGAAAAATTTTAGAGTACACAATAACATTTAAAGTATCATATCCCCTACAAATTCAAAATTTGAATTTCAAAATTCAATCTAATAAGCTTTTCACTTCCACAGGCCATGAACCACCTCACACCACACACCCCGATACAAAATCACTCCCATAGTTATCACTAAATCATTGGTGATGACCACATACTCGAATCCATCATCACTATTATAAAATTTCTAGAAAAAATAACCAAAATACCTTAAGAACCACAAATACAACCCATTGAAGTACTTGTAAAACCAAAACAGAAACCAAATCCACCTAGGAATAATGTTTAAAGAAGAATAAAAACACTGAATTAATAATGGTCAATCCTCATAATTGGACCATCATAACCACCCCAGAGATCCTAGATAGGTGGATACCAAATACATGGAGTAATACATCATGATATAAAATTATACGAACAAAATCAATAATTTGAGGTTCACATTAAAAAAACTTCATGAAAATAATCATGAAAGTATAAATGGGGGAAGGGTTATACAATCATAATTAAATAGAAGATTAAGGTTTAGAATACGGCCTTAATAATGATCTATAATGTTTTACATGACCACCATACTCGTACTTCAGAACCACCACCAAGGGAAAAACAACCACTTATAACCAATCCCCCGTGACCAAATAACCACTCAAAAATAAGGACTACATACCAACTAGAAAAAACATCCACCGTACCATTAATAAAAAACATCATCAATTCCCAACCACCAAACACATACTGGAATGACTCTGATGTACCTATACATTAATCCATGATGGTGTCTTATGTGTTAAGACTAGAAAATGGATTAGGGGGAAGAGAGTGAGAAGGGGATACTCCCTATAACTTAAACTAGAAAATAAAGAACAAAAAAATAATGATAAATAATTTATCCAAAACAAGATAGATGTTTATATGAGGAAGAAATCTAATCTATGACCAATCTCCTCACAAAATTGGATATACCTAGAAAACTAATGTACATAAACAATATAGAGTCTAGATTTTTTGGATAATAAAAAAAATTAGATGAGAGAAAGAAAATATGGGATCACTATAGTGATCTATAATCAAAACATAGTTGTAATGTCCCTTCCCTAGTTCATTATGCACAATAATAAGGCTAGGTCTCTAAATGACTTTAGCCATGCTGCCCTGTATTCCAGAGGAATCCAAATAGTATTAGGGGTACATAGTATAATCATATGTATTATATACCTAAATATTATATTTATCAATAGTAGATAAACCATCCGATCAAAAACCATGAACAACAAATAAAAGAGTACGTTAAAGAAAAATAAAAGAGAGTTATCAATATCAAAATGAAATGCGAAAGTGAAAAATCATATAGAAACACTAGATAAATAGTATTTTGAAAAAATATAAAAATATGAATGCATATATAAACAAACAAGATGGTCTACAACATCCTTGAGTGTTTCCCTATCTCTATTTTTATCCATTTCGAGAAATATCTGTCAATCTTGTAACATTGGGCCTCTTCCCAAACTAAACCAATGATAAAGGAATCCTTCTTTAGTACCCATGTTATATGAGTTTTTGAGTAGGATGTGAGTATAACATAGTAGGGAACCATTAAAATGTCCCAAAACAATCTAGTAATTTTATGTACACATGTGATATTTTCTGAAAAAATACCACTGCAGTTTGGAAGCATAAAAAAATAACCAATGTCAAACCATGCGCCTTTTTAACACTCGTGATCAACCTAAACCTACTTCAACTGGTTCCAAGGTGTCTTTTAGATCATTAAAAAAGTTTTCATACAAATATCAAGACCATGTTCGATTCCTCAAACCATCTCCTAGGAAATCTATAACATGTCTCATCTGAATCTAAGTACCAAATCCAAGGATTTCCAAATTATATATCAGTTGAATAATATGAATGTATCCCAAGAATTCAATACTATACCACATATGAATCCTCAGATATTGTACTATGAAATAAAAATCATATAACATCAGGATCCAATGAGAGTGTCCAAATAATCCCAAAATATTGTCATGCGGATTCCTCTGAGCATTTCTTTAGAAATTCAATAGTTCCTAGATGACTAGGTGATTCATTATAATTATAGGAAATATAGTAGTGTCTAGATAGATAGATTATTCCCATGAATCCTATAAAATTATATAGTTCCATGCTCAGAATATAATTCATATACATCTATGTAAATTCATATTTTCGTCAACAATCAGATCCTAGAGTATTGGGCATCCAATATCATCCAAAAACATCCAAGGATATCCCTACTTGAAAAAAATTCACAATGTAGTATAAAGGATATATCATAAGAGAACAACTAAGTCATCTAAATTGTATCTCAAACATGATGGATATATCCTAGCATAAACTTCTAAGATTCTGATATCTCACAACTCATCTATATGGGCAAATAATCCCACCCAAAAATCTCATGTGTCTTCATTGATACATGTTCTAAGGTGAAACCTATAATCATTACTAAGAATTTCTTTCAAACACCTTCACTAGGTTTAGTATATCACAAAATAACCCACCTAGGTTACCTAGGTCTCATATCTATTAGGAAACCCTTCAAGTGTCACCTGATCTCATTCTTATCTCTTGGTCCAAAAATCATCACCCAGAGAGAATAATTCCCCTTTGAATTGTCGAAGTATCATGGAGACACTGGCCTTATAGTAACTGTACATTAATATAACATACAGTTAATGGATTGAATCCCATCCCATTCCCAATTAATCACATGGTCAATCCCCACACCCAACCTATCTTCCAAGACATACCTAGGTAATTTCCACCCAAGCACTCACGTCTCAAGGGTAAGAAACACTCACTCAAAAATTATACCACCAAGAACAAGGTTCATAGGTAATAAAAGTTTATCTTATGGCCAATATCTAAAAAATTATATCTTAAATAATCACAAACCTCTACCTAAAGTTCAAAAAGGGATCTTGTACTTGGGCCAATATATTATATTCATTTTATTTAAATAATAACCCTCAGGATCCAAATTCTATAGAAAAAAAATGTAATCCATCATTTGTCCATCAGTGACCAAGGTAACAAATACATTACCAAAGCTTCCTTGTATCCATGTAACTTTTTTCATCTCATTTAATGGAATTCATTTATGTTAATTAAATTATTTTATTTTAATATATTCAATTTTTCAAAATAGATGAGGCAAAAAGTATCATGATATAAATGAAATTCAAAATAACATATGGAATGTAAGAGGAACCACCTACCAAAACTTCAATCCATTTCTAATTTTAAGAACAACTCAATAACTCTCACATGATCTCATCCAAGTCCATCCAGCCACAGCCCATCAAGCTATAGCCCATCCATATGATACCCTAACTCACATCAATATAACCAATAATTAATTATATACCATTTACCGAAATCATGACTAACAATGTTATTTCCACTCTTAATGCACCATTGGACCTTATAAACACGAAATACCCAATTAAAAACACTGAATAAAAATAAAATTTTACCCATATTCACAGAAAACCCTAGAAAAAAACACTCAATGGCATACCTATATGAAAAGTTTGTGTGGTAGTTTTCTGATTCCATATCAAGTCTTATTTTATGTATGCTAAGAAAAATACCCATATTTAACAGTTTATTCCACTATGCAATGTTTTAATGAGAACAAAAATCTTAAACTAGAGAAAAGCATTTTAGAGAAAATTGATAAAAAATAAGAAAATATAAAATATAATGAATAATATTACTTTTGATGAACAAAACATAAAATCCAAAATTCACTAGATCAAGGGGTTTAAGATAAGGGGGAGGTCTAGCTGAAGGCCTCTTCACTTTCTCTTATTCGTGAAAAACTTGGGGGTTGAGTCGTTTTTTTTTAATTTTTTTAAAAAACCCAAATACTTTCATGTTGTGAAACTTTGTTTCATACCATAAACCATCTAGGTAAGAGGTATTCACCCTTTACCCCCCAAAACACACAGCTTTAAACAATTTTCATGTCATGAAAGGTTACTACTACTATTTTTCAACCTCTTCAACCATCCGATCCTCCTATTACAGTCACTCGAACACCCAGGTCACCACCATATTCATGAACCCCATAAAAATTAACCATTTAAGGATTTAGAAATTATAATAGTCTTATTAACATATCTAATTATTAAAATAAAACTTCCACAAAACAATAAATAAAAATCCCCCAGATTTTCATAACTCATTTGACTAGAGCTTGTTATAATCTCCCCACCACGTGACATCTCATCCCCTAGAAATATTTTCATCCTTTTAACAAATAAACATGATGCATATGGTCACTAAATCATGATCAAATCATTACATTCTATCCCTGATTACTGAATGATATCCTATTAAGAAACTAAAAATATATGGTTAACTACTCATCTAAAATTGAGACATCTCTCACAGCCATCCCTAAAAAGAATCAATAAAAAAGCCTACGCCCATTTATCATTGAAAACCACAATGTTATCATTTGATTCATTCACAATATATTTTTTATCCCCACTATAAGTCTCATATCAAAATGGCCAATCCTAATCATCGATTTATTCCATCATCAGAATCATTTATTTCAACATGTACTCCCATGGTCTAATGTCCCATTCAGTGTGTTTTCCATCTAGAAACACAAAAATACATATGAAAACTCCAATAAAATGATATTAATAAATCCACTATTATATATTGAACCAAAATCAGATGAGTATTCATCACCCATGAACAAGGCTAGAACATGTTTTCCTCTCCTAAAAAATTCCCATCCAAACATCAAAATACACTCGTAATATAATATATGATGTATCACAAACCATGAAACTGGATTTTATAACTTAACTAAATTTTCATTCATCAAGATGACACTTATTTATGTTTAATTTCATGATTCATCCCATGAATCAATCTATGAATCATGGTCGACCCCCTTAACCATGTCATGAACCTAGTTTCACCCTTGAACCATGCCATTAACCATGTTTTAACCATTAATCCACATTATGAATTAGGGTTAACCACGTTGAATCTTGTCACGAATCATGAAACACCACACTAATATCCATTAGATCACATCAATGTCATCAAGTTCCAAATTCCAATGCACACACTCCATCAATTTATAGCTCATCAGTAACAAAAAGAAACCAATATCATCTAATGACCTGTCACACAATTCCACAAATCCCTCAAGAATGATGGTTATTACACCAAAACACACACTACCATTATTACCACACATAATGACTGGAGGTGGTCACCCTGATCATACACGAGTGCTAACATGAAATATAAAACATTACATTTTCCTAGATAATTTTTTTTTCATCCTCAGCACCCTCAACATTATGGTCATTGGTTCACTCCCCATTATATGACTTACCAGGTACCAATCCTTGAGCATAACACTCATAGGATCCTAATATCATACACATTTCACTCCTCCTATTCCACTGTCATATCATCCTTGGAAACACTTATAAAGTGTAAAGCATAGATCAACCATGCCACCACACCACTATAAAAACACAAGGTTCTCTCAAACATAGTTAGAAATTTTAATTTTTAATAAAAACCCATAAAACCAGGCCTATATGAACTTCATTTGTTTTGTTGACCCTCATCTTGGACATCATATCTCACCGATTCATAATTTAATATGATCAAACATGACCAATACAAAGAACACCGATATCATCCAAGAATCTATGGGTGTACGCTCATGTACCACATAATAACAAAAACCGACACATGCTCAGTGAGTCAACACACATTATACTTAAGCTTACACACCAAACAATCTAACTATGCTCTAGATCAATCCCATCTATCCAAAATCACATCTAGAGATCATCTTAAAAAATTAGGAATCTCATCTATGTCATAATCATTATCACAATCACTCAACATTTTGAAGTAATTCCAAAACTATAAGAATCCATCCACACTCTAAAACACTACTAAAATTTCATCAAAAATATAGAGGGCTATATATCATACTATTCATTCCCAATAATTTTTTTATGATACTAGAATAACTCATATACATTCATATTCATTATCATATAATGCATCGATTTTCAAATACCATATCCCTATAATCACCTTTTTTGAGTTAGTCTCAAATAAAGGAACCTACCCATGCCATCCCTATTTATAAAATCTAGGGAATCACCATCTTTGTATCCCATAACTAGTAGCTACTCTCTAGAACTGATCTCAGCCTGATGAATTTACCCAAGATATTTTCTCTAATGGAATTCATGATCCTCGAATAACCACTCACTTGAGTTACCCTCACATGTCACATATAATCTCACTCACCATATGACTAACATACTAAGTTGGGTCTCAAATACTTGGCTCACCATCCTATCTTGTAATTTTACCACAGTATGTCATATATAACAACCAACAACTTTCTATTCCTATCTTAAATATCACACACCAACTAATGTTCCAAACTACTCACTCTAGTGTTGACATTTATATATCCATAATCACATGCCAAATCACCACTAATATGGAATTTATTCTCACTACTATCTACATATATGACTAATCCTTGAGAATCCATAATCTCTAGTTGATCATCACTAGGCATTTACATACAGAAGTCACCCCCTCAAGTATTATGAACTCATCTATCAACACAGATGTTTATAAAAACATTACCCTTCCATGATTAGTATCAAGTATCCTATAGTTACATTCTTTGGTAAAGAAGAATTCAACCAATAAGTAGTATGGGAAAGAACCATATCTGTTATTATTGAAAATTTAAATATCCAATAATGGGTTTTTCACTAGGCGTCAAATGACTATACCTACCAACTAAGGGTCTCTATGTATCCCAAAAATAGGGACAATATAGCCATAATAATAAAATATTTCACTATATAACCACCTAAAAATTCATCAAACTAAAATTATACCATGTCCCGGTTAAGTGGAATTGAATTCCATGTTATATGAGAAAACATAGTGCATGTTTTACAGACACTTTAAAAACTGATCCCTCTATCATCAATGATAAAAATCACACACATAGATTTGAATGAAATGGGAATCCTATGTGTCAAACATTCTTCATAGATGTTGGTATCATTACAATTTTCTAAGATCAAAAAACAAATATGAAACCATAAATATCATAAATTCAAATCACATGTGCATTAGACTCGGTGATAAAAATAAAATTGTATAATTAAAATCCTTGAATATGAACCCCATATAGAATGTAACCTAGTCGTCATACCAGATAAGGTGTTCTCGAAGAACCAGTACAATATCCATAACTTTCTTTGAAACATACATATGTTTCATGTCTACCATATCCCCAAATAGTGAGACAAAATAAAACTCTAATAGTGATATTAGTGATGTAAACAATATCTGATATAACTTTGTGACATCATCACATAGGATCTCTATGAATAGTAATCAGACTGGATAACCCCATGAACTCATGCATGCCTCCCCATACACCAAAGGTTTCTAACTAGAAGCAAGGGTCTGGGGTAGTACCATGAGTTGATTATTCCCCCATACTAGATTGAAAAATAGTAGGTAAAATAACAAAAAAGTATCCAGGAACTATAAAAAGTAGATTATGCAGAAGAAAAATAATATATAACTATCAATAACAAAATAAAATGTGGAAGAAAATATTTATATAGATTCACTAGCTGCACATCAGGCCAACCACATATAGAAAAAAGACACAAGAATAAATAAATACATAAGAGAATCTACAATATAATTGATCTTCAACTCATCCCAATTACTCATCAATTTGTGTAATACCACTCGATCATGAATCATCTCGACTCTTCTCAACCTAATCCTATGATCAGTGATGTTTTGTTAGGTAACCAAGTTCCATAGTCACCCAAGAAGGGAGTGGGAAAAAATAATCAGGGCACAACAAATGTAGTCTCTTATATAATGAGTAATCCATAATACATATGTGATATTATCAAAAAATAATTATAGTTATAGTAAAGACATTTAAATGATGAACCATGTTTGATCCCGAGGACCTCTGTAACTCTTGAGATAAATCCAAATCATTTTTGAAAAGTTTCAAATGTCTCTTAGAACATCACACAACCATGAATACCAATATTAGGTCCATTGAATATTCCATGGAGAATTTCTTAGGCAATATATAATATGTTTCATCCAAATATAAGGACCACATCCATGGAATTAAAAATTAGATCTCACCGAAATCTAGAGATTGTATCCCAAGAATTATATTCCCTATTAAATGTGATTACTAATATATATTTCATGTAAATAAGAACCATTTCACATATAGATTCATAAATCATGTTCGTGGAATTCCGAAAATAATAGAATAATTATTCACAAGAGAATGGACTATGTAATCCAACAGTTTTAGTTTTATCAACCAATTCCTAGGCATCCTAGGAAGTTCTATAGTGTCATGATAAGTATCAGATTCCAATGAAACCTTTAAAATCCATACAGAACTTAGTATACCTATCCCAGCATTGTGGGAATTCAATATCTTCTAGAAAATTTAGGGATTGACCTTCTGAGAAAAAAATTCCCATAGTAGAACTAATGCTGAGTTTGAGGTGAAGATCTATGGAATTCCAACCTACATCTTAGGAGAAAAGGTTGTATCCAAGGAGTGAGTCCCAAATATTTCATGTATGACAATACATATAGGTGGTAAAAAGTATCCCACCCAAACATCACATGTCACTTATTCAAATTTTCTTCTATGTTGACACATTCAATAATCATTACACTTATCCTATCCACACCCTCACTGGTTTCAACATATCACTTGGCACCCACCTGAGTCTCATGGATATTTTATTTACTAAGAAACCATTATTGTTTTCCTTATCCTATTCCTATTCATTAGTTCAAAAACTACAAGTTAGTGGTTATAACTCCCATTATCAACATCAATGTCTCATGGCCTGACCGACCACATAGTAATTACCACCTCAATATCAAATAAGGGATATGGAATCAATCACATCTCCTTCTTAGTTCAAAACAAGGTTAGTCCTCACACCCAACCTAAATACGATGTTCTACCCATGGAATACCCACTATGGTAATCAGATTTAAAGGGGGAGGAAAAGTAACCCCATTATCATCCCACTTAGCCCAAGGATCTACAACACCATTTGGTACTCTTACAGCTAATCCCAAGGATGGGCCTTCTCTAATCATCCCACACCTCAACCTGGAGGTCAATAGGGGCTCATAAAATATGTCCACTACATTACATTACATTTATTTAAATAATACCCCTTGGGTTCCAAATGTCACAGAGAAAAAATACTATCTAGGATTATAACATCTGTAACTAATTTAATCAAGCTAGTGCCCATGGCCCCTTATGGCCTTGGTACTTTTTCTATCTCATTCAATGAAATTAATTTTTATCAATCAATTCAGATAATTTTAAAACCATTTATCACCAAAAATAGGTGAAACTAAAAATAACATGCCATAAATAAAATGTATTATACCATAGGGAATGTATTAAGAACCACCTACATCAATCCCAAGTTATTTCCCTTTTCATGTGTATCCATTAAACTATTGACTGAGGTTTTTCAAGTTGATTCTTACACCGCCGATACTTATAATGACCCGAGTCACATTAGTAGGACCAATAATTATTTGTAAAACATTTATAATTAATTATAAAATTTTATCAAATAAAATTAATTTTTAAATTTATCTACTTAGTTATAATTCCAAAACACACCAGTCAATCTCATCAAACCAACACTAGGAGTGATGGGGTGAAATCAACTCATCAAGTACCCCAGGAATAATAAACACACAATGCCCAGTTAAAAATTCCAAATTAATGTTCAATTGTTTTCCAATTCACTAAAAATAGTAGTAATAACCTTGCAATGATGTACGTTTATTGATCTAATGTGAAATTGAATACATATGTCATATTGGGTCCTTTTTGTACACTATACAATCAAACCCCCCCCCCCAGCAAAAATGACTAATTTTACTATACTTCTGTGTAATTAGAACTGAAACCACAAACTAAAGAAACCAAATCAATATAAAATATAATGAAGCCAATAATATAGATAATAGGAAGAAGAATATTTCCTTTAAAGCCACAAAATTGACCCCCCATGTATCCTTGAATTAAGGGGGAAGAAGATGATGGGGGGGGGGGTTTTCGAATGCCTCCATACACATGGTTTTCTGACCCAAAAAAAGGAATAATCCCCATTTTTAAAATTTCAAAAACAATTCCACCCCCTCTGATGGAGTGAACCTATCATTTATGTTGTGAACCACCTATACAATGGTTCACCATCTAACCTTGAGAGCTGATGACATGAAAACTGTATTCAGACAATGAAAGGATACTACTACTATGCTTCAGTAGTCCCAACCACTCATTCTTTATAGGGAACTCACTTAAACTCATAGGTCACCACCTGATCCTTGAACCCCATACAAAATCATCATTTAATGATATCCAAACTCGTCGAATCTTATTTTTCTTCCTACTAATCAAAATGAATGTTTTAACAATTTTTTTTGAATCAATTAAATTTTGATAACCCATCCAAACACGAGGTTTTATAGTAAATGAAACCAATGATACGATGAGTAATTCCTTGGAAACATGAGAAGAGAGAAAAAAATAGTATAAAAGGGGATAAATAGGGAAAAAAACCAAGGGTGAACTAGGGGAGAATGAAGGAAGGGGGATGGAAGTCCAAAACATCAGTACCTCTATAGGAAATATTTCGAATACCTAGTTATCACAGAGGTTGGGTGAGAGGGAGATCAGACTCCTTCGGGAATATAGAACAATTTTGAAAGATAAAATTTATTTAAATCTCCAAATTTCCATGATATGAAAACACTATAATAGTCCATAACTTGTCATGATGACCACACAAGATAAAAATCTCATGATTCTCCTATAATTCTTTCTTAATGATGTAATAATTAAAAAACTAATTCTTATAAAATTTACCTTGGGGTATGTGTCTCTAAATAGATAAGAATAAAAACATGTAAAATGGATCTTCCCTAATGAATCTAGACTACATGAAGTATCATTTCCTATTATTGTGGCATGTTCAATCTCTATTTACCAATGTGACCAAATCATCTAGCATATATCTTTGTTAAAGAATCATCTAAAGTATTCTTAGGTCATGTATTTTTAAAAAGAAATGTGTATTTATAATAAAACACTTGTAATATCTATAGTGATCAATCAAATGGTGTATTATATGAATTCTATAAATATAAGAAGTAATATGGTAGAAGCTTTGGCAGGAATAATTTTTATATTTCACAGTACAATTCTACAAATTGTTAGTGTGTGACCATAGCATAAGAATCTAAGATAATATATGTATTGATTATCAATTTATTAATTTTGGTTTTCAAAACATAGATACAACATAGTTTTTTTATTGTGTTTTAACAATAATAAATAAATGATTATATATATATAATACAAGGATATATAAAATACCCATAATTATGGGTGTTATGTATTGAAAAAACAATGATTTCACTAGTTGTTATGGATATGATAAACATAATATAGAATAATTCTATAATGAATTTGATTTTTAGAAATAGAATTAGAAATTTTTTCACCAAAGTTTCTTATATAAATTCTTGAAATAAATGGAAAATAATTAAATAGGAATACTTTTGATCATTGAGTTCATACAGATTATTAATTAAAATGGAAAATTTTAGTTTTCTATGGAATGGTTCAAGACTTTTTTCATATTTATTTTTCTGAAGTTCTTATAAAATGGGAACATGGTGTTTCATGGGGTGTTTTATAGGGATATTCACATGTAAGATGATTATTTCATGGTTATAGGTGTGCCAAAACTGGGTGGGTGTCAAATCTAGGATTCAAAACTATGACCTCTATTTGGAATGGGAGATTTAGTGACAAAAATTGTGGGTTATAGGTCTAAAAACCCTAAAAATGGTTGTGTTTGTTGAAATACATGTTGTGGTGGCGCGAGATGCATTTAATATATTGTATTCAAGCTACCTATATTTATGAAGGTATTTAAAAAAATACATTTTAAAGATATCTGATTTATAATTATAATAGTTTTATGGGGGGATATTCCCTAAAAAGATGAATGTTTTTAAATATATAAATCATTGTAAATTTGATTATTTTCTTAAGAATTTCTTCATTTTTTGAAGAGTGACTAAAAATTATGGCTGACTGGATAAATTTTGAGAGAGGGAATTAAAATCATGCTAGAAATAGAAGATGTGGATCTATGAGTTTAATTTTCTAGATGTCTATTGTGATTCATCAAGTTGAATAATGAGGAGTATATTTTCAAATCATTAATACTGAAATTCAAATTCTTAGTTCATCAAAGATCGTATTTTCACTTAGAGGAGAAGTGATATTTTTATGTGAGGAGAAACATGATCATTAAAAATATTTCGAGAGTTATAAACTAGAGATTTAGTCAAGAAACAATGAATTTATATAAAACATGTAGTATACTGAATGATTTTTTTACATCAAGAATTAATCATTATATGATCAATGGATTTTCTAAGTACAATGGATCCAAGTAAAAGATGATCATGTATCTATTTTATGATTAATTAATTCAATATTTCATTTTAATAGATACATGAGTGTTTTGGTTAGTGAAAAATAAATTTCTTCCGAAGGTTTATTTTGAATTCAACATAACCTGATTCACCCAATACTCATGTTATATTAATTTCATAGAAATGAAAAGTGGTTTTTGAGAAATATATTTGAGTTAGAGGAGTTTTCTCTGTTGGAATCCATGAAAGTTGATTTCAATAACAATTATGTACTGGTCTTTGATGGTGAGAATTTCGAACTATTGAAGAATTTGGTGAAACGCTTCATCAAATCATTAGTCTTGGATATTTATATAGTTACCATATATGTAATTTTAGTCAATATAGTGAGCATAGGTTTATCTAAAAGAGAGTTCAATAAGCTAACCATTGAGTGCTTAACAAAACCAATAATCCTAAAAGAAACACTAGATCAAATTCAGGTGGGGATAGTTTATGATTTTAATATGGAAATGTTGTAGCAGGTAATGTAGTGGTACTATAGTAGTGAAATTTTTCAACTTATTTTGGATTTCAGGACACCTTCTTGGGCCTACGGTCCACATGATATTTATGGAATCTATGGAGTTCTAGTTACTAAACTGGGATCTGTACAATAGTGACCTCAATTATAGAGAGAAGATAGGCCCGACTATACTGGAGTATCTCGAGGATGATGGATTAGAGAAATATTAGTCACAACGTGATGCTACCAAACCTAGGTCTAAAAGTGGTGTGAGGAGGTCTTGTCATTGGCTCATTTAGTAGCCCAATGGGAACTATAATATCATAGTAGTGTCAGTTGGGGTGCAACATAGACATGAAGAAGGTGCTAGGGAGGAGCCAGTACAATTTTAGTTCGATTAATAAAAATATGTAATGGAATTTTTCCCCTAGGACTCTAAGCCATGTAATTTATGTATTAGTTCCTCTTGGCCTCTATGTATTATAAGGTATCCCTTTTAATCTATATAAAATGTGGGATTATTAAAAATAAATATAGAGAATTGGAACCAAAGGAATCAAAATTTAAGGATAATTTTTTCCAATGTAATCTATATAAAGGTTGTAAGGCCCATGATTTAAAAAATAGATATTTCTACTTTTTGAACTAAAAGTCATATTTATGGAAATTTTCAATTTAGAGTTTTAGAGAAAATGAATATTCTAATAATAATTAAACCCATACATTACAAGTGGACACTTTTACTCAGTATCCATTTTTACCACCCAATAAAACATTCCAACATAAAATATGGTTATATTCCATGATATATCATCACTATTTTCATAATGTCATCATAGAAGCCCCTAAAAATCTTTTAAACCTTTGAAAAACATTAAAAAACATTGGATGAGTAAAAAAATATAAGTAAGGGACATAAAAATAATGAAAACCATTAGTCTAGTGAAAAACATGAAAATCGATTTAATGTTCTATGATCCAATGAAACAAAACATTTTATTATGAAAATAACACATATTTTTTCCTCAAATAAAATCCTTAAAAACAATAGTAATGAATTAAAAATCATTTAGATGAATTAGATCATCATATACATAATTCCCTTTGAAACCACTTTCAAATGGAATAACCATATGACCAAATTCAATAATTATTGTTACCCAATTCATTAGAGATCAATAATTGGGTTCACCCGTCGTATAATCTATATTCACCTCACCCTTGAGATACAATGGGGCCTAACCCTTAATATAATCTATAACAGCCTCACCCATTTCTCAAAAGCTATAATGGGTCACAAACCCATATATATGTTATATCAGGATCACCAGTGAGAAAAAATGGTTCTTAAACCTTCATATAAGCCATATCAAGATCTCCTATTCATATAATTCTCCAGTACCATTTTTTTAATAAAACAAATTTCACAATAAAATCCATTTAAAAATATTTTAATACCTTATGAAAAACACTATCCTATTAAAATAAACTTTTCTTTCAAAAACACATTTTCAATTAAAAAATACCCAAAAAGGGAGAGAAAGATTTTCATTTAATAAAACATGTAATATTTGAAAGGAATCTAGAAATTAAATAATTTTCATAGTTGATAAAAGTTATTTATCATATTCTATGTTATGAATATAACATTCCTTTAGTATTTTTCAAAATGTTTAATATAAAACCTAAAAAATATAAATTTCTAAAACCGTTGATTAAAATTCAAAATAGACATAAAATATCCTTTATAATAATTTCATATCCCGAGAAATTAAAAAAAATAAAATAATCATTACAAGAATTCAAGGTATTTGTGACTGGTTATTTGTGATGTGATCTCGTCAGTAATAGGCTTTAGCGACGGGGCCCCATCGAAAATAGCCCGTGGTAGAAAACATCGTTGCAAAAAATATTATTTGCGACGGGCCTGTCGAAAATAATAGCTTTTGCGATGGGAAATTTCACTGTGAAAAATAAGTCTCCAATTATATACTTTATATATATAATCTCTTTTGCGATGGGACCGTTGCAAATACTTTTTTGCGACGGGCCCGTAATCCAGTCGTAAATGTTTTTGGAAAATAATTTTTAGACTATTTGCGACGGGCTGATCGCAAATACCATTTTTAAGAAAAAATTATTTAGACTATTTGCAACGGGATCCCATCACAAGAGATCTCGTAGAAAATATTAAATAAATTTTAAAAAAAGATTATAAAAATATAATTATTAAAAAAATTAATTTTAATATTATTAAAATAATAAAAAAAATAAAAAATATTTAAATTCTCATTATTCATAAAAAAAATATAAAAAGAATCATAAAATATTATTATGATTTTTGAAAACTTAATTTTAATTTTATTAAAATAATAAAAAAATAAAAAATATTAAAAATCACAATATTCACAACAAAATATAAAAAATGCATAAAATAATAATAATAATAATAATATTATTATTATTATAATAAATAGAAAATAAAAAATATAATACTGAAAAAATATATTTAATTAAATTACCATTAATGAAACAATAATAATAATATTATTTAAATAATAAAAAAATAAAAAAAAATTAAAATTATCAATATTCACAAAAACAAATCATAAAATTAAAATTTAAATTATGTAATAATAGAACTGATATAAAAGAAAGAAACTATAAATTGTTCATATTATAAAAAATCTAAATTCAAATGTTTTTTACATAAAAAAATCACTGGGGGATCTTATTTTGGAGGAGGTGGTGGAGCTGAAAGAGCTGGTGGAGAAATCTCCATCCCTAAACTAGGTGTTAGACGACTCATGTACTCTATCTGCTTGTCATTCTGCTGCTGCCATCGATGCATCTTCTTCTCGTGCTACTGCTGCTGCTGCCATTGACGCATCTCCTCCTCGTGTTACTGCTGCTGCTGCTGCAGCTGAAATATCTCTTCTTGCTGCTTCTGTAAACTCTCTATAAGTTCATTCTGAGCTCAGAACTGCTCCTGATACTGTGATCCAGAAGATGATGCCTCTCCAGGAGCTGATCTCGAGCTAGACGCTGACATCGTAGTAGTACCATAATAAGTACCAGGAGTCACATGAGAGCCAATACCAACCACTTGTCCCTTCTCAAAGCCATACAGAGTCACCTGCATCCATGTCGCCTCGTCGAAATGGTTGGCACTGGTCTGATCAGTCGTGTCGTCCTGACCCTCATCCTCTGTCTGAGAAGTGTCTGCCTTATAGGACTCCTTCAATTCCAATTTGAAATTAAAATTGTGAAAATATTATATGCAATTAATTGTGAAACTGAAAAAAATAATACTAATCACAATCTGATGTTGGTGATCACCTCTAATCTCTCTGGTGGCTGGATCACTGTACATCCTCTGATAAACAACATACTCTGTAATATCGGGATGCTCGACTGCCTATATGAATAAAAAATAAGCTATTTATATTTGAAGTTATATAAAATATTTTAAAAAAAATACTTACCAAATGCTCTCTATGGGTACTAAATGTATGAATACCAACTCGATGTGTCACCTCCTGTCTCCCCCTATTCTTCCAACCCAATGAAGACCTCCTCTGAAATCCACCAACCAACTAGTGTGCACATAATCCATCCCAAACCTAAGATGAAATGTACTCTATTCAGTGGCCTCTACATGACTCATCAAATACTGTTGCTCCTGCTTTCTTAATGGTCGCCTTTCTCAAATTGTTCAAAAGCTGACACAAACGCTCACACATATCCATATCGCATGTTGCATGGATATTTTCACTTATGCTATCATCAATGAGATACGATAAACCTTACAATTAATTTATAATATCAAGTTATTAACAAAATAAATTTCAAAATAAATATTATTTATTTATATACCAGCCAGTGATTGTACATGCCGAGCTGCACATCAATGGGAATCTATTCCTATGTAGTCCGTGGCTGTGAAAAATAATTTCACAAGATAGAGCTCCCCTGTCCAATAGATACATGCTCAAAACTGTGAAAAAAGAATAAATAATCAAACAATTTTTATATATATAAATCAATTAATGAAATATAAATAAAATATACAGGTTACCATACCTCCATGTGCGTGGATCGAAGCCAAGAAGTGGACGTCTCTCGGGGATAGTGTGATGAATCATCAGTCACGCAAGACCGTGACCCCTTCGCGTACCTCCTAAACTTTCAGTAGGATGAGGGTCAGATGATCCCACATCCACCACATCCAAAGGTAGCTTAGCCTCCTCTAACTCACGTAATAGATCAGAGTCCATCTGAAACACAAAATGATTGTTTTTAGCAGATAGTTGAAAATGACTATTATATATATATATATATATATTTGTTATGATCATAACCAACATTTAACAATGCCAATGTTCACTTTCATCATCATCTTCATATCTAACGATTTTAATGTCTCCATATTCCTCCTCGACATCATCAATATCTATATGAGTTTCACTTTCATCATCCCTTTATATTTCAATTTCATTTGTAACATCATTAACATCTTTGTCACCATGGACCCTTAATTGTGGGGTGTACTCATGGATATTCATGTTTTTTTGTGAAAAAGATGGATTTTGAGTAGTCTATTGAAAAATATAAATTTATTCCACTTCAGCGGAACCACATTCAGTTTGAGTAAATTTATTTTCCAAAGATTTCATTTTTATTATGATTGACCAATCACTCAGGTCTCTTTAAGTAGCACATTACTTTGCGTAATAAATTTTATGTGTCTGTTGAGTCCGTAAAAATGGTTCATTTACTGCAAAAAGACTTTTATATTTAATATCGATGATTCCATGAGTCGGATGAACACGCAAGCCTCTCTTAGTATCCAACCACTAACATTTAAACATCGTTATGTAATTTTTTCCAAGATAAAATTTCTCAATAATTTCTTCCAGAATGCCATAAACGTCAACATCAGTTTCTCTATGATGTGATACTCTCAAACAAACTCCACTGTTCATTGTTTTTTTGATTCGCTATATGCACGTGTATGAAATCAAAAACCATTCACCACATATGTATTGTAAGATTTAACCATTTTGGATACGGGGTTACTCAATATACACAGTCGCTTATCAATTTTATCAGCATGTTGAGACACCTGAAAATTTGTAAACCAATTATCAATATAATAAATAGTAAACTGAATTGATATTAAACCATCAATAATTTATGTTACCAGCTTCTGAAACCATTGAGAATATTTTTTTGTCTGTGTTCTTCAAGAGAAGCTGCTGTAATTTGTGAAACTTGTTTTTTTGATATGATTATTGTATAACCTACAAATAAAATAAGTTTACATACCATAACAGAAATTATAGAAAAAGTGATAGAAGCACTCATTGTAAAAATGTCTTCATTTCTTCATAGTTGAGCAAAACATATGTGTGAGCTCTGTGATGTTCATCATCTGAAAGCCATCGTTCTTGAACTCCGCTGAAGTCAAGATTTGGATTATTAAAAAATAATAAATGATTTTCCATTTCATCATTAACATTTTCCTCATTCTTTCCCATGAAGTTTTGTTTAGAGGGATATTCATATTCAAAATAGTGAGAGAAAAAAAAGAAATTTTTCTTTTGCCAATAAGCTTCAACAATTGAGCCTTCAACTGATGCTTTGTTACATACTTTTCTCTTTAATTTCTACATCCATCTCTCGAATGGGTACATCCATCGAAACTATACTGGACCTCCACATTTAGATTCCTATGGAAAATTTAATATCAGATATTCCATTGAATCAAAGAAACAAGGTGGAGCGGTTTTTTCTTGTTTACATATAATTACAACAACATCTTCTTCCAGTTTTCTTAGCACATCGTAGTCAGTTGTCATTGCACAAATGTCTCTAAAAGATATATGATATGTATGTTATCTAATCCCAAATCATAGAATTCAACAAACCTCTAAATCCAATTTTCGTAAGTCCTTCCATTATAACAGGAAAATCATGACTTTTTAATCTGTTAATATGACCATTCTTAACGCGTCTTCCCAAATTGGAAGAATAGCCATCTGGAAGTCTGAAATCTGAAATCCACTGACAAAATAATAAACGACTCTCTTTGGATAGTGTATAATCTACTTTTGGATCTATTAACCTCTTTGATCTGACATTTTCAAATAGTTCATGTTCTGGCCGCCTGCAAATTTGGGCAAGATCTAATTGTGCTTTTACAGTATCTTTGGTCTTACCTGGTGTATCCAAAACTGTATGAAATAAATTATCAAAATAGTTCTTCTTAATGTGCATGACATCCAACATGTGGCAGACTAACAAATCAGACCAATATGGGAGATCCCAAAAAATGATTCGATTTATCTAATTATGTTCTTTCCCAAAGCCATGCATTTTCTGTTGGTTTTCTATTGGCCCAAATCTGATGGGAGATAATGAAAATACAACAGATTTTAACTCTGTACATGAGATCATTTTTGGAGGTTCATATCTTTTAATTGTGCCTTTTCTAAAATGAGATTTGTTCCTTTGAAAAGTATGATCGGTTGGAAGAAATATGTGATGACAGTGAAAATAGCAATGTTTTTTTCCATTGAGGAGCATAAAATCTTAGTTGTCTTTCATATAGTAAGGACACGATTTTGGACCATGTGTACTCTATCCAGATAACATGCCATATGCTGGAAAGTCACTAATCGTCCACATCAATGCATCTTTTATTGTGAGTTTTTTTTCGTAGCAACATCATATGTACTGACACCATTACACCACAATAAATCTTACTCATCAATCATAGGTTTCAAATAAACATCAAAACTATTTTTCGGATGTCCTGGGATTAATAAATTCAAAAATATATAGGGATACTTCATCAAAATCCATGGATGTAGATTGTATGGAGTTATAAAGGCAGACAAACATGAATACTGAGTACCATAAGAACCAAATGGACAGAAACCATCAGTTGAAAGACCCAATCACACGTTTCGAGCTTCTAAAGAAAAAGAAGGATGCAGACGATCAAAATTTTTCCATGAATCACCATCAGATGGATGATTCAAGCATTTACTGGTTGAAATATTGGTTTTGTGCCATGATATCAGTGACATTGTGTTATGAAACATAAATAAACGTTGCAGCCTAGGTGTAAGGGGGAAATATCTCAACTGTTTTACAGGAATCAATCCAGACTTCCCTGGTTGAGCTTCTTTAATCCTAGATTGTCCACATGTTGGAAAACTATCCAACGACTCATTTTCACCAGAATATAAGATGAAATCATTTTCACATTCATGAATCTTCCGATAACTATGGCCTAGATTACGAACCAACGTCTTACTGTCATAGTAATTTATAGGAAACATATTTCCTTCAGGTAACAGTGTTTTAACCAAAGAAAATATCTGATCAAAATAGTAGTTTGACATTTCATTATCTGATTTAATAGCCATAAATTTTGTAACCGCTTCTAATTTTATTATCTTGAAACCATGATATAATGCATCCTCAGCAGACCTAAACAAATCAAAAAATTCAAATGGTGCCAACTCAGGAGTTAAATCAATATCATCGTGAGTTTTAGTATGTTGAATAGATGGACCAGCAACATCATGTACTAAATTTTGGCAATGTGATGGATCCAAAATCAAGTTATTAGTATCTTCTCTGGAACTACATTCACCATGTTGATATAAAAAAACATAATCTGGTTGAAAACCAAATCACAAGAGATGTCCCCCAACCTTGTCAAATGTATCAAAAGTTCTCAGAGCACATTTTTTACAAGGACACTTAATTGTGCCTTCTGAAACATATTCTGGTTTTGATGATGCAAATGCTAAGAAATATTCAACACCCTCAATATATAAAGGATTTAAACCAGAACCATTTGGATTTCTCCACTGATTTATCCAAGCGTGATCATCTAATAATGACGGATGTTGACTTCTTTGTTCCATATTTTTCTACAAAATATAAAATCATAACTTTTTTTTGAATAATTTGAAATTAGAAAAATACTATCTGATAAATTAAGATACATAATTACTACTTCTTCTTAATAATTACAATTTATTAAAGGCGACACAATTTCTAGTGGATTGACAGCTACTAATTTGTGGGAGGGGTCATTTACTTGCATCTTTCTGACACTGAAATCACAATGAAGAATCTGTTCGGAGGTACGCATATTCATTATCATAAATGAGAATGAATATGCGTACCTCTGACCAGATTATTCATTCTGATTTCAGTGTGAGAAAGATGCAAGTAAATGTTCCGTCAGACAAAAGAGCCCCCTTTTCGTTGATGAACCATCTTCTTCCAACTGTCACAACCTAAAAAAATTATAAAAAATACGATCCTATGAATGTATATCTAATCTCATGTATACGAGATTAAATATTCCAATGTAGCAGCACATTTTTCATATTGTTTTGTTTCGGTGAGCGTTGAAAGAAGAAAAGTCATCATGCAAAAGGAGTGCTGTAAATCCACAGGAAATTGTGCCAGGTTCATAGAATTTATTAAAATTTCCTTCTAACTGTTCCTAACTAATTATTACTAATTTTTACTATTTATTTTTTATTATTACTAATTTAGAAATACATAGCAATACTTAGAAAAATGAAAACTTCTTGAATAATAAACGGAAATTTTGTAATCATTATTGTGGAGATGATTACAAATTTTCCCTTCATTATCCAAGTGGTTTTCGTTTAATAATTATAATTATATCTAATTAATACTTATAAAAAAAATTATATTATCAATATTTATTAAAACCCAATATTAATATTATTAAAATAATAATAAAATTATAAAATATTAAAATTATCAATATTCACAATAGGTTTTGCTCTATTCTTAAAATGTTCAAATCTCAAAGGGTCGCCAATTGTCAGGTCATGCGTAATAAAAAGTATGTGTCAGCCATTTCCAATGTAAACTCTATAATTGTCCTTTCTTTATTGGTCACCTTGCAAGTAGTGTTGCAATCGGACGACCAAAGTAATATTGTTCTCATATCTAAGAATAATTTCGCTCCCTTCACATAGATCATTCTTCCTTAAAAATTGGAGGGGACATCAATACCTTTCCCTTAAAATTTCAAGGAAGAATGGTCTATGTAAAGGGTCATGTGAGTTTATTCTTATAGAGGAGAAGGGCATGACTTGGTCTGTCCTATTTCAACGTCACTTACTCGGTGATCAACCAAGAAAGGATAGTTATATCTAATTATATCTAATTATTACTAATTATGACTAATTTTTTATAATTATTAATAATTATGACTAATTATTAATAATTATTAATAATTATGACTAATTATTACTAATTATGACTAATTATGAATAATTATGACTAATTATGACTAATTATTACTAATTATTACTAATTATATTTAATTATATCTAATTATATCTAATTAATACTAATTATATCAAATTATATCAAATTATATCTAATTACTACTAATTATATCTAATTATATCTAATTATTACTAATTATATCTAATTATTACTATCTATTGCTAATTATCACTAATTATTAATAATTATTACAATTTATTTCTAATTATTGCTAATTATTTCTAATTATTGGCAATTATTCCTAATTATTGCTAATTATAAGTAACTATTGCTAATTATTAGTATTTATTAGTAATTATTAGTAATTATTAGTATTTATGACTAATTATTAGAATTTATTACTAATTATTACAATTTATTACTAATTATTATAATTTATTACTAATTATTACAATTAATTACTAATTATTAATAATTATTGCTAATTATTGCTAATTATTACTAATTATTGATAATTATTACTAATTATTGCTAATTATTCCTAATTATTGCTAATTATTATTAATTATTAGTAAGTATTAATAATTATAAGTATTAATTCTTAATTATTCCTAATTATTCCTAATTATTAATAATTATTCCTAATTATTACTAATTATTCCTATTTATTAACATTTATTTCTATTTATTACTAATTGTTTCTATTTATTACTAATTGTTGCTATTTATTTCTATTTATTACTAATTATTTCTAATTATTCTTAATTATTGGTGATTACTGCTATTTATTTTTATTTATTGCGAATTATTTTTTATTATTCCTAATTATTTCTAATTATTGATAATTATTAGTATTTATTTGTAATTATTAGTAATTGTTAGTATTTATTACAATTATTAATATTTATTACAAATTATTACAATTTATTACTAATTATTACAATTTATTACTAATTATAAAAATTTATTACAAATTATTATTAATAATTACTAATTATTGCTAATTATTACTAATTATTCCTAATTATTCCTAATTATTGATAATTATTCATAATTATTGCTAATTATTCCCAATTATTGCTAATTATTATTAATTATTAGAATGTATTATTAATTATAAGTATTCATTCCAAATTATTCATAATTATTCCTAATTATTCCTAATTATTCCTAATTATTTCTAATTATTCCTATTTATTAATATTTATTTCTATTTATTATTAATTATTGCTATTTATTGCTATTTATTTCTAATTATTTCTAATTATTTCTAATTATTGCTATTTATTTCTATTTATTGGTAATTATTTTTAATTATTCCGAAATATTCCTAAATATTGCTTATTATTAGTATTTATTAGTAATTATTAATAATTATTAGTATTTATTACTAATTATTACAATTTATTACAAATTATTACAATTTATTACTAATTATTACAATTTATTACTAATTATTACAATTTATTACTAATTATAACAATTTGTTACTAATTATTATTATTATTTTGCTAATTGTTTCTAATTATTACTAATTATTGCTAATTATTACTAATTATTGCTAATTGTTCCTAATTGTTTCTAATTATTCCTAAATATTGCTTATTATTACTAATTATTAGTAAGTATTACTAATTATAAGTATGTATTCCTAATTATTCGTACTTATTCCTAATTATAAATAATTATTACTAATTATTCTTAATTATTAATATTTATTTCTGTTATTACTAATTATTGCTATTTATTGCTAATTATTGCTATTTATTTATATTTATTGCAAATTATTTCCAATTATTCCTAATTATTGCTATTTATTGCTATTTATTTCTAATTATTGCAAATTATTTCTAATTATTCCTAATTATTGCTAATTATTGCTAATTATTAGTTTTTATTAATAATTATTAGTAATTATTAGTATTTATGACTAATAATTACAATTTATTACAATTTATTACAATTTATTACTAACTATTACAATTTATTACTAATTATCATTAATTATTCTTAATTAATATTAATTATTCCTAATTATTATTAATTATTCCGAATTATTACTAATTATTCATATTTATTACTAATTATTCCAATTTTTTACTAATTATTCTTATTTATTACTAATTATTGCTATTTATTGCTAATTATTGCTAACTATTGCTAATTATTTCTAATTATTCCTAATTATTGCTAATTATTCCTAATAATCGCTAATTATTCCTAATTATTGCTAATTATTCCTAATTATTGCTAATTATTGCTAATTATAGCTATTTATTTCTAATTATTGCTAATTATTTCTAATTATTACTAATTATTCTTAATTATTAGTATTTATTGCTAATTATTAGTATTTATTTGTAATTATTAGTAATTATTATTATTTATTACTAATTATTAGTATTTATAAGTAATTAATACAATTTATTAATAATTATTACAATTTATTACTAATTTTTACAATTTTTTACTAATTTTTATTGATCATTGCTATTTATTGCTATTTATTACTAATTATTTCTAATTATTACTAATTATTGCTAATTATTCCTAATTATTCCTAATTATTCCTAATTATTATTGATTATTACTAATTATTAATATTTATTCCTAATTATTCGTAATTATTACTTATTATTCATAATTATTACTATTTTTTTATTTATTACTATTTATTGATATTTATTACCAATTATTAATTACTACAAATAAATTATATACATTGCTAATTATCATTAATAATTAATAATTACTTCTAATTATTAAAAATTAATACTAAAAATTTCAATTTATTAGTACAAATAAATACTAATGATAAAACAATTTAAATTTAATTTAGTTACAACTAATCAACAATAAAAAAATTAACATAAAAATATGAAATAAATAATAAATTAAAATAACATAACTACCTTTAAGATTGATTTTCTTTTGATGTAGACGATTTCACAACTTTTTCGTGAACAAAAACGTTAACTTAGAAAAATCATCTCTCAAAAATTTGAGTTTAGAGAGAAAGATGATCTAAATTTTGAGAGGAATGAGAGGAAAACAGATTGGGGGGTATATATAGGTTAGATTATTTTCCATGGGATTATTTGCGACGGGTATCCCATCGCAAATAGTGTTTTTTTGCGATGGGACCCGTCGCAAACACCTACACCCGCATTAATTACTATCGGTGGTTAAAAAGGTTTTTACGACGAAACCCATCGCAAATAGTCCCTACCGACACACCTTTTGCAACGAGAAGATATCCTGTCGCAAAAGGCTATAAACCGCCGCCGGTTATTTGTGACTGGCCCCGTCACAAATACTTTTTAACCACTGATAGTAATTAATGTGGGCGTAGATATTTGCGACGGGTCCCGTCGCAAAAAGTCCCAGCCGGAATACCTTTTGCAACGGGACGACATCTCGTCGCAAAAAACAATTAACCGCCGCAGGTTATTTGCGACGGGCCCAGTCGCAAATACTTATCTATTGACGATAGTGGGATCTCACCGTCGCAAATAACCTTCGCTGGGTTTGGCGCGCAATCCACGACAAACTATTTGTGACGGGAGACGAATTCCCGTCGCAAATAATTGGTTATTTGCGACGGGTCGTTACCCCCGTCGCAAATAACCTCTTGGACGGAGCTTTTGCGACGAGATTTATTCCCGTCACAAAAGGCCCATTGCAAAAATCCATTTTTCCCGTGGTGAATATCTAGAATATTGACATAGAGGAAAATACTTTGAAATTAAATATATAAATATTAAAAATAGATTTTTGAATCAAACTATCCCATACAACGTTGAGATATATGAATCATAATACCCATGAAATAATAATATTTTAAAAAACATTTAATAACATGAGAATACATAATTCATGATATTATATGTCAATGGGAAATTATATACACTACAAAAAATAAGGTTGTTGTATAACATCATGATATGCCACAATGAAAAGAGATCGAGATGAAGTCTGTTACATAAAAACATAAAAAGATTCCTTTCTGAAGAAATTTGAGAGAAATTATAGAATTAGATTTTTAAATCATTCATGTACATATGAATAAATTCATAAAAATTATTTAAAAAATATGTACATGAAATATAACGATTTCGGAAATAAATCATTAAAATAATTATAATAAAGTTTATTTAGTTATAAAATTCCATACCTTGAGTCCGTCATGTCACATATGTTACTTATATTCGGTATTAATTCAATGAGGATAATTATTTATATATTTTAGAACCTTTTTAATATTTATTATTCCTTTTATATCAGTTATTAACAAGTTATAACAGGTACCTAATTATTTATGTTCTTGTTGGTTGTTATGTTGATATTTAATACTTGAGTCCAAAATGACATTGATATGATGTATATAACCTAAGTGGTATTTATGAAATCATCTAGATAATTATATTAATGACATAATAATAATGTTTATACATCAATTATACTTTTTAATCTATCCATTACACATGTTCATGAAAAATGAACTATGTTACAATAATAGAGATGGTAAGACATACTTACGCATGAGTAACATTTCAATTTTCCAATGATCATTTTGGAAAGATTCTAAGTATTAATTTATATTTAATTAATTATAATTCTGTAAATAATATAATATTAATAATTTAAATATACTTATATATATCACCAATGTGATGTGGCGATGAAAACGTATCAATTCACTTCAAGGAGGTGATAGTTCATATGTACGCACGAATGACATTATCATTTTTATGTGCATGAAAAGGTAGGAAGTTAATTGATATATTATTATATAATAATGATAAATATGTCATGAATATGATATAAAACCATTAATTCCATCATTATAACAATTCTTGAGAGACGGTGATGGAATACAATTATATCAGTTCGTGAGGTGGTAGTCCACCGTACACACGAATGATTGATTTTTTCCAACTTGATTGATGTGGAGATGTATTTAGATTATAATTTTAACACAATAAAATATCATTATATTTAGGATACTTGTGTTATTATTTCATCCTAGTTGAAGAATATTTTAAAAAAGTGGATGATGAAATAAAACAGAAAAATTGGTAAAAAATGATACCTTTTCATTGGACGATATGACTTGATTAACTCCATAATTGCACTAAGAATGGTGTAAGGCATAAAATAAGAGATATATCAAATGGATAGGTATTTTAGAATGATATTTGGGAAGATATTTTCCTAAAAAATTAGGTTTTGGAATTGTGTAGAAAAGAGAAGAAAAGTTTCCAATTTATAAGAGAGGGGAGGGGCACTCTTTGAATTTTTCAAACTTTAAAATTAGTCTAAATTAATTTTCTTTTAAAAATGGATCAAAAATTAATAATTGATAATATTGAATGATTTTGGGACAAAATACCATAATAAAATATAAATTGGGGATATTTTTTCTATTTTTTCATCCTTATTTTTTGAAATTAACCCTTATTTATCTTCTTGAACTCTTATATCGACAACATCAGCTTTTTCTATTAAAATTAGCATAGTTACTATAAAATACCAAAAGAACCATAAATTAATAATTAATGTAATTTTAATACATATCTAAATAATTTTACCCAAATAAAGATTTGTAAGAATTTTATATCATTTAATAAAATAGTATTTATTTTAAAATATCATTAATATCCATTTTAATACTATTTATTACTTGATTTTATAAAAATATCATTACAAAATGATATATTCAATCCAACTCTTTTAAACCACCACTTTAATTTCAAATTGATCTATAAAATTTGTGCATGACATTAAAAATATCAAATTATATTTATTATAATATTTTTAATAACATTTATTTAATATTTTATTTAGTTACACAATTACTTCATCATCACTGTGAAAGCGTTTAATTTAATTATTTCCTCCCTAAAAAGTTAATATAAATTTTAATGATGAAGATAAATATTTTATCTTCCAAAAAATATATTTATATTATAATATTTCCTCTAAATTGCTCTATATTATAAATTTTATAGTTATTCAAACTTATATATTATATCTTTGACTTTTCATTAAAATAAAATATAATAAAGTGATTAAAGACATCAGAGTGGCACCAATAGATCCTAAAAGATCCATAAGTTTTTTTGTAGATAATAACATATAAAATAAAATTAGTACAAGTGTTAGTGAAATTTCTTAATATTTTTAATATTTTTTTTACCGTTAATTACCTGATTGACCCGTAAACGTGGTAATAAAATTACTAAATTTACTATTCATATTGTCAAAAAAATAAAACGGACCAATTTAATAAAATTTTAGCATATTATTAATAATATGGAAACCATTTTTCAAAATTCATAATTCATAATTCGATAAAATTAATCATTTTGATGGGGTGAGAAAGCATGTTATTAAAGTGAAAACTTTAAAAAGATTGAATTGTTTTTATATTCAAATTCGATGTGAAATTTATTACAATGAAAAACATTAGAGTAAATTATTTAAAATCGATATATTTATTCATTAAAAACAATCAAAAATATAATTTACCACTAAAAATTACTTTGAAAAAAGCTTTTTTCGATTAAAATCTAGTATTTTCATTATTCCTCAAAACACAAACATTCTCAAAAAAATACCAAAATATAACCCAAAGTAAAATTTACAATTAATATATCAATTAATTTTTTTATTTTTCAAATATAATTATTATAATTGTTAATATTTAGTTTTAAAAAAAGTATTTTTTTTAAAAGGTGGTAAAACAACCCTTGAAAAATATATAAATTTTTATGATTAAAATTATATTCATTATTATAAAAATACTATTAAATTTATTGTATGAATTGAATTTTTTTATTAAACTGATAAATTATAAAATTCATTAATATATTTAACAAATATTGATTACTTTAATTTATTATGATAAAACACCATTATGGTCACATAAAAAGCCTTTCATAAAAAACACATCTTTTTTATTCAATTATTTTTTTTATATTTTCATTTATAATTTACTAGTAATCAATGAATTAATTATATAAACATGTGTAAACCATATTTTCATAAATTGGATAAACCTGTTTAAAAACCCCTTCAAACAAATAAATTATGATGGTAACATTTATATAATAATATTTATTTGTTCTCTTATACACGATGGCCACATGTAAGCTATCAATCATAGTTTTTTTAAAAACTCAAAATTTTACAAAATTCCCCATTTAATAAAGTTCATCCTCGCAATTTGAACTCAAGCTTTGTAACCAGGGTTCTACTAAACAAAATATAGTTATTGAAGTCCCATAGTTGAAGAAGGATTAATAAATCATCAACTTTAATAAAATGAAATGGAAGTGAGATGGTCACCTAAGATAACACATATTAGGGTGACATGTTGGAAAACATGGACATGGAAAAAATATGACCCTCAAAAAATAATAGAGAGTAATATAGAACATGATCATGGGAATGTTAACCATCACAATACCACAAATATGTGATGGGTAAAAAGGTGCATGATTTATTAGTATGAAAATTAAAGAGATAACGTTTTGGTTTACAGATCCTTTTCATAGTGTTGAAGAATTATTTTACTACCTATACTAATAACATAAGAAAATATGATTACTTAACATGTAGAGTTTCACCCATTAATCAATTTCCACAAAAAACTCAACTATTTCTCCAAAATTTTATTTCTTAAAGCATTATAGTCAACTTTTATGAATCACAAAATCCTAAAAAGGATGAATATATAATCCAACAATATTTAGGAATGAATAAAAAATGATCACGATAAGATAATATAATTCTCAAAAAATAATAAACCTTTATAAGATGAAAAAATACTTCAATCTCCAAAATTATATAGTAATACCCAATGTTCAACATATACCATTCAAGAGAAGGCCATCCTTAAAATTCATAAAAATAACAATAACATGTTTTAACCCCAAAGGTTATCTTATACCTATAATTTTTCATCTCAAAAATGTGATAACCCATAATTAACTAAAAACATAATTTCTCCCAAAATACCATTAGAAACCTTAAATGTTCATAACTTAAATCCCCAAAAGGGCCTCTAATACATTAAATTGTCGATCAACATTAAAATAATTATCTATTGATGTTATCCTTAACTATTAGGATTATCTCACATAAAGTCATCTAAATCTCTAAAGTTATTTTAATCATCCTTTTATACCAACATTATAGATTCATCATTAAACATTACATATTCTATTTATTTTCAACTAGACATCACATTAGAGGATCCTTTCAGTTGAGAGTTTCATAGAATTAGAAAAATCACCTATAATGTAAACCCATACATTATAATTAGACACTTTTACTTGGTATCCATTTTTCTCACGAAACAAAACATTCTAAAATATATCATGGTTCCTTTCCAAAATATTATATAAAAATTTTCATCATGTAATTATCCTTATTTTTACTCATCCTTTAACCCTATGAAAAACATATCAAAACATGGTATTACTACAGAAATATCTTTAAGGGATATAAATAAAAATAAAACTATTAGTCTAGTGAAATCATGGAAATCCATTTAATTTTTTTTGAGAGAATGAAAAAAATTTCTCATAAATAACTCACATACATTTTTCTTAAATAAAATCCTTAAAAGAAAATGTAAGTAATTAAAACTCATTTAGGTGACTTATGACATCATATACCTAAAACACATTCAATTGTAACAATTATACAATCATGTTAAAATATTATTGTTACCCAAATCAATGGAGATCTATATTAGGGATTACATAACATGTAAGATACATCATGCTCACCCATGATCTAGAATGTGGATAAACCCTTCGTATAAGACATATCGGGCTCACCTATTTTTTCATGAGGTATAATGGGGAGAAACCCTTCACATAAGCTGTATTGAGGTCCCATGTGAGCTATAATGAGGATCAAAAATTTGTACAAGATATACCAGTCTCACACATTCCATATAATTCTCAAGTATCATATCATTAATAAAACACTTTCATCATAAAATCCATTTAAAAACTCTTTTAATTCCATACGAAAAATCTTCTCGTATTAAAATACAATTTTCTTCTAAAAAACCATTTTTAATTTCAATTTTCCAAAAAGAAAAATAAGGATTTTAATTTGAGAAAAAAATGTAATATTTGTATTTAAGATATAAAATAAATAATATTCATGGTGGTGGAAAAGTCATTTTCATCATGTATGTTAAGAATAGAAGATTCATTTAGTCATTTGTCAAAACGTTCTGTATAAAAAATGTAAAAAGATACATTTTATCAAACATTTATTGAAATTAAAAATTAGAATAAATTGAACTTCATAATGGTTTATACACATATAAATGAATATATAAAATAATTTCCATAATATTGACTTGGGGGAAATATTTTAAGAATTAAATATTTAAACATTTTAAAAGATATTTTTAAATAAAACTGTCTCATACCACATTGAAAAATTTGAGTAATATAACCCATGAAGGAATAAAATTTAACACAACATTAAATAACATAAAAATAAATATATTTCGGATATGTTATGTCAACAGGTCTGTATATACATCTCATAAAAGATGGTGGGTGTATAGCATCGTGATACGCCTTAATGAATGTAGATTTAGATAAAGTCACTTATATAAAGACAAAAAAGATTCATTTTTCAGAAAATTTGAGAAAAATTGGAGAATTAACATTTTAAATAATTTATTTAAATTTTAATAAATTTATAAATATCATTTTATAAACAAGCACTAGAAAGATAATTATTTATAAAATTAATCTTTAAAACAATTATAATAAGGTTTATTTAGTTAAAAAGTCCCTTACATTGAGTTTGACTCATCACTTATGTTCCCTATATCCATACATAAAAACATATTTTAATTATTTACATTAAATATAAACTTTTTAAATTTTATTTTTCTTTTTATATGTGTTATTAATATGTTATAACAATTACTTAATTATGTATGTTCACATCGAACACTTTGATGAAATTTGATACATGAGTCGAAAATGACATTGATATGATGTCTATTGTAAAAGTGGCCCATACTTCATCATCTCCATAATAATATTCATGAAATAATAATGAATTTTATACATGAATTATACTTTTAAATCCATCTATTACATATGGATATGAAAAATTAACTACATTACGATCATAATGACGGTAAGCCGTACGTACGCGTGTGTAACATTTCCATTTTTCAATGATCATTATAGAGATATGTTAAGTATTATTTTATCTTCAAATTATGATAATAATATCATTAATATTATATTAATAATTCAAATATACTTATATATATATCATCCTGTTAGGATGGTATGTGACTGAGTATGATATACTCTATAATACCAAATGTAGGATCGAAATAAAAATGAGATTCTCATATACAAGAGGGGGGGGGGGGGTGAATTGTACCTTTTAAAAATTCACTTAGGAAATGTTAGGATGGTTAGGTTTAAAAAGGTGAAACAAGATAACTCACAAGACATCTATGAGTACTAAAGACTTACTAGATTCCAGAAAAGTAATTCTGAAAATGAAACTTAACAAAAGTTTCAATGATTAAGATTCTACCTTAAAGAGTATAGAACCTAACTATATCAGAGTACATGGATGAGGAGGTATAAGAAATTATACTTTCCTCAACAACAAAAAATGCAGCAGAAAAAACTTGTAACAAAAACAAGTAACAAATAATAAGTCTTTTAACCCAAAGAGAAGGGTATCCAACAACCTTGGATAAAGGTTCCTTGATTTATAATTTCAAGAAAGTATGTCTTACCCACACAAGGGTATTCCCTCGATACGAAGATCGGAGTCTGTCTTGCTATCCCCGCAAGCCCTCAACTATCAGGTAGTCGGCACCTCTATCTTCCCCAGCAAGGAAGCCCTCAACTTCAAAGTGTTGGAACCTCTGTCATCCTATCCTCAGAAGCCCTCGATTTTCCACATCAACAATCAAAGTCGCATGTAGAAAATCTACACAAGGAAAAGTTTGAATAAGCTATTCAAGTATTCTACATGAAGCTTGAAAGTTAATAAGAGCCTCTCTCTCTAGAAATCACTTCAGGAATTTCTGAGAACCAAAATTCCAAATGTATTGAGCACTTTCAAATGAGCTTTTATTTATAGGCGAAGCTCCAACGGTCAGCTCACTCCTCCAATGGTCATATTTATCCTTGAATTTCGGAGGGACCTGTACCTGTGTCACTTAACCAACAGTTAGTCAATAACTGAAAGCACGACATCGTTTTGTAATGAAACAAGTGTAAGCATAAGTAAAACTAAAGTTCAAAATGTAACCAAATAAATGATTGGAGTCTAACCAAAATGGAATTCGGAGTCTATGATAAAGAGATATTAGGATTCTGTTTTGTAGAAATTAGGAACCTGAATTCTGTAGAAATCCGGAGTCTCTATGGAAATTCAGAGTCTAGTTTCACTAGAATTCAGAACCTAAACTTAAAGAGTTCAGAGTCGAACTAGTAGGAATTTAGAGTCGAACTAATAGAAGTTTGGAGTCAAACTACTAGAAGTTCAGAGTCAAACTAATAGATGTTCGGAGTCAAACTTAGATAATTTCGGAGTCGAACTCAGAGAAGTTCAGAGTTGAACTTTTAGAAGTTCGTAATCCGAATTTGGAGTGGAACTTTATGAGATTTCGTATCCAGAATTCTGAGCGGAACTTTATTAGAGTTCGTATCCAGAATTCGGAGCGGAACTTCATTAGAGTTCATATTCAGAATTCGGATCCTAAAATAGAATGCTTCATATCTAGGTACTATATGATTCCGAGGTTTTAGATATGAATCTGATTTTTATACTTATGAAAAATATTGATATGAACAATGAAAACTTGGTAGGGGTAAATTCCTTTGGGATGGAAATTTTCCTTATAAGGGTAAAATATATATTTGCTTAAGTATAAGGTGTTTGTGATTTTAAAAACAATAAGGAATGGAAAAGTCATAAGGAAAACCTTATTGACTCAACAATATCTCCCTTTTTGGAAATCACAAGAATCCTTTCAAAAAATAATATATGGACTTAGAAAAATTTCATTAGACTTTGAAATTAAAACATGTCTCCCTTTGTTCATGGATGATGGTGAATACAACTAACTACCCCTTAGGCTTAGGAACTCTAAGGATTGTATTCTGGATTTCTGGAATAGAGTTTTTATTATCATGGGAAATAACAACTTCATAATGATAAACTCCCCCTTACTTAAAGATATTTCTTAACTTAGAAATTTTTCTTCTCCCTTTTAGATTTTTCCTTCTCCCCCTTTTGAGTAGTACTTTTTTCCTTCTCCCCCTTTGCGATTTTCAAAAATAATTGAGGGAATGGAAAAGAATTAAAGTACCTGAAACATTAGTACATAATAACACAAGATACAAGAAACCAGAGATTTCATTAGAATTGAAATAATTTTTACAATGAAAGACATTACAACAAAAAATCAGATTGGTCTATTTGTCTTCATTTTCCTTGGGGATTAACTTCTTCAACAGGGTTTTCAGTTTCTTCAAGTCTTTCTGGTCCTCCTAAACTTGTTTTTATAAGGCTTTATTACTTTCATCTTGAGCCTTCAGAGCCTCAGACTTTGCCTTAAGAATTTCATCTTTCTTCATAAGCTTCACTTCAGTCTCAATCTGGATATCCATTTCCCCTTTCCATTTTTGAGCAACCGAGTTAAGCTTCCCATTAAGATCCCTCACCTATTGATTCTGAGAATTTTTCTCAAGGGTTAGCTTATCCTAAAGATTCTTAATCATGGAATCCTCAATGTAAAAAGTTTCTTTTACATCATTCTGAAATTGATCAAGATCTGCCATGTCATCATCAATTTTATTTGACCATAGAGTGGTTTTTCTGCAGGAGTTTCTGTGGACCTCGTAATTGATAAAGAATTTTTATGATCTGCCTCAATCTTTACACATTTATCCATAACCATGGATAAGGATTCTGATTTCTTGATTTAGGTTGTGCTGAAGCATCTGGCATCTAGAGTCTATGGTGGGAAATATCGGAATTGTATCCACCAATTTTTTCAGGGACTCAACCACAAAATCATGTCCCAGTGCAGATGATTCCGAATCAGACACCTTGCTCCGGGATTGTTCTTATTCAATTTCCATCATATTTCTTCTTGAAGAGCCATCATCATCTATATTCCTTAGGATATCTTTTGTTGAGGTTTCTATAAGCACTTTCTTACCCTTATCAACTTTTTTAATGGCTTCCTCATTAGGTGTTTCTTCCTCACTTTAAGATAGTTGAACTATCTTGTCTTCATCAGGTTTCTCCTTCTCTGCCCCTTCTTCAAGAAAGTGCTTCTCATAACTTTCTTCCTTAGATAATTCATTTTACTAGTCTTCTTCCTTGTCATCATATCTCTTACCATATTTCTCATCTCCCTTTCCCATAGTGACAAGCTTTGAAGACTCGGCCTCAGAAGTTCAGAGTGGTAGTTTTTCTGATGGTTTTTTCTTCTCTTAATATTACAAAACATGTTTAATCAAGTCATCTAGATCACCACTGTCTTCTTCTAATACTTATTCTTCTTCTACTTCCTCCTCTTATTATACTCTTTCAACAACTTCTTTCTCTTTAGGTTTTTCTGGAGTGAAGTAGTTCTTTCCAGGGGTCTCTGGTAATGGTTGAACAACAAAAGTTTCCAGTACGGGAATCTTCACAGAAGCTACTTCTATGCCTCTCAAAAGGTATTGTACAACTTCAGCTTCAGACATAATCTTCTTCATCTTCTTCTCTTTTTCTACCTTTTTAAGGTATTCAGCAGTCTTCTGTCTTAAAGACTTGGCCTCAGCGGGGTCTAATCCGAACTGAGGATCCTCTTCTTTCCACTTTTTCTTGAGCTCTCTCCACTTTGCAACTACCTCATCTAGATATGATTTTTGTCTCTCAGGCTTGGTAGGTGCAGATTCGACTTCCTTAGACTTAGGATTTTTACCTCTAGCCACCACTTCCTTCAGATTCCTCTTCTTCCCTACCTTCTTAGATGGTTCTGATTTCCCTACTTTTTTTTGGAATGGCTTCTGGCTCCTCCTCTGTCAGATCAAAAAAATCACCTGATTCTTTTGAAAAACTGAATTTCATCCTCTTTAAGGTGTCATCACTAAACAACATCACCTTACAATTCCTCACCTTAGAAGTGAAAGAAACCTTAAAATAATCAAGACACCGAATAATAATCTTGGAGAGAAGAGAATGATACATAATAATTTGAGATTTTAAAGTCCCATTCTTGATGTTCCGAACTGTAATAAGAAGGTGCATCATCAGATTGATCTTTCATAGATTTACCATGAAATCCAGGATGTAAATATAACTTTTCTTTAGGTTATCCTTATCACCTCTTCTCAGAAAGAAAAACCCTTCAACCCACAACTGTAGAATCCTGTTGTTGGTGGAGAAATGGGAAATCATTGCTATTTTTTCATCTTTGTGTCCAAGGATTTCCATTGCCTTCAATTTGCTGAAACTTCCTTGCACATCTGATAACTTATGTGAACAAAATCCGGCTTCACCATCGTATGATAAGCCCACCAAGCATGCAACCTTGGTGTAAAAAATATTGTAAGTCTTGAAATATCTCTTAATGGAGAATATTTACCTTCCATCTTCTTCGTAGAAGGAAACAGAATCATATAATTCTATAAGAAAATCCGTATAAACAACATCCTGTTCCTTTGTCTTTGATATGAAAAAATCATCCCATCCATTTAGCATGATATTATTAGCAATAAGAGAATCATACATACTGAAAAATTTCGGATGGGCCAACCTTTCCCTGTAGACTAACCAACTTGAGATTGGATTCATAGTAGACATTTCATGAGAAGCAACTTCTATATACATTCATAATGGAGGACCACTGAAGAATTCAGAACGAGCTTTAAGAACTAAGGTAGAGCTTCGTCACACGAGGGCTTTGAAATCGATGTGGGACACCATTGGGGGTCCCCTTTATATAGGTTATGGAGGTCACCTTTGAACTTACAAAAACAATCTAATTGTTTAAAAACTCTCTTATCTAATCTGACAGTTGAAAACATACCCACAAGAAAATCTTGAATCTGATCTTTTGAGGTTTTAAAAACATTCAAATTTAAGAAGAAACGAATCCGAATTTTTTTTAAAAAATAGAGGAAACTAATAGTAACTAAAAGTGACTACAAAAACATAAGTAAAGACATCATACCTTTCTGATTGACTAGGAATATTAATCATAATAGGTGAGATTCTTCTTGAAGAAAATTTGACTAAGTAAAACACACTATGAAAAAGGTTTATTGCAAATTCTTTGAGTACCAAAACTTAATTATGAAAAAACATGTGTAAGAAAATTACCATTACAAAAATTCTCATTACGAAAATTCTCATTAGGAAAATTATCATTACAAAAATTATCATTACAAAAATTTCCAGTAAGAAAACTTCATTATGAAAATTTCCAGTACGAAAACTTCATTACGAAAATTTCCAGTACGAAAATTTCATTACGAAAATTATCATTACGAATTTTTTTGAAAAACATTTATTACAAGAAACATGAAACACTCATATTATGGAAAACATAAATAATACTTCATTACAAAATATTTGACAAACTTCATAACAGTTGTACTGCCCCTATGAAAAGGATTTTATTACTGTAAGGATATTGGTTCAACAAGAAGTTAATTAAGGAAGATTACTTTATTGTTATCATTCCTAACTTCTATTTAATGTATTCAAATCTATCGGAGGGTATATATTTTGTGAAAATGTCAACAAGTTGATCTTGTGTTCCGATGAATTGAAGAATGATATATCCTTTTAGTGTGTAATCCCTAAGAAAGTGATGCCTAATATCTATGTCCTTTGCATGAGAGTGATGTGAGGTTATTTTACTAAGGGAAATGGCACTTGTGTTATCAAAAAAAATTTGAGTCTTAGTGAAACTCAAGCCATAATATGTGAGTGTGTGTTGCATTCTCAACACTTGAGCACAAGAACTTCCAGCTACTACATATTCAGCTTCAGTAGTGGATAGTGATATAGAATTTTGCCTCTTACATTACCAAGAAACTAATGAATCTCCTAATAAATGACAAGTTCCAGATGAACTCTTTATATCCATTCCACATCAACCAAAATTAGCAGCTGGAAAACTTTTTAAGATAAAATCATTTCCAGATGTATAAAATATTCCAAGATCCTTGGTTCCCTTTAAGGAGTGAAAAATTATTTTCACCACTTTTAGAATGAAATTTATTAGGATTGGTTTGATATCTTACACATTAGCATACTAAAAACAATCATGTCTGGATGACTAGCTGTTAAGTAAATTAGACTTTCTATCATACCTATAAAAGATATTTAATCTACTGGTTTCCTAGATTTATCAATATCATGTGTGTTTGAGGTACCGATGGGAGTACTTACACTCTTAGTGTTGTCATATCCATACTTTTTGAGAAGATATTTAATATTCTTATGTTGGGATATGTAGATTCCTTCTGGATTTTGAGAAATTTAAAAAACAAGGAAAAATGTTAACTCACCCATCATACTCATTTCAAACTCAGATTTCATTAGATCCGCAAAAGAATCAGTTAAGGATTACTGAGTTGACCCAAATATAATTTCATCAACATAAACTTTAACAATCAAAACATTTTTCTTATCTTTCTTTATAAAAAGGGTCAGATCTACATTTCCCTTAACATATTTATTTTGAAACAAAAATCATGTAAGTCTATCATACCAAGCTCGGGGGGCTTTTTTAAGGCCATACAAATCTTTGGTAAGTCTAAAAACATGATCAGGATGTTTTGTGTCTTAAAAGCCAGGAGGTTGTTCAACAATAACTTCCTCTTGAACATTACCATTTAGGAAATCACATTTCACATCCATTTGAAAATGCTTAAAATTGAAGAATGCTGCAAAGGAAAGTAAGATACGAACAGATTCAAGTCTGGCTACTGGAGCATAGGTTTATTCATAGTATATTACTTCTTGTTGATTATATCCTTTGGCAACCAATCTATCTTTATTTATAAATATGATTCCATTTTCATCACACTTATTTCTTAAGACCTATTTTTCTCCAATAATAGAAGTTTCCTCAGGTCTTTCAACCATGGTTCAGACATTATTCCTTTCAAATTTATTTAGTTCATCTTGCATGGATTTAATCCTATCATCATCACCTAAAGCTTCACCAATTCTTTTTTGTTCCAATTGGGAAAAGAATGATAGATTCTCTACTTCATTTCTTAATGAACTTCTATTCTTTACAGGTTGATTCACATCACCAATGATACTATCACGGGGATGATTCTTATGAAATGTCTGGTTTGGGTTTTGTAAAACCTGTTCATCAATATAGGGTAGAAATTATTATGGGGTAAATGTTTCAAAAGTACCTTCTTGTACATTTTCCTTATCCTAAGGGTCTTCTATAATAGGTTTATAATCAGTTTTATAAAATACATCTGAGGATGGAGGTTGAGGTTGTTTGAAAACAAAAGGATCAGTTTCATCAAATTTAAAATCTACTATTTCTTCAATAGTATATTTGTTTTTGTTGAAAAATGTATAGGACTTAGAAGTTGTGGAGTAGCCTAAGAAAATTCTTTCATCATATTTTGGTTTAAATTTGTGTAAGTTATCTTTAGTTTTCAGAATGAATACCTGGCAACCAAAAACCTTAAAGTAGGAAAGGCTACGTTTTCAACCATTCTATAACTCATAAGGAGTTTTATTAAGAAAAGGTCTAATAAAAACTCGATTTATAGAATAACAAGCAGTACTTATAGCTTTAGCCGAAAATGTTTGGAAACATAATACTCACTCAACATGGTTCTAGTTATCTCTTGAAAAATTCTATTTCTTCTTTCAACAACACCATTTTGTTGAGGTGTTCTGGGTGCGGAGAAGTTGTGAGTAATACCTTTTCTACTACAAAAAGTTTCAAAATCAGAATTTTGAAATTCTCCTCCCTGATCACTATGAATAGTTTTCAAGGGAATGTTTTTATCATTTTTAACTTGGGCTCTAAAACATTTGAAATAAGAAAAATCTTCATACTTCTTTGCTAAAAAATAAACCCATGTAAATCTAGTGTAATCATCAACAAAAACAAAAACAAATTACTTTCCCCCAATGCTTCCAGTTTGTGTTGGACCAAAAAGATATATATGCACTAGCTATAATGCATCAGTAGTTAAGGCTTCACCGATTGATTTAATACGCGATTTATGTTGCTTTCTATATTGACAAGGGTCACAGACTTTTGAAGAATCAAATATAAGATCTGGTATATCCTTAACTAAACCTTTATTAGAAAGTTTACATAAGTTCCTTAGGTTACGGTGTCCTAACCTTCTATGCCATAACCAAGAATGATCATCCGTTGCACTAAGGAAAGGTAAGTCTTGGATCTTAAGATCTTCTAAGTTAAGTGTGTAAATATTCTCTTGCCTATGGACAGAAATAATAAACTCTTCCTTGGAATTGTAACTAGGAACTTATCATTCCTAAAATTAAAAAGGAATCCTTCATCTCATAATTGACTTATGCTAATGAGGTTGTTCTTAAGACCCTTAACAAACAAAAAATTTGAAATCAAAGTTTTTCCAAGAAGAATGATGTTACATATAACAATAATTTCTCCCTGAGCATTATCTCTGAAAATTACTTTTCCTCCTTTCATCTTGATAATATTTTTAAAATAGTCTTTGTTACCAGTCGTATGCTGGGAACATCCACTATCCATGTACTATGTATTGTTGTTGGTACTTTCCCTATTTTTTTGAAAATAAGAAAAATTTAGGTTTTCGGAATCCATATTTCTTGGATCCGGAAATTTTTGAAAGCAAAATTTTGGGTACCCACATCTTCTTAGAAAAAATAAGCCTTATGAAATCCTAAAGATTGGGATTTGTTTAAGGAATAATTCTTTGACCAGTGACCACCACATTGACATTTTTTGTAGAATGGGGTACTTTGAGGAACAAATTAGTTGTTACTGAAAATCGGTTTTGAACTTGTGTAACCAGAACTAGAAGAATTCCTTCGAGGATGGATTTGTGAATACATTTTATCAAAATTTTCTTTACCTAGGGTAAATTTAGACAAAATCTTCCTCAAGTAAAATATTTCGTATTTGAGTTTAATAACTAAGTTCTTGTCTTAAAAAACATTTGATTTTGAATGAGATCTAGGCTTGAAAACATTTTATTAGAAATTACATTTTTTAGTTCATTATAAAGTTTATTAGTTTCATAACTTACTTCCTTAATATTTTTTGAAGTAATTTTAAAATCATAATTTTTTATCAAGATCATTAGAATGATCTGATATTTCATTAATAAGAATAATATTCCTAGAATTTTCCTTATTGAGTTTCTTCATGAGTTTTGAATTCTCATTTTCAAGAAGTTTGGAAAACGTAGAAACTTATTCATAGGTAGGTAAAGTATTATCTTAATCATAAGAGGATTCTTCATCAAAGGAGTTATAATAATTACTATTATTAGAATTAAAAGAAACATTGGTCATTGATTCAGCATTGTGTACCTTAGCCACAAATCAGTGATTATCAATTTGTATCCTGGAAAAAAGACCAAGATTATTTTGTCCTGAGGATTCATAACTTGAAGATTCATCTGAGGAGTCTCCACCACTAGCACTCCATGTGTCGTTAGATTTCAACACTTTCTTATATTTGTACTTATAAAATTTCTTTCTATCCCTTTCAGAATTCCTCTCTTTTCTTTCTTTTCTTTGGAGTATAGGGCAATCAGGTCTTATATGTCCAACTCTCTTGCATTCATAGCATGTGACCTCTGAATCTTTCTTATCTTTCCTTTCCTTATTCTAATACTTGGGTTGGAAATTTCTCTGCCCACATGTCTTGTTCATCCTTTGAGCAAGGTTAGCTAACTCATTTTCTAAGACTTCACTCTCACTAGATTCGGATTGGATAATAACTTTCTTAGACTTGGATCTAGTAACTCTCTCAAGAGTCATAAATTTCATTTGATTTGAAGTTGTTTTAAAAGCAACACTACCATTACCATTTTTTCTCTTTATGTTGTCAGAATCTCTCTTCATTCTAGTCTCAGGTTGAAGAAGAGTTCCAAACAGTTCATCAAGAGAAATTTGAGTAACCTTTCTGTTCTCATCAATTGTAGTCCATTTTTATTCCCAGTCATTGGGCATAATATCTATGATCTTGTCAATAAGGGATTAAACATCTAGACCTTTATCTCCCATTGATTGTAATCTATTCATGATGGTCATGAATCTCTGTTTCACCTTACAAATTGGTTCTCCATAAGGAAAATTTTAACCATGATACTCAGCTCTAAGCATGGATCTTCTAGTCTCAATCACTTTAGATGTACCAAAATGTAAAATTTCAAGTTTCTTCCATATACAGTTAGCTGTTTCACAAGAAGAAATTTGGCTATATATATTTATAGTCGTTGAACAAAGTAAAGTATTGAGTACCTTATAGTTGAGTTGATAATCATGCTTTTCTTGATTAGTAATGGCACTTACATTTTTATCAGGGATCTTGTATCCACTAATAAGAATATTTTTTTTTCAAACCCAGTGTTGATAATGAATGTATTCATGAGATCTCTCCAATATTCATAATCATTACCATAAAAAATTGGTGGTCTAGTTGGATTAATATTTTCAATAGATCTAACATTCAAACCTGCCATTATTGGTAAAAACTTTGGTACACAAACTTGTTAGTAGTACAAGTTTGTAGACTAGAGGAAATAACCTAAGAAAAAAATTAGATATTGTAACTATATGAAAAAGTGAATCCGAACTATGAGTCCGAAAAAAATGATTCCGAAAAATATGAATCTGGAAAATGTGAATCCTAGATTTCCCTTCTAAATCTAATCGTGAGATTAATTCAGATTGAACCAAATCCTCTGATACCAATTGTTAGGATGGTATGTGACTGAGTATGATATACTCTATAATACCAAATGTAGGATTGAAATAAGAATGATATTCTCAGATACAAGAGGGGGGGGGGGGGTGAATTGAACCTTTTTAAAGTTATCTTAAAAAAATTTACGATGGTTATGTTTAACAATGTTAAACAAGATAATTCAAAAGACCTCTATGATTAATAAAAACTTGCTAGATTCCAGAAAAGTAATTCTGAAAGTGAAACTTAACAAAAGGTACAATGATTAAGATTCTATCTTAAAGAGTATAGAATCTAACTATATCATAGGTCAAGGATGAGTATGTATATGAAATTATACCTTCCTCAACAAAACAAAATGTAGTGGAAAAAACATGTAAAAAAGTAACAAGTAATAAGTCTTTTAACCCAAAGAGAAGGGTATCCAACAACCTTGGATAAAGGTCCCTTGATTTATACTTTCACGAAATTCTGTCTTACCCACACCAGGGTAATCCCTCGATACGAAGATCGGAGTCTATCTTTCTTTCCCCGAAAGCCCTCAACTATCAGGTAGTCGGCACCTCTGTCTTCCTTATCAAGGAAGCCCTCAACTTCAAGGTGTTGGAACCTCTGTCATCCTATCCTCGGAAGCCCTCGATTGTACACAGCAATAATTGGAGTCGCACGTAGAAAATATGCACAAGGAAAAGTTTGAACAAGATATTCAAACATTCTATAAGAAGATTGAGAGTTAATAAAATCCTCTCTCTATAGAAATTACTTCAGGAAGTTCATAGCACCAAAATTTAAAAAGTACTAAGCACGTTCAAATGAGCTCCTATTTATAGGCAAAGCTCCAACGGTCAGCTCCCTCCCCCAATGGTAATATTTCTCCTTGAATTTTGGAGGGACCTGTACACGTGCCACTCAACCGATAGTTAGTCAATAACTGAAAGCATGACATCGTTTTTTAATGAAACAAGTTTAAGAATAAGTAAAACTGATGTTCGGAATATAAACACATAAAAGATTGGAGTCTAACCAAAATGGAATTCGGACTCTATGATAAAAAGATATTCTGATTTTGTTTTGTAGAAATTAGAATCCAAAATTCTGTAGAAATATGGAGTCTATATTTCTAAGGAAATTTGGAGTTTGGTTTCACTAGAATTCATAACCTGAACTTAAAGAGTTTAGAGTCGAACTCCTAGGAATTCGGAGTGAAACTAATAGAAGTTCATAGTCGAACTGGTAGAAGTTTGGAGTTGAACTAATAGAAGTTTAGAGTCGTACTCAGAGAAGTTCGGAGTTAAACTCAGAGAAGTTCATAGTCAAACTAGTAGAATTTTGTAATCAGAATTCAGAGAGGAACTTTATGAGAGTTTGTATCCATAATTCTGAGTGAAACTTCAATAAAGTTCATATCCAGAATTCAGAGTGGAAATTCATTAGAGTTCGTATCTAGAATTTGTATCCTAAAATAGAATGCTTCATATCTATGTGTTATATGATTTTGAGGTTTTATATATGGATCCAATTTTTATACTTAAGAAAAATAATGATATGGACAATGAAAACATGGTAGGGGTAAATTCCTTTGGGAAGGACGTTTTTCTTATAGGTGTAAAATATAGATTTTATTAAGTATAAGGTGTTTGTGATTTTCAAAACAATAATGAATGGAAAAGTCAAAAGGAAAACCTTATTGACTCAACACTTCCAGGTGATATGGTGATAAAAAATGAATCACTCCGCTTCGTGGAGGTGATAGTTCACCCATTGGCATAAACAACTTTATCATTTTTATGTTTAAGGAAAGGTATGAACAAAAGTGATATATTATTATTTAATGATGAAAAATATGTCATGAATATCATATATAAACATTAATTTTTTAATTATAACCATTCTTAAGATATGGTTATGGAAAATGAATTATATCGGGTCATGAGTTGGTAGTCCCCATCACACAAAAACTATTAATTATTTCTATCTTGATAGATGTTGAGATGGATTTAGGTGGTGATATTAACATAATAAAATATCCTTATATTGATGATATTTTATTTTTTATTTCATCATGTTTTAGGAATATTTTAATGAATTTGAAGAAGAAATAAAATATAAATAACTGATTAAAAATGATACATTTTCTTCACACAATCTTCTATGATTAACACCATACGACCACAAAGAATGTTTTTATACCTAAAATTAGTGCTCATGAATGTTGATAGGGATTATAGGAAGGTATTTATGTAGATATTAGCTTAATAAAATAGTTTTCTAATGTATGGAGAAAAAGAAGATGTTCCCCTGTATAAGAGAAGGGAGGGGAACCCTTAGAATTTCGTAGAATATTAAATTAATATAAATTATTTTTATATTAAAAATTGTTCAAAACATATTAATTTAAAATATAGGGTGATTTTGTATCTAAATAAATATATCTAAGACAAATTATACATATTTTTACTATTTTTTAAACTATATATTTTGGAATTAAATCTTATTTAACCTCTTTAACTATTTCCATGACAACATGAGTTTATACTCATTAAGGTTAATATAGTTAATTTAAATTTCCAAATGAATGATAAACGAATCATTGATAAAATTTTAAACCTTATCCAAATATTTTTTCAATTTTACTATTTTTAATAATTTTATATCATTTTGTAAAATATTATTTATTTTAAAAAATCATTAATGTCCATTTTGAAACAATTCATTACATGAATTTATAAAAATATCATAATAACACAATATATTAGAAAAAATATTTATAACATCACTAAAATGTCAAATGAATCTATTAAATTATTTCATGACATTAATTATATCATGTTATATTTATTTTAATATTTTTAATATCAATTAATTGATATTTCTATTAAATAAACAATTGTTGCATCATCATTGTGAAAGCCATTAATTTCATTACTTATTAATGAAAAATTAAAAATAAATTATAATGATGAAGATAAATATTTTCTATTTCATAAAAAATATTTATAGTCATTGTTATCCTCTAAAAAAACTTATATTAAAAATTTTATAGTTATTAAAAAAATGTTTGGAAACATAGACTTTTCATTAAAATAAAATATTATAAAGTGATTAAAGTCATTAAAGGATATCCAGGTGTTCATAAAATCATCCAAATGATTATTTGGGTCAGAAATAACACATCTAATAAATTTAAGTCAAGTTCTACGGTAATATTATTAGATTTATAATATTATTTTTACCATTAATTACTCGATTTCCCCTAACTGTGGTAATAAAAATCAGTTAATCTACTATCCATGTTATCCAAAAATAAAAGGTACCAATATAAAAAATTTAGAAATTTAAATTAAAAACACTTAATCCAATTTCAAAATTCAAAGAACATTATTTTATCAAATGAATTTACTGTTAACATCATTGATAAGGTAAGAAAATGGGTTATTAACGTGAAAACATTCATAAGATTGAAATTTTCTTATATCCAAATTTGATATGAAATTGATTCCAATTACATAAATGAGATTAAATGATATAAATTTTTTCTAATTATACTTCTAAACCTATAAAATATATAATTTTACACTTCAAATTATTTAGACGAAAAATATGTTTTCAATTAACATCATTAATTATTTACTATACATAAAACATGAATCTTATTAGAAAAAATTCCAAAAATTCAACCAAAGTAAATTTTGATATACTTATTTCAAATAATAAATTTATTTTTTTCTAATGTAATTTATAAAATTTTCAAAATTCTGTTTCAGAAATCGTCTACCATTAAAAATCGGTAAAACTACCCTTTAGAAATATAATTTTTTTATGATTAAATTTGGATTAATTTATATATAAATCATATCAAACAAATTATATGAATTTTAATTTTTTTATTAAACTCATAAAATATAAATTATTTATTTAACCAACCACATAGATCCTAGAGCTGGTGTCTACCACCATTACATTGGTATGATTAAAAGGAATCCAATTACAATGAATCAAAGAGTTTGGTAGTCTCAGGGAACCAGATACAAACATGAGTTTGGTATTACGAATGGATAAATTAATTAAAACATAATTTATTTTTTCTTCCATGGATAAATTTATTCCATCTAGTATATCCCTATATTTCTTTCATATTACACATCTATGATTCATAGGTAAAGGGAGAAAAACAAGGCTGATATCAAATGATCAGTATGGGTAATGTATAGTGGAATCAATAATGAATCAATGAGGATAATAATTATATAATGATAAATAAATAAACACACATACCATGTAATCATAAAACTATGAAGGAAGTTCATAAGCATTATGGAAATGTAATAAACTAAAATACATTCCATGTTATTAATAAACTAACAAATAAATTCTACCATAGACTTTGTCATAGTGAAATTATCATGGATTATAAATATTATATAAAAATTAATGAAATACATAATTTTCCAATTTCATGTTTCAGGAACATGAAAAACATTACAATGAAGATATATCATATAGTTAGTTTAAAACTATAGGTAAAAAACTATTTAATTTGTTCAACTTATTTGTCTCATGTGAACCTATCGATGCATCAAAGGGCTATATAAATTCTGGTCCCCACCCATCACTACATATACAATTCATTCCTTATATTGAGTAATCAATTTAATTAATGAATAATATACCTGATTAAATATCCATATTGAATAAAGGATATATATTTATCAAAATTTCCACAAATAATCAAAACACTATAAAAATTAACACCGTATGAAAAATTCTATATGGTTTTGGAAAGAAACATTTACAGGAAAAATGATATTGATATTCAGGGGTAACTCAATGTCAAATAATCATACAAAATTAAATATCCCATGGGGAATAAAAGGAAATAATTAAGTTAATTTTAAAACTATCCATATTCAAATAAATTTGAAACCATATATATGAGTAATATGGATGGTATTAATATTAAATACCCCATATGGAGTAAAAATAGAGGGTTGATGCAATTGATGAATATAAATACTATAAAATTTTTTTTAAAAAAAATATTGAGGAAAATATACATATGTTTTGAAAAAACAATTGAAAAAAAATTTCATTGAAAATATCATTTGAATTTATTTTTTTAAATAAAACTTTTAAACATGAAAATTTATGATTCAATGAAATGATTATGGGTAAATCCTTACATTCTATTTGAGGTAAAAAGAACATTCCATTTGTATGGTAAAAATGTTAGAAAAAAACCTTGTTCTGAAAGATAAAAAAATATTTCATTAAAAATATTAGTAAGAGATAAAAAGGGTAAAAATATATTTAATAAATAATTTGGGAATGTTTAGATATTTTTTTTAAAACCTTTTTAGAAAAAACGATTTTAAAAGAAAATAGGTTCTCTAACTAATGAGATAATGATATTGGGTTTTCAAAAAATCATGTTCTAAAACTTTTTTAGAACTAAAGAGTGAAAAAATGGAACTAATACATAAAAAAGGTCATGAATAATTATAAGATCATAAAATGACATGGTTTATTGAAAAAATGGTTATATAATTTCCTTAATTGGAAATGAAAGATCATATAAGTTATTCTTGGGGAAAATAATCTTTATACATTCCAAAGTGTCCCATATAACATTGGAACATTTTAAATCATAAGACACATTAATTAATAACATTAAATGAAAGTTTTAAATACCATAAACTTAAAAGGATTGATGATATAATAAATTAAATGGGGCAATATATATAACACACAAAGTAAGTAAGTGGTGAATATGACATTTATCTCATTGATATAAAAAGTGAGATGAAAATACCTTATCTATAGTTAGACTTGACTCATGTATCATTATATTTATGAATAGAAAAATTATGAATTTTATTTAATTGATAAATAAAATTTTTCAAATTTATCATAACATTTATTTCAATTATTACCTTGTTTTATACAACTATATAAACAATTAAGTTTACGTCGGTTTTTTTGACCAAATTAAATATTTGTGTTAGAAACAACTTTGGTAGGTCAACTTTGGTGAAATGGGTAACTATATAACATCAAAATAATAATAATAATGACATAATTATAATATTTATACATTAATTAAACTTTTAAATCCAATTATTCAAATATTTTTATTTAAAGTGATCCTATGTTACAATCATGAAGATGGTAGGCCGTACGTACACATGATTAACATTCCCATTTTTCAATGGTTGTTATGGAAATAATGTAAATGGAATTATTCATTTAATAAGGATAATTTTGTCATAAATATAATATTATTTAATCATATTTACTTATATATAGAATTCTTGTGATGTTAAAGGAATCACAACATGCCGAGGAGGTGGTAGTCCATATATTCACGAATGATGTTATCACTTTTTAAGTGCATGAAAGGGTAATAAAGAAAATGAGATATAATATATTTATAGAAAGATAATGATGTCATGAATATCATATATAATTTTTTTATTTAAAATTTGTTTAATTTAGACCTTCCTTTATTCATTCCATGTATCTAGTGAATGAATCACATAGCATTGGGGTGGTGGTAGACAACACTTCCACATACGATGTTATCATATTTACACAAAATGGAAAAGATAAAGGTATTTTCTATATAATAATTAAATAATAATAAATTAATAATAAAATTCATAAATATCATAAATTAAATGTGTGTACATCATTATTACCAACATGATAGGTGGTAGAAAAAGGACAAACAATCATTATTTCATGAGGTGATAGTTCGTTGTACACATTTTTGGTAAGTTCAAAACCCATTAGATGGACATGTGTATAGGTGTAGGTAGAAAAGTTAAAATAATAACATATAAACATATTTTAGGATAATGGTTTTTTTATATAATAATGGAATATGGATATTTTAGGGGTGGATAATGGAAATAAAATTAAAGATCTTGAGGAATGATGTTACCTCTTCTTTGGGTAACTTGTTTTGGTTTTCTACAAAGGGATTCCATTAATGGTTTTTTCCTAAGGATATGATTATATGATTATAGGAGGGTTGTTGAGTATCTATTTTTTTAGATGTGCGTTTATTCAAATTGGCTAGGTATAATTGAGGAAGATAGAGGTTTGAATGCCTTTTTATAGAGGAGGAGTGAAACTGTAGAAAATTTTGTAAAAGGAAATTTCACCCACATTTTTTCCATTGTAATTGGATCCAATAGTGGAAACAATTAGATAAAATGGATTATAGGGTCTAAATATGTCCATAAATTTTATTTTTACAATTTTCTAGGTCACTTTGTTTATCAAGTTTAAGGTTCAGTCACTTGTTAAGATAATTTTTCTCATAATCGTTGTAATTAATTTTAATCGATTTCACTACTATTTTTTTTTTCAAAAACTACATTTATGTTATTTTAAATTTTGAATTATTCTAATTGTAAATATGGAATCCATTTTCCCAAATTCAAATCTGATTATTGGAAGAAATTAATTTAAATTTAATCCCACAGACGGGAAGACAATGTTGATTTTTAACGTACAAACATTCTGAAGTTTGCTAAGTTTTCATGTCCAACATCAACATGAAATGGATTAAAATGACCTAAAATTGATTAATTGATATATAGTTGATAAAAGTAAGATTAAAAACCAATAAAAAATATAATTTATCCTTATAAATCAAATATGTGAAAAATATGTTTTGAATTAAAATTATGTAATTTTCACTATTCATTAAATATGAAACTTCTTTGAAAAATTCCAAAATTTCACCGAAAAATAATTTTTATATTTTTTATAAAAAATTAATTTTATTTTGAAATATAATATCTATAAAATTTACTAAAAGTTTAATTAAAATAGGTTCTTCATTAAAAGGTGGTAAAAGTGCCTTTATAAAATTATTTATTTTTATCTGTAAAACTAGTTTTTTCCCTATATTATGCCTATTAAATTAATTTGGATTAATATAAAAAATATTTTATCAGATATATTACCTATATATTTCATTAATATAATCATGTTATTGTAAAAAATTTAATTTATAAGGAAAATGCATCTTTGTGAGAATAAAAATAGTTTTCTATAAAAACATTATCTTTATATTCAATTTGTTGTTGTATTAATTTTTATTTAATTGTTAGCTAATGATTTCATATTAAACATTTGTAAACAATATATTTTCCTATGTTTTTAAATCATATTAATAACCACTAATTTTATGGCTAGTTTATATCTTATTATAATAAATAATAATATTTTTCTAATATATTATTGTTTGTTAAAACTCAGTCTTGCATATAGCACAAGACACTGAAGAAACACATTGTCGCATGTGGCATACACTAACTAAGTGTCTCCTTCATTGAATACTATAAAATATATTGAATTTATTTAAAATATTATGTATATTATAAATTCACGGGATACAATATTTCCATATGCGTTTGGTGTTGTGTGTCATACACACTATAAAATAAAATGTTCCATCTTTAGTTTTTACGGTGTTACATTCTCTCCACCTTAATTAAATTGTGTCCTCAAAATTTAAACTCAATCCTTTTGATATATTTTACTCTATTTAATATGTTTGAAATCCCACATCATGAGAAGTGTTCATAACAAATCCATCTATAAAAGATATAATTTTAAGTACAAAGGTCACATGGAATAATATATAACATGGTCAATTAGAAGAAGAAAATTAGTTTAAAGTAGAGATAACTAATTGGAGTTAAATAGTAAATATTTATAGTGACTAATTGAGGTCCTCAATCACAAAAAATTGAATGAACAATGTAATTTTTAGGGACTCAAACCCATAAAGCTCTCATGATTTAGAAGATGATCGGTTAAAAAAAGGTATTTGGGGAAAAATTAGATTCTTTTCCTTATGTTGAGAAACTACATTACTACCTATGAATATAAGAAAATTTAATCACATGATAAATTTTCATTTAATCTGGAGAATTATATTTTTGGTTGTCCTTCGATCAAATTCTAATTCTTCCCTTCAAGGAATGTTTATCCAAAAAATTAAATTTGATCCCTAAAGAAGTAAAATAAACCTTTAACAGATCGTAAGGCCCATAATGGAGTAAAAAGTATTTAAATTTGTATTTAACTATTCTCTAAAGCCATCATGATTAATAAATTAATCTCTGACCGTAAAAATTACACTATATTTTTTCATCAAAATTTTTAACTAAAAAATTTCATATTAACTAGGACATTGTGTAGGTAAGTGGTTGACGTTAAATACTTATCATCTGTTGGTGATGGGATCATGACCTAAAACATTATCAAGATTGACTAGTTTTCACGTGGCATACAATGTTATCCTTTTCTAAAAAAATTTATATACTATCAAAAATAAATATGTTGTAAATTTTTGAAATAAGGTTAATCACTAAATATACTTTTAACGGATTTTTTCAATAAAACACTAATACATAAATACTTCATCCTCTTATTTCTACATAGATCATTAATTGGTATAGAGTTAATCATTTTGAATAAGGAATATATGTGGGTAATGTATAGGTTTCAAAAACTTAAGGCAACACACTATAAAGGATTCCTTAAGCTGAGTTTCATTACATTCCATTAAACTCTTCATCATTCCTCATAAATTCTTTGTATTTTTTCATTAATTTCCACACATAAACCATTTCACATTTCCATTGAAAAACTTTCCTAGGTGTCTCCTTACACATTTCATGAATAAGATAAATCTATCCTTCTTCTCTAAATGGTATACTCTACTTGATATTGAAGAAAACTACATCCTTCTCTTATTTAGTGAGTTCGGGAGTTGGTAAAGATATATGTTGTTAATAATACTTCAGGAAATATAATTAGTCATAAAAATAATATATTTCAATCCTATAAACGATTCATTTAATGGTTCATTATTACCACCTTTTACTATATATTTAATGTTAAATTGACTCTTTTGGGTACCATCCATTGACTGAAACCAGAAAGCATTGGGTGAGTAACAATACTGAAAGAAAAACATATAATGATTTATAGGATATCTAAGTCATGACACCATATCTTCAATCTAAAACACCTTAGGTTTAACTTAGATTATTAATTTTTAAAATACTTGATAATAGTTTGTAAATATATTGAAAATTATCCCATTAATATCTGCGAGAATGTCCAAATTAGTGCCTATTAAGACCCATTTTTATATACTAGTTTACACAGAGCCAGTCCCAATGCAACTTGTCAGAGTTGTTACTCCATGGTAAATCTGTACTAGAATCATGTACACATGTAGTATCTATAATTGGATATATATCTAGAAATACTCTCAAAATCTCTACTAAAATGAAATTATAGTATTTTCTTCTATACATAACCTAAAATTACACCTTAGGATTTTGTTCTCTATTCTATGTTATCCTAAATCTAGTTCTCAAGGTTTCTACTAAGCTCTCTATGATACCAACTGTAGAAAAACATGACCCAGAGATCCAAGATCTAGTTTTTACTACCATTACACTAGCATGATTATAGGAAATTAAATTATGATGGATCCAACAGTTTATAGTATTGGAAAATTATAAACATACATGATACTTGGATTACAAATGAATATCCTAATTACACTTTTTTATTTTAAAGATAAATTTATTCCATATAGTATCTCCATGAATATCATTCATAGTACAGTTATTGTCTTCTAGGGGAAAGGAAACAAAATAAAGTTGATATCAAATGTAGATTAAGGCTAAAGTATAACAGAATAAATAATGAATAAATAAGGATAATAATTATGGAAAGCTAAATAACTTAATAGACATACCATGCAATCAACAAATTGAGAAGGAACTATATACACAATACCTCAAGGTATGAAACTAAAAACATTCTATTTAATTTATAAACTAATAATTAGATGAATCCATATACATTTTAATTGTGAAAATAACATGGATAATAAATATTGAATCTAAATTAAGACATGCATAATTATTGGACGTCATGTCTCTGGCACATGAAATCCTGTACTGTTAATATATGTCTTTAAAATAGTTTAAAACTATCGGTAGAAACCTTTTTAATTTTTAAAACTTTTTTTTATCTCATTAGAAAATGTTGATTCATTGAGGGACTATATAAATATCTGGCCCCACCCGTCTCTACATGTCCAAAGCATTCCTTATATCGAGTAATCAATTTAATAAATAAACAATATGGTTTATAAAATATCCAAATTGAATAAAGGATACAGATTTATCTATATTTACCCAAGTAATAAAATAAATTTAAAAGTAAACACCTTATGAAAAATAGTATATGTTTCATGAAATAATCATATCCATTAAATAGGAAATGGATATATAGGATTAATTCAATGTCAAATGATCATAGGATATTGAATATTTCAAGGTGTAAAAAGAAATCATGTAATTGAATTTCAATATTATCCTTATAAAAAAATAGTAACCGATCCAAATGAAGAATTATAATGGTACCAATACAACATATCCCAAGTAGAGTAGAAATTAATAGTTTTATCAATGATGAATATAAGTACTATAAAAATATCTTTTAAAAACATTCTCGGGGAAGATATCCTTTTATATTGAAAAAAAATTCAATGAAAATCATTTTTATGAAAATTTATTTTAAAAGTAACCTCTTAGATATGAAAATTAAGCTTCTATGAAATTATGGTGGGAAAATCCCTACATTCCATAAAAGGTAAAAAAACATTCTTTTTTAACACTGTAAAAAGGATTGAAAAATTCATTGTTTGGAAATTGATAAGAATATTTTATTGAAAAAACTATTAAAAGAATAAAAGGGTTCAATTTTATTTAGTAAAAAATTTTGGAATGTTTTTACACATGATTTTGAAAAAATTATTAGAAAATAAATTTTTTAGAAGAAAAGTGGTTCTCAAACTAAAGAGGGAACAGAGTTGGGTTTTCTTAAAAACGTTTTACAAAATATTTTGACTACCAAAGATAGTAAAATGGTATTAATACATGAAAAATTTAATTAATAAACATATTAGTGGAAAATGAATGGTTTTACTAAAAAATGGTCATATAATTTCCACAAATTGAAATGAAATATCATTAAAATTATTCTTGCAGAAAATAATATTTAAACATTCCAAAGTGTCCCATACCAATTTAAAATACTTTAAATCATGAGGATATTGAAAGAATAATATTAAATAAACATTTTAAATACCATGAAAATAAAATTATTAATTATATATTATATCTAAATGGGTAGTTGACACACCATGAAGAAGAAGTGGTGAATATGATATTTATCTCATAGATGTAAAAAGTGAGATGAAAATACCTTACCTTAAATATGAATTGTCTCGTGTGTATTTATATTCCAGAATAATAAAATTATGTTAATTATTTACTTACATAATAAAATTTTTCATTTTTATTTTAACTTTAATATCTATTTTTACCAGTTTTTTTATAAGTACAGAAATAAGTAAACTGGCGTCGATTGTTTTGACCAAATTTATTTTATATGTCATAAACAACATTGGAAGATCAACTATGTTAAAAGAGATCATTATATAACATCCCAAAAATAATAATAATTACATAATTACAATATTTATACATTCATTATACTTTTTAAACCAATAATTAAATATTTTAATGATAAATAAACCCATATTACAATAATTGGGGCTGGTAGGTCCTACGTACGCATGAGTAACACTCCCATTTTTTGATGGCCATTATGAAAAGAGGGTAAGTAATAATAATCTGTTTAGAATTATAATTATATATGAAATACTATGTTTTTTAATCATATATACTTAAATATTTAATTATTATTATTTAAAAGTAATCACATTGGGTCGAGGAGGCGGTAGTCCACACGTCCACGAATGAAGTTATAGTTTTTTAAGTATGTGAAATGGTAAAAAAATTATATATATTACATTTCAGGAAAGGTAATTATGTAATAAACAACATATATATTTTTTATGTCACAAATATTTAATTAAAACCATCCTTTATAAATTCTATGTATCGGTTGAATGAATCACATCACTTTGGGGAGGCGGTAGTCCACACTCCCAAAAACGATGTTATAATTTTTACTAAGAATTGGAAAGTATAAAGGTATATTCTATCTAAAAATTACATAAGCATAAATACATTAAAAATATCATATATTTTATATGTAATTAAGTTTTTTAACATAATTTCCACAATTAGAGGTTGTAATGGAAGAACTAACAATCATCGTTTTGTTATGCAGTAGTTTGTCGTACTCATAAACAATAATTTTTCTACCCATCAGATGGAAGTTTGTGCAAGTGTTGGTAAAAACCTCTAAATTAAAAAATATAATTATATTTATGATACTGGGTTTTTATTCAATAATGGAATAATTTGAGTTTAGGGTGTGGATAATGGAAGTAAAACTTAAGAGCTTGAAGAGATATGTTACTTATTCTTTTGGTAACTCGTTTTGGTTTCCACCAAAGGGCTTTCTTGGATGGATTTATTCCTAGGGGTATTTTTATAGGATGAGGTGATGGATTTTTAGGAGATATTTTGGAATATATTGGTTGATCCAAATTTTATTGAGAGGTGTGAGGAAGTGGGAGCCTTGAGTATTTTTTATAATGGAGGAGGAGTGGCACTCTTATAATTTTTTTTAAAAAAATTCCAGCATATGTTTTCTAATTAAAAGCCACTACAGTAATAGAAATTTTTTTATAAAAGGGAATATAAGTTCTAAATATGGCCATCCAATGGATTTTGGAAAAGTTTATAGGTCACTTGGTCCCTTATTATTAGGTTTTATTCTCATGTTAATCTAATTTTTCTCTTAGTTACTGTAAATAATTTTTATCATTTTCAGTAATATTTTTTAGAAAAAACTAAGTTGAACTTATTATAAATTATAATTTTTTATTCTAAATATATAATCCATTTTTACAAATTAGAATCACATAATTGGAAGAAATTAAATAAAATTTAATCCCACAGACGAGAAGAAAATACAGAGTTTTAATGTAATAATGTTCAAATTAATTGGTAATAATTTAATTCATATAAAATTAATTTATATATAAGTAATTTAACTTATCTTGATAAAACTCCATTTTGGATATTAAATTTTTTTTCATAAAAAACTCATCTTTTATATTCAATTAGTTTTTTTATTTTCGTTTCTAATTAATTGGTAATTAATGATTTCATTATATAAACACATGTAACAATATTTTCAATATTTCAGTTAATCCTATTCATAGGTACCATTAAATCATATTGGATATAATGGTAATTTTAAAATAATAATATTCATTTTCTCTCTTATTCGTGATGTGGCATATCATGTACGCTATCGAACATTGTGTTTTTTTAACTCGGGTTGTTATAAAGGTGATGTAATGTAAATTATCACATCAATTGTGGGAATTTTTTTTAATATCTATATCAAATACTCAATTGTATTTGAATCCACATTTCTAGTACTGTGAAGAAGTACATGGATCTGAGGATGCAATTAAATGAATCTTTTAATTTATTAATTTATTAAGTTAACATAATTTTACATTTAATATACTAAAATGGATAAATCCTTGATGACATCATAATTATCAAGAATATCTTGAGAATGCATACACCATTATTCAGTTTTAAAAATGATGTGTTCTCGGGAATAGATCAAGAGGATGTAACATTTTATAGTATTTATTAAACTTCTTTTCATACAAGTATTATAATATTGAAAAATATCAAGTAAAAATAGAAAAATCTCAAGATGTTTCATTCAAGTAAATTAAAAAGTTTTTGGTGAAGGATGATCCCTAAGAAAAGATGTTTCAGGGATTTATTCCATCAATGTTCACTAATTTAGAATGGGAAAGGGAAATTTAAATAAAAATATTATAATACATTGTTTTTAGTGTGAAAATTATGGGAGAGTCATAGTAAAGTGTACCATAATGTTTTGTTAAAATAATGAGATAATGTACCCAAGATAAAATCCTTAGATGACGTACAATATACAAGGAATTCATTGTATATATTATTTAAGAAGTAAAAATTTCTTTCATAAGAAGATATTGTATTGGAAGAAAACAAATTTGGGGAAATCTAGATCAATATATACCATCATTAAAATGTTTTTTTTGAAATAATTGAAAACTCATAAACATAAGATAAAAATAATAATGGAAATACTTATGTTTTAGGAATAATTGAAATATATTTTTATAGGAAAAAAGAAGTAAATAGAAATGGAGTGGTACATGATTCAAAACTATACATACAACAACAAGAAGAGGATAAATATGAGTCGAAGGTGGATATTAATATGATCAAATCTTGAAATCTAGTAAACTATAAGAAAAATATTGAGCTCTAGATAAAAATTTAATATCAGACCTTGGTTCTTGATTACTTGGATAATATAGTGAACAAATGAGTCAATAATATGGATTATATTGGAATGTAAATCCTTATATTATAGTGAAAAGTTAAAGAAGAAGAAAGATACATGAATCTTAGAATGATATCAAGAAATTTGATTATACATACTATTAAAAAACATAGGAGAGGCATGAAGTGTTGGATTTGAATCTAAAAATTATACACAAGAGGGGGGGTGAATTGTGTCTTTTGTAATTTTTTGATAACTCGTTGATTGAACGAGTTTTGTCCTTTATACTTTATCATATTTGATCATGCAACAAAAATAAGAAAAAACAAAAACACAAATATGTATAGTGGTTCGGGGAATAGAAGGCCTCTATTCCACTCCACCAATGCTCAACTCCACGAGCTGGGTGATTTTGACTATCTGGTCCTTGTTTCAACATACCAGTTCACAAATGAGTATAGGAAGTTGACACCTTTGCAATCTTCAGGAAAACAAAGCCTTCTGGTTCAAACATGATCCAACACAGCTTAGAATGAGAAGCTGGTTACTCAAGAATAAAAATAATTTCAGAATGATGTTTTCCAGTTGATCTTCAAATTGCAACAGAATGCAATTGACATCAGATGGATCGTAATCTCTAGAAATAATGAATTTCAAAACAAAGAAATTATGAGTCTGTTTTGGTGCGGATGTGCATCGGGTTTCTGTTCCAACGCTGTTCCGCCAGGACGCGTTCGCGCGTGCGCTCGTCGACCCGAGGGGATGGGAGCACGGCTTGTGGCCCCGCAGTCCCGCTTTCCAAAGGCGGGCGGCATCCGTCCCTTATTCAGGGACGTCTGCTCCTTGATCGAAACTGGGATGATGGGATGTCGGCTCCTCCTTCCGTGGACGTCTCCTCGGAACTCGTCGCCTAATCCGGGTCTCCCTCATAGATTTAAGAATGTTCGTGAATCTCGTTCCCGACGCCATATCTTCATGGACACCGGTTAATTACGCTGCTTCCGCCCGGACGCTCCAAGGAGTCTGGTCGGGGCAGCAACCCGCGGTGAGGAGACCGGGTAGCTCTGGGTGTTGGGGGCGTGTCTTAACACTGCGGCTCTACATGTCTGCCTTCCGTCCCTAAATAGGGCTTCTCGAAGGCGTGATGACCTGAGGAATCCCACGCTGGGCGCGGGGAACTGCGTTACCTGTGGTTTTCCTCAGCTTCCCATGTTTAACACGGGGTATGCCGCGAGTTTAACGTCCAGCGGGGACGACATCGGACTGATCAACACGAGGAGTGGACCAGATGACAGAACCCCTTGCGGGGAACCTTCGACGCTGGGGCCAGCACATGGGCGGCTTCCCGAGTGAAGTGGAGTGGAATGAAATGGCATGACCCCACTGGGATGTGGCGGCCCGGGTAAGGATCAGGATGGATGATGGAGTGAAGAGCTTGGACCCCGTAGAGGCTTCCTACGTACCGCGTGTTAGCGCGGATCAAAGTCAGCGTAGTTCGGATATACAGTTTAACGTCATGCTGGACGATGGCAAGCCGACTCACGAGGAAGTCTAGGCTGCTGGCACGCACGAAGTGGGTGGATCACAGTTTATCGTCTTGCTGGACGATGGGGTTTGGGGCTTACACTCTAAGGAGGCCCATATGCGACAAAGCTCAGTTGAGGAGGGACTTGGGCCGAAGGTGAGAGACACCTAGATCCCTGTCATGCCCCCTACTGGCTTCGGCAGTGGGGAATCACAATGGAGATACACATGTGTAGTCCCCCACAAGGGCGGATTCATAGGTGAATCGATGCGAATGTGAACCTGGGAGGGGTCCATTGATGGACGAACCGACGTGAATACGACCGGGACGACCAGGTGGTGGGCTTGAACCTCAGGGAGGCTTCCTACGTATCATGTTTAGGAGACAGGGATCAAATTCCACGTAGTTCATTCTGTCAGGACTTACGCACTGAGGCAACCTGAGTGCGGTAAAGCTCAGTTGAAGAGGGACTGGGGCCGAAGGTGAGAGACACCTCGATCCCTGTCACGCCCCCTACTGGCTTCGGCAGTGGGGAAGCACAATGGAGATACACATGTGTCGTCCCCCACAAGAAACTAGGGGTTTGTAATACCCTACCCCTGTGGGCGAAGGCCACTCCAATAAATCGACCCTAAATAGGGGCAATCCTGACATCACTACAGAGACGAGCGGGTGGGGGCCACATCCAAACCGGGGGGGGGACCCTGCGTGCGAGGCACGAGATCGGATGAAGCGGATGGTTTAACGTCTTTCCAGACGAAGTACAGTTTAACGTCGTGTGTTGAGGACGAAGCGGACGGTTTAACGTCTTGCCGGATGAATTACAGTTTAACGTCATGTTGGACGATGGATGCTTGGTAGTTTAACGTCCTGGAGTGCGGATGAAGTACAGTTTAAAGTCATGTTGGACGATGGATGCTTGGCAGTTTAACGTCCTGCAGCGCGGACGAAGTACAGTTTAACGTCATGTTGGACGATGGATGCTTGGCAGTTTAACGTCCTGCAGCGCGAACGAAGTACAGTTTAACGTCATGTTGGACGATGGATGCTTGGCACTTTAACGTCCTACAGCGCGGACGAAGTACAGTTTAACGTCATGTTGGACGATGGATGCTTTGCACTATAACGTCCTGCAGTGCGGACGAGGTGGTGCCTCCAATGGGTCCGTGTCACTACGCGCGAGCCTGGAGGGCCGCACGGGAAGACAACGCACGGTGCGGGCACCCAGGATGAAGATCATCGGGCGCCACGCAGGCGGGTACCCTCAGGGGGTCATAGGGGGCGACCCTGGCGGTTTGCGTGCAAAAGAGGAGCTTGGCGCGCAATACCGCAGGTCGGCGCGCAATTGGGCGGGCTGGCGCGCAATTGGGCCAGCGCTTTGCGCGTGGAAGATAGAGATTGCGCGCACCGGGCCTCTGATAGCACGCGGGGGCAACGGCCCATTCTTTAACGAATGGACACTTAGTAAGGGGGTGCGCGCAATCGGGCTGGATTGCGCGCACCCGGGGGGCAGTTGCGCGCAAGAGGCTTCTTTTGCGCGCGAAGTCCTTTGGGTGAGGAGTTGGTCAAAAGGAAAGAAGCCAAAGGGGTTGCGCGCGAAGGCGAACCCCGGGGCTTGCTTGCGCGAAATAAAAGAGGTTACCTGAAGTTCGGCATTGCGCGCGGAGGGGGCGGGATTGCGCGCACGAGTGACCTTTCGAATTCTGGAAACCTGCAAAACGTCGGGGGTCGCCTTGTATTTATAGGCAACCCCGGGCACGCAATTCAGTTTGCGGGCGCGCAATTCGGCGCGCGGGCGCGCAATTCGGCTCGCGAGCGCGCAACGCGGCTCGGGCGCGAAATAGGGGCCCAGCGCGCAATAGGGCCGTGCACGGGCGTCGGGTGCGGAAAATTACGCGCCGACTCGGCCCATTGCGCGAATCCCGGAAGGATTGCGCGCGCCTAGCCAATATTGCGCGCAGGCCTCCGATATTTCGCGCAAGGCCTTCGGGTCTTCCGAAACATGCTTCTGACTCCAAATATGACCTCGCTTTCCTCATCCGGAACTTCGTTTGAGGAGCAACGGACTTTTCCGGCATCTATAAATGCCCCCCCTCAGAATCTGATCGGCGAGAGGTCGCAACGATCGGGTTCCGAGGGAGACGCCGGAATGCCGAAGTCCTGGGCGGCGCCGGACTTTGGCGCGCAAAAAAGGGCGTTGGGCGCAAAATTCGCTGCCTTGGTCGCGCAAAGCGCTTTCCGCGCGGCGCGGACACCCGGCCTCGCCTATATATAGGGGCCCTGGGTCCTGCGTGCCGTACATAGGCTTTCCGCGTGATAAGCTTCCAAGATCTCGTGCGCGAAATTGCCATTGACGGTGCGAAATTCGCCCGTTCGGCGCGCAAACCCATCCGTATTTCGTCTTGTTTTGCGCGAACACCCGGGGTTTTACGCGACAGACTTCCCAATTGCGCGCCGTCCACTAGGATTGCGCGCCAACTCCCAAATTTCTCTACCAGCCTCCTCCGATTCCGCACGCCTCATCCCTTAACCCACACGACTCCCGGAGCTTCTGAGATGGCCGCGAATCAAGTGAATGAAGGGGATGCCGTCATTCGCAGAGCTGAGATGGCGGCGAACGAGGAGGTCTACGGAGCCAAGGAGATTGTTTCCAACAATCAATCCTTGTTCGACTTGCTAACGCCGGCCCAGAAGACGTATCCGCTGTCGGACAACCTGCCACTCTAGAACTACGGCATCCTAGATGAGGTTCCGGTGCCGGGGTTTGAGGTTGATGCGCCGCGGACCTGGGTGACTCGGGAGGACGAGCTTCCCCGCTACAACATCACCAAAAACGGGCATCCTGCCAGGGAGACCAGGCACTTAAATGTTTATGTCCTGAACCCGAGGACGCAAACCATTACCGGGAGTCAGCCTACTGCGGAGAACTCTCCATCCCTCTACTCGAGAACGTATCTCCAGAGTGTCACCGACGACAGCAGGGGCTGGCTGAAGGACTGGGACTTGCGGTCTGGGGGCAATTTCACCAGTGAGTGGGCCTGGGCGTTCTGGGTACGCCACACCTGCGATCACTTCGCGGAGAAACTGCGGTACATTGGCCTGTTTGAGGCGGTGTGGATGTCGCAGTTCCACTTCTACCAGCAGCCCGAGCTCGGGCCGGAGCTGTTCACTCGCTGGTCCCCGGATACCAACACCTTCCATCTTCATCATGGGGAGGTCAGCATCGGTCTCTGGGACATCCACTGCATTGGAGGTATCCCGCTGGAGGGTTACCAATACGATGAGTTCCTGCCTCCGAGGAACACCTGGGGCGACAGGTCACGGACTCCCATCCTGACATGGCATCTACTAGACCTGGATACGGAGCGGCTCGGGGTCAAGGACTTCCGCAAGGACATAGCCTACAAGGAGTGGTTCGGCCAGTTCTTGGAGCATGACCCAGCGGTCAAGATGCCAGGAAGGGGGAAGTGGTGCCCGACCGTGGCTCAGAGGAGCCGGAACGGGTCGTACTGGCGGGTCCTGGAGACGGGAGACTACTGCTCATGAGGGTACCACGTCATCGAGGCCTGGGACCCAAATGTCCGGTACGCGGCGTTCCTGGCCACCTTCTTAAGTGGGTGGCTCCTGCCAGTGCGGGACGCGAGGATGGGCGTCTGCCCGACGACACTGGTGATGGCGGGCGCCATGGCCGCCAACAAAAGATTCAACCTCGGGGTCCCAGTGCTGGCCAAGCTGTATGCCATCCTGGGACGCATCTCGCGAGGGGGGTCGCCACGAAGGGTCTGTGGGCCCTTTCAATTCTTCCACGGCTGGGTGGCTGTTCACCTCGGTGGGTACACGTTTCCAAACGCCGTCATTCCTCCGGGAAAAGGCCTGCGACCCTCCCTGCTGAACATCGCGGGGGTCGCTCCGATGACCCTAAATGAGGAGGGCGTGAGGATTCGGATTGGAAATCACGCCAATTTCAACTTCAGCCCGTTACCCACTCCCGTTGGGCAGATGATCGACAATGGGCAGGGTCTACTAGAGCAACACGAATACTTCCTGAGCATGTGGGGCGGGGTGCTCGTGGCTCGGATCGACGGGAAGGTGATCTGTGAGCCCTACGTGCCAACCCGGTTCGCCAGGTAGTTCGGGTTCCTTCAACGGATGCCGAAGAGGGTATTCGCTACTGTCCGGGAGGAGACGAACCCTTGCATCCTTCGCCAGATGTGGTTAATGTTTGCCGCTTTCGGATCTGGTGATGTCATCACTGTCCCTCCTACCGGGGTCGACGCAGGCTTGGTAACCGAGTACGCTGATCACTGGGCCATCGCGTACCCCGAGGGGCTTCTATGGAAACCAGTTCGGCGGCTCGAGGTCACCCGTGCGGAGACCGGGCGTCGAGGAAGGAGGCAAGGCGCCGTTACGCGGGGGAGAACGGAGGCGCGCCAAGCAGCGGAGCCGGCGCAGGCAGGGACTTCGGCGGCGGGCACATCGCAGACTGCCGCCACGGCCTCAGCGCCCAGAGAGGGGGCACATGCGGCGGCCGGGGAGCGGCCCGGGAAGTAGATAAGGCGTCTGCTCGAACCCTCCCACGATGCAGTCTTCCCAGCACTGTGGTCGGCCTGGATGACTCTGCGGCAGTCGCTGGGGACCGAAACCATCTGGCAGAAGATAATCAGAGAAGGAATCCATCTGCCAGAGGTTGGGCGCCTTCAGGTCGCCGACAAGGTGAACTTCCACCGACGGTATGCGTATCTGACGGCCATGGACGAGTACGCGCGCCAACGTGGTCAGCATGCGGAGCCGTCCCTTCTGGTGAAGGTGATGTTCGGCCTAGAGCCTGCTCCAGAACAGATGCCGCTGGAGGAAGGTGATAGTAACGATGACTCCGAGGAAGAGGAGGAGATGGGGGAGGATGAAGGCTCTAAGGGAAGGTCCCATCCGGGAAGCCCGCGGGAGAGCGGCGTGGTGGCCGGCTCTGACAATATCGATATCACTGAGCTCCTCGAGGTCCGCTTCTATCCCTACTCAACCTGCTTCATCCATTCTCTTATGCAGCTTCTAACCCATTTCTTCATCTTCCTCAGGAGTGCACAGATGCTGGTCAAGCATCCTCAGCAGGAGTAGGAGAGGCGCCAGCAGGACAGGGCGGGGGCCAGACACCCATCATTGAATTGACAAGCGCTGAGGGGTCCTCTGCTACAATTGCTCCTGCGGCGGCCGGGACAGCGGAAGATGACGCTCTGGACTCCCGTAAGTCTTCTTACTTTACTGCTGGTGCTTGCCGTTGACGATCCGTGACTAACCATGGCATGCCTTGCGCAGTGATCTCAATACTGGAGGCTCGTCGGGCTGTCGAACCCTGGCCATCCACGAGTGGACCAGTGGCAGACATGCCGCCTTCTCCGGAACAGACTGCTCACACCGAGCCGGCCCCACCAACTGCTGATCAGGGGGCAACGGACGCCGGCGGTGCTGCCATCAGAGAGAGGTCGGGGGCTGACGAGGGTGTCAACGCCGCTGGGGCGAGAGAAGAAGGTCACCCAGATGTTGGGGAACCTATCCCCTGTGAGGACATCCCAGGGGAGGACCCTGCAGTAGACCTGCTGGCTGCCTTCCCTGCCTACCGGCCTACCGACCCCGAGGAGTTGGACGACTCGGACTCGGAGGCGGTCAAGGAGAGCCGGATAACGCGCCGCAGGGGGTGGAAGTGCATCCAGCGCTTCCTCAAGCGACCCCCATCGGAGTGGCTGGGGCGCATGAGATCGCTTCAAACCTGGCTGCGCTTCCTGTGTGCTGGAGGAGCTGATGCTCGACGCCTCCATCTGACGGTCCGTGATTTCATGGCCGAAAAGATGCGCGAGAGCCGCCGGTGTGCCGACGTCGCACAATGTCGGGACATGTCGGAGAACACGCGGGTGCTCCTCGTGGCAGAGCAGGAAGTCCGGCGCCTCGAAGGGCAGGCGGCAGAGAAAAAGGCCTTCGTCACAGCGTGCACTGAGCTTGTGGAGCAATTGATGGCCCAACTGGATGACGCCCAGGTTCAGCTGACGGAGGCAGGCCACCAGATGGTCACACTTCAAGTCGAGCGGAAGCGTGCACAGGCCAGGATCGGTAAGCTGCGCGCTGCGACCGCTGACGAAGAGAGGGCATGCAGAGAGCGAGAATCATCTCTGGAGGCCGCTAGCCAAAGGGTAGCGGCGTTGGAAAGAACCATTCAGCACGCTAATCCCTAGGGGATTTGTTTTTGCCATTCCCAGAACATTTTGCTTCCGCTACTCAATACTTCGATCCATTTGTATGAATCAACATATTTATCTGCATCTTTTGGCTTAACGTGCTCAACCACAATTCATTGTCTTGCGGGAGCGTTAACCAAGATTCAGGCATCCACAATTGGGCATGGATTTCTAAGGAAAAGAGGGAGGTCATTCCTAGGAAAGGAGACCTCAGACCTAATCAATGTACCATCCCCACAACTTGTTCCGACACACGAGCGGGACAACGCTAGGGGCGTTGAGATTTTATCCGAACATAGGGAGATGAAAAAGGGTGAATCGCGTATCCTGAATTCAGAAATCCACGACGGTCAGTCTTCCAGGAAATGCCCAAGACGGCAAGCAGACAATGGATCAATCGACCATACTACTGCAATAGACGGACCGAAGGTCATTATTAATATTGGAGGAGGCAGATCACATGTCACCATCAATACCGCTTTGGGGGTTCCTTCAGACACAAGGGTGGAAATCCGGATCAAAAGAGCATGCGAAGCGTGGGGCGAAGTGATGATTTGTTCTGACAGAATCTAACACTCCAAAAATTGCGCCACCGTGGGGAAAGCGTAATAGGCGGATGCACCAATATGGCCGTGAATCACCCCAATTCTCAGACAGAACCTCTTTGACGAGGAAACTGTCGCTTCCCATCATTGAAATGGGGCATCCCAAGCTGAATCAGGGAGAATATCACTACCGCACCACTCTACCAGAAGCCAGGCCAGACGGCCGACGACGAGGAGGGGCGGAACTTAGCGATCCCTGAGGCTGGACCCGAGTCGAGATGCCCGGGCGTTCCTACGTACTCCATCAGGCTGGAGATCAAGCCACACGTAGTTCTGAGAGTGCAGTTTTAACGTCACGCGGGGCGTAGAACCCCGATTAGGGAGATCTTAGTTTAAGGTCATAGAGCTCGGACCATAGGGGCAGATCTTAGTTTAAGGTCTTAGAGCTCGGACCATAATAACCTCAAAGTACGCCACATCATGGTCCTATCCCCTGGATATGCGAAGATGCACTGAGGGATAGTGTCAAGAGTGCCGAGATTTTGCCTGGTCAGAATGGGAGGTGGAAAACGTAATGTGAATCATGCGGCCATTCACTCAAGGACTGGGGGCACCAGCGTCACGATATGGGTGTACTGCCGACCGTGGCGGAAAAGCAGCATCAATATCGCACTGACCGTTGATGGAATGAGGCAGCAAATGATCATCAACCACTTAAGCGCAGGATTCATATCGATTTTCTGCCCAAGGCCCTTGGGGGTACCAGCCCGGATTGGTGGGAGAGCACTGAGGCATTGTATCCAGACCGCTCACAGGGGGTTCCACCCAGGGCGTAGGTGATGGGTCCGAATGAAGGGGAGCATGAAGCCTGAAAAGTGGAAGGAACCTGACCAAGCTGAACCTGACCCTCCTGGAAATAGACCAGAGTGCTCTTGACACCAGTGGACCACTGCAAGGGGTCAAGGGACACGCCTTGAGGGTGAACCAAAGGTGGCGGATTCCCAAGAGAAGGGGGAATCTTATAAGAGGTGGGGGGCTGGACCTGAAGTTTCAAACATCTGGGCGTTCCTACGTATCCCATAAGGATGGGAATCAAGCCACACATAGTTCTTGAAGCACGGCGCAACACAATCGGGCACCAGCGCGGGGAGGGGTGCGGGTCTGGCCCTCGCACCCAAAAGAAGCGGTATTTGATATTTCTTATTTGTCCTTAAAGGTGGATGGTTTTTCTTTGTGCAGCGACATGACTGTGATTAAAAAATCCATGGCGTCGCCACAATAATCAAGCCATGAAAGGCATTGATAAATGGCATGGTTATTAACCAGTTCCCAACGTGAGTGTCCCCTGAGGAGAACATCATGATGCAGTGCCGTTTCTCGTCGGGCGGCCAAGACGATGACAGTTTACGGTCGTGTGGTTAGACCAGGCAACACAGTTGAAGGTCGTGTGGCTCGGACCATGGAGGAATCCGCTTATTGCGATACAGCGGACCCAGTGGAGGTGGGGACACATCCCAGCCCTGCGGTCACGCACAATTCCAGGAGAAGGATCCTGGGATAGGGGCCTGCATATGTCTATCAACCGAGGGGCAGAGATGCTAGCCTCCAGCTATGCTGGGCCCAGAACGCGATTGTTCGGGCGACTCCTTCCTCCTCATGGGGACGAGGGTCTAGCTACACATGGCCCTTAGGGAGGACATTAACATATATCATTGGTGCTCATATCGTGGGAGCGTTGAAAGGCACCATTACCCTGGTTGGCCTGCCTAACGTGTAGAGGTGTGCTGTGGGTCAGTACGAAGAGAGAGTGTCGAGTTTCCACTACAACGCACTGAGGCGAAGTGTGATAAGGACTGCGCAACAAATGTTCAGAGCCTAAAAGAGTTGACATGGCGATCAAGGATGTTGCTGACCATATTCGCAACACAACATCCGATCGCGTCAGCCTAGGATGAGGCAAGAAAACGAGCATCAACCGCTCAAGCACAGGATTCATATCGATTTGCTGCCCAGGATCCGCCGGTAAATCGACCGGGAGCAGTAGGAGAGCACTAAGGCATCGCATCCGAACCGCTAATGAGGATCCCTTTGAGTGAAGGCCCGAACAAGAGGAAGCGCGAGGCCTGACAAGTAACACAGGACTTGTCGGGATTGAATTCGACACTACAGGTCGTAGACCGGAGTACCCCAAAATATGCTAACAGATCACCGGAAAGGGTAGGAGGACTCACCTTGAGAGCAACCAAAGGACGACAGATCCCCGTGATCAACCAAGAGACGGGGCAGGACCTGGAACACAAACGTCCAGGTGGTCTTACGTATCCCATAAGGATGGGAATCAAGCCGTACGTAGTTCATGAGAGACAGTTTAACATCGCGCGGGACGAAGTGAAGTTTAACGTCATGCGGGACGATGGAGCATGCAGTTTAACGTCCTGCAGCGTGGACGAATGTAGTTTAACGTCGTGCGGGACGAAGTGCAGTTTAACGTCATGTGGGACGAAGTGCAGTTTAACGTCCTGCAGCGTGGACGAATGCAGTTTAACGTCATGCGGGACGAAGTGCAGTTTAACGTCATGCGGGACGAAGTGCAGTTTAACGTCATGCGGGACGAAGTGCAGTTTAACGTCATGCGGGACGAAAGTGCAGTTTAAAGTCATGCGGAACGAAGTGCAGTTTAACGTCATGCGGGACGAAGTGCAGTTTAACGTCATGCGGGACGAAGTGTAGTTTAACGTCATGCGGGATGAAGTGCAGTTTAACGTCATGCGGGACGAAGTGCAGTTTAACATCATGCGGGACGAAGTGCAGTTTAACGTCATGCGGGACGAAGTGCAGTTTAACGTCATGCGGGACGAAGTGCAGTCAGGCAAAGTACTTCTTGAGGAACCTAGTGTTGGTGGGAGGAGTGACACGCTCACCATCCATAGTCGGTAGGGAGTACGTGCCATTGGGATAGACCTTGTGGATGAAAAAAGGTCCCTGCCACTTGGGCTCCAACTTGGGCGGCTTCCTGCCGGGGATCATTGGTGCTCTTAGGGCCAGTACTAGGTCACCCTGCAGGAAGGAGCGGAGGCAAACCTTCTTATTGAAAGCTCGAGCCATTCTTCTTTGATGCCTCTCCAAGTTGTGCCAAGGGCGAAGCCTATTCTCATCCAGTGCTTCCAACTCGACTAGACGGGCTTCAGCAGCTCTGTCCGGCGCTTGCTGGTCGTAGACCGCAGTGTGCAAGGACGGTAACTGGATCTCGATGGGCAGGACGACCTCAGCTCCATACACCAGGGAATAAGGGGTCATCTGGGTGGAATTGCGAGTCGTCGTCCGATAAGCCCAGAGGCCATTGGGGAGCTTTTCCGACCAACTCTTCTTGTTCTGACCAACCATCTTTTGCAGAATGTTAGAGAGGGTTTTGTTAAACGCCTCAATCTGTCCATTCGCCTGCGCATGATAGCGAGATGTATGGTTCGAGCGAATGTTGTAATTGGAGTACAACTTCTTCAACTCGGCTTCTCGGAAATTGGCTCCGTTATCCGTGAGGATAGCGTGAGGCACTCCAAATCGATAAATGATGTTGGAGGTCACGAAGTCAGCGATAGAACAGGATTTGACCTCTCTGAGCGGAATCGCCTCTGCCCATTTGGAGAAGAAGTCCGTGGCGGTCAGAATGAACCGGCACTGGCGAGCCGTCGCCGGCAGGTAAGGTCCCACAACGTCCAGCCCCCAGACTGCAAAGGGCCAAGAATACCTAGTGGTATGGAGAGGCTCTGGTGGCCAATGCACAAAGTTCGCATGAACCTGGAACGCATGGAACTTCCTGGCATACTCGATGCAGTCATGGATCATGGAGGGCTAGAAGTATCCCAACCTCCGAATCTAGTGGGACAGCTTTGGCCCAGTCTGGTGGCCACCACATGAACCAGCATGAACCTCTTGCATGACTCGTGTG